>OY725186.1:8275202-9590377 GCA_963241965.1 Tortrix viridana
AATATTAAAATTATTAGTTAACTTACAACTTATTCATTACTTATTTTTTGCTTCATAAAAAATATTAAAATTATTAGTTAACTTACAACTTATTATTTACTTAATTAAAAATAGTAGCAACCCTTAGACATAGTAACTGCATGAATAAACTACGCTAGCCAGCGGGCTTGTGCAAATATTAAATATAAAAGCGATCAATGTTTCTAAATGCAACCTTTAGTGTACAAGATAAGGTCTATGATACAAATAAACTTTAATGTACAGGGCGGACGGCGTACAAAAGTTAACGTATGTGGTGGCACTATGATTGATTGTGAAATCATGAACTCGTGTAACTCGGAACGTGATTTAGAAGCTTTGATATCGTTATATTACACCACTCTTGACCGTTGGTTCGCGGACTAGATGGTGTTATAATTACCACTAAGGTCCTCACCAGTCCGCTGGGCTCGCTAATGAACATTCGTTGCTCATGTTCGAAAGCTCGCGGTCGAATGTTCATGTTAACACATTAACACGATCCAATCCCCGAATTATCGGTGCAAAATAGTACATCTGAGCCCTTAGCCAAGATGCCCATCGCTAACTAGCGATTCTATCCGTTTCGTTTTTAAACCAATCGCGTCACTGGTAGATCACGTGACTCTCCGTATGACGTGATCTACCATTGACGCGATTGGTTTAAAAACCAAACGGATAGAAACGCTAGTTAGCGATGGGCATCTTGGCTAAGGGCTCTGATCTTTTTATTAACGTTGTTTATTTTCTTACGACGCTCGTTCAATACATTATCATCGTGGCCTTAAAGCGGCCATCAACATTCAAATACAGGATGATTCTTTATAAAGTGAACATATTAAAATGAGGATATTAAATTAAATTTTATCTACGATAAAAATGTAATTTTTTTAAATTATTTGTGTTTACATGTGGTACACAGTTGAGAAATACTTTTTTAAGAGTCATAAAAAAATTAAAATAACATTTTTTTCGTCGATAAAATTTAATTTAATGTCTCTCATTTTAATAATTATGTGCACTTTATAAAGACGCATCCTGTATTTTCACTTTTTTTATTATTGAATGTCATATTTTTCTTTAATATTTCACAACTAAAATCAATATTTTATATGTCGTTCCTACATATCGTAATGTAGAAAAGTAAGAAGGTAATAACAACATTATCCCAGCTTTTTGAAGTTTCAGTGAGTTTTGAAAAAGAACTTAGGGCGCATTATAAGGTCACTGACGTTAAATAATCAAGTAAATCAAGCTAGCAGCACCAACGTTCTTCGAGAACTGCTACAAGAGATAAAGGGTCGTTATTTATCCAGGCAACTTATTTGTTTTGCACAACGATAATTCCGCGGTATTAGTTCTCGTAAGTAATAATTAATAGCTATGTTGTTTATCTCGACGAGTTAGCAAGGGTTTCTTCTTGTTTGCCACATGAATTATTCTTTGGCACGTGCTGCCTCAAGTGTTTCGTTGTATAAGCTCCTTGTTGTTACATGTAAAGCATTCTGGTAATCCAAGTTCGCATTCGTAGAACGTAACAACGTGTCGCAATTATTTCGTAAGTCCTATATTTTTAGTCCTACGAGTATATATTTAAATTTTGACTGTCATATTTCAGTCGCAGTTATTTTGCTAGTATTTACACTGAACATTATATCAGAGGATATCTTTCGTAAATTCCCTGCCTCAGTACCTAGTTAATTCATTCAATCGGCTTTCAAGATGTACATTGTGTAAGTATATTCAATAATCTCTTCATAACACTAGTTTACAAATTTGAACTATTTTTATATGCTTTTGATGAAACCCCCTATTTTCTTATTTTACTACATCCATTAGGATGAAAAAAAAAGTAAAAGAAAGGCAAGTAGGCATTTGATAAAATCTTTCACTTCTTATTTTTTAGTACAAGAATAACAATTTTTCAAATTTGTACTTACTTTAATGATTATATGTATTTAATAAATATCTTCTAAACTAGACGTGACAGATTTTTTAAAATATTTTTCCCGTTCTTTGGGCACCAGAATCTATAAGAAGATACACATATTGGCGGAAATATATAAACCGTGTAAATCAATGTAATCATACATAGCGATGCCTCAAACAGGGGTTAAGGCGAGCCCATTAACACTGGAAACAATAATTTATCAGATAACCGACCTCGCCCCTCGTATGAAAACAATGCCCGCAGAGTGCATGATGCGATTATTATTGCAGCGCAGCGCCGATGGAAGGGATTAACGAAATTATGGCCAATGCAACGCTACTTAGCAATTTTGAAAGGAATATTAAGGGTATTTTCGAAGTTAAGCAAGCTTTGGGTTGTGTTGGTTGGTTGTGACAGGCAAACTAAATCTCATATAATAAAAAACAAAAAATGTACAAAAATGTCAAGTCTCGCAATGCTTCTCCACCGTAAAAATTGTGAGATCTCATGTAAATCCAAGCCTTCATTTAGTGAATTAGACATCTTTATTTCTATAATAAGTATAGTTGGCAATCACAGCACAAATAAAGTGCTGCTGCGTGGAAATACCGTTTCAAATCGTTAATTAATTTATATTAGGTCGATAAGTTATTGCCCAGCAGTGGGACACTCAAAATAGGCCAACGAAAGAAAGAAAGATAAAGTATTATGTTGCCGTGCGATTGCAAAGTCAATATACCGACGGGTCCGTAGTACAAAGATTTATGTGATTTTAGTACGAAATCGTTTTTTTTTTATTGTTTATTTCTATTTTTGGCGATCTATCTATTGGTGTATTTTTTTTTTATGACGATTAATTTCTGAGATAATTGGTTCGTAAAACGCACGATGTGAATCCTGATGCGTAGAACAACGAACGAAACGCACACGCTCCTCACTACTATTTTTGAAAGAAATTCCAAAGAACAACGAGCTACTATGTCTAAATAAATATTACACACATTGTTCCGTCGAAGAACGCGCTATGCTACCATTTGCCGTCTTCAGTTCCGTAATAAAACGGGCCATGTACACATGTAACCTGATAACTCGGAATATAATAACAATAAAAAAACTGTATAACTATAACATAATCATTATTTTACTTTTAACCACCTCTTTAAAATTTAAAACGCTAACGCTTTTAGAAATATACACGATTGAATCTTTGTACTCCTCTCCTGAAAAATAGACATTTTGTAGATAGGCCTTTGTTCTATTTACCCATCGATACTTATTATTGAAATAAAGATGTCTAATATGAATACATTCACTAAATGTAGGCTAGACATGTAAAGACATGTGATCTCACAACTTTTTACGGTGGAAGCATTGCGAGACTTGAAATTTTTGTACATTTCATGTTTTTTATGGGATCTCATTTCTTTTTGTAGTCAGTCCACCTTTAGGACAGATTGTTTACATCTATCTATGGCTGACTGTACCTACCTATATCCACTACATCTCAAAAATACGATTACGAAGTTACTTCTGCAGTTCGTAAAATTCTTTGTCATAGACTTTATATGGAGATGTCAATTTACCAACCACAAAGAAAACGGGACTGAAATTCCAGGATGTTTCAGTTTTTCCTTTCTATGTGGGCTAAACACTATTTGAAGTTTGTGTGTCTGCTAGAAGTACCTTAGAATTCTGATGATCGGTGAGTCAGTCAGTGACAATATTAAGGAACATTGACTTGCAATAATTCTTAAACTACTGGTTAAAATTTAATGTAATTTGGAAATATATCTAGCTATGTAATGCCGGTCATTGAATATTTAGGCTTCTAGCTTTTTTCACAATGAAGTTACAGGGGGGGTCGAAAATGACCCGAATGGCTTCGGGAAATGGATGGTAGGGCCGTGCCTATTTTGCACGACTTGGCGGGGGATATATAATTATCTTTTCTGGAGTTTTATAATGCCTCGCTAATTTTCGCTATGCGCTAACCATTTTGGTTTATTCCTTCTAGTAATCAGTAAACAAATTAATTATCTCCACGCCTACATATAATTACCAATTATAATATTATCGTTGAGGAATCGACTCCGTGCCTCATATGTAAATGATAGCAAGGCGCGGTCGAGTCCTCACAACTTACAACAACAGGAGTGAATCATCGCATTCCTACGAAGGCCATTGTATCGTTGGTTTGTAAAATGTAAAAAAAAAGCTTTTTTTAGTAGATACAAGCAACAAGACCCCCCTCCCCCCGTCCTACAACAACATTTTACTCCAATTTGAGAGTTTTGACACTAACGTTCTTTCGCATTTAACTCCGGTGTAGTTCGCACGGGCAACGCTTTGGCGTCATTTATAAAGGCTAAGGCATTTGTTGTCTATAGATATACAATATTTGTTTACTGCGATTTTTTATTTATTTACAAGGATAGGTTCGACACCTATAACTAACTACCAATTGTCACCATTATCGTTCACACATCTTGTCACCTCACCATACTTATCATCACTTGTTTCCAACAAGTTAAAGCTCAAATTGCCTTTCTCATTGTAAATGATTTTACTATCCTGCCTGTCAAGTACCTATTTGCTATAAGCTGAAGCTTGGTCTTAAACTAACTCTAATAATAGAAAAGCATACATATGAGGATGTCCGTATATTCATTCGGAAGGCCAAACATGGTTGTTCCTGCTCATATTTGGTTTAATGATGTCTTCGTGGTGGCGTAGAATAAATACTTGATAAGCTTTGAATCACAGTCATAGACATATATGGTCAGATTAAGACCATAGTAACACTTAATCTTTTAATTTATCAACTTTTAAAATATGTATATACAAGTTATTTAGCATATACTCGTACTCGTAGCTCCTTACATATGGTAGTCATCTATAAAATTATCATGTCGTCGACATAAAATGCTCATCAATAAACTGCGTTAAGTTCTTATGTAAGCACGTAGGCGGTATATTATGGTTATACTCGTAATATCAATAATGTTGAAGATAAAAATAAATGTCATTGTGTAGTAATGGCGTTTGAGTCATGCATTCCGGTCCTTGAAATGCCGGAAGGGTCAATTTCGCGACCTAACTAAGTAGGTAATGATAAAATGGCATGACACTCTTCTTTCACCTTCGCTTATTGTATTCACGGATAACGTACGATACGATGTAATGAAGAAATACCAACCTCCACCACCATACCATACAATTTTGTTTCAGCTAGGTTGAATTTCGTAAGTAAATTGATGATTATCGTACAGGTAGGTTTACCTTAGATTGCTGATACATTGACCTTGGCGATAATAGGTATCTAATTAATTCGTCTTTTTTATGTTCACCGTTATTAGAAAATAATTATATGTACATGGTTGAAGCTATATTGCCAAGAAAAGTGTTTTTTTTTTTAATTTATCTGGCCTATTTATTCTGTACAAATTTTAATGTAGTGAATACTACATTTGATTGAACCCTTGCATGGGGATTGAATGACAAACATTCCGCTGTGTAGGTTTATACTAAGAAAGCTAACTAATTGATACGCAACATGAACCCCCGCTCCTACTTAGTTGTACAGTCGAGGACAGAAAGATGTATGACACTTTTGGACCTTATTATAATGGAACAAGGTGAAAAAGTGTATACATCTTTCTGTCGTCGACTGTACACTAGACGAGTTATCTTAACATTCTTTGCTAAGCAACAATGTATAAACGCAGATAACACTGCCTAGTCTCCAGTTCTGCTGATGCTGGCTTTAGATACCAATTTAAATCATAGACTTTCCTACAGAACGCGGCTCCATCATTCGTACGAAAGGGATACAATTCAATAGATGTTGTATTTTACCATCCTCTTCTTACAGTTTGCACCAAAATCTGCTGACGGTTGTTAGTCTTGCAGTCAGTAACTCAAGTAGTTGTTTATCTGAGTTATTTATACGAGGTTTAATTGCACCAGTTCTGGGTACCTTTCGCCCACGTGTCTGCGTCAGTGTCTTGGCGCTGCAGGCTGATTTTAATCGTGGAATTCTCATCAGTGATAATGAAATTTCAAGTAGGATATCGCATAATCAACACTATAAATAAAATATTATTTTTCAACCCTCTCCCTTTTACTCGTTTATCTATTTCGAACAGCAGTATAAACTGATAATCACTTACGTATGATGAGACGATGATAAACGATGGGAACGCCAGCGATTTTTGATTTGTTATTTACGTTAAATGCTTTAGAATGGTATTTCATAAAAGTTTTTAATAATCTGTTAGGTTTCTCTGTTCTACGTGAATTCTCACCAGTTAGCTTGAAACCCATACTTATTTTTCGCTCTGTTAGTTAGTTGAGTCTGTCCTTACTAGGTGTAAGAAAATGACGTATCCTTCTTGTTTATTCTATTGTACAATGTTACAATTTTTTTTTATTTACAAAGGATTTATTTAAAATCCGCCTGGAAAAATCTGAACCTGAAGAACCATTGTATTAATATTATCATCCGACTCACAAATCAAACAACTAGGTTATTTCCTTTTTACCACCTAACCTTGCATTGTCTCTGGTCGTTGACACACAATTAACTGTCTTTATCCTTCAATCAAGGTATTTGATAATAAAGCACTTTTAGAAAATAGAAGATCTCAACAATCTTAAACCGTTAACATATTTCGTGCCACATTCCCCGGGTTTCTTACGAAATAGACACCTATCGTACTCCTACCTAGTACTGAATGCATTGTCACATTGAATGCTGGTGACTAGATATGGCGTCAATTTATAATGAAGATCTGAGAGACCGGCACTCAATGTAATAAGAAAGCCGCACCGCGATGGGCCGGGAATCGCTCCTCTCATCTCTGCCAATTACATCGTTTAGCCTTCGACGTCTCCCTAGACGATAAATTAATTAAGAACCTTGTAGAGTTTTGAAACTACAGGATATGTTTGGTGGATATGATCCACAAATATAAACTATTTGAAGTCTTGGAAAATAATATGGACCCAGCATGAGAATGACGAATTTCCAGAAAATCAAATAATCTATGTCTGTAACCTTCATAAGGTGGCACGTCACTTCTGTTTTTCATTAAGACAGTTGAAGTCATTTCATCAACGACCTCATTTCTAAAGAGTCAGCTGCAATTGATTATCTGCCTAAATGAATTACAATTATAAATCACCGCTGAATGTTTTTCCTGAGAACGTCTCTTCTTTCCTAATAATTTTAAACCTTTATTTGGCTAAAAGATAAATTACTACAACTTATTTACTTTTTTATATTGATTGGGGCATTCCAGATGTAGAAATATTAAAAATTTAAAAGAGTTTCAAATTCTTAATTCCAAATTTGAGAGTAAACAGAAACTTGAGTAAACATATTCCTTTCTATCCTTTCCAAAGTACGGAACTAAAACGAGTCTCAGTGCAAGACTTAAGAGCACTTGTTATTAATTATGCAGCATCATTGGCACTCTAATGCGCCAATATGTATTCATAGTCCAGGACTCATTAGCAAGTCCGGTCCCAAAGGGTAACCTTGTTGGTGAAAGTGATATAATTTTCATTAACTACCTGGAAATTGTTCAGGGGTTTATTTTTGGCTTAGTTTACCTGTAGGGGTTATTCGGATGTTTAGTTTATTTTACATTTATATTCACAAAACGATCTAAACCAATTTGGAACTTATGGGTACCTCTTTCATGTTCACTGAAACTTCTCTGGAATATTCCTCTGAATAGGTATAAGGAGTCAAATATATTATTTGCTGTTTAACGTCCAATAAATGTGGAAGGTTGTGAATAAATTTTACTTTCAGCCCACGTTAGTGAGCTATTCTACGCAATGACCGAGTCGTTCCATGTGATCTTTTTTGCTATACAATCCACGATTGCGGCCATAAAAGGTTATGCCCAGATAACTTTATTCCACATAATGCGTTCCCATCCCTTTGAAAAGGAAAGTTGTATAACATTTTTTTAGAAATCGCCGGCCATTTAGGGCCACTGTGCTTTTTATTGGATACGAGAACAGGAAAATGGACGTCCTCGGATACTATCGAGTTTGAATTACAATAAAGGATTCGCCGACGTCAAGTCATGGGTGCATATTTAGTTTTTTGTTTGCAGCGAGACTGGCTCTCGGTTTTCCCTTTTTAAATCTAGCTGGTGCTTCAATAAAGACGTAAAAACTAGAATTTTGATTATGGAAAATTAAAAATACACTATGGGTAAAAGATGCAAGACAGGTTGTGGAACTGAAGATTCTGTTTAAAGGTTAAGCACCTCGTGTGCTATTCCAAATGAACGTCAACTTCGTACATGTACAATACAAAGACGACCAAATTCGCATCCCGTTTGCGGCGAAATTCCAAGTTCAAATTAAACCGTTTGCCAGGACTGCGCGCGCGCAGTCAGTGCGCTGGTGCCGATGTTTCCGATCGGACGATTGGATAGCGACGCGGCGCGTGCGCGAACATAAACGCGAATATTGTATTTACTTACGCGCTTGTGAAGTGTCGATTGGATTCTTTGCGCAAGTGCGTAATCCCGTTCGACGGGTTTATAATCCAAAGGTGCAAGTGAAGTTTTGACTACAAGTTGTTCTAATTTCCTGATTGTGCTTTATTACGGTTTGTAAACTCAACTGATCTGTAAATCTAGCCTCCAGCTTAATTAAATAGAAGTTTGTACACCAGTTCAGTGACATGTTGCGCAAGTAGAATTCAATCAGCATCGCATTAGGCACCGACAGTGATTCAACCTTTAACTATTGTTGACGAATAGGAAATGTGATGATCTAATTGACACCCACTCATTGTTACTTTTCGTTGATAAAACCATAGTTAACTTGAATTTACAAATAATTTGGATGACGAATTTAAGTATCCTAAATTGCATCGTCGGTTATTGCGTCCAGGAAGCGTTTATTATCAGTTAGACGACTTTATTACTGCAGTTAACGCATTCAAGGCCCGGGTTCCAGATTTCAGTTAGAAACCGGCCCAATGGCAAGTTCTTGGCATTTAATTTGATAAGGACTCATTGTTTTGGAGATAGACGGAACCAGGACGTCGTGTTATTTTAAACAACCTGTACTAACAATATGGCTCGTTGATAGGTTTATGATATCTTTGAACTGTGTCAAGAGCGTGTTCTATATTTGTACGTGTTTTATTTGCGGAATTACGGCTACTGTATGCTTTAGTTGATAGTCATCTAGTTTAAAGTTAGTACCTAATAAGCAAATACGTAAAAAAATCTGCTAAAACCTAATGTGAGACATTCATAACTGCCTGTAAATAAGTGTTATTTCAATTCGCATATCGTTCAAAAGTGTTGCATTAACTAAAACAAACTTTTAACCAAATGCAACTGCATTCTGTTTTCTGCATTTGACGACGCGGTTAGCCTAGTTGGTAGTGAACCTGCCTACGAAGCTAGCGGTCCCGGGTTCGAATCCCGGTACGGACAAATATTTGTGTGATGAGCGCGAGTATTTGTTCCTGAGTCATGGATGTTTTCTATGTATTTAAGTATGTATTTCACTATATAAGTATGTTTATCGTTGTCTAGTACCCATAGTACAAGCCTAGAGCTTAGTTTGGGACTAGGTCAATTTGTGTGAGATTGTCCCCTGATATTTATTTTATTTATTTTATTTTATTCCCTCAGAGTATACAAAAACTTACTGAAACCTTCCGCCCTAATAATTGTGGCTGTTAGGTCATGTTTATGTTATTTTTAAATAATAATAATAATTGTACTAGAATCCGTTGCATCGATATAGATAAAAGTATTGACATTCTTAAGTAACAAAACGAAAAATTCAATACCGCAAGAAGAACATAATATTCCAAATAATGCCTCCAGATGACCTTACATTAATAAAAACGGTTAACGATTCCAAAATTCCTTAGCTACATGACCTATACCGTGAAAATGTCACCAACCTAATTGATGATGCCCATATCGGGCGACCACTCCACGCCGTATAAGAACTAACGGCCAGTTCCTGAATGCAATTTAGTTTCGAACTTGAGGCCTATTAATTCGCAGCCAGCCTCGCTCTCTGCTAAATGCAGAAATGTGCAAATTGGAACGCTTGCGAGGCATTAATCGCTGGTAACCGCTATGCAAGGACTATTTGAATTGCCAAAAGCAATTTTGTATCAGTTTCCTTATTTTAAGTAGGGAATGAATAATCTTCATATTTTACTCAAAACTTCTTCTGGTAGAGACTACGATAAAGAGTTAATATAAATTTAAAATTGTAACCGTATTGTGGACAATTCTTCGCAAAAAACTAGCACAATTGCACTAACTCAATCAGAATCAACATTGTTAATCAAATAAGCTAGTAATGGTTATTCCAACAATGGTTATCTGACCTAGAACAGTGCAATACAGTCCGCACAGATGCACTTAATAATCCAGATAACCACTTCGATAGCATCGCTTATTACTATCAGTAGGATGCAAATTATCTCCGTAGATCTGCAATAGTAATCCATTACGTGTAAACGGGCCATGTCTTCGCAAACCGAGGATGCTTTAAAGTCGCCACGCGCCACTGCGCGCACAAAGTCAAGGGTGAGGAATGAGGAGAATTCCTTATAGCATTAGCATTTGGTTTAGGTCGGAGATTTGAATATCTGAAGCTTATTTGTTGGCTCTGTGACAAATATCCTTGGTTTGTTGAACTTTTTGTAATTGCGAATTATTAAAAAAAACATTTCTGTTTGATGTACCTGTTAGAAGACCATGACTTCATATATTACAACTTTTTTAATTATTTAACTTGATAAAGTAAGCATTTATGCTACAAAGATACCTTTACATGCAAAGTTACTTCTTCGCGCATGTTTTATTTTCGACTGAAACTCCCAAGTATACAAGCCAATCCAAGCGTTACAAGGGACTATTTCTATAGCGAATTGTTTATTTGCGACGGGGATGCCTTGCACACTGGTCAACGACCGTACCGTTTCGTCTTTAATTGCCGTATCCCTTTTCACAATTACCGGCAGCTTCCTAGACTGTAAATGTGTAATCCACTGTCGCATCTAATACAACTCTTATATTGTATATGATTTCTGCGTGTGCGATAATTATTGTGCTGACTACTTCTGGTTCAATTTGAATTGTAATTTATTCCCAGCGTTTAATAGGTTTCCCTTTATGGGCACCTCATTTTGCCCAATTATCTGCCGACGGTAAAATATCCAACTTAATGCATATTCATGTGGAAATGTTCCGCGTTCCTGCTATAAAAGCGTTATTAGTACGAGATAAGCTAAAATATTAGATCTAGTTAATCTGTTTCACTCAACTGTCTGTCAATTAGTCTGCACAATCTAGACTCATGCCAGTAAATTTGAAAAGCTGATTGACTTCTACTGCCTACTTACTTCGTATACTTTATTATTATGGCTTCTTATCACTTGGTTGAATTTAAAGTTGAGTCGTTCATAATTCACAATATCCCGTTGTGCAGCCGGAGGGATGTAATGATGATATGTGATGCGGTGACCAGCGCGGCATGACGGTAGACGGATGCCGTGCCCGACAATAGCAGTTAGTTTGCTTGTTGCTGTCAACGGACTTCGAGTGTTTTAAATTAAACGTAAAACTTTCATTCAAAGCGTTAAAGTGAGTTAAAAAGTGCTTAAGCGATTTGTTAATTATGTTTTGAAGAAACTTTGATCAAGAATCATGTTGATCACGAAGTACACGGCTATTTTGTTGGAGAGTGCGCGTACGATGGAGGCGCGAAATTTGGCGCTGGCGCGGTCGAGTGACAGTGGTGGGTGGTCCTCATCTCTGGACAACGGCGCCAGGACTCGGCGCTCTGTAAGACGACACCATTTTGTTTACAGGTAAGACAATAACTGATAGGAAATGACTCCACTAACATTTTCTTGCGATTCTTTCTAGTAGGTACCTACCAGATCTTTTAGTTTATACCTACTTCCATACGTTTTGTGTTGCAACACTTATAGACTCTTAGCTGATTATATTTATATTTTTAGTTATATACCTACTTATCATATTGTGTCAAATAGGGCTAAAATAGTCAATAAAGAATATTTAATACCAAATTAGATGATTAGTACTATCGCCAAAAGTATGTTCATAATTACATACATACCTCAAAGGCAATTTTAGCACAAACGTGACAAAATTTACGCCAAATGTTAATTTAGTTTCTGAGAAATGTAGGTAGTTGAAGTAAATATTAAACAATTACTCTTTGGACTACCTAAATTCCTCTGAAGTACTGCTGATTTTAACAGCTAAGTATATTAACGATCTCTATTCTTCCTGTTCCTGGTAAAGTGGCGTCTCTACTTGCAAAGATCGTCGCACCTTCATCAAACGTATTGCGGCAACCAATAAACTCGTACGCATATAAATATCCGCGCAAAACAACTTAGCTACAGAGGATATTATTATTCATCGAATGCAGCGCCTGTACGGGGTAGTAATAGAGTCGAGACGCATTACGTAAATTGCATTTTTATTAGTTTCAATTGCATTGTGCCGCATGGATTGACTACACTGGCACCGGCTTTAATGTATTAATAGTGGCATAAACGCTAGGGGAATACTCAATGTGTCGTTTCACTGAGAAAAAAAATTGTTTTAACTGATCAAAATTATGTTTACTGTTATCAAGGAACTTGTTTATATACGAGCACATAAAGTAACATGATGCCAGAAATAAAGTTAGTTTGATTAAACTTTGTAACAAGTAGCCATAACAAAACCAAACAAGTTATTGTCAACTAGATCAAGTCTGATATTTGCCGCGATGACCTGCTGCTTTATGAATGTCATTAACAGCTTAAATACATTTATCAAGTACTTAGTACATTTAAAATGTGACAATATTTCGTTTTTATACGTAAGTATATTACATTGCCTAAGTACATTGTTATTTTTTAGAATTAATAAATTTGTTTATAGCTTTAATAAACTCATTGTGACACCTTCATAACAACTTGATAAAAGTAATAAAGTGAAAAATGAGCATGGTTAATTTTACAATGTTTCGCCGTGAATCAAGTTCAGTAATAGAATTAAACAAATTACATTAATGACAAATTTGATCAAATTTACTTAAGTAAGTAATTTACTTAAGTAAGTACGATTAATCGTCAGAACAAACGATACTTTATATCATTTAACATTTTTTTATATGGATTGATAATATTTTTTTCAATCAAGCAAAATTCCAACTTAATTAGCACTCTTTTTTTTCAGTGTTTATAGTATTTATCGTTTATAGGGAAAAAATATATATTATATGAAAAGAAATACTGTTTTTTTATAATCCTACTAATACGAGTATCATAAATATGAAAGTTTACATGGAAGTTTGTATGTTTATGTTCCAATCACACCTAAACGGCTGAACGCATTTGGTGGAAACATGGTACACAAATAGTTCTTACCCTTGACACATAAGATACTTTTAAAAAGCGGTAAACGACTAGAGCAAAAGTTAGTACTCGTATTACATATCTGAAAACTGGTAGTCATTGCAATGGAATTGTAAACTACAGGTACATTTTCAATTCATTACAGTTTTTCACTTTCAGAAAAACTTTACAAAATTTTTGGCTGTCAACCTTGAGCTTCTGCACACAGGAAGCGTTCCGATCCTCCGATACGATAATTCAGTACAAAATGAGACCGCATGCATTCAAATTGCATAGTTAGGTCGGATCGGATAACCGGAACGCTTCCTGTGCGCAGAAGCTCTTAGGGAAACTAAATTAAGCCACATAACAATGTTAAGCGCTGAACCTAAACTTATGGTTAGGTAGCATAACATATGGTTACGCAGCAACAAGGGAACGTTGTTCAATCGTAAAAGTACGCCAGTATTTAATCCAGGCTAAATTTAAATCCGTTATTCAAGTGACCATAAAATACTTTTGTAGGTGAAGGTGACTGTTATCTTTACTGGAGGTACGGAAATAATAAACTTGACAGAAGATGTATCAGCAGAAACAAGCTCGAATAGGGATGTGTCTTGGGTAAAAAAAAAAAAAACTATTTAGTGCGTCAGTCATATTATCAAAAAATATTGAACACGTATTTTTTGCTTTACCAAATCAATCAAAATTGACAAAGATAACGCGCATCAAAGTTCGGGGATGGGGCTCGTGACGTCACAACGTGGTGGTAAAAAGTGTGCCACGGCGTGACGTCACGTGGAACTTCAAGGCATTATATCTTCGTAATTTTTGGTTTAATTGACAAAAGAAAAAATACGTTTTCTCAAACATGCTCAGAAAGGATGGCATTTCTTTTGAAAAACGAAGACGCGAAGGGCCTCATTTTCTTCCTAGGAGTAAAATAAACGTATGAAAACCCATTTTTGTCCGCTGAGATATTTTTTTAAAGTGCTGTCAAATGCATACAGAATAGAAAGGACCAAGAAATAAATCTCATACAGCCAAGGCAACTGCTCGTTTTCGTAGCACAGTGCGTGTGTTTTCTTCTTTTTAAATTTCTTTAAAATTGTCTATGGTTAGAAAAAAAAATTAAAAACAAAAACTTATTGAAATTTAAACGTAGAACTTACTGTTGTTGTGTAAAAGCTACAAACATCAAGTCCTCGGCACTTCACGGTATTAATTTTACTTTTTACAAATATATTAGTATAATTTCCTCACATGTTTGAGAAAAGCATTATATATGCCTCGGCGGAAACGGGGGGATTGCCTGACTCGTATTTTAGCAGGCCTCGCTATTGCTCGGCCTGCTAACCACCTCCTCAGGCAATCCCTTACTTTCCGCGCGTAGGCAATAATGTACTAGTATGTACAATATTTTTTGATAATGTAAATGACGGACTAAATAGATTTTTTCAGGACACTAGTGTAACACTTCCTTATGCATTTGTGGCGGCTAATTCAGCCGAATTTGCTGTCGATGCCGTGCTTTTGTAAGGTTTTCGTAAAAAAAAGAAAATTAAATATTACCTGCAAGTTGCTTGCTCAGCGGCAAGTGAATATTTAAATAGTTACTTATTATATTATATTATAAAGTAATTGATTGATACATTGATGGATTAAATTCGCCATTGTTATAATATCGCTCTTAAGTTTGTCCTATACAAGATGCTGAGATTGATAATAGGCATTTTTTGTAGTAACACTTAAAAATACTTTTTATAATAATCCGGGGACAATATTTATTTACTATCACTTAAAAGTTTAAGAGTCC
This sequence comes from Tortrix viridana, assembly GCA_963241965.1. Lineage (NCBI taxonomy): Eukaryota > Metazoa > Arthropoda > Insecta > Lepidoptera > Tortricidae > Tortrix > Tortrix viridana. Next base: position 8,290,389 of record OY725186.1, read on the forward strand.
TTATAAAATTTTGCCACATTGGTGAAAGCGGACATAATTTTTGTTTATGGGATTTCGATCATCATAATGAAAAAAATTAACCCGATGCTCTTCTTTACTCTTTTGCTAGGTACCTAAATATAAGACGAGACCTATAGTTTAATTAATATATATCATTTTAAATTTTAATTTTATCTGGAAATTGAAACACAAGTTTAAAAATTTTATAAATCGGTTTTGAAGAAATCATATTTTTCTGGTGATAAGTGGGTTAAAAATCAATCATAAATAGACATCAATCTCAGATAAATGTGTGCTCCGAATTAAGAACCAAACATTCCATCAATTTAACTGACATCAATTCCAATCATCAAACGATTGTACCTACTGCATTTCTGATTTCACGCTCGATCCATCTCTAAATATTCGCAGAATGTACGAGTAGCATTCACTTTTTATCATATTATTATTTCGTCGATGATATCACCGCGGACTCTAGTAATCTTTTATCTGCTTGAGAATCGTGATTTTTAGTCATCAGGGCCATTTTAAAAGAAGACTTTAAAGATTTAACAGATGTTGCGTTGTAGACTTACAGCTTAGCATGGCATGAAGCAACGTTTTGTTTACAGTGCCCGTTACGATTGTTACGTGATAATTTTGCTCAAGAGAAAAGTTATCATAGGTCTAAATTTTTTCTATAGTTGATGAAAAAAAGCAGTCTAAGTATTGTTATCTCATATTTTTCAAAATGGTTCTTTGTGATATTAATCTGAATGTAACCTGTTCTCAGACTCGCACTTAACCGATCTTATTATCTTAAGCTCTAATGATTTATTAACAACACATTATTGGTAACTTAATTGCACTTTAGCCTGAATTCTTTCTTAGTCTAAGCAAATCAAGTTTTAACCATATCGGTGAACTTGACCACATCTACGTAGTTATTTACAAACTCGTGCAAAAGATTTTATTTTACTACTCTAAAACAGTAATTCGAAACTCCCTTTGTGCAATCTCTCTCATTCTTTCAATCATGATATGCTCTGAAAAGAGACAACGCTATCGAATTATCAAGCTTATTGTTTCTGAGTAACCTTTCGGTTCGTTTCGTAAGATCTTATCGAAATCTCGCTGCATTCGCCGGAGATAAATCCGTAAGATAATGCAACGGTCAAATGCACTTTGTTGCATAATGCCCAGGGCTTTTGCACGGGCGGTATCGGTTATATTGGCTTTTAGGGTACCGTGCTAAATTGTAGCCAACCCACCGTTGGTCTAAAATGGCCGTTATGGTCGTTGAGTTTGGAATGGGCTATAAGATCGGATATCTTTGTCCTCAGTATACTGTGAAATACTATAAAATCAAACGTGACGTTTGACTACATCTCGTTTTAAGAGTATGTAGGTAATATGTATATCCTATGAGATATCGGAAGGGTAAAATTGTCTGTTACAGGCCATATAATTAAGGTTTTTAATCACGTCCAGTTCACATTTTAGCTGGTTAACGTGGCGTGACTGTTGTGTTATAAAGTCGCAAACTGAAGTAACGTATAGCCATTTATTCATAAATAGTGAATAACATAGATTGCTTTGCGTGAACGACCATGCGTGCGATATGCGGTTTTACGCCGGCAAATCTCAAAGAAAGCAGTAAGGATTTCTAGGAAAAAAATATATTATGTAAAGGTTAGTTTCATGGAAATCCTATGACGGAACCAATGGCACAATCGCGTTGTTGTACCTTGACAATGCACGCTTTATATAGTAAAAAAACCCATGACATGGGATTAAATCTCATACTATGTATTAGTAACTTTAAATGCAATTGGAATAATTACACCGCAACAAAAATAATTTAGGTTTTAATTGAAAAATATTTAAAAGCCCTTTAAGACCCTTTTAAGGAGTTAATTTCATTTTTATTTCCAATTTCAATATTTTTCCCTTTCACGACGTTCGGACGCGTCGATGTTTTTTCTAAATAAAAATCGAATTCTGAAAATAATTTCTGAAACAAAAAATTCGACATTGGTTCTTTTTGAAAAAATTGTATGTATGAAAAATTTTGACCATTCAATTTGGATCAGTTAGGCTATTCCTCTTAAGATTTTTTGAACGACCAATTGTATTATATCCTTGAATAAATACAGTTGTCCGTGTGAATATTATATGCCATGTCGTCTGTATAGCTGTCGTTTTATGGGTAAAATCATACGGATTAACGGTAAAGATTCTCGAGTAGGTATAGTGGTTCGATCCGATAATCCGCGAAGGACCTTATACGCGAGTTAATAAACTGCGCAACGTTTCGCTGCACGATTTCACCTTATGTTACTAAATTAAGGATGCTAGCTACAGTAACACACGTGCGCAATGACACGTTTACCATTTCGAAATTTGAAATTAATTAAATTACTTATCCTTGTGTAAACTGCATGTAAACTGTAATATAACCATAACTCGGAAATTTTTATGCGTACGACAAGTACGTCCTAAGTCATCCGATAAAGCCAAATACTTGTAGTAGGTACAAGATAATTTTGCAGCATATTTGTGCAGACAAAATTACACAGGCACTCTCTACCAATACTCCACTATGTTTGACTGACTAGTTTTGACTTATGTTATCCTATTTAAAATATATAAAAAAACCTACTTGGTCCTTAAATACCTCCGTCAACGTAGTGTGTCATAAAGAAGAAAAGTTAGGTAAAATTATGCTACAATTTTTTTTATATTCGCCGGCTGCATAAGATAAAGATTTGTATCGGGCAGATGTGTAAACACCTTCACACTGAAATCTGTCTGTCTTATCCACTTCTTTATTGACTTACAATTACCCCGATTTCTTTTATCCTTTTACGTAGTCCTCTTTGCCCAGCACCCAGCTGTCTGATATCAATATTGTCCATCATGCTGACAGTTATTTATTGACCATTCTGTTTATCAGTTGTGTGAAGTCATAAATTTGCTGTGCAATTCCGCTTTCAGTGATTTATGGTGGCGAAGAAGTTTCGGTAATGAAATTATCAGATCAACCAGAAATCATGTTCATTTCTACAGAAAAAAAAGAGTTTATTGCTTAAATGCGCTTGATAGTAATACTGTATCAATTAGTATTGTTTTTTTTTTATTTTATTTAAAATTAATCCCTTCTCGGTCTTTTCATAACTTTATGAATTATGTACCAGTATATGTTTTCTTGATATTTTGAATTAGTTGCAATATAACTATTTATATCGTTCGAAAAACCAAGTCAATTATATATAAGAGCCGTTTTCCTGTGGTTAAGTTATTTTACGACTTAGATACGATTATTTACAGACCAATAAAGAACAATTAAACTTGAAACAATTTTACAAAGTTGTACGTTCTCAGTAACAGCACGAAAAGTCATCGACCAACAATCTGTTGAATCAAACGGTTCTTAACTAATATTTCCGTGGCTGCACTTTCACTGAAATTCAATCATTTAACCCATTCATTAGCGCCTCTAGTATCGAGTAGTGTTGCCGACGTGAAATGTTGCCAATTAGCAAGAAAGATAACGAGGAAAGCTGAGACGGACGAAAACTGGATCAAACCGGTTTACTCAACTTGTTACAGGATTGAAACTGGATAATCTGTTGGAAATTCTGAAATATTTTTAATACTTATTTAACAATGTTGTCGTGTACTTAAAGGAGCTCTTAGCTTCTTAATAAGAGTCTATAGTCTAATTCCACTATCAGGGTAATTTGCAAAAATATTACCTATAGGTACATAGTTACGCGATGTTACGAGCTCAATTAAGGAAACAAACGAATTTCATTTTTGTGTAACGAAAATTAACCATATGAATGTATGACTAATTTTCGTTACACAAAAATGAAATTCGTTTGTTCCTAAATTGAGCTCCTTAACTATGTACAATATTTTTGCAAATCACCCATCAAGTAACTATTTTAGATTGTTAAGCGTAGAAAGCAAGTTTTACTTACGATGTAATTTCTGCAGATACTCATTAGTCTCATTACCTAATTAATGAATTTTCCGTTTTTTTCTATGAATAACCTGTTTAGTAATCACCTACTTACAGTGCGGTAGCTCCCACCGCTACCACTTGATGGTACTAATTCTCTACCATGCGGGTTCTTTACCAATTAGAAAGAGCCTTAAAGTTCGTTATGCCTTACTCTTTAGGCTCAAAATAGCCCGCCCAGTGAATGCTCGTTGAATTGGCATCAGCAGACGTAACAGGTTACCGTACAACTCCAGTTTATTGCGCCGCACTCCATTAAAACTTTGCCGATTCGGTCGCAGAACGGTTTTAGGGTTCTAGTCTGAAGGGAACTGAAGAATATAGTATAAATCAAATAAATAAATGAATTTCAGGGACAATCTCACACAAATTGACCTAGTCCCAAACTAAGCTCTAGGCTTGTAGGTACTATGTGTACCAGGCAACGATATACATACTTATATAGGGAAATAAATCCTTAAATATATAGAAAACATCATTGACTCAGGAACAAATACTCGTTCTCATCACACAAATATTTGCCCATACCGGGATTTGAACTCGGGACCGCTAGCTTCGTACGCAGGGTCACTACTAACTAATGGAATAGTTTGAAAGAGACTTTCGTAGAGCCGTAAAGACATAGACACTGCGGAGTGCTCCCTCCTTTTCATAACATTATATTACTAAGAAAAATAATAAAATGCGTTATGTGTGTACACAGATAAGAACGGTATTAGCGGAGCTCCCATTTGAAGTTTTATTTGTATTCCTGGAACACCTATAAATAGGTAAAGATATTGTTTATGTAGTTTGTACACATACAATATTAGACAAATCTTTGAATTTTTTTCACTTTGCTGCTTACACAAATTGCTGGTAAATAAAACTAAACAGAGAAATATGTTGTAGACCAGAAATCTAATATTAATATTAAAGATTAAGCTATGTTATTCTGTTAACGCATCGTCGTTCAGTTCTACTCAGTCGATGAATAGCCGGCGAATTTACGTCGTCCGTCACGTACCTCGACGGATGACGTAAATTCGCCGGCTATTCATCGACTGAGTAAAACTGAACAACGATGTCTTAACAGAATAACATAGAAGGTTTCAGAAATACCAAAGAAATTGTAGTGTCGTATTTTCTTATCTTCACGCACTTATTTCGTTCGAGTACCGCAGGATACGGAACGACGGACATGTCCGACTCTCGCGCTTGCCCTTTGTTTTACTGCACTTCTCTGGCAATGTGTGCAGCGGCGAGCGGCTACCTGTCCTCGAGTAATTTATATTTGCAAGACTAGAAGACTACCTTAAACAACTTAGGAACTTGATTTGCTGTCTAAGTTTTAAACTTACACTGGAAAGTATAGTCCCGAACCCATCTCTTTTTGTAAAAATATGTAAAATACTTTTGAGCATCGGTTAGCGAGTAAATAGTTTATCATGGTCTCAGTTAAATAGGGCCGCGTTGTTTATTCAGAAGTTTGTAAAAATAAATAATTAAAGTTGACGTAAGTAATATTATATACTCGTATCATGCGTTTGCTTTCGCTTGTGTCGGTTTCATATATTTTGAAAGATTTTTTAGTCTTGCGACTGCAAAAATCTATAATTTCTTTCACAGAAACAAACCTAACTATATGATATGACTGCTGTCAATCGTTGAGCTATTTTCTATTAACTTAGTGACTAATAGCTATAATTTACCGAATTGGAAGGTGAGTATTTTAGTCATGTTAATAATATCTTAGAAATTTGCACGACGACATTTCAGTGGAACTGCATAGGTGGTCATTATTAGATTGTATACTGGTCTTGCGGTATGCGCTAGAATTTATATTGGACGGGGAGAATGCAGGTGTGATGCATACCATTACAATAGGCTTGGAGATACAATGAAATGTATAGGTATTTTAGTAACAAATTTACCCAAAGATAATAACCGCATAATAACGAGTAGGTAATTGGGAAAATATAGCTAGTTTCTAAGCAGATAATTCGTGATTAGCCCAACCGTTACCAAATTTCAACAAAAGGCTTCATAAACATAAAATGTATTCTTCCCCTATCCTTGTTACTATTCCCCGTCATGCCATGTTTTTTTTAATTTGTTGTTTTCAAAACCTAACTTTGTCGTGTTAGAAAAAATTTAACTTTGTATAATGTTTTAGAAATACTGTACAGTAGCTACAATGTTTGTATTTCTTAGTACCTACTACAGGTTTCAAAACGTCGTCTGAAGCTTTTGCAATCATTTAAAACTGTAATTACTCTGAAATCTTACAAGCATTAACTATATCGGTTTGATGTAGTTGCGAAAACCATTCGATTTATCGCCCAGGTGTTTATTGGCAGAAATCAGCCAGTAGTTTATTAAGTTAACAGACACGGTTACAACAGTTATTTGCTTCATGTATGAATAAGTAGGTACGTACTAAAATGCAGAGTATCTTTTTACTATCTTTCTATAGTTACTTTAAACGTAAATGTGTTGATTTAAATTACTGGTTTCTAAGATACAATGTTTATTTAATAGAAAGTTTAATGTTTAAGCTGTTTAGGAATCATTCTGAACCTAGTAACATAAATTAAAATTAATTTAGTGAAATTGTCCCGGACATTGTGGACATTGACAACTTTGTAAAAATATGATCTCCACTGCTCCCTATATATAAATGTAACGGCTAAAATTATATGTATACCACAAACACACAAATAATTTCCGTTTGTTAACAACAGAAATAAAACCAAGTGTTCATCTAGGTCAACGTTGCAATACAATATTAAATTTATTGACAATACCGAAACGTTTTAATCGGGACAAGAAATTTCTGTAAATGCAATAATAAAATTACATTTGTATTTCATTGCTTACTCATGTATATTTCCTAGTAGGCATTGCGTCACGGAAGGCGTCATGATTGGGATACACCATATTTTTTACATAATATAGGTCATTCAAAACCCATTTGAAATAAGTTTTCTGACCTACGTGAAATGTAAATGTTGTTGTTGTTGACTATGACTAAGTGAACCAAAACAAATTCCTTGGAAATATTATAATATCACACGAAGTTTCAAGCCTTACACAAGCGAAAGGGTTAAGCATGAGCGTTAAATTTCGTTAGCTCATAAAACACGTACCTACCTACCCAAATTTCTAGCCTTAGTACGAGTCAAAGGCTCTCAAGGTAAATACTTTAATGGAGAGTCTGGCTTGTAGTGTTGCGCTACTCATAGCTGATAACTCAAATGTCACACTCACTTTTTTAGATTGTCACAACACTACTTCGTAAAAAAGATCAAAGTACAGTGCAATATTAGCTCTTAAAACAACCTTTGGGGTTGTGGTTCTCTTTCACTCGCTCGCATACGCTCTTATGCTAGTCTAACCAGCGTTATCCGAACCCGAAAGACTGGCGGTTGGTCTAATTGGTAGTAACCCTGCCTACGAAGCTAGCGGTCTCGGGTTCGAATCCCGGTATGGACAAATATTTGTGTGATGAGTGCGAGTATTTGTTCCTGAGTCATGGATGTTTTCTATGAATTAACTAGTTAATGAATAGTTTCTTGATAATAGCATCATATGATCGAAGTGAAATATATATATATATATATATATATATTTCACTTCGATCATATGATGCTCGAATCGTTCTGCTTTGGTGTAACAAAAACAATAATTTACAGTTCGATAGCTCTTACAAATAAAATAAAATAAATAAATAAATATCAGGGGACAATCTCACACAAATTGACCTAGTCTTGTATTATGGGTACTAGACAACGATAAACATACTTATATAGAGAAATACATACTAAAATTCATAGAAAACATCCATGACTCAGGAACAAATACTCGCACTCATCACACAAATATTTGTCCATACCGGGATTCGAACCCGAGACCGCTAGCTTCGTAGGCAGGGTTACTACCAATTAGACCAACCGCCAGTCTTTCGGGTTCGGATAACGCTGGTTAGACTAGCATAAGAGCGTATGCGAGCGAGTGAAAGAGAACCACAACCCCAAAGGTTGTTTTAAGAGCTAATATTGCACTGTACTTATATATATATATATATATATATATATAAATAGAGTAGCTTATCAAGAAACTATTCATTAACTACATGCATCGCATTATTTAGTTGTGCTGCAGTTTTATTTTAGTTTATTTCAGTACCGACCTTGAACTGTTTCTGTTTGGCCGCATGGTTAGCACTAGTTGTCCGCGATTTGTCAGTAGCTCGGATATCCTTTTCTTACTAGTTACTTATCCTTTTCGTACTACAAGAAATGATAGTTGCCTAGGTAAAGAATGCCTTTAGGCATTCGTTCGCCATTTTTACCTACTTCGAGTATTGTATATTGTAAAGTTTAAATAAATGGGGTACCACCTCATTTTATGAGTTATTTATTAACTCATTTTAGGCTCAAGTCCTGCCCAACACTAGTGGCTTGCGCGCGAGGGGACATGTTGGCCCACGAGCACCTGTCTGAAGTTTCTCTTAATTGTCCAAGTAATTGGTGTGTGGAGTCGTTTGAAATTAGGCTCTAATGGGGGTTAATTTAGCATTATTTGAGATGCAACTAAATTTAGGGTGTTGGTAATAATTAAAGGTCATCGTTATGTTTTTGTGTTCGGTTTTAGGTATTTCAGACTACTCAACGGCATCCTCTGTCGATCAAAAACGTAACCCTCTTTGGCAGTCGGGTAAAAAGTAAAGCCGGTCAAGTGCGAGTCGGACTCGCACACCGAGGTTTCCGCACAAACTTGTAGGTATATAAATAGTTCGTAAATCACGGGAATACAACATAAACAAAGTCCAGTATAAACTCACAGGCAATAAGTATGCACTTTCTTACTTAGTGAGTGTCAGTTTATACTGGACTTATTTTTTATGTTATGTAACTACAAATTAACGGTTTTCGGACTTTTCCCTTTACTTGTGCTATAAGACATTGCTTCTTGCCAAATTTCAAGAATCTAAGTCAACGGGAAGTACCCTATAGGTTTTGATTCCCTTGAGATTCCCTTAAATATGCGGCATAAACGGCCGTATCTTTTGATTGCGTTGACTTAGATGTTTGATTTTTTCACCGATCTAAGGGATTGCAGACCTTAGTATTTGATATTAATTTCAACTTGATACCTCTACGCGTTCCTGAGAAAAAGGGTCTTGACAGATACACAGACAGACAGACAGACGGACAACAAAGTGATCCTATAAGGGTTCCGTTTTTTCATTTGAGGTACGGAACCCTAAAAATGAACAAAATTAACCAATGTTCTGTACCGCGTAACGTGGAGCAAGCGGCTTAGCAATTTAGCATTTGGCTTAGCTCAATATAAAACGGCCCGATTTACCTACTAACGTTGCTTGCGTTAATATACGTCACTTTTTTTTTAAACTAATAGGAATTACAATTCGTGCTGGAACGAAATTTTTGTAGCGGGTATATTTAATATAAGTATAAGACTAGGATAGTCACGAATATGTAAAAAAACTGGTCAAGTGTGAGTCGGATTCGCGCTCCGAGGGTTCTGTATTAAAGTCCGTACCTCAAAAATATACCTTTTTATGTACCTACTTTAATTGTATGCGCAATAAGGTCCATTTTGTCTTGCCTAAATTTTAGTACAGATCTTTAAGGTTTTTTCCGTAAAATATAAGTAATTATCTATAGATAATTAGAGAAAGATTAAGAATTTTTCAGATTTTTCAGTTCATAAACTTCGGAGATAAGGAGGAAAAGGTCATTTTTTGGTTATAAATCATAAAGTACGTCACGGAAAATTATAAATTAAAATAGTTTTGAAATGTGCAGATTGAGTCCTTTCATATGACACCCCACTTGCTATAATGAAGTCACTCTCTTTTTCAGGATTCAAGGATTTATAAAATTAATTTCATATTTTTTTACTAAAAACAGATGCGGGCAAGCAGGTTACAACTATGCCAAATTTCAAGTTGATAGCTTGGGTAGTTGCTGAGAAAAATTGCTGTGACATACAAACAGACAGACAGCCCGACAGACAACGAAGTCTCACCATAAGGGTTCCTTTTTTCCCATTTTGGTACGGAACCCTAAAAACAAGAATCGCAAAAATGTCAGGTTGGCTGTCGGTATGGTAATAATATTTAAATATTGTGTCATTTTTTTGTCGTATAAGGTTTTGGAACCAAAAGATTTCAACGGGCACAAAGTCGCATGTTTACGGAAAAAAGGTCATTGAAATTTAAAATACATGAAATTACCCGTAGTTACATAAAATGGTCTATAATATTATTAGCAGTGTAGTTTAGGTAAATATACTCTACCTATTCCGATCACTAATTATTAGGTTAATATTTATTAATAAAAACTGGAGTTACATCATGGTCTGTCCCAACTATAGCAAATTTCTCTTTGCAAATAATTCATATTGCTCATAACGGTCACTTACACAGAAATTGATGACAATAATTTTATCATTGCCTTGCTGCGCGGGCGAGATGCGAATTATTACCCGGTGTTATCATTGTTATTGTTGACACAATGTGCCCCGTAAATTAGTATGTTAAGTTTATTAGCAAAGAGCCTATAAGTTATTAATTTAGTTACTCGGTAATTTACATTTTATGACCTGTCGATGCCCATTATTGGATGTTGACGATCACAAGGACTTTGATGTATATATAATTTACCTAAGTAAAAATAGTACTTTAAAATTATTTTCGTCATTATTCATACAAAGTCTTAACTAAATAGTCAAAAGACGTCTGTCTTCTACAAAAGGCGAAAAGTATAATACCTATTAATTATTGCTGCCCGCATGTGCATTATAACAACCTTCATTACGTTATCACTCTGCTCCTTCCTTTATCCGGGTTGTCCGTTTAACGAGAATTTTAAGAATATTTCAAAAGTAGAGTAGGTATGCCTGTTACCTTGACTCCTCTATTTCCAAAAACCATGAACAGTGCAATAATATTTACATTTAGTTTTCACAAATATCAAAAGGGTTGTATTTTACATTAAATAAATGCATTTTAACAATGAGTTCATTAGGCTACGTTTTCTGTTGTTGCATTCATATTTGTATTTTGGTTTTTAATAGCCAAATCTTTTGTATCGGTGATTTGATTTAAGACTTTGCTTTTTGGCTAAAGTTGGCATTACTTAATGTTAATGTGATACAATATCACTTAAAAGCTTTATTCCCAAGTTAATTATCTTGGATTTTAGTGGTTACCTCAATTCCTTTTATATAGAGCAGCTATTATTATAGTCTAACCCCCTTACTAATAAACGTTGAGTAACGGCTGAGTAGTTATACAATGCTTTGTCCTTATCTGTCGAATTCAAATGTCACAATGACAGATAAGGACAAAACATTGTATAACTACTCAGCCGTTACTCAACGTTTATTAGTAAGGGGGTAAGTGACGTCACAATTATTACGCTCCGTAATATTATAATATTATGATCACGATAAGATGCAGCATCTACACTCAGTTTTAATGATGATTGAGCCCTGATCTTCATTAATTAGTTTCCCGCTGCGAGAAGTGAAGTTTGTCGAAAATTGAAAATGAAAAGCCTAATGGCTCTCCGTCGGCCCTTCCTCTAGGTAAGATATTTGTGACAGGATCATTTTGTAAATCCAACGAAGACTTTTTATTCATATTCTGTTCACAAAACTCCCCTGGAGATACTTTTATAAGCTTTTAGCTTGTACAGTCAGCATCACATATATCATATCAGCCAAAGCGGCGAAATAGTTTGTCACACCATACAAAATATATGGTGTGGCGAATTATTTGGTCACTTTGGCTGTTACAATATATTTGATGCTGAGTGTACCTCTGTCATATACCTAAGAGATACGATTTAGTTATTGTTTTCTTTTACTTTTTAAACGTTTACAACTCTTGCAACTGATAACAGAATTTCATTATGTCATCCTAAAATACGAGATAGTTAAACATTATTAGACATTTCCGATTGGACACGTGGTTGACTGGTAGAGAATGCCATTAGGTATTAAGTCCGCCATTTGTACTTGTTTTTGTGCAATAAAGATTAAATAAATAAATAAATAAATATTAGGGAACTCTTTAATTAAAAAAGATAAGTATCAAACATTAATACTCAACCAGCTTTTTGCCAACCACCTCTGTAAAATCTCTATTTATATATTATGTTATCAGCTTTATATACTTACCAACTTATTAAGTTTATTATGATACCGCGTTTACCGCGTGGGCCTACGTTCTGGTAAATATTTGTTTCAATTAGGCCCGAAGATCCCCCCGCGTCGGAGTAACGATGATTGTCGAGAAGGGAATGACAGTCGTGAACTCGGCGTCAATAACTTTGCGGTTACACCGATAGTTTAAATAAACACTGAGAGTCACTGTGGTGCTGCAATGTGAAACATAATAATATATAGGTGATATGACAGGAAAGGTTTGTTGCGAAAGTAGGCTTATAGTGGCGAAAACAATCATAGAAACCAGTTATTTTATATTTGTTAAAGATGTTTATCTAAAACACAAATGAGTACCTATATCGAGTAATTTTCTTCTGTAAAGTACACCTGAAACGATATCAATTATGATCTGAAGAAATTGTTTCAAATCGAGTCGTATTTCAGTTTGTAGCCTTTGCAATTAAAAAGCGCAACTATGAAACAATAGCAGTCTGCAAAACAACTGACTGCCAAAACTAAATATTCAAACGTAGGTTTTTAAACCGGATCAAAACGGTAGGAACTGAAAAAAGTAAAATGCGACTGGAATCTTTCGTCTGACTTTCGCACTCGCTTTGGTCATTATTATTATTTCCAAGTCCCCCGGCGTGACCGGCCTGCGACAGCTTTAATTAAACGGGACTTAAGACTTTAATGAGTTCCGAGACATTTTTTCCTAACACGCCTACATTTTTAACCGACTAACTCGGTTAGGGCGCTGTCTGGAAAGTTTTAAGATAATGACGCTGTTTCATGTTTTGCAAAAAATCCAAGGTAAATTTTAGCGTATATCAAGAAACGAAGCGGTTACTTGCGTGCAAATTGTATTAAAATTTTGCTCCTTGATACATACGAGAAGTCTTATAGTAAGTACGTCCATATTGCAATAGACCAGTTGTGTGAATGATAGCTATGCTATAACGAATAGGCGCCTTAGTTACTCCTCGCACAAGTCGCACAGCGGCGCGACCGCGCCGGGCGCATCAACATCAAAATTATAACTTCTACAGTTCAGATGTTATATTTTGACTAACATGACAGGCAACATTAAAAAATATTACACTGCAGATTCACTTTATTAAAAAGCCTAGGTAATACAACTAAAATTAAGTACCTAAATAGAATTGAATTGTATCGGATGGCTTAACGAAACAACAATGGTTGTACAGGTCAACACACATTTTTATTCAATGAAGTAGGTCAAGGCCGTGTCAATGTTTCCTAGTAAGTACACTTCTTGTAACTGTGTTCTGGTATTTAGTTAATGGTTTCTAACAGCGATTGATGACGTAGCTTGTCTAATACGATATTTTTGCAGAGACTAAAAGTTTAGGCCTGTGTGGTTCTTTTCTCTAATTAAAAACCTTTCTATTGGCTCTTCGCCCTGGCTTTTGCCTATAACTACTGGATGATTTTACCGTGTTCATAATAAACTCGGAAATTTCCGATTGCTATTAATAATTAAGATAAACCGCCCTAAAATGTTACCGCAATTAACAGAATAATAATAATAATGTAAGTACCAGTAAGGAGTCGACCACTTACTTACATTATAAAAGTTATCTTGTGTAGTCGTAATTTTAATCGTATTCTTTTTAATTTCAGGTAATATTTCCAGTTCAAAGGGATTATTCCGTAAGTACAGAACGCGGTGTAAATTTTAATGAGGATCCCACACTCCCTAATGGTGCTAATTGCCGATATGGATGCGGACTTGTTCAGGGCTTTGTGGAAAATGTTCAGGGAATGATTAAAAGCCTTTTGTTTGTGATACCGACAAAGCCTAATAGGAAAATCGGAATTATGAACCCCATGGATATTGGTAATAATTGTCAATGGTCCTAGGCTATTGATCCTGCTCAACGCGAGTCTATTGTAGCAATTAAACACATAATGTAAGGATTCTAGTCAATGTTTACGATTATTAATACCGTAAAATTTAACGCAAGGTTGAACATAAAATATTTCAAATAATAGGAAAAGGTACATAAGCTAACTAAACTTTTGAATGGCGGAGCAGATTTTGCTAATTGCTTGTTTTTCAACGAGAAAAGTAATATGCTTGGATTTAGTTATATAGAGGGTTGAGAAGAAAATTATTTGCATATCATCATGTCTGTTCTTTGGAATGTGTCTGAATTACTGGTATCTATTTATGATTAAAATCTGTCAAAGTTGTAGCCAGTGTCGGTTGTTGAACAACACCGTTCAACAATAACCACCGTAATCTTTCTAAAATGAATCTCGTATATGCTTTTTCAAACGCCATATTTCTATACCCAAGTAACACACAACATACAACACGTAAATAAAAAAGTACATCGAGATTTATGGTAGGTACAAAAACTGGATTTAAATCATCCTAAATGGTCGATTGAGACACCTTTTATACGCTTCATCGAGCGTGACATGCCTTTTATGTGACTGAATATACCTACTCGCAGGCAATCCTCGTTAACATACCATGATATGGTCAAGTTTCTGGGTATGAGGGTATGAGTATGAAACATTTATATTTTGGGGTTTTTCTGAAGCTCATGCAGGAATTAAATGGAGCACGCCATCTCCGTTAGTATTTTCTGCTAGATTGGGAGTTACTCTTCAAATTCTCCTTGTTATGATCCTTGTACTGATCCTTGCTCCTCTAAACCTTACTGCTCTGCTCTTGATGATGAGCTCTTAATTCTCTTCCTTCTTTTTTTGGTTAGTCGTTTCTTTTCAGTTCTATGGAAACAAAGCGGGTTAGTCATACTTTTTATCAGACAAAGGAAACTGACAGTCTACAAGTTATTGTTTTGGCTAAAATAACCAAAAATATAATCAAAACTTATTGAAACGAAACACCATTGTTATGCATGTTTTGCTATTCATACGGCTTCTAATATATAGAAAAAATATTTATACCTATCCGATCTGATATTTCTGAAAAATTAATTGAAGAATGAATTCATCCCAGAAGTTTTACTACAAGTGGTGCATATCTCAGCAACTACTCCACTCTATTTAGCTATTGTCTGTGCAGTTTTATCTAATTTCACTCCGTCTCGCTAGTCAACGTAAGCGCATATCTATCTGTGTTTCACTTCATTGTTGGGCTGGTAATATAATGAATACAGCTTCTAGTTAGCACAATCAGGCTTCGCATTGCTAATGACCGGTTTCTTCGGGAAACTCTCAGTTGAAAAGGAAAATGTGTTTGAGTAAAAGACACAAAAAGCTTTCGTGTCTGTAGCGATTTAGTACTTTTTTGTTTTATTATAAGACAGATACAAGATAAATAGATATAGTTATCCTTAGATTACTAGATAAGGTAAAATATGAGCACAAAATGTACTTTACTTAAAAGTTAAAATATGATTTCAATAAATAAATAATTTAAGTAAGTTAAGGATAAGCCTCTGATTACAGTACAAAGCAAATTATTGACTGATCATGATATATTTAAATTAACTAATATTCCACTTAAGTACGAGTATTCCAGTTGTTAATGACGATTAATGAGGCAATGGATTTAAAATTCACTTGAATTTAAACTACAATAAAAAAGCCCGATGCTTTTTTTCAGACAACGTTTTTTTCAGACAACGCTTTTTTTCAGACAACTAATTTGTTCATGAAGCGCAAATGATATTATGCTCTATGTACGCATGAGGGTCTCATGCTCAATATTATACGAATATATCGTTACCCGGTTATATAAAAACGCTGAGAGCAGCGCCCGCCCTCTATAATCCCAGAGGCAGCGTTTAAAATCAATGAAGTGCCTCCAGCCACGGGGGCAGTCCAGCTACTTAAAAATAATTTAATGCCCTCTTTAATGCCCTCTCCCCTTCATTAGTCGATGAAATTTATAGGAAATTCTTCGACGATTGTTTCAACATTATTTAATTTCAACTTTCCATTTGAATTCCTGTCTACGAGGAAAACGATAGCGAAAATATTGTACGTTTTCATTGCAACGTAAATCAAATGGAGGTGAAAAGAATGGAGAAATTTACGCCCAAGTTCGGATGATAATATGGAGATGCTATGCCATTCTGGCTTAAAAGTGTTTGTTCCGCCTGAAATATTGTGGGAATTTTATATTTGAATAGATACTAACGTTTGTTTACTATCGTGTATTTAAATCGTACATCTTAATTATTTAGAGTAACAGGAGTAACGTAATAAGCTCAAAAGCAATGACGAGATTTGCAGAAGAACCACTGTAAGAAGCAGGGATACTTTAAGATAAGTTTGCCTTTGTACATCCTTGTTTTAAAATGACTGTATTTTGTTTTGTTTGTTGTTTATTTTTTTTATCAGGTCATATGCAGTTTAAGATTGCAAATGTCTACGTGCCTCAGCAAAAACCCACTTAGCATCTTGTTGCCTGTGTGTTTATTTGCCTTCAACACGCCATAAGAAAAATATAATCGGTTTGCTAAATTACGTTAAGTGCGAGTAGGCGGGGTGTTACACCCTGACAGCGGATGGCCGCTGGGGCCAAAAAGTTGAATCTGGATTTCCAGATCCTTAATGCTAATTTCTGAGGTTGCTGAAGTCAGAGTAGTACAATTTAACTTACATATTTTTGTTTAATTGTTTACTTATATGTATTCCTTTAAACTAATGGGCTTGGTAACAACGTAAGTAATTTAATTAATATGAATATATGAGTGAATGTGTGTGAATATAGTTAATAATCTCACTAGTGCCGATAATTAATTACAGCGATAGTATTAATGAATTGAGACGCGCCTCAGATTATCCGTAAACCGACATAAATTACACGATCTCCGTACCATAACGGGGTAACTATCTCTACATGCGCTGCACTTAAGTCATTTTATACATTAATAATGCAGTCGTAAATTCATTTTGTGCCTTATGCTCAAGCACTAAGGGTTATTATTTAACTATTAATTAGACTAGTTTGAGATACGGGGACTACTTCTGCATGCATGAGTAGGTAGTTAGTATTAAATTTATCATCTAGGGAGATGAGATGAGCGTCGTGTTCCGAATTTATATTAATTACTCGCGGGATAAATGTAGTATATTCAGAATGAATGAGTGACATTGAAGAATATAATTGATAATCGTCCTTTGTGAAATAAAGGGGGTAATCCATTGGTGAACCAACCACCAAACGAGTACGTAACCTTTTTTCAAGGTTTTAAGCATTTCACGTCGGGCTAGTAGCAAGCCAGAACGTCGTATGTAAGCCATTATGGTCTTTTTAGGTGACGGTTTTAGGTTTAATTCCTTTACATACATTATTATGACCATAATAATGTTCTTCAAAAGAAAGGGTGAAGGCGGATAATTAAGTAGAAAATTGCGAGTCACTTCAGTACAGTTTGTATATAACATTTACTCTAGCAACTTTCAAGTATTTGAGACTCAGAGGGATGATCTTCACAATTATACGAAATTTTGTTACCGGGTATTTTTGTCTCTTAACATAAGTAATCTAAAGTTGTTCAGGTCGTTATACTAAAGATTTTCAGGATTACTAAACGAAAGTATATTTTTGTAACACCTTTGTTGTTTGGTATGGAACGGAACCCTTATTGCATAAAGCCAACTCGGACTTGTCCAGGTTTTATTTATTTGACGCGAGTGGCCATGCGTATGCAATATCACGTAAAAAGCCCAAAACCCAACGTAGCCCTAGTGCGAATATACCGGCTTACTCGAAATACGGTTGTGACAAACACACCACTACACACATAAAATATGAATACTGAAGGGGAGATTGGGGTAAAATTTTTATAAAGCCTTTGTTGGAATTTATCATCGCTTGTATATTTTGGCAAAAACAAAAATAAACGATAAGAGGGGATGTGTTGTTTGGACAGCTTGAATCTCTTTATTTAGTTTATTTTGTCAGATTATCTTGAATGTCTTTCAAGTCAATTGTTTGAGTATTATACGCCACGGTTGGTTTCTTTCGTTTAGTTTTGTTGCAGCGATAAACATGTTAATTCTAATTATTTGACCTTAAAGTGTTTTTAAAACAAAAGGCAACTTTACAAAACATTTATAAAGAAATAGACAAAATTATTCAAATTATAAATAACTATTTACGTATACCTAATTAGTTTACTGTATTTTAGTTTTTAAATAAATACTCTCCAGTCTTACCTTAATTGTTTTAAATATAAAACAATTTTTGAAGTATCGTTTTTTTATAGAATACATAGTAATCGTAGGTAACAATGTTCGAAACTAGAGTGAATAAACAAGTCATCAGTAAACATTCGTCATGCTAGGCCGAGTTCCAATTTAAGTGTTACTTATCATTTAAACACACGCGTATATTCGTTATATGCGTGTGCGCCAATTTTCCACTACATTATTCTGTTACAAAGACAAGTAGTTCATTTTCTTTCGTTTGAGGTCGGCGACCTACTAACGGTTAGTGATGTGACAGTTAATTATTACCTTAAATAAATTTGAGAATACGACAAATATTTTTTCATGTAAAAAACGTATGTCATGGAAAAAACGAGCGCACGTGCCATCTGATGGTACTTAAGTGGAATCTGAGACCCATAGATATTTCGCAATCCCAAGACTGCAATCCTATGTCAGCAAATGAGTAGTCAACGCTGAGGATTAAGATGGAATGCCTCTACACTAGTCATTTCACCGGTTGTGTTATTTCCACACTGGAACACAACAACGCGAACACTGCTGTCTGCCGGTAGGTAGGATGAGATGTTGGTAGCAATCCGGACGGACCATGCACGAGATCTTACAGCCACTAAACTTACTACCACCATCTTGAGGGTGCCTTTCCACCAGAGATGTGCGAGCTAAACGGTGAGGGAGGTCAACTTACCGTTTCCACCATTGCTAAGCTGACATAAACTATAAAAATAAACACATCCTTAGAAAAGCAGCTTAGCACATCATGATCTTGTAGAATTTTTAAATATTGATCTCCTAGAGAAAAGGTTGATGCAGTTTTATTAACGTAAGTTACAGGACTGGGGTGTAAAACAAAAAAAAACATGGTCACGAAATGGTATAAAAAACAAGGTCACCAAATGGCGGTTTTTTCTACTTGTTTTCTAATTACATTTGCTTTTATTACTACTATTATTACTACCTACTGTTTTCGTACTTATTAATAAAGAGCTCTTAATAAATGACAGCAAAATACTTAATTATATTGTATGGCTAACCCCTTATTCCCTTTACTCAACCCATTTAATTGGTGATTCATTAATATTTTTTACAAAAAATAATGATCAGGGGTCAAGGCAATATTTTTTTTTGTCTCTCTATAGTCTCAATTATGTCGCGTCACTAGTGAGCGTAGATCCGGAGACGAGTTCGGCGCAGTTTGTAGAAGGCTCAGTGCCTCAGTTATGGTTTTACAACGTATTTATCGGTTTATGACTCCGGGGATTCATAAAACTTTTACAATGTCGCTTAGATTTTCCGTTTAGTGCCATTAAAAATTGGTAAAAATGGTATTGGTATTTTTCATAAACGTACGTAAGTATACTACATCACATACCTGTACAAGCCCATTGGCAAAAGAATAATTGCAATTTTGAATTTTCGAACCATTAGCGAGAATAGCAAACTCGAGCACACAATACGCATGTAAAAAGAAAAACCACCAACATTTAAATAAATTATAGTATAAACATTATCATTTTAAGATACTCGTAGCGTAAGATAAATATCATTAGGTATCATTAGTATAATTCATTATAGAACATCATGGAGCGTTATGGAGTTATTAAATTACTTACCGTTTTTTATTACTTTACCTTAGTTACATATAACTTTAATTTCAAAGTGGTTAGTTAACGTGTGAGACGTACTGTGGACGTACTTGAAAAATACTATCGCTAAACAAAGGATATACTAATGTAAGTATATTATTCTGATTGATCACTTGTCAAAATTCTCCATTGATTTCGACGTACACTTCATATCCGGTTCAGCTAAATCCCTATCAGAATTGTTAAAGCTTTGCTAAAAGTTCAGTTTACGCTTCAAGTATGTATTCATAAACCTCAATGAGATGTTTGAGTTTACAATCCGCGAAGAAACTCATTACTTCTCATCCATTGCGGTTTTTCAAGGACACCATATAACTTGTGTCGAATGAAAGCAGTAGTGGTTTAAAAATAATGATATGTTGACGGATATTTAATGATCTATCTTGATGTCGTGGTACAAGTGCTGAGCTGTAATAACGCTTCCGCTCTTTACCCGCTGTTTGCCGAGCCAACGCAAACATGAGGGCTCGTGTTGTATGGAGACCTTTATGTTTATTTGCTGCGATATAATCGTATAAGTTTTTGATAGTGGGTGGACAAGTAACCAAGTAGGCGCCTATACTTTAAACAATGACAATAGATATGGTAGGTTATATTAAATGTTAGTATTGTTAACACCACCTCGTTGTCGATGGACGATACCAACATATAACGTAGAACCTATAATGTAGATATTAGAGATGTTTCACATTAAATTAGTAAGAGTAAATATAGTAATTACTTAATAAAAAATATTTAACAACAACCGATGAATCTAACTTTAGATCATTAGGAAATATGTAAGATAATACGTTCAGATTGTATTATATTATCAGATTTTCGACTCCGTACGGTTTTTGTTTACAGTTAAATTAGTATTTGAAAGCTATACGCCGTTCTTGTAATTACGGATTTCCGTAGAGTTCTCCCTGCTTTGGGAGATAAGCTGATTTGAAATTCTGATAAGGAAGCTTTTAATTCAATCGATAGCATGATTACGTTTACCTGTATCGATTACAAAACACGCAGAGTGGCAACGATTGAAAGAGTTTCAAAATTATATTTTGTGAATGTTGAAATATTTGAAAGCGGTGCCACATAATTAAATAATTATGTTGTGTTTATTTACCTAAGATGTGATTGTAATCAGTGTGCAGCGTTAGCGTTCCAATGCCCTCTGGCGGCGCGAAGCGATTTGATATATTTGCGGAGCGAGCTTGTTGCCACTGTTGTTGTTAAACAAGCAAAGAAATGAGTTTGCCTTGTTAAGTGAGACGCGCATGGAGAGTTATCCGACCACAGGATTGTACGGATGTAAGACGAAGTACGGTGGAAACCGATGGTTCATTTATTTGTAAGTACCTATTTGTGTGCATGACAATTTTTTTCTGATGTAGTATACCTAGTATTATTTCGTGCTGTTTCTTTGCATAATCTAATTAAAACCTAGAATGCGCTCATGAGCCTAAAATTACACACATAATTTATACAAGTCTAAGGATATCTAATATCTAATATAAATTATATATTATTTTTAAGAAACTGCGTCGTCTTACGCTTAAATATATCCAAAGAGCCTAATGTTTAATTTTTTCACCATAAACAATTCTTCTGCGATTGATTGACTCATACTCGTCAGAAATTTAGCTACTTCAAAATATGAACTGAAAACCAACATGCTGAGATCATTAGTTATGATTATCAGCTACATGATTACCAAGAATACACTGAGTCAACCAACCGTTATCCGTTCAAGTCGTAACATGTTAAAGCCAACAAGCGGCGCTAATATAGCCGTCAATTTAATCGGAATGGTCTAGCTAATATTCAAAGCTTGAAGGACAATTTTGCAATAACATGGCGAGTATGTCCCATTTCATTCCCCGAGGACCCGGCAATGAGGTCAGTCTTTAGGCATGTCCATCAACTAGCTCGTTATTAGTTTGGTCAGTTTGTATGACATGGTACCAAAAGAATAAGCAAATGCAGTAACTTGAAATTTAGTTTTGGATTTGTTATATTTTCTGTGAAAACTACGTAAACTGGCCATGAGAATCGTAAAATCGATAACTATAGACTAGTCTTTCACCCTTAAATCTTATTTAACAGGAATAATAAACTTATTCCTGTTAAATAAGAGTTAAGGGTGAAAGAAGAAGTTCTTTGAATTAACCATGATCAAATTTTGATTCAGGAGAATCCTATTATGAACGGAAAGATTCCGTTAAAAGTATGTCCAAAATATTTAATTCTAGCTTTCCGCCCGCGACTTTGTCTGCGGTGAGTCAGTACTTTCGTATATAAAAATATGGCCTATGTCCATCCTGAAATTCTAAATGTTGGTGAAAGAATTTTTGAAATCGGTCCAGTTGTTTTTTGAGTTTATTCGTTACATACAAAAATACAAATCTTTCCTCTTTATAATATTAGTGTAGGCAAAGTTGCGAAGCGGCACATAACTCCGGCAATAAACCGTTTGATCGGCCTTCGACGGTCATAGTCTAGACTAGGCGTTATTAACTCGGATAATGAAGTTGGGGTAACTCGTAACCTTTACGTCAGGATGAATGTATTTTTACTCAAGAATGTTAAAGAATTGTCCTTAAAAAGAATAACAGTTAACGTTTTCCAACGTACATAACCCATTTACTACACGTTTGTATGCGTTTTTAAGGCATATATACAGAAAGCTATCAATAATATTCAAATTATTGTATCCAAGTTCCTTTGTTTTATTCCTTGATTGTTCTTTATATTAGACTTAATTTGCTTTATACATTTTCAAATAGTTTGGCGTAATGAATACCTCAGAAGCTTCACAAAATACGACTTCTAAATAATTTAACATATTATTATGAAAGTGCTTCAAAGGTCGTTCTCTAAGCTACAATTTCTCATTGTGCTTTGTATTAGCAATATCTCGGTGACACTCACTTTCATCGTCCCATATGCAGTACAATAGTGAAAGTACAATACTAGTGTTGTCTAAAATAGTCCGGATGTCACACAGAAAATTCTTTCTGCATACAAATAGCTCTCGTGTTATGAAATAAGAAATGAGTAATGTTTGTAGAAGCCGTATGTAGATGAGTGTGTTTGATGTTTTACTATGAATACACCAAGAATCATTATGACCTGTACGTTAAAAGGGCATTTAAATGGGTTTTGGATACTTACTGTTCAGAAAAAAATTGTATCACTGTTAGCAAATTCTTTAGAACGACGTTGGTGGAAAGGCCGTTAATTTTCCTCTTGCTTATCACTTGAACAAAACTTTTACAACTTTACTTGTTTATTAAGTACAAACTATAAAAATAATAAGCTGATAAAAATGAATATGCTTTACTTTTGTATTTTTTTTCCAATCGTGAGCTATTTTAAAGTCTATTTAAGAAGTTAGAAAGATTTCTTCTCATCATTAATCGAATTTACCTAGTTACCTACCACACGTTTTGAATATATCCTAAACAACTTTTTCCTCCATAATTTTTAAAACCAGGTGTAAAACCTGAATGCCGCCTTTGCTGTGGGCGATGTTGCAATGCTTACAATCACGATCGACCTTGCCAGTGCGGTCGTCGTCTCTTTCCAGCCTGCCGTCTTCGATTCAAAGATCCCAGATTTCATAGACTACGTCCACTAATGCATTAGTTCATTCAATGACGGCGTTCGAAAATTGGTGTGTGGGATAGATTATGGTGGTGAATGTGGAAATTGTGCAGGAAAACAGTTCCGGACATGCGTATTGGAGCGGGACGGCGATACTCGGCCGTTGGCTCGGCAGACGTCAGTCGGTGCCCGATCGCCGCGTTGCGCGTGTGTTGACGCCGCCGTCCCTTTGATACATAGTACACATATCAAATTTCACGTGAAAAATTTGATATTGTCGTCTATCGTGTGGTTGAAGTGTTTGAAAAGTTCGCGCGTTGACGGTAAAGCTCGCTTTACTTCTGTGCTTGAAATAATTTCGCTGTTGTGTGTTTGTTTTGCCGAGTTTTTTTTCAACGTTTTGTTTTGGTAGAACGTAGGTATTGTTTTGGTTATTTACTTTGTTAGATTTAGTATATACATTGATTGCGTAGCATTTACCTTGAATCACGTACGTTTATTTTTAATATCGCTTCTCAACTGTATCGTCAACAGAGTTGTTTTATCATTGCCGATAAGTGTTATCGCGTTAAGTGGTGCATTACTTACCGACTTATAATTGCATATTAGTCAAATATGGCCAAGAGCATTTGTCATGTAAAGATCAATGACCTCATTACTTTCATTCATAATTATATACCTATTTTACTTATCATGTTCTTCACATACAATCTAATGATGACCATCATACCAAATTACACGAAAAAAAGCTATTGTGTTACCTATTGTGCAATTTAGTTTCTCGGCATACCTACTTACCTACAAAAAATCCAATTGCAGATTGACAGCTTGAAGTAGGTAGGCAGCCGCAAGTCATTGATCGTAGGGCACCGGCGTTAAGAAAGCACATTGTTGTGAATCACCGACTGTATGAACCACGAAAGACAAGGGATTTGAATATAAGGCGAGGGGCCCCTTGAAATTGATCGTCTCGTCCCCAGCCTCTGGTTAACCGAACCCTGAAGCCGCGGGTACATCTAAAGCGATACAAATTTGATTTACTCGTATACGTAAATTATATTAAGAGTTTTAATGCCCCGTTTGGGTGTCGAGATCGGAAGGAAAGTAGGTACGGTGATTATTTAATCATTATCTAACCGTTGAACCTCATCAAACTGGTTCCAGCGGTATCGCATCTAGCGCCGCCGCGCGTGCTGTTGTAGACACCCAAAAATGCGATATCAGCAATTCGGTTGACCATTCAAGCTGTAATTTGGTGCCATAATGGTGCAGGACCCCTTTTTTATCCCCGATCTGTCTCATTGTTGTACCATAGGGTGTGAGGGTCGTTGACATTGGCCCCTATTGTATTTCGGATTTGCACCGATATTTTTCATCGCACGTCGGATTAATAATATATCATTTCTAATCGCGCTTTCGATTATTGCTTCATTTGTTAGATTTTGAATGGCGGCGGTAATCTCTTGTACCTACATGAGGATTTGGACGTATCCTTAAACAATGATGGTGCGAAATTTAACAGATGCTCTGAAGCTGGTCGTTTTTTCTAATTTCAATGGGAATAATTTGTCCACTTGCAATTACCGCGCAGTTAGGGATTTCTACTTCTCCGCCTCTGTGACTGCGGCAGTAATGACGACAAAGTGTGTCAAACTGTGTCGAATGCGTTTGTCGCGGCGAGTTGCGCAGGCGTTCATAAATCAGTAGACAACCAGCTTGCAGTTTGTAACTCCGGACGTGCATACTAATTTGAATTTTTTACGTATTTGAATTACATAACAATGATGATGATGATTATGTTAAGATGTGTTTAATTCATATTGATTCAATGTTGCCGATGTTTTCCCTAAATTATAAGACGAAGTTTATTAGGATATGCCGCTTTGGCAGCAGCGGAAACAATCTTACCTCATTTACCGTTTCCGCTGGTACATCAAATTAAGCAAATAGTACATACGTTTACTGTTATTATAACTTAACGTTATGAACAAAATAAAAAGTGTGAAACTTGTAGGCATAATTAATTATTTTCCAATAATACCCATTCGCTACGGTAAGTAATCAAAGTACCTATTATGAGTATGACAATCAATTTTAGCAACCACTGAGTAGGTAATTGATAAGGCGATAGCTCAAAACATTCTAATGTTTAAAACTACTATCAACATGAAATTCCCAAGAATAATAATGATCAAGATTGTGTTCATTCAACAAACAGACGATGTAATTTAATTCGTGATGTGGTAGGTGGTAGTAATGAAAATATCGTTAGAAATGAGATTGTCCAAAACAATGCGGCATACCTGCCGGTCCCGTTAGCTTGCGCGGCATTAGCGAGGGCAACAATCTTTGATAACTCGGCATTGCGCAAGCGGCCTGATTTTGCACGTGTTTATTTGTAATGTGGCAACCATTGATAGATAGGTAAGCTTACCTAAATCTGATTACAATAGTTTCCTTATCGTCAACATCATTATTTTATTATCATATCAGCTAGGTATAAAACATCTATTCTGGACTTGGTTGTCCCTCAATGATAAAATTATAGTTTGAGGAAAGTCAAATAGACTGCTAAAGATCTAACAAGGTCGTAAAGCTATCCCGATCTCACTTTGAAAGTCACCTAGTGCCTATTTATTTTATTTATTTTGCTCATTTAATGTGGCATTTATAAAACTTATCTATAGAGTTAGGTAGGTAGGTATGTAAAATCTTTTAGCGATGGGTGATAAAACAGGAGAAAATTATTCTTATAAATTAGGTACCTACTTTTGTTTTGATAGAGATACACATAGTAGTATTTTTACACGCTACTTGAAGCATCTAAGCTCTGACTCGCCTCTCAACATTGTATTTTTTTTGGATAGTCATAGAAAATCTGAATTAAATTTTAGTTAGTTTGAATAGATAATACCTATTGTTGTTTTATCATTTGAGAATGACTCGTTGTATTTTTCTTTCAACGTTTCATAGACAGTTGCAATGTCGGTTGATAATTCCGTTATAATTGTCAACGTATCGTATTGAACTTTAGTAGCTAGCGTATAGGTAGTTCCTAGAGTCATCGTTACTCGGGGCAGGTCTATCCTCAGGGGCGTTGCACCGACGCCGCGATGGAATGCGCCCGATCGTGCTTACGAAACCATACTCACAATCGGACCTCTCCACTCGAATACGCAATACGATTGTCTACAGAAATTAACTTCACACCATCTGCCGTAACCATAACTCTCATAAGCTTGCACAGTAGCGTTTTATTCACTTACATTCCTAATTACCGTTCACTAAGCACACCGTCTTAGCTTCATGGCTTTTTAATTACCCTAGTGTGTGTAGCGGAACATTTGCTAATGCATTTGGCGGAGGCCGCTCCGGAACACAACGGACCCCATTGTTCTGAGCAGCTCCTTATACTGCGGGTAGCGGTCCGACTTCATAGCCTTTGACTGCCTAAATTCTTAGAATGTCTGCTGAATTTAATTAACCATCTATGGTGATCTTTTATATGAATTACAAGCTTTTATGGCGCATCGCCTTTCAAGACGCGAAACATTTTTTACCTACAATATTTTACGAAAATATAATAATGACTGGAAGGATCTCTTCTACGTTATCCCCTATTTGAGCATTGAAAATTTCATTAATCACAGCTCGATCTCAAAGGCGGCTAAGTCTAAATCTTATCTACGCGGCTCCCACTTGTAACGTTTGAGAGTGATGAGAGCGATTCGTCATGTTCCACTCTCTCACGCTGACCTACTTGTGCGAGGGTCCTGGCTCCAATCCCGCTCTAGGTTTTTTGTTGCTCGTCCGTCACACACGCCATTAGTGGCACAGCGTACGACCCTTATAAAGAAATCAATCGGTGCAACCAAGAAACATTTTTATTGTTTTATCCTCTCCAAAGTGTACACTGAGGGGAGTTACAGGTTGTGTGTTTTTAGAATTCAGAACAAAAAACGCTTCTTTATCATAATAATGATCTTCACAAAATAAATTCAAACAATGAATATTGATAGCGCGTGCCTGCTCCTCAGGCATAATGAAACATTTTTTGCGCCATCCTCCTATAAACTCTTTTCGCGTCAAGTTTTTTTTAAGATTGATTAATGACTGTTCCATTAAGGATGAGAGCTCCGATCGTTTCTAAACGTAAAAGCTATGCACTTCGTGATTAAATTCTTATTAAATTACCGTCACGTCTTTCTTTTAAGATCCTTGTTTAGGAATCTATTAATCTTGATAACGTTAATGTTGAAAGTTGTTGAAAATTCAGTGTAACAGCTTTCGTCTGCACTCGTAGATTGCGTTATTTGTGATTCAGTTGTTAAATTGCACGCAACCTCTAATTAGATTCACAGAACGTGATAATAAGAAAGTTGTGGGTGCCAGGTTTAACACTCTCAGTAGGTAATTGTTATCTTCGTGTATGTTTGTTCAGTCATTTGTTTAAATTGATGCCTCATATTGAAATTTTAAATTCTTATTGCCAAACCTTAGCCAATTTAGTTCATACAAGCACTTTCTATGAGGAAATAATTTAAAAAACAAAATGGATATTGGTGGGAGAGACGGAGAGTAATTTAATAACAATTTAATGTTCATTTTATGTTATCATTCATTTTCATTGTAGGTTATTCTGTCAAGGCCACATCAAAAATTCGGTTTAATTATCTATTTCCTTTTTAAATTAAATCTGTTGTCATTCATCTTGATAAATAAGTAGGTACCCGCATTTTGACCTATACATATTAACAGTACGTCTTATGATTTGCTTTAGTTATATTTAATTATTTGATTTATGATTATAATTCTCTTACAATTCTATCTACCTATCTATCAGTATTTGCACCTATTACATGCCAACGTCTATCCAATACACCTGTAGGGCTCGACAAGGTTGCATTCGGTGAACGTCATTAGAATAATGTATGGAATTGACTTTAGCGGCCGACGTGATAGATTGGCAGCTTACGTCAATAAAAAAGATAAAAAGATATTTATTCAGTGAGTAGGCCGCACGGGCACTTTTACACGTCAAAAACTACCGGCGCTTCCAAGAGGAGACCACTGCTGAGAAGACGCGCCGCAAGAAACTCAACAGTTTTTAATTTTTTAAACATAGGTAACTTATGACAACTATACTACTTATTAGGTATATAAAACTGTAAAAGTAATATAAAATATCTGCGTAGTTCTGCAGGAAAAGATGTCAGAATTATTACGAGAGAGAAAAATGTATATAAATATACACATATATATATATATATATATATATATATATATAATATATATATATATATATATATATATATATATATATATATATATATATATATATATATATATATATATATATATATATATATATATATATATATATGTGTATATTTGTGTATTTGTATGTGTATGTGTATATTTGTATATATGTGTATTTATATATATATATATATATATATATATATATATATATATATATATATATATATATATATATATATATATATATATATATATATATATATATATATATATATATTTTATATATGTCTACACATATACATTTTGACTTTTCGAATAAAGTTATCTTTAGCGTTAACGTTCGCGTTATGTATCTTGTCTAGGGCCGCTGATCTTATGATAGTGTATACTCTGCCATCTATCACGGACCATACGTCACCAGATTTGCCCTGGCATTAGTATTCCAGGAGGCTGACGCGGCCCGCATCGTTTGCCTAAGTCAACTTTGCTTG
Organism: Tortrix viridana; assembly: GCA_963241965.1. Lineage (NCBI taxonomy): Eukaryota > Metazoa > Arthropoda > Insecta > Lepidoptera > Tortricidae > Tortrix > Tortrix viridana. The sequence continues at coordinate 8,319,743 of OY725186.1, forward strand.
TTTGTGTACCCAACCTGAGTTGCATCGTAACCTTATTCGACATTAACATCGGCCCGACCCTTTCCTGGAAAGACTTGTGATAACTTGATAAGCAGAATCAATCAAAGTTGTATAAATTATAACATATCTCTATCGTGTAAATATCTGTCATGCGACATGTAACCTTCAAAATATTGTCCTTGAAAAATAAATAGGTAGGTGTTTTGGAGAAATCTACTGACGACAAGATATCCCCAAAATTATTCCTTTCATTACGTTTAACATACTTAATCGACGGTGCAGGCTTCACATTTAAAAGGAATCGGTTAAAAGAAATGAGACCTCACTTGAATTAATGCTATCTTATCACAATTGCCGATGTAGACTATATTGATAACCTTAAAGCAATCTTTGTTTGAATGTGTATTACAGAAGTAAAGTAAATCTACTATTTAAGATAAAAATGAGATAAGCGACAAGCAAGACTTATAACGGTAAAGCACTTTATATGGCAAGTGATTCGGGCTCGGGTTTCTTAGTAAAAAAAGTAATGTATTAGCTGGCAGTGATGGCAAAGTTTTTTGCCTCCGCGATGGCCTTGCTCATGTTTTTGTGTGTAAAGTTTTTTATTACCTTCAGAGCTTAAATGTGGTATGCGTGAAGTGGTACTTTAAGCTTATTATCTACTAGTGCTATCGAAATTAACAAGTTTATGTTCACTCCGAGTTTTTGTTTAGATTGTTTGGTATGTAAAAAAGATGCCAATAAAATTTATTGCATTAATTTATGGCCAGGCTCAATGCCTCAAGATGATATCGTCATAATCATAGTTATGTATATCAGTTTCTTTATTGTGCTTCTATTTTTAGTCGAGCATTGCGTTATAAAATGCACTCAGTTTTAAATAACTGTGTTTCTAATTCGCCGCGTAACAGTCCAACTGATTTTCTTCAAATTATGTATATCAGATACTTGTATTTTGAGATTTTTTAAACAAAAGCATAAAATCTTTGATTAGAGTAACTTATGATCACATGTAACAACTGTAAAGTCTACAAAGAAAATATGTATGATGATGTATGTACTTAATTGTCACTGGTGCATTTTAAAGATACGTTACAACAAATACAAATGTCTAACCCACCCCAAACTATGCTACAATTTGAAACAAAATCGAAGGGGTCCTGTATCAATATTGTAAACAGGAATAATGAACATCTACTCGCAAGCCCCGGGTACATTGTGGCCTTTGCCTTTGAACTTGTCGTGTGCTGAATACAAATTGAGTAGTTCTCTTCTCAAGCTCGTGTCGTGTATTGCTTCATAGATTACTTGCAAAAAGTCTCTCGAAAACTTGAATCATGAAACTTTTTAGTAAAATTGTAACATTCTAAAAATATTGAGGAGTTAACAGTTGGAGTTGGATTATTAAAGAATACCAAGACTGAGAGAGCACTTGCAAAAAACTTGTAGAGAGTTAAATTATCTTTAAGAATATGTATCCACTTACTAATAAGATTCTTGATTAAGCCGTGGTAGCCTAATGGTTTGACCTGCCGACTCTTAAGCAGAGGGTCGTGAGTTCGATCCCGGGCTCGCACCTTTAAGTTCTTCGGAATTTATGTGCGAAATACAATTTGTAAATTTACCATGAGCTTTTCGGTGAAGGAAAACATCGTGAGGAAACCTGCACACACCTGCAAAGCAATTTGACGGTGTGTGCGAAGTTCCCAATCCGCACTGGGCCCGCGTGGGAACTATAGCCCAAACCCTCTCATTGTGAGTGGAGGCCTGTGCCCAGCAGTTGGACGTATATAGGCTGCATTATTATTTTATTATATTACTAATAAGTATGTCATCTAACGTTGAAAAGGTATACCAATTTTTAATGTTATCTCTTCTGAAGTAGATACCTTGCCTCCACTTGTAAACGTGTACGAGTATAATATCACGTATACCTGCAGGTGTTTAATTTTTGGTATTATTTAGTCATTTTATAATTTTACAATTACAATTTGTAAATAGTATTTCAAAACTGATGATAAAAAATCCGTGAACAATTTCAGCGGGTCTAACGGTTTCGTTTATCGTTGTCGATAAACATGGATAAAGCATCTCTCACTTTCTGACCAGGGGCCCTAGCCAAGATGCATTACGCTAATACGATTCAGCAATGCCAACTTTGCCAACATTTTAAATGACAGATTCTTCTTAGGGTTTATTGTGTTGTGTGTCGTTGTAACTTTCGAATTTGTTCTAATTATTTTTTCATTTGTACGTTGCGTTTATAACACAAAATAATATAAATTGCACATCTTAAAGTTTGGTTTGCACTTGATTAAAAGTAATTTTTTTTCCCCAGAAATACCTAGTTTGCTACATTAGGATTTGAGTAACTAAATTTCACTTAATTTGTGTTGTTAACAACGCTGAGCTTGATGCAAAACAATATTTAATCCCTAATGTAAACAATAAACTAGATAAAACAGGTAATTCGCTAAAGCAAAACCAGTTACAGACACGTGCGCCTGTTTACGCCTGGTCGGTCGACCCTAGAGTTGTGCTAGCGCGTGATTCACTTCACTATTGGCATTCCTAGCTAACGATTTGGTATTTACTTTAATTCATTAGCCTTACGGGGTTGAGTTGTAATGGATTTTACATTTACAGTCTTTATCTTTTTTAACTTACCTACATGGTCGCACATGAATGTTTTCAACCGACTTCAAAAAGGAGAAGGTTCTCAATCATGTATTTTTTGTGTGAACAGTACGTAATAATCTTCGCTAATTGTGAACCGATTTTAATTATTCTTTTTTTAATGGATAGGTTATATCTTAAGGGTGGTCTCAATCAAATTTCGTCAAGATCTGGTCATAGTGGCCTTAGCAAATCAACGAAAAAGTCGCTGATCTAAGGTTCCGTCTGTTTAATATCCACCGCGTTGCAAATAAATGAGAAAAAAGTCACTGACCATAATGTCGACTCAGCAACAACCATTATCCATCTGGAATGCGTACTGCTGTAAAAATATGGTCCGGGCGGGTGAGACATCAACTAGAGGCGCTTGTTTCTCACTATGTTAGGGTGACCAATCGTTTGAATAACCACCTAAAGTATAATCCGTGTAATTTTCAAATATTATAATCTGAAAGTAAGCTTGTTCGTCTGTCACTCATTGGCATGGATATACAACTTGGCAGAAGAGAGTTTTATATACTCGTAGATAGATATAGATAGAGATATAGAGTTATTTATTTACCCTCTTTGCCTATTGCATATTCAAAGACAATTGTACTCAAAGAATAAACTCCAGTCGTGAGTCGGAAGTGACACACACACACCCAAACATAAGTCGTGTGTTACTACGAGTTATGTTCACCGCATATCAATACCCGTTATTTCATTTCTCCACAAAATTTAATATTATCGGCCGCAACGGACATATGCTTAAAACTTTCATTGCCAAATCACCGCATATCATGTTCAATTTTTATGAAAACTTAAGAGTCTGGGCCTGACTACGAGTATATTAATTGCCGCCATCTTGTTTAAGTTGTTAATAATGACTACTGCCGGTGAAACTCCAATTAAATTGGACCGATCACCTGCGCAAACGCACCTTCCAGACAGATGATCGTGAGGGTTTTTCAATACGTTGAACCTCAAGTTTGGACACCTTGTATTTAAATATTTAAAACAGGTTACACAGGTCACGTACTTACACAAAAAAACATTGTCAGTTAATCTGTTTAAATGTTTTAACCATTAAAGGTAATTGACTAACTTGAATGTTTAGGTTAGGCTATGTTAAGCTAATCTTTACGCTGACACATTTAGGTAAGAAGATAAGTCTTGCTTGTATACGTTTTTGCTGCATACATATCTTGTCATTTTGAAGAGAGTTAAGCTGCAGCGTAACAATAAACAATGTAGCTAAAAGTTGCAAACTACTAAGTTTTTGTACCCAAACAGAAGCTACCACGGTTGAGTTGTAAGACCGACTGTGACTAACACACAATGGCCCGTCCCAAATCGATGTTGAATAATTCGGTGCTTTAGACATGCTCTTTCGATCACTATAATACTACAGCCTTTTACCTATCCGTTGATTTTTTTCACAGAAACAAAATCATGCGTTCTAGATTTCTTCTCAATTTTTGTGAAAATGAGGAGCACTTTTAAATCACTCTTAGTAATCTTCATAATTTTAACTTTATTGGTATTTGGATTAACACAAAAGATGCACAATCAGTGCAATTACATGTTCAATCCCAAAGAGAACAGACGTTCGATTACAAGTATTAGCGGTTTAATGAATAACGCTGCATGCTTTACTTTCAACACTAAAATACGTACGTCGATAAAAATACGGAGTGTTGCAGTTTCTTTAAATTCAAACAGTGGATTGCTAACAATAAGAACACTGATTAAATACCTAACAGATCGCGATAATGATAACATTAGTGCCTATCTAAGCCGCTGCACCTACTTTTTCAAAAAACCTTTCTCTGCGTAATGACAATAAGTGGTTCCCACTGCATTATGAATATATCTTTACCGTTTTCAAATCACAAACCTTTACGGATTGGATTTCTATTGAATTTGGAAATTATGTAACCAACTAGCCTAACGTTACGTAAGTGTTGCGTAAGTGGGCTTGCGGCGCATGAGTTGGTAGAGGATGCAGAATTGCTCGTGTCCGCCGGATGACACCGGGTCAGTAAGATTTCGTTGCGACTTGCTCTCTTCTTAGTCTTCTTACTGATTGAATCCATCTGCATAACGTTTACAAGGCAAACGTGCCAACTTTTAAATACCTGTTCAACTTCCATTCATCGATTCAATGTATTTATACTTTGGAATCTAATTTCAGCAAATAGATACTAGAACTAACTAAACCGGGTCAAGGCGAGGAAACTAATGAAGTTCCCAGTTAGATTTCAATGCAAATCCAAAAATGGGCAATACAGGACGCTCCTAACATCATTGTGCGTTAAACCGCATATACAAAGTTCACTTATCCATTAATCCATGGCCTTAATTTAATTAACCGATTTATGATAAGCCACCGTAATTTTTTTAATTGTATGTACCTAGTTTTTTATTTTCAAACACAACGATCGGTTCCTCTGATATTGCGAAACGTAAAAGGTCTATTAACCTGCATTGAACCCGTTGATGGATTCTTCATTAAAACTCAAACGCGACTTGTCACTTAGCAACGAGCCAGTTGACAAACATGCATCCATTCAATGTTTTATTGACATGTCAGGGACTCGCAATCAGTCTTCATATTGCCCTGCTGAACTAGGGCACCTTAACTAGCAAAGATAAGGCAACTCAGTGAATAGCTTCAAGGTCCGACCAGGAACTCGTCTAACAAAGCTGTTTCTTTCCTTTACAGACAAAAATGTAGATGTGACAAAAGTAGGTTTTACCTACAGTTGTTAAGGGACGATGTCAATTGACCAGGCATCCCCACTGGTGCCGATAAAACCGCAAGTGTCGCTCCAGAACAGTGCGCTCATTAAGAATAGTCATAACCGGAGTAGCTTCTGCGGGGCTATTCCGTCGCCTACGAACGGTAATGGAACGTTCAAAACTTTCGCCGTCAATCGCAAGAGTTGGAGCGGGAACGTGACGCTTCCCCTTCAGCAGTTCAGCCCGGACGCGCAGACTCCTCAGCTCGCGACCTTCCGTTCTGGAACGGGAACTTTCCCAAGGAACAGGGAGCGGAACAATAACAGTTCCTCGAACGGAATATTAACACCTAACGGGAACTCGGTGCAAACGTTTAGAGGAAATGAAGTGAGGAGGAGCGGATGCTCTAACGGCCGGCGCTACGCGGAGATCGGAAACTGGAGTAAAAGGTTAGTGCGGCAGTTACGACTCGGCCATGATATATTCACTTAGTGATTTTGCTGTTTATCATATTTTTTTTGCTTTGCTAATATACTTACCTGATCCAAATTGTACTTCTGCATAAAAAAGAAATAATATCTATTAATGCCAATTTTGTTTGGGGTGGGAGCAACCTTGTCAATTAAATAACTTTGTAAGTAAACAAATGAATATTTATTTATCTTGAATTGTTTAAATACGTTGTAAGGTCACAAAGGTCAACAATTTAAAATTGCTTCGCAAGTGAAAAGTGGCTCATTACATTAAAACAAATAGCGAGGGAAGGCGATGTCCCCCAGGTAAATAAAGTAGCTTAGCGTAGCTTGTTTCGCCAACTTTTACTAGAGCCTATTTATTTCTCCTTTTTTCATCTCGAGTAATTCTGTAACAAGTTTTTCCAATTTCATTCTGTCGTCCCTTTCATTTCCTCCCCGTTGTCGCGGCTCGGCACCTTAATATTACTTTTATTAGCAGAAAACGTTTAACTAACATTGGTTTAAGGGTCTAAAATAAGGATCTAATTTTATTTCTATAAAAGTTTTAAAAGAAATTATTTGCGTTGTCGTTTTCAAACACTCTTGTTACCAACTTCTTGCTTGATTTCATTAGGCGTATCAAGATCGGATCCATTATGTTCACCTGCCGCAATTCGGACAAGTTTATGCAATCGATGAAGTTGTGCGGAAGACTTATTCGGATGTTTACCGCAAGTTTTTATCTAATCGTAATCCTCATTATCTTTAATTTGTGGCGTGTAGAAAGTTTTTCCATAATTCTTGCTCACTCAATTTGGGGCAGACTTAGTCGCTCGATAAGGCGCCGTCCAATAATCTGGCTGACGCGGGGCCGTTTTATTGGGGGCCCAGTTTATCGCGACATGATGCCTCGTCACTAGCTGTGATATTATCGCTCTCCTATTTAGCAGTTTCTCTTTGGGGTCCATTTATGTTGATGACTCCATTTGCTTTATCCTTATTTTGTGAACACTTTTATAGTTGCTGTTTAGTTTATATGCCAATCTATTCATAAACAAGTCCTTATAAGTATAATTATATTTTTAGTTCTATTGTAATCAGTTACAGTATAACTAAGAAGATTAACGTTTACCAAATTTTTTATTCATCACAGCGTACGCTTAATCCGGCCACTCAAGGTTATTTCTCAGCCATTGTCTCGTGCTAAAGATAATTTGGCAACGCTTTGCATAAAAGGGAAATCAGCTTTTTTATCACAATTTCAGTGACTACAATATGGTACTATTTCAGCAGGTTTTTCCTGATCTGAACTTATAATAATAAGTTAAGTATATTTTTATGATACCTTTACAGACAGTGTAAATTAATCAATAATTTATCATTTTCGTGTTATACGTTTGTTTACCTACTTTTTGATGACTGTAGTCATATATGCAGAGAAACCGCAATAGTATTATTAACATTGAAACCAATAGCTAACCACCAGAAGTCATAAGTAACCACATTTCTCAACGGTATGAGTCATGAATGATGGTCATGCCTAAAGATCTGCATGCAAAATCATACGAGCTGAATGATTGAGTACTCAATCATGGTAGTGAAAGTGCTCGGCTGGATTGCTTGAAGGATTTACTCGGATTATTGATTCTATAAAATACGGGTTACGATACCAAGATTATGTAAGACGATATGGTGATGCTTGGTAATGTTTGTAATGATGCTTACTTTGCCGGGATGGCACGCAATGGAAATTGTGATGAGATGCATTGTAGCGCTGTTTAAATTCAAATTATCGCTGTGCCCTGTATTTGTATGTGTACTGGCAATTTCTGAGCTGAGTGATTGTGTCATTCTTAATTTAAAAGAAGATGTTCTTCTCCGCTCTTGTAATTTTGCATTTTGCGGATTCGTCGTTAGTCATGTTGCAGGATGACGCTTCACGTCCTTTATAATATTTTGACAAGTTTCAAGAGGTCAACGTCCAGTATATTCCAGAACACACTGATTTGTTGTAATTTTTTCCTCCCGCCATATTAAAACGGGTAGCGACGACAAAAGGTTGGCGGGAAAATATTTTTATTCCGCGTAGACAGGACATCTTGAAAGGATTTGAAAGATCCTTTTCGACTTTACAGGCTATTAAGTACTTTTGAATCATAAATAAAAACCCAAGGTTGTATAAAGGTTTTTGATTTATTTTTCAATTTTAAGTTGTTGTCAAAAAGAAAAAAGTTAAAAAAGAAGAGAGTTGAAACTAAATTCAAAATCTTGCCTAGATTAAGTAAATTATTTAAATGGTTGATGTAGAAACTTGTGACTTAAATAAGCCCTTATCTTTATATTAATTAAATAAGTAATATACATATTCTGAATTAGGTTTTGGTACCTAGTTCTGGCCAGTAAATTTTAAGATGAAATATTCTAGCACAATTTTTAACAGAGCAAATAGATATAAGTTTTGTACAGATGACTAAAAAAATTCAAATAAAAACACAAACCGAACTGAACGGAAGCAAAAACCGTAACACAATACCGTTTCAAAGTACCACTCACCCGGGCTATTTGTATCAATTTGCGTATAGATAAACACGTTGTCGATACCAAAGACCCAACACTGGCACCTGCCAGTAATGTTTACTGAGTAAATAACGTTGCAAATAACGAAATTCAGTGCGTAGCTTTTATATTGAATATCCGGACGGAGGCTCTGGTCCTCATTGCGTATTCGGGACGCATGGCGGGGCATAAATATCCCTGTCGTGCTCATTACAATAACTTGGGCCTGTTATGGACGTCCCCGAAGGCTGCAGCGGAAGCCTGATCCCGCGGGATGTCAATCATTTAGATAATGGAATTCTAGAATCATCCCGATTTTAATTATTTACAGGTATGGGCGTGATATTTTGTTGCATTAAGAATTCACTCGGTGTTTTAAATTTTCGAAATGTAATAACTTTTAGCTGCGTTGCCATTTCATAAATGCTCAGCTTCATCAAACCAAAGTTCAAACAGTCCTTCACAAAACTATATTTATTTAGGACGCCAAACCAACTTATTTCACTGCCGCTACCTTCAGCCCCCGAAGCCACGGGTTAAATTTCACTTGTTACATTCAATTCTATCAACTGCAACATTATATCCGGAACCATTATTATGTCTATAAAAATGCATCCCAAATTTCGGTAGGTGCATTCGAAAGTCGATATCTATGCAGTTGAAAGCCCACCACGGTCTGGCGAACACGACGCAGTGGACGTGTGGATGATACCAAGCAACCCCAGTACCGAGCAGAGTCCAGAATGCCCGTGTACTTGTTTGTTATGCTAATTGGCCTGATTTGCACAATAAAACAACTTGCGGGTACCACGCGAACTGGTCTAACGAGTTTGTTCAAAGTGCCGATGCATTGTGATAAATGTGATAATTTACTATAATTGCTTGAACAGTGGTCTCTAATAGTGGTAAATAGTGTTTGAGAGCTGAAGAAATGTGTGAGAAGTTGTTAGATTTATTTTAATTTGACCAACAACTTTAAAGTCTTGCAATTATTCCAAATTAGATTCTAGTTATTAATTACTTCTTTGCCCAAAGGTTGTAGAATATTAACGATAACATAATAAAATGCTGCATTTCAAATTGGGGTAGGTATGAAAAATGAGAAAAAAAAGCCGAATTTAGCAGGTTTATATACCAACATGTGGTCTCGTAGTTTATTATTGAAAATATGGTTCGTCGTTTCTTTCACTTCAACGGGTTGATGTTAATATGAACTACTTTTAAGAGTGTGAGAACAGTACATACCTCAGCTGTCGACTTCATTAATACTGAATTTAATGGCGCTACCTACTTGCTATCTGTTAACTGTAACCGTCCATTCAGTTGCTCCACAATTGGCGCCATCGCTAATTGTAACAAACTGTTCCTTTAAATGGAACCGAATGGATACCCCACTTAAAGAAACACATGTTCCATCGCCATATGTCTCTAATTTTATCAAATTACGGGTTTTGAAAAGTGAAACCGTTCCACTTCGGCAAATTTTCCGAATGTCGCTATTGTTTTATTGTTTCTTTATTTCTATTGCATCACGTTCTGTACTACGTTGATGGATTCTTTTTTTTTGTAAACAGTACGTATTGTAATCATGGATTTACATCTATGCCGTTACCAAATTGACTATACAAACCTTTAATATCATTATCGTATAATTAAGTTGCTCCTGAAAGTTACTTCAGCAAGAAATTTGATTAAAGATCCTCCTTGCAAATAATAGCATTATTCGTGAAATGCGGGAAATCCCTGTAAAGACTGACTCAGACTACACCTCGCACTGATAGGGATTCCGGCGTCTGGAAGCTTATTGTATACCTAGTGAGTCATCCATCATCTTTACAAGGTATTCATTCTATTTATACTAGGAGCTCGCTCATATACCTTCGCTACTGATACTTGAAATAGCCCCCACCCCACCTAGTTTATCCATTCTTTCATATCTAGAAATTTTTAATACTTTAACAAATACTTTTTCACTGACTCGGGTTTTTTTAAATCTTTAATAAAACCAAGAGACAACTTTTAAAAACCTTGATCTTAATTCATCTCAAATCTGTTACGGTACATTTATTATCTCTATTCACAAACGACAGCCGTGTATAATCCGAAGGTCTCAAGACAGGTTGAAACAGAAACGATCGGAATCCGGACATCCAAACACTTCAAAACAATAGCACGACTAACGGCTATGCTAGAGGCGAGTCTGGCAGGTCAATCAAAAGATAAAGGCTTTGGGCCTGCCCACAGGCATTAATTAAGAGCTGATATAAGCGGATTGACGCCGTTCGATTAATACCTGGTCGCTACATGCAATGTCCGTAATTCTGTATCTATACATATATCGTTATCTATAAGCAAAGTCGGTCTAGCTATGCACATTTCATAGTAGTTATACTAGTAATGTACATTATGTTGCAACCACATCACTCTCTAAGACTCCTGTGAAATCAAAGATAAGTCTACAATATTATTTATTATGTAAAATAAACGAGTCATTTTTAACGTACCGTACAAATCAATAACACCTACTGGTTTTTGTTCATTTTAGTTGAACCAACCTATTACCGAAGTATTAGTATCACTAGTGTTCCATTTCACTGGGGAATATTGTCAAGGCAACATTACACCAAACGAGCTGCAGCCCGATTAAATATTTGGAGGCCTTGTCGAAAGCCAGGGCGTAATATTTATTACAATTATCTCCGCTTTCCAGTCTGCTGGGTAATATGTAGATAGATCATAGGGAGTAGGAGTTTCGTGGACGTGGAACAACGAAAGGGCAATCAACTGATTTAATTAAAATAGTTCTAGAGTTTTCGACAGCTCAAATTGTATTCAAGTGAGTATTGGAATGTTCGCTCAAGTTGAAGTTAAATCGTAAAAGCAGTAAGATTATTATGGTTATATGACATATTTACTGGCTGAACACTTGAGGTATTCCGGTGGCATAAAAGAAGAAGTGTCCCAATAAAGTGTTGATGTGTTTTTGGCATCTCGCCAACGAAGACAGCGATCTCGTCCGATGCCACGGATTCAAATTCCTCTACTGATAAGAAGTCTGGAATAAAATTATCGTGTAATAACTTTTGCTGCCTTTTTACTATTAAGATAAGTATAGCCAACTTTGTTACACTTATAGTTTCTGAGAAAAAATGAGTGTGACATGCAGACGGACATGGCGAAACCATTATAAGGGTGCGCAGCTTGACTACGGAACCCTAAAAAAGAGATGATCAGTTTCGAGTTTTGGATCGAACCATTTTCATTGTAATTAATTGATTGTCGTTAAATCCGTTTAATTTAAAATGATTTGTTTTGCCACTATGACGAGCTTTCGCTTTTATTGAATCCCTTGTTTTTGCTCCGCCGCCTCGGGGGCTAATTTTGAGAGTCGATCAAATTACTCCGAAGCCTTCCATGGATTTATTTGGCAATTTGTTGAAAGAAAAACAACTGACGTCAATGTAACAGGAAATTTGCTCTTTGTTTTCGACGACTGAAATTGAATTAATGTATATAGCAAGACAATATAATCTCCGTTTGTTTTTGCTTCTGATGTAATTTACTTGTCGGTATTACGACAGAGTAAAACCAATATAAGTACGTATTATGGAATATCGAGACGATCCAATAATAGAATTGCGCCTCACTCTCGGATCCAAAGTCAAGCTGAAAGGCTTTATCGCATAGTTGTCGATTGAACCTAAGTGCGCACAACGTAAAGACCATTTTGTGGTCGATCGCCTGTCAGGTTCGCAGTCAGTATTAGGTTACCGAGTGCCCGAGGCCGGCTACCGTAAAGCGTTTTATTTTGTCTCGTTTTTTGCCTTTTGCTATTTAATTGAGGGCATACTGATCTGATACCTACTGTTTCCCGTGTATTATGTCAATACGTATTTTTTTATTGAAGGTTAGGAGACAATGCTTTGTTGTTATTTCTTGTTTTTATGTTATCTAGCAAGTCCTCCTTGAATTTTAGATTTGTTAATTCCTCTCGAATAAGTAAAATTGACTTACTGCCGCACTCAGAGACGTCAATTAAGTTTTAAGTTTCATTAAAGTAGCTGCTGTCACTGTCTTTGCTATAGCAATAGAATAAGACGCAGCAACTTTAATGAAACTTAAAACTTAATTGACGTCTCTGAGTGCGGCAGTTAGCAGTTAAAGTACAGTTTAATAGCCTTTAAAACGTCCTTCGAGTTTGTCTTTCTCTCTCAATCGCACTCATGCTATTTATTCTAAACGACTTACAATACTTTTAAGACCTATTCTACTGTAAATAGTTTCAATTTAATGCACTCTGGAATTTCGATTTTAGAAATAAATACTAACTTTTATCCAAATCCTAAATAGCACGAGCAGACAAATGTTACATTACCTATTATTAACAGTTAGCAAGCTCAATGAGAAAACCTCAATCGATCATTGTAACATTACTATTGATAGTACAGCTTGGAGATGGACTTAAAGCACTTTTGATTCCGTAGAATTTGCAGCAAATACTAAACTACTAGATTTTTTTTGCCTTCGATTCGCAGCCAAAAACTAGAACATGAATACTCCCGATACGTCTCGATTACCCTCACGTTATAGGGCTGCCTCCCTACGTCCGGCCGCGGTATCATGTGGCCGCCCTGGAGTACTGTACTGATTGACAGCTATATTCCCTGGACACCCCTAATTGTCCGCCACCCTCTTATTACTGGGATTTAATAAACATAGTCCGTTAGTGCATACAGTGTTACTAAATTGTTGCGTAACGAGTATGCCGTGATTGAAAATTCCGGTGGGTTATCTGTAATTTTACTACAGAGTACAGAAACAGCTGAATACATTTGCATCTAGTGCCATATTTAACTGGAATTTAGGGTTTGGTAAGGCTTTGGTTGTTATACAAATGTTTTAATTGTGTTTGTTGATATGGGTTCCTAAGATATGTAGCGGATTTGAGTTTGCATTGCAATTGAAAACTTGCCAATTTTGGCTACCCTTGACAAACGTGACAGCTTTTGATTGAGAATCAGGCCATCTTTAAACAATTTTCTAGTCGAAACATCGGGGTAAATGTAACTTTTACGCAATTAAGTTAAATTTTCTAGAACACCAAAGTCGCAACGAAAATCCATAATTGTAATATTCTTATTTGATAAATCGTTTCCTTAGGGAATGCTGTTACAGAGGTTTTCTGTTTTGGTTTGGTTATATATCTTGAAAAAAACTGAGAATAGGTACTTTAATGTATTTGTTACTTCACGTTCGTTTATGTCACCTCATTCACACAACAAGATACAAAACAGTGTCCAAAGAATGCTATTAATAAAAAAACTTCAAAAGAATCAGTAAAAGGGTCTGAAAGGTTACCGCCATCGCAGAGCACTGGATTTAAGCTAAAACCTTTTATTGAAATAAAGCCTACTCGCTTCAGAATGAAGTGGAAAGTTGATTCGGTTTACCGTATTATGTATTGTGACCAGTTTCCACTATCCATCCGTGGACGAGAAACGAGAAGATAATAAATAATATAAATAAATAAAAATTAGGGGACAATTTCACTAGGTAAATACCTAGTGCCAAACTAAGCTCTAGGTCATCTAGTTGTTTCCTATGTCTATGACGATCTGTTTCCCCGTTTAGGTTTATAAACTGCTTAGTTGAAAAATCTAGTAAGTGTAGCAAAAACCTGCTTATAAAATCCGATCGCCTTTGCAGAACACTGATCTGACCCTTGCAGTATCAGGAGTACCTATCAGGCAGGGGTAGTTTGTTATACCCACAAACATACATACACCCGAAAAACAGGTTTCTTTAAGGACTGCCGGCACCCTGATAGACTTTGGACTGTTGGTCCGTAAGATCCTTTAGATACGAACTCACAGCAGAATATCATTGGTAAGTAGTAGGTATACTTACCTATTCTTGAAAAAGTTAGATTTTACCCATTCGAATGACGGCTGCCAATGGAAACAGACTTGTACCTATTCTGTCCCTCGAGTATTACCGAATACGTTCCACAGAGGAATCCAATATCTGTTCACAATAATGAAATTGCAGTATGAATGCCACCGTGATTTTGATTATTGAATCACGGTTCATATTTTGCAAATTGATATTGCCGGTTTTATTTCATTCCGCTGGTTCTGTTTATTTATAAAACCAATGCCGTAAATGGAAAGAAGATTTCGAATTTGTAATATTATCGTTTAGTATTACCGTGTTATGTAATAGTTGAAAGTGCGTTGATACGTGTATACCTATGAGTATGTATGAAAGAGTCGCACTTGCTATGGTTTCTGCTTTTTCTGTAGCGTAATGATATGATTGCTTAAAATCTAATTATCAAGATTTGTTTGGCCTCTTAAACAACGTCGGTCACTCGTATGACGTAAAAATATATTTATTTCATTATGCGAAGTCCTTGTAGCAAACCTTGGGGGAGGCCTATGTCCAGCAGTGGACGTCTTTCGGCTAAAATGATGATGATGCGAAGTTGACTTTTAACAATCAAAGACCGTATTAATATCTACGTTAATTTTATTTAGAAGGAGGGTAGGTACGAGTACCTAATGAATTTCTATACATTTTATTAACTCGCTTTCTTGTCTGTCTCTCTTATTATTAGGTTGTTTATTTGTCTATTCGGCACAGACTTTGCAGTCGGTTGTAAAATAACCCCGTACAAAAAAATGAATTTTGTCGTATTGTTTACATTGTACAAAGTTTTATAATGAAGAATATCGGAATAATAAACTTTTTTTCAGGATTTCTCATTTGGCCTTTGAGTTAGACACTTGAGCGCTTTCAAATCCCTCGTATTATTCTGCAAATTAATATTTTCGTGGCTACCAGCTGTGCGTTGGCATATTAGTCACGTAGTCATTTTCTCCACATTGGGGTCAAAAATAACACATCAAGGATCGAACCCGGAACCCAGTGGGCGGGATCCGTTGCTCGACACGTTAGCCGCCCACAGAACCCTAATTAGAGGCCATTCAGAGCCAACGAGGTCGCATACTGCGTAATAACTATCTAGTTTTTTTACTGCAGTTTAATATTCTGGACGAATGGCCGTGTTTGAACTGACATGAATGACTAATTGTTTTTTAACGGGTAACCCTTTGTTTTAGGCTTATTTTTTGCTTTGTTCATATAAAGGCAGGCAAAATGAATTGTTTTATCAGTTTGGGTAGCGATGTTTTATGGTCTGAACGGTCTACAATTAATACCATATACATGTAAAAAAATATATCACCTTGCTTGAAAGACGTCCACTGGTTCACATAGCTGATTGCCGCAACCTTCAACAGATTATATATTAGGTACATTGGCCTTAGCCTACGCTGCGTCTGCCGGTAATTACTCGATTGCATTCAAAAACTTTTTGGCCCCATCGGCCAATCTGTTGTCCGTGCGACGTTATGATGAGTCCCACTTACATTTAAGTTTAAAATTTTAAACTTAACTACTTACATTTTATCCAAAAACAAAATACTACTAAACCGATACACGTGAACACTGAATACATTGATCGTCCATAAATTACTGATGGCAAGCGTGTAATTGATAGCCACCATGTCAGTCTAACCAGGAACATGTGACAAGACATACAATTACACACGAGTTCACCCAATACATTAACATAAACAGCCACGGAACACGGCTATTACTTACTATTGACATCAGATAATTCGCGTTGATATTAACGCATGCTTTGACATATTATACAAATCAAAATTATGACTTTGAAGTATTAGACAACTATTTATGACAATAAACATAGATACAAATATACCCCCTCATTCATAAACGCACAACAAATCTATTTTAGTTAAAGTATGCTTTGTCACTTTCTGTCAGATTCAGATATGTCACAATAAAAGATAAAAGGCCACAGAATACTTCAAGCATTATGAATAAGAGGGTTAAACTTTAGGTGTAATATCATTATAATAGACTATTTTGTCTACATTATATTACGTCATCATTTAGACGTTAGAGCAAAGGAAAAACTAATTTACCTGATTAAACAAATATTAAATAATTTATAGTTATAGATTCATCAAAATAATATAAAAATAATGGTTAGGTATTAATCCTTAATAAGATTACTTTTGAAGTTTCGTCCTTCAAAACATTATACTTTGATTTTTAAAGGATAAGGATATAAGGTGCCTCTATGATTATTAATGGTAACTATTGCTTTGTTGATATGTATGACCATTTCTGTTGATTTAAACTTTAAGAGTGTAATTTAATTCATTATGCCCAAAAACATACTAAACATTACTGACAAATTTACATTGCTCGCAGTGGTGTTTATTTGTCCGAGGGTTCAGTGGCAACAAGTCGAGAAATTAAACTTAACGTCCCCGGATGGCGCACCGTCGATCGTGAAGATTACAGGAAGTAAACAAAGTACGGGCAGAACATGGCATGCAATCTTTCTGAAGATATATTATCTAGCTAGATCTAGTATTGTCGTTGTCAATTGGGGATCACCTAAAAAAAAACTACTTGTTTTTATTATTTTATTCTAAAGAATAGACTTTTATAAGCAAATAAAAAAATATCAGATTTTTTGGTTGCGTCATATAATTATAAAAAATAAAAACAGTTTATTAAATCTGGGACGGATTAAGATGGACACTAACCTTAGTCCGTCACATAATTAAAAAAACAGTGACAGATGTGCCATTGACAGCTACCTCGTCATGAAATATCTTAGTCCGTCCCAGATTTAATAAACTGTTTTTATTTTTGTAATTAGGTAAATGACGCAACCAAAAAATCTGATATTTTTTTATTTACTTATAAAAGTCTATTCTTTCGAATAAAAAAATAAACACAAGTAGTTTTTTTTTCAGTGATCCCCAATTAGATCAAATATCTTGTTTAAATACATTATTTTAAAGGTCAATACAACACTAATACTTAGCATAAATTAACAAAAATTCAATTACAAATTTAATTTAATCAGCCAATTATCTTGATCTGTAAGGTTATCGATTGCCTTTACATCTCCATTAATCACGCCATAAGGAAGATTCAAAGGCCAATAATACTCAAATTTATTGTTATAATATTCAGGCATCGTATTGGGTACCTTCCGGCATAAAGATTATCTTAACAGTCGGATAACTTAATTTACATCCTATATAGAATAGAATAGAGTTGCAAATGAAACTCAAAGGGGTGAGCCTTTGGGGAGCGGAATGCCCCAATCCGCAGGAAGTCAAAGTCAATGCTAAATCAGACCCTACGCCAATCCAAGGGAATAAACACGTATTTTAATACCCTAATAATTATATTCAAACATAAACGATTGCTGTAAGATGGATGGGTTTCTAACCGACTTCAAAAAAGGAGGAGGTTCTATATTGGACTATCAATGTTTTTTTTTTAAGAACTTTCGAAAAAAAAAATGTGTCGTTAGTTAATAAATTTACCGTTTAGACAAAAAGAAACGAGTTTTAAAAATATTTTATAACTTTATAACTTTCTACTAGTTCGTTACGTATTCTAGATGAAGATTGCATAAAATCTTTTAAACCCACCACTGTGAAACGCTCCATAGTAAAAACGGAACTTCTTTCAAGGCATTTCAAGAGTGTAAACCGCCCTAATTCTATTGAATAAATCATGAACGGCTGATGAATACACACTGAATATTATATTCCGATAGGTTTCCACTCAGATCAATTCAATTTAACCTGCCTGTTTTTGATACCGGGAGCAAAATGATTTATATTCAACCGCCTGTCTGCTTTGTCACTCCATGTTTCATGCGGCAAAAATATGGTCCATAACTTATATATTTTTGATTGAAAATTGGGCCGTATTCTTTGTTTGTGACAGATCGACACTCGACAGTTAATAACTTTTGGTATGGTGTATTTTGTGCTTTGCCTTTTTAATAACATTTTACTAGTGGTACCGTGCCATTTCTATTTTAGTAGATCTAACAATGATATGTTCCACCTTTAAAAGAGAAGTGGGTTTCGAAATTGTAAAAGGTATAAGTGTACCTACGCAAAAACATAACGCAGTCGACGTAACGCTTCAACAAATGTAATTTACGTAATTAGACAATATTATTGACCGTGAAATGTGGTATAACATTAAAAATAGATTATATTAATTTACATACATACGAGTATATATACTGACCAAAACCTGAAACTTTAATGCAACTGAAACACATTGAACATCAGGTGTATCTAAATTGCAGAAACCGTGTAAATATTTAAATCGGCGGGGTAACCTGCCCACAGGCGATAGCGGGTAAGGTTAGAGCGTCATTTGATACAGTGTTGCCATATATACCTACAGGTTAATTTGTTTCGATAAGTACAGATTTTAGGCTAACGTTACAGATGAAAGATTTTACTCTACTTTTATACAGATTTTTGGGATTTGACATAGGTAGTCTATGATGAAATAGGACAATATCATAAAAAAATATTTGAACCATGATTTACATTAATTAATAACATTTGATTACTGATACTATTGGGTTGGTTACCTACTAAATTGTCTGATTATGGTAATTATTAAATATGTATGTATGTATGGAAACTCTTTATTGCACAAAAAGAATAAATAAACAATACAATGATATTGTAAAATTAAAGTACAAAAATTAAATTAAATTACAGATTTATTACAGATTTTGTGTTATTTATCTAATTCAGATTTTGTAGAGGTTTTAGACCTTGCAATTCAGATTTTTTGGTTTCGCATATGGCAACACTTTAATAAATAACTAAATTATAAACGAGTGAAACCGTAGCTAAATAAAGCAAACATGAAACTTACACAGATGTATTGTGGTACAATGGATGGTCCAATTCCTTGGATCCCGAAACATCACAATATTTTGACGCAAACACACAAATAGAAACATAACTGTATCTCACTCTTAATATGCCTACTACGAATATGTACTCGTATATCTGAATACTTTTTCGTATCATCGAAACTCAACAGAAATTAAATCTTAACTCGGGTGGGGGCTATTATCAAGGTCGGGAACGGCCTCTTATCGGAGGTGTCTGTAAAGCGTGTGCTACACGATTTTAAACAATGGTTTAAAACAGGCGGTTTAAAACCGTGTAGACAGTGGTTTTATCCTCTTAAGGCCTGATGTACAATAGAATGTACATAATACGGCCATTGGAATAAAGATCCATTGCAAAGGAGATGAATTTATTTTGTTTTTATGACTGACAATTAAATTAGAAAATGGACTATATTCAATTCAGAATAGGTTCATATTCTATTGGCAAATTTTGTTGTATGGTGGGCCTTACGAGGTTAAACCAAATTTCGTAAGACCTTTAAACGCGCTTGGCGTGCGCTTCAAACAAATGGGCTTGTTTTAAACCGTGTAGCAGCTCACTTCTACCAAGGCACCTTAGTAGAAACTGTGGTTTAAAACCGTGTAGCACGCGCTTAAACAGAACGTATTGTGGCAGTTGGCATACGGTTGGTAGCCTTGACTTCAAGTTTGTACGTACGTTTGTGATTGTTCACGTTCAGGGTTCTCTTTACGTAGGGCAGGGCAAGTGAAGTAAGTACTCTTTACACGTCAAATAAGTACCTATTTGTGATGCGTTCGGCCGAATTGAGCGTCGTACTTAATGAGCTAATAGCTCTTTGCTTGCTAGGTCTATCATTCCTTGAAGTCAACATCAATTTAATTCTTTGGTCCATTTTTCGACAAGGGAGACATCACGCAAGAAATTTGGGGAAATATATAGGTCAGCCAGCTAGATAGTATTTCCGTCAGGTATTTGGGATGGGTGACAGATTGTCCTGCTCTTGCTTTACTGCACTGTCCTTGCTTTTTCACGAGACTAGACAGTCGGGTAAGAAAGACGGCAAGGGAAGCAAACTATCCGGAATTAATGCACCGGCCGGCTTTATTATGTTCTGACTTGACTATCGTTGACGTGCAACTTGGCTATAGCCTGCTAACGCAGAGCGATACGGAGACGGTAAACGACTGCGTTTGCAGCTTGCAACTTGTCTAGGGCTGCAGTACTGTATCTCGGTGTGAGGATTTAAACAGTAGCAGTAAGTACAGTGTTGTCCTCTGTTCTGCCTCACTGCGCGTCCTGATCCTAGTGTGAAATCAGTATAAAACTTTGGTGATATAATATGTGTCAGTTACCTCCAGCCGCCCACCGTTTGACACTCGCACCGTTTGCCAGGAGTGCCTACTATCGCCTGATGCACGCTCGGTCCATTTCCATAAAAGCCTCTTCAATCTCGCAAAACGTTTCGGGAATTTCAATTCGCGCTTAGCGTTTTTGCTCGGCCCTTATTGAGTGTTTTTTGCTCGGTAAATATTTTGCAGCAAAATTTAATTAAATTCTGAAAAAGTTGCACGTTGGAATAGTGTTTGAGTTAATGTTTAACTGTAAAGTGCTATAAAGTTAATTTGAGACTTTTCAAAATAGTTACCACCTTAACGTCGGATTTCACCAACCACTTAACAGACGATTAGAATGTTAACAGTTGTAATTTTTTTTTGTTATGTTATGAACTAACAGTCGATTCATATTTAACATCGTATGGTAAAATTGGTATCGATGAATATAAAGGCTAATCAAAAGCAACTTGTCTAGCACTACAGGACAGTATTTGCAATGAATGTCATTTTGAACCCCCGAAAAAGAAGAGGCGTTTATATATACACTGTATAGTCTTGGCCCATTTACCCTAACAATACGGAAGGATTCTAAAATGCAGTGATTTGGAATCCTATGTGGCGGAAGTGTTGGTTGCTGCACGTTTAAATATTCAGTCTATTGATAACGCAACTTCAACATCGAAATCCGGCTCATCAAAGTTGATAACAAAACAATCATATTGTTCTAAATTTCTGAGAATCTCATTGTGCTCGATGTTATTCCTAACACAACCGAGTTATATTTATCGACGTATCGGTCGGTATCGACCTAATTTTATACCTCTTCCAACCATCTTGTCGCCAGCATAATGGACTATAGGGATGTTCGCGGAGGCGCGGGTAGACTGCTTCTACGCCACGATAGCTATGTCTACACCAGTGCGCTTTTACGTTCATATTGCGCTTTCCTATGACGCATGCCTCTGCAACCACAGCGCCAGCAATAACGCATGCGCTCAAACTGGTTTGATAGCAGCGCATACGCGTAGCGCACGCTGATCCGTCACCGTTGGGTTGAAGTGCAACATTTTGCAAATAAAATGGCGGAAGATAAAGTCAAAACATTGGATTTTATTGAAGATTCAGTGTCACCCTCGTATTCCATGCGCTTGACGTAAGACGAATTGCAAGTTGAACATGAAAGCGAACAGGTGTAGACATAGCTGATGCGCAAGCGGTGCACATCCCTGGCGCGCAGGGTCCGGGCCAGCGCCAACAGCGTCCTGGCCATGATTGCTGACAGGGTTGACGGTCTGTATCTCAACCACTGCTGTATCGTACACCTCAACACCAAATGTAATTATTTGGATTAAATGTAATGATCGTGAATTATTCAATTGGTTTAATTTTATAATTTTAATTTTATTGCTTCTTGATTTTATTTGATTTAATTACCTATTTGACATATTTTAATTGTAACTTATTTATTTATTTATATGTAATTGTAGTAAATTAAATTAATGTGATGTATTAATATGGACCATAAATAAATGAATTTAAATAAATAGTCAATATTATACCTACTTTGCTTGAGCGTTCAAAGTTAGGCTAGTAATCCGACTTTGCCTTTGTTACGTTAGAGAATCCACCACCGCTGGCCGGAGTATGCGAGCTATCCCCCGCCGGCAGCAGGAATTGTGGAAGTGCTTTCGATCTATTACATAAACAATTGAAGAGCGGTAAGGAGTTTACGGATGTGCTCACTAACGGTATTGGTGGTGATAGATTAACATCTGCTGGTAATCGATAATAGTAAGTACCTATTTGTAGATTCGTCTTGTAGGCGAATTTTAAGGTGACCTTAATAAGCATAAGAAATGTGAGGTTATAAAGAAAATTCTCTTTTTTAAATTATTTACTTATATTTTTGCAGGCTCCTCGACAATAAGGCTCTAGTAATCGATTTAATTTGACCGTCGTAACTTCAATAGATGGTCTGGATCTGAGGAATAAAATGGGATTTAAACGAGCATTTATAAATATAATTACTAGAAAAACTTAAAAACACATACATACATACTCTCATAATGTAAAAAAAAACTAGGTTTTTCAGCAACAAGGTAACTGTAAAATTTTTACATCAAATCCCCGCACTACGTTAGAAAACCTAGCTTCAATCCGAGTATCGCCAGAACTATCAATAGTATCAAACGATTCCATATTTCGAGCTAAATTGTCGCGTATATCGAAATTGGTTATCGACTTTCTAACTCTATTAGTCGATCGTACCGAACATGACATTGTTGGGAATTCACAGAGCATTTTGCGCGGTCGTTTTAGCCTCGAATAGTGAAGTTAAATTAGTTTGCGTGGACGATAATTAGCGGGAATATTGGTATTTTCATTACGTGCCGTGCAGACGTATTATGCCTAGTATTTATGTTCGTTCATCACAATATATCAGTGAATTCATTAAATAAATTTACACAAATGAAAGTTAAATTGAAAAGTGCTTTCACGATTATTTGGTCCGACAGTGAATCATTTTAATAACTATAAAATCCCCTTTGTATTTTCAACGGGCGACTGATTTTCCAACACCAAAATGTTTATTTAAAACAACACATCTGCTGGTGCTATACCTCTTACCTTCCTGTGGCCATAGCCTAAAGTCGGCGGCGCGTGTCGAATCGACACAAATATCGAAGATCGTGTGCACACAGTGCGAAAGGTCGCCGACCCCGATGCGGGCACAAATTCGGTAGCCGATGGGGACATTAATCCAAGTCTTTAAACCTACTGAAGACGACACATGTAGACAGTCCTTGGAAAGGGCAGTCTGGTTAAAAATAATTTCTTGGTCACAAGCGCCATGAGTGACCGACATAACAACATTGTTAGGATTCTTGAGTCTATTTAGCGTTAGGAAGATATAATGTTTAGCTATTTTAACACGCAATATGTGCCCACTAATAATAACCTACCTATCGTTAAGACATTTATAGCAAAAAAATCAGAAAAATCTTAAAAAAAACATTAAGTCTATGGTTCAAAATAAGCACGAATAGATTTGCTATGCCCCTACAATTAACAATGCTGCTCATTATTTTTACTGTTATTTTGCGAAGATCACATTTCATCATAAATCTATGTTTATCGAATCATATTATTTTTAATGACTTCGAAACAAGAGAAGTATCTTTTAATAAAAATGTCAAGCTTTGATCTTTTTTATTGCCTGAAAATAATTTACAACACATCTCTTTGTAACTCTACGTTGTATCACAAAATATAGAACGAGATGGAAAAAGTCTTAAATTGAATTGTGGTTCCTTACACGAACTAAATATATTAGTGTAATGAGAAGCGTCTACGCTTCAGTCAAATTGCTTTGACCGCATTTACTCATGGGCTGTAAAGTTACCTGTTGAGAAGTCTCTCGGGAGCTCTCAAAGGAATTGAGGCCGAAGCTAAATTGTCTTACTTAGTAGCACAAGTAGGTATCTACATCAAAAACTCTTGAAGCTGTGAACTGTGCGTAAAATTATACCAGTATTCTACGAACAGCGACCTTTTGTTGTAACAACTCTGTGGTTAATTTATAATATTTAATTATTTCACTTTTCCAGCCTTCATGAGTCACATTTCCGAGCAATTGCTTGTAGTCTCAAAAATTAAAATTACTTTTGTCATTATCGTCTCAAAAATATCAAGCTTGCCTAGTCAGGCATGTGATAATATTCTCTACGTCGCATACTGACATACATTTTGTTTTTCCCCAGGTAACTGCCAACATTCTATCACGTCGTTGAGCGTTAGTAAGTAAAAGCGCAGTTTACAGAGTGAAACGCCACATTTCAGGGTTTTAACAATAATTTTAATAACAATAAAGTTATCAACTCCAACCATGTTTTCAAGCGTCACTACTCACTGGTATTTCTACTAGAGCCGCTCTTGTTATTTCCATGGTTTATTAAAACTAAACTTAAAAGATAAAGGGAAAATGCTGAGATTGAATTAACAAACAAGATTAATTTCTTATCAAAAGAGTATCAACCGTCCTGTAGATAAAATAAGGTTGCAGATACAAGGAGAACGGATGTCTGTTTCAGAAGTGTCGCAACTTGCCCTATCGAATGTCACAGACATGCCCTATTCACATAAAGTGGCTAAAATAAGGCCTCTGATGTCGCAGCGCCGTGTAGGAAATGCATTTATTCTAAATCGCTGTCATTTAGATTAGACTCCGAAGTTATGTAGGGCTGCCGTCTTGAACTATTATTATAATTTCTCCAAGAATGTGTGGAAGCTTTCTGCAAAAGACATTCTTGTGATGGAATTGAACGATCTTCGAATTCTCAGACAAAATCGATTATAGTAAATTGTCTCACTGTAAAATTTTTACGACTTTATAACTGGTAGAATTTACGGCAAAAGAATTCAATTGATAGAGCAAAAACAAGGCGTCTGGAAGGAAACAACCTCGGCCGGCAACTTAGCTAATTCTTATTCAGCGCTTTTTGCTCTAGTCTATAAGAGTGGGGTTTATTTGTGCTTTTTATTTTGCAACATTAACTTACTTGCAAATTCAGTTTTCTTCTCGACAATAGTTGGAAGCGGTTTAAGTGACTCTTCCTTTACTAAACTTTTATTGAATATGGCCTTTTAAATCTCATTTTGTAAGAGATCCAGCCACGTGCCTCCACGTTACCCTCGCAATAGCCCCAAGGACTTGCCTGGCGTATTAGTTTGACGAGCGTCCTAGCACTCCCCCGTACCCTTTTACAATCTATTTGTAAGAAGATGAGTATATAATTTCCCCCCCAACAAGGACCGAGGCGGCATTTTTCGATCCCTGCAGGCAAATGCTACCCCGCAGGATTTCCATTCATTGCACTGCATTTACTCTCATGTGGGAGTGAAATCTGATTTCTACGCCTTCATCTTTAGAATAAAATAATTCGAAACTTTTGTATTTTTTCATTTGAGTAAATATATTTAAAAGAATGTTCTATAAAAAAAAAACATAAACAAACATGTGATCGATAAAACTCGATTGGCGAGACGTGTGATTGTAATCATACTTACTTCGCTATTTACGTACTTGGACGCCGGTCATTGGCCACCACGTTGCGAATAACAATTATACAGTTCTTTTCTGCGGTTATTTATAAAATTTATTTGTTAAGCAGCTGTTTGTAATGTTTATCCGTTCTGTCATAATAATCGAAAAATAACTCCAGTCTTTTGCCTGATGCAATGATGATGATGATGATGTTGCCAATTTATTTTTATTACTTACCTGTTAAAATATTTTGGCTATTAAGTACTTAAGTCGATACTTAGATGGTTAGTATAAACAAACATCAAAAGTGACCCACAAAACATTGCCTCACATACGGATTACTAGTTTACATTTTACAATAGCAGCGTTGATGGCTTCTAATGGAACGGAGATCGACGATGAAAGCACAATAAACAACATAAAATGCAGCGAAACAAAATAAACCGTTCACTTTGATTTATTTTATTATTGTAAGATATTTTATGTTTCTTATCCACGTTTCCGGGCTAAATTATGCTGTATTTACTTTTATACTCGCATCAGAAGATAATCTTATACTTGCCATACCTATATTAAACTTATAAATCTAGTTATAAATACGACCCTTTCGATTTAAGTATTTGCTGTAGTAGCCATAAACACTACCAACTTATGGTAGTGTTTATGGCAGTAAAACGTCTGAAAAGTAAAAGATAGCGTCTGTCGGATGTGTCCGGCACAAAATTCGGCAAGAAAAGTACGTAGGTATTCCAAAACTTGGGTAACTTAAATAACTCTGAAGTGCTTTATGCTATCTAAGAAATAAGTAGTTTGGTTTTTAAACATTTACTTTAAATCATGTTTTGGGTTTTTACTGAAAACATTTTCAATAAACAAGTGCAACATTATCTCTGAGTACTTATTTCGGTCGCTGATATTAAAAAGTGCATCTCTCTGAGCTCTGCGAGGTTATCGTTGCCAAACGTCAGTCAGTACCTAGCGGTCGCCGCGCTCTAGTAATCTCCAAGGTGATTAACATTGAACCAGGTACTGGTGAATTTGCTGAAGAATTTATAATTAAGGTCAATTTTGATAAGTAGGCGCAACTCAGCAATGAAAATTATGAACTTGAAAAAGTGCACGGTCGTGGCGATTACGCATCACGCGATGATTATTTTTAGGGATGGATACGACATTTACTTACTTCTGTTAAGAAATTACTGTTTCGTGTTACATGACATAAAGACCTTACAAAAGTCTATTAAAATCCGTATGCGGACGTTTAATTTTTTAAAGTCGGTGTAAAAGTTAATTTACATAATAATGTACTGTAATTTTTTTTTCATTTATTTGAATGGCACGAATTTAATAATTGTCACTTTTTTTTTTGCTTATATCTTCGTTGTGGATTTTGGCCTTATAATTTACAACAATTTTTATGAATTGTTCAATTAGGTACATTAATTTATTAGAAAAATCTTGACTTATAAAAAATATGTCCACAATTGACAGAGGAATCGGTGAACATACATAAAAAAACATACATACAGTCGAACATAGAACCTCCTTCTTTTTGGAAGTCGCTTAAATTTATTTTCTTAATTAGATATAATTTATATGTATAGCTAAAACAAGCTGTAGTTACCTCAACTAACGTAGTTAAAAATAGTCTTAAAACAAAACCAAAATTATCTTCAAACAACTCTTCCATTTACCTTATTTTCGTCAAAACATCTTTAAATCAGTATTTCGTCTCCTGCGACCCTCTATTTTGGTCTTATCTGGTGCAGGTCGTAAAATATTCAGCCACCAGCATTGCCAGACAGACCGTACGTGTACGTGCGACTTGCGAGGCGACGCTGGAGCTTACCCACAAGTATACTATACGCCGGGTTAAACTTCTATGACAGTGCAGCTGCTCCTTTAAATTTCACCTCCATTGACTGTTATTATTCACAGAAACTTAGCTTTGATGTTAGTCTTGCTAAGCTATTTAACTCCATTGAGACTGGAATTTCTAGAATTCGACGCATCAACTTCAACCAAACATACGGAGACAATTTCTTGTTATATATTACGATATCGCTTTAGACAACTGATGTATCTGAAGTGTATTCGCTTATTACCAAGCACGCAATTTCGAAACAAGCAATACATCAGCGTACAATTCAATTTTACAGAAACAGCCCACGCGACAGGAGATTATTCTTCTCAGATGTTCGTAAAACTGTCGCTAGAGTAGTTTCTTCAAGTGGCACGCTGTTACCCAGTCCCTATAGTGTTATATTTCATTTAAGATATATGACTTCAGTACCTATATTTCTGTCAACTGAATTTTTGTTTTCTTTCCGTTTTTAGAATCAAATTTCCAGGATCTAAAGTCTTGATATGCAATGCTTATTTGAAGCATGGTATTATTATTCAATTGACCTTTTTTAGCAATTGTTAACACATTTCGAGACCTGATTGTTGGTTGTTGGAGCGTTGACCGTTTGCCTGCATTTTGTAATCCATTGTTCCCATCATTATTCACTGCACGCACACTAGCCTTTGTTTGAATATTTGCATAGGTTTTTCTTAACAATGTTCCATTTAAATATCGCATTTTCCACGCGCTGTGTGCCTGTTAAATTTATAATTGTATTTTACAGAGGTAAGGTAAACGATGTGGCTTGTTATTTTAAAATACGTTTTACATTTACCGCTCTTCTACAACCTCCCTCAGAAGCCCCCTTTGTAGCATGCAATATTACCAAGCACATAATAATAACTTTTATTTTTTTCCAATAACCTAGAAAAGGGTTTCAGTTTTTATTATTACATTAGGTGTTCAAGATTGGTTTATCTAAAAGTACTAAAATATTGATAAGGTACCTTTTTAATTTTCTCTAGATATGGTTCGATAGTCTTGTATCAGACCGTAACGAAATTGACTGGCCAATTTCCAAAACCATTCGGCAGGCAGTTAGGCACGTGCGGGCGCGGCATGTAACGCTATATTTCCTACTTTCCTTCCTAATATAATGATTTTCGAAAGCCATACAGTTCTGCGGTTGTCATGGTTGGGTGGAACACTATCCGGGGGTGCCGGCACCTGGTTCCAACGGCCATGCACATGACCGCTCCTGCCATGTGCCGTATGATCAATACCGTTTAACTTCGTCTCGTCTCCGTTGGTTTTATTGCTATTAAGTAAATCGATTAACTCGGTAGATTCATGGACTCTTTATTGCTTAAGCTTGTGAATGTGTTTAGGAGGTTGCGTGACCCATACAATTTCATTTTATGTGGTCTTAAAACAATCATTTTATTACTAATTGTATTAAATAAACATTACAGTTATGTTAAGTTATTCTCAGGTTTCATTAAAACATACGTTTTGTAACACTCGACAATGTTTAATAATTCGAGTACATTGTGTTTAAAACCTACATTCCATCAGTAAACACTTATTTACATTTAAGTGCAAATTATACTGTACAGAAAATAATGTGTTAAGGCAAGTCTTTAGAATTTTGGGCAGTATTTCCACACATAGTCATTTCGACAGAGTAATAAATCCTCACAATCATTGTTTGATTATCATATTTATTTGTCTTCGTGTCTATCGATCGGCTCTAACCGGTGTTCGCATTAAGGTCGCAAACAGCGCGTATTTATTTTAAAACGCATCAGTACATCGGTAGACTTTGCGTGTGTTCCCGCGAGTCGCACGCTCTCATCTTTACGATCATTCAATACTAAAACATTCAGCTACACCGCTGAAAATAGTTTCTATACCAACGTGATAAGGGTTTGTCTAGTGTTTGTCTAACTTTGTTAATTGCTGCGTGTAATTACTCGACAGTGACGGATAGAAGCCGCGTGCCGTGCGAATTCCTTTGAAATATTTTTAACTTAATCGTAGTCTTAGTTCAGTCGTGTGTCGTGTTTCATCTCGCAACATCTCCGTGGTTCAGTTTCCTTTTGAAGATCTATTTGTTTTATCTAGTTTATGTGTTTGTTAACTTTAGAATCAGTGAAGTTGTGTATTGGTTTTGACGTGACAGTGTTAATTTTATGTTTGAGTTCATTGATACCGTGGTAAGTAGGTCAGTGCTTTTATATAATTAAAATGATGTTTATCGTAAGTTTTTTGTTTTAAAATTTTGTAGACAGTTCCTAAATACCTATTGAACATCTCTATACGACCATGAATCCATCGAAAATAAATTTCATTTTGTTCTGATTAGTCTTTACTTCATTTCTTACTCCACACTCGCGGGTTAATTAAGGGCGTACTTACACGAGCAACATTTCTCGGCAATTTTTAGCAGGCGATGTATGGGCCTCTCGTTCTATCTAACGAAATTACAGTAAGACATTCTGTAAGAAATTCTGTAAGCGCACCTTTAGTAATAAACATACTAATAAACAGCCTTACCTAATAAATTTGCACAAAAGTCATTATTGCATGAATCGTTAGCGCCGTCTGCTCGTCTAGGTGTCCCTCACAAATCGCCCAGACGTGCTGGAAACTCGACTCATAATTCTTCTGTCTCGTATATGTATGATCATAAATGGGTTATAGGTACACAGAGTTAGGTTCAACATTGTCCCTTCTGTTCCTAAAAGTTAACGACGTGGGAGTTGTTAACTTGTATAATTTCGATACATGCCAAACTACACCAGACTCCCATTACGCGGATATATCCTAACCCGAAAAATTTGGTTTCAAAGTCCTTATCTTTCTGGAATAGGAGAGACAACTTTTGTTTCTGTGACTGTGTTTGACCCAAATTGCTTTTTAAGTTTTAATCTGCTCGCCTAGCAAAATTTTCTCCTTGCAATTATTATGTTCAGCAATTTAGATCGATCGTCTGTCATTAAATTGTAAACAGTAGGCTGTAATACTTACTTCAGTCACCAGGCAAACCATTTTGATTTATGATCAGGATTGAATTCAAATTAAATCTCCATTGTTTGCCTAAACCGCAACTCAGATTCCTGAAACGTTCAAAATTTTCCGGCCAATATATCATCCTTTGCAATATCCTGGAAGGCATCGCCTAAGGGCTCGTTTACATAAATATTTGCAATTAAAATTAAGGCTGAGCACCCTATCCGTGCTATTATTCAAATCGGACGCCACAGGAGACCACAGAAAGTTTCAAATTAATTAAGAGGGCCATAAGACGGCCCGTTAAGGAAACAACAGTGCTAACCCCTTGGCGTCCTTATTTATAATGGCTGGAGGACTATTACAGACGCGTGCATCGTGTCATCACCTCGTAACTTTTAGTCCACCCTTCTCATATCTCATACTTGACGTCTAGTGTAATATTATCGTATATTATGAACGCAAACTCAAACATTGGCTAGCAACATATTGATTCCAAGACTGCTATTTGTTAAGATCCGTAGATTTTTTATGAAGTTTTTTGAAATGGCATCGCGTGTATCCTATTAATATAACAAGGCAACTAAAACGAAATATTTAAGTAAGATCACTTTAGACTAACTGATTTCAAAATCATTTTTCATAAAATTGCACCATCTCCGGAACGTAGTTGGAAAATTGAATATTCCGCTTAAAATTCATGTGCAAAATATATCTGAATAGGGTGACGTCTAACAAATCAGTCCGCTCAGGAGGGATGAAAGTCCTTTGTGTCCGCACTGTATTGCATGAATAATATTTGCAACAGACTATATTTTATTAAGAGAAATTTCTTTCCACTTCTTTGATAAGAAGTTTTCAAGATAAGCACTGACAATGAGCTCTTTATTAAAATCTTTGTATTGTTACCGCATTTCCTCTAACTAATCTATGATGTGATATGAATAATAATCAAAGTTAAAATAATACTCTGCAATATTTTTATATGTGTAGACAAGAAGTGTCAGTACAGACTCGGTGCATTTAGAAAAGGGGATCTGTAGCTTCGTAATAATTTCAAAGTATATGGTTAAAAACATTTGTTTAATACTCTTAATTATAAATTTGTTGAATCATATTTATTACGATTGTCGCCTTCTCCAGCCAAGTCGTTGGTTTCTAAAGCTTCAGCTTGTCCCACAGTGTCGGGTAACGCCTTGTCTGCTGTGTCTGGCACGAGGAAAGTCGCGAGACCAGCTATAAGGGACACTACGCCGAATAGTACTGTAGGTAGCCCAGTCCAGTAAACCATCTGTTGAAAGTAATAACAACTATAATAAAATCTACAATTAGTTGGTATAATTTGACAGATAAAGTGTTGCCAGATTTGTTTCAAATTTTATTGTGATGAGAATTCCATATGGCATGTCAAGTCCGAGTTACGGGTACATACAGACCAACATTGCGCTCAAAAATATTGGACACACTCAAATGCTTCTACTAATACAGACGTATTAGATATATTTGAGCCTAATATTGGCTAAGGTATTATTGCTGGTAAGTACATACAATATGTATCCATTACCATCAGAAACATTCGTTTTTATTGAGTTACAATAAATTTTAACTTAGTCACATTAACGAACTGATAGATATCGTTGGTATCCCAAGCTGTAAACTTTATTAAATATCGATACGAACGGCAAACTAGTCCATCAGATTATGGAAAAAAATCCAATAATAAATAAATATCCCGAGAATAAACGAGCCTTATAATTACCAATAGCGGCGTCTGCGGCGCTATCATACCACCAATTCTGCCCACAGACGAGCAAAGGGCATGCATAGAGTTCCTAGTGTGCGTAGGGAACAGCTCAGAAGTGAAGATGTAGGTGATGCTGAAGAAATTCGTCGATATGAGTTTGCTGATCATGTACATTGTTATGACGAGCCAAAGCAAATCTGAAATAGTAATAGTTTTTATTTTACTAATTGATCAACTAAAATTAAAGATGTACTGTGACTTAGCTACTAGATATTGTTGAAAATTCAAGATGATAAGATAAATAAGGCATTTGTAAGATTTGTTACTTAATTGTTATATTATTATTAAATCAACCTTTATCCTGTTACAAATAATGAATTAATAATTGTATACTTACTATTAGGTACGAAGGGTTGCCCGACACACATCACGGCACATGCCACGAACGATAATATCAAAGGTCCCCTTCTACGGAACTTATTTAAAGTGTACGCCACAATTACATTGCTTGGTATTTCAACGGCGGAGGATAACGCATAATTAATAAACTTATTTCCTTCTAATAGCACTGAGTTTATTGTCAACCCATGACTCACAAAAGTGGATGCAGTCCACCAGATAGTACATACAAAAAATCTTTTTAAAAGGGACCTCGATTTAAAAGTATCTGTTATCGCTGTCTTAAAGTTGGAGCTTTTATCTGTTTCACACGACAACATTTGAAGATTTTCTTCTATGTCTATTTTATTAATCTTTGCAGCGCGTTCTATAATCTTAATCGCTTCTTTCGTCTTTCCTTTACTGAGAAGCCACCTAGGGCTTTCGTCTATCAAGTAAATTAGGAATATGAACAGAAATCCGGGTACATATAACACTCTTAAAAAGTTCCGCCAGTAGGGGACCAGCCACTTTATTAAAGGGAACAAAATCCCGCCTATGGGGAACGCTAAATTGCATATGGATGTGTATGTTACTCGAGACTTTGTCGCTACCATTTCTAAAGCTGAAAAGAAACAGTTATAAAATGAGTGAAATGTGATTAAAATATTTTGCTTCTTAATTTTGGTACTAAATTATGTCTTACCTAGCATGTATATTGGTGAACAAGGGTCACCAAGTGCTGCTTCAAAGAACTCGAACACTACATAAATCCAGTAATAGCTCACAAAACTTTTAGCAAACCCACACAATCCACCGGTTATCCCGGTAAAAATTATCAGAGTTTTTCTTCCTAACCTGAAAAATCCACTCTTATCACAAACCCGTAATATTATCTGTGATTAGTAATTCCGCTTATGTTATTCTAGTTGCAATATGTATACTCACCTATCAGACATTGGTCCAACAAGAAGGAGGCCTATCATGTACCCAAAAGTATGCACTGTACCTACTAAGTTCCTCTTCCAATCTTGACATGCCAATTGAAACTGCAAAAACAAATAATGCGTCCATATCAAGGTTATTCTTGAAAAACTATAAGTTTATATAATGAAGCATCTGGTCGAGACATCATGTAACATTAGGTGTTTGATGTAAGTAAACTAAAAGGAGATGTCGCATCCAAGAGCCATAATATTATTAACTTGTCTTGTAATTTTGCTACAGCGCGGTATTTTATTTACCTTAGACCGATTTCATGAGCCCCTGATCGGTTCAATGAATCGATCACATAATCTAACAACCGAGAAACTGTTAACTGTCTTACCTCTGCCGTAAAACTATCTGGGTTATCATAGACCCATTCAGCACACGACTCGGGGTTTTGGCACGAAACTATGTTAGCGTTCTGGGCATTGCCAGTGTCAAACGCTTTACTATCACGGTTGTTCGTCACATTGTTATCAGCACATCTAGAAATAGCAATAACATAAAATCACTTGCTGCTTATTTTCTACATAAGGCTTCATTTACGGTCAGTGTTGAAACGCACAATATCACACGTAACAATCGATAAGACTCGGTATTATAGTACAAACAAAAACTCACCGATATCCGACATTTTCAACAGCAAAAACGTAGTTACAATAACACATGGCGTTAAACATCATTCCCAAGCTTAGCGACAAAATAGCAACCACATGGTAGCGACTACGAATGCTAAACTTGACCAGCACGTCATCTAGATCAATCTTCTCTAACAGAGGCCCCGCCATAGCGACAAAAACTCATTAGAATTTAATCCTCCACACGAACGCCCATCTCCCGCAAGATGCAGCGTGGTACTAACCCACAATGTTACAAAAAGGGAGACGTTTAAATGAGAAATATGCTTGTTTAAACGAGTAATATTTAATTCAACAATAGGTGTCGTTTAGACGATTTAATACACCTCAGCAAATACCTACTTTTAGTTTTGAAACGTTTAATCGCGTGAAATCTTCGCTTACAGTTTTTATGCGACCCGAATCAGCGCCATCGCGTATAACGCTTAATTAGCACAATATTTGCACACACGTTCATCGGTTTAACAATCGTTTGCTGTATGAGAATACGTAGTAACGTTTTATTTGAAATGAGAGTAAAAACTACACTTTTATGTGTAGTAAATTAATTGAATCACCGCACCCATATTTGTATATCCCAATTAGCTCACGCCGGTTCACGCGAGAACAGGATACCTAGTTGTTGTAATCGCGTCAAACTTTGTTTTTTTTGACGTCACGTCTTTTTCCTTGTAACGGTCAATGTCGTGTTCACAAATAAATCTGAACTAAAGCAAAAAGTGTCTTCGCATGAAAATGCGCCATCGTAATAGCTTCCACTCTTTCTTTGTCATCGCCTCGCTCCGGCTCGAGCCGAAAGATAAAATGCAAGGTCTTCGTCTGAGAAGTTCCATACATAACTTATTAAAAAAACGTGTTTCTAGACTATAATATTCCAGTGTTCAAAGAAGCCGTTGTTATCACCTCGTATGTTTTGAAATTTAAAATACATTTTACAAAGTTGTTTAACGTATGTCTCGTTGCCGGAGGTTTCTTGCATATTTATTTACACAGCTACGAGTTAACATATGCTTGTATTTGTATGTGTCACAAGGCCGCCTGCGGTCTGTTTGAGATCCGACTCCGTGCGGTCACATATCAGTGATGGCAATCGTATTTAAATACGAGTATCGTCTTGCTTTCTATCTGTTTACTGAATCTAAGTCGCTCATCGCTTAGACAATCAGTTTTTGATTGAGCAAAAAGAATAAGCGAATGAAGCGAATGTATTCCTGAAATAACCTTGGAAATAACTTGATCTCATCAAGTCGTTCAACTACCTATAATTTACATAAAAAAATATATTTTCTATAGTCACGTAGTTGTTAGGAAGATTTCTCGTACCTAATAGGTTATTTACGAGCTTATTCACTCGGGAGCACTGTTTCACGCCGTAATCCTTGGATCTAAAGAGTTAATACAATGAACCACTGTTGAAGTCAAAAATCACTCTTATAGAATCGACGTAAGGTGCACCAGATACGCAACATGAGGTGGTCTAGGGTGTACGGTACGGTTTTGCCCTGAATTACTGCAAATAGTTTTAGGAAATATAGCGGTAAGTCTGCTACACGCCTGAAGACTGTTGATAAAGACAGCTTTATAAGCCGCTCGAGAGTGGGATACCTTTTTAAATTTAAAAAACTTTATTTTATTTTTTGTTTCGGTGTTAAAAGATCCCCGCTATCAGACGTTAATGTGAAAGTAGCTTTACGAAGTCCCAGTGGACTGATCTATTTATAAAAACTGTTACAGCACGAAGCATAAGGAAGTGCTCAGCAAAAGTACCGTTGCCAAGACAAACATTACATAATAATGTCTGAATTACGAACATAAGTTATTACGTTCAAATGAACTCTAGTGAGTCACGGCGTTGAGCACATACCTTCCCGGAGCAGGCATTACATTTTATCTTTATCTAGTTTGGCGAAAGTGATCCCACTGGCGGGAAGCCAGGACTACGACAGACTAAATATTTTGGGGCCAATTCATTTGAGCCCAGAGCGCTTCGGACGCGACGCGCTCATAAATTCCATCACTA
This sequence comes from Tortrix viridana, assembly GCA_963241965.1. Lineage (NCBI taxonomy): Eukaryota > Metazoa > Arthropoda > Insecta > Lepidoptera > Tortricidae > Tortrix > Tortrix viridana. The sequence continues at coordinate 8,355,974 of OY725186.1, forward strand.
TTTATATAGAGCCAAATATAAACATTTGACTTTATTGCCGGCCAAATCGTACACATATGGATAATAATGTTGCGGAAGTAGACGATTTGGACAACGCGACCTCCCAGATTTTTTTTACGATAGTGGTTACCAGTTTATACGTGATTTTCACCGCTTTATGGGAAAATAAGAACGTTATGGTGCCGCCATAGTATCCGCGAGCTTTATATTCGGGTCACATGTCAGTTATAATAAGGCAAGTTGTAAAAATCCCAACTGTTATTTTTGAACGACACGATTATCTGAAGCGGAGTCTTTCGAAATCGCATCTTGGAATGTCACGTAAGATGGAGTGCGTCGGTTTGTGGAAGAGGTGTTTTAGTCTGCAGCTTTAAGTGTTGATATAATATGAAGCTTTGCAGGTCTTCGTGCCGGGGCTGTTTTTTGCATACGGGAACACGATGACACAATAAGATGACAAAAAAAAAATTGACAATTTGCTGTTATTTAATGTTGAACATTTTGATTTTCAGAAGCTACAGAAATACAGAAATCTTACTACTTTAAAACGGGAAGTGCTGTGACTGCTACAATTCTGTCCCTTCATCTTTGAACTTTGTGAGTTAACAGTTAATTACTCGGCCTTGGCACTTTTTACAATCCGTTATTTCTCCGACTCTGCAATCTGATGTAAATACTCCTTATGAGACATTTACATATTCATACCGCCTGCATGTCGGCCGCGGGAAAAACGTATTCTGTCGGCGCCTGAATGCACAGCTCGCGGATTATACGCGGAGACTTCCAAATGTGCCGGAGTGCCGGTACACGCATCACAAACAAACATGGTAACTTTATTTGTTAACTGTCGATCGACTTAATGAGTATCAACATGAGAATTAAGACATAAAGTTTGGCCTTTCAAATTAAAAAGCAGCTCCGTGATCTTACAATTTCAACAACCTATTAAATTTGGTATAGATTGATTTTGCTCAAGGGTAACAGGGTCAGAAAGAATAGTTCACACAGAATTATATAAACAGTAACGAGGAATGGTATTAGTGTCCATCCATCTTCGGCATTGAAATCAATTAGCGATCATCAACCACGCCACTGTATTTAGATCAATTAAGAAATGTCAGTACAAATTGGCCCGTTATGGCTCTTGAGTAAAGTTCTAGCCCTTTGTACAGTGTTATTTGAGAGCTACCTCTAGCTGCTTTAAATACCTTTGATAATATTTAAGGCAGCTGGCCTATAACATCTGTCACTTTCTGACCATTGTGTAAGTGCGAGAGTGATGAATGCTTTACACAGAGAAAAAAATATTTTACAATATTACTAGATTTTATTGTAGTTATGATTCTGGTGTAGGAAAACAAATTTCAGCTATGGTTAACAGATTTTATTTTAATGACAACAAGTCATATTTTTGTTAATACTAAAATATTCTAGTTAAAATATTCTAGTACACGAAAACTTTGATATTGTAGTGGTTACTATCTAATAGTTACAGAGTAAAATATGCATTTAGCGTCCAACAGGTTTTGTATACTACACAAAATTTGTTTCCTACGATACTAGGTAAATGGTAATAGGTACTAGAAATGATGTTGTACAGAAGTTGAATTTTATATTAATGTGTAAAAATGTGTGTATAGTTGTCACATATAATACAATATTCTGTTACACGAAACTAGATTTTTTTCTCCGTGTATCCACCCTTATCCACCGCGAAGGTGACCATAATACAGCAGCACAGCGTCTTGTCTTTACACACCACAATAAGGGAGATTGGCTAACGTTCATAGAGAATTAGAGACAGGCCTAACCGTAGGTACTTATGATTTTTGAGATGTTTTATAGAGATTATATAGAGTTATATTGAGATAGCAATAAATATTTTCAATTGAATAAATATACCCCCTTTGAGAGTAATATAGATGGTTTTCGATATCAACTAAAGCAAGTAAGTAAACAACATCTTGATAAGTAAATTATTTTTCGTAAAAACCTCAGAGCTGTAGATTGTGTTTGTTCTTATTAAGACTACCGTCAGAAGATACGTGCGCAGGATTGTCCCATCGAACATTGTCCCTTCTGCTCCTAATAGTTGACGACGTGGAGTTTTTAACTCATATAATTTCGACACAGGCCAAAACTACACCGGACTCCCATTACGCGGATATATCTTAAACCAAAAAATTTGGTTTCAAAGCCCTTAACTTTCTGGAACAGGAGGGATAAATTTTGTTTTTGCGGTTGTAACTTGGGCACAAATGTCATTTATAATTTAGAGGTTAAATAAAACCATGGTTGGTTGCGATCCAGTCACTAATGCGCATTATGAACTAGCTACGATTAAAGCGACGAGCGGGTCGTTGTACTTTGGGACCGTCACGCAACGCCTCCAGTTTATTAAAGACTAGCCTTTGCTCACGACTCCGTCCGCGTAGAAGTAGTTTATCGTGTATCCCTCGGGAACTATCTAATTTTCCGGGATAAAGAGTATCCTATGTGTTAATAAATAAATAATAAAATAAATAAATAAATATCAGGGTACAATCTCACACAAATTGACCTAGTCCCAAACTAAGCTCTAGGCTTGTACTATGGGTACCAGGCAACGATATACATACTTATATAGAGAAATACATACTTAAATATATAAAAAACATCCATGACTCAGGAACAAATACTCGCACTCATAACACAAAAATTTTCCCATACCGGGATTCGAACCCGGAACCGCTAGCTTCGTAGGCAGGGTCACTACCAACTAAGCTAACTGCGTCGTCACGTAATCCAGTTAATAAAATATCTGTGTGCCAAATTTCATCCAAATCGGTTTAGCCTTTTCTGAGATTAGCCTGCACAAACGCACATACAAAAAGACAAACCGACAAACAGACCAAAATTCTAAAAATCATTTTTTTGGGTTCTGTTGCGTTAACAAAGTCCTCCAATAATAGTTTTACTCAAATATCTTCCATGTACAGATAGGTTTGTTGTGCGTTTATGAATAAGGAGGAATGTATCTAGATCTTATATATAACGCATTATTAAGGAGGGTTTACAAGATGAAAAGCATACAATGAAATAGACAGTGTTTTCAATGCAATATGGCTCGGTCCACTACCTAATTTTACGTACGCAACCGAACAAAATCAATTTGAGTGGCGATGCGCGCCATCGTGAATGGAAAACAGTATATTACTTACATATAAATCGCACGAGCTATCGCTGCTTTGTTGATACGGTGATTCACGCGAATTATAGTAGGTAGATTAAAGTTAAAGTTAGGTATAAATAAGCGTGAAGGCACAGAATATTTATAATAGTACAAGTAGTAGGCTATTAAGACACAAGAAGCAAGCACAAATACAAAATGTTCTTAGAATTAAATTGTAGTCCGAATTGATCAAGAGCTTGTTGGTCACGTAGGTATCAAGTCGTTGCCCATATTGTGGGAAAACATATACGTATGTATTTCTTGAAATAATGCTATTCCCTAATAGGTATGATGGTCCTTACCTTAATACAAACCTAAGGTAGCCCTGCTATTTACAAAAATGTTGGTGTTAGTACCTAAGGCTGTGGGGACAACAGCGATGTCTGCAAGTGAATCAAGATAAACTCATATTAGGCTTATGGTTATATGCCATGAATCACCGTCTTATATTATTATGCGGTATCTCCGTAAATGTAGACCACCGCGAGCATATTAACTAACTCTATTCTAAATATAACTCTTTAAAAATAGCACAAACCTTGACATGTTTCTGTTTGGCCTGTTGGTTGATGGAGAATGCCTTAAGGCATTAAGTCCGCTATTTTGACTTTATTTTTATTGTGCAATAAAGTTTAAATAAATAATTCTCTTGTCATAGGAACTAAGACAGAAAATCCTTTACCACTTTTCGACTCTATTTATTTGTCGACGATACCATTTTACTTGTCCTAATAAATAGAAGCTTTAAGGTGAAGTTTTATCATCTGTTAAATGTGAATGGATATTTGTAGGCCACATTGCTTGTGACCGATAGAAACACTTAAAAATATCTCGAACTAGATAATCTGGTCCTCGGCACCGCTCTCTTTGCTCTATGCACAATTTATAGCTCCATAAAAGCATTAAATTATGACTTGCCAAACACACGTTGGGCATGGAAGAAAGGCATTTTTATGCTGAGAATACGGTACTAAGAGATATAAAGTAATTTCATGGAAAAATTAATAAGACGTTTCTAAACATATTTTAATAGACCATTTTAAGAAACTTTCCAATTTAAATAACTTTTGTTTTTAATTTCCTATTAAATTGTAAAAAACTAAACTATCGTGCCGCATCAGCTCCCATTACCTTTTCCTTTGCTATATCCTATCATTCTATATAGAAGATCAATGCCGTGTATCAGGAGGTGAACGGCTAGCAGAGAAGAGACAAGAACTCGGTTACTCAGAACATTCTCTAGTTCTCCGTCTAACTCCCAAAGTCAATCTGGCATACCTTTTTACATCGGTTGGAAAGCATTTCATTAAACTAACTGACCCGAAAGAGGCTTTGAGCAATCCGCGCTGAGCCTAAAGCTTATTTATTTGGGTACCTCAACGCTTCCACATGCATCGGTGCCCGTGAAATATGGGGTTCCCAAGGTTCTGCGGACATTTATTTCAATTTCTTTACCTTTTAGCAGACGAATTTGTGTCAATGTTTTTTTATAGCACGGAGAAGACAAATGATCTCACAGGCCATCTGATTGAGGTGGCCTCTAAGGTCCATTGATATATGCAATCTCAAGACTACAAATGCGTTGCCAACTCTGATGGTGGCAATTACACTTGGCAGTATTTGCCGAACATTGATCTTACCTCTCTCATCTGACATGACGAATGAAAGAGATACAACGAAAATGTTTGACAAATACTTAGTAGCCAAGTGAAGGACGAAACTATTGGAATGCCTCTATGCTTTTGTAATAAAGGGGCCATATTTTTTAATTATTGCGTAAATTTTTACCCCTGTAATTAGGAGGTAAAGTTTACACAGGAAATAGTAACAGTGAATTACTAGGTCTATCTTCAAATTAACGCAATGTCTGTGGTAGGATTACACTAAATTAAAAATAATTGTTTGATTTCTTTCAAAATAAGGGCACATTTATATAACAATCAAACCCAATAGTACCTATGAATACAATTTTTTCCCAATTTGGCAGTTGTTATGTCCATCCACATGCTGCCCCTAAGAAGCCGGGGTTCCGTGGAGGGTTGATAATGAATCCCCGCAGTACATCTTCCATAGGAAATGACTGCAAAGTGTTTTTCTATTCTCCCGCCGCACATAGGGGCGAAGCCAAAACATTGTGTGAACCATTATGTAGTTCTTAGGTAAAGGTGAAAGGGCTTGTAAAGGCGGATTATGTGGGACCGTTATTATGGCTTGTTTCATCTCATTCAGAGCCGAAAACTTCATATCGGGACCACGTTAACTGAAAATAATATAGTCTGGCACTGATTATTTTAAAATAATAACATAGATGTGACTACCTAACATACTATAACCTAAGATATACATGCAGTATCAAGGAATTTACGTTATCAGTTTTTTTTATAATAATAGGGATGATGACAATTTTTTTTCACATAATCAAAAAATGACGGAGTTATATTGAGTTGAAATGTCACATGACGTCATGTGACAATACAATTTTTACATAGAATTGACGTCACGAGCCCCTACTCCCGAACTTGACGCGCTTTACCTTTGTATTTTTTGTTTGATTGATAAAAAAAAAAATACGTGTCCAATATTTTTTGATAAGCTAACTGACTAAATAGAATTTCGTTTTCTTTACCCAGTCATCATCCCTGTTATGATATTTAAATTCAACCGACGTCATTGATAAGAGAGACGATTGTATCGCCATCAAAATAGTGAAACCCACCTATATAAGGATTATGAATTTTATAATTATTGTTTTACGTTTTACTGCTAGGTGAATTATTGTTAATTTAATAATTATATCTACAAAAAAAAACGTTTTTTCCTTTTCTTGCGGCGTTTCTTTTTAACAGTAGTCTCCTCATGGGAAGTACTGTTAGAGTTTTACTTGCAAAAATGCCCGTACAGTATAAAGTTTATTATTATTCGTTATAATGTCCATTACAAGCGAAATATATAATAATAATTATTATCAAGTGCACCTGTACTAAACAGCGCGTAAAGAAATGAAAGCGTCCCCATAACTATGAAATCTGTTGAATCCAGTGAAGGGATTCTACAGAGGCATTTCGGATGTGCAATGGCGCGGGGCGGTTTATGTTGTGTGAAGCGTTCAACAAAGGGAGCGTCTTTATCATGGGACATCTGGATGTTATTGCTGATGCGAATTTCTTAAATGATTATTACAAACATTCTAGGGATTTCAAGTTAGAAAGCTTAAATTTATGTTATTTTAAAACAGCGTCTAGATATTCATTAACAGGTCCATAAACGTATGAGCCTATGTCATTAATAAACTACGAACTTCTTTACAAAACTTGGTCCGACCAAATGTCAGCTGAAATTATAATTTTCATTTAATCTTCGGAATTGCGTATGTGTGCATTACCATGTACAAATGGATTGGTGACTCACGACGGTTAGAGCATCAATTTTGTTTTACCGGTACATCAATAGCTCGAGTGATATCCTTATCAAGTAAATATCTTTCTATTCGATTTTTTCTATACCCTTAAAAATATCGCAGCCAGAATATAAAGACGTGACGTTACGCTTAATCAATCGGCCGGCTAATCCCTGTTATCTCTGACCCAGATATGACAATGGCTTGTTTGTCGCGCGAATGAATTTCCTTAAGATAACAATGAGACAACGCCGTTGTTCAATAAACAAATTTGATTATAAACGATAAATATGACCTTTTAAAAGCGAATCCACCTGTAGTAATCTGTATCCTGTACCTGTAATCTGCTCAAAATGTGTCGGTTCTAAGATTACAAATATGTAGATATTATGTCGGTGTTCTTTAAAGCTATGCATTAGATGACCACTGAAAAAGATATTTAATAGGTTTAGGAAATTTATTATGTATTATCATAAAGTACCTTGCGTTTTCTGCGGTGGTACGTTGTACCTAGAAAAATAATACCGTCAAATAAATTTTACATGGACCAAATTGCTGTAAATAGCTTGTAATATGTGCTTGTAAATAATCATATTTTATTTCCGCACTAATAGTGCCTCACAAAGTACAGAAACAAGTCACTGTCTGTTCGCCACAAAGGAACGCCCTCAAGCGAAAACTGCGCTCGCCGAGCCTTACAGTTGTGTTATATCAATGCCATTGTTGTATAATTATTATGATCACGCAAAACTGCACTATTTACCAGAGTTCGTCGACCTCAACCTTGATAATTTCACCGTATTAATTCCACATCAAGTCTCACTATATTCTTGATTTATGGAAGCATTTTACTAGTCCCCTTTCTGATGTTGACAATTAAAACGATGATTTACAGCCAGGAAGCACTTTGATCTTTGCACTGTCAACTGAACTGACAGCCATTCCTTCACTAACTAGATTGTTATAGACTCTAAATACCAGTTTGATTGCATGTACACTTCCAATCATGATGAACGTCTCGGCGTCTGTTTGTTAAAGACATGCGTTATGCAATTCTAGATAGTAGTTCCTTTATTGGTTTGCTAATATCCTGCCTCGAGCCAAGCTTTTAACATGTAGCTCTTATAAATGATTCATTCTATCACTATATTACAGTAAATTACACCCAGCGGCATTACAGGCAATGTGCCCTTTAAATGCCTTTCACAAGAACTTTAAAACAATTGCTTATTAGCAAACTAAAATGAACTATAACTTCATAGACGGAAGCCAACTAAAATCAGTTTAGTTAATACAAACTGACAAGCTGTCGTAGCCGGTTGGGAGTAGTGATCAAACGGGAAATAGTTGCAAACCATATTACCACATGTCGCGCAAATGGAGTTACGAATTTAATTTTAGCCGCTCTACGGGTGTGACACACATTCTCATACCAAATTTAGACTAAATTGTCCGTTGAATTCAGTTAAATAACTTCCTAGACTTTAATTTCTCGTGGGCCGTTATTTCGTTGCGGAACGGACTGGTCGTTTACAAAAACCTAATCGAGTAAACGATAAAACCTCGATAAAACACAACACGCGGCTAAAATTCTAATGAGTTTGTACATTATTAAGAATTAGAATAAAAATCTGCTTGCCAGTTTTAATAAAGGATAATGGAGGGAAGCGCCATATTGTGAAGATGCAAAATGCAGCCTTCGAAGCGCACTGAGAGCTCCGCTGTTTTCGAGGAAATTTTAATATGGCGGCCATGCAAGTGGAGTGCCTTAGAGATTCTGCATTCATATTTTACATAATATTTATGAAACGTTTGCTCGGTTGTTTATTTTTTACAACATCGTCAAATCATGTTTATAAAGTGGTTGAGCATTAGATGTGTGTTTGGTTTGAATATCTTACATTCCTTATTTTTATGTTCTGTTTAAATTGCAAATGTGGTGTTTCAGTACCTATGTTAACTAACCCATTATGATAATCATTCGCTACATTGAAGTCAGTGTTATAGCTTCTTTATATTTTAATTTCGAGTTTCAACATATAAAAGAGCTCATACATCTTTTCATATGAATATTATCTGCCTCTGAAACCTGGTTATATGGTTACATGGCAAAAAACTAGATACTTGTACACTCAAAAATCTGCGGACTTTGGAGTCAAGCAGCCAGCTAGTTTTAAAAACTTTAGCTTTTAGCTTACATATCCCATTGAGGAGCACTGGGGCGTGAAGCATTCAATCCGAAGTCACTCACCGCCTAATGCATCCCGGAGCCTCTTTGAGTGCTCGCGCTTCGATCGGGGCCGCGTTTCACTCGCTATTATTTCAAGTACTTATTCACTAACATCACCCAGACGGCTGAAATTAGAGGCTGTCATTTCATCTTTAAGCGAAGAGGGTGCATCGGAGCTGTTTTTGTACATTAAAGACGCTGTTAATCCAAATTTTGTCAAGTTTAGTTAGGTAGTTAACAGTACAGCTTAGTGTAATATTTTTAAAAACCATGTGCTTAAAAACCGAGTAGATAAGATTCAAATAATTAGTTTTGAAAATTGCAATAAGCTCAGCTTATGAGAAACAATTCAAACAATCCTTAACATCATATGTTAACTCCCTAGTTCATTTACTTTTCTTTTAACCTTCATCATAATACTATTACAATCATATTCGTACAGGTTCTTCAGTTTTAATGATCTGTATATCATAGATTTTCGAGGAAAACACGTTGGAAAGTAAATAGGGCCGTTAGACGCCGGAGCCATACAGGAAACCCAGTTATCCTCGTTATGTCTCTTTCATTTCAATTTACTTCCATAATAACCGTTTACAATGAAGTTGTATGTTCTCGTACCTACACATTCTTGCAATTCGGTTCTTAGGGACTATAAATGAGGTACGGGTACAATTTGTCTAATTTGGAATATGCTCTTTTAAAAGTGTGGTAACATCCGTTATCGTTTTAATTTATAGCCGTGTACTGACTGACGTCCTGATTGACCGAGCATTTGCCTCGCGAGGCTGCTCGCCCAGTCAGTACACGGCTTATTATAAACGATATTTCTTACAATTATTGCCTCATTCATAAATTGTTAATGTTACAATAGGTTCACTTATATATGTTGTATTCTGGCTGTTAGAACAAACGAATAAACAAACAAACAACCTCTCACCCTAAACGCATATATACCGTCTCCGTTCCGTCACGGATAATAAAATACGCCAAAGTTATTAAACAAGTAAATAATTTCATCTAGACAAATGTAATACCCACTTGGGAGCTAAATTACGCACAACCTAATAATTCTCTTAAAATTAATACTCTTAGAGTAGCAATTTAAGCGCAGAGTAAACATGGTTAGCGCTGCGTCCTCAATGAATCCCAGTAAACCATGGCTTCTGAGCTTAGTCCGCCAGCGCTGCCCCGGCAGACAAATTGCAGCAATCAGCCTCTCGCTACCCACGTACAGACACCAACCAACCACAACACTCATCTATAGAATACACGGTTCTATTACAACGACATTAGAGCTTTATACGTTAATGAAGCCGATGAATATGAGTCACTGAGTGTACCGCAGATTCTGTTATGTAATATGTTGCGACAAACAAAAGATTGCTTAGCGGTTCCTATACAAGAGCTATTAGTTGGCAGGAGTGATTGAAATTGAGGGTCGTTTCAGGTAGCTTGGCAAATTATAGCTCTATTATTACCATGTCAAGTCTACCTCACGTCATTAGGTTTCAAGTTGAAACTTGAAACAATTAAACCCAATTATGTGTTAGTTGAAATCAAAGTAAGTTTGCAAAATAAGAATGTACAATGGCCAAACACAATGGCCTACTACGCATCAAACATCAACGATCATTTTGATCTTTAAACCACATTAATAGAAGATAGTTATTTTTTTTTCCAATATTTACACCAATACGTAATTTATGCAATGTACTCGCATAGTAAATTCCACCAATAATTGGATTAGTTACATGTGAATTGGTCGCTGTACAGCTATAGTCGTCTGCGTGAGTCTTGGATTGCGTCGAGCGCGGCGTGTGCCAAAACTGCGCTTCCCAAGCCAAGCCAATCGAGGTATTAAACTAAATCTCTTCAATTAACGTCAATTATATTTACTGAGTGTAATAAATAAACAATATTAAATGTGTACTAAACAAATAGATGATAAAAATGCTGGAGAGTGATTGGATTTACGAGGAGTTAAAGATGATAAAATATATGGTGTCGTTAACAAACCAAATCTACACACACTCTGTGTCTGTAATGTGTATACGCACACACAGACTCTTTATAAAACATGTTAGGAAAATGTATTTGAATAAGTCCCGTCAGGAGGAGTTTTCGCCCCCAAAAATAAATGAAATGAGACTCCGAGAAACATTTATATCCAGTAAATTAATGTAAACACGAGCTTTAAAGGAAGCTCTCATTATATATTAACCAAAGAAGGGATGCTCCCATTTGCTTCCCTTTGATCGTCCCTCTAATCCAGAGGATTAAGACTATCTGTTGACGTCTCACTTTTGCATAATTATTCGCTTTATCAGCTGAGAAAAATCAATTTGTGTGTAGCAGTTTCAGCTGCGTGCTATTTTGAATTAAATTGGTGCCTAGCCACAAGAAATCAGGATCTCTTGTGTAACAAACTCAGGCTATGTTCACTGCCGATGAATGTATATTGTTTGTTAGTTTTATCTGTTTTACAGCCTTTTACGTTTTTGCAACTTGGCTAGCGTCACTAAAATGTATGCAATTTTCGACAAAATTTAGTCTGGCTCGACTGGAATTGAGTCCAGGTCATAAACTGTTCATATTGTCTATCTACTCATATATACAGCTAGTACCTAGGTAATTCCGCAAAACTAAGTAAGTCCTAGTAGTGGTCGTAGATAACTAATCCTTAACGCAAGCCTGTTGTAAAGTAATTGATATCCACGCTATAAAATGCAACTTTCGCTCCGTTGCAATATATTTAGCTGTGTAATAAGCACCGATGGATATCATAACCTGTCATTGTAATACCTAGTTCTGGGAGAAAGCTGACTGGCGATGGAAACCATCTGCAGCCATCCCACACGGACTAGTTGGTTATGATGATTGTTTTCTAGTCAAGTGGGAAAGTGACGAGTTATTTCAATAACTTAATAAAGTGGCAAACAAGTCAATTGGCTCTGTATAATATCCTTGAGGAGCATATTGTTTCCTACCGCGCTTCAATATTGTTCAAAAGAAGTGGTCTTTTTAAAACTGTCTACTTATGAATAGCGTCTTTAGTTTAATCAAACGGCGGACGACTAATAAATCTTTATAGGAAAGAACATTTAAGTGGTAGTCCAGTTCTAACCTTATTTTGATATAAAACTGAATGTTCAAACTAAATGCTTATCAAAATAATGTAAAAAAATAAACGTAGCCATTTTTTTATAAGAATAGTACCTATTTGATCTATCATTGAAATGAAATATTACCAGCTTTTATGTAAATTTAAAGAGAAATGTCTTCCAATCAAAAAATTCTTACTCTTTCAAGTGCCCACGGACCTACAGCTACAGAACAACTCTCCAAAGATAAACCGCAAGTTTTACGACAGCGATAAGTATGGCGATGTTTCCTGCCTTAGCCTGCCTAGCGACTTGGTGTTGTTCACTTTAATATCAATAAAATGCATTCCGACCTTACATATTTGTCAAAAATTAAGTCAATATAAATATTTTCAAGACTAAGTGCAATCTCGGGTCTATTTTCAATAGAAAACTACGAACTTGGCTTAGAACGTGTCTAGTTCCAATTGAACAGCAGCGTGATTGATTTGTTTTTCTATGGTGAATGTTTGATATGAGCTCCATTTTCTATATTTCCAGTATTTTGGTGTTATATAAAAATACGGAATAGTGTTAACAGAAAGTAATTTAACTCAAAGTGAAAGGTAAAATATAGCTAAATCATTTAATGAAAGGCTTTTTAATTAAATATTGACGTGGTGACTGAAGCGCTGGATGTAGAAATAATCGCATTAGCGCACCGTCGCCTACAGGATGTACAGCAGGCAGGCAAGCTTTAAAATAAGGTAAGCGTTAAAGCGCGATTTAAAAATGAAAAGACAATTTATAAGCGACTGCTATAGTAATTGAGGATTATAATAAACTTACACGTTTATAAACTAACCTAGCGTGAAAATTTGTTCGTGACACAAGTGAAAATGCATCACAATATTTTTTGGGTGCTATGAGCATACTGGAAATAAGTAGGTACGAGTATGGTGCCAGGTAGTGGTATGGAGTCAGTGTCAAAAGTGAGGTAACGACGCCAAACATCAAAATTGACGAAGCATTTTATACGAAAAGATCGAAACAAGCAAACTTGCTTTTTTACGTCTTATGTCAAAGTATTAATTAATAGTATAATTGTACAAACTTTTCCAAACCGATCGGAAATTCGCGAGACTGAATTGACTGAACCAATGATCATAACGCGTTCAAAAATTAAAAATTGACAAAGATGTCTAAATAACACTGAAAACATGATGTCAGTACGAAAGTGATGTCGCAATTAGAAAATCTTACAAATCAGACATCGCTTACAAATTAGAAAATCTTTAGGGAATGTGATTGCGCAACCCGTCATTAGCAACCAGCTTTTATCCCTTCATTAACATTAGGCACTAATGAACAGAAATCGTGATTAGAAACTATCAATCGCACACCCTTTCGTATCTACCGTTATACAATATTAAACGTTGACTCTTCGAAATAACGTTGAAGATAGACTATGCTCAGTCAGTCTGCTTGTCGTTTAGTGCTACTGTAGTGCAAAGTGATCGCGAGTGTCCGTTATCGGTTCACGGCCCAAGTGCCCTCTCGAATATCGCTCGAGAGTAACGTTAACGCAAGGCTTACGTGGTGGCGGCATGATCAAATAATTATCGCCTTTATTGAGAAGGTGACAAGGCTGTTGTAAATAATTATTTAGTGTTCGAGAAGTATTTGTGTGAGCCGATGATATTTTAAGGTTTTTGGCTGCTGAAGCTGAATATGTTTAAAGTAAAAAATCATAGTCTCTGAAGATACCTATTCACCTGGAAATGCTGAAGCATCGTTTTATTTATGTAATACCTAAAATAAGAAGCAGTAATACAGACTTATTCTTAAAGGAAATTATTTATTTGGACATCCTTGATATTAAATCTGATATTTACCACACATAACAGAAAAACAACTCGTATCATCTCGTAACCAGGAAAACTCAGCACGTAAATACGCCCGACCTGCCTCTGATGCCAAAAAATATCTACGGAAAAATCTACCTGATAAAACTCGGCAGCGACTTTCATACTACGCTATATCCGACTGACGAGCCTTGTTGTGAGGCTTCCTATCAATTTCGCTTTGAATACATTGCATTCGCCACTTGCTAGGTTGCAGTTGCACTGACAGACACATTCAATCCTCAATGGCACGCGACACTTGCATTTCCAAAGTGCGACAACAAAAGCGAAAGAATAAATTCTTATTGATATGCGGAAATGCAGTTTTATTTCTGAATGATGTAACGGTTGTATGTCTTTGGAATGTTATGTGAGAACAAGTTTGTACTGCAAAACATAGAGAACAGGAATAATGTTTTGCTTCACTGTTCTTTTCTTTTCTGCAAGCGTATTATATCATTAAAGTTCAATTTAAACAGGGCTGGGCTACACATACGAGTACTTAAGTAAAGCGACTTGTTTTAAATAAGTTAGTTAAGAAAGTACCGTCTTGCCTTCCAAGAACTTTTGCGGCTCGGAGTTTGCTCACTCCCAGGTCTCTCTTTAACAATTCCTTCTACCAATACAGCTTCTTCCACATCTCATTGTAAAAAGGAAAACTTTTCCTTCACAATATATTAAATTAACCTAAATCCCTTTTATAGCGAACCAGAATTCTTTTGTGTAGCGAAATAACAGAGAAGCCCTTGGGGCTGACTAAATGAAGAAAAACAAAAGCCGACCATTAGGGCTGGCACCGGCCTTATGACAAACAATGCCACGCAAACATGGCCGGAATAGGGTTGTCAACTCGCAAGTGTAATCCTAATTAAGTGACTGGAGAAATAACAAGCAAAATAATACAGAAAGCGAAGTTTATTTAGGCAGCTACTGAGTTGTTACCCTTCATTGGTCGTTATTTAAGTACATCGCACAAATACAGGGTGAAATTAAATTCAGTGTCCAAATTTTGGGGGTTAAATCAGTAAGTCATACTGACCAACTTTCACTATGGGACCCCAAAATCGCGAAAAAAAAATCTACCCTCCTATACATTTTGGCTGGTCAGTGGACGATGTTTAGTATGGGAGGGTCGATTTTTTTCGCGATTTCGGGGTCCCATAGTGAAAGTTGGTCAGTATGACTTACTGATTTAACCCCCAAAATTTGGACACTGAATTTAATTTCACCCTGTACAATCTTATTTATTAAACGCTTCTTTGGTAGTCTTGCCAGAACTAAATAATTAAATTAGGTTTGACATAAAAAAAGAATGTCTCCCGTATATTTCAGGGGACAGATAACCCTAACTATGTCAAAGGAAATACCTTTTTTCCTGTAGTGGGCACGGAATTTGCAATTAATCTCCTGATTCCGGCCGTGTGTGTAAATAATCTGTTGCTTTAGTGTGGGCGGCGCACGGCGCAAGGGCGATTTTATTACCTCCACACGTTAGCTCTGCGATTATCGCTGCGATATGCGTTGGAATAATTATCGACTAGAAACTAAGTACTTGTATATTAATAAAATGAACAAAAAAAATAGAGAACGTTAAAGAACATAAAATAGGCAATAAACAAATATAAATAATCTCATTTAATCAAAGTACAACACGTACATATTTTAAATTTCGAGCCAACCCGTATTTAAAGCCATACACCTGTTACAAAGTTGGCGTCAAATGTGCTTTAATTAATCGTCGGTCATCGTCATCCCGTCACGGCGCCGTAATGACCGGCGTCATGTGACCGACGTGACGCTACGATTTGTCGCGCCCTTTTGGCATATGATACGGTAGATTTATGAGAGCGTTAGAACGGTTTCATATTAAGATATTTTAGGAGGACGTAAGTTGAGATGTTTTTCGTAAAACATAATCCTTGGCTTTTACTATTATAAATTATAGAAAACAAGCAGTAGTTCGAAATAAAAAAGTACTTGTACAATACATATAAGACGCGGTTAGCCTAGTTGGAAGTGTACCCTGCCTGCATTGCTGCTTACGAAGCGGGCGATCCCGGGTTCGAATCCCGGTGTGGGCAAATATTTGTGTATGAGCGCGAGTATTTGTTCCTGAGTCAAGGATATTTTCTATGTATTTAAGTATGTATTTATCTATATAAATATGTTTATCGCTGTCTAGTACCCATAGGTACAAGTCAAGAGCTAGGTGTCAATTTGAGATATTTCTTACCAAAATGTTGGAATTCAGGTTTTAAAGTCTAACATTTACTATTTAAAAAGATTGCAACAACTTTGTTTTGTAACTTTGAAAACAAGGTTTTAACCATGATAATTATTAACGATATGGTCTCTCATTCACTTGACAGTTAAGCAACCTTTATGATTTTGAAATCAGGGAAATCCATCAAAGATTGATTAAAATAATGCGGAATTACATAACAAAATTGGATCAAACTAGTTATATAGTTTGTCACTTATTGGTGTTCGGTTTAATAATGAAATGTTTGTTGTCGTTATCGCTTCGATCGTTGGCGCCGCTAACAAATTGAGTGTCAACGTCGCGTCAACGCGGACAGCGTTATTACAGCGATTTTTCATCAAGAACCGTTACACGCGTTCAAATTGTGATGGCGTGCGTCACCCGACCGTGTATCCAGCAGAATGTTTATAAAACATCGTTTACAGTTATTATTACGAGACCAACATGTTAACTGACAAAAATTGTCTGGGAAATCTGTTACCGTTTAAATTTTCACAAAAAAAATATTGGATACAGATAGACGCAGAAAAAAACCAGTGCAAAAAAAGTAATAAATACGGCAGTTAACCGGCAACATTCCGCGATTACCGGTGTATACGACTCATGTGTGAACTACGAAGTACAAACGCACTCGCCGTCGGTATCACATCGCCCCGTGCAGAGGTTTTTAATTAATACGGCGGCGGCTGTGGCCCGGGAAATAAATCTTAGTTAATGTCCCTTTAGTCTGGTCAGTCGGCCCCATGTGCGGCCTACGCAAAGCTGTGGGACCCTAGTTCTGTTCCGATTTATTTTCTAGAGTTAATCAAACAAATGATTCCGTGATAGCTGCCACGTCAGAAATAATTGATTAGATTCTCCAAAAATATTTAGGTATCTGAAAACCATATAAAGACTGCAGTCAGCAGCAGCGATAACCGTATTAATGCCAGTCTGATAGCTTACATTAAACTTGTATATCTTTGTTCCAGAAATGCAACATTCTTAGAACCCCACCTTCAAGGAGTAAGGCGTCGGGACAGCCGAAGCTCCGACTCCGAGCATGATGAGCGGTCCACCGAGGACGACGAGCGCTCCCTCCTGCGCTCCTCCCCGCGGACCAGGCTGCCCCCGCCCCCGCCCCCGCCGCCTGACGACGAGCCTCCCCCGCTGAAACCCAGAGAATTCTTTGAGAGGCTCCAAAACCAAGCGATGCGGGAGGCACAAGACCGAAAACACCGAAGGGAGACGCATAAAGAGAATCAACTCTTCCGGTCGGTCGACGCCGACGACAGCCTAGGAGACAGCCTCAGTCAGGTCAGTTAATCCCATAAAAATGTTTTAAACTTGCAAATCACGAAACTGCATAAATGTATTCTCTGATCTTGACTAATGAACCGCGTCTCTCTTTAAGTTTCGTCCAGTGTAGTTTTACCAACTTTTCTACGGGTTCCTTTTTCCCATTCGGTAGCTTTTTACTATTTGCATGCCGGATTGCATTACCGAATAAAGCGAACAGAAGATCCACGGAGTAAAATATTGTATCGAATCAGAATTAGATTTAGCCGTTTATTTGTAAAGCATTGAATGGGATGTATTTTGAATACGAGGCAAATCGAGACGCTCCTATTTTACTTCCATTACGCTGAATGGGATGTGAGTAATGGTATATACTCGTATGCGCCGTAACATTTGCCAATATGCGTCATGAAATCACATTTGCGGTACAATCAAGAGAAGCTTTTTCGTTGAAAGCCATGAAGTGCTTTTATTTTCTGCCGCGTCACTTTTCATACACAGTTATTGAAGTGTTTTCAGACGTTTTGCATTTACATTTACGTGCTAAAACAACACGCTTCAAGCAATTTAAAAAGTTATATCTTGTGTAATGGAGAACCGGCAAGCATATTATTTCTTCCAAGTAAAAGTTTTTGAATTACTTTTCGTGAATGACAAATAAAAAACAAAACTCAAGCTCTATAAAAAGTGAACTTTCAAAGAACAAAAGCGGATTCTTTAACTACAGTTTCACGTGTTTGTGTCTGGTTTTAAAATCGCATTGTTTTTGCCGTCAGGACAATATTTATGTAAAAATGCGGGTACACTGCGTTCGGTCTGTGGCAGGAGAATTCTTGAGCCGTAACACTTCTCGGTCAATTGCGGGTGTTGCTTTGTGCATACTTGAAACCCTTCCGAACTCTTCACGCCCGTTGTCGAGCGAAACTCCGGCTTACAGTAAATGGAGTGCGCGGCGGCGGCAATTGTTTACGATACTGCCTTTAAAACATGCTGAATGCGGCGTAACTTTGTAAGTTGAAATTGTGTGAGTTTATCGATTTCGCACGGTACAACTCTTACCTATATAACGGGTTAACCTTCGGAGTTACAAAGATAAGATAACAACATTGAATACAAGCTTTTATTATCATGTTACGTTATAAGTAATACTGGTATAAACATGGCTAGTATGATGTTAATCTTAATTTCACGAATAGCCTATTAAAAGCACGATCATAAATCGACGCGAAGGCTCTTTTATAAACTACTATGATGGATTCCAAGATCAAGATACATTTAATTACGTAAGGTATGGTTAGAGGATGAATAATGTGAGCGTGCTCTCACTAATAATGGTGTTTATAAACTATGCAATAAAACAGTAGCTTTCGTGGAATGATTGAATATTTCCAGTAAAAACATTTATGCATTCCAACCCACCCACAGCCCGGTACCGGCAAACTCAATATTGATTATTAAATATATACGGAATACGCCATTTTGGCGACCGCACTGCGGTCCCGAAAAGTAAAGGGTTGTTCTAAAAGCATAATATTCATTACACTACACTTGCCAGCCGTGGGACTGACAATTAACCCTCAAATTAGGATCCTCGGCCCAAGTTAACTGCCCCTCGACCGTAAACGACATGTGCGAACGACTTGAGTTTTTACTGGACCGCCCTTTACTGCGGCATTAATGGGGTTGTAATGTGTTTCGTCCGAGCAAAAAGTTACCATTATTTATGCTAAACAAGCATTCCTTTTGTGCAGGTAATAAAGATGTCTGTTTATTTGGCAGAATAAATAAATTATTATCATTACTTGAGCCTCGGTTAGATAACCCAAGCCAGTCCGCAATTATTTCATATTATTTACTAATAATATTCTTATTCACGGTTTACTAACTAATCGGTGAATTAAGCGATCTAGCCCTCATAACAAAACAAACTGCAGTGTAACGTATTTGTCGACGCTAAACTGAAATATATTTGGGTAAGTTATGATGTTGTAGTAAACCCACAGCAATTACTTCTCTTTTATATGCCTCTGACATCGATTTTTTGACATATATGTGGTTGCATTCGATTTGATATCAATACAAAACAATATGTAAGCACACGTTATTGATTTTAAAACTTAATCACATGGTTCCTTGATAAATATTATCGGTTAAATAAAAGAGGTCGCTCCGGGCTGATATCAAAAGCTTTTATTTAACTAACAAACACATGGACGCTATTGACGGATTCGAGAGCTTCTTTTCAACCGCATGTGCTTAATGTTTCAATTACCAATGAAAGCTCATTTTGCCGAACGAACGCCCAAATGAAAATTTCGCCACCGCCATTAATCATTATTTTAACGCAGACAAACAGAGGAGATTTTGCTAACAATTGAATAATTTCCATGAAAAGCTTTTCGTACTTAATGGAACTAATTTTCAATTATTAGGTAAAGCTCACGCTTTAATGATTTTAATTTTGCAAACAAATAAGCTTGGGATCATTCATTGAACGAGTTTATGAAATTGAAATCACTAATCAGTGCCATTTGCACGTTTGCTAGAATTATATTAAAAATTAAATATTTTACTTCCATCTCGTTAAACAAAGGGTGACATAAACGCACGAATGAATTTGATGCTCCATTCAATGCTCAAACCGTAAAATCTGAAATGACTGCGGGCTGGATGCACCTATTGTCATACTAATCGATTGCCTTTCACTACTGTACAGAGGATGCAAATTAAACCAGGGCCGGTGTCCTTTTTTTAATCGGAAGCGATTAAGTCCTGGAGGGCGTGCTAGGGGCTCGAAGTGATGGGGACCACCCAATAAATTATCGTATTTTACGTGGGCAAGTAATAGTTTTGTGATTACTTGAACCGTCTTTACTACTTTAATATTGTTTCACTAAAGTTGATTATATAAATGAAGAGCAATCGATACGTTTGGACAGTCACAAGCAGAGTAATTTTACGTAATTAAAAATGAGAGACCAATTATCGTGCCCTGTGGCATCCAACACAATATTCTGGGCCTGTTTCACAATCGACAAGTAAATTCATCTGTCAAATAAAGATAGCCCTCTCCTTGTCTATTTTCAAGTGTAAGAAGGGGAAAGGGCTTAATTTATTTGACAGATATGCTTTACTTAACGATTGTGAAACAGGCGGTAAGACTACATAAGATATTGAAAACCATTTGGGGTAAAATATATCGGTAAAAATAGTTACGCCTAGTAAACGTAATTGCAGACGTCACAACGAATATGCCCAACTTGGAACCCTACGGAACCCAGTCTCTCGCACCCCTGCCCAGTTTCCGGGCACTCATTATTATAATGCACCGCGAAGCATGCACCGTGTGCTACACAAATTCCAAAACGAATAAAATTTGGGGAAATTTTGAACCAAGGTATAATTTGGAAATAGAATGATAAGATTTTTCTGACGTGGGGTGTTTCGAGGTTTGGTTGCCGGTGACAACTGACGTATTGTATTTTAACAGTAATAAAATAACACTAGTGTTATATTCCTTAGTTCAAGATAAATTAAAGCTATAAAAAGGCAAATCGGAATGAAATATTGGCTGTTGTCTAACGAGTTATAGAGTGAGTAACTGCCGCACTCAGAGACGTCAATTAAGTTTTAAGTTTCATTAAAGTAGCTGCTATCACTTTCTTTGCTATAGCAATAGAATAAGACGCAGCAACTTTAATTAAACGTAAAAATTAATTGACGTCTCTGAGCGCGGCAATAAGACTCTAAAATTAAGTTAACAAAAGTAACTTATTGAATGTGTTATCTATTAGCAGTATGACTTAAAGTGAAGTGTCAATTCAGTAATTTCCCGGTGCCCGGACGAGCCGGGTCGACTTATTGATTTTTAACCCCGCGTGAGTCATCTGCTGCACCCTCCCCCTGCATCCCTGGACCACAACCGCTGTTTGCTCTCTTTGATTGAACTTGAAGAAAACTAAAGGGTCGCGGAGCGAGTTTGTTTGTGAAGTAATAACGATTTTATTTGGTACCCGTTTCAACTCGCTGTATGTATTTTAAGTTTACCTTAAAGTTTTTTTTACGTCTGCGCTCGGACGCTCGTTAAAAGTTCCAACTTGCGGAAACTTTTAAGGAATATTGAATAAGGTTTTTGAACATGCCGTTCTCAACTCGGTTGAGGAAGTTCTGAAATTTGCTTACTGTGAGTGCTTCGTTTAGCAAAATCTTGTTACATTTTTTACAAACTATTTCAGCGAAATATAACTGTAACCGCCTGTTTCACAATCGTCAAGTAAAGCATATCTGTCAAATAAATAAAGCCCTTTCCCTTTCTTACACTTGAAAATAGACAAGGAGAGGGCTATCTTTATTTGACAGATGAATTTACTTGTCGATTATGAAACAGGCCCTAAGTATTGTATATTTCTTTCCATAAATAATCTTCCCTCAAATGACATAGTCCGCCCGACCATCTAACCCAATAAGTTTCCTATTCTCCGAGCGGTGCACAGGTGGCCCCTGCTTACGCCTAAAACGTCTCTCCCATTCCGAACCTGGGAGCACGTGCGCCTAGCACTTGGCACTTAGTTGTGAACTCGCGTAAACGAGAACTGGGCGACACTAAACGTCAACTGCTGTATACTTTTATGAGTCTCGTGCAAGACGCAGATGTCTCTTAAGAGATTACAACGCGGGAGTTTGAGAATATGCACCATCTCCGTGTAAATGGCCATTGTGAAGTTCTTGTGACACCAAAGAAACTGCCCTTAGTTAATACAATGTTTTGATCATAATTTTGTAATTACTCCGACTCCGTATAATATCAAACTATACTTACTAAGCTTTGATTCATGGCAAGAATTTTAGGTCAATTGCATTGACGTGCCAACCAATAGACCCCGGGTTCAATACAAAATTCTCTTAGAAAAGTGTCCTAGGGCAACCTATACAAACTTAGATACCTCTCAGAGTCATTGTCAAACTAAAACATTTGAATTTAAATCGTATCTCATAAACGCAAGACTTAATTTTACTATTATAAATAAGATCCCATTTTGAAGTGAGGTTTTATTCACTGGGCCGTTTTTTGTTCTGTGGCCGGTTATCTGGGTGAGATTTTTTGATTGAAGGTCAATTGTTTATGGTGTTACTTTATTTAATGATAATGATCATACTTTCATATACAATTTGAGTCCCGTACCACTATAAATCCAACTCATAACACGTTAGTACATTCCCTCCACGACCGCTTTCACCGAAGAAAACTAATTGCAATCTAACTTGGCACATAAATCCTAAGCCACATATTTGAGGTGCCGCCACACTCCCGGCCGCGGTTCCCGACTATTGTGCTCTTAAATTTAACACCTTGGCTGCCGCGAAGGCCCTTTGTACCCTATGATTCATAGCGCCATCGCCACGCTTGTTATTGTAACCGATTGTTAAATTAATTTCCCGTGTAGATTCGCCATTTCCCAGAATTATTGTCGTGTTGAAAGCCCCAAATTGCTTCGAATTAATTATTATCGTGTCATTTGTTTAAACGCAGTTAGCGGTTAAATAAATTAAGGGAGCGTTGTCACCGTATGCGTGACGAATGTTTTGATTGAGCAGAGTACGGAATCATCAAAAATGAAGGGACCGTTTAGAAATTGACTCGACGAACGTTCAATGAAGAAAGTATATTCAGAATTTAAACAGTGCAACGTTTGATAGTATTTTTTTGTGTTTCACTTTTTTATAAAAATGGCGAAACCCACAGAAAATTAAACGACTAGTTACAATTTCAAGTCAGACAGACAATTCATACAACTTCGTTTGATTGTGTATTCAAATTAGAATTACTTAAGAGCCTTCGATGCAGACTTTCGACATAATCGGTATACCTACCTACGACTAAAATGTGTTCCGAAACTGTTCGTTTATTCAGTTTCCTGCAATATTAATTACTGGTACAATAAGTAAAGCCTCTCCGCAGTCTGCATTCAGGCTCGCTATTAATTTATAGACCGCGGTAAAGCCAGGGACTGTTCTATTCTAGGTTCCATTTTATCCATTCATATTATGTCGTCGACTTTAAATGTTGTGCATAGCGTAAAGAAGTTTATCTTCTGACAGTTTTTCGTTTAAGCTTAAGTCAAACAGCGGGCGGGGCGGGACGATGACTTGACGCTGGCGGGACGTCGGGGCGGCGCGTGCACACTGGCGGTCACACTGCGAGCGTGACACGTCGCGCCGGCGTCGCGCCACCGTCCTGACGAGCGCGGTGTGATTTCTAAATCATTAGGGCGTGACGTTAAACGAATACTCATATAAAACAACGGGTTGCGTCGCGTCGGCGTCGCGTCCACACCCCTCCCGGTTGTGTTCCCGCCGGGTGCGACGGTATCGGGACGTCACCGCTAGCGTTGCGCCGAGCGCGACGGCGCTGTGTGGCGTCTTCAATTATTACTATACATGACAACTGATCACGCCACGCCTGCGTCGCGTCGCCGTCCCGACACGCCCGCTGTTAGACTTAGGGCCTGTTTCACAATTGACAAGTAAATTTATTTGCCACATAAAGTTAGCCTTCCTTGTCTATTTGCAAGTGTAAGAAAGGGAAAGGGCGAATTTTATCTGTCAAATATGCTTTAATTGACTATTGTGAAACAGGCGGTTAAGTTAAGCTTTAATCTGTCCGTTATGTTATGTTTGTTGGAACGCAATTAAATTCTGCGGATTTATTTTATAATTTGCAAGAACACCAACCGCTTGTATGAAATGTATGAAATAAAATCATTATTAGGTAAGTATTATTGATTTGATTATTTAGGAGGAACTTGACGACAAAAAATTTTCGTTCCGACAGTTTGGATTAAAATCATGGCAATAACTTTAGAATCACAACATACGCAACTAGGTACTAAATACAATGTCTTTTCTAAGCTAGGTTCATGTTAATTTGTACGAAACCACGATCCGATGTGTTGAACCAGAAACCTCGCGCCTAAATAAACTAATTTTCCGGCGTTGCCTCAACCGTCTCCACCACTGACTCCGTCTGATTACAGTGACTTGAGAAATCCAATCTTCGAATTAAACTACGACTTTCTAGCAATTACTTCTATACGGAGAAGTTTTTCCTTGCAAATTATCTTGCTTGAAATGCACACCACTGGCTGCTAATTTACGCTTGGAGAGGTTTCTCTTTCAAAGCAGCTCTGACTTCGCGTCAAGGTGAAAATGATTCTGCGGCTTTGAGGGCTGGCTTCATGTTCTTTGACGTGATTACAGGATGTGGCGTGTTGTATATGATCTGTATAATACTACTCTGTCAAGAAAGTACCGGGAAAAGATCAATAATACACAAACTGTTTGTTAATCATCCAAATTTATTTTATCACCTTCAAAGTATGCTCCTTCAGAAACGATACACTTACGCCAACGAATAATCCAATCATCAAAACATTTTTTAAACGCTGTTTCCGGAATTGAATTCAGTTCTCGGCGCGAATTCTCCTTTATGTCTTCTACCGATTGAAAACGGGTGCCACGAAGTGGTAATTTGAGTTTAGGAAAAAGAAAGAAGTCGGCAGGAGCCATATCTGGTGAATATGGTGGTTGCTCGATGGTATTTGTTGAGTGTTTGGTCAAAAATTCTTTCACAATGATGGCCTTGTGCGAAGGCGCATTATCGTGGTGCAAAATCCAAGAATTTTCATTCCACAAATCTGGCCTTTTTCGTCGAATTTGCTCTCTTAAATGCCGCATAACGCTCAAATAATATTCTTTATTTACCGTTTGACCTTCCGGCAAGAATTCCGAGTGCACAACACCGCGATAGTCAAAGAAAACAGTCAACATGACTTTGACTTTTGATCGACTTTGGCGTGGTTTCTTCGGTTTCGGTTCAGTTGGAAGGCGCCACTCCGAAGCTTGTTGACTAGTTTGCATGTCAAACTCGTAAACCCACGTCTCGTCACCAGTAACAATGCGTTTCATGAATGTTGGGTCGGAATTGACTCGTTCTAGCATGTCCTCAGCGACTCTCATGCGATTGAGTTTTTGGAGAAAATTCAGGTCTTTTGGGACTAGCCGAGCGGTAACATGTTTCATACCCAAATGATTAGTTAAAATAGTACGGATCGACTCGTGAGATACAGAAAGTTCGGCGGCTATCTCTCTCAAAGTTGAATGAGGATTTTCAGTCACTATTTCCTTCACTTTTGCGATGTTAACTTCAGTTGCAGACGTTGATGGCCTACCAGAGCGAGGCAAATCTTCCATCACATCTCGACCGCTTTTGAACGCTTTGTACCACTCATAAACACGTGTTTTTGATAAAGTCGAATCACCGTAAGCCTTCTGTAACATTTTCAGTGACTCCGAACACGAAATTCCATTGGCGATGCAAAATTTAAGACAAACTCTTTGTTCAATGTTTTTGTCCATTATGAAATTCGCAATACACACTAGATATGATATAACTAAAAACAGCACTGTATTTAATATAAATAACAGATGCAACTCAAACTCCGCGCCAAAATAGAAAACAGTTGTGCCAATCTAACAACAACAAAAAAAACAAAAATTTGAATTTGGAACCATAAACAAATCATCCATTCCCGATACTTTGTTGACTGAATGTATACCTAACTTCTTAAGTCATGGTTTGTGCATAAGTGCGTATATACGCACTAGCAGTTTTGCAATAGGTATATAACTATTTTATGTGCATATGCGTAAATCGATATCTGAGGGAGACTTTTGTCCTACAGTGGTACAGAAATAAATAGGTAGGTATATCGTATTAAGTCTGATATCCTTTATAACTTAAAGGTTATTTGTTATGCAAAATCATTGCTATCCGAAAAGATTCACTTGCTGGTCATAAGAGTATAAGTTATTGTCATATTGAGGTATTTATTTAATATTATTCTGCTGGCCCTTAACTTCTTCCGAGGATCGCCACTACGATTGGTTCTTTGCTACCCGAATCAGTCAATAGACCATAAAAAAATTGCATTATTATGCGCTTCAAACACACCACATTCTACTTATGAAAAAGTTGTAGACTGGACGGTAATGTTGAAATTAAGTACCAGTGCTTCATTTAAATTATTACAAGCAGTTCCACCGTTCCCAATTATGTACCGTAATAGCAAGGACCATATATAATAGGACTGACAATCTTCATACTACGCACCGTACTCCGTTAGTTAGTATCTTTCTACGTGGCTAGATGCCGCTAAGAGTACCAATTCATTCAAAAGTCGTAATTTTACAATTTCTATGTGACGCGCAAGCGTGAAGTAACAGCCATCGAGCGTTCAACGACATTCCAATTGATACAGTAAAAAGTGAATAGATGGCGTTAGGTTAGGTAATAATATTAAAGGCTTATAAAATTATAATTTATTATTAATAGCTTAGACGTACCCACGTACTTAAGATATTCACTATCTTAATCTCTATCCATTTAAATAAAACTGGTCGAACTGTGTCGAAATTGTCGAAAAATACTGAGTAAACTGATATGTACACCTGTTTTAGTGTTCCTTAACGAAAGTGGGGAAACAGGGTCATTGTGCAAAATGTTTATTTTAAACCATAGTTGAAATTTGGGTTTATTTTTCAATAACCAATATATTCATTTGACTCGTCGCTATCCTAGCGAGCGCACGATTTCAACATGTACAGGATGTTCTAAAAGTGAAATATGGATTTAATATTAAATTATTCAATAATGGGTATTGCTATTCAGATAATATTATATGGTTTCCATAGCAGTGTGTGGGTGTACTGCACACTATTTGAACGAACGATATACGTGTAAACTCTATCCCCCTTACTAATAAACGTTGAGTAACGGCTGAGTAGTTATACAATGCTTTGTCCTTATCTGTCGAATTCAAATGTCATAATGACAGATAAGGACAAAGCATTGTATAACTACTCAGCCGTTACTCAACGTTTATTAGTAAGGGGGTATATATACATAATAGCGACACTGAAGGGACTGCGCATTTTATGGCGTTATTGAGAGTTGCCGTTGAATGGAGAGAAGAAAAATCAATATTACTTTAGCATTATAATATGAATTTTATTTATAATTCTATATATTATATAAAAGGCAATGTCCGGTTGACTGACTGACTCATCAACGCCCAGCCCAAACCGCTAAAGATAGAACTTTGAAATTTTGAGGGGGGGTTGAGTTTGCATTGTAGGCGTCGTTTAAGAAGGGATTTTTCGAAATTCAACCCCCAAGTGGTAAAAATTGGGGGTGGAAGTTTGTATGGAAGTCATTCATTTTTGAAGTCAAAGATCTGAAAATTGGTACAAAGGCTAATTTACAAATAAAAAATAGTACTTTCGGCGATTTTGGATAAACTACCTCTAAGGGGTGGAAATGGGGGGTTAAAGTTTGTATGGGAGTTTGGTCGTTTTTCAAGTTAGAAACGTGGAAATTTGAATATAGGCTACTGTTAAAGGCTAAGGGATGAAATGAGGGTGGTAATTTGTACGGGGGACCAAACTGGTCAGTTTTAAAGTTAGAAACGTATAAAATGTGTATTTAGGGTACTGTCAATAAATAAAAAATGCTTTCAGTGATTTAAGATATACTACCCCTAGGGGGTTGAAATGGGGGTTAAAAATTTGTATTGGAGTAAGGTCATTTTTGAAGTTCGAAATGTGGGAATTGGTATATAGGCTACTGTTAACAAATAAAAAAAATATTTCGGCGAATTTGGATAAACTACCCCTAAGAGGTGGAAATGGGGGGTTAAAGTTAGTATGGGAAATTGGTGGTTTTTCAAGTTATAAACATGGAAATTGGTATAAGAATACCGTTAACAAATAAAAAATACTATTTTAGGCGATTTTGGATAAACTACCCTAAGGGGTAGAAATGGGGGTTAAAGTTTTTATGGGAGTTTGGTCGTCTTTCAAGTTAGAAACGTGGAAATTGGTATATAGGCTACTGATAACAAATAGAAAATACAACTTTTGGTGATTTTGAATAAACTACCCCTAAGGGGTGGAAATGAGGTGTAAAAGTTTGTATGGGAAATTGGTGGTTTTTCAAGTTATAAACGTGGAAATTGGTATAAGGCTACCGTTAACAAATAAAAAATCCTACTTTCGGCGATTTTGGATAAACTACCCCTAAGGGGATGAAATGGGGGGCGGTAATCTGTATGGGAGTTTGTTCAATTTTAAAGTTAGAAACGTGGAAATTGGTATATAGGCTACAAATAAAACAAACAAAATCATAAAATTTTTGGCAATTTTGGAAAAACTACCCGTAAGTTGGTGAAATGAGGGGTGGAAATTTGTATCAGAGTTCGGTCAATTTTGAAGTCAGAAACGTGAAAATTGGTATATAGGCTACTGTTAAAGGCTAAGGGATGAAATGAGGGTGGTAATTTGTACGGGGGACCAAACTGGTCAGTTTTAAAGTTAGAAACGTATAAAATGTGTATTTAGGGTACTGTCAATAAATAAAAAATGCTTTCAGTGATTTAAGATATACTACCCCTAGGGGGTTGAAATGGGGGTTAAAAATTTGTATTGGAGTAAGGTCATTTTTGAAGTTCGAAATGTGGGAATTGGTATATAGGCTACTGTTAACAAATAAAAAAAATATTTCGGCGAATTTGGATAAACTACCCCTAAGGGGATGAAATGGGGGGCTTAAGTTAGTACGCATTCTTACGCAATCGGTCAAATAACTAAAAAGTTCAAGATGGCAGCTACTTTTTCTCATTCTGTTACCGGATTCGTTGTTGGAGACCATACAGATCCCCAGATATTGATTTTAGAAGCAATCGAACAAAAAACTAAAAGGTTAAAGATGGCGGATTCTTTTTCTCATACTGTCAACGGATTCGTTGTCGGAGACCACTCAAATCCCCTGATATAAATTTTGGAAGCAATCGGTCGAATAACTAAAATGTTCAAGATGGCGGATTCTTTTTCTTATTCTGTCAACGGATTCGTTGTTGGAGACCACTCAAATCCCCAGATTTCAATTTTGAAAACAATCGGTTGAATAACTAAACAGTTCAAGATGGCGGCTACTTTTTCTCACTCTGTCAACGGATTCGTTGTTGGAGACCACACAAATCCTTAGATATCGATTTTGGAAGCAATCGGTCGAATAACTAAAAAGTTCAAGATGGCGGCTGATTTATTAGATAATTTTCACAGAAGATAATTTTTAAATAACGCTTTATAATTAACAAAAAAATAAAACCGTCTTCAAAAACCCACTAAAAAGGGTGAAATAAATACCGGCCTCCTAGGAGTTCTAGGAATTGCCTATTTAGTGTTTGATAGGTACATGAAATATATATGACACAATGATTCTTGCCACCGACTTCGATATATTTGGTCCTGGCTCGAGCCCTGGTTAAAATATGTATTTGGTCCTGGTAGGTTTACGTACCTACTGACCTACGTAAAATTACAGCTTTCTAGTACTAACAGCCTCTAAGCTAGGCAGCGGACGGACGGACATGGCGAAACTAGGTAAGTATAAGGGTTTCTTGTAGGACTACGAAACCCTAAAAATAAAAACATATTAATCTGACCCATATTTGCGGCAGCGGGAAACGGTAGTAGGTACATAATTATTCTAATCCGTTTTCATTTATTAGGTATACTATTACCTACATCCTTGATTATTACATCCATATTTTACGAAAAACAAACTTCTTACGTACAAAACTTTTCTAACAGCACCAAATTACGTTAGTGACTGTTTAGTTCGTGGAAAATCTCGAATTTGTCAATATATGCGTAATTTTATTTACATTTTACCAGTGCACCAACGCCATCTAGTTATTTTATGTAGCAAAAATTGGCAAACCAGCGAGCAACCTTGAGCAATCAATGATTCCAGAGGTAGTGCCATCTATTAAATACGACCTGTTTTACGCTGTTGACGAGTAAAAAATATAATTTTTAAAAGTTGTGTATAGAAGTGATATTATGGTGTTAAAATAAAGCACTTAGACGTTTGTTCTTAAAAAATAAAAAAATCACGAGAAAATAATGGTGAAAATAACATTTTTGCCACTTCCAGGCTACAAAGCAGCGCCATCTAGTTTTAATACCGAATTTTGAGCTATTTCAGAGTTACGTTTTTTTGTATGTGATTGTCAGTCCTATTATATATGGTCCTTGGTAATAGTAACAAATGTTCCGTTTTCATTTAGTTATAGGTGCACCGTGCTAAATGAAGTGATACAGAATTGCTATAGGCTTTTTTTTCCCATTAATCGTCTCTTAAATGTATGCGATTAATATTTTATTTCCCAATTTCACGTTATTGCCAGTGAAATTGGAATGAAAAGAGATGCAATATCGTCATATTAAAATTGCATTGCATGGTTTTTTAGTGTTATGGAACTATCCTTTCATATTGTGTCATCTTTTCATATTTGTTAGGGTAATGAAAGTTGTTTTTATACGACTGTTATAAAAATATTTATTACTACTACCTACTACTACTTACAGTAAAACAAAAAATAAATGATTGAACTAATTTTTAGTACCTACTTACTTATAATGACTATGAACGCCTTGTTTTAAGGACGTCCAATACACTACTTATAGATTCTTATAGCAAAAAAAATCGAAATGGAAATTGTTGTTTATACTTTTCAAAACCCTATTTTCTAAATAATCGCACATTAGTGATGAATAAAACGCGTTTTATTTATTCATCAATAATGTATAAGAGCGCGCTCTCGGTACAAGTCCAGGAAACGCGTACTTTAAACATCCTTGGCGATCCTTGGCCGGAACGCCCGCGGCTATTTCAAATTCATATAAAACATAAGTGGAAAATTGAGCCGGCTACTGAGCATATTTCTGTACATTTTATCTTGAACCGCTATTACGATTTCTCATAATATTATAACCTTATCTATGGGCAATGACCGGCGACAGAAAAGGGTAGACAGCACACCAAATATGCAACTAAAATAGGAAATATATGTGCGGGCAACAGATATATGAAATTGCCTGCCTTCTGCCTTTGTAGCGAACCTTTTGCGGAGAAATCGGGTAATAATATTTCCAAGTCCGTGAACAAAGCGCCTTCTTTCTGTTTGAAGGGACGTGGAAATTGTCTCCAAGTATTTGGTTACTTATTTTATTTGACGAGCAGAAAGTACCTACCGACTCAGTGTATAGAGGCCCAACAGAAACTCCGCCGTATTCACAGTTTTATAACATAATTTCGCAATACATTTTATTAATGGCCGCGTCGTTTGCGTGAACAAGACAAACAACTGGCAATATAATTTACTTACCGCAATACGTCCTCATAAAATTCACTTTATTTTAAGCTATACACACACTGTAGAGCTCCCTCTTTGAGACCCAAAGCCCCGCTTTACTCGGCTTATGGTTATGGCCTCCTGCAAAGATTACAAAGGGGCTACTAATATTTGTATGATATTTCATAGGCAAAACAGGGGGACTTTCCTAATTAGTACGACGTTTAAACATTACAAAATATAGCGTTATCATTCTTTTTTATATTAAATTAAAAAGGCGCTTGTAATAAACATTACGAGGGGTCGTTGGAAGAAAGACGAAGATAATTTTGTTATTAACTAATTAAAGTAAACATGATGAGGTGCGTTCATCTTACTACATTTTGCAATATTTTGCCGTCATCTATTTATTTCGAAATTAAATAACATAACAATAACTTCAATTTTTACTGTTAGGTTTTATCTGATTGTGATTGTATGTATGTATGTAATGTATGTAAATTATTTATTGTACAATAAAATAAAACAAAATACAGGTAGTAGAGGAAAACAGACAAAACCAACAATCTCACAATCTGTTAAAATAAACCTTAGCTTTTGAGTGCGACACCAGATAATTAAATATACTTATATAAGAATATATATATGTATATATAAGAATTTTTCGGCGGTGGACGAAGTGGTATTTTTATTGTTACCCAATTCAAAGTGAATTAAAATTTAATCACGATCGACTTATTTTTCGGCACTAGGCGGAATGTCCCGGAACGTTATTAATATACATTAACATTAAATAATTGCAATCCCTTCTATATTTTTCTTCTTTTTCAGAGTCGTGAAAGCCTCTCATCGGATGGCGAGGGTGTCCGCGGGGATTGTTCCTCCGTGGGTTCTTCCTCAGAATCCGAGGAACAGCCTCCATGCGACATCGGTCTGCTGGAGCGACTTATCAGGACGCACCCCGTGTGGTTCCTCCCTGGGATCCAAAGGGCTGGCGCGTTCCATCTATTGCAGGGAAAAGAGGAAGGGGTAAGCGTGATTAAAAAAAAATCCCTTGGCGTTACGTAATGATTTTGGTTGGTAGGTAGGACCATGATTACTTCGAAATGTTAAGGTAGTTTTGCGGTGCAGTGCGGTGCACTACGGGAAGATGATAAAACGGAACAAAAAACAAAACACTTCCGGTTAATTTTTAATTTCTGCAGAGTTTACACGCAATGAAAAAAAAAACAATGCTCTAAAAATGCCACAGTTGAATCCCCAAAAGACAAAACACAGAAAAAACGTGTTAACTTTAATGCATTCCGAACACGTGCAAAAAGTCTCACGCTGCTTTCTCAAAGAAAGAAATTACCTACTTCATACATTTCGCTTCCTAAAACTTGTGCAGTCAAGTAGTTACCTGCTATTGAAGTCTTTATATCTAGGAAAAAATAATAAATAATACAATTAAAAAAGACGAAAAATCCATAAAAATGTGTTTTTTCCCTTGAGCAATTTTCAACGCAATAGTTCCGGGATTTAGAATCTAAATAGATATGGTTACGTAGATATTATTGCACCTAATATAATAAATAATAAAATTAATTAAATAATAATATACGGTATTTCTAAGCTTCCTAGCAGTACCTAGCAGAATGATACCTTTAAAACATAGAAGAACGTGCGCGGTAGACAGTAAACTACTTTTTCGTTGCTCCACAAAGTTATGTAAATAAATAAACATAATAAAAGGTTTTAAAAACAATGAACTATTCCAAATTATTAAGAAGTTCAGTTGATTTTTCTTGGATCCCATGGATGAATACAATAAAAACAGAATGATTAAAATCGGTCAATAATAGGCGAATATATTGCGTACGTAGGTACCTAACATACTCACAATAATACAGTTGATTGGGAACCACCTCATTTTTGAAGTCGGTGGAAAAGCAAAGACTTCCACAAGACTTCAACGTTACATAAAACATGCAATTCACTATTTCAAATCGATTTTTTCAGAATTTCGTCGTGCGGCAGTCGAGTCAAGCCGACACTATGGCGATCAGCGTCCGACTCCCTGCGGACAAGGGACCCTACATTGAGCACTACCTGATCCAGGCCTCCGGGGGCCGCATAGGGCTGGAGACTTCGCACAACCGCTTCGACAACATCCCTGAGCTGATCGCACATTACTCCCAATGCTGGTAAGTTCTTCTCTTCTTCTTGGGCTTCTTTCATTCTGTAGCGCGGCTGTAAAAAAAATAATTTTTAACCTCTTTAAGATAGGGTTTCAATTAGGATACTAGATAATTCAGTAAATCAGATTTCTGTCTCAAAAGATTCGCAAGAGTGCAGCGACTTCATCATTTCAGCTGAAGGGCACCTATCTATTTATTTAAATATTACCATACAAAATTTCAAAATGATCCTATTTATACCGCTAATAATATTACGAAATATACCTAATGAAAAATATTACGTATATTATTATTATAAAAAAAGTAAGCTTTAAAAACCTGACTGAATATTTTGATATTGTCGTCTATGTATGTATACCTAAGTGTATATTTTAAATCCGCCATTTTGGGTTTTATTTAAATAAAAGTACCCAACGACACTTGCGATGCTAAGACGAATCTAATGACACCACGTTTGTTGAAATCGGGCCATCTGTTCAACCTCTACGACCTCTACTAACCATACATACACACATGCATACGGGTCAAAAACTGGTTCATATTGGCTCCCCAAAAAATTTGTAGTCCGAATGTATCGTTATTCATAATCA
The DNA here is from genome assembly GCA_963241965.1 of Tortrix viridana. NCBI lineage: Eukaryota > Metazoa > Arthropoda > Insecta > Lepidoptera > Tortricidae > Tortrix > Tortrix viridana. The sequence goes on from OY725186.1 coordinate 8,390,362, forward strand.
TCACAAGTCCTAAAGTCACTTTTACTCAAACCATTCTGATTTTAGGATTTTTTTTAAACAAACCTAACCTGACCGAACCTTATTCACCAGTTAGATATTTTAAAAATCCTGAAACAATAACGGTTTCAGTTAAAAATACTTTAGGTCTTTCGATGGTTATGAATAACGATACTTTCGGACTAAAAATTAATATCTAAACTTTGGCACATCGGTCAAAAACATTACCCTCCTTCTTCAGCAGTGGTAAAAATAAGACCCTGAGCTGATATGGTTCCCAAACCTTTTATTAAGTAAAAAATAAAGAATTTTTTTTCATTTATTTCAGCGATGAGTTACCAGTCCAGCTCCAGTTACCACGACCCCTTCGCGAAGCAAAGAGTCGGCACCAGCTCAGCTCACTGGCCTTACTGGGCCAGGAGTTCTGGGGCTACCCGATGGCTAACCCTAAGAACAACCCACAGAATCTGCTCTCTCCAGGACAGATATCAAATGGCGTGGTACCCATGGCCGTAACGCCTTCTGACACTGGATCTAGTCTTAGCAGTTTTAACGCAAGCAAGTAGCAGTATAAAATCAAATAAGTTACACAATCAAGCTACCCGAGGTAAAATTTATAAAGTTTTTCCTTATTCTTCTAGGTATAGGAACAAACTCAAGAGAACCAATACTTAGTCCAGAAAAGGACCAAAATGTTGTGCTTAAGATGTCATCTATAGATGCATCAGGTTCCCCGCCGAGTCAAAACCAGAACCTCAGCACGTTCAAAGGCCGAACAGCCCCATCGCCGCCAGCCAAACCAAACGGAGCATTCATTAGGGCTCCTCGACCGACCCCACCTAATACCTTAAGTCTTATGTCTAGTACCGTAAGTATTTATCAATAGAACAAAATTAACAGTGGCTTTATTTTGCGTGTTGAAGATATTAATGCGTTACCTGTTTTTCAGGCTCATATAACACAACCTCACACATTTCCAACCACCAACACGCCACACTCTCCCACTCAATTGGGCAGTGTCAAGACCACTCCTCCTCCACCGCCTCCTCGATGGGCTAAACCACCTTTTCCAAAGATATCACTATCACCTAAAGCCGAATCTTTAGCTTTCAGTCCTATTAACAAAGCTTCAAACGGAAACATAACAGTCACAACGACAGTCACCTTTAGTGTCAATAACACCCAGATTCACAATCACCAAATAAACGAAAGCATTCAGAATGACCGGCTACAACTAACGCTTGCGTCTAATGCTATCAACAATAATGGTACCGCGGATTCTATGTTCACTATCTTGGACGACCCTAAAGCCTATGACGATTGTAACGGGGAATCACAGGTAAGACCTTCATTAAAGCTACCGCACGGCGTGATTTTTGCTTGTACTTTAACACAGCATGATTTATGTTCTATAATACTCTCATGTGCCTGAAAATAACAAACGTTTGTAACATTAAATATATATTTTTCATTATGTATGGTTTTCCATATATAGTTATACTAATAGGTATCGTCTATTTTTCCTGTATAGAACATGATGCAACGTATGTCGCCTGAGGGAGAGTGCATCAGTACCATGGCAGCTAATTTGCACGGCAGTTTAAAACGACAAATGATTGAGCAGAACACTGAACCAGGATCGCCATCAGAATTACAATCTCAAACGAATACCTCGGATTCCGCTGATCCGTTAGCAAACAGTTTGACTAAATCTAGTCACAATGACTTCACACCAAATCAACTCGTCTCACCTAATGGTTCAAACTCAGTGACTAGTGGTATTTTCTCTCCAACTAGTCAGATAAATTCTCCCGTGTCTAACGACACGATTTCTTCTAAGAGTGGTGTATTTTCTCCCTTAAGTCAAACAAATAAAAGTGAGGTATTCTCACCTATCTCGCAAAGTTCTCCAATAACAAACAAGAATGTGTTTTCTCCGAATTCAATCCATTCTATTGTATCGCCTTTAACGGGCAAAGAACGGGAAAAATTGTTATCCCCTAATTCTAATACGGCGTCGAGTACACCATCCGGTCGATCTAGGAGGAGTAAGCATTCTCTGCGAAAGGAGTCCAGACATTATCAGGTAGGGGGGCAACACCGATATGTACTTTAATGTTTGTTTGGTATACACCAAAAGTAATTTTAGAATGGTTATAACTAACCGCATGCGCATATTCAAAATGATCAATAAAGTCATAGATCACAGAATAATTAAAATAAATACAAATATCAACATTATGGTTTCATTTATTTATATCGTTCAGATCTAACAAGACGTTTTCTTTTTAATCTAAGGAGTCGGATATCCTAGAATCACCTGGCGTGTATTATCGTAGTTCGTTGATGGATAAAGTATCAGATTACGAGGACATTTGGGGCCCAGAAAGCAATAACTGTTCGTCATTCAAGCCGTTGAAGTCCGAAAGTGACAACAATGTAAACAACGGGCTTATGAAAAGCAAGAGGCCTGACCTCTTACCGGATACATTACGTAAGTAAACATGACTTAGACATACAGCACACAACTGTGGAAATGAAAACATTTTGTTTATTTATTTTTAGCCAAATTGAATGCAGCTAAAAGTACACAGTCTATTTTGGAGAAAGAAAACATACACATTCTCAACTCAACAGAAAATTTAAGTGAGAAAAGAAAACTGTCAGAAACATCGCTTAAAAATAGTCTTGATGGTTCAAGTGAACTCATTGCAACTACGAATAGTAAAGGAGATGTTGTACCAAAGAGGCCAGATAAACTTCACATTTCTATGAATATGAATAAAAAATTGACTGAAGAAATCGAAGCCACGCTTAAGAATAGGGAAAACCACAACACTGAGAGTATGGAGACTGTGAAATTAGAGGATGATTGTATAAAAGACATGAATGGTCATGATTATGATAAAGACAACGCTGGAAGTCCGTTTTACGCAGATCCTGTAGACACTCTTAAGGAAGTAGGTTTTTTTTATACATATTAATTTTGTATTTTAACTTGGTTGTTGAAGACCTTATTTAACTTAATTTATGATTTTTTTTGTTAGGCCAATCTACCACAAGTGCAGCGACGCAAACATCTCAGGGTCGGGGTGAGCTTATCACAAAGATACTCGGAGCCACCTCATAATCACCCTTACTATCCTCTAAGAGATATGCACAGCATAGAAGAACTATCACGTAAGTATCCTTTTTTTACAACAATAATTACCATTTCGAAACACTACTCTGCGCTCCAAAACTCACTTAGTCTATGGTGGCAAACAGACCGCCAGGTTAAAGTGGGATTGAGCCAGTTGCTTTGGCCGAATGCACCCAGATACATGTGGACAGAGATAGTACCTGAGTGGGTGCCACGGGACGGTTACCGGCATCGTGGTTAGATGCATTTCGAAGCGTCTAGTCAATGATTGCTAAGGACATTAGAGTTTGAAATTTGAGGGAGAAGCCTTCTCAGTTCTCCGTTTCTGTTCTAATCCTAACAACCCAATTTGCAACATATACGTTTTACAGTGTTATGCTTCTGTTTCAGCATCGTCACCCAACACGTCAACATCGGTAGACAATCTGGTATCTTTGCGGAGTAAACCGAAGATGAAGCCGGTGCAGCCACCACGCGTTGCCAACAAACCGCCTTCGGGCAAGACTGACACTTGGACCGTCGACGCCAGCTGGGAGTTCATAAGTGAGTTAATACGACACAGTTAAGACTCGACATTTAACTATTTAGGTATCTTCTTTTTCTTGTTAATCAACATTGAGTTTCCTTTTTTTTCAAAGTCAAAGTCAAAATCAAATTTTATTTGCCAGAATCGTTAGCAATATTACAGAAACAATAGAGAAAAGCACAATTCGCCATTAAGCAAGCATGCAAAATATTTCTATTTCATATCTAAGAATTTCATTTACCAAAGAGTCTATTTACTATTGACTAGAGACTATGAACTATTGACTTTTATATTAAGACTTTGTCAAACATTATTTCAAGCAATAAAGAATTATGATTATGACTTTTTCGTGGGCAAAAATTCAGCATCCTGAAGTTTACCTACAAATAAGTCAAAAAACGATCAATACTGGATATATGATTTCTTAAATGGTCGTTTAATAATAAATTTTACCTAATTATAATAAAACATACATTTTGCTGGAGATAATATTATGAGAAATGTCTTTTATGAATTTCATGATGTTGGTATGCCTAAGATGTACCTTTACCACCATTGAGGATACTTGCGAGAAGTTATCATTTAGCATGGTTAACATATTTTTTTTTAATAATATAAATGTTTTAAAAATCTCAAAATACCTAAAATTAATTATTTCCGTGCTAGATAAGAATGACGAGGGCTCGAACAGCGAAAGCGGAACGTTTCCATCGCTGGCTGAGCAGGAGACCCGACTGAGTGGCGTAGACGACGGCGTGCAGCATCTCACCGTGCACCAAGTCGTCGCTCAAAGGTAATCACGGTACACGGTACGGCCAGTAAAGCAAGCATGCTTCACTGGCCTCTCTTAAAACTTAACGTAGCAAATGCGTTCTCCGTTGAGTTCTATATCGTACAAGTTCAAATTGTTATAATTTATCTGTTTACTCTTAAATATTACGAGTGATGTTGTTGTTTTAGTATTCATAAACCGAGAATTCTGTCCTATTCTGATAAACGTCTTTTACCCAGGTTTCCTGAATTGCGGCTCAACTCTGAGCCAGTGGCGCTGCCCGAGGAGCGAGCCCCGCCGCGCGCCTCCTGCTATGACAATGTACATGATCTCAGACCATTATCCGAACAGGTATAGTATTATACCTTTACAGCCAAGTCTTCAGCTGCCTGTTCTAGGCCTCCTCTTTATTATTTTCTGGCTCCAACGGTTACGGCTGTCCGACCTTTGTATGAAATGCCCTACCTGTATGCCTTTGTATGTAAGTCTTAACTTGAGACTGAAAATCTGGCTTCCAACATCCGTGTCACTGCAGTCTTTTAACGGATTACTTCATTGCGGATTCTCGAAGAGAAATCCGGAGCATCACTCTCTCCATTGCTCTTTGGGTAACCTACTATTATAAGTATTATAATAAGCCCAAATGAAGTAAGAGTAAGGCACAGAGGTAGGAACACTTCGCCGTAGGGCACTGTCCTCCTGAGTCCCCTGATCCTCGCTTGGATATATAAACATTTAAAATATTTACTTCCCAATGTCAAACTGGTTTAACCTCCTGAATCCTGGATATGTCAACTTTGGCGAAATAAACATTTCTAAACTCATACACATTGAAAAAAATAAAAAATGGCCTCGCCTTTTGCATGCCACAAATATCACGATCACGATATTATAATAAATAAATCAATAACGTAAATCTATGATCTGATATTTTTTAGTAAATAATACTTGTTTCACTATTACTCGTATGTGAGAAAAATATTTCAGGTATAAGCTTTGAACTTGTTAGAGAAACAAACTTTTTTTAATTGCAGGCGAGTGACGATGGAACGGTATTCTCAGAACCGTGGGACAGCACGCAATGGGACGTTTTACTGCCTCCCAACGGACCACAGTCGTTTGAAATGGTAACTAACAAACTTCTTCTTGAGACGGGCATCTTTACCAAGGTCAGCTCATTACTAGGGTTTTTTTTTATCAGATATGGGTTTGCGTTTGACCTCAGTCTCACCTGATGTTAAGTGACGACGAGTTCGAAGATGGTACACGCTTACCCAGAAAATGCCTATTCACTCTTGCCTTGAAAACACCAAGTATATAGGAATACAGACGCAGGGGAAGCATTCCACTCCTTGGCAGTGCGAATAAGAAATGACGCAGCAAACCGCTTCGTCCGAACTGATGGAAATTTGACTACATGAGGATGGAAGCCCTCCCTGCGTCTGGAAGATCGATTGGAGAAAGTGGAGGGTGGGATGAGGTCGTATAGTTCCTGAACACACTCTCCATAATACACCTTGTAAAATACCGAGAGACAAGCGACTTTACGCCGATGTTCCAAACTAAGTCTTTCATCATGTTTGTATTTGAGAAGTGAAGGACTGATACACTTTTAATTTCAGTTTACATGATACATACGTAGCTATCAGAATACAAGTATGTGCATAGGTAACGCAATTATTATGTAATGGATGCATTACTAAATTATTTGTATTGCATGCCTGTACATTTTCACCAGGACGAGCCTAACGAGTGGGAATCTCCAGTGCCAAGGAGGGTGCCGCTAGAAGCAACGCGAGCCAAAAGCTTCCGAGACCGACTTGACCCCTTATTAGGTGAGAAAAGTAAATGACTCCTAAAAGCTATATTAAAATATTTCATGTGGTCGTAGTATTTACTACGCAATCGAATGGCTAAAAAGTTTTTTACCCTAAGTTCCGATGACCTCAAAAACTTACCTGTACTTAAATCTTTCCCATGGTATTAAAAATGCTATTAATAAAATAAAATTTTACTAATGAGACTCGTAATCAAAGAACTGTTTACAATAACATATCAATATAAACAATCGCATAATTGGGATAGAAATCATATTTATAATAATGGTTCTATAAAATATTCTGCTAGATAAACATAAAAACAAAACAGAGTACCAACTTATTAGGTACAACACTGTAAATTATTTATTATTAAACGAAGAAAAATTCTAGTAAAATCCATGAGTAGTAACTAGGGGTTCACTCAACTGATAAACTTTACGATAAACCAATTAAAATCAATTACAACAATGGAACAGCATCTGTTATTAGATAACGAAATGTGCGCCGCGGATAGCGTAACTCAACACTGACTGTGTAAATAAATGTAATAATGGGTAAAGGGTAAAGGTCTACGCGTGCCGTGAATTACACACACTCCCTACGGATCGCCCAGTCTCTCTCGGTCACTCGCGGGGAGACCACGCTCTCGTGTGAATGAGAAACTATCGCTTCAAATCTTTCGTTCACGCGGGCAGAAACCGCCAAGTTATTAGCCATGAAGTGGTTCAAAAAGTGGTTCCAAGGAGGATCCGTGAAACCGATTGAGAAACCGACTACGAGCAAGCGGAGGCTCGACTCTTTGAGCCAATTTGTGCGCTCGGAAAGCTTTTCGGAAGCATCCGAAGCTTTGGAAACTTCAGTGAGAGTGTGTGAAGAAGTGATTGCGTTGACCACGATAAGGAACTTTCGAATCGACACTTTAGAAGATTTTGCCCAGGAGAGCGACTGGGTTTTTGCGACAAAAGAACAGTTGCATGAACCTAGGTTTCAGCAGCGCTTGGCTAAGTCGGATGCCGTAACGCGACTATGCAAATCGGTGGCAGACAGAAGCATAACCAAAAGAAAAGCTGTTGTCGTTGCCCGTCCTCCGAAATGTCACTGCAAGGATCTAAAATTATTAGAAAATAGACCAAAATCTGAGCAAGGTAATCCATTTAGAAGTTTTCTACGAGCCATAATGCAATTTCTGAGCGGAGTGTGTCGAAAGTTCAAATGCAAATTTTGTGTCGAAAAGGAGAAAAATAAAGATGTACAACGTGAAGAATTGCTGATGTCACACTGCACTAGAAATTATATGTGTGGGTAACTATTCTAAAACGTTAATTAATTAAATGTGACAATTCTAATATCCAAATTATTTCGGTATCAGAGTTATTCGTCACGTTCGTTTTTCGTTCAATTCTTATTTCATGTCATTCTGTATTCGTCACTCATTCTTTATTCGTCTTTTTCGCTATCTGTTCCTATCTTCCTAAGTCCAACTCAGTAACTTGTCTCATTTTTAATAAGTCTTATTCGTTTTTCGTCACGGTCTTCCTAGGGCTATGTTTTTGTTTGTCTCTCTCGTTTTTAGTATCATTCGCACTTTGTCTTTAGTCACATTCGTTATTGGTATCTTTCTATTTTTGACGCTATTGGCAACTCGTCTCGTTCTTCTTTGGGCACTTTCGCTACTCGTCCCGTTCGAGGTACGTCTTTTCGCTACGAGTAAGTATTCATATCTTTTTTGACCGAATCGGCTATTCATAGTTAATAAACATTTAACAACAATTTATTTCACCATTAGAATGCTACAATATCCCTGAGTAACATAGACTATATTTATTACTAGACTGGCGACCCGCCCTCGCTTCGCTTCGGTTTATGAGTTTTATGAAACAGAATCTTCGCGGACGGAGTCGCGGGTAAAAGCTAGTTACTCATACAGTTATAATTCTAGACATGAATGTACTCGTATGATGCCAGAGTATACATACTTGGTGAATTTTCTTTTTAATGTTTACACATCCACACAAGACGAATAAAGAATGAGACGAAATAAGAATTGAACGAAAAATGAATGAGACGAACTTAGAATTGGACTGAAAACGAAAGTGACTAATTACGAATGTGACCAGCATCGAACGTATCGAAAACATTGAGGCGAATATGTTAATCTGTCAAAAATCGAAAGGGAAGAATGAAGAATGAGTCCAAGGAAGACCGTGACGATAAACGAATAAGACTTATTAAGAATGAGACAAGTTACTGAGTTGGACTTAGGTAGATAGGGACAGATAGCGAACATGACGAATTAAGAATGAGTGACGAATACAGAACGAGACGAAATAAGAATTAACGAAAAATGAATGAGACGAATAACTCTGATACCATTATTTCTTAGGTTCGTATTTAAGAAGTATTGTGTAGGAAGTAAGTACATAGTTAAAGTTAAGAGCTAATTTCCAGATGAGAACAACTTTTATCTGTATTTTATTATATAATTTCTTTAAAATCTCAATAAATAGTTAATGAATCTTTAGACATCTCACATTTCATGAGCCGGTTTATAAAACCGTAGTATAAACTACGTAATAATAATCGGCAGAACGGCAGATAATAATGAACATCCCTTAGTTATGTATAGCTTAAAAGAGAGAGCCGTTATTTGAATCTACGGCATTCTGCTAACGCTGCGCGGTGTTTTATGCCTTTTACCTAAAATATATCAAGTACAATACGTTATTAACTTTCTTAATTACTTAATCGCTAAAAATGTACATTGTCTTAAGGCTTTCCGCCTGTTAACTAGTTGCTAGGAGATTGACAAAAGAGATAATATTATTTGCCTAGTTTTAAAGTCCGTAATATTTAATTTAGCTACACGTTCTTATAGGGCAACGTTCTTTTTCACGTGAAATAGTTATCAAATATAAACGCAAACAAACCGTTATATCTTTGTTCAAATACTATTGCGCTCAAACTAAGTAAGTAGACTGCAACCTGGTAAGGGGTAAAGTTCTTAATACCCGACTGCGCGAAGCAAAAAGAAGGCTAATGTGGTTAACAGTCTATGTACTTATGTATGCATGTACGAGTATATACGACCGAAAATCGGATGTTCCACTCTAGCTCCTAAACTATTAAACCGATTTTAATATACATATGGGGTGTCATATGATTCGTCAAAAACGTGCGAGCGTCATGGGCTATACAAAAATAATAAGGGTGCGTCATACTAGTCACCAGTCGGGATTTAGTTTTTGAGGTTAGGTTAGGTTATTTTAAATTTCGTCCATTGTTTAGCAAGCAGTATGCGTCCGTTAGTATATTATAGCATGTCATTGTTTTGAAAACTTCATTGAGTAACTGTTTTAATAATGGTAGGATGAATAATTAAATAATATTAAATAATAAATATCAAGGGACAACCTCACACAAGCTCAGGCCAGGTGGGATGACGATCTGCGAAAGACTGCAGGCAGATGCTGGATGCGGCAAGCTGAAGACAGGGCGCTATGGCGCTCATTGAGGGAGGCCTATGTCCAGCAGTGGACTACTATAGGCTGATGATGATGATGATGATGAACCTCACACAAATTGTCCTAGTCTCAAACTAAGTTCTAGGCTTGTACTATGGGTACCTACTAGACAACGATAAACATACTTATAATTAAGTATACGTAATTTGTACCAATATTAACCCCTCAGAGCAGGCTAAGGCAAGTCAAAATACACATTTTTTATACAAATAAGCTTCTAGATCTTCAAATAGTTCAATTTTAGACTTCAGGTTTAGGAACAGAGTAAATTTTACCAAGAAACAAATAATTTCGAAGTCGTTTAAATCTGGGTATGTATGTAACTTTACTGGGTATTTCTGACTGACCTGACCAGTTAAATATATCCAACACAAAGGCATTTAATATGCGTAATATGCGTAATAGATATTACGCATAACAAATGAAACAATAAATCAATTATTCAACCATTTTTGCTACACAATTATGATTAGAACATGATAATGGGTGCAAACGGGCGAGATATCAAACCGTTAGTCACGCTGTCCCACATTGAGGCTGGCACCATTCTCATCTTAGGTACCTATTCTAAAATAGAACATAGTAAAGGAAATTTCGAGACCTTACAGGTCTCGAAATTTGCAAAGAGATAAGCTGTTTCTAACTATATCAATAAGGAAGGAAATAGTTAGTAGGTATATTTTTATGCATATGCGGAAAGTAAGTCATTTTATAGTGACAATGTGAAAATGAAAGTCCCGCACACACATTTAGCATTGAAACTAAACAATATACTTACTTCTTATTTTATTTTTAATATATTGGCATTTTTTCCCAAATGTATTAAAATGTCGTTTGATACACATCGAATGTATCATGTGGTTGCATAATATCACTTTGCATAATATCCATATTGTCTAATCGATTATTTGTCTAAGTATGTATAATAGCGTTTCTGAAAACTCTCAATTCTCAAGTTATTCATAAAATGTAAAGAATTCGGCTGTGGTGGTAACAATTGAACCTAACGCTCCTCCGCTACGCTCGTCGTCACACCTGACATTTAGACTACAGTATAAAAAAATATTTTGATAAACTTATGTATTTACAACATTTAATATCAAGTACCTAAACATTATAATAAATAAGCATTAGGTAATCATTCCGTACAAGAAAATTAGAATAAACAAAAATTATATACCTAAAACGTCAATAAGACTAAATGTAATTACGATCAAATTATTATTATTGGTACCTACTAAATAAAAATTACGAAAAGTGATATTCGACAAATGGTTAATTATCAAAAGTTCTTAATTAATAAAAGTTGCTATAACCTGCGAAAAAAAACGACTATTTTGCTATATTAAAAATTTTATTTGACCACATCGAATTTCTAGATTACTTGACGCTGGTTGTGCACCAATAAGTAGTTATTGTCTAGTACAGGGGTGGGCAAACTACGGCCCACGGGCCAACTCCGGCCCGTGAAGCGTTTTAAGCCGGCCCGCCAACGTCTCTTTTAAATTAGAAGTGGTATGGCCTTTGGAAATATATTAAATATATTTTAATAAATATATTCTATCGTAATTCTGGCACCTCCTAGTCTAGTACCTACCTTAAGCACTACAAATCGTAAAGTATTACTATGAACTTACGTTTTTACTAATTAATGTTTATTTATAGCGGCCGGAAGAGTGCGAGCGTTGCGCGGCGGCCGGTCTACGCGCGGCGCCGGCGCGGCGCTCCGTGCGTACGCGCTGCACCTGGCTCAAGACAAAAGCACTACCTTTGCGCAAAACGTGGACAACTTTATTGCCTGCACGCTCGACTCCAAGGAAACCTCCCCACAGGTAACTCTTCAGGCTACCTGATACGTAGGGCAGTTGATCTTTCCGTATTTGATGGTAGAACCAAAAGAAGATTCAAAACTAGGTGGAAAGATAATCGACATGGTAGAGTGTCTAAGCGTGGAAGACAATGTCAACAATAGAGCGAAGTGAAAAAGTATACCAAGGATAACTGACCATGTGAGATTAATAATATGATAGAAGCACCACTTGATTTCAACACCTAGCATCCGAAAATGACAAAAGTTTGGGATTAGGTTTGGAAATATTTTTGTGACTATTGTTGTGGTTGATTGTTTTTTTTATGTAATGAGTAAGATTTTAAATTTGGACTGTCAATGACATAGCCGTTATTTTGTTAATTTCAAGGTGGTAATGCGTAACATGAGACAGTTCATGTCGGGGATGAAGAACTACCTCGTGAAGCACGGCGAGCGCGAGTTCGAGAAGGAGGTCGAAAAGGAACGGCTCAAGGTAAAACATTGCCAATTCTCCTACAGTTCACGTAGTAGTACGTACGAGTAAGTTACGTATAGGTTTGGCTTCCACGAGACCATCAATTTTCAAGTTCTGCATCTGGGACAGACAAGCGTTAAGATCCTATTAGTATTTTTGAGATAAGTAAAACGTATTTTATGTCTTACTCAAGAAAACTGATCCTGAAAATAAGCTGCACGCTTGTTCCAAATACAAAAATCTTCACCCACATTTCGACTTAAATATCAATATCAGACATAATGTCAGTCAAAAGACGTCCATTGTTGGAAATAAGCCTTCTTCAAAGATCTCCACCATGGCCGTTCCTGTCTTCATTGTGCTACGTTAGGCATCATGAATAAAATCTCAATTAATATAATGGCTGAACGAACGGTTAAACAACTCAGATTTAAAAAAAAAAGCGGGAACGGTCGGCCAAGCTTCGGACTAATTCATAAAGGGTTCACAACGGCGTTGAATTCCGCACTGTCCGTTAGGTGGCGCTCAAGGTGGAATCTGTGGGCGTCGGGGAAGCGGGGAACTACGCCTGCGACGTTCCCGTGTTAGGTTAGGTTAGATTAGATCAAGTCGCCGAATTAAGCCATTATATTAAATCATGTCTCACGTTTTAAAAATCCTACTTTATTGTAGCTGAAATCCACGGAGTTCCTGAATCTGGACGCGATTCTAGAGGGCGTGATGCACCGGCTAGTGGTCCGACCGCTGCGCGCGCGCCTGTACGCGCTGCTGGCGGCGTGGCACGCGCGTGACATCCGTCAACTCCACGCCGCTATTGAGCGTGCGCATCACGCGACACCGCTGCAACTTGGGATCAAGGTCCGTAATATTATTTTTAGTTTATTAAGTCGGCTCTATATGCACATAAAAAAAATAGAGCTTATTTTTTTCTCTTAGATAACATATTATAAATTTAATACAACAGCTATGATATAACTTACGTCAAACCTGATAGTAACAACAATATTTTTTTTATCTTTTTTTACATATAACGCCTTGTTAAGCTCGTATTGAATAAAGACGCTTACGCTCATAGTCTTGTAAAACGCAACCAATCTTTTTAATGCATGGCCATCAGTCTTTAATTTTTGTTGAAAAACTGACAGCATTATGCCAACCTATTTTCCAACTGTGCCTAATTTTATTTAATAATAATCAATTTCCCAATTTCAGGAATCCACAAAAGTTCCGTCTTCAGCAGTTTTAGCAGTGATTTCAAAGCACTTCCTCAAGATGCAAGAAGCCGACTCCCCGCTAGACAAACTCGAAAACCTTCTAGCTGCCATATCTGTGATGTTCAATGCGGTAAGTTTAATCCAATACCTAATTTAGTCAACTCTGCAGTGTATTGTCACAGACATCTCGAGAAAATGCTATCTAGGTAAATAACAAATATATGCTGTCTCGTGAAGTCTAGATAATTAAAGCGGAAAAGCATGATAAAGTTACCGAACCGTCTTGAGGAGTGCTTTACAAGTTTTGGCTTAAGATACGGTGAAGTAACTTTTATATTTAACTACCTAGCTGAAAAGTCAACCGTGGTCTGCCACTGCCCCCGGGCGACTTTCCGGTGCGAAGGCTCTGATGCACCCCTATGGGATACGGGTGAGTTAGGGCTGACATGTACATACACCGCTTACGTTTACAGTCATTCAGCTAAATGTCGACAAAATTAAAAGACGCTTTAAAATATTATCGATTTCTTATGACTATACATTTTATACACTACAGCATGCTCTGTCGCATTGTGCGCATGTTGCTCTAAAAGGTTACAAACCTAGATAATCATTACACCACTGGCACTGGCTACTTTTCATAAAGAGTTCATAAATTAAACTAACAAAACGCCTACTAATGCTTAACGAATTTTACTCATTTAAAATTGTCATCAGAAGCTCCTTAACCTGCTAAACATAATTATCATGGAATGCCAATAGCCTATTAGAATCCCGTAGTATTTGACTAAATTAATAAATTAACTCTGCAGTGTATTGTCACAGACATCTCGAGAAAATGCTATCTAAGTAGTAATAGTGTATAATCATCTTCCAAATCCAACAGATCCGAGGTGAGCGCGCGCTCGGAGCCGACGACCTGCTGCCGGTGCTGGCGTGGACCGTGGCGCGCTGCCGGCTGGTGTGCGGCGAGCTGGAGGCCGAGCTGATGGCCGGGCTGCTGCCCGCCGCGCTGCTGGCGGGCGAGGGCGGGTACTACCTCACCGCGCTCTTCTCTGCTGTCGCGGTGCTGAAGCGACTGGCGCCAGAACAGGGGCCGGACAGTGCTACTCCTGTAACTACTTTTTATTTTCAGACTGTTATGGTTCACGGTTGACGAGGGGAGGGACTTACTGCGTTATTGTTTGCTTTTAAGGGGTTAAACGCTCTCGTATACGTCACTAAATTTAGGATGGTTAGGCTACTTCTGCGAGCCTAGACAAGTTGCATAATATTCTATAATTGCCATAATAAGCATAAGACTTGATTTTACTTTTCAGTGGCGCCGCGGCTCCATAGACAGTAACAATGGCTGTGCCGTGGTCCGCGTGGCACTCCCGGACGAGTGCCGGGGCTCCATCCGGCGCGTGGCGCTCCCGTGCCGGCCCGGCGCGCGCGCGCGCGACCTGTGCCGGGCGCTCGCTCACGCTGCCGCCATTACCAACCCACAGGACTACGCGCTCTTCGCCCTACACGACTCGCATGGTATGAAAAATGGATAGTTATAATTTAGGATCACGGTCTAGGCTCATTTGATAGAAATATATAGCCAAAAGATAACAGGAAGTGCTACTTTTTGAAATTAGTGAGTTACGATAAGGAACGTCTCCGTTTGTTTGGTGAACGCACCAGAACTCGGAGTGTCAGCGTGAGCCCTTTAATAAACATGCTCTACTTTTTTTTTAAGTTTATCGTGCCAATAATGTCACGAAAATATCGTGATACCCCACAACTCATCAAAAACAATCATTATCAAAGATTTGCATAAGATTTTGTCAACTTTTTCCTGTCTAAACATTTTATTCATTTTACAATTTCTTACTATACAGAAACAATGCTCAACGAGAACGACTGTCCTCAAGAAGTGATGGCCGAGAAAAATGGACAGAACTTCATCTTGGCTTACAAGAGGATAGACGCCAAGATCGCCTGGCCTCAGCAAGCCCTCCTCTCCTACCCTTAGGCTAATCGACGTGGATCTCCGAGGGGATCAACAGTTTTGCCAACCTTAATAAGAAGTAACAGCAATAAAATAATGGTCAATGAATGAGCTGTGAAAAATAAACGAAGACACAAACCGGACTCATATTTGTTTATACCATTATGAAAATGCCTTGTGACTGCAGATTTAAGTGTCAACCAGGAACGTTGCGAGACATCCATGGCTTATTAATTATTATATCAAGAAGTGGTACACTCATACAATACTGCCTTCAAATATGGTCACGGTATTTACGAAAGAAATGATACTTGATAGTTGTTCCTTGTCGTGGCAGTTTAATTTCCACATCGTTTATACCTACATAGGACGCCATGTTTTACGATTTTTTTTTTCGAGACTGGACGCGTGCGTTTGTCATGAGTGATTGGTTGGCACTAAAGCCAATGACGGTAAATTCCTTCTTAGTGCATAACTGCGTGAAAGGGGTGTAACGCATATATAGTAATGTATCATAGTCCGTGGTAGTAAATTGAAAAGACTCCATCGGATTTGACCTTCCTTTAGAGCGGGCCAAGACAAAGCAATCTCGTTTTCAAGGAAAAGAGAAGAAAGATCTTGTGGACTAAAAATGTGCAATAGTTTTGAGAGTTTCCCCGAAATTAGCTCAGTACCAATAGTCGTATTTACCTACATGATACTCATTAATAACAAATATTCTATATTTATAACATCTTAACAATGAAGTGATATTTTCTAACGATATTACCCAGCTGGCTTCAACCGTAAGCTAACCTTTTAATCATAAGTGCATAGATTTCTTTAGACAGTATTTTTAAACGCTACTCAACCATATGCGAAATAATGTCTTTTTAATAATGTAGCTTTTTTACCCAATCGTATTATGTAAGTGATGTTTTAAACATAATAATAAAACGACTGAACAAATTTCGAGTTCTCTTAAAATTACAACTTTTGTAAGTTTGTACTTGCGGTTTCGATTTATGAATTTTGAATTGTACTATAGACAACACGTATTCTTCTTTTTTAAACATTTCCTTCAATGGGTCCTTATTTTAACCCATGTAGACTTTTACTTATTTATTTTTATAAAAAATATTTGTTCCTAATTTTTAAGTAGCGAGGGAGTGCTAAATTTTTTACCAAATTGTTGATTGAGTTTTAAAATTTATTTCACTAAAATTTCTAGTTCCAAATTTTACTTTTGAAGTATATTTAACTCTTTTATACTAACTTGTTTATGAACTGTGATGTAATTCGTATTAGTAACGTAAGGATTTGTATTGATTTTGTATATTCGTAGAGGCGTTTCGTAATATAGTTAATTTATACATAATTTTAAGAAAACGTGTTTATCGCAGCGTTGTAAGACTGCTGAATAAATAAATGCGATGAAACGAAATAAGTAGTAACGAGTTCACAAGAACGCAAACCACTATTTATTCACCATACAGACACGGTTCAAAATGTAACTGTATACTTTCATGATGTATTCCGCTAAGCAGAACTTGCCTCCGAAATAACCACAGACAATATTTTTACAGTTTTAGAAACCTAACAATAAATAAATTGCGAGTATTAGGTACGTATGGAGTTTAAAAATGATACGCTGTCATAAATGCTCATTTGAAAACACACATTATATAAAACCTGAAACTTAATTTAATATTTTTTCATTTGGAATTACAATATTTGAAAATTACCTTGAAAGAGAGCATTCCATTTTTGATTCTTCATGCATACCTTATAGCTGAATGATCTTGATCTGTGGTATGCACCAGGCGGTATGTTTCTGAGTGTGATGGTGTAAAATACCGACATTTTGTATTTATTGCAGTCTTGTATTTTAACATTAGTCATGTAACACGTATAATTGTGTTTTGATAACAATTTCAGTCACTTGTGAAGAATAAACGAATTTTTACCAAACGTATTAAATTGTTTTAGTAATTTCGCCTTCATAACGACGTTGCCAACTTAAATTGCCACTAAGTAGAAATTATATTACCTATTTAATATTTGGTTTTACATTATACCAACCTTAAATATTGTATGCCTTGATAATTTAAAACGGGTTTCTTAATCTGTAGATAAAACATCCAATAAGTACCTAAGTAGTTCAAACTTGTAACCAATAGGTAAAGCTGAGCCTAATGTAAGACGTCTTCGATATTTAACTATAATAGTAGTTCAGTAAATTGATAACTACAGATCAAATACATAATAATCTGCCTCTAAAACCTTGGGTAAATCAAAAGTTCAAGTTAAGTTTCCATGGAAACTGTTTTGTAAATCCAAAAATTTACTGACAAAACAAATGACTGCTTAGATACAAACAGATCAGCGCCGTACACTCGAGTTTCGTACATTTTATTAAAAAAGAGATTCCGAGAATTAGGACCCCCTCATTTTTTACAGTCGTTTAAAAAGGTCCTATTTAGCAATACACTATGCAGGCCGAGTACCCAAAGAAAATACCCCCAACACATTTGGACAGCGTCCATCTGCAGCCCCGTGTGAGGAAGTTTCCTGAAACAGCGGAGCCGAGTGAGGTCATAGCTAGGACATGGAGACCACCGCCTGAAGTAATACAGCCATTGGTAAGAACCCATATCAACATCTAGAGGTATAAGGGTCGTTTTCAAAAAAAAAAAGTATATAGTTAAAGGCTTAATGAAAACATAATCACGATCGCGTCCTTTGGGTAACGAAAATTAGTTGTACAAACTACATGGGTAACTTTCGTTACACGAAGGGATCAATTAAGTTTTGTTTTAATGAAATCCCTTAACTACGTAATTTTTTTTTGTGAAAACGACCCATAACCTACCTACCTACTTACATAAATTATAAAGTAATGTCACGTCTGTCGGTATGTGTATTTAACTACTAGATGAATTTTTGATGTAGTGTTAAAAGAACATTATTGAGGATGGTTTAAAGCATAATAAATTGATATTTCACCGGTGCGAAGTCGCGGTAGGTCGCTAGTAACAAAGGTAATAAATAATGCTTTCTAAGACGAATTTCGCGAACGCTTTATTCAGTTGCAGCTAATTTTAGAGTCGCATTTTTTAGCGAATCAATATTTTATGTTAGGTAGTTTTAGATGCCCGAAGGGCAAACCGCCCAGTAATAGAAGCCCCCGCATGGCAGGGCTCCGTCAACTTATTAAATAAGAGAGGAATTTTGAAAATACATATGGTGGTTGCAAACTTAGACCACTTGCTACATAATACCAGTTGTGTTTTAGACCATTTATCAACGCAGAAAAATACGATCTACAAATTTTACAATAAATCATGAAATAATAAATAAAGCTATCTCTAAAAAATGCTACTCTGAAATCCACTTCAACTAAAAAAGGAGGTCGTGAAATTCATCAATAAATTATGGGAACATAAATAAAGTTTTCGCTTAAAAAATGCGACCCTGAAATCCGCTGCAAGTGAATACAACATGCTAGCTAACAATTCACTTTTACCGGGAAACGAACCCAGGACCGTTAGCTTCAGTTCCGCTAGGTCAATCGCGAAAAATTACAAAAAAATGTTTACTTGCCCCTTTTTGGTGTATTGCTTTATATCTATCCGTCTAATGGCTCTGATCGAAGGCACTCTTTCGTCCTTTCTTATCTACCTATAGGCCTTAGAAATAGCTATATTCCATAAGAAAAATTTTTTTTTTAACAGAAACCACCAGTACCTGAGGTAACATACTATGATCGAAATTACACTGTGACCAACCAGCTCACTCGATCCCAAACCAGCGAAGATTTCAAGTACAAAGTCCCAGAAACACATAGATTTAATAAGCACACGGCTTGGGCAGAAAACGAATATATTTATCCACCTAGTAAGAGAGTAAGTATTCAAAAGGACTTGAATTCATGTCTTAATTTTACATGATTAAAAATAGGCAAATGTCCTATAAGTATGCAGGGAATAGCATATCGCCGCCAATGGCAGAGCCAACTGCAATTGATGCCATCCATCGGCGGCAGCCTACGACTAAAAACGACCCTTGCAGTTGACGCTGAAATGCCGCTGACTGGGTGGCGGCGGCTGCAGCTGCCTCTGCCCTTACTTGCGCTCTGCTCCGACAGCCGGTCTAGCTACCTCACCGGGTTCGGCTGTGCTTCATTACAGGGTCACGAGCACGTCGCTACCCACCGCCCACTGCGAAGCTCTATGAGCGGGTTCACATTAAAGATGACAAGCAGTTTTGTCGTTGGCTGTCTGTCGGTTCTTGCTGTTCACACTATAAGCTGCCGGTCCGACCTGATGTGGACCGTTATTACCGACGATTTACCGCAGCCGCCAGCTTGCCATGACGACGACGTCTGGTTGTCATGTGGTATTTAAATATAAGACAGAGAAAATTAAAAAGGAAATATTGGGTGAATATCATTGCCGAGCGAAATGATGTTGGAACATTTCAAACGCTCCCACCCGACAATAAATGTGAACGGCGCAATACAAAGCAGTATGCCAATATTAATTACATCCGACCCGACCGAAATCGTGGCCGAAATTCCGGTAAATGTGTCGTCGCCGACAGTTTATTTGGGTCGCCCTTATTGTGAACAGCGCTATTGAAATACATATGCTAATATGCATCCGACGTAGTTGTCGTTCCGGTAAAACTGTCGGTCCCACCTTAATGTGAATCTGCTCTAACGGTTTTTTTAAACCAAGAGTAGGTAATAAGTCAAAATAAAAAAGCCCTTACGCTCCCGAAATAAACATAGTTACTGCTAACTGTGCTGAACTACTGCTAGCTAGGTTGTGGTTGTCTAAACGAATGCCTCATACAAAGTTTATATTGCCATCTTAACAAGCTGATCGACCAACCGCCGGCGTGCAACGTTCACGGGATTACGGAAATGCGAAATGCGTACAAAAAGCCCGCTCTTCCACCGACCCTGGTCACCAACAAGGACCAATACAAGCATCCAGCTTGTTTGCCTCTAGATCCAGTAAGTAAAATTGCCCAAGTAAGTACACGTCGCACACCGTAATATCAAATCTACTCGTGGCTTACGGCCGCACTCAGAAACGTCAATTAACTTTTGTTCGATTAAACTTTCTGCTGTCACTTTCTTTGCTATAGCGATGAATTAAGACGCAGCAACTTTATTGAAACTTATAAATTAATTGACGTCACTGAGTGCGGCAGTTAGAATATAACAGTGGATTGTAAACGTCAATAATGGGTCGACGACTCAAGGCCAAGTAGATGGCCTGAAGGGTAAAGGGTGAATTTCAGGGCGTTTCAACCGCCGTCATTAGTGTCACCAATCTTATTGACGAAATTAATGACACATCCCAGCAACTCCTGATGTAAACAGAAGTAGAACCGGGGATGTAGTTTCTATCAGCATCAGAAGTTGCTGTAGTGTCACCGATTTCGTCAATATATTTGGTGACACTAATGACGGCGGTTAAAACGCCCTGAAATTCACCCAAACGCGCAGGCAAAACTTGGTTTACGCATCGTTTTTATTTTACTTAGCTATTTGTTACAACTTTCGAGTCATGTTGTAGTGTGTGTCAATAAAAAATATTCCATCAAAACAATTATTATTTTCAGCCAATGGTAGAACCGAGTTGGCACAAAGACTTAGAACCTCTAGATACGACCCATGAGGGATTCGAGAAGTATTTAGACCCGTATTTAACTACGAGTAGATTGCACCACCGGCCGTACACAGCAGAGCAGTTAAGCAGAATTTCTGTAACAAGAGACATTGTAACCTATCATACATTATCTAAAGAGCCATGGGTAAGTTTCTTTAGGATAAGACCTGGTAATTATGGTGATTTTTATTTTATTTTGGAGTCATCTAGATTTCTGTTTAAAAATAACTGCCGCACTCAGAGACGTCAATTAATTTTTAGCCTGCCCGCACATTGGGCCACTAGTGGCCGCCACTAAGCGCGACCACTAGTGGCTCGGCTAAGCCACTAGACGCAGCCACCAATCGCCACTATTGGCTATTGTTTATCTGAGAAGCCGGCGACTGTGGCCGAGTATGCGCGCGAGGCGAGCCACTAAACGCGGCCACTAGTAGTACGCGCGGGTGACTACCGCAGCTTGTGGCTCAGACGCGGCAACTCGAACGCCCGGTGTGCGCCGATGCTATACAAAATGTTTGAAAAAACTCGTCCGCAGCTTGTGGCGGCCACTAGTGGCTACGCTGTGGCCGCGACTAGTGGCCCAATGTGCGGGCAGACTTAAGTTTGATTAAAGTTGCTGCGTCTTAGGTACTCTATTCCTATTGCAAAGAAAGTGACAGCAGCAACTTTAATCAAACTTAAAAGTTAATTGACGTCTCTGAGTGCGACCGTTATTCTATTGCTATAGCTAAGAAAAGTGACAGCAGCAAGTTTAATCGAACTTAAAAGTTAATTGACGTTTCTGAGTGTGGCCATAAATCTCTTAAATTTATTTCTTCCTGCCCAAGTGTGCCCACAGAATAAGTACTTGCATAGAAACCGGACTATAAGAAACAGCAAAAGACGCGTTTGACCTTTTTCTATTTATGACATTCATAACGAGTTAGAAAGAGATGTCCTTACAGGTATTCTTTCGTTATCCTTCATGTTGTCTCAAGGTTTTATTTAATACGTCAAACGGCCCACGATATGTTAATGTCAGCGAAGCCCACACGTCACAAGAAACTCCAATAGGTACTACAAAATCAAAAAGTTGGTAGGTATTGCGAATAGCATATTTTTATATCAGCGTGACTTTTTGATTTGACGGCATATCCACCTCGCCTTGCCTCGACGAGTGTGTAATGCTAGCGTTACAAGAACTGAACACTGTATCTGTATCTCAAACACGGATATTGGCAAAATTGTCCGCATATGTGTCCGCTTTTTTTAATTTGAATTTAATTGCCTAGTATCCAGGCCATAAATATAAAAAAAAAATTAAGTGTCAGTAGTTGAGACTTGAGGGGTTTGCGTCTTGTTTTAATTACGTATACATAATTGAACCATTTCCACAACAAATTGAATTGAGTTATTGATAAACCAAGAGATAAAAACACCTCTCGTACTGCCAGTAAGTATATATTGTCTTTTTACACGGTATTCTGCCAATTTTGTGTATCCGAATGATTCAATAATTACATTGCTATAGAACATTGTTTACTCGCTGCTAAGGTATGGGAAGCTGTTCCTGCGATTAATGCAGCAGCAAATAATAATACAGTTACTTGTGCTATAAATATTTCTTTTTTTATTGGTGATGTAAGTAGGTACGTCGGGTCTAGTAAAAGTTGTTAGCAGTTGTACCTTGGCAATATTAAGAACTTATTTATGATTCCGTTTTCGTACTTAATGTTTACTGATATCCCAAGACTGAATTATCTATATTTTATGAATGGTTTTATTATATTACAGGTAGGTATGGCAGACTCTACAACAGGTCATGCAAATGTGGGCAATGAAGCAGGAACCAGTCAGGAAGGTGAACCCTTCAACATAGATAGTCTATTTGCTGATTGGCCAATAAATGTTGTGGTGACTGAACCAAAAGTACTCACTCCAGACCCAATTTTAGCCCGTCAGGGTATAAATCTTCAAAAATTTGGTGGCAGGTGGAAAGATGTCAGATATGCAGATGTAAAGCGTCAGTTTGAAAGCAAAGCACCATTTGCAGCCCTGGAAGTCAATGAGCACCTGGACTCCTGGGTACCAAGGTGTAAGGCATTTGATTACCTGAAGAAGTTTGACCAAGCTCTTGGAGCAATAACACATGGACTATTGCAACAGAAGAAAATGCTACAAGAGACAATAGATAGTTTACCTGAAGGAGTCAGAGAAGCGGCTTCTAATGCATTTAATTCGGCAGATTCTAAATATAAAAAGATTTCTGTTGATTTGCTTCAATATGTTGTTGGTCGGCGGTCCCAAGTTATTCAGCAGAGGAGGGAAATGTTTAAACCAAGAAACATGGGCGTTAGACAAGCTTTGTATGGTATACCACCCTCGGAAAGATATTTATTTGCTGAACCTAGAATGACGGAACTAATAGCTGCCCTACCTGATGGTGCAGACCACTTGGCTCCCAACACAGTTAAATGTAATTGTTGCCTTGCACATAAGGAAAGTCGGAGGAGAAGGCGTTCAGAGTCTCAAGAAGAGTCCCAGGAAGATGAGCCAGAATCAAAGAAGAAAAAGAGGAGGCGCCGTTAGAAAGAACATCAAATATAATCTACTCTATGTTATCTCATATAAAGGATAATCCTTATGATTATGATTAGGTATTTGTTAAATGTGAATTACCAGGCATCTTTTATTAGTTTTTAGTTCCTGTTTTTGTTAAGGTTTATATGTCATAAGTGATAATTATAAGCATAAGCTAATTATAAATGTGAAGGATTATGTAACATTTTGTTTTATTAAGTAATAGAATAGTGCCGTTTCATACATGGCTAAGTTAGAGCACAGTAGGTACATCATATATGCAAGTAAAGGGGAAAGAACCATTTAATTATAAAACTTGTATGATAGTTCTATTATACAGTTATCATACATCCTACATGGCGTGGGTTATCCTCTTGTTCATTTTTACTTAAGGTGGATTCAAAATCATAATGCAGGGATGCTCGCGAGAAAATCGTGCTGGATTTGTATTGATTGACTCGGAAGCAGCTATTCTAGTCATGTCAGTGTTTCTGATTGGTTGAAACAGATTCACGCACCTTTCTCGCTAGCATCTAGTACTTTTTAGGAATTGTACTATTATATCGAAAGGGCCCTTATGACGGCGGGCGCTTACGCTGTTATAGTTGTCATTGCCTTGTCATTAGTAGGTATAACAGCCGTATGAAAAAAGGCGTAACCGGCTGCTGCGATAAGGTCCCTTTCGATTTTGAAGACTACATTTTATTCTGAGGCGAATAAATAGGAATATACCTATCGACATCCTACCTACCAACGCCCATTCAAATAAGACGCTTTGAAATCTATGCTAATATTATAAATGTGAAAGTAACTGTCTGTCTGTCTGTTTGTTACCTACGCTTTAACCGTTGAATCGATTTCGATGAAATTTGGTATAGAGATAGTTTGTGTCCCGGGGAAGGACAAAGGATACTTTTTATCCCGGAAAATTGGGCAGTTCCCGAGGGAGCAGCGATAAACGACTTCTACGCGTACGAAGTTGAGGGCAAAAGCTAGTTGGTTATAAATTAATGTACTTAGTAAATCTGTATTTTATATGAATTTAGGTGCGAACTCCAAAACCAAGACAAGATGATTGGCGTCTTCCATTTGGAAGAAATAAATACAAGTATGAGAGAGAAAGCATCAGAAAAGATGCGTCGTTCTCGCTGCCCAAAGAGAACGAGCTCCGGGAAATAATAACGCACAATAAACCCAAATGGGTACCTGGGTAAACTCAATTTTCTTACCAGGGCTGGGCAGTATTTCAATTACTTGTATTTGAACTACAAATACGTGTTTTGTATTTATATTTCAAATAGGTACTACCTAATTGAAGAAAGTTATTGATTAATTAAATGAAAGTGGTACTTTGAATGGTGTTTAAAATTTGCCATTATTTATTTATTTTATTTTACTTTTCGTAAAATTGTAAAAATTAAAAAATATGACAACAGAAGTGGGATGACCTAATATATTCGGTAATCTCTCATCAACCCCCATCCACCCGGCTATCACTTTTTCGTACCTACTAGGTACTTATCACGTGAACCAAACTCTCTGGGCTCCCCTACCATATAAGTAGCAGGTATTTTGCCCAGCCCTGTTTCTTACATATTTATCTGCTTAAACCTGTACCTTATTGTTTAGGGGCCATTTTGTAATTTTTTCCTGCAATACAGGGCCCCAAGTCTTTGCTGATGTATGCCGTATGTTCAATTTTGTAATTTTTAGGAAGCATAATTAGGGCCACTTGCAAGTTGCAGCTGAAAGATAAATCTAGATATAAATTAATATTTATTTAAGTGGTTGGTGAACTCCGACATAAACCTCGATTTGGCTTTTTCCTGCAAGTGGCCCTTAGTGGTGTTAATTTTTTTGGGTTTCGTACCCAAAGGGTGTCAAACGGGACCCTATTACAAAGCCTACGCTGTCCATCCGTCCGTCTGTCCTAACTATAAAGAGCTGTATCTTTTGAACCGTAATACATAGCGGGTTGATTATTTTGAAACAAAACCTGAATAATAACAAATACGTACTAAAAACCAGCCAAATATGTACGGAACCCTCAGTGCGCGAGTTTGACTCGCACTTGCCCGGTTTTTTTAATACCAGTATTTACATCATTAAACTGGCTGGTTTTCACGTTGCGAGCTGCTGACGTGACAATAGGCAGCTACTCGCATGTCAGAAGCTGGGCTCGGATTGCCGTGCTGTCCACATGATTAGAATAGCTGCCCAGTCTCATGCGAGCTGTCGCGAATGTCGCGATGTCGAGTCAAGGTGCGACACTGGCGAGCCACTGCCGAACGCGTCCGAACGCGCGACGCGAGTGATGTGGGAGCTGCTGTCAGGCGAGCAGGCGATCAAAACAAAAAATGTTGAAGTAACTCGCATGTGGCTACTATCCAACTCGCACGTGCGAGCAACTCGTAAGATACGGTGCGAGTTACTGCACTGTAGCTAGGTACTCAGCAGGCTGATTCGCACGCTAGCTCGCAACGTGTAAACCACCTTTCTGACCTGATACGCGGTTAGTCTGGTACAAGGTGCCTAATCGAGATATGCGTTGTTAGTTTGGTACAACGCAGAGCTCGTTGACGAACTCAGCAACCGCGTTAGAAATTAACATAACTGTCGGCCTATGCCTACAAAGATGAATAAAATTCTACAAACGTTAACGGCTGGCGATTTCAAAGACGTAATGACGTAAGCTGCTCTGTTGGTCGAAGGGGGTTGATTTCCGGGCGTTTCAACGGTAATGACAGCGGTTGAAACGCCAGGAAATTTACCCAGTAGTTAGCTCTCGTAGATTTCAACTTTTCCAGGCGCTCTGTGCTAGGTACTATTGTCATTACTAACCCTTTTTAACTATTTTCTAGAACCTTCCACACTGAAGTAAGGAAAAACTATGTGCCACCATCATCTCAACCAGGCTCCAGCATAGAAAACCCCGAGATGTCAGTACGTTCCTATTACCGACGACAGATGGCTAAATTGAATACGAACATGCACTATGAACACTCTACAACAACGGAGAGGTATTCCTCGGAAAATTCTCACATTGGAAGCGGGAGACCTTTGTGTTCTGTTGTAGACCAGTTCAAAGAAAAAAACAAAAGGCTGGAGTTCAAAAGCACAAGGATTGGTTGAATTTTAATGTTCCAATAGGTACTTAGTTGTAAGATTACAGTAATTATTAACGCGATCTTACATTTTGATCATAAATAAACACATTAAAAGTAAATTTAACGCACAAAACTTAAACTTAAAATACCGGTACACTACCGTTGAATAAAATGAATAAAATTGATAACTGTCAGAACTTATTAATTATTTTAAATTTCCTTACCCCCAAATTAGTCACCAACTACTTACTAAAAATAATCATTACCTAGCTGACAGCGTAACGGGCTTATTCTAGTGTTTTTGTAACACGTCTGAACACGTCTCAAATATAAATTATAACTTTGATTAAGTATAATCAAATATAGTTAGTACAAATTTCACCATAAAATGTTAAATGTTAATCGACTGTACATTTTCACACTTAGTGTTGACAGCTGTCAAATTAACGATAAGCCTTATCGTTAAGTGGTTGGTGAAATCCGACATTAAAATGTTAATACAAATTCTCCTAGGTGGCGCTACTGGGATTATGATTAAAGGTGGATTCACGTTACACCGTGCCGGGGCCGGGCCGGAGACGGTTTCACGTGAATCTTAATTGCGCTAACGAATCAAGTATTTCTATATTGATAGAAACACACATTGGTGCTCCTTGAGATCAAGTTCGAAGGACAACACCGTACCTATGTACATGATCGCGGCTCGCGCCTCCTCGAAAGTGGAAAACTTACGATTTTTATTACGACCTCTTAACTAAACAACCTAATTTATATCAGAGCCGATCATTTTCCACCTTTTGTAAAGAAAAGGCCTCTAATACATTTCCCCACCGACTGGACTATACCCATGTACGTACCTACACTATATAACATAGATACCTACTTGTAACTCATACATAACCACGCTCGTACCCCACAAAACATGTATAAAAGTACTTAATAAGGGGCTGCTGATAAACGGGCCAGATTTTTCTGCAATTTGTAGCCGGTAATAATAGCTGTCCTCCTCTGACTGCGTGTGCCAGAACAAGATGCCTCTATATTTACGGCTATAAATTGCAGAGAAATGTAGCCCGTTTAAAAGCAAAGTTCGTAAGTAGATATACATACGTTTATAGCTACGTATACAAACTTGTGTTAGTGTTCAACCTCATTAAAAACATTGTAGTGTATTTAAAACGGTTTCTTTTTGTTTTTTAAATATCGGTGTTGTGGAGGTTGGGCCGATATACGCGTTTGTGTAAAGGCCAGAATAAAAATAAAAATAAAAATAAACTAAAACGGCGTAGCCGGAAAAATTGCTCTGTAAGTATTAAAAGTTTAAAGCGTCAGAAAATGCCAAAATGACAATACTCTCTTGACAACATTGATGATGAGTCAGTTACAAAAACAAACAGCTTACACCATGGGTGTATTTTTTACAAAGATTAAATGGAAATAGTTATATTCATGTTGATAGTAGGATTGATTACATATGCTTTGTATCTGATACAACCGTACTGGATATTCTTACTGACGTTAGTAATTGCATACATCTTGTACTCGCAGATAGCAATGATTTTCTAATAATCATGTGGTAAGTTTTATTGTTAAAGTTCATCTTTTGTTATAAAAAGTGTACCAATAATCTCACTAGCTACGTCAAGAAAAGTCTTGAAACTGATATAATCTTTGATGTTTATTTTTAATCTTCTTTGTAAGGTTGTCTGGAAGAGATCGCTATTTAGCGATAAGACCGCCTGTTGACTCAATATGTAACACTTCTCTTTCTTTTTGTATTTCTTGTCCTTGCTGTATGTGGTGTTCAATAAAGAGTTATTGTATTGTATTGTATAAGTCCAAGACTACTTAATCCTTACCTATGTTATAAATGCAAAAGTATGCTTGTTTGTTTGTTTACGGTTGAGCGCATTTACCGAACGACGTAAAATTATACAGAGTTTGTTCAATAAATCGGACCAGTTTTTGAAGAAGTAAGTACCTACCTACCTAGGTAGTTAAGGAAAGATGTATTAGGGTCGTTTTAATTGATTCCTTTGTGTAACGAAAGTTACCCATAGGTACTTATAGTTTGTATGACTAACTTTCATTAGATACACAAAGGACGCGATCGTGATTTTGTGTTCATTAAGCCTTTAACTAAGTACAATTTATTAGAAAACGACCCATTACGTAACAAACAAAGAAGTGGCGGTATTGTTGCGCTAGCGTTTCAGGTGTACAAATAATATCAGAATGATAAAAAAACTAAATCTCGTCAAATCTAAAATGACACTAATTAAACAATCGCGGTTTTACGGTAAAACTATAATTAGATGATAAATTAGTTGTATTGTATGCAATTTTGAAGTTATTATTGCAGTTAACCGAGTAAATTGACTGACGTCATTCAAAACAAGGAAAGACAGTTGATTTCATAAAATAATGACTGGATTTTTTGATGAGGTGAGTTTACCTATATGTGAGAAGTTGAGATCTAATACCATGCCCAAGAAAACCTAATGTTATTCTCATTCATCCTACTTAATAGATTACGTTGAAACCAAATGGATAGAAATACCTATTCAGAAATATTTTTTATGTAGGATGCCGGACCCTTCGGATTGCAAAATGTCAGAGACTATGAAAATCCAGGGTTATAAATTTTACTAAACTTGATAAAACAAAAGTAACAAACGCGTTAAAGATGCTGCCTGCCAGCACCCGCTGGTCCCGCTTTTCTATATGTACCTACTGTAACATTTATAGATGGAATTAATTTATGAAAAATACGGTGTGACCATGAGCTTGATGAAGTTTCAGTGTTACTTTACCCTATACCATTCACTTTATCTTCTCTCGCAAATAGGTAATACGTCGTGTACGCTAGTTTTACCTAACGTAACAGCGGATCTTCGCGTACTACGTAGGTATGCTTTGCTAGCGTAACTGGGAGTCAAACGAAGCTATATAGGCTGGTAAGTTAAAGGCTTTGTCAAAATTCTTGGTTGTGATCGTTGAAACACGTTTGAGGCTCTAACTACACTGAAAACCGAAGTTTGGTTACGTTGGCTCTATATTTATCTTTCAACTTGGTAACTAATTAAAAGCGAGAAGGATATGGTACCTATCCGAAGATTTAAACATAGTGCTTCGTAGACGTCCTGCGCGAGAATGTGTGTGCTTTTCTAACCTAACCTAACAATGTTCTTGGAACGGTTGCTGAAACGCCAAAGGGTCTTCGAAGGCCCGTGAAAATTGCGGAAATCCACTCAAATCTGCCGCTAAAGGATTGCCATCCAGCCAAAGCGGAGCCTATGTTCAGGTCTTAGGTTAATTTAGTAACTAGGGATTCGATGAAACTTTGGATGCCAAGTGAGAACACTGCAGCTGACAGTTGCTATCGTTTCATATAAGAGTTTTGCTCCTAATCTGGGTCAAGTTATCGTAAAGACCTGCGTGCTCCGATTAGAATACTTGTTGTTATCTCTACAATTGTTTTGGTTCGACAGGTTTTGACTTTATTCAAAGTCAAGATCGAAAAAAACGCAATGTTATTATAGAATGCAACAGGAAAATATCTGCTGATCAGACAAGATACAAAGGATGAAATTTAATCATGCTATCTTCATGATCTTCAAACACACAAGGTAAGACCCATTTTCACTTCAACATGACATAAAAATTAAAACATAAATGTCATTAATACCCATCGTCGTGTGCGCAAATATCTATAAAACCAGATTGGCGGCGGCGAACCAAACACACCGAGAATAGTAATTGCTCCATTCATACGTTGTTTACACATGTGGCTCGAAAATAATAGTACCTAGTCAAATTTATTGAAACGAAAGGCTCAGTCGACGGGTTTCTTTGCTGGTGTGTGCAGTGGTGGTGCTGTGCTTCGAGATGAGCATTAAATTGCTGTTAGCGTTTGTTTTTCTTTTCGGAATTTCGGACGGAGGAAAGAATGGACCGCAAAAGGTAAATGCATAACTCGTTTATGGGCTACAAACAACGGATAAATATTTATGATCTCTTGCTTTAACTTTTTTCTTAATTTTCATGGTTGCTTGTAGACGTAGGTATGCCTATTATCCACATGTTTGTTTATTTGTGTCATACTTTAGTTCAAACCTTGCAAGACACCCAGTCAGTTACCTTGACTGGAATGGGCTGAAAGCTGAATATGTAAACTAATAAAATGTAATATTATGTAATGTAATATTATGGTGTCTAAGGGCTGATCTGATGATGGTGTAGGAAGGTAGCTGAAAGATCCCTGCTGTCCTTAAACAGCAGGGATCCTTCTTAGCTTGAACTTTCTTAGTTTGAACTCGTTA
This sequence comes from Tortrix viridana, assembly GCA_963241965.1. NCBI lineage: Eukaryota > Metazoa > Arthropoda > Insecta > Lepidoptera > Tortricidae > Tortrix > Tortrix viridana. The sequence continues at coordinate 8,421,265 of OY725186.1, forward strand.
GCTTGATCTCGATAATCAATAACTGCTGCTGATAATGTATGTGCAATAAAAGCTTCTCTCAAAAAGGCATGCATGCTTTTTCGGTTTAAAAAAAATATTTACATGTAATTCTAGTGATTATGCAATAATACTCTTATGATAACTCCTCAACTACAGAACATAATCCTGAAGTGTTTGTTGGATTTGTCTCAACGCTACTGTTAATGAGAAGAACTTTGCAGAATATAACTTGGCTAAACCCACTGTCGGGCCGAGCAATTTTCGACTTATGATGAAAAATTATCATCACCAAAGTTTTTCTAGCATATAAACTAAAAAAGTTTTGAATACATACTAGCTACTACTTAAATAATAAAGATAAACTATAACAATATTCTTCACAGAGATTTTTTTTTGATATAATCAAATTCTATACGCATTTTGACTAGGGTCCATTTTTTATAAGGTCTATTTGAACTTGGCCATAATATACGGAAGTCTCAAGTGCGCTAGGTCGCCCCGCAATTGGCCAGTATTTTTTAAATATCCATTCAATTGGTTTGCCTCAGGTTTTTGTAAGAAAAAATGTATTGTTAATAAATAAATAAAAAACATGTTCATGAAATTAAGACATTAATAACCTATTAATGATCCTTGTCAAATAATGTACATATTAGGTACAAATGAAAAATTCGTCGCGCGCACTCCTCGGCAGTTTATAATCGGGCGTTGCAAATTAATAAGTTGGACAGATTTTTTAATTACATAGGTTAGCCAACCGTTTGCCGACTACGAATAAATTGAAAAGTCTAATGTATGTATGGTGATCAAAAATAGGATGTTCCACTCTAGCTCCTGAACTTATAAACCGATTTTAATAAATCGGGTGTCATAATTATTCGTCAAGGGTCACGAGTATCACAGGTTATACAAAAAATATAAGGCGTCATAGTAGTCACCAACTTTTTTTATTTATAGTTAATTTCAAAATGATGTTAGTTACTAAAATACCTACCTATCTAATATTGTTGTACTTATGCGATTCTTGAGATAGAACCCGGAAACCCGGTTAACCTAGAGGGCGCGTGTACACGGTGCCGCCTCCGCGCCGACACCGCACCGCCGCCGCGCCTCCGCGCTATGTACACGAGACGCGTAAAGCCCGCCGCCGCGCCGACGCCGCGCCGCCGCCGCACCTTCGCGCTATGTTCACGAGAAGGCCTATGATATAGACGGAGGGCGGCGCGGCGGCGGTGTGGTGTCGGCGCGGAGGCGGCACCGTGTACACGAGCCCGTGCGGCAGCGGCGCGGCGGCGGGCTTTACGCGTCTCGTGTACATAGCGCGGAGGTGCGGCGGCGGTGCGGTATCGGCGCGGAGGCGGCACCGTGTACACGCGCCCAGATACGTCAAAAATTTCAGTTATCTATGACTTGACCTTTAGTTTGACGTAACGTGTCTGAGATACATCTTTGTCAAGATGAGTTTATTAATACGGCCCTAAGTCGTCTCCATCATTATCTAGTTCAGTAGATATCGGATATATTCAGAGCGTAGCGTATTATGCGTAGTTGCAGTATCCAAGAGGCAGCCGGATGGCTCGCGGTATTTGAGCCCCCTAAGTGTTGTGGAACCGCCGTGTGCAACCCTGCCAGAGCCAACTTGACCTGGGGTGGAAATATGGGGGGGGGGCAATTTTCGCGAGGCAGCCGATGGAAACAGCGGTTGCTGAAAGTTGTACGCTGTTTATATAAAGAAATTTGAACGCCAACCATTTGAGCGAACAAAAAAAAAAGTTGTCAGGCAGCCGCTTGAAAATTTGCATGCTTGTTCTTCGTCATATACAGACACTGGAAACAAATTGTCATCCGCCCCGGCCGGTCGGTTATCGATCTGTCAGAATTGGAAGCCGGAAAAAAGGAAAATATTGAATTTTTCGAGCGGTGGGCGAGAACTTAGGAAAAATGCACTTAAAATCATTGAAATCAATCATTGAAATCGGATGGCATTTGTTTTTTTAGTTTGTATGATGTGAAAAACGATATGCACAAATGCCATCTCTCTCCCATGAAATTTCATCGCCCCGCGGCCACACTTACAAACGTGAAATTCGTCGAATTGGAATACGCGCAATTATGTTAAATACAAACCTAGTTTTTCATAATATCTACCTACAACATATTCAAAAATCATAAAATTCGGACTAGTTTTAAGGGGAGGAAAACATTTTCAGCCTCACAATCCTCTTAAGTGTTTTTGCCTCGTGTAATGCGTGGCGAACCAATTTAATGTTGCAATTACCGTATCAAAACTACCGTAAAGTTAACGTCATAACGCGTCAAACAAATGCCGTCACTTCGTTAAGTACGAGATATCACTAAGGCTAAATTGCTCTTATGCTCTTATATATTCAAATCCTTTCACATAGACAAAAGTCACTGTTTATTCATATACTTTTTATGTAGATACATATTTATTTATGTTTATCTCTAAGTCGTGTTGTTAGCGATATTGAAAAATTACCTACATGGCTATGAATCATTGATCGTTGACGTTATATGACATCAGCACTGTTTAGTTTCAGGTAACACAATTGATTGAGTCGGCTTTTAGTTATTTGTTTAACCTTGTTCAATACTAAACTAAACAGCTGTCTTGTCAATCTCTTTGGTAAATTGTTGCTTTTTTTGGTGATAATCTCAAATTGTTGTTGTATGTATTATTAGTGTTATATGCAACCTTTACCAATTATTATTTACCAAGTTGCCATCTTGATAAGGCTGCAAGTAAGCAATCAGTACGAGTGTTCTAGTACCACATTGAGTATATTGCAATGATAATGCAAGGTCCTAATACGTGTCGAAGGCGTGCACCTAAACCTATGTAGAACAGTGAAAGTAACATATGCTAGCGTCCTAATACCTGAAGCACTAACCTGTATCACGAAATTCTAGCGAATTTTCTTTAAAATATACCCTTTTTTGGCAAAATTTCAACAAGTATCTATAGTAGCAAATGATACTAAATTCTGAACGAAGTTCTTGATTTATTTGTATTGATGGCATTTAGCTTCTAGGTATGATTATTAATATTACTTAGTATCTCAAAAGCTTCCCAACAAAAATCCAACTAACTAATGCTATGAGGTGCAAATGAAACATGCTTAAATTTAGAAAATAAGAACAATTTAAGACGTAATAAAATAATATGTATGTAAACTATTTATTGCACAAAACAATTAACAAATATGTACGTACATAAACTTAATATTTTAGTTCAATTGTGTTTTATGTACCTTTCAGATACTATTGACAGTGTACTATGAGAGCCAGTGCTCGGACACCAAAGACTTTATCCTGGATCAGCTATTACCCACCATGAAGCGGCTACATGAGCACATCATGCTGCAGCTGGTGCCTTTTGGAAATTCCAAGGTATGCGTTAAATGTATTCTGTATATTCAGGTATGTAATATAAAAAGTCAGATATGTTTATCGTCTCGGTCGGTGCGCTCTTGACAAAGTGTTGTTGGTCGTTAATCGTTGTCACGATGTGTGACCAGTGGTTATGCGACGTCGTTTCTCTAGGACTATTGCCGCCCAACCTTAGGACTGCTGCTCTAGTACGCACAAAACGGTTTTTGCAGCTCTTAGTTCGTCTGTCCATAGCGTAGCGTGCTCTGGTGCCCTCAATATTCCTATGTAAAATTAGACACTCAGTCGAGTAATTACTGCGCCCGGAAACGTGGCAAAATGGTGCGGTATATTGTATGAATATTGACGACAAACGCTGCTGTTTAATGCTAATTTCTTCTCATATGGCAAGCTGCTACGGAATTCGGTCCATGGCACTCCAAGCGTTCTTCTCCAGCAACACATCTCCAACGCGTGTATTAAATTTTTCTCCCTTTCGTGTAATAAATATGAGAGCCGTACGGGTACACCATAGACTGTATCCTGGATTAGTTACCACCCGCCATAGAGCTGCTCCATGAGCACACCATGCTGCGGCTGGTTCCTTTTGGAAAATAATAGGTAAGATACGTCTTATCCACTTACTTGACAGTCCAACTATAAACCATTTTGGTAGGTCTAAAATTATGTCAAAATGTTTAAAATCAATTTGTAAGTTGTAAAATGCCTATCAAATAAACTTATTTTCTTTCTTTCTTTCTTTCAACTTGCAAATGATGCAGGAATATTATGGATACTGTCAATGAAACACGGTCGCTATTTTACAAACTGCATTACTTTTAATAGTATGCATACAACGTATGTTAAGTGATTATGCTCTTTATGTTCAGGTATGCAATAAATAAAAGAATGAAAAAAAAAATAATATGATATACAACATACACGATTTCATTCATGGTACACAGTACAGCTATATATAGTACAGCTATATGCTGCCAATGCGAGTCCCCTGATATTTATTTTGCTATTTGATTTGTTTGTTGTTTGTTTGATCTTGAGAGAAACGCTCGTCTCAAGAGTTCATGATACGCCAGAAATGATAGTTTTCTATGACGACATTTACGTGACTTAAAACGGACGTCTCAATCAAGATCACTTTATCAATACGGTCCTACCCACACCTTATTCTTTCAGAGCATACGTTATGGTGAAAAAGGTTTCGAGTGCCAGCACGGGCCTTCGGAGTGCCTCGGGAACATGGTCCAGGACTGCGCCCTGAACCTGATGAGGCACCTCTCCGACATGGACCGGCTGATGTATGTGGCCTGCGAAATGGCCACCGAGGCTGGCACACGGGGCAGCATGGAGGTACCACTATCAGTTACCAATCATGCGCCTCGAAGTTTCTCTGTAAATGATGATCTTTTCTAAACATTTCTTCTTATTTTCGAGATAAGCACAAATATTTATTTGTTAGTCAGATTTCCACACGTCGTTTCATAAGTTATCTCATTGTCCGTTCTTGTCAAGTTTATCTTGAGCTATGTTATTCTTTGTATTAGCAGCTTTCAGTTAATGGTCAAATTAAGACGTTATGGATACCATCTGTAATATCTGGTTACCTATCTCAAGTCCGAAAGTACGTTTGCCCGCTGTTTCGTTTGTCCGAATTTTCGTTTGTCGAAAACCATTTTTCTCTGAAACCATTTTACTTTCCTGGATTGTCATAAAACAAACCTTACCTAACCTACGGGTTCTGTAGGTATATGTCTGTAAACATTTTGAAAAGTTAATGAGTTCAGAGAAAAATAATTTTCGGACAAACGAAAATTCGGACAAACGAAACAGCGGGCAAACGTACTTTCGGACTTGAGATAGGTTACCGTAATATCTTTTATACTTCTGATACGCTCTAATGCCCCTTGTAATAAAGTCGTGTCATTATATTTTTGAGTTTTTTGTTGGCTAAGACTTTATTGATTCTCGTACTCATTCGTTAAGATGCTTTGTATCGTAGGCGAAATTCAAAAGCAATTTTATGTATTTGTACGTAGGATGTCTCTATGTAGAGTAGGATGCTTCTTTGTTTTATTTTAACTTTATTTTGTTAAGTGTTTATGTTTTTATGTATTCAAGTGTGCGGCGAAAGCGGGGATACGGCCCGGCCAAGTGGAGAAGTGCCTAAGAACCAACAAGGGAACGGATTTGCAGCTCGACTCCGAATATTTGACGATGCTTATCAGACCGACATACATTCCTACTGTGACTATTGATGCGGTAAGATTGAAAACAAGCATACTTAACAGTTTGGCCGATTTTTTAGTTTGGCAAATTTTGACCTTGTACCAAAATGTGGGTAGATACCCACGCGGTGTCTAAACTAACGTTAAGTCTAAATTAACATTAAGTTAAAGTCTTGTGAGGAACTGGAGCTTAACTGCCGCACTCAGAGACGTCAATTAAGTTTTAAGTTTCATTAAAGTTGCTGCGTCTTATTCTATTGCTATAGCAAAGAAAGTGACAACAGCTACTTTAATGGAACTTAAAACTTAATTGACGTCTCTGAATGCAGCAGAAAGAGTCTTATTTTTGGCGACACAAGAATTTTTCTTATATTAGAATTCACAATAATGTTTAATACCAATTTATTAATATCAACCTAAAGACATTTGCCTGACGGCTTACTCTGATAGGCCTTCTCCAAAAATCGCCACCATGATTCACTAGGAAGTAGTGAATCTTCACTAGTAGTGAATCTTGATATGAATAAGTTGGCATTAAACATTATTGTGGATGCTAATATAAGAAAAATTCTTGTGTCGCCAAAAATAAGACTCTAGCTCCAGTTCCTCACAAGGCTACTTAATGTTAGTTTAGACTTTTGCTGTCATAATATCCTTTGTGAGGTGAAATAAACGTTATTTTTTATTGTTACTAGCTCGATATTTAAATTTGCTTTCAGCTTTTTGACCAGCAAGTCCAAGACAACGCGCAACACAACCTAATGGGCACTCTCTGTGCAACGTTGCGCTTGACGCACGCGTGTGAGCTCCACTACAACACACTCGCGCTGAGACACCTGCTCGCCTACCCGATCCACGCGCCGTACGTGCCGATATACATCACTAGCAAATAGACGCTGCGTTGACTACTGGTGCTTTATTTCAACCGGCTAATCAAACTGTGTGACTTGACTTGCATTGGTAGATCCAAGATTTCAATCAGTTGGGGCTCTATGATATCCAAACCCAGCACTACTCAAGTCTCGTATTCTTTATGACAGTTAGTCTACGTCTGAAGGGGGTGCATTTGCTGTTCCTTTTTTAAGAAAGAATAAAAGATGTTGGTGGAATTATGGTTATTGCGTCGGTGCGTTGGTAACGCGTTGGCTTATAAATTAGCGATACGTGAAAAGCGAGGTTTGGAATTGAGTTTGTAGCGACACTAGCGAAATTTTGTAGTGAATAAAAATTAACCATGTTTACGACAGCGCCTCCAGCTTCAGTTGCCGCAACTAATTCTAACAGCGCAATAGCCCCGAACTTGCAGCAATGTTTCCCATTCCGTTACTATGTGGGTTGGGCGGCAACTTCCAACTCCATCCTAATGAATTTCGGTCCCCAGGCTTTAGATACATCTGTCTGGAGGGAGATCTCTCTATTGATCAGTTTTCGTACAAGTTAAGAAAAAATAAACTGATCCTTAAATATTTATTTACCACTCCAACGTCACAGATATAAGACATAATTAAAAAGATTTCAAGCACTGCTGATCATCATGAGGGCGAATTGTCGATTATCCACTTGTAGTAGTGCGCGATGTTGGTGTATACGCTCGGGACACCCTCACTGCCGCAGTTTTCTGAACCGAACGATACGATCCCGACCTGGAATACACAGATGAGAGCAATGTATACTCTTATACCACCTACCTTACCCATACATCTTTAAAAAGGCCATTCTATTGATCTATGTCTGTTGTTAGAGGTCTTTCGACCTCTTTCTTTGTTTTATTAATTTGTGACGATTTTCTCAACGTTAGATACAATATACATCATCCAATATGTGCAATTATGCAATGTGCGCAATACTATAGAAATGTATTAAAATTAAATAGTGTAGTACCCTAAGCGTTTAGCGAGACAATCTAAAGATTTATTTCAAGTAAGTTCAATTTTCACAATATTTGTATAAAAGTAAAATAACAATACTAATAAGTACAGTCAGCATCAAATAGATAGAAGTAGCGAAAGTGCAAAATATATCACAACACATCTTCATCACTATAGGATTATTCCTATGTGTGTGTGTGTGTTCTAATGTATTGCGATATATTTGGCCATTTTGACTGCTCCTATCTATTTGATGCTGACTGTACATAAAAAGTTATTATTTATTATTATCTTTTTAATCTATTTATGATTTGCGAGCACTTCCTGAAAACGTCAGGTCAAAATTTGCACCGGCAGTCCCGTTACAGAGAAGGACCAAACGTCAACTCCCTTACATATTATATTAAGAACTGTCAAAACCTGTCAAGTTTCAGGCAGTGAAAGGGACCAGAGATGCAAGACACATTAGCACTATCCCTTTCACTCGGCACGTTGACACAGCTCCTAAAAATCGAGTTGTATTATGCGTGTGACAAGTGTCTTTACCTGGTAATACTGCCCGTCGCGACTTAGCAACAGCGGCGCCCCGCCGAAGCCCGAGCAGGCGTCCCTGCCCTCCTCGCCTCCCGCGCACAGCTGCCCCTCGTGCACCGGGACTGACTCTCCGAAGATGCGCTCGCACATTTCTAAAGGCACTAGCGGGACTTGCAGTTGCTGCTGACGGCTTATCTGGTGAAGTAGTCAGTAGATAAAGGTGTAATTTTAGTGCCGGGCCTACATCTGCCGAAATTGAATGACTTGCAGGAGACATAGAGTTGCAGGTAAAAGCTTTTTATGATAAAAAAAGCCGTCAACACGAGTCTTCGCCGAATTCCAATCTTTCCATTCCATTTTTCTATCAGCTGAAAGACATTCACTGTCAGAACTTCAGGAACAAATTTCAAAATTTAAAGTAATTCGAGAACCATTTAAGGAAAATACTAATGAATCCGCATTTCATTAGCAGATTGTACAAGTTCGTATGACGTCTTTGACATTATTCGATCTTTAATTTTTTCTTACAAAAGACATCAACGCGTCCGGGATTTCGAACTTTTAGAAATAGTAAGTAGGAAAAATTTTAGGTATAGTCATTAAAGTGGTTAAAATAAATTAGTCTCGTTTTATGGTGTAATTTTCAAAATATTCGCGTGGTATGTATATTCATTAAGCCTTAAAATGGTAACAAATGGTTATTATCACACTGCTGCAGTTTGCACACAAAATGTCATTTTATAAATGGTAACAAAAATAACAACTTAATTACGTTCCTATTCATGTCACTACAATTTTGCGCGTCACGTCATACGACAGGTAAGGTCGTTGAATTTAAATCAATGTCCATCACAGATAATCATTTACGCCGCATTACGTGTCGCCTCTATTACTTAGAAATAAAGTTCAAAATGCTCACCAGGTTGTTCTGGCCGGATAATTTGCCCCATCCGACGAGCAAAGCGCGCTCATTTATTATGATTTCCGGCTTCTCGTTTAGGCAGATCGGCGCGACTGATACTGGAATAAACAGCGTGGTAATTAGCAATGACATTGACAGGAATATTCGGCAATTAACATTTTGAGGTGACTTCTTTAAGCCTGAGTGTAAAGATCAATTCTTACGCAAGTAGGGCAAAAAATGGCTAACAGACCAAAACATTTGTTAGAATAAAAATACAGCTTGTCTAAGTTGAAATGATACGACCTTCCTCATTTTTTTTTAGGAACCTTATAACTCGTACTGTAAATTGCATCAATCAATTCAGTTTAAACAAGCTCTAATTTTAATATGCAAAATTTACAAAAGGTACGAAACTACACACATATTATTTTGTATGGTCTTTGCTACAACCAAAGTAGCTAAACCATAGGGGTATTTCGTGTCACCTTATTATGAACGGCTCGCATCCATAAATTGCACCAAAAGGAAAATGGGGTAACTAAGATTTTAAGAATATAATAGAATAGAATAATTTATTAACATACAAATATTAACAGTTACATAATTCAGAAACAGTATCCGGTGAGTGCCAAACTAGGCTGAGCCTGTATCTTGGGACCCACTGAGTCGGTTTACAAATTCGACAGATAACACGTTGGATACACTAAGCTAGTACTTACAAATTAAATCTACTATTATCGTGCGAAAAATTACAAAAAGAAAAAATATATATTTTTAAGGTATTAAAATTAGGCAAAGGTAAATTATAAAAAACTACTACTATGCAGTTGACACTTGATAATCTAAGACGCGCACGCGTGTGTGTGTGTGTGTGTGTGTGTGTGTGTGTGTGTGCATGTGTAAGTGAGCGTGTATGTGTATGAAGCGAGGGATGGTACGTTTGCATGAGAATGTGTGTGTGTATGTTGAGATCTCACTTAGCTATGTGATTGTGTTCTCCTAACTGCACGATCGCAGAATGTCTTCAGTATCATTATATGTGAGAGTAGCAAACCATTGTTTGAGTATGGATTTAACTCTGTATGTGGTACAGGTTTTCAAGTCGCAAGCTCTGCAAACTGCATTGTACACAAACGGGTGTATGAAACTTGCAGAGCGTTTAGCATGCACCGATTTGACGATGGGTACTGGTACGCGATATATTCGTCGGCTCATGATGGAATCTTTCTGGGGTGACTTCGCAATACTCCTGTGGACCCTAATAACTGCGTTGCAAACGAATAACTGCCTAACTCTAAGGTACCCCGTTTCCCTGTACAGAGTGTCTGTAGGGAAACGGAAAGGTTTTTTCAGCATCACTTTAATGACTGCTCGTTGTGCACGCTCAAGCTCAAGTAGTGCCGTCTTACCAGCACTGCCCCAAACCGCGATACAGTATTGAACTATCGACTGACACAGCGCATGGTAGACCACGCGTAAAACCTCCGGGGGAGAGCATCCCGTAGTCGCTTAACCAGGTAGATCACTTTCCTGACTCTCTTTGATAATGCAGTTATGTGATGCTTGAAAGAAAGATGTTCGTCGACGATAAGGCCCAGATACTTCACAGTGCTCTGTCTACTTATGGTACCACAGTTGCAACTCGACCTGTCTGCTTTACATGAGTGTATTTTAATATCACAAGTGTCAGGGGCAGAGGAGACTGCCGTTTTTGAGAAAGGTATATAGTGGCTTTTGTCCACATTCAGAGTAAGGAGATTGCAATCGAGCCAACTTGCCACTCTTGAGAGACCCTCCTCAGCCGATAAGTATGTCTCAGCCCAAGTATTACCATTAAACAAGACCACGGTGTCATCAGCATAACAGGTAAGTAAGGTCAAGTAAGTTATCATAATACTTCAAACTTAAATTTTAAATATCAGGGTTGTAAGCATGCTCAACATTTTTCTTAGTAATAGGACCATAACAGATTATCTGCGGTCTGAGGTCGAGGCATTTTGGAGTTAGCGGGAGCGAGCTATGTATACCAAGAAAGAGAAACGTGCATAATTGCGCGCCATGCCTCTTTGCTCTGGCCGTCGCCTCACCTCCCCTCAACGTCTGGAACCCCGCGGGACGGTTACGCAAGAGCTTGTTCCACTATTAAAGTCACGTGGAACCTGAATTACCTGAATACTTCATCTCGTCCTTGAGTACAATGAGCGCGATATCGTGCCGGAACACCTTTTGCTCGTAGCCGACGTGTACGATCACGTTCTCGACCTTGACGGCCTGCGTGGGAGGCGCGCAGAACAACTCCGTGCAGTCGGGGCTGCGCGCGGTGTCCCACTCTCCAACCACCACTGTCGACCTAAATAGCAAGGAGGATTAAACCAGTTGAAACTGGAAATAAAGAAGACAGGTTAAGTAAAAATCGTTTAAACTCCAATAAATCTCCTGGTAAATTAACATGTCAGAACCCAATCATCCTCAAGCGAGATGTGTGCTCGTTCCTTCTTCACGCCGCCGTACAATCCAGAACAGACTTTTGTAACATGGCTCTATCTGTAAGGTCCATACCTGCATAAAGTCACGTCAATAAAAACCCTCGACAACAGGCATTGTTAAAAACAGTTTAATCTGAAGTCAAATAATGTTTCTTAAGTGTTTTGAGTGTATATATGAACGCTCTTTATAAGTACCCACAATTTGTATCCCTCGGGTTTGGCCAGCGCGCAATGCGCCGCTGTGAGGACCACGCGCTTGGATATGATGGACCCGCTGCAAGCAAATCTGACAATCCCGCTCTCTTCTGAAAAGAAAACAAGAAAGCTGAAGTTTGAGCTGAGGTATATTTGCTGGGATATATTGTAAAGATGTATGAATAAGTAGAAGGGTTACCATTTCATGGCTATGCAGTTCATTTTACGGTAAATGTAAGGGTCGAGGCTCTAAAAGCTATACGCGATACGGTGAAGGAAAAATATTGTGAGGAAACCTACACATTCGAACAGCAGTGTGTGTAAAAAAGGAAAGCACAAAAGATCTTAAAGAGTCGAAGGGCTCATCTGTTCTCAAAGTTAAGACACTAAGGTCACAGACGGTGGCCACTTGGAATCGAACTCTGCACCCTGCGGTCACGAGTCGACACCTGAAACCACTAAGCCACCGATGACATCGATGTGCTTCGTGGTACCTGATGACAGCCATCTCGATCTTTTAATATAACATCCACAAACCTTAACCTCCCCAATACGTACATCGTACTCGGTATTACGTATTGAGCTATAGCTTGGCAAAGAAAATTTTGGAAAACATCGCTGATTGAATAGAAATTGATTAATTTACCCAAACAATGCTGCCTATTTGCAAATGTTACCACGAGAAATATTGTAGTTCCACCTGCCACCTGCACCTGCGTCATACCCTTCTTTGCCAAGCTATCAAACCCAACTTACTGGTAAACCCGATCCTGGCGACCCAGGGGTGGGCTCCTAGCCCCTTGTAGTCCACTCCCTGCACCATGCTGCGGCCGCACTTCTCAGTTCCATCCTGGTACATTTTTCCACACTCACAGGAGGGGCAGCAGACGTAGTCCTCGCCGTTCACGTGGCCGCAGGTCAGCTCGTTCAGGCGGTGGAAATATCTGAAGAGTGGGGTTAGAGTCAGGGCTTGTTAACGTTACTAGATAACATAATAAATAACGTTACTTAACGGTAATTTTATAAAAATACTTTGGTAACGGTATACATTTTAATGTTATTTGGTACAGTAATTTTATTATAATATTAACTGCCGCACTTAGAGACGTCAATTAAGTTTTAAGTTTCATTAAAGTTGCTGCGTCTTATTCTATTGCTATAGCAAAGACAGTGACAGCAGCTACTTTAATGAAACTTGAAACTTAATTGACGTCTCTGAGTGCGGCGGTAACTTACTAACTTTAATTTTATCGTTAATTTTAACAATAGCCCGAGGCTTCTTAATTACTAGATGATAACATAATATTAAATAACATTACTTTACGGTAATTTCATAAAAATACCGTTAACTACCGTTAAATTTAAGATAAATACCGTTAAAAATAATGTTAAATCAAGCTAATGACGAGTGCCGATAACGTTAATAAAATAACGTTAATATTAACAATACTTTGCTTTTAACGTTACCTTAATTTACCGGTAAAAATAACGCTAAAATAAATTAACAAAATTTTAACGATATATTTTGCTAACGTTAACTGTCGATCAGCGGGTAACGTTAGCAACTTTTCAACGTTAAATCAAGCCCTGGTTAGAGTAGGTATTCTCTTGGAAAACTTCTATGGTCTATTAGTCTCTGATTTTGCAGGCGGGCTTAGCGTGATCCATCAAAACCTTCGGCCAATAATACACAACTAGATAACCGGTTACAGAACAAAAAACGGCCAAGCGAATAAGATCTCACTTCAAAATGGGATCTTAATATAATTAAACAAAATTAAGCATTGCGTTAATGACGTACTACTTAAATAAAAATATTTTAGCTTGACAATGGTTCTATAGAAGTACCTATCTAAGTTTGTACTGGTGGCCATAAGACATTTTTCTAGAGAATTTTCTATTAGACTCGGCGTCTATTCGTTGGTACGTCAATCATCAATACGTATATACTCGGACAAATCCTTGGCTCATAACTTGGCTTATGTAACTGCGCATAGTGCCTGTAAGCACGTCGGGAAAAATAACTTAAAATGAGTTACGAAGGTAGCAACGGAGGTTTCTAAGAGAACAGCGCACGTTTGATTAAGTACTAATATAAAGCAAATTAGAATATGTTAAAGCGATCCAGCGTATTTGAAAAAGAAAAGGTCGATACTTGTCGTTTGCGCATTAAGGGGCCACAATCGGTATATTGCAGCGCTGGCTTGCATTTGTTGCATTAGGTTAGACAGTACGCTTATAAAGTAGGTTGGATGTAGTTGTGACATTCACACGATTGTAAAAAGACCTAAAATTAAAAATAAAATCCTAGATTAAAATCTTACTTGTCTGATGAAAAACAGGAAAAGTCCAATAAGTCCCCCAGCATTGGGCACGTGCTGATCGGCATGCAAGTCGTATTTGGTGGACATGGCCCCTGAAAATAATTTTCGAATTTATAATATCATGATATACATAACCTTATTAGAAAAAATATCTTTATAACTTACTTTTAAATCTAAATCACCGTCGTCATTTCCTTCGTTTTCCATTCCAATGCCTATTGATATACCTGAAATCGGTTTTAATAAAATTTTACTACCTATACTTAAATCCAGTAAAAAACCGAGTTTCAATTGTATTTTTAAAAACCCCGTTTAAAAAAGCGGGGGTAAATGTTTGACGCCTCCGTCTTTGTGGCTTTGCAGCTTCCAAACGGATGAACCGTTTCAATGCAGTTTTTTTTAAATTAAAGTTCACACAAATACTAAACAAGTAGTCAAGTTCGATATGAACTATTTAGGACGACGATAAACGTTTTTAGGCAAATAAAAACTTCAATTGGTACAAAGAAAACATTCAAGGCTCAGGCTTTACGCGGGGATCGCACCTAGCCCCCTAACATGCATGCAAGAAATAATCCATATTCTAACGTAAGACTTAACACTAAAGGTTTAAAATAAAAGTGTCTCGTCTTGATAAAATCGCTATAAAAATTTGAAAATCGCAATAGTCGCTTAGTAAAAAGGTAATAAAAGTCAGGACGAGACATTATTTTAAATTTTAAGCGTTAGTCTTACGTTAGAATATGGAATAGATGTTTTCATTTTTCAAGTACCTGTCAAATTTTATCTCGTGCTTGCATGTTAAGCCCGCTGAATCTCTAGCTTAGTAGTGGGTCACTACCAACTAGCTATTATTTTTAGTAGTTTTCTTACTAATTGTAGTGGTGGAATAGCTTTTTCAATGATACTTGCATTTGTTTAAAAGGTAAAAACACACCCACATGATATTAGAACCGAGACACTACAGAATACTAAATGCTAGTAAATTCCGCCGGTAGTCGAGTGACATAATTGTCACAGCATCAATATTGCATGTTTATCACGACCTTGTTCAGATAGATTATTATCATTATGCCCGTAATGTTCATATACATAGTCCTAATCGAGGCTGAGTATTGTTGCCTGGAAATTATTGGTCGCTAGTGCATGCGTTGGAAATGGTCGACGGGCCAAAGTAATTATTATCAACTAGCTTTTGCCCGCGACTCAGTCCGCGTAAAAGTCGATAAACGACTGTATCCCTCGGGAACTATCAAATTTTCCGGGATAAAAACTATCCTTTATCCTTTCCCGGGACTCAAACTATATCCACACCAAATTTAATAATCTAAATCGGTTCCGTGGTGTGAATAGGTAACAGACAGACAGACAAAGTTACTTTCGCATTAATAATGTTAGTAGGGATTGCCTGTGTGTATCTTTATACGACTGTGTATGAGGAAAAATATATTATAGCGCAGCTTCTCGTCTTTTTAACGGTTAGTGCCATTAAAGATAATATTCCTTATACTCGTATGTCAATATCGATCCTGACCTAATATCTACACCATGGTTTGCGTAATATATATATGTGGCTTGTGTTGATTTCCAAATCAACAAATATTTATTAAACTTTATTTAAAATAGTAATATGGGATTATAGAAATGTAACCGGTTGATGGTTGATGCACTGCGAATTATATCGAGGTACAAATTAAACAACCGCACAAGAATCGCAAGTACGCTATCGGTGTTGAAGGCTCGTTTCTCTAAGATTACTAGTCATATCAGTTCGAAAATACTCAGAAAGTTAATTTTACAGAAATATGACAGGACAAATTCATCTTACAATTGATCAATAAACCCTAGTGATGGACAACACTATAGTTTGCCCCCATTATAAATTCTACGAAGATAATATATCATGCAAAATCCTTATAAACCCAAAAATGTTATTGCATTAAAGTGTTGGCGAAAGTCACTACATTTTCCAAATGATAGAGCCGTTATACCATGCTTGAGGATTAAACGCATAGAAAACTATCAGCAAAATGTAACTGAAAAAAAAGTCTTCAAAAACCCACTATAAACCACGTTCCATAATGACCGTTCTCCTTGGAATTTCCTATTTGGTGCCTAATATTTACATGAAATATATAACACTGATTTACTTACTCCCGAACTGCGCATGCACGTTCCACTTCAACACAAACCCACTGAACAAGAGAAACACTTCCGCGAGCATTTTGCAACATTATCTAATACACACTCATTGGCCCTGCACTCCTGTCAAATCTGTATCAAGTGTGCGCGTGAGACGGGCCACAACAAAAATGATACGGTTAACACAAAGCCTCCGATTCGCCAGGCCTGCTTCAGGAGCGCACAACCTTCTAATTACGTGATTGATTTACAAAATAAATCATTAATTTAATTATTAAAACTATGTGATTATGTAGGCAGATGCATGTCTCTCTTCTTTCTTTGTATATAAGTACTTAGTAGTGTTTCACTAGGAGAGCATTGTACATCGTACTGTCAATAAGAAGTTACACTATGTCAGGTAAAGTTCTTTTAAATTATCTCTCAAATTATAATGATGATGATTACTGATGGTTGTCATCGTCGCTTTGTCGTCATCGTAATTGAATTTAACTATTTAGTTGGATTTATAAATCAAATGCGTCTCTTTCCCTGAGACCTTTGTACACATAATGCAAAATAAAGTATATAAATAATTTGTAGGTCAATGTATTCATTTTTATAATAAATTACCCGACGTAGTTTTAGAGTTACCCCTTCCAGCACTTAAAAATTACTTGAAAAAGTCGTTGATGTCAAAGGCGTACTATAGGGTCGAGGACTATCTAACGGACAAAAATGCTTGGCCTAAACCAGAAAATTAACTAATATTTAATGTTCAATAGCTTACCTACTACTCGTACATACCTCATAAAAATCATGTAAACGCTGTATCTCGTCTAGGGGACACGGTTTATGTAGGAAGACATGTCAAAACTGTTTTGTGTGATATATATATAAATTTTCTCGTAGTCATTCTGACATGTTTTCCTGCAAAACTACGCAGATATTTAATATTATTTTTACAGTTTTATATAATGCTAGAATAAGAAGTGACATTGTTATATTTTCATTTAAAAAATGACTAACTGTTGAGTTTCTTGCGGCGCTTCTTCTCAGCAGTGGTCTCCTCTTGGGAAGCGCTGGTAGATGTTGACGTGTAAAAGTGCCCGTGCGGCCTACTTACTGAATAAATATCTTTCATCTTTTTTTTTTTAAATGAGTATGAGTATGAGACCTTAGTTCAAACAGCGGGTGGGGCGGGACGGCGACGCGACGCTAGCGGGACGTCGGCGCGGCGTGCAGGCAGGTCATGTCGCGTCGATGAAATTCGCAGGATGTGAGTTTCCGGGGGTGAAAAATTGATCTAGCTAGTTTTTTTTTTGTTTTTGTTTAGAAATCGATGAAAATTAGGTTTCGACCTGAGCGACGACGCTCGGTCTCCCAAGTACTAAATTTTGATATCATGCGATAAAATTGGAAAGTTTTAATTCCAATATCTAAAAAAAGTGAAAATTTCAGAAATTATTATATAACCGTCATAAGTGCTGCACCAACAGCTTGTCAAAATGTCAGACTTTAACGGATTAAATCAAAGTAAAAGTTTTGGTGTGGTGCGGCCTAAGAGCATTGACGCCACAAATGGTTGACGACCCCGGGCGAATGTGAATCACCGCTACAAATTGTTAACTTTAGATCGGCGCGGGGTCTATTCACAGTAAGTAATTAAACACAGTAACGAAGCGACTAGCGTATACTGTTCTATGCAACACTTTATAATTATAAACCAACAAAATTGTATATCAAGCCGCTTTATTTCAAACTAGGTACCTTTTGCCCGCGACTGCTATCACGTAGAATTTGTTAATTGCTATTCCCTCGGGAACTGTCTTATTTCCGGGATAAAATGTATCCTATGTCCCTCTTCAGGACACAATCTATAGTAAAACTAGCACTACCCCGCGACTCCGTCCGCGTGGTAGTCATTTTTCGTTTATCCCTCGGGAATTATCAAATTTTACGGGATGAAAAGTATTATCCAGGTAAGTAATAAACTATCTGTGTGCCAAATTTCATGAAAGTCGGTCGAGCCGTACCGAACTAACCCGATTTTGTTTTATATATTTAGATTATTCACTTTATTGTGGTTTTTGGTAGTTAGGTACCTAAACCAAAGTGAAGAAATAGAAGCTTTTGTCTGCGACTGCGTTCACGCAAATTTTTTTATCGATATTCCCTCTGGAGTGTTTGATTTTCCGGGATAAGAAATTTAGAAGTTTGTCTATGCGCTGTGGCTGTGCACCAAACTTCACATAGATCAGTTGCGGCGTTGAACCATAAAGACGAAACTAACAAACAAAGAGATACAGTAACTACAATATATGAATGATTAGTATAAATGCTTTATAGTTTTAAGCAGTATTCGGTGACCTTCACTACGTTGTTTTTTTAATTTATTTAAAGTATTTGCTTACCCAAATATTTGATCTCAATTTTAATGTGATGGTACATGAAGACTTGGTCGAAGTTAAAGCGTGATTTATTAAAATATAGCTTAGCCAAAGCTTGTTTCATATTCTATGTGGACGTTCCCATTTTCTTAATAACCCATTCTTTTAGAGCTGCCGCACATTGGGCCACTAGTCGCGGCCACAGCGTAGCCACTAGTGGCCGCCACAAGCTGCGGACGAGTTTTTTCATACATTTTGTATAGCATCGGCGCACACCGAGCGTTCGAGTGGCCGCGTCTGAGCCACAAGCTGCGGTTGTCGCCCGCGCTCGCTACTAGTGGCCGCGTTTTGTCGCTCGCTTCACGCGCACACTCAGCCAAAGTCGCCGGCTTCTCCAATAAACAATAGCCAATAGTGGCAGCCACTAGTGGCCGCCACTCAGCCACCGGTGGCCGTGATTGGTGGTTGCGTCTAGTGGCTTAGCCAAACCACTAGTGATCGCGTTTAGTGGCGGCCACTAGTGGCTCAATGTGCGGCCGCCCTTAGGGATAGCTATACATATACCTACTTCGAAATTCTTAAATTGGAATCCACATTCGCTCTTCGCTACAAATTCGCCAATCCCACATTTGGAGATGTCACTCACAGTGGCCAAAATTTTAAGAAATGCTCATTGGAGCGCGTGCGCCGCGATCATTTTCAACAGCACTTGTCTCGTCTGTTTCTTTTTCAGACCCTCCAAGAAATCACTGTTCTTGGATACAAATTCTCGCAAATCTTTTTCCTATATTTTTTATTGTGCGTTTCTTGGTACTGGAGCCGTATTTGACCTGCCATGTAGTAGGCAGCGAACGGGATAGAGCTATATGACTGATATAACTGTGTCCCTTTTACTCCCTGTTACATTGCTGGTTTTTACAGACATAATGCCTACGGTCTCTTGTTCGCAAACTGTGGTGGTTTTATCTCCGCGATCTTTTTACTCCTGTATTGTAGTTTTTGTGGTGTGATGTCATGGCGTCGCTTACACCTCGTGCGGGACAACAGGGCAGTAAACCCTGCAAACGCGAGTAGGTACTATGTTTTAGGTGCTTTACTGTGAATATTTTATACCTTTAACCGATGTAATATAATGACTTTTTCATAAAGATTTCTCAGTGGTCAAATCTAAATAACTTAGGGCCGTATTATCCCCGTCTCAAGATAGGCCAAAGTAAACGTCAATCCATACAAAACTTTCATTTTTGACGCATCTTGTGACGGGGATCAGAGTTGAGATGAGTTTTTTAATACGGCCCTTAGGGCCGTATTAATAAACTCGTCTCAACTGTGATCCCCGTCTCGAGATACGTCAAAGTAAACGTCAATCCATAGAAAACTGTCATTTTAGACGCATCTTGTGAAGAGCGTCTCACACAAGATCAGTTTATTAATACGGCCCTTAGAAATCTGTACCTAGGTCTTGGGTGCAAACTGCGTTTCTCCCGCTCTCTGAAACTCACTATTCATAGTATGTAGCGATAAAACCGCCTAGGCGACTGTCACTTACCATTGTCGTTCTTCAGTTTATTTTTTATTATCTGTGGTGTGCAATAAAGAGCATTATATCGTATTAATAAATAGGTACTCAATAACATGATATTCATTTTGAAGAATAATCTAAATCTAATTTTAAATAATCGGATAGGTAACTGTAAGAACAGCTTTTGCAGAATATTATACTAGAATAACTAAATGTTAGGCGTAAAAAAAATTTAAATTACCAACTAAAACGTATTCGTTTTGTACAATGGACAACTGCAATTTTCATCTAATTTGTCACTCAGTACAGACAGCCACATCCGCGTGGGTCACGGGCCGTCACGGCTTTGTCTACGGCATGTGAAAAATTACTTCCTAATCAGATAATTTCATACAATTACACGTTTTGGAATTTAAAAAATGGTTGTGCCCGGGTGACCTTAAACAGGGCGCTCTAGTTCTAACAGCATCACTATTCACTGGTAACAGACCACTGGTGAGCCTTATTGTAAGGAGATAAGATTCACTAATGGTCAGTTAACTATGTTGCTGATAGTTCATTGCGCCAATGGTGATCTGTTTTGTCGTTTTTAGGGTTCCGTACCAAATACTTAAAAAGCCCTTATAAGATGACTTTGTTGTCCGTCTGTCCGTCTGTCTTCTCCTGTCTGTCAAGGCCCTTTTTCTCGAGAATGGCTGAAGCAATCAGGCTGAAATTTAGAATAGATGTAAGTAGTATTTAGTGGTCCGCGCAAGGCCTCATTATTAGAATTTATAAAAAAGTTTTATTGTAGGTACCTAATTGGAAAACGGGGGTTTAAAAATAAAAGGAAAGCGGTTATAGCAAATGGGATATTATATAAAAGGGTTCATATAAAATTATTTCTTCTAGTCATTTTGTTCAAGATTTATGACCAAAATTGTACAAAAAATAACCTGTCACCCTTAGATAAATGCTTTCGAGTGGAATGTGATTTTACCACGTTTATTTAATTTATGAGAAGCATTGTCGCACCCATTTATTACGGAAACTGTCATTTTGAATAAAAATCCGGGAGCTGTTGACGCTGTATGACGTGATTGCGATTGACAGACGCCGATCGCCGAGTAAGCCAAAATGGTTTAGTTTAAGTGGTTACAAATTTGGTGCGCGGACTGGGTTTCTATGTGTTATTGATGTTATTATTCTAAGTGCACTACCGAGTAATGGCTTCTCTCCTCTAAATAATGGTGATAAAATATTGCCGCTAGATGCTATACTTGTAAAGTTATAAGCAATCTTGCCATAACATATTTCGTTACATATGTTTTTTGCAAGTGACCCCCATACCAAAGACTTCTATGTATACTACTAGACCGGTAATATTTTAAGGCGTGAGACAATGATGTGACAGCTGGCAGACAGTTAACGTATAGTAAGAGTTTTATAAAATGTCGGAATCCACTTGAGAGCTAATCTTTTAAACAATGGTATTGTTTCTATTGTGTACTCCAACCGCAAATCATCGGTGCACAATGAAACGAAATAAATACTTAACAGAATAATTAATTTGAATAGCGACTCATAATTAATTTGAATAGCGACATAGTAAATTAAATTCATCCTTAATATAATTAAATTGATTCATTTTCGTAATCATTAATCGTGTTTCCCGAAATTAAATAGTTTCTTTTTAATATTTTTGCACAGTTGTCATTTTGAGGTTTTTGCACAGTTGTCAGTTGTTATATCCACACCCTAAAATTGTCTATACCACAGAATAAGTACTTTCATGGAAACCGAACTATAAGAAACAGCAAAAGACGTATATGACCTTTTTCTATTTATGGTATGGCATTCATGGCAAACGAAAGAATACCTATAAGGACATCTCTTTCTAACTCGTTATGAATGCCATAAATATAAAAAGGTCAAACCTACGTCATTTGTTTTTTTCTTATATTCCGGTTTCTATGCAAGTACTTATTCTGTAATAATCCTCCATTCACTTACACCGTGATTGGCTGTTTAGGGGTTTCCAAAGTAAATAAAAATAAAAATAAACTTTAATCCCTAGAGATTAAAAAGGAACTTTAACCCGATATGCAGAGACTAAATTAGCATTTTAAGAGAAGTGAAATAAATATTTACTGTCACTGTCGTGTGATCGGTGATTAAATAAAAGTTTTCACCAAACGGATTTGCTGACTAATCAGTTGGAAGATAGATAGTTGTACCTAAGTTTCAGATTGCGTATCGCTTGGCAAAGAGTTTGACACATACTTGCTTTTAATAGAGCAACTGTAAGTGTAGACCACTGAGTATATAATCACTACGTTAGAGACGGCACTCTGAAGTTAGCCTTGATTTTTGTTTTAAACTGCAACTAATGGAGATCCATGCAACCTCCTTATGCACTTGGCTGGTAGAAGAATAAACTGCTATTTCATTTTGGCAATGTCAACAATCTTGTGATTTGACCGCCATTTTACGGAAAAAAGCACCATGTTTTAAATTCATGTAGGTAAATTTTATTTAAAATTACAGATGACCCGACTAACAAAACAGCGGCAAAAACCTAAGGTCAGTTCCATATTTTTAACTACTTACAATATTCCTATTATGATTTCGATGATATTAATTCAATTAATTGCTATGTTGTATTTATTTCAGATAATGATACCGTAGACGTTCATTCAGCCTTATAACATCATATATCATACCATAATGCCTGCATCTCGAATTAGGTTGTTGAGCAGCACCTCAGAGCACAACTCTATATTCACCTACGTATGTCTCATAAGCAATGTAAAGCCGGATGATTCGGCGGGTAACTTTACTACACGTATCAGGGATGAACTGGTAGGTACTTCATCATGCTTAGAACAGCACCAATGTATCTTTGTCTTTTACGTACTGAAAAGCATGAAACAATCTTGATTTTTTATTACTCGTTTTAAATCTTGTCCAAGTAATATTAGTAAAGATTTTGTTTGAATTTTAGACAGACCTAAATGAAGATGAAACACCAATAAGATTAGAAAGATCCAAAGCACTTCTCCAACTTGCAGAGGGTACTTTAGACCCCAGTGATGCAGGCCTTAAGGATAAGATAAAAACAGAGGATTCCAATGCAGTTAGTATGCATAGCTATTGTAAATTGGCAATGATACAGAACTAGGTATTGGTGGTCCGGTTTCTACTTGTTAATTCTGCGGCAAGCAGGAGTGTTCACACATAGTTCCTGTCACCTGTAGCATAGACGAGTTGCATTTCGTTAGGGTTGGTACTTCACGCATTTGCTATCTTAGATTCAGATTCAGATTTTATTACTCAATATAAATTACAGTATAAATTGCACTTCCTTGTTTTTTATTCTCGAAGTCTGCATGCCAAGAAAACATCTAGTTATATCTATTTTTATTTACCAGCCCGCAACAAGTTCAAATGACGTCGACGCAGAGAAAAGCGAAGAATATGTTAACCCAAATATTCTCAAACTAACGAGAATGCAGTGGCTCACCAACAGCCGTGAAGGATCTCTGGACGCTAGGTGAGTGGACTGGCTCTTATTCGTTTTATTCGGAAATGAAGTGAATGTAGTTACAGCCATGGTGTCGTTCCAGAAAAGTAAATGCTCTCACTGGTGTCAAGGCAAAAAAACACCATTCTTAATGGCCTGCCAAGAATCACCAGAGGTAAACACCGTATGACTTTTGAAACGTTTTTCGCATTTGGTTGGGGCTTTTTTGACGAATTTTTTTTTTCTAGAATAACAACACTGTCAGCATCGCAGTCGATCTCGAGCTATGAATCTGAATTAGATGAACACGAAAAGTGTGAGAGTGAAAGGACCTTGTCTACTATCCTACGCTTGGATAAGGAGCACAATTTGTTCGGGCTGTCAAATATAACCATCTTTTCTCCGCCAAGGAGTTCAAGGAAAAGACGCAGAGAAGATAACAGAGCGGTGTTCCATCAGACGTCAATCATTCAAGTTTGCTTCTCAAAAGGATGCTGCAGATATAGGGTAAATAAAACTTTAATTTAACTTCGTTTGTTTGTGTATTTGCCAGTTTTTTTTACCGACTTAAAAAAGGAGGCGATTCTATGTTCAACTATATGTATGTTTTTTTAGATATGTTTACCGATATCATAGTCAATTGTAGAGAGATTTTGTTTTTTTTTGTTTAAAATGAAAGCAACATGTATACATACAAGTTGGACCCATTGTCACGAAATAGAATCCATGAGAAATCAACGAAACTTCACAAAAATTAAAGGCACACTTACCATGTCTTGCTTTCCAAAGGCACCTTTGGTAAAGTAGAACTGATGATGGAGACCATAAATGATCATCAAAACTCCTTAATAATAAGTACTTCACGGATGACGCTGAGCTTTCTTTATTAAGATTATCAAGCTACTCAATCTCATAATCCATATTGTGGTGAAGTGGAACTGATGGGAAAGTAATAGTAGAACTATTTACTCAACGTTTGATGTCCCTGCATGCTGGACAGCGACAATTTGCTAAGGGTGATGAGGAATTTGGCATTAGGATATTGTTTCTTAAATGTGCTGTAGTTAATCCTACAATAATAGGTACCTACTACAATCACTAAAAACCGAAAAAAATTTTAAAAAAATACAACCGCCTTCAAAAACCCACTAAAAGTGTTAAATAATGCCGGGGTGGGTCTCTTCTGAATTCCCTTTTTGGTGCCCGATTCTATACGTAACTACGTATATTAATAAATAATGCAGGAATGATATCGAAGTCGGTGGCAAGAATCAAGTTAAATTGCTATTGTGTACTTGAGACCGGCTGCAATGGGATACATTTCATGCATCGCCTGAAATATTCCAAAGAGTACCTACCGGACATTATTTAACACTTTTTAATGGTTTTTGGAGGTGGTTTTATTATTAAGTAAGTAGTTAATTTTTTAATTTCAAATCTTGCAAGTGAATTTAGTAACTTGGTTCCGTTATTAGAATAGGTTGAAATTTGGTACATATTATTATGTATTTGTATACTTAATGAATGACAATTCAATATTATAGATAAAAACTGAGGGCTTATTGCCTAACGCACTCGCGATCGTGATCGCTTTCATATTTGACAGTTGAAGTCAAATCTGCCTACAAAATGAAAGCAATTGTGTCACTTTCAAGTCGATCGCGATCGCGAGTGCGTTAGGCAATAAGCCCTCTGGTCTAATGATGGAATCGATAGTATATGTGGTATATGTACCTAACAGAATCTCCGTTGTAAGTAGTTAAAGTAGACCTCACGAGTCAGTGTACTCGTTACTTGGTCCCGATAAGTAGCTAATTATTGTGCGCTAATAAAAAGTACAGTCGGCTATATTACTTTTGTCCCAAAAATAAAAATTTGATTGAAATTTATTATTGGGTGGTGGAATCATTCCTACTCATATGAATTCTCTGAATAATCGTAAAGTGCTCGCTTTCTGTGCTGTGGGGTTTTTATAATTAAATAAAACTTTTAATTTTAGGGCTGGTTAGTTTCCTGATTAAATTGACAATGTTTCCTTCCGCAGACTTCTACCAGCTTGCCGGCGTCATTAAAAGTAAGTTTAGTATATTTATCACGCCTAGAATTTCGTGTTGGTGGGAGTACCTAATGTTTGATAATTTGTTAAAGTGTGGAAGATGCCGGAACTGGTGCAGTGTGATGCCAAGCCCGGGGGGCTGCCCGCCGTATCTGAGCTGCAGTAGCACGTGTGGATCTTGCAACGTAAGACTGTCCATCCACACTTTCATACGAGTGGGGGATCCTATTGTCAGCACACCTGACTGCCCCACAGAGCCACAGACTAACTCATCGGCTGATATTGGCCTGTCAGTTCATCGTGATAGAACACAGAATCTCAGTTTCTCTTAGGGTTTCATACATTTCTTCATAGATTTTGGACGACAGGCCGCCTGACAGACTTCGGACTGCAGGTAAACCTGTTAGTCTATGGAATCCTTAATTGGTTGGCGTTGTTACTCTATTTATATAGTGTTGGTGTTAGAAGTGGCACTGTCTACGAAGCCAGCTTATCGGGGAAATGTTTTGTGTAGAAGGGGTATTAGATGTCTGTAACATAAAAATTGTCAAAGATTTAATTTAATTTAATAAAATGTTGATTTTATTTCAGCTATTTCCTCCTTGCAGTAGTCCTGGCCCCGTAAGTACCTACTTCATTTATTTTTACGCATTGAGGTTTACTAACTAGAGGAGCAGTAACCGCGCCAAAATCGTGTCACCTCACTAGGGACCACTGTCTCTAGTCCCTTACGTCAAGTTATAGTACGTTCGCGTTAAGAATGCAGTGAATCATCAGCGCAACTGCAGGGTAAAGGTGTATTCACAGTGGAGTTATATTTTAAAACATTAAGTTTAATGGATAAATATAAATTTAATTGTCCTAAAACAAAGTCATTAATAATATATTTCAATCATTATCAGTAGAATCTTCGTTCGTATTTATTATAATAGAATTTTCTTCTGCGAGTTCCATGACGTCATCCAAATTCACACTGTTTAAAGTACTTGAAAATATTATAAATTACTTTTCTTTCCCCACTATGAATTATTGAGCCTCTTTTATTCTAACGAATAGGTGAGGTAATCATTTTTAATAAAATTTTATGTAAGTAGCGCGTAAAGGACACAACCGTTTCGTTCAAAAGTCTGCCTTCAACTAGTCACTGTGCACTTGACTTTTTAATTTTGAGCGACCTGATTGGTTAGGGGGCGTGGCTAAGCCGGCGGCCAACGATGATTCACTGCATTCTTAACGCGAACGAACTATAGTTGTCAAACAGACGCCTTCCGTGCAACATGTTACGGAAAATGGGCCAATGCGTGGTAAAAGAGTGCTTCTCAAAGTCTCAAACACATAAAAAGGCAAAAAGAATAACTTTTCACAGTTGAAAATATTTGGTCTGCGTTAAAATAAATGTAATTAACACGTCTGATACTAATTGTTTAGGCACAGTGCTGCTAGAAAAAAAAAAGATTCATTTCCCCGAGTTTTTTGGGGAATTCAAAACTGTCATATGTATTACCGTCCATCCGTAAAATAAATAAAATTAGATCTAATAATTAATGTTTCTAAACGGTTACTCTTGGGCGCTTAAATTTACTGCTTGAAGAATTATTTGTTATTTTTAGAATATCGATAATAAAGTCACTATAGACAATTACTTTTCTGTTTTTATTAGTATAGATAGGTTTTTACCAGAAATAAACGCGGCCAAGCAAGTTTAACAATTATGCCAAATTTTAAGTTGAGAGCTTTTGTGGTTACTGAGAAAATCTGAGATAAGTTTCTATCATCTTCTGCTTATCAAGATAAATCCAACGAGCCCAAACACGGCGGGGCTATCTTGTTTCGTTGCGGAGTTCCTATGGCCATCAACTTCCGACTGCATCATCAGACCAGCTCCATGGTATTATATAATTGCATTATCACATTTATCACTCAAGTTACGTAAGTATACTTTATAGTTTTTAAATATGTCAGCCGACAGACGGTATCTATTAATTTAGTCAAATTACGTAAATAAATGCTTATATATTACTGACATACTTGTAAGCGAGAAATAAAACATATCAATAAAATATTTAAAAATAATTGAGTTCTTGTAACGATTACTATTATCAAAGAATTTACTCGATTTTTCGGGGGAAACTTTCATGTAGGCAACACCTAACTTTTCACTACAGGTGAGCACGCCATCTTTGTCTATTGCGTATAACTGCGTTTTTCTAGCGTATTAGTGTAAGAGAGATAGATATAGTTTGTTCAAATATTATTGGTTTTAAAGCTACGTCACGATTATTAGTTATTGGCACGCTTTAAATGAAGTTTGCCCCTCTAGTTAATATATCTCAATGTTTTTACGTTAAGTTATTGTGCAAACTGCAATATTAGTTAACATTTTTTATTAATTGTTACAGCCTACGCCCAAATGCTTCGACGGACCTTGTGGAGGAGGAGGTCTCACGGTATGGAAAGCCATTGATTAAAAAAACCGGCCAAGTGCTTGTCGGACTTCGCAGATATAGGGTTTCGTACCAAATTATGAATAATTATATTGGTATTTGTTAGTTCAAGTTCATAGGTCCATGGGAAGTTAAAAAAATATTCAAAACAAAAACAGCTGACTTTGGTAGCTTCTCATTCCTTTGTTTTCCAATATATTTTAAAATAAAAAATAAAATATTTAACAACGATACCGCATTCGATGGGGTAGTTCAATTTTTTTTTCGCGCCCCCCTGTAATTGTATGGGCAGACGGACAGATGGACACGTGAGTGACAGCAATAGGACCCTTCGGGTGCGGAACCCTAAAAAAGGGTTAGGCAGAAAATATCATCAAAATTATTTTATGATGAGGTTATTTTATCTATGATCCTACGTCCGAAATAATCTATACTATCCATACTAATATTATAAGTGCGAAAGTAACTCTGTCTGTCTGTCTGTTACCTCTTAACGCTTAAACCGCTGAATTGATTTAGATGAAATTTGGTATGGAGATAGTTTGAGTCCCGGGGAAGGACGTAGGATAGTTTTTATCCCGGAAAATTTGATAGTTCCCGTGCGATACACGATAAACGACTTCTACGCGGACTTCTATCTTTTTCCTTATAACGGCGGATTTCCTAAAAAATAATACAAAAGGTCAAAAAGTAAAATACCGGAGCCTCATACCAAAAACGTTTTTTCAACACTTTTTTGTATTTGATCTATCGCAAAAACGGTAATACCTACACAAGCGTTAAATTTGTTATGATTAATGATTATAGAACAAACCCTATAGACAAATAACAAATAATAAAATAAAATGTGTACGGAACCTTAATTGCGCGAGTCCAAGTCGCACTTGACCAGTTTTTGTCTTAACGTATTGTTAATCCGAATTATCATTTATTCCTATAATAATGCACTTTTTTGTATTATTTCAGATTAAAGTCTTTAAAAAGCCGCCGTACAAAGAGACATATGTAAGTTTTAACCTTATCTTTGGATAATAATTTACTTGTATTTCCTCTACTTAGGTATTCTCAATTCAGTAACTGTGTATTTATTTGTTTAATTGTCAAGGTATAAACTTAAGTTAAGTCAATCATATCGACAAAGTTCTGCAAAGCAAGCACAAATTATGAAAACATTTGTTTAATAGTCATTTTAAAATACGACACGGCCCAGCCCTCTATTATTCTTCAAAAGCAGTCGTATCGTATGTACAGTCGCCATCATATATATTGCAGCAAACAAGGTGCTCACAAATATTTGAACACGACTCTATTGTCAAGGCGTTAGAGTGCATGTTCAGATATTTTTGAGCACTCTGATATGTACAGATATATTTGATGGCGAACTGTACCTTCATATTTTTGTTTATTCAAAAATATTTGCTTATATCGTATTTATGATAACTTCTATTTGACAGCCAGAGATAGTGCCACAGTCCAGCTGCGAGCTTGTAAAAGTAAGTTATTAAAAGCGTCCAGTCTGTAATGCGTGAGCTACTTGACATGACATACGCTTACGAACACATATACTGAGGTCCTAGTGAAAAAAGGTATAAATCAACTTAACTCTTAATAAAAAAGGCTATAAATCATAATACAGAGTACATTAGACTTATATACCCTTTTTCACGTAAAGTTTAGAAGACTTATACCCTTTTTCACTAGGACCCCAGGGGGGCTACTTTAAAAATCAAAGTTCGAAGTTACGTTAGCTCCCTCTCTTTCTTACGATTTAAACACAATTCACGAGCGAAAGGGGTGGTACATACAAACTTTCAAAATTAATGTTTCATGGTAACCAACCAGATTATAGGGCCTTGCCCACATCACACGGCGAGCTCGTTGATCAACCGCGTCGCTCGCAACACGCTTGCAAATCGCCAGTGTGATGATAATACATGTGCTATACGGTTTTAAACCACAGTTTAAAAGAGGCGATTTAAAACCGTGTAAACAGTGGTTTTAAACCAAATTTCATATGACCTTTAAACGCCCTTGGCAGACACCAAGGTCACCTTGGATTAAAACCGTGTAGCACACGGATAAGGCCCATAAATACTTACTCATAGTATAGGTATCGCCACGAGAGTTGAGGTGAACGGTTACACACACAACTACATAGTACAGTCAGCTGCAGAGAAAACTAACCACCTCTGCATACAATTTACTTAGCAGGGGGGGTTACTTTTCTCTGCAGCTGACTGTACTAATAGCAAAAAAGCTAGTGAATGAACGAATGAGTGAATGTGATTTAAGCGCACGATTGAATTATATATTACCTACGCTGAAACTGCTCGCCGCCTTTTGATTAAATTTAGATTGAAAATAGCTTATACTTTTAACTCTAAATAAATCACTGTTCCCGTGGGGTGGTCAACGCGAAGTCGCGGGCAGAAGCTAGTTATTAATATATAGATTTGTACCTATGTCTAAACAAAATTAAAAGATAACACCTATTCGAATAGGTAAATTGTTTATTTACCAATTATCATATTTTTATTTCTTTTACCATTAACAATCTGCTTTATAGATAAAACGCCCTCTCTACAGACTTAAGGTGCATATAGTATATTTTTTTCTAGTACCCGTATAGTATGCAAATAATTGGCAAAAAATTGTTTAAAATAATGGCACTGTTCGGAATAAAATTGGCAACATGATTCAATTTCTACCTTAAATCTGGTACATACATACACTTTTAGCCGAATTTACATAACGAAATTAGTTTCATGTTATTAGTTTTGTCACGGGTCAAGAAATTAAATCATTGTCGTGAAACTGATGGAAAAATATAAAACTTGACGTTTACGCGTGAAATTGATGGTGAAATTAATGCCATAAAACTAATTTCGTAATGTAAATTCGGCTTTACAGTAATGGTTGCTACTGGAGAATATTGTAGTTCTATCTGTCACCCTCAATTTGTAAGATTTGTGTAAGATTGTTTCGTGACATTTATAAAAAACAACATGATGCAGCCAATGATGGCGCGTACCTGCCACCACACGCCACGCTGCATCCCCCCCTCCTCGTTCTTCCCCTACTGCATGCCTTGCTACTGGCCGGCGCGCCCAACGGGCTGTAGCGAGCCGACGCACTGCTTCCACAACCCACCATGTCCCAGGAAGCAGAAAAAGGATTGCTGCAAGCAAGTCCAAACACCCTGTGTAAGTGTGCCCAATTTACCCTGTATAAATGTGTCCAATACACCCTGTATAAGTGTGCCGCAAACACCTGTTGTGTAAGTGTGCTCCAAACACCTGTGTAAGTGTGCCACAAACACCCTGTGTAAGTGTGCCACAAACACCCTATTAGGTTTATTAAGTTTTGTGTGGGCCTTTCGAACAGTGCTGAACATTTGTGGCAACCGTAATAGTTTTGTTCACTACAAAGACCCATTACAGCAGGAATTTCATAGTTTTTTGGGCAGCGAAAAGTTATATAGTGTTTTCAGTCCACTAAGGTGCGCCGCGTCGCCCAAATTGACGGTAAATGTTTAAGAACGGTTGCGTCAAACTACGTAAAATTAAACAGTGGGGTTCGTGGATTGAAAACACTAAAGTATAAGCTAACACACCGGCCTAACGGCCTTTGTTACACTAGAATTCAAATAAGGCGACTATTTAAAAATCAAAATTACTTTTACCATTTCTGGATAATCAGAACAAACAATTTGTATCTGTAAAAATATTTAAACTCCCATCGGTGCACCACAAGAACTACAATTTTCCAAAAGTGCTAAAAGTAGGTACTTTTCTAAATACCCACCAGGTATTCAATGAATAGACTGCCGGCACAACAAACTCATCTTGTATTGCCATGCAGCGTCCTGTCGTGGCGTGGTAGCTACACTGGAATCGAAAATATGAAAATACATTCCAGATTCTTAATAACATTTAAGCTCACGTTAATATAACATTCATATTATGTGATTCTTGAACCCCTTACGCCGGTAGCACACCTCCGCAGCGTAACTGTAGTAGCGAAACTCTGGCAACGAAATAAAGTTCAATTTCGTATTAAATATCACGATTCCGCCACAGTTTCGCGGTTTCGCGGCGGAGATGTAAAAAAAAAACTAAATCAAAATGGGTATATCCGTTTGGGAGCTACCGTGCCACAGACATACAGATACACACGTTAAACCTATAACACCCGTCTTTGCGTCAGCGGGCCTAATATGGCCGTCTTTATCGCGTGACAAAGCGTGGATAAAGCATCCGTCACTTTCTGACACGTATATAAGCGCGAGAGTGACGGATGCTTTATCCACGTTTTGTCACGCGATAAACGCGACCATATTAGCCCCGCTGGGGTTAAAAAGTTAACATTTAATTTAAGGCATTGTTTATATCTGACCTAATAAGAGAGTAATGGTATTTTAAAATTCTGGTCCGATCGATTTGTAAATACAGTGCAAGTGATGTGATTATTGTTATTATTAATATGATTTATTATTATTCGCCGTCCTTCTTTGTTACAGGGAAGACCATGTAAAGATAACAAATCGAAATGTCAAAACTTGAACTGTATTGGGGTAAGATATTCTTTAGTACAGTTGCGGGTAGAAATAAACATCCGCCCAACATTGCAAAAATATGTACAAGTACCTAAATCATCGTTGATGTATCTTCATAATTTATTGTTTAATTCATTCATCCAACGATTAGTTACCTATAATGTTTACTTAATGAGTTTTTGTCAATAAAGTTTAATCTTATTCAATTGCCGTAGCAACACTAAGACTTTATCTACTTTGGTTTAACCCTAAATTACATTACGAAATAAGTGGCATGAAATTAGTTTCACGACACTAGTTTCTCAACAATTTCACGTGTAAACATCCAGTTTTACGAATTAGTTTCGCAATAGTTTCGTGCCACGCGCAATTTTTGATGAAACTTTCTTAATTTCATGCAACTAATTTCGTAATGTAAATTCAGCTTTAGGCCATCTTGCGGCAGAGGCAACCGCAACCGTCGTGCCGCCGCGTTCTTGATCGACGGCTGCCGCTGACGTGTCCACGGTTGCGGTTGCCTCTGCCGTCGGCGGCGTGACACCCTTGTATAAGAACTTTACGTTCGATCTGATTGTCATTAGACCTTACAGGACTCTAGCTCCTATATCGTATTCATATTGTTGACGTAACTGCAGCTCCTATTCACTTGAAAGTAAAAATCAACAATTTGATTACCATACAAAAATAGAGGCCTAGAGTTATTTCCTTCCTATTCACTGACATTACCATATATAAACCTCGAATATTATTTATTGCGTTTCTAAATCAGTAAATTTCAAATTTACTTTAACGATGTCTTTTACTTCGGCCTCATAAAGCTCGTTACAAACGTTACTTGGTTAGAATAAAGTTCCTTTCGCACTTGTGGGAAAAATAACTATTACTTTTCAGCGCAACAATCCGGCACTGGCGGATGCGTTGGCGAAATTCGGGGCCAAGTACAACCAATCGGGTCATCGCTCAAGTACGACACCGATGGAAAAAGTCCCGTACAGAAATTAAAACTGAGAAGGATTAATGGGGATTTTTCCCTAGACAGGTTTAAAATGAAACTTTTAAGAAGAAGGAAATTCTTTATCTTCATTTTTATTCAGCGTGCGATTGCGACGAGTAAAACAGCTGTAGGTGCGTGATGTACCTAGCTAGTTGTGAAATTAGGTTCGGAATCGAACTGAACTAAATGCGGTGAAAAGCGATTTACTTAAACCGCTTTGCTTTGATACCTTTGGACGTCCTCCTAAATAAGACAAATCCCAGGAAGCTTGGTAATCCTGACTGCTATCTTCAAAACCCC
Organism: Tortrix viridana; assembly: GCA_963241965.1. Taxonomy (NCBI): domain Eukaryota; kingdom Metazoa; phylum Arthropoda; class Insecta; order Lepidoptera; family Tortricidae; genus Tortrix; species Tortrix viridana. The sequence continues at coordinate 8,455,093 of OY725186.1, forward strand.
AGAACAAGAACCTCGGACGAGCAAGAATAAACAAAGTAAGAACCTAAATGCTATAGGCGATAAACGAATCTTTATTTTACACACGACACATTCCAAATGAGAGATTACTCACTTGCAGGTTAATATTAACGTTTTTACGTCGCTTACATGGCGTAATTGGCGTTAAAGCTGCGTTGACACGCTCAGTCTGCTTTGACATAGTACGTTTGATGACTTCTTGACGCTACTTTAGTCGTGCAATCGGCGCTTTGATTAACAAATGCGTTTCTTCTAAGTTTTCATTTCATTAGGTACCCTACTGCGCGAAGCCGAAAGGAAGTTATTAAATTAAACTGTCCATGTGTAGGTTAAGATATATATTTGCATGTCAGCACCCTTTTTTAATGGAATTGATTCAAATATATAAACGTATCTTTGACCTCAACTGTATGTACCGATGTACCAACCGCCACACACTTCATTTTACCCAAAGGTGACGGAAAAAGTTCTTAAAACAATACGGCTCAATTAATTGTGCTGCTGTGAGGAAAGTAACTTGAGACCTGATTTTAATTAAAGCGTGTGTTGTAAACGCTTAAGTTCATAAATATCAAATTCTCCATTGTAGATAATCCTCAACAATGTGTCAAAAACTGCATGCATATTTAGCATGTCAAGGTAATAATATTAAATTTTCAGATTATCTGAAAACTCAACGATTGGGATAAGAGTGCTGTTTGACAGTTAATACTGAATACTCACATAAGTACACTGTGGATCGACGCTCGACTTGTTCGATCGACCGACCAAGAATCGAATGCAAAGACAACGTGACCGTGGCCCCAGCAAAGAAGGCTCAGCTGTAAGTAAAAAGTTAAACATAGATAAAAAAAACTACATTTACAAGAAAACAATTGGTTTAATCGTCCTTATTACGACAATACAGTTATGATACTCGTAGTATGAATTAAAAATTAAATGTTTAAAAAAAACAATGAACCGACTCCAAAGAAAATAAAAAATAAAATACCTAGCCCCTTTTCAAATCATCCTTGGCCAGTCAAACTGAATTCGGCGTCCATCCAACAATTCTTTAAAACAAAAGCAGACTTAAACTTTACTGGTCTAGGATGATAACAAAGGTGATATTCTATATATGACGACGCGGTTAGCCTAGTTGGTAGTGAACCTGCCTACGAAGCTAGCGGTCCCGGGTTCGAATCCCGGTATGGACAAATATTTGTGTGATGAGCGCGAGTATTTGTTCCTGAGTCATGGATGTTTTCTATGTATTTAAGTATGTATTTCTCTATATAAGTATGTTTATCGTTGTCTAGTACCCATAGTACAAGCCTAGAGCTTAGTTTGGGACTAGGTCAATTTGTGTGAGATTGTCCCCTGATATTTATTTATATTTTCTTCTTTTTTGGAGTCGGCTCCTTAGATTAATGCGAAAAGGGGAAGATATGGTACCAAGGGCGCGCGGTTGAGCCTCAATATAGGTACCGGGGACCTAACCCAAGTCATTGTACCGGCTGTCACCGATGTTGCGGCACGCATTGTTTTAGTGTTTTATACTGTGACACCGCGCCTTCCCTTTGCCTTTGCGCCTTTTTTTTGCTTTAGTCTAAGGTCGGTTAATTTATTTTTATTATATTTATATAAGCAATTGCCTTTTGATTTAGAAAAAACCCAGAGTTCCAGTGCCAACCTATCACCATGAACACAAAAAGAAGGTAATAATTAAAAAGGTACTTACCTACTTATCTAAATGATGATTTACCCTTCGTATGTTAGAGTAGGTACGGTCAGCTGCAAAATTGCATAGATACCTTTAAGCATAATATATTCGCTTGAACTCAAGCAGTGACCTCAGTGAACTCAAACGAACTAGATGGCGTTGTTAACTGAATTTTATTTTATTCATATTAGTGTCTTATTTATATGGATATATAATTTTATAGTTAATTATCGTTAACCGAAATGATACAACTGTTTGCGTTTAAAATAAAATGTATTTATTTCTTACAAAACATTTACCTACTTCGGAAACATTATTAACTCAGATTACGTTTAGAACAATAAAGTTATTTATGTATAATATTATCGAGGTAAGATTAGTTTTCGTTTCCGAAATCGGAAAGTAGATTTTAGCTTCACCACAATCAAATATAATTGTGAATTAGAGACCGCGTTATCATAAAGGTCAAACGCATGAAACCTACTTATTTATAATTGAAAATTTCGAGTAGCTCCACTTTGGGTGGGTCACGGTGGCAATTGTGTGATTTGTTTGAAGTATTTAAAGTAATATAAAAATATTAAAGCAAATGGATCGCAAATAATTGCAAGTCAATATTATAAAACTATTTTTTTTATGAAATATCCAACAATAATAAAAACTCAACATAAATGTTATCGAACAAGCAACAAACGAGCCTAAGTAAATAGTTTGTAAAATAAAAATTACTCTGGTATTTATAAATCTTCAGCATACCCTCTTAATTTTATACTAAACGTATTTCTTGCAAAATAAGCTGTGTGTGGTAAATTGGTAATTAATTTCGATAACTACGACAAAGGTTCGGTGGTCGAAAGACGTAAAGAACCGAGCTGTTACCCGACTAACAATATTGACAAATAACAAAATAGACGATCGAGGCAAAAATACACAATTGAGGTAAAAAGGGAGTTTTGGGAAAAAAACTTTTCACCTGAGTATTTACTTAATTAATTATCAAAACTGAAAAATTTATAGGAATATTTAAATAATTAATAAATACCTATTTAAAATTAGGTACCTATTTTCGGCAGTCGAATCAAGTCAAAATTACATCCATCATAAATAAATAAATATCAGCGACGATCTCACACAAATTGACCTTGTCCCAAAGTAAGCTATAGGCTTTAAATATGGGTACTAGACAACGATATACATACTTTTATAGAGGAATACATACTTAAATATATAGAAAACATCCATGACTCAGGAACAAATACTCGCGCTCATCACACAAATATTTGCCCATACCGGGATTTGAACCCGGGACCGCGCTAGGTTCGTAGGCAGGGTCACTAACGACTAGGCTAACCGCATCGTCAAATATAAGTCCCATAATATTGTTATTTTTTGCAGAAAAGACATGTGCTGTGTCAATGCAATTTGCCTACGTGTGAAAATTGTTTTGTGAGGAGACCCGAGGTTTGCTTTTTTTTACAAGCTTCTATTAAGAGGATTGTGAGGTGACGGCTTTCCATACAAACGGCGATAACGTTTTCCACCCCCTAAATGTTAACCGATTTCGACCAATTTTTGATACGGTGTCAGTCGGAACAAAAACTATGTCCGTACGTTTCGTTTTTTTCAATATTATTAATAAATTTCGATTTATTCCCGTTTTATTGTTTTCATACGAAAGTAATTTCGGCCATAATCTCTTTATAACTAATTTTTTTTTTTAAACGAAACGTACGGACATAGTTTTTGTTCCGACTGACCACATACTCGTATCAAAAATTGGTCGAATTCGGTTAACGTTTAGGGGGTGGAAAACGTTATCGCCGTTTGTATGAAAAGGCTAGATTTTGCAGTTGGTTCATAGTCCTCTTAAACTTTCTTAGTTCTAGTACCTACAGCAAAAGTAGGTTTTGACCCGGATATTTATAATTAGGTACTAAGCGGGACCTTTTGCTTTTCTTTTGGAATACGTTCGGACACCTTCCAGGATGAAGACGCTAAAAAAAGTCCCACGACCGCCCTAGTGGGATAGACGAGATAACCTGGATAAACTCCTGGAGCAGGCGTAAAACACAGCAGGCATAAATAACGCTACGGCATTATTGCGGACTACTTGTCACTCACTTGAACTCAAAATATTTAACGTCAACATATTCAGAACAATAGAAAGTGCCCTAAACGGTCGTTTACTATTTAAAAATGGCGTCCTGCCGTGAGGTTGAAAGGTTAAGGTTAAATGATAAATTTAATTTAATTACTCAAGTAGGTAATAAAAAAAAAAAGATTTTTAATTAGCTCTTGGATTTGTCATCATTAATCAGGCGACGGTCAAGTTGATAACACGTCGGTTTACATTATTAACAAATTGGATTGAAACAGACTATAAGTATTTACCTACCTTTATTTAAAATCACAAGATTGTCATTTGTTTACAGAAACAAATTATTGCCGATGTCGTCAGTTTTCCGAATCCGGCGGGTGTGCTGAGATGCAGCGCATATGACATAACATTTCAGGACACGATACTGGTCAGGTAAAGGTCTATAATTGTAGGTAATTATGTATATTATAATTATGTATCTGTTGTACATAATTTATTTACCAATCTAAACCTTTTTGTTGGCATTATCACGATATCGAAAACATTCAGCGCACAAATATCTCCATAACCAAATGAATGCCCGCGAGTGTGACGTGAGCACAAACCTTTATAAGTAACGTTATAAATAAAATAACGATATCATAACAGTTTACCTCAATAATGTTTAAAAGAAATTCATTATGATGTTAAATCGCAACGAAACGCATAGGAAAAAAGTTACGCCTAAGTAGGGCACAGGACGTTAGTGTCAAAGTTATAGCTTTGTATGGAGATTTATTAGAAAGTAGGTCCTTACATAATTATAACGTCATACGTGGGAAGTCATACATAATAGTTACCATACTCTAAGGTATCTGCAATTTTTATAAATCTTAAAGAACACAAATATGGTTCATTCAGATGCCACCTCTAGTAGTGCATGCAGAATTTCAGCTTGTGGCTCGGATGCAGCTACTACGAGCAACATGTAAGACGGTGATAGATACAGGTCACCCATTGCCGTCAAAAAAAGAGCTTGGCCACGAGCTATCGCGACCGGCGGCGCGGCCAGTCGTAAATATAAGGGCATCTTGTTCTGGCATACGCGACTGTATAGATGAGTTCCCCAAAATGTTCTTTCTCCAGTATTTTTAGTTCCATTCGCGTTTTTCCCCATTTTCTTTATTTTCTATACGGAACTTCTACCAACAGATCATTTCGTCACACGCATTTATTCTACTCGTTATTTTTGCTACACGCATCTTTACCATGGTAAAAATGCGTCTAGCGAAAAAAAAGATTAGACATTAAAACGTATGACAAAAATAAATCAGTGGAAATATATTCTACGGGTAAAGCATACGCATGTGAATAAAACAGACTGGTGAAAAATTGCATTGGTAAAGATGCGTGTAGCAAAAATAACGAGTAGAATAAATGCGTGTGACGAAATGATCTGTTCGTAGAAGTTCCGTATAGAAAATAAAGAAAATGGGGAAAAACGCGAATGGAACTAAAAATACTGGAGAAAGAACATTTTGGGGAATTCATCTATACAGTCGCATACGCAGTCAGAGAATGACAGCTATTGTTGCCGGCGACAAATTGCAGAAAAAGACCCTTTATAAACCGCTGAGCGGTGAGTCTTTCAACTATGCAATGAAGTAAGATTTCATTCACTGCCGCCGCACCACCGCTCAGTCATGGCCGAGCCGTAAGTGTATTAGCCTACCAACTAAATAACCATTGGTTGTTTCTGGTCTGCTCCTCTTATACACCTGAGGGCTTATTGCCTAACGTACTTGCGATCGCGATCGATCTGAAAGTGGAACAATTGTTTTCATTTTGTAGGCAGACTTGCCTTCAACTGTCAAAAATGAAAGCGATCGCGATCGCGAGTGCGTTAGGCAATAAGCCCTCTGTTCTCGAGGTTGTTTTGTTAAACTGTCAGGTTAATAAAGATATGTATTGTTTCAGACCATCTAGCACCTTTTACGTAACAAGATTAACACAAACGAACGAACAAGCGCAATAAGTGTATTCACAATTTAGAAATAAACTGAAGTTCATTAATCTCTTGAAACTATGAATCTTTTCTTGCACGGTATGTGCGGCTTGATGTGGTTGATCTGGTCGATGACGCTGTAGGGAGGGGTGCCTTGGGAGATGTGGCAGTAGTCGCTGCAGTACATGAAGGGGGCGATGTTGCACTGATACGGGTTGGGTGGGTAGTTGGGCAAGTCGAACACTTCCCCGTGGTCCCAGGTCGCGAGGGCAGTTTTGGCGAAGGGAAGCTGGTATTTCCTTTTCATTTCTGATTCGAACACACTGGGAAGAAAATAAAAAATTAGGATCGATTTTTACGACGTTAGATAAATTTATTTTCACGTTTCGTGAACGCGCGACTGTAGGTATCGTGACATGCGCCGCTTGTCGCACTTGCTAGGGTTGTCAGTGTGTCATTGTGTCATTGCCGACGCAAATCACCTTAGTATAGTCTAAGAGCTGGTAGCTTAATTTTAATGTTAAATTTATTAAGGATCCGATAGATCAAATTCCGATTAGGAATGTCAAAAATTTTAGGAATTTACTAATATTTTACTGAGAGGTTTTTATAAAATCGGGCCTAAGTTTACAAAGAAAACGTAGAATTAATTAATTTATTTATTTATGTGTGTAAAACACGAAAGTCTACTAAACATATTCCTAGTTATTTATATTTTGAATACAAATACTTTCATTCTGACACACTATACTCGTTTATTACTACTAAGTGCCTATAATAACCTTATTAATAGTTACTACTGTAACCGCCTGTCTCACAATCGTCAAGTAAAGCATATTATATTCTGTCACAAATTAAGCCTTTTCACTTTCGTACATTTGAAAACGGACAAGGAGAGGGCTAACTTTTAGTGGCAGATAAATTTACTTATCGATTGTGAGACAGGCTCTTAAGACTGCCTAATTAATACATAAGCTTACATAAATAGGCATATAACATAAAAACCTTTCAATATCTTACGGAACACGAAAAAATTATATTCCCGATTTCAATATACTTTTTGGTTTATTCATGTACCCGTACACACACCAGTATTGTATATAATTATATATTTATTATTCTAATTAACGAGCCACCTGATTATTGGCTATATAGATAACTACCGTTAATTTTAAAGCTTATACCCAGCACATGCCTGTATTACCTATGGTTTAGCATTTGGTTCTATATCAAGCATTTAATAGGTATATTTAACAATTAGCTGACTCGTTAGTTAGAAGGACCACGGGTGGTTGAAACGCTCAGAGAATGACCGTATTGATTCATAAACAAAGAAAAATTCACAGAGTAAGTAAAATAATAAGTTGTGTTGCTATGACGACGCGATACGCTGCGTGTGACAAACTGGTTCGATTGTAAGCCAGTGGCAATGCGACAGCCAAGTATACCTAAAGTTGCGGAGTGAACCCCCTGTTAGAGGGGACATCGACATCGTGGATTGCAATCACTATAATCTGTGTTATAAATGGGTCATTATCAAATTTTGTGCCGGTAAACTTGTCCCAACCTAAAAAAAGTTGTTTCCGTGTACACTATCCATTTTCTGCGGTTATTTGAGTGAAATGATGAATACCACAGATAATTATTGATTATCGGAATCGAAAAAAGATGCTTAGTATTTATGTAATATTTGTATTAAATAATGCATGGTAACAGAGTGGTAGCTCCATATAAATAGTAACAGAGTGTTCTGCGCAAAATTTTACAAAGACCCAAATGTTATTAGAATCTATAAAAGTTTAAGCGTTATTGAATAATCCTTACAAACTTTGAAACATAAAAACCAATAATTTTAGGAATGAGTGGAGTTCAGTGTGTGTGTAGGAGTTTTAAATGTTATGACTTTATGACTGTTATGGTTATGAATGGCGCACTCACCCCTTTATATTGTTAACGGGATTGTGAGTACTGGCCACTTCGTGAAACTCCTTCTTCAAATAGCTCTTGTCGTACACCGGTTTACGGACCGTAGCAGTCAGTGGCAAATAAATCTCCTTGTATTTAGGACCGAATCCGCGAACCTGTTGCGTAAGAAAATTTAGGTAGTGACTATTTAGGCAAATGCAAAAATCCGTCACATTTGACAGACGACCGAAATTCGCAAATCTTTTAAGTAGGTAACTGCCTAAGGTCGGAGTTCACCAACAGTTAAACAGGCGATTAGAGGTCTGACGGCTGTCAAAATGTATTGACTAACAGGCTGTTAATTTAACGGACTCTTAAATCCTAATCGGTATTAGGATTTAAGAGTCCGTTAAATTGGTTTGTGAAATCCGACCTTAGGTGGATATCACGACATCAGCCAGATTAATTTTAGGGTGATTATCAAAAAAATTGTACAGTCACGAACGTTAATTTGGACCCACTTTAGGTCCAAAGTCAATCTGACATTCTACAGCAATAAGGTGGAGCTTCCTGTAAGTTACAAATGACTTGGCATCTCTAATGACATTGACAACTTCAAGCAATATTTTTTTGAAATGGGTCCCAAATTAACGTTCGTGACTATACGTAGTTAAGGCCTTAATTAAAAAACGTTAATTTTATTCCATTGTGTGATGAATGTTAACCGTACAATCAATCAATCATATGGCTAACAATAAGGGCAACTTGCGCGGTCCAGAGTTAATTTAAATAACCCCGAGTTAAATGCTAACGCAGGGTTAAATAATTATTTTTTCTTGCACTGCCTAGACTTAACACTTAACAATGGGTTACTAATATAATACCCATTTTCACTAGGACCCCAGAATTAACTTTGGACCACGCAAATGGCCCTTACTATGTTAACCAGACTTGCTAATCGTCAGATCATTTATTTACCAGATTCGTTTTCCGTCAGATTCGTTCATGATCAGATTTGTTAGTTCCTTTATCTATCATGTTTCTTTTGAGCCAGATGCATCACTCGCCACGTAACGTTATTTGTCTGAACTTATCCGCCATTAGGCGAATTATCGTTGTCAAATGAATTATTAGTCAGATTACTTAGCTATATTATACCTATAGCTACGCAAACGCTGACTGTTCGGTGGCGCCCAGTTTTTTTTGTACTTTTGGTCAAATTCATTGGTCCTAACGATGAGCGGCGAACTTTCCAGTTCATTTGGAATGTTTTGTCGAGAGTTATCATTTATACCTAATAATTATTTGCTCACCTTCGGCGTGTTTGATTCTGAGTAATAAGTGAGATGATCCTTCGCTCCGATCCCGTACTGATCGTCAGCGGTGAAGGGCTTATGGTAAGCCCTGTAAGTGGTCACGTAGGGGTCCAACAGACGTTGGACTCCGCCAGCAGTCTCAGGGATGCAAGCCACTTCTGCCCTACCGGCTGCTACCGCCTGAGAAAAAAGACCAAATACTTAATATACTGAACTTAGCCATAGTACCTAAAGCATCTTGGTTGATAAAAGAAGTGCGTTATTCGCGGTAGAAATACATGAGGATCAAAGTTATAGATTTTTTAATTAAACACCATCATTCTCTGCGACTTTGCGCCTGCCATGTGGATTTAAATCGGATTAAAATTACACTATGATTTTAATTATAACTACAAATGCACACTTACACGTACACTCGCTCACACGCTCACACGTGCACACACGCTCACACGCTCACAAACACACACAAACACACACACAATAAACACACTTCACAAACACGCTAAACTATGTTAAAGAACAAGCTCTCCTAGATCGTATGGGTACTTACATCGAAGATGTATTCCGGATCGGGCGTTCTAATGATGATGTCTGGAGGCGCTTGGGGAGACTTCTTGAGTCCCCTGTAGCTGTCCTTCATTGTGGAGAACATGAGCGGTTGCGTGATGGTCTTCGCATTTAACTGAACAAAAACATATATAGCTTGGTAAATGAGTGCTCATAACGGGGGTGTAGATGGAAAGGTCGAAAGCAGAAAGTTTGACTTCGGGACTTTGTTTGGACTAGTTAGGAGACAAACATACTAAAACTCCCCACCCCTCGGAGGTAAGCCCAAGGAGGGCCACAAAGATCCCGTTATTTGGTTTTTAGGGTTCCGTACCAAAATGGTAAAAAAGGAACCCTTATGATGAGACTTCGTTGTCTGTGTCTGTCTGTCTGTATGTCACAGCAGTTTTTCTCAGCAACTACACAAGCTATCAACTTGAAATTTGGCATAGTTGCATAACTTGCTTGCCCGCATCTGTTTTTAGTAAAAAAAATATGAAATTACTTTTATAAATAATTGAAAAGGGGTCTAGCATGGGGGGTTAAAAAATGAAAGTGATTTGATTATATCAAATGTCAGTCTGCACATTTTAAAACTATTTTTTTTAATCATTTTCCGTGACGTAGTTTTTGATTTATAACCAAAAATTTTCAAAAAATGACAGTTCCCCCTTGTCTCTGAAGTTTATGAACCGAAATATCTGAAAAATTTCTAACTTATAGATTTAGACATAGATGGTTCAAAATTTATAGTTTTCGACAAATTGAAAAAAAAAAACTTTAAAGATCTGTACTAAAATTTAGGCAAGGCAAAATTGACCTTATTTCATACAATTAAAGTACATAAAATGTAGTTAAAATACAGAGGATGGAAGCGAGTTCCACTCCTTATAAGTTCATATTTAAAAAATCCCATCCACATCCTTACCCTCTTTTCGACTCCGGTCATGAAGCTCACGCGCCGGCAGTTTATACTGCAGTCTGCCCGCTCCATAGCTTTGTTTGGGTTTGGTTTGGTGCAGTATTCCCCACTCGTGGTCTTTAACGACTCTTCTGCGACGACCATGTCTCGCCCGCACAATTTCTCCGGTAGGGGATCATTAATAGACTAAAAAAAATAACGATATTATTGACAAGCAAAATACGTTACCTTAGTTGTGTATCCCTAGTGTTAGTTGGCCTATACCTAACCTATACTTACACAATTCAACCATCAGTCTTAACTCAATTAAACACCAACCAAATTCAGGCTAAAGCGGCGGCGGTTGGACCAATTTTGGCCCACCTGAAAAATTGCTTAGAATACACATCACAATTAAGGAGGCAATTAAGGGTCTGTTGCCCCTGCGGCAGCTGTGTGAGTAGCCCGCTTGAACCTGGCAACAGCAATCCTAAATTTATAAATAATTGGGCCTAACTTATCTTGAATTCCTTGTCTCTGAGCCCTTATAAATCTTAGTATCTTAGCATTTACGGTAGTCCGGAGAACCACCGATTAAACACTTACAACGTCCATAGCATACGGGATATCCGGGATGTGCCTCGTCGCAATACTGGTGCCAGTTCTGGTCTCATTGTTAGACAACCTCAGCGGAAAGTTATACTGTACATTACCCCAACTGTTTACGTTCTGTATTAACAGTTCATTTAGCACTAAAGGCTTTCTCTCACAGCCTCCAGTCGGGGCAGGGTTTTCAGCCATAGTAACGTAAAATATATATAGGAAATAAATTGATTGAACACTATTATTAAATGGAGTTTGGAGGAGCAGGACAACAACGTATCTAAAAGACGGCAATCATTTGATTACTCGCCATACTAAAGTTTTAAATATAAAAACGTCAACAATAATTGTGATTGAGTTCCAGTTAGGCTTGACACTTGTCAAAAATTTACTGTCGTAATCATGAAACGTAATTTGTGTCAGCGGAATCAAAAAGTTCACATCATTGTGGTGCAATTTTATTATGCGCATTGGGGTAATTCCGTCAGCGGGGTAAGTTCCCCTGCTTTATCGATATAGTTAACAACGGTGTGCCGTTCTAGAATGGACACAAACGCCTATGTACGGTAGTATTCCAATAGTACTTATATATACCGTGTACGATTGTGTATCTGATACTTGTGAAGTTTGATTGTGTATTGGTTGTGCAGTTGGAACAAACGAATGAATTCCGAAATTGCTTCCATGCACGCTCCAAACTGCCATACTTTTACATGCACATTCACACGAGATGCGTGCTCCGAACTCTAGCGACATGGCTCGCGCTCCGTCAAGGATAGAACTGCCAACCGCCACGCGCCGCGTTGCATTTACACGTACGAATGTTCGAAACGAAGATTGGAACGGCGCATGACGTTTTCCGTGTTCTGAACATAATCTGGGAATTATTATTCCCAGTTGTCCACACTGTAGACAACTGGAATTTTTTTTCCCAGTTGTCCACAGTGTGGACAAAGGGGTGTGGGCAACTGGGAATAGCCCGTACATTCTCGCTTGTGGACGCCGATGACTTACATACATATTATACAAAAAATATGTTATAATTCGGTAACTGAGTATCCGATTTGTTCACTAATGCGAACCCACGCATCATAAAAATATTTCTTGTCCTTATGGAATTTGTGATGAGGTCCCATAACACAGGTTCCATTTGATAAATTTCTATAAAGTTTGCTCTCATTATTCCACGACATTTTCGTGCTGTGTACGTGGCTAAATACGGCGTAAAGAGTGTACAACGACGTCCTCGCAGTTCGCGCGAGGCGGCGCGAGACCCTGACTCGGGCGTAAAAAACCGACCCGGGACAGAGAGCTAGCGAGGAACATCGAGACAGGACAGGGCGAGGCGTGCGAGCGCTACCTTCTCCACTCTCGTGCTCACCCTGACTCGGGAGTGTCTCGGCGAGAGTGTACTGCCGCCATTAACTGTAAAGGCCGCTAATAGCTCAGAAATATTTTTATATCCGTGTCTAAGTATCGGACGAGCGCCAGAAGCGATGACGTTAAGTATAGTGGCTGATGTCTGTAAGGCTGCCTTTCCATTGAGGCGGAGACGAGCGGAGCGGTGCGAAAAGGACCAATCGTCCTCCTCCTTCCTCTAGTTTCTGCGTGCTATTCTCTAGTGTGGATAGGTACTGTACAAGGTGATTGGTCCTTTTCGCACCGCTCCGCTCGTCTCCGCCTCAATGGAAAGGCAGCCAAAGCCACCTTGACTGATAATTCTCATATTATTAGGTATATTACAATCCGATGATGTTGCATCAACAAGGTGTGTTGTAGGTAAGTAGTGTTTTCAATACACGACGTTAATCGCTGAGGTCCTTCCCTACTAGGTACTTAATTTTTCATACATCGTCAATTTGAGGGGCAGGGTTGCGGTGTTTTCTTAAATGGCCATGTAATGGGGAAGGATGAAAATCATGTTACAAGAAGAGTTTTAAACTTTTAAGTATGGCTGTGGAGGGCTATGAGGAAACAGGAAGGCCTAATGGATAGATTGTGTGAAGAGTGATATGAGGAAGAAGGGAGCGAATGCTGAAATGACGGCTGATAGGGATGTATAAAAAAAAAGACATGCTGTACCGACCCCAAATAATTGGAATAAGGGCAAGGAGATGATGATGATGATACATAACAAACAACGTCCGGCAAAAAGACAACCAGTATTCTCAAAGAAATATATTTTTACTGTTCAAAATACTTGTTTAAATAAACCCTGAACGGACCTCTTCGTCCGCTGGAACACAGGGTTGCGGTTCAGGTCGTGGGTGAACTCTACAATATTCTTGGGCTGGAGGTACATGGGCAACAGAGCGTCGTTTTCCGACAGCCACTCCACTACGAACTCGGTGATGGCCTCGACGTGGGGCGACTTCTCGAATTTGGAGCGAATTATAAGCTTGATGTCGTGTTTGTTGAGCTGAGGAGACATTTTGAGTTTATTATAGATTGAAGAAATAAAGTTTTAATGACAAGAAATTGGGACTTTTTGCTGAAATTAATTGATCGGCGAATACAAGTCGACACACGTAAAAAGAGCTCCGAGCGGCTAGTGGAGGAGATATGTTTGCGCATGCCGTCAACTGACGAACCAATAGCGGGGCAGCAAAGCGGAGCGGTTGGAGCGGTTTGCATTTGCACTCCCCCGACTTCATACCGCCAATTTGGTCCGTAATTCGCTCCCCGCGCAGGTGCCTAGGTCGCTCAGAGCTCTTTTTACTGTGTCAACTTGTAATATGTTCTAAAAACTTAAAATGAAAATGAGAACATTTAGTTTAAATTTAAAAATTTCGTTTTTATATTTCTCAAAAATATTTAAATATTACATTATCAAGAGCTGGGAAGTTGAGACAAAGGTACTATAGGTAATTTGAGTAGGTTTAGCCCTTGACCATGTTTAATTACCCTCTTGTCTTTTATTTATCGAGCACTTTATAATACTATTCCAAGTGCAGATACTTCTAATTCAGTACGTAAACAACTATTGTGTAATTGTAGTTACTTACCTACAGTCACCTAGGTATTAAGGAACAAGCACCTATCTGTTAAATATAATTGACTTTTTTTTCTTAGTAATTTGCTTACACACTTACCGGAACGCACAGTTTTTCAGCGACGCTTACCAATGCTTCTTTCAGCGTTTCTCCATCAAATTGTCCCTAAAATAATATTTAATGAAAACTAACAAATTCTTAGACAACCGCATATAATAATGCACTCGGAGGTCCATTGGACAATTTCTAAATAAGGAGTGAGTAAGAACTAAGATGGAACGCCTCTGCCTCTAAACTATAATTCAATGTTGAATTTGTTATATTTTTGTTCAATATAGGTTATATACATACAAATGAACTAGGTAGTCATTTCTCCGACTGACACCGAAACACTACAGTGAACACACTGCTGCTCTGCGACTGCGTTAGCTGGTACGACGGTAGTAGCAATCTGGACGAAAGAACCATGTTGGTTCAACCACCATTAGTGATTCGTTCATAATACGTACCTGGGAGACCTCGGGTCGAAACAGAATTTTCATCCATTTTCTATACAAAAACAAAACAAAAAACCGATCCATAATTGGGGTTCGAACCTAAGTAAATAAGTAACGCCAACGCTCACCACCATCAGTCTATTCAGACGGCGGCAGCCGCCCCGAAATTACGAACCATAGGTATTGCGCGGGAAATCTTTTAGCGTGAAAATACGGGGAAAACGAATTTTCCCAGATATGAGACCTAGGTAGCTCGAATTTCCCCCTTCGCAATTTTTATCGAAATCGTTACAGCCGTTTTCGAGAACGTGAGTACAAATATATCTCATTATATACAAATGTTTCTCGTTATAAAAGTAAGATAAGATACGCTCAAGACACATAACCCATGGGTCGTCTGGAAAAAGACTATCCTACAGTTGGAGTTGTAACCTTTCTTTTATTTTACCTTAGGATCCACTTTGGTACCTTCAACTGTCAACATAATTTTTTTTCTTTTTGTGGTGACGGGTTGACGAACTTTGTACTTATTTAATAGTTATCGATACCTAAATGATTTAACATTCACGTTGGGATACTGTACCATAGGTAAGAGCTCCTTGACCATCAAAAATAATTCATTCACGTGTTCGTGATATAAAAACATAATTCCTGGCGAATTGAAGAAGTCGTAGAAATTATCAATTTTTTTGGCCTGTAAGACAAATAGCAACAGTGTTAGAATTTATCATTTAAAAACCCCTACTAGGTACTTAAATAAAATAAAAAGTTGAAAATAACACAAACAAATACAATGACAATCTGGATGGATCTGGATGGATATTATTTTTTTCAACTAAAACAAGGTCTTAAAAATATTGAATTAGGATAGGATTTTTAGCTTAAACATTTTCTAAAAGGATCTATGAAACTAAATAATAAATTATTTTTATCCAGTGCCTCGCACTCGTACACTATGAAGGGTCCGGTCGTCAAGGGTCTTATAAAGGTCCAGAGGGACCTGGGCAAGAGGACGGCGGCGATTGCGTAAAAGGCAGGACAAATACTTACAGTGTATCTCAAGTACACGTTATTGAGAACAAGTGTAGATTTGCCGTAGAGACTCTTAAAGTGGCCGATGGAGTATTTTTCAGTGGTCAAGCACGTGATACCATCCACAATCAAATCTTTGGTTAGATGAAGCTTGAAATATCCCGATTTAAACGTCTCCAGTACAAAACCCTGAAACCTCAGTTATTAAAACCACTTTAGTTAAGTAGTATTACAAAATGTACAAAGTGCGGGTTTCTTGATCCGTGTTAACTCTACTATTTCTACTATTAGTTTAATATAGTAACCAATTGTTTTAAATCAGAACTAAATGTCACATATTACTATGCTATTTTCGAATTTTATCTATTAGTTGAATAGAGAGAAAGACACGCCCCAAATATTTAAAATTAACATTTATAACTGTCAGAAAGGTACTTTTCTACATACCTAATAGGTATATACTTAAATAGCTTAAACCTAGGATGAAACTACATACGTTAAAATCCAGGGATTGTACATAATGGTGGGGCATCTCAAGACCTGGAGCTTGGACTTCCAAGTACTGGAAGCCCCCAGGCATCACGCAATGTTTCACGATGGGGTTCACGAACTCTGGCACTCTTTCACTAGGCATTTTATCTTCCTGTTTCGTTTCTTGCCTGTTTTAAAACTTATCTTAACTTATCCAGATTGGAGACTTTTCGGCCGGATCTTTTGTGCAATTACCCTTTCTACACATGTCATTTTAGTTGGCGGAATGTGCAGGTTTACTGACAATGTTTTTTTTTGACCGTAAGAGCGTTGGTTATCACAGCTAGGTAGGTCACGCGGCGGCTAGGTACACGGCCGGCACCGGGGATGGAACTTAGTAACTTGCGATCACGAGTTGACAGCTAAAGCCACTAGGCCACCGACCCTCTTGTGTTAGAATACCAAAGTTTTTTTAAGAAAAAAATACAACACAGTGACCGACTGTACTTTTATCACGAACTAGCTTTCCCCGCGACTCCGTCCGCGTAGTAGTCATTTTTCTCTTATCCCTCGGGAACTAATAAATTTTCCGGGATAAGAAGTACATTTTGTGATAATCCAGGTAATGAACTATCTGTGTGCCAAATTTCATAAAAATCGGACGAGCCGTTCTTGAGTTATAAATGGTGTAACTAACCCAACTTTGATTTATATATTATTATTTATATATTTAAGATAACCTATCACTATGACAAGTCAAAGGGGTCCAAACTTGACGGCTCTACTATTAGCTATTGAGGAGTTACTTTGGCCATATCCCACCCTTATCATCATACCGGCTCGATGGCAGATACCATCCATATCTTATATCATATCAGTTCTTAAAATTATGTAGTGGATGTATCCATTTTACAGTCATCTCAGTAGATCTATTGATATACTCGTAGTTAGCAATGTATAGTGTTACTAACGGTTTGTATTGGCTATCTTCAGTTTGTTCGGGCAATTGTGTACTGCCGCTTTGGTTTGCCGAGTCAAAACTGACGTTTTTAATAAAGCTCGTCATTACATCCTTGCTTGTGGCTTTCTCTGTAAACAACGGGTTCAGCAAGTTTCTTATTTGGTTTCCCAGCTGGAACAACAATATAAATTACATGAATATTCTAACAATATTAATTACTCGTATATGAATATTATAGGTAAATATATGAATAAACGAACAACGCACGTCCTAAACAGCTGAAGCTAGAAAGAAACGAGATTTTTGAGAAATAGCTTTCTTTTGTCGAGTTATTTTACGAAATTCTATAAATGAACTAAATACACAAGAATCACAATAAAAACTAACCCTTTCACCAATTTCATAAGAATCGTAATACTTCTGCCGCTTTCTGTCGGAAAAATATCTTAGGAAATACCGTGTGACGGGACCCGCGGCGTAGATGGATGGGTCTTTGGTTTGGAACTGGTGGTCTATCAGGATCCCGGAGTCATAAGCCATGCCGCTTTTGTGGATAGCTGATGATCAAACATTTTAGAGCTCAGCAGTCAATAAGTAATTAGGTAAGTAGTCATTTTCAGATTTCTTACAGAAAACAGCATATTGCAGTAGATTTGAAAACTTCTGCAACGAATATTTTAAAAACTACTTAACCGATTTCAACCGGTTTTGATTAGGTACTGGATTAAAAATGTACCTATATGACTAAATTAAAAAATATATATTTTATGTTTTTATATGTGATACACATTCTTTGACTGGATCTAATAAAAATACCAACAAATTTACCAATTTCGTCAATAAATCTATATGCATGCACCATGATTGGAAGTAACCGGGACGTATTTTCTAAGCTTTTGATTTTGTCAAAGGATCAATTTTTATACATTTTTGACCAAAATTGTCACGCGGATTTGACCTCAATGACCCCTTCAACGGATATTATCGTAAATATCTCTCTAAATATTAAAAGTACCTAATTAATGACATGCATGCAAAAACGGGGTTTTTGGTAGCAATTATATATGTTATTTCAATACATAATATTTTTTATACATTTTTACATTAATACATTTTTCAATATTCTTTCGATTGACACCCTAATTATTGAAATTGGTGCAGCCGATTAGCTTGTAGAACTTTTTGAAAAACTAAAAATTGGATTGGTGCCATGTTCCTAAGGGGTGAAAGTTTTGCTGCTACGGGTAATTTTGGTCCCTACTATGTATGTGCAAGGCTAAGTTTCTTGCGGCGCTTCGTCTCCGCAATGATGGTCTTGTCCGAAGCGCTGGTAGATTCCCTCTATATTACTGACGTGTAAAAGAGCCCGTATGTGGCCAATTTACTGAATAAATATTTGACTTTGACTTTGCTTGCTTCCATCACTAAATGCAGCTTTTGCTTAAAAATTCGCCATAACAATTATGGCTATAGTAAGGAAAACTAGAATAACGCATTTTCTGCCTAGCATAACTGTGTTTAACGGGTCTAAAACAATATTATGCACCTTACCCAAAAAAGCATCGGTATCGACCCCTCGCACGCCATAGTAAAACAACGCGGAGCACTCCAAGTCCACCGATTTGAAGTGGGATATGAAGTTCACGTGGGTAGCCAAGTTGCACATGTCAACTGTCCAGGATTGGAAGTAGTACGAGCTGTACACCACGATGCCGAGGTCTCTAAGAACTTCCCGCATCGTCTGGTCAACCTACAAAAACTAAAAATCTACCGTATCCCAATCTACGAGTATACTAGGTAGGTATACCTTACTTATCGAGACAAGATAATTATAGCGTCCTCTCTTTTGCAATTTTGTAGGCATATGAAAGGGACAAGAAGAGAAAGGCGGAGGCGAACTTTCAACTTCGTTATTTTTTTAATGTGCATTTTGATGATATTTATTTGGGTGGTAGAATGTACGCTAATTTAAAAAGTTAATTAAAAGTCTAATATGGACAAGTATAATTATTTATTTACTTAGTACTAATATCAATAAAATATCTCTTAACATTATGATAACAATTAGTTAAAAAACGAATAACTAACTAATATTAATCAAATATCCCTTAACATTATGATAACAATTAGTTAAAAAAACTAATATTAATCAAATATCCCTTCAAGTCACAAAGTAAACGGAAAACAATCCAGTAAACGAGACAAATCACAGAACAAACTGGAAACAGTTCAATTAACGAGCCACGTCACAAAATAATCGAGAAACAATCCAATAAACAAGTCAGGTCAATGTTCAAAATAACAATTCTAATGAGAGCACTCAACACGCGTCCGCTCCGTACGAGAAACAGATGTTGACTGAACTTTGGCCGCCATGTAAATCCATCCTGTACGTCTTCACCACCCATATCGCTGACCAATAGCGTGCTTCGTCACTTTTCTATTATCTTGTCTCGATAAAAAAAAAATATATATTATAAAGAGGTGTATGCTAGTTTGTGTGTTGGGGGAAATCTCTGGAACTATTACATCGATTATTATTACTAATATAATGCAATAATATCCCCGAGTAATATAGGCTGTTTTATTTTTAAATCGGAGCTTGTCAATAAGTTATCACGAAGTCACACTCCACTCCACTCAAACGGACGTTGCACGGTTGCGTCAATGTACGTAAAATTAAGTATTAGGACGCGGCTTCGTCGATTGAAACCAACGATAAATAAATATACTCACATAGACGTTGTTGAACACGGGCACCCTGGTTTTCCTAGGGTTCTCCGACGGGAAGGGCTCCACAAAAGTGATGTGTGCGGGAGGAACGTTCATGTCAAGCAACGCCGCTAAGCAGCAGTAAGCATGAATAGAGCAACCGTACACTATCACTTTGTCTAGAAATATATTTCATAAATAAATAAACTTATCCATATAGGTCATTCTTAAAACTAGCTGAGGGCTCGCGACTTCAGCGTCGCAGAATTGAAAAAAACATATTAAGGCATCTGAATCTTATCACGAAAAATTTGATAGTAGTATACCTACCTACATTATTGTAATTTGGTAAACTGTGGGGAGAGCCGCACATGGAAGCAGATCGAAGACCTGGAGCGGATGTGAATTTTGCCTCAAAACGCAAAGTTGTGTTGTTGTGTTATGGTCACACTCTAGGGGGGGGGAGGTGATTTACAGAAGGGATGGAACAGATATTTGGAAGAAGTAAAGAAAATACGCACCCTCGAGATACGGTCTGTCTAACGCGGGTAGGACTGTGGATTGGTGTGCCTGTGGAAAGTGTCTGAGGGGACAAACGACGAAGTCGCGAGCAAGCGCTAGGTAAAGATATAAATAAGTTGTAATACAGCCATAGTTTTTCCAACAGAAGTTCTTAACGAAGCGCAGGGCTTTGTTGGCGTCATTAATGTTGTTTATTATGAACACGTTGTCCGGCATGTAGTAGAAAGTGTTCACTTGTTGCTCTTCGTAGGCCGGGTCGTCTAACCGCGTGTACGTTGGACCATTGCCGTATCTGCAATTAAAGTATGTATGCATGTACGTACTTTTTACTTACATACTATTCTTTTCTGCTTAATAAGCCATTTTACTCACTGAACGTTCATTTGCCTTTCAAACACGGACTTCAAGTATTCCGGGTGTTGGTACTGTATGCCGATTAGTAAAAAGAGTTTATCGTAAAAATATTTACGCCCATTCGATACTTTTATGTACTTGTCTTGCCTGCGAAAAAGGAAAATTTTATTCGTATCTGAAATTAACTCCAGACGAAATGGGAGCTACATTTGTTTCAGAGCTAAGCCAAAAATTAAATTACAGGATGAAAACAAAAGCAATTAACATAAAAGAAAAATATTACAAACAAGTTACAACAGAACACCAAAACGGTTGCTAGTTGCTACTTGCAATTGTCGTCTATTTGTACATGCTTATGCAAATGCAAGGCAGGTGATTTAGGTAGCACATATTAAAGCAAAATTAAAACAGGAAATTAGTACGAACTCTGGCCCTTTAGGAATTATTGTTACCTACATTGTCGAGCACGTATGGTTGTCCAAACTTGTTCCTTTGGCTACGCAGCCCTGACTGGCTCAAGCTTTGAGTCTTCGGCATTTGCTAGTTCGTGTACGTACAAGGTGCGCACACAAACAAGCCGCACAATGTACCTTTGTATGAAGATGATTTACTGTCTTATTTCTATTGTGTTAACGGTATTTACTTATTAATCTCCACAACGGTCGCATGCACGACATTCAAGTAGTATGTATACGGCGTGCTCTTCAGGAATTGGTCGGTGATGGTGCGGTGCCGTAAGAACATCATTTCTGCACTGCGCTTACAGTGGCGCACGTAGGGCAAGCCGGCGGGCGAAACTAGTGTCACATTTGTAAACGTCAGGTAGGACGAAGCGTCACTGAAATCATAAACTATAGTTATGAAACTGTTCCGGTAGTGAATTGAAGACCACGCATAGTCAACTATTGATGAACGTGAAACGTGAAAATTTAAATAGGTAAAGATACATACTTAAAAGAAATTATTTTTCCAATATCTACGCTAACGGGAACAAATGGCGGTTGCCCATTGCCCCTACTTAATATTACAAATGCCTTAGTGAGTATCTGTTTGTATGTGAATAAAACGCGTGTAAACCAAAGGACCTACTAGTTCTACACTTTTTCAACGCGAACGTTATTTTAACATTGAACTAATAATCATTAAAAACCTAAACAGCAGAGTGTTCAAGAAGGCCATGGCCGTCCTCGATGCTCCAACGACCACAATCCTCGTGTCGATGTTCAATCGTACGACACTCGTCAGTTTCTTGCTGATGAACCATGTACTGAACGCCACTCTGGGGAATAAGTAAGGCCATTACTTTCAGTGTAAAACATACTCAAAATCTCTTTCGGGTTTGGGATAAGTCGGTTACTCTCATAAGAAACTATTTCAATTGAAAACTACTTAGTTTAAATTCAAGATAAGTCCCGAGAAAAGGCAAATGCGTCAGGGTATTTTAATCTCCTAAAAGTTACATCCCAGTCTTAATAAATATTATTATTTATTAGAAAACCAAATCAAAGATTCCCTTACATGTTACGGGAAAAGACCGCTAGTTTCTTTAGCTCTGTAACCATGGCGCAAACGGACTCGGACTTCCTTGGCATAAGAGGCACCATGGACACCGCCATGCAGTTGGCTTTATGAATCACCTAAAATATTATATGAACTTTGGAAATGTCCCTGCAAAATCTATTAAATTAACGAGAGAAACAAAGATGTATCTTCTTTAAATAACGCAAGAACGCGGTTACAGAAGAGCACATTGTTATTATTACAGTCACAGCGTTTAACTGAGTAGGTTCCTGCGGTAGTGGAGCGGTGCGGGAGGGATTCATGTGACGTAACAGAACTGTCTCGCTTTACACGTGATGAATTAGGAGATTATCTCTTACGATATCTAAAAGTGTGTACCTATGTACATTGAATCGCTATCTGTATTCGCCAATTCTTAGTCTGCACACACTGTTTCTGTTCTATTAGTTCCCTCAAATCATCGGCTGATGAAGGTGGCGGGGATGTCTGGCGATTATTTACTTTAAACAGTTCGAAGCGTGTCCTCAGCGGCCGACCGGACATCAGCTCGGCCTGCGAGCTGTCCGTCGTGGTATGTTTAGAATTTCTATACCTATAAAGGAATCCTAGGAGTCTCGATTTTATCTTCGTCCACGACTTCCCTTCCAAACATAAGACGTTTATATGTTTTTTTTTACAATTTTTACGCATATTTCACTGCTAGCTGGGGAGTACCTTACGAGGGTGACGTAAGGTGTACAATATCGTTTAATCTACAAAAGTTTTGAAACTGTTGCGAAGTAAATGACGAGCCGTTGTCGCTAACTATCGTGTGCATAACGCCAAACCGCGACATAGCCTCCTCTAGCTTTTCTATTACCACCGTTGAACCATAACCACTATTTAATGGGTAACATTCGATCCAAAGGCCACGGAGTGAGCGGCGCGCGAGCCGGGGTCGGTTTTAGTTGCCTACAGACTACACAACCCGAAATTTTTCAAAAAACAATGGAAAATCTTTTACAGACAATAGAGGGGGTATTGTGTTTATTAGATGATGTATTAGTTACTGGATCTAGCAAAGAAATACATTCCAAGAGGTTGGAGCAAGTTTCCCATCCCCGTCGCCGCTTGTTGTAAATGAAAGACGTGCGTACGGTATGACAGCGTTTAATGCACTAACTCAATTACCCGCACAAAGCATTATTAAAAACCTAACACCTTAATACTTCCTAACGTCCCTAACCCAAAACCCTAACGGCTTAATCATATAAGAAGCAAGCATCGAAAACACCAACCCACTTATTCCTGTATCCCGTCAGCCAAATCAAACTGTCACACTCTGCCAATCGCATCATTTCCCTGGAGAAGAATCTGAAGTGGGGCTCGAACACTGGGTACACCATAGCGGTCTTCAACATCGCAAACCTGGCCTGACTTCCCGAGCTTGTGTAATGATACTTGTCGATGTAGAAGTAATCCATGTTGAATTTCGCTTGTAAGAAATCTATTTGCTCTGGTGGTCTGAAATTAACGTAGGTATAGTCGGGCTAAAAAAGGGTTCACTTTTCAACTCTATTTCTATACTGTTAAGGTCCAAAAAATACGAACCTTTTTTACCCCGACTATACTTAAAAATAAGTGAATAGGACTAGCACTTGCCGCTTTAGGCTATACCCATGGCAATACCTAGTTTTTTTGTTTAAAGGCTTCGTCCCGGCGCGGCGCGGCAGTCACACTGCAGGAAAACGTTGCGTCGATCCAAGTTAACACATTTTTGTAGCTTTTATGGCCCAAATCATATAGAACTGGATGTTCAATAATATATTCAATAATATTTATAAACTTACTCCAATATTCCAAATCCCACTAAAGTGACATCGCTCATTAAGACGTAGGCGTTGTGCTGCTTCTTGCCTAGCATGCTCTGCTCGACTGTCCACATCGTTTCCTTGGCGTCCACACTACGCATCAAATGTACAATATTGGGGATATCTATAATTTCGGCCTGGCGTACCCTCAACCTACTGTAAATAAATATTTTATTAATATATTAATTTTATTCAATAAATTATAGACACTTCTATTATAGAGTAAATCACTATGTATAGGTATATACCTCATCACGGAGTTTCTGTGTGCGATGTACAAAGCATACTCGTTGGAAATGTCACCCCTGCTGGGTACAAACTAAAAAAAAGGTAAAAAATTCCTGATGTATTTATCCGTGCCGTGTTATCTTACAAACAAGAATAAGGTGTCTTACGCAGAAATGTTGAAGCAGGACAATAGATTTATCATTACAAGGGACTCGAATCAAGCAATACTCGTAGTTCTTCATCGTTTCAAAAGCTGCCTCCAGTAAATCAAAACCTTTTCTAAAAATAGAGACGGTTACGTTAAAAGTTTATCTCGACTAAAAGTAACCTTTCTATATTATAGCAGGTAACTATATGAAATCAAAAAGCTAGAAAAATAATATTAAGTAGGTAAAAGGTTCGGCAAACTTTAACCAAAAACATTAAACCAAGCAGCAAGAGCAAGACAGTTGTTTAGGTCCTGAAACCCTACCATACCTCCCATCGATGTCACCTCGAAGAGCGTAGAGCTCGATCATAAAAGCATTAGGTTCTCCTAGGAATTCCGGCGGCAAATCGTCGGCATTTGCTGAATGCATTACAGACAGCTGTCCTGTGGCAGTAGGAACTTAGTCAAGTGAAAAACAGTAATACGTTGTACATTATATTATAAATTTTTTAGGAAATCCCGTTCTAACTGCAATTAAGTACATCTTCTTAAAATCTAAATCAGTTTCCTACAAACTGAATAGGATAAGGGACTATCTATTAATTACGCCACGATTATACCACACTTCACGAACGAGTTTATTGAATTTCTGATTAATTTTGTTTCCTTACTTTTGTATCTCTGCAACTTGACGGTTGAACGTCTTCGAGCTTTTGATTCTTTTTTTGCCAATGTATCATTGCTGCAATAGCAATAAATAGTGATATTTAGATGTTGGTGATGTTACCTATTTAATTCTATAAAGATTAGTTATAAAACACGCACGCGCAATACGTACGGTTGCGGACTTCAATTGTTATGCCATTTATAGATCCTTGTCGCAGAAATTCAGTGTTTAATTTCGACGTAATTTCATTCTTGTGATTTGGCGTCACGTCATTATAACTTTATACTAATATATCATTATAACGGTTCGCATATTATCATTTGGTACCTAAACTGTATCATATTACAAATTTTAATTTAAAAAAAAATAACTACCCGCCGCAACATTTTTGTGGTGCCGCAAGGGTGACGGAGACTGGGCAGGTCTAGGCGGAGATGGCGGGACGACTTGGACGCATTCCTCAGAAACTGGCCGGAAGCGGCACCAAAAGGGACTCATTAAAATCTAGGGTAAAGGCCTCAGTCCAGCAACAGGATAGGTACCTATTCATATAGGATAGAAATAAAGCTAGTAGTGGGTAATTACTTTAAGCCAGCTAACCTGTCAGTAAATGGCATAACTTCTGGCATAATCAACCAAGTGGAATCAATGTTGACGATTTCATAATCGAACGGGTCATCATCCAGCAAAATCACGCTGGGTGACGCCATCATTGACGTAGACGTCGATAATAGATACACCTGAGAAATTAGCTTAACGTTATCACTTGTAAATTTAATGTAAATTATCTCTTTTGCTTCAACAATTCATCAAAAAGTTACAAAGTGCTTTCTTTCTCTCTTAACTGGCTCGACAATTTAGCTGTTCGTTTATTTTTACAGCTTAGTTTAGTTCAGCACTGGTGGAAACGGGTAACTGTTAATTCGCTCACTTTTAAGCTACCTCGCATAGTCTCTGATGGGAACTACCCTTTTCAGGTCCGTGTTGGTTGATCTTTAAGACCGCATACCTAATACGTACTTAGTAATATTACAGAGTAAATATAGCTAAAGCAGTAAAATACCCTGTGGTAATATAATAATATTAAAAGTGTACCTTTTCGCTATAGTCATCAGAATGCAGCTTGGTGGAGTAAAAACTGTGTCTCATCGCCGACTCCCCAAAGTTAACACGGCCTGATGATGATGTTTTCCTGGGTCTTCCTTTGGGTTTTGCGTCCTTTAACGTCAATTATTATTCACGAGAGTGAACGAAACTAATCATCTGTGATTTTGGGGCTATTCCCACCTGTTACCACCCAGCATATACTTGCTGCCACTTCTTTATTCATCAGTTATAAGTGTGTGGTAACAGATGGGAATTGTCCTGATTTTGAAGGGGGAAGGGAAGATATAGGAAGACACATACCACCCGATGATAAGTGAGTTCTAAGAGGTCATGGCAATATGGACATAAGGGGCCCGTTTATCAAAAGCTTGTAACTTGTATTATAAGCGGAAGTCTCTTTCCAACAATAAGCATTAAAGAGAGACTTCCACTCAATAAAAGTTTCAAGCTTTTGATAAGCAGGTCCAATGTCGTCCAGTGTACGAAACATGATAAACATCCGACGGGACGGGGACGGGGGCTTACATAACGAATGCATACATCGACCTATAATGAATGCATTGCCAACCCTAAGGAGTAGGAGGGGGTATAGCATAGGCGTCCCATCCTAATCATCTTGAGTTGTGAAAGGCAATCTTAATGTTGTACCCATAAATGTATTTACATATACTTCACAGCCCACTTTTTTGCCATAAAATAAAAGTCTAAAAATTTGCATAATTATGGTACTCGCGGTATAGACTTAATTAAAGATACTAAGAGCCACTTGTAGGAAGAAGTTAAATCGAGATTTAGTCCTAAACTGTAAGACTAAATCTAGGTTTATCACTTTGCTGCAAACGGAACTAAGTATGAAACTCTTACTTCACGTTTTGTTGATATTTCCGGCGATGACGGTGAAGATGGTTGAAATTCGTGGAAGGGACTCCGTTCGCCTAGCAATATTGGATCGCTGTAATTGGAATAATAGAAAGTTATTTGTTATGGAAAAGTTGCTATTTGGCGCGAGTACTGGTAGGGTCCAATACAAGGAGAGTAAGCAAGTGAAAGATCTAAAGTTCAAAAATAAGTTGCTGAACGTAGCGAGGGATTCAATGGCACGAGCCGGACGAGATGCAAGTAATAAAGAAAATTATATAAAAATTCGTCACGTTTCTTTATATTTTATTACCTAAATTGTTTAAGAGTAGGTTTATCGTATTTCTGTTCTTCTTTTTCCTCTTTCGTCGGTTTTTTTAGCCCAAAGTAAGGAACGAGTTCGTAGGTCATCGCGAGGTTGTGGTAGTCAATGTCGGCGTTGAGACACATCACTCCGATCGCTTTGTCTTGGTGCTGCGGAAGAGTTGGTGAAAGATTTAAGTTGGTGGAACATATAAAAACCACTTGTCGAAATTAATTTAGGTACTCGTAGAGCCCTTCCTTACAAAAGAAATAATGTAGTAGGAACAAAAAGATTGTTTTACAAGAGACTAAAAACATACAATCGAATTGATAACCTCCTCCTTTTTTTTAAGTCAGTTAAAATAACCCATTATGTGGCCCGATAGTTATCTGGAATGTAGATAACTTAGGTACCTCGTCTGAGCGTATATTTCTTTATATAGATTTTTGCGTGCTTACCTAAAATAAATGAGACTCGAATTGGCATTTTTTATATTTTGCCAATAATAGAGATGACTATACCTACGCATCAATTCATACACAAGTAAGTACCAAGATATATAATAAACAAAGCCATCTAACCTGAGCAACGATGATTTGCCGCTTACTTTCGGGATGGCGGCCGATTATTTCGCTGATGTAATAATCCCCATACAGCTCCCTCAGTCTGGGACACAATTTGTCTAATATCTCTACAATATCGTCGTTGTCTTCTTCACTGTTACGAATATTCAGGTAAGTATAGTTACCATCAAACATATTAGGCAGATTATAAGTAGCTCAAGGGTTTCTGAACATCCTCTAACATAGCCGAGTTTAGATATTATTGAGTACCTTTATATGTTTCAATGTATCCGATAGACTATACTATACTATACCGTTGGAAATGAATTTTACTTCTTTTGCTGTACAAAAAGCAGGGACCGGTCCGCTGTCCCCTTCAAGGGGTTTTCGAAGGGGTTTTGATAAGGCTTTACTAACCAAACCCGTTCAGCGTTAAAAGCCGTTCAATTTGCTTTTTAAGCACTATCCCGAAAGAATAACCCATTAATATTGGGTTTGAAGGTGCTTTCCTATGACAGCGTTTCAACGGCTTAATTCAAACCCTAGGTAAAACTAGGTTAGAGACATGCGCAATATCAAAATATAGTCAAAGCTAGTAGAGTAATAAAAGGCCAACGTACACAGCTCTCCGGGTAACGAGCTTGCTACAAAAATCCTTCCGCATCGCTACGTATATGTAATGCCCTGGTTCGCAGTCGTCGGGCCTTCTTGCAGGAAATTTGCATACCAAGTGCTTACGGAATGGGGAATACCGGGTTAATTCCTCTGCAAAATTATTCTTAATAATTTGGGAGTATTTACCAAATGTGGTCGTCCAAATATAAAGGGACCTTATCGCGGCAGGCGGTTACGCCTTTGTTCACACGGCTGTTATACTAATGACAAGGCAATGAAAACTATAACAGCGTAAGCGCCCACCGCCATAAGGGCCGTTTCGATTTGGACGACCACAAATAATTACGCTTTTATTATAGAGTTAAATTATTCGTAGTACAAATTTTTAATATCTAGTCACCAAATTTATTTATTTAAACTTGAAATTACGTCAAAACTTATTATTAACTTTCTGCGACAGGGTTCTATAATGGCTCAACAGTCTTTGACTGTATGACCAATTAGAGAAAGGGTAGTCAGTTACACTGTAGGTACGTGCCCCAATAGGTATTTTCTTAACTAGTAGGTACATACATACTTATTCGCTGCGTAAAGAGAGCTCTTACCATGCGGGCACGTAGGCGGTACACTCAGCACGATTTGTTGCAAGTACTCGTCGTTGTGAAACACAGATTCCCAGGCTTCCTCGGTGAACACGTCCAACATAGAATCCGCGCAGCACATGTAGTGGACGAACAGCGTGTTGCGAGCGAGGTAGAAACGGCTGCGGGAAATTAATAACTATTTCGATAAACAGCGACTTCACGATCTTGTCAAACAGGCGGTAAATAAGTTAAAATATAGCCTGTAATTCAATTAGTTTTGTTTCTACCTTCAAAGTACAGTTCATACTAAGTTCCTCAACCTATTCCCCCCCCCCCCTTAAAGCTGAAATTCCCAAAAATCCTTTTATATGATGCTTACATTGTAAAATAAACCTATATTCCACATTTTCAGCTTTCTAGACTTAGTAGTTTTGGCTGTGTTTTGATAGTAACGATAATCGGTCAGGACAAACAATTTTATAAGTATATAGATTATAAAAGTATATATACTTTTTCGCTTGTTTGATCCGACATCACGGATCAACGCCTGAACCGATCAACGTGTGGTTTAGATAGTTTATAGCCGAGAGACTAGTTTATAGGATACTTTTCGAAAAATTGGGCAGTTCCGGAACGACTTCTGCGCACAGTGCAGACAGAGTCGCGGATAAAATAGTGTAATAAGAACTTTATGGCCTGGGCACGACTTCGCACGGCAACGGCAGCTATGTATGAAGCACGCCACGCGGAGCGACGCACCGCTAAAGTTGTAGCCAGCCGCTAATTTCTCGTTTTTACCCCCGACGCAAAAACAGGGGTGTTATAAGTTTGAGGGTTGTCTGTGACATCCTCGTTCCCAATCGGATTGACCGATTCGCACGCGATTTTTAATAGAAAGCTTAGAGGTTTTTTTTACAGGGGTGGTCCATGAAAGTCGGCTGGGCCGTTTAAGAGTTATCAGCTCTGAAAGTAGAAGAATTCAATCTATTCTATAAATATCTATTTATAGCCTGGCAAAAAAATTGAGCGTGTGGTGACAGCTGGAACTACAATATTTTCAAATGGCAACCAGCACAGTTAGAGTAAACTTACTTGGATCATATTGCCAATTTAATTCTGAACAGCGCCCTCATTTTTTTGCTCGGCTTTTTTGCCAAGGTCAAGAATGAACAAATCTTACTTGTACATGTTTCTCATCCAGAATTCCCAGTCGGAGGGCGCAACGCTGGGCACATTTGGGTGGTCGCTGAGGGCCATAAAGCCGACCACCTTCTTTTTATCGTTTATCATACAAATCGCGAGTACAGACAGCTCGCTGAAACATTTCGCATAGCATCTAAGTACCTATAGATTCATGAGATTTCACAAATCATGTAACGTGACATGTAATGAAAAAATTATAATGAATCACACCAATGAATATGGATACTGATAATAACAAAAATCCAGCTTTGAAAACCCGACGACCCCTGCAGCATCAGGACTGAGGAGGTTCTCATAATGCCTATGCTGCACTGCAGAATCTAAACCGCAGTAAGTGCACCACGGCCACTATATGATCTCATACAGATTGCCAGTTGTTCAAAAGTCAAAATATTTATTCAGTAAATTGGCCACATACGGGCTCTTTTACACGTCAGTAATATAGAGTGAATCTACAAGCGCTTCGGACAAGACCATCATTGCGGAGAAGAAGCGCCGCAAGAAACTCGTTGGAGATCAATAAAATTTTAAGTGGCCGATTCACATTCACTGCGTTTTAAATTCTGCAGGGCAGTATGTCACTACTTGGATAATTAATTAATTACCAATTCAACGATACCCCGCACTTTAAAATCTGTCAAGGCGTTTAGCCTACTGGAGGTCACAAAGAAACAAGGATACCTACATACATACACCCGAAAAACATTACCCTCCTTTTTGGATAGTCGGGTAAAAACCCTCGCTGTTGCTCAGTCTTCTCTATTCTTCAGCCAATGTTGACGAAGCGCAGCCATCACAGTCGACCAAATTAAGAGGTCTCTTACAAGGGCGAGCTAACAAAGTCGCATTTTTACGTTTTAGATGATTATTGAAATGAGACCGAGTGAAATTCTCAAATGTTATCTTTCATAACGCGTACTGCAAAAGAGTGGAATGCGCTTCCTGCGTCTGTATTTCCGAATGCATACAATCTGAACCTATTTAAAACTAGGGCGAATAGGCATCTTCTGGGTGACCTCGCTACATCGTAGACTGAATCTTCGTCCTCCAAGGGCAAGAGTTAATTAAGAGCAAATCAATAAAAAAATTATTTTTTTTTCACTGCATCTGGTGTAGGAATTTGAATTTGTGTAATGAATGCAATCAATAATCTCGAAAATGTGTAAATCCGTTGCCGTTGGTCGCTTATGCGTGTTTGGCTTAGCTTATTGCGTCTATATCTATGAAGCTAAATAATAATCACCCAAAATCAAATTTGAATTATTCCCTGAACAAAGAGACATGCGGTCAGGAACTCGCTTTTAATACTTGACTTTGTAACGAGTCCAACCAAAGGCACCACGCCAACGACAAATTTTACCTCGCATCTTACAAGATGCTTTCACTTCATCCATATAACATACAGATCCCAGTATCATTCCGCAGTATATCCATGCGAAATCAATTCCCTAATCAACAACTTACATGAGTGACCCAATATCCACCTCGCCGAATATCTTACTAGCATGTTCCTGGTCCCGAAATAAATCAATATCATATTTGTCCGCGTCTACCGCCAGCCTGAACCTCCTGGCGCGGGCCCCCACATCAAAATCGAAGAATATCGACATTGTTCCCAAATTACCAAATATTGGCGGCTAGGTCACTGACAGTCTAATAAAACTATAGGGCTATGGAGTCAAATGAAACAGTATGTAGTTTAATCTATGACAATAATATATTACAACATAAAAGTAAATTTAAGGCCCTGCTAGTCTACCTCAATTGCTCCTGACAGCTTAAAGCTTATCGACAGGCACTAATCTATTGCATCGACCTTTAATAACAACCATTAAAACATACGCCCTATACACATCGAATACTGAATAATATTAAGTACGTTACACACCATAGACTAAGAAGCAACGTCTAGACTAAAAGCTGCTCTTATTGTAACGAAAATTAAATTCGTGATCAATTCCAGTTGATCACAATTATTTTAATCATTCTTTAATACTACTGACATAATTAATCATTCAATGTGACATCAAAAATACAATTACTAAGTCCAAATTAAATGTCGACACAATCAAAAACGTCATAATCATAACTAACCTAATTAAACTTCTCATAAACGCACAAATTATATTAATTCAAATAGGTATGTTAGGTATTGTAAAATTATAAAGAGATTCAAATATTTACATCGAGTGCACATGCAGTAGTTCGGAGGCGTAAAAATAAAAATATCACGTAAAACAATTATAATAACTCACGAAGGCAGAGTTTACCCAATGCAATATAATTCTGTGGTAGTTATCTTGGTTATTGTTCATAGTTCGAATCGGAATAAATTGCACTGAACGGACGCTGCCTGTTAGAACACATTCAGACATAAGGTTTAGCGGTTCTCGCAAATCCCGTCTGAGTTTTGGATCGAATCATGTTGCCTGGGGTGGTTTTGATCGCCAAGTTGTTAGTAGAGGTCGTCCGCTGCATGTTAGTTTTGGCCGCGCTCAGAGGCGCGCGAGGCGTCGCAAAACCATCATTGTTCAGTTTCAAAGCCGATCTAGTATATCTCGTGGGAGTACACATGTCTGCCTTAGGGGTCGCGGCGATGTTGTGTTGCACGTTTTCTTTCCC
Source organism: Tortrix viridana (assembly GCA_963241965.1). NCBI lineage: Eukaryota > Metazoa > Arthropoda > Insecta > Lepidoptera > Tortricidae > Tortrix > Tortrix viridana. The sequence goes on from OY725186.1 coordinate 8,487,978, forward strand.
CGTTTTAGGCGTCATGGGGCCTAGATTCAGTGGAGTTTTTTTTGGAGTGTAAGGTGGGGTTTTCTCATCGATGGACGGGCAGACAATCATAGGAATATTTACGGCTTCCAGCGGCTTAGGCGCCATAGAGCTCCGACAGACTTGTTTATCGTTAATGCCGTCCTGAAAAAAAAAAACCATTATTATTGGAAAGATCTATCATCGTCCTGCCTGCAAAATCTTACTTTTTCCGAAAAACTGCTGAAACTCGATTATTCCCACATAGTGACTATGTACAATGAATGCATGATACACGACTTCAAGCACAAAGCGAATGGTAAACCCGGTTATTATTTATTAGAGTAGGACACATCGACGAAGCGTTGTATTTACCTTGAAATCGGTGTAACTAGCGAGCTCTGTCGTCTCCATGAGAGGGTTCTTTTTGGTGGAGTTGGCGGTGGGAGCGCGCGCGCCGTTTGTAGAACGCCGGCCGCCGCTGCGCCGCTTGCCCACAGACTGCCGATAGCGACACGTTATAACTTCACCACTCAATAACCGACATGTTACCGAACCAACTAAACAACACACCACCACATTAAACTTGCGATTGACATCTAAGATAATCTAATAATTGATCTAGATAAATTACATAAGGGGTTGGACGTGAATCACATTTGGTTTTTTCATCATTTTGTTACAAGATGATTTCCATCAAATAAAGAATACTTTTTTTCAACTGAAGCAAACGGTAATAAAAAGGCTATTCATTCACCTTAATGTGGTTAATAACAAAACAAAATAGCACTACAGTGTGGAGCATGAACTTAATATTTGGTCAAGAGGAGTTAGTAAAAAATCACCAATGTTAGAAGCCAGGCATATAATGCAGTTAATATCACAGCCGAAAACCCGATGAACCAAATCAAACAGCAAAACCACAAAAATATATCATGCGTGTAATTCCATTTCTATTTTAAATAGGGTAAAACTCAAATTTTGCAGGCAGGTAATTCTGTTAGCATTCACATTACGAAGGTGGTGATAGTCATGAGCATTTTTTTTACTTGCAGAATGATATACATTGCAAATGAATAATAATATGCTCAGGTTTATCAGCACCTTCGCTCATTATCCAATCATTAGAATTTCAAAAAAATATTTAATTAATTGTGCATTTTGGCGGTGTTGAAAGATATTTTCAGTATACGCCAAACATGCCAAAACTATTTGACGTTCTTACTAAATATCTTAAAATCACACACACACACACACACACACAGACACACACACACACACAGACACACACAGACACACACACACACAGACACACACACACACAGACACACACACACACACACACAGACACACACACACACAGACACACACACACACACACACAGACACACACACACACAGACACACACACACACACACAGACACACACACACACAGACACACACACACACACACACACAGACACACACACACACATACACACACACACACACAGACACACACACACACACACACAGAGACACACACACACACACAGACACACAGACACACACACACACACAGACACACACACACACAGACACACACACACAGACACACACAGACACACACACACACACAGACACACACACACACACACACACACAGACACACACACACACACACAGACACACACACAGACACAGACACACACACAGACACAGACACACACACAGACACACACAGACACACACACACACACACACACACACACACACACACACACACACACACAGACACACACACAGACACACACACAGACACACACACAGACACACAGACACACACACAGACACAGACACACGCACAGACACAGACACACGCACAGACACAGACACACACACAGACACACACACAGACACAGACACACACACACAGACACAGACACACACACAGACACAGACACACACACAGACACACACACAGACACACACACACACACACACACAGACACACACACACACACACACACAGACACGCACGCGCACGCGCGCACGCACGCACGCACGCACGCACGCACGCACGCACGCACGCACGCACGCACGCACGCACGCACGCACGCACGCACGCACGCACGCACACACACACACACACACACACACACACACACACACACACACACACACACACACACACACACACACACACACACACACACACACACACACACACACACACACACACACACACACACACACACACACACACACACACAGACACACTTTTTTTTCACGGAATTCACCAACCAAAGACTTTAATCGGCTGTTAGTCAATACATTTTGAGCTTTCAAATTTCGAATCATCTGTTTAATAGTTGATGAACTCTGCGTTAAATAAATATAAAGCAAAAGTGCTTAGTCTACCATTTTGAACGCCACAGTAGGCAAGACCTAACTGCCGTTATTTATTTATAGAGTTGATATATTATGTTAGTGAAACAAATGCATTAAGTAAAAATGGCTAGGGCTGTGTCGTTCAAAATGCTAGCACATGACATTAATCATGTTGTTATTAATGGGATGCCAGATTAAGTTAGCAAGACGATAAATGTCATAATAAAGAATACAACATACCGTTCGCTTGTGTTTGAGGATGCTGCCGTTGGCTTTGGGCGTCTTCTGAGCTTCGCCGCCATACTCTAACTTCCTCTTTACTGTGGCTCCATGGTTCTCCGCCTTCGCCACTAAAGCCTTTGTGGCTAGACGTCCGCTGACTCTTCTGTAAGTTCATAGTTAAAGTTACAGAAGCAGAGAAAAAACGGAAAGTGATTGTACTTCATTCTGAAACGTTACGTATGTTTAAAAGAAAAATCATGAAAAAAAAATTGCAAGTTTGTAATAAAGTATAAAGTAGTTAGCACAGTTTTTGAAGACTGATATATGTGTAGTTTTTCAACTACTTGTATTCATTCAAAATTAATTATAAATAGTGGTTGTTGTCACGGGTTGCAATGGATAACTACTGCAGTTAGAGTCGCCCCCAATATGTCTATGGAAAAAGTCCGGAATGGCAGCACTATCGCGTGTATTTATTGAAACATCCTGTATTCCTTACTACAAAGACATAATATACTTCAGTAGTTAACTAAAACTGAGCAGTCTCTATTAAACCGTTTTAACAATGTCAAGTTAACCCACGTGTTTTACAACATGCATCCATCCCGACATTAGACTTCTCAATACTATGAACAGATACGTATTTAAAGCTTTTAACTATCTGATAACTACACTAACTACTGAGGTAGTCCTCAACTAAATAAAATAATCAAGTGATCACTACAACAGCAGTAACAGTATTTTTCATTCCTTCTACAGCTTTACGCCAATGATGTGCACTATTATCATGACTTTTCGCACATTGCAATCAGGGTCTCAAAGTTAGGTCATAATTAATAAGTATATTATCTAAGATTCACGGGACATAATGGAAAAACGCAAAACTGCGTATACTTTGCCGCGGCTATTAACCTATTACCGATATCAAGATGCGTACTTTTCTGGAGTATGAATTGGATAGCGTTATGCAGAAAACAGCCAAACTGATATGAAGTTGAAAGGCAGATGGGTGTTTTCTGCATAACGCTATCCAATTATGGATATAAATAAAGAGTCCCCAATTACAGCGAGTGTTTGTCCGAGGTACAGCTACTTGCGTAGTTACTATAACTTTTGTGTTTGACTTGCCTCGCGTCGTGATGTTACGGTGATCATTATTCACTAGCAAGCGAGCGCTGAAATTGCGAACACGGAATGAATAATACTGTTGTACAAAATCACATATAAATACAAACTACGAAAAACACTTCATCTAGGGGCAGGGTGTGTAGCAGTAAGGGCGCACAACTGTGGGCCACTTAATGGCCCTTCGGCCAGTCTGACTCTAGTGTAATTCGAACCTACGGTTCTCAGCACCGTAGATCTGGTTTCATTACTACTGTAAGTTATATTAAGACTAAAACCACGTCTTAAAGAGCGCTGTTTGTAGCGTATTTTTAATTGAATGCATAATTTAAAGCTTTAGATACTGCACGAGCAATATCAAAAAAAGTCTCTAGTCGAAAAATTACGTACGGCATAGTGAACATTCGGGATTTCAATCAATTCGGCATTATGGCTCATCGGAATTAGGTAGGTAGGTCATTGCGTTGTGTTACCTTTTCACAGTGGAGATGGCGGACCGCTTGAGCGCGGAGAGGTTGCTAGTGAGCGCTGACACGGCCTTCGTGGCGCTGCCCGTGATCAGCTGGCGCTTCGACGGCGGCCTACGGGGAAGAACGCCTGCTTGTACTCAAATACTAATCTTTTCGGAAAACAATATTTTCGTTCATTTAAGGTAAGGAGTAATGGCACTGTTAATTAAAACCAAAAATTAGATCCCCGTAAAGTATAATGAAAAGATGCCACTTTTCGGTACTCAATACCACACATTAATTATACAGAGTGTATGGCAATCGTGTACCAAAAGACTAGGGTATACAACATAGTTAGCTCTACCGGTGTGGTAGCCCTACGGATGTTTTTTATAATATTTTTAATCGAAGCACGAAGAATTTACCAAGAGGTGTACCCGAGTATATGGTGGCGTAGTCATAACGTTTTTTCAAACACCAAGAAATTTAAATCACAATCTAAAATATGCTGACTGGTTAAATCAGCAACTTTTATTGAAATGTCAAAACAATCTGGTAGTATGTAGTATGAAAATACTGACCTGTGACGTCACTATTTCCAGAGTTCCTTTATTTAGTTTTTGTTGAATTAAAAATCGTCTAAATTCCAAAAATAAGCGATAGCTTCTTAGTTCTGACTTTTTTTTAAATTATTGTGTCGTTTCAAACTCCTGGGAAATTAGGTTCTTTATCATGCAACAAAGTTGATCAAGACAGTTTCATTAGTTTTTATTTTTATTTTTCATGATTGTTTAATGCTTCTTTTCAGAGAGTAACCCTTTTATTTACCAACTAACTGAAAGTTTTTTTCTAGCACCATTAGAATAATCAGGAATCGGAGATTTTTTGAGGATATCTGAAGATCTGAAGAGCCGCTACTTTTTTTTTATTGTGTCATAATGTTGAACTTGACAACGTCTTTTTCCTGTCCTCGACACTTTATCAGCTCGTAATTATTTTATTTTTAATATCTGGAGAAAAATGACTTTTAAATGGAATTCACAGTATTCACACACATTAAAGATAAAAATAAACTTAATTGTGAGCCATTATATGCTTGAAAAAAAAAATTACGAAAACTTTCGAAAAATCTAAAAAAAACTTGAAAAAAAAATATCTAAAAAAACCGTGGGCATGGTAAGTGTTAATTAGGGCAAACTATGTTGCATATAGCCCTACCTATCCACCCTAGTCTTTTGGTACACGATCTGCCATACACCCTGTATAATAAAACCAGAACAAAGTAAGTGGTAAATTTTTTATTGTTAATGTGCTCGGTTTCGAGATATAAGATACTTTTAATCCCAGGAAATTTGATAGTTCTGAAGGGAAACACGATAAACTAGGTCGGGCGGAGTCGCTGAATGAGTGATGTTAAGGGCGATTAAAACTGCGACCTTCTGGGCGCGAGTAATATAGTGAAACCAATCGACACGAGAAGAAGAAGTGATGTTATGAGTGATGGTGTACCTGTGTTTCTCCGCGGTGTGCGCGAGCCCGGCGGCGGTGCGGTCGCGCTTGCCGAGCGGCGACGCGGCCAGCGAGCGCAGCAGCGCGGCGGACGGCGTCAGCGCCTGCTTGCGCGCCGACAGCTTGTTGTGCCGCTCCTGGAATACCACCATGTCACACCAACTTATTGTACAGCCTAAAGCGTAGCTGGAGGATAAGTTAGCTCGGGCTTGACTTATATGACTCGAGCAATCACCACCCATCTCACCAGAGGTTTATACGAGTATTGTTGGTGCTTTCTCAAGTTTGCAACACAGTGCGTTCTGTTCGACACCTCACGATTCTGTAACCCCTGACTGATCCTTCTTATAGCAGAATTTAATAAAAATTGTATTTTCCTCAACTGCCACTTCTTCTTCTACGAAATCTCATAAAGAGCGGATCCACAATACTCGACTTATCCTTAAACAAACATATGAATGCCATCTGCGTTGACTCTAACAACTCGCTTCGTTTGTCGATTAAAATACCTTGTATGAGAAATTTCCTACAATTTCTTTAGCATTTTCTACCTAAAAGTTAAACTTTCAGAAGGTATAGTACAAATTACAGTAAAGACAGAAAGCAACTTTGGACGCGTATGAGTTTGAAATCCAGAGGACAAAATAATATTTACGGTCGAAATTAATATAGTCCTTCTTTAGAATCTTCTTTAGTATCTGGCATTTTAATGCCAGATACTTTACTAATGAAGAAGAAGAAGAAGAAAACCAATTATTCGTGACATATAAAAATACAAAAAAGAAGACATGAAACAAAAAATAGTAAAGGCCTTATGTCACGAAATGGTAATGCAAGTGAGGCCAATATCTTGGAGGATTACATTGGACTTACAGTTTTCCTGGACTCTTTCTCTTCCTCAATATATTGTAGTAGAGGAACCCCGTCGACAGTAAAGGTGTTGCCAGTCTTCATTTCGTATTCTGCCACCATGTCACGCAGTTGTGCTTCAATTTTCGGGAGCTAAAAACAAATAATAATGATCAGAGGATTTATATTCCTATACTGTAGCTGAGATCTTATTGACAACTAATGATTACATGTTTATGAAAGTGAAAACGACACTTGCACCTACGAAACTGGACACTCTCGTTTCGCTGCTTTGGCGGCGCGATTGCTTTGCTGATAAATTGACCTGGACCCAATCGTGCAAAGGATAGTTGTCTCATTTACTCACGTTGCTCTCGATGGCCTTCCGTTCCTTTTCCTCGCGCAGCAGGTTCCCGCCGCGGTTGTGGTAGCGGCCGGGCTCGGAGGCGCGCGCGTCCATCTCGGCCTGCTTCAGCCACAAGTTCTTGCGAGTCACCACCAAGTCGAACATGTGTCTGTACACAAGAACAAGCCATTGTCAATGTCAGTTTTGAAACAAGTTTCGTATTACCTTAGGTATTTTATTTTGTATAGTATTACTCACTTATGCTCGTTGTAGTACTTGGTAATCTTCTCTAGATACATCTCGTGGAGAGTGAGGGTGTCTTCGGTGAATATATCTTGGTAATAATGGACGAACTCTTCCCGCTCGCGGTTCGAGTACATAATGTTATCCCACATCAGTTTAATCTTCGTACGCATATTCGCTACGAAAACCTATAGCAAACAAAATACATAATTTAAATTAAAGTCCTCGACCTAGAGTGACCTAGACTCTATAATTCTGACCCTACTGCATAGATTTCAAAGCAGTATTCTCTATAATTTAAACAATTTTTATAGGAAGCTAGATAGCTATTGATATTTAACTCGTGCGAAGCCAGGGCTGGTCGCTAATATACAATAGAATAACTAAAATACAAAAGGTTGAAAATTACAACACAATGCAATATCTTTATTGCACACCACAGAGTAACAAATGTAACAAAGAAAAACAATTCATTTTACATGCTAAGTAGCAGTCTCTTCCAGTTCCAGACAAGCTTTATCATTACTGTGCACCATCTATCTAATCCCTAATTAAGATGATGCACAATAATTAGAAAGCAAATATTATATTAATTATTTTACTGATAAGAACAATAGAAAAAACTATAAACTACCTGTATCTTCTGCCGTTTGATCTGTTCACACCTCTTTATTTCCTCTTTGATGGCAGCCTCGGCGTCCGGGCGGCACCCCGGGTGGGCTTGCAAGAAGTTGTCTCTGTAAATCTGGTCTTCATCCAGGCATTCCCAGAGCCGGGACAGACGTTCGCGAAGTTCTAATACCTACGAAAAGAGTCAACTTTAAGTTATGTTGAACAATATGTTATAGTATTAACTAGCGACCCGCCCCCGCTTCGCACGGGTAGCTGGGCATACACGCACCTAAACCTTAGTGAATTATACACCTAAACCTTCCTCATGAATCACTTCATCCATTGGTGAAAACCGTATGAAAATCCGTTCAGTAGTTTTTGACTTTATCGCGTTCAGACAGACGCGGCAAGGGGACTTTGTTTTATAATGATGATAGTGATTATAAATCGCATCATAATTATCATCATGGTCGGGTATTTGCGAGTATCTAAAAACCGACCATAGTGGATATCATAGGGGAATGTCCAGCAGAAGACTTTTTTGACTGATTGATTGATATAATGATATTAAATTATAAATAAATTACTTTGAGGTCGTCACAGAGAATCAAATTTCAAAAAATCAAAAATTGTACCAAATTAAATAGCGAAATTATTTTCTTACTTGTCGCGTAGTGCGTCCGTTTCGCTTTAGCCTCGGTATAGGGAATGGCACTTACCCTGTTGTTGGTCTGCTCGTACTTCTCCTGCAGGTCCTGGCGCAGTTGCGCGAGCCGGTCCATGTTCAGGTCCGTGACCTTGAAATCCACCGATAGGGAGCTCACCACCACCTGTTCGAACTTGTTCTGCGGTTTGATATAGAGTTTCTCTGAAACAAAGTAAATCTTGATTCAATTTTCAATTTGAAGAATTTATTAGAAAACACAAGGAATTAAGAAGTTTATGTTTTTATGGCTAAAGAACTTTATTTCTCAAAAGAAATTGTACATTTCACTTATTGCCATAATATAAATATTTACCTGTGAGCACCCGAGGCACCCTACGAGGCACCCATAAAAAGGATGCAAAATACAGGATGGTCCAAGTCTTTTAACTTTATAATAGGTTACTGGTTCGAAATGTTAAAAGACTTTTGGACCACCCTGTATAAACTACAACTTAAATAATTATAGTATAAGTATAATAAAAATAAAGGTACTCAGTAAAAAAGTTACGTTTTAACTTACAGGTCATCCGATTACGCTAAATTTACTGTACCTACACGACCAATAAGACAAAACATTTGTGAACACAAGTTACACTCGGAATACATGTCATGGTGTGTTGTGGGTAATTTACAAAATAAAAGTGGGTTAGCAACCGAGAGACTGCTTAAAGAATCTGTAAGCTAATCTATTTTGTTAATAGTAAGATAATATAGTTTCCGAAAAAAAATCATGACTAGGTTTTAGAAAATCGTACTTAAAGAGTGTTTTTATGACTTTATTTACTCCATAACTCTATGAGGTAGTTCAGGTGAGACTTTACCAGAGTTATAGATAGTGTGACGTACATGGTGAGCAAAACACTGTACGATATTGAATATACAACCCCGTAACAATGACAGCTTGGATTTAATTTTCTGTATGTGTGGTTTCCACGTTAGCTCACTGTCCAATATTAGCCCTAGCTATTGATTTTTTTATTTGCGTATTATTTATTGTGAGTGAGAGTGAATATCTTCAATGTTTATTAAATGAGTTCTCACATCACAAAATTATTATAATTACATATAATTACATTATTTTGTTAAATTAAATTTGTGTGAGATTGTCTGCTGTTATTTTTTTATTATTTTTAAGTCCCATTCTTCAAGATAGAAATAAGTTAAGAGTTAAAAAGACATATAAATACATACCCATAATATCCTTTATTTCAATCTGCGTATGCAAGAATATCTCAGCCCGTTTGTCTCTCTCTGACTGCAGCACTTCAAGGTGGTTACGCAGTTTGTCCAGCTCATCCTGTGAAGGCAGCGGGATGTCTTGCAGTTCATGGAAAGTGGCACCAAGCTTCTCTGTAAGGTCATGTTGCCATTCTAAGAGGCGGTTAATTTCTGTGCGCCGCTGCTCTTTCTGTTCTCTATATCTGGAATTTGTTTTAAGAAATTAGTGTTAAATATTGACCAGTAGTAGAGAAGTCCGTCATCCTTACACAAGAAGTGAATTCTGTGGCTCCAGTGAAAACTGGTAAAAGTCAACTAAGCTCATAATAAAAAGGGCCATAAATCACATATAGAGTAAACTATTTTATTTTTTTTATTCAGAAAACAAACAGATGTTTAATGTAAATTACATTTCAAAAAATTACATGAATAAGGCCTAAAGTTTCCTATATTTATTCTTATTCTTAAACACTACTTAGTTATGATCTACATAAGTGTTCAACATACTTACAAAACAAATGTCAAATGTCTGGGTACAAATCAAATTACTGAGAAACATTATGGTACTATACTGGGTGAGCTCGCTACATCGTAGACTGAATCTTCGTCCTCCAAGGGCGGGAGTTGGTCAAGAGCAAACCCATTATCAATAAAAAAAAATAAAAAAAATACTACTGAAATAATAGAATTTGTCGAACTTTATTTTTAAAGGTTGACATATTATGTTCAATAGATCAACTTCATAAATATATTTATTAAAAAGAGTACACAAGCGCCTAAAAATGAATTTTGTGCATATTTCCACAAGGTGGGACATTTATACTCTTCTCTATTTTCACTTGAACTTCAGAAAACATGCCCTTTTACACTGGAGCTACAGTATGTTGTATATAACTCTTTTAATACAAAACTCATAGTTGTTTACTAAAGCTTACCCCAAGATCTGATCTTCCAAGTCTTTCTTGTACTCAAACAGCATCATATTATCCTCATAATCTAAGATGCTGATGTCAACCGACAATTGTTGGCTGAGTTTCTTAGTTTCTTCTTTCAATTCTTAAAATAAATGATTAGATAAGTTGTTAGAATAGAACATTAAATAAAAGAGAAAACATATTAGATAAAATAATGCCCTAATCTTGTAGAGTGAGTAGTGAAATCACCTAAACACAAACTATGCAGAAGTTGCCTACCTTTTCAGTGAATACAAACCACTATGGATAAAATGTAACCCCTTAATATTTGGGTGAATATTCGTTCGGACGGATATTCACTCATTTATGGTTTCATCAGATTAACATAGTGTTATAGGCTTATATAACATACGTTATAGGCTCAAGCTAAAAGATGCTGCATATGATTTAATTGATAGTGACCCTGTCTTCAAAGCTAGCAGTCCCAGGTTCAAACCCCAGTAGAAGCTAATATTTGAATATTTTGTTCTTGAGTTCTGATTGTTTTTAAGTATTTATCTCTATATAAATATCATAGTTGTTGTCCTGTAGCCATATTATAAGCCTAGAGCTTAGGTTAGGGACTAGGTCAATTAGTGTACAAGAACACTAATTGACTTAGTAAATAATAAATATCAGGAGATAATTTTAGATAAGTTTATCTAAAATTGCCTCCTGAAATTCATTATTTTTCATTGATATCACATGAGATATGCTGATTTACCTTCAACCTGATGCTGCATAGCTTTAAGCTTCTGTTCGGTCTCATCCAGCACATCACTGTGCAGATCCTTCTCTATCTGCACCAGCTTGTAAATGTTGTTGACCTTCACCTCATACTCCACTCCGACGTGGGACCAGTTCAGCCATAACTGCTGCATAAGGTGGCGGACATTCTTGGACACCTCTTCTGTGACATCATCACTGTAAGAAAATGGTTCAAATATTTCATAAAACAAATTGCTTAACAAGGCTTTATGAACCTAGAAGAGTTAATAAAAAGATTACATAAGATAATATAAGGCACCTTATTCCTAAAGAGAAGCCACCACTGAAAATAGGTAAAAGCAAAATATCAATCTTTGATAAATTCTAATCAAGGGTGACTTATAAATAATTACCATCATCTACAACAAAATAAACCTAACTTGAATAAATAACTAACTTAAATTGAACACATAGTTAAATAAAGAACAGCAAATAACAAAGAATGACTGAGATAAATAGGTATACAATGAAATGCATTTCCACTTGCACTGGTGATCAAAGGGTGAAGCCAGCGATGGCCACTGCCAACAGAGGTTATTTACCAACATCCCAATTAAATTGATAGATAAAAGTGTAGATTATATTCAGGACGGCGCCAGAAAATGCTCGCCCTCAAGTACGAAAACTGATGTAAAGAAATCATTAAAAAGTTTAGCACAAGAGGTTGCAAACAGACAAGTAATTATACCAAATTAGAGTCAATATGTTGAAAATATTGCTATAAATGACCACGACACTTACTGGATATAGGTACCAAAGGGAGTATCCAGAAAGCGTAACATGGTAAGAATTGTCATGACTGATTTCAGTGCACTAACCATTGAATTTCACAACCCTAAGAAAGATAACCAATGCTGATCAAGCTTTTATAGTAAAAGAGTAAATATATTTATAGTTTCAACTTTAAACCATATATTATATGCTGTGAGTTAGATACTTACAATAATTTGTATACGTCCTCCGTTAACGCTATCATTGTAGTTTTCAACAAAGCACTTGCATCCGATATTATATATAATCCACAAAACAAATCTTATAAATAACTTCAAAAGTTCACTCTAATTGCCAATCGTTTTATAAAATTCGTTGAAAACATTAAATCATTAGGCCGTTTCAATAAAACACGAAAGATGAACGTTGATTATGGTTTTTGAAATGCAAACGTTACGAGGAGAAACCGCTACGATTGGCAGTTGGTTTATTTCGTTCGGAAACGTAGTAAAATCGTAGACTAGCTTCACACACTTATGTAAAGGCTAGAAACAAAGGTTTTTTTTATTGTTGTTGTTATAAAATAACAATCTAAATAATTCCTTATATTTCATATTTTTTTATGGCTCATTTTAATGTATATAAACAAGTATTGCTTGCAACCGTAGCGAAGTGACAGCTAGAAATGAGCTAGAAACCAAAATACACTCAAGTGGTCTTCACGTCACCATATAAAGCACCCTGTTTTGATCTTAGGTTTGAGGCGTTTTTCATAACAGTGCCCTAAATTTTTACAAAAGCGATATTTAAAGCCTGACCAGAAATATATGACTATTCACCATGTTGCGGAATTTCATTGGAACTAATTTCTTACACTGGCAATAATTTTAATGATTGTCAGTGTCATTGGCGGTTTCCACAGAAGAAGTACCCTGCATAGAAACCGGACTGTAAGAAACAGCAATGGCGGGCTCATAGCGGTCCATTCAAATTTGACGTCTGAAACCTTTTGGCAACACGAAGGAAAACGAAAGAATACGTATTAGGACATCTCTTTCTAACTCATTATGAATGCCATTAAAAGAAAAAGGTCAAATATATGTCTTTTACTGTTTCTTCTAGTCTGGTATGTAGGGTTTTTTATGTAGGGTACTTATTCTGTGCCGGTTTCCTTGAGCAATAATAAAAAATGCCCGAAACCAAAAAGAAATTATAACCACTACGTTCTACGAGACGGAACGCCATACATTGTTTGTTTTTTTTATTAGTATGATGATTTAGCCACTACCAACATAAGGAAAATTTAGTGTTCCTATCCGTTATTCTGCCAAAGATAGTGCTGCGAAAGTTCGATAATAGTGATGTCCAAAGCTTTAAACCAAAGAGTATAATTATATAACGGCAAAAGAGAACCCTCTTGCGGTGAATACTGGCCCACACGAGCACTAGCGCCCCAGGTGGTTTTCGAGTGAACTATTTTTTTTATTGATAATGGGTTTACGCTTTGATCAGAAATGTACGAGTCATTTTTATATGAAGAGCTTATAACGGCATAACATCTACATATGATCATATTGAGTCTTATGTAGTTCTTCATATAAATACAAGGATACATGTCTGCTCAAATCATAGTCGTAGTCGGTCTTTGCCGTAGTAGGGTAAAAATCACTCTTACAACTCTGATCGTGACGTTCTCAATATAAAGGGACCTTATGGAGGAAGGCAGTTACGCTCTTCTTGTTTTTGTAATGTCACGTTGTGTTTTTATCATTTACTCAAACAAACCCAATCTTCGAGACATGGCAATAATTTGTAGTATTTTTAAGGGCTGGTAACTGAATGACGTTTCGTTCTGGTTTTGCTTTAGGGTTGTCAGCCTAAGAAGTTCTGCTTGACGTTAGGGTAATAAAATTAACTTGAGTTCCATTGGATAAAACTTATTTAAATAGATATTGAGAAGTATATGCTGAAATAGAGTTTTGAATGAATTTTGGTTTCAGGAATAACAAGTAAAGGGTTTCGGCGATAATTGCATTGAATCATTATTAGGTATCGATCAAAAATTACATTTGGAAATTAAGTCATTTCAGGGTAAATTTTAGGGTAAATATTAGGGTAAATTTCTTCATCCGAGGGTGCTCCTGTCGTAGCTTCCGGCCACCATAGCAGTCAAAAAGCTTATATCTAGGGCTCCGTGATTAGTGCATGAAGAAGCTTGAATTATCTTGTGCAGGACGGAGGTCCATGTCTGGATGGACATCTCCAGTGGCTGATTTGGTTGAGGATCAGCCGATTTAAGTTATATTTTGTGGCAGTAACAAAATCGTAAGTAAATATTTCCTCGGGAAATGCAAGTGCATCATCTCAGTTTAGTTTCTTAACCTCGTGGTTAACTTTCAGCTCTTCAAGAGGTTTTACATGCCGGGACGGAGGGAAAGACAGCGTTTGAGATAATCTCTATTGGATGGTCTCCGGTAAGGATCCTTTAATCATCTTTGCTCTGCTCTCCGCTTAATTTCTGCCATGTGCATATTCTAATCGAAGCAATTTGTTTCTTTCCAGCTGAATGGGATTATTTTTGATTATTAGATTTTGATTAGATTTTGATTTCTATTTCGATTTCCATTTTCTGTAAAATTAAGTTGATTTCTATAAAATCTAAATAAATTCAGTTAAAGTAAATTCAATTCAAAGAATGAATTAATAAACCAATTTTAAGAAATTCATAATGCAATAATTAATCAACTTGAGCTGCACACCTTGTGGACTTTGCAAGTTTAGTTATCTTTAGGGCTCTCATGTTTAGCTTCCTTTCTTCTGAGCTCTGAAAGAAATAAGCACATGTTTAGTATATCTCATTTTGTGCACCAGAGATTTAGATTTTTGTGTAATTTAGTATTGCGGGCTAGGTACCTTTTACTAGCCGCCATTTTGTGTAGCAAGTCCATGACAATTAGCCTTCTGCTTCTAACTTCTTAAAGCTCAACAATTTTCAATACATCATTGTGCTTGCGCCGCCTGAACATACCCTTCACGTGCTTCCTGTGTGGCTTGCGATTGGAGCTTGCATAGAGCCAACGCCCGGAGCTTCGCGTTTCGACTCACACTGTCATGATCCAGTCTGCAGCCGGACAGCCTTTGCGGGAAGGTTTCTACAGAGCGAGGTCGGTTATATAATTTCTTATTAATTAGGGAAGTAGGATTTCAATTAATCTCCTTGAGATTCACATGTAGGGAAGTAGGATTTAAATTAAATATTGGAATTGATGGCATTAGGTTTCTTAGGGACTAACCAACTTAGAATAAATAATTGTGAACCTATAATAAGAACCATAGGATATTAAGCACGACCCATGCTTTCACTGAGCTAACTAATTTATGAATTTCACATGTCTGGTCGATGTGACTAAGTAATGGTTTGCAATTACTCTTGAATGTAAAACAGAAACTACCTATAGGAATAAATATTGTGTTCAACTTACTAACTTGTTTCCTTCAGCTCCATAAAATAGATCCATTCTCTATCCAAAGGTTACGCCAGACATATTATTTCAGGTGTTTAGTATTGTAATAATTTGTGGTTTATTACACGTTTTGTATTTCGTTTACGACTTGTTTCTTCGTTCTTGCCGGGCACGGGAAGCAAACGTCGCAGTAACTATACGAATACTATGGTAACAGTTCTAAAAGCGGCGTAACCGCCTGCCTCCATAAGGTCCGTTTATATTGAGAACGTCACATATTTCTATGATAGTCTAATTGAGCCAATTGAGGCCTAACTCTTGCCCTTTAATAACTAGGAAAATACACGAATTTTATACGGTAAAAAGGAGTATCTTCAATAAAACAAATAGTTGTGAAAGAGTACATAATTTTTTCTGGAAGCTGAGAGTCATTACATTTTATTTTGAAAAAGTTAGGCTATAAATTCAAAAAGTGTCGAAATCAGAGATATATTTTAATGAAACAATTTGATATAATTGTTTGGCGAGAAAAGTTTTTAGACGAAATTGTCAATGTTCGAAAAAAGAACATACCAATAGTATATTTAGAGGAGTCATACATTCATACGTCGTTAAATCATAGCAAGTGCTGACCAAGGTCATGAGGAACACAGGTGGAGCTACTGGTTTTGTACCAAATGCTTTGCTTTTATACAACGATATAGAAAAAAAAGTGACTTTTATGACTCCATGAATAAGAATAATTTTAAAAAGTGGGTTACCAAAATGCTTCTTCGATTCGAAATGCTTGCGAAAAAGGTCAAATATACGTCTTTTGCTCTTTCTTATAGTCTGGTTTCTATGCAGGTACTTATTCTGTGGGGTTACCGCAAAAAATAGTATTAAAATGGGTTGCCAGATAAATGACCCAATTTCTACCATTATTAGAAGTAATGGCCAGGGGCATAACTCTGTACTTCGAAATTCGAACTTCGGATCGTCCCGTCACTTTCTTGCAAATTAGCTACGCATCGAGAGCATAAGGGACAACAATAGACGAAGTTCGAATTTCAAAGTTCAGAGTAATGCCCCAGGCTCGTGTAGGTAGGTACCTACCGATGTTTGGCACTGTCGGTCGTGTTGCACAAAAATGCGCCGCGTGACCAATTAACAACATTGCAGTTTCCTCGGGATGAGGAAATTGCGAATATGCATTTCCACTGATGACATCTGTAAGAATAAGTAAGTACGCTGTTTATGTTTCGTAACAGGAAACCTCTCAGGATATTATTATAGCTCAGGATACAACAATTTATCCAGCCTCTTACTGACACTGTAAATAAAATAAATAAATAAATACCTACTAAAACTGGTAAGAATCTACAAAGTACTTAGGTAAGTAGGTAGGTAGGTAGGTACCTACTAGAGATTTTAGCGTGGACGTAGGAATACTTGGTTGTTCTTAATTTAACAACATAGAGCACATAGAAAACAATCAATATAAAGAGAAAGATAGAAGTTACCTAACAAAAAATGTTAGTCTCTGAATCGAACAATTAGCACTTAGTCTAGGGCAAATTACGCCTCGTCGCCTGCCTGGTAGCTTTTTATATCCGAATAATTTTATGTTTATATATGGACGAGTTTATAGCAATGAACATAAAATCGATCTGATTGTAGCTGTAGTCACTTTTTATCTTTCTTCACTTCCTGAACTCGGTCTCCTGCCACATGATGGATGGCCCCTAAGGTTATCGACGGTCTATACATTATCTAATCACTCGAGATTAAAATATAACCGTTTTACAAAACAATAAAACGGGTATTTTAAGCCGAAGGAAAGCGCAGCATTTAATGTGAAAGAGGTGTCTATACTCGCCTTTATATGCCTCTACTTACGTGTGTACCATGCTTTATTTCTCCTGTCATGTGTCTATGATAACCGTTTATGGTCACCTAGCTAGGCGGGAATCCATCTTCGTCATTGTAGTCTTCACCAGGAAGAAATTCCTATAATGCTGCGCTTTCCTTCGGCTTAAAATACCCGTTTTATTGTTTTGTAAAACGGTTATATTTGAAGCCTACTGGAAAGCGCAGCATTTAATGTGGAAGACGTGTCTGTTATCTGCTGGTGACATATAAACAAAACACACAATGTTGATATAATAACATCATAACCAATCATGGAGGTTATAAAATATATCAGAATCGGAATAATGTAAAATATGTAAATTACCAAAATATTCATTTAGATAAAATGTAAAATAGCAAAATTATTAAACAAATTTACCATCTAGTCGTGTTCAACATACCTAACTAAAGGGAAATATACCCTCAGATAAGAATTCACCTAATTCTTAAGGGACCAATTAAAACCTCAAAATGATTATTGATAAAATTCAAATCCAAGAAAAGGAATATAACAAATCATCACAGTCATTATGTTTCTGCGCTTTATTTATTTTTCGGCAATAATATGTTTTGAAATTATTTAGTAGTAAATATTTTCTAAAGGTTTATTTTGTAACCATGCTAAGGAAGGCACTGCGCGAGCTTCTGGGATTGGAATTTAGAGTATGCCTACCCCGCATAACACAGGTCTTACCCATCTTTCAATTGTACTATGTACTAGCGGGCTTAGCTATACCCTTAATAGTAACTTATTAAACTTTTGGATCTTATTTTCCTTAATCCTTTGTTATTCTATCCGTGATCCATCAAAAACACAATTAACTAAGTTCACAAGTCAACCTTGTGAGGATATTTCCTGATAGTTGACTGACGATAACGACTGTTAACTATCTATCTGTCTTTGAGTCACAATAGGCTGGTTACTATGAAGCAGTAAATCCAATACTTCATAATCATCCTTTTAATTCATGCTTCAAACTAAATTGAGAAAAAGAGATAAAGATAACAATAAGTTTGTGCTTCAGAATTGGCCCCGGGCCACAGAATTATTGAATCTCTGTGATTCTTGAAATTCAGTCTACTTATACTTATATTAGTATCCTCAAGCCATACAGTTTTCGTTCTGCAGTTAATAGTAAAAAGTAACAGCTCAATATAACATATCAAGCAGTGCCATTTAGCTGATTACTACCTAAGGGTCCCATATAGGGGAATTTGAAGGAGTTGAACTTGGAATAAGCTATAGTCTTTAGTTAGTCTATCTCACTAAAAAGTTAGAAGATATTGCCTCGTTTTGCCCACGGTATGCTGCGATTGCAGACTATTGTGCACCAATATTGTGCCACAGTATAATCCTGATAGTCTTTCAGGTGAGTGTGGGTGTGGGCAAACATCTGGCTAACTCTTCTGCTTGAGATACTTTAGGGTTTAAACTGGTCTCTGTACACCCTGAAAAAGCATATATTTAGTGGGGCTTCAAAAGATCTGTTTGCTCCCTTATCTAAGGTTACTATCTTTTGCCCACGCCTCCAAATTTCCAAACTTTAATGTACCTCTGGTGAGGGGAAACTTGGTACTTATAGTACGAACAGATGGTAGGACGGGTTTGGAGATCCGCTCTCCAGAACCTTGCGTCCAAACTGGGACTATTAGAAGATATGTGCCCAGCGCCCTGTATAGAATATTCTATCACACGGGATTGGAAATCTGTTCTCCTGTACTAGTCTGGAACTACTAGGCGATTCACGGGATTGGAGATCCGTTCTCCAGTACCTAGAGTCCGGTCCGCCCGAACTACTAGGATATGTGATATATGTGCCCAGTGCCCTGTATAGAATGATCTATTACTCGAGACTGGAGATCCGCTCTCCAGTGTGTTTGAGTTGTTGGTATTACTAGGAAGTAAGTACCGAGTGTTCTGTATGGAACAATGAGGCACGGTGGAGAAAATATCCACTTGATACGGTAGTTCCAGGCTCAACTGAAGGGTATCTGTACATTCTGTGTAGTAATCCTCCACATCAACTATAATGTATTTGGTTACTACAGCAGAGCAGATCGAGGTAAATACATCTATTTCTGACTTTCCTCAACAGCTGAACACCTCCGTGGTGAGCTTGGTTGTCAGATCAGATGCCAATCGGATAACAGCCTGCCCCGAGACAAGCAATCTGCAATGGCATTGTATCTACTCAGAAGAGCTGGCACAAATTATATTGAACTGATCAGTCAGATCCAATAGTTGAAAGGTCAATCAGTAGCCATATTAAGAAAGTACCACTGAGTAAAAAAGTCAGATAAGGTGACTCCAGAATCACAAACAGATAATCCTGGTCTAACAAGGTCTATAAGAATCAAAAGTGCTCTTGAGCATTTAGAATTATAAAAACAAAATCTTTGTGTCTAAAATAATGCTCATTGAAGGTACAAGTGTCATGTCTTTAAAAATTAGGAACAAGTTATAATATGTATGAATGTAGATCGTGCAAAAGCCATGACTGTAATGTGTAATACATTATTATTATTATTATTATTATTATTATTATTATTATTATTATTATTATTATTATTCTAATTTATATTTATTATTTATTAAAAAAAAAAATTATATTATGGATTATTTATGAATCCAAAAATTATAATATCAGCCAAAAGCACATCCACTGATGGACATAGGCCTTCCTCAAAGATCACCACTGTTGGGTCCTGTGCTACTCCTAAAGTGATGAAATTGAGTAAACATTTAAAAAATAATGGACTTTGTTTGACACCTAATAAATTCTTTCCTCATGGATAAGAACCGATTTTTGGTAGTTGACTTGCCACTTTAAGCTCTCCAGCTCTCCACGGCCGCCGAGGCCCGCTGAGTCCGTATGGAGTGGTCCTGATGGACCAACAGGAATCCATCTACATAGGTAAACTAGCATGCGTATCCCTCTTTTGTCTAGCTAGGATTTTTGCAATCCAGTAAGAACTGCCTGTGAAAAGGCAGGGGGCAGAAGGGTAAAGAAGACATCTGAGGTACTTCTCCCTTGTTAATGAGGTGGAGGAATAGCCATTGGAACTAGCAAATTGGGTAATTCTAAATTTCTGGTCTGAAATCTAAAGTTTTATTAGCCAACCTTAAGGCTTATTAAATTCTGGTACTGCAAGGATATAAGGATATAATTAGCTTATTATATAGCTTCTAAAAAGAAAATGATTATTAATTACATAATAAAGCTGTTTGCACCCGATATATTCAACTTTCCTAGAATAGAACAGAACTAGGCACCTTTAAAGAGTAGCTTCCCACTTCCCTTGAGTAAAAGGTAGCAATATTACTTTTCCTTACTAAAATCCATATATGACTTATTGGAATAAATGATTTTATCATATTTCGGACTCGCATCCATAACTTATTAATAACTTTAATAACTATACTATAAAAATGGCAAGAAATTATCATGTTTTCTAAAGACTGGCAGCTGATACCAGGCCTGTAGACCACCCTGAGTTGAAATGAAATATTTCAATTTCACTTTTTGAAAGTAACTCTCTTTGCCACAAAAATTTTAATAAAGTCAACTCTTACTACTTTTATGATTAAGGCGATGAGCCAAAGAGCATAGACAATATTTTATTGATAAGAACATTTGGGTTTATATCCTCCGGGGATTTGACTACCCAATTGACTACTGCTTGCAGGCCGGAGATCCGCTCTCCTCCTGAGCAGGGTCCTCTGTTATAACTGGGCATGGGAGAACGCCGCCGTGGCCGTCTCTTTGCCCATGGAATAATCCTTAGCTGAGTAAACACATTCACCGCCGCTTAATCTCCAAATATATGTAATTTTGACATAACAGTGTGTCACCGGCGACGAATGTGCTAAAGTACATCAGACCGTCATTACGTTTTCAATCAATCAATCAATTCGTTATTTGCAATAAATACGGTACAAAAGCTCTCAAACACACCAATTCAATAAAACCTGCTGTAGCAAGCTGAGAACATACTACGGGGAATTTAACTCACGTTCGGTGGGCAAAAGTCAGTGTTCCGTACATTACGAGAAAGAGGGTTGTCTCTGTTCGATCTAAAATTTGATCATCAGGCAAGATTGCAATTATACCACTGCTCATCGCAGCAAATCATGCAAAACATGTCAAAAGACCCACCTGAGCTCATGAGGGCGTCAATCCGTAGATCTTCGCCTTTACCTCGTTTATTTGGGAGCCGCGAGGAAGTACATTCATCCTCTGAGGACGAGAAATTGGAATAGCTAGCTGGAACTCGACGATCGACGAAGCCGACTTAGCACGTGGACTTTGCGCCGCGTTGTCTTCTGACTTCATCGTTACACGTCTCTATCGCGACACCCACTAATACTTATTTAGTAAAAGAATTCTCTTTTAACTTTAATGGAAAACACTTAAAAACAAAGTTTTAATTCTTAATCGTGCATAATGGCGGCGAGTCAAAACACACAATGACGAAGATGGATTCCCGCCTAGCTAGGTGACCATAAACGGTTATCATAGACACATGACAGGAGAAATAAAGCATGGTACACACGTAAGTAGAGGCATATAAAGGCGAGTATAGACACCTCTTTCACATTAAATGCTGCGCTTTCCAGTAGGCTTCAAATAATGTTAACTGCATTTTTTTAAATTTCCAACACGCTATATATATATCTCAGAGACCTCGAATGGCTCGAGAAACTGAGGCCTGAAGCCGCAACGCAACCGTTGCGGTTTACGTCGAGCACAGCAACTACAATTAAGTAGTTAATATTATTAGGTATGTGACCGTCAATTTCACGTTACATGAGAGCAAGTCAAGCGTGCAAACCTGTAAGGCGCGTAACATTCTGCTGCCACTCATTAGTGTGCCCAGCTATCCAGGCTCACGTAACGGATTACGCTTTAATCTGATTTATAGAGGGTGTGACTGTAGAATAACAAATTGTAGATGCGAGGCCAGTCAATGGAATAAAGCTCGGCAAAAAAGAATGAGGAACTAATGAGGGCACTGTTTGGAATGAAATTTACATCATGATCCAATTTTTAATGTGGTGGTTGCCCTTTTTTGAATAATTTAGCTGTCATCCATGCATACGAGTATCAAAATATTTTTTTTTTGACAAGCTATACTTACCAACTTTTTTACATGTTAGATATGAAGCCACGGCATGCAACCTGGGTCATTTTATCTGTCTGTTTCTGAAATACAGTCTTCCTGTATAAAATACTTGGTCTCCCATAACTCGCTGCGTTATGCGGGCCTATTATGGTCGTGTTTATCGATGTGGATAAACTTGGATA
This sequence comes from Tortrix viridana, assembly GCA_963241965.1. Lineage (NCBI taxonomy): Eukaryota > Metazoa > Arthropoda > Insecta > Lepidoptera > Tortricidae > Tortrix > Tortrix viridana. The sequence continues at coordinate 8,510,718 of OY725186.1, forward strand.
AAACTTCTGTCAATTTCCGACCCTGTATGTACGAGAGTGACGGATATTCACCGCGATAAAGGCGACCATAATACGGCGCCTAGGCCAATAATGTGTTGAAAAATTGATGAACTGTTTAGAATAAATAGATACCTAATTGATAAAAAAAGTTGTCTTACACTTACACCAGAACACAAGAATGCGAACACTGCTGTTTGGGACTAGGTTAAAGGCTAGGATAGAGGCAGCGATCCGGATGGACCCAGTACAAAAAACGTGCGCGGTTCGTTATTGTCCTGTTCCTATTGTATTAAATACTTTGCACAGAGAAGACTTGATTCTTGTATCCACGACTGTGATTGAGGTCCTAGTGAAAAAGGGTATAAGTCTTCTAAAATTTACGTCAAAAAGGATGTACTCTGTATATGATTTATAGCCATTTTTATTACGATTTCACTAGGACCCCAGTAACTAAGTGGTTCCGTGTATATGAAATCAAGGAGTCATCATTTACGCCAGACCACAAAACTATCCCATCTGTTACTTGCTTACGTCGCAAACCGTCAGACCGGTATTATGTCATTTGTTTATCTAGTTCCTGAGTAAGCTGAACTAGATTTGCTAATCATTCATGCTGCACAGAGACGCGGAGAAAGGTGCTACTGTGTCGGAACTCTCAACCGCTCGGCACCTGATACCGTGTGAATCTGGTTCAAATTATTCGCGTTTGTGCGTTGTACAATCGCCATCAGATATATCGGAGCAGAAAAGATGCTCAAAAATATCTAGATATTACTAATAGAGTCGAGTTCTTGAGCTATACTACTCTGTCAAGAAAGTACCGGGAAAAGATCAATAATACACAAACTGTTTGTTAATCATCCAAATTTATTTTATCACCTTCAAAGTATGCTCCTTCAGAAACGATACACTTACGCCAACGAATAATCCAATCATCAAAACATTTTTTAAACGCTGTTTCCGGAATTGAATTCAGTTCTCGGCGCGAATTCTCCTTTATGTCTTCTACCGATTGAAAACGGGTGCCACGAAGTGGTAATTTGAGTTTAGGAAAAAGAAAGAAGTCGGCAGGAGCCATATCTGGTGAATATGGTGGTTGCTCGATGGTATTTGTTGAGTGTTTGGTCAAAAATTCTTTCACAATGATGGCCTTGTGCGAAGGCGCATTATCGTGGTGCAAAATCCAAGAATTTTCATTCCACAAATCTGGCCTTTTTCGTCGAATTTGTTCTCTTAAATGCCGCATAACGCTCAAATAATATTCTTTATTTACCGTTTGACCTTCCGGCAAGAATTCCGAGTGCACAACACCGCGATAGTCAAAGAAAACAGTCAACATGACTTTGACTTTTGATCGACTTTGGCGTGGTTTCTTCGGTTTCGGTTCAGTTGGAAGGCGCCACTCCGAAGCTTGTTGACTAGTTTGCATGTCAAACTCGTAAACCCACGTCTCGTCACCAGTAACAATGCGTTTCATGAATGTTGGGTCGGAATTGACTCGTTCTAGCATGTCCTCAGCGACTCTCATGCGATTGAGTTTTTGGAGAAAATTCAGGTCTTTTGGGACTAGCCGAGCGGTAACATGTTTCATACCCAAATGATTAGTTAAAATAGTACGGATCGACTCGTGAGATACAGAAAGTTCGGCGGCTATCTCTCTCAAAGTTGAATGAGGATTTTCAGTCACTATTTCCTTCACTTTTGCGATGTTAACTTCAGTTGCAGACGTTGATGGCCTACCAGAGCGAGGCAAATCTTCCATCACATCTCGACCGCTTTTGAACGCTTTGTACCACTCATAAACACGTGTTTTTGATAAAGTCGAATCACCGTAAGCCTTCTGTAACATTTTCAGTGACTCCGAACACGAAATTCCATTGGCGATGCAAAATTTAAGACAAACTCTTTGTTCAATGTTTTTGTCCATTATGAAATTCGCAATACACACTAGATATGATATAACTAAAAACAGCACTGTATTTAATATAAATAACAGATGCAACTCAAACTCCGCGCCAAAATAGAAAACAGTTGTGCCAATCTAACAACAACAAAAAAAACAAAAATTTGAATTTGGAACCATAAACAAATCATCCATTCCCGATACTTTGTTGACTGAATGTATAGTAAATTTTTTGAGCATTCGTCTACTCCGATGTATTTGATGGCGACTGTTCTGCGTAACGCTTTAACTTTACGTCAGTTTAGTTTCAATTCTGTATACCTACATTATGAAATTTGGTTTCAAATTGTCTGCGGGAAATTGCCAAATTGGGATAAAAATATATGTTTTATTTACCTACCTGTTTACCTATAAACTTTTACTGAGCAAGGACGATTCAGATTTAATTTTTCACATTCATTGCAGTACCTATGGTAGAGAGAATACATAGTTCACCTTAAGGACTGCTAATGTCTAAAATTTAATATCGTCTTAGCATAACGACCGCAAAACCAACGAAAAAAACAAATGATGCCAAGCGGCCAAGGTTCACGCAACCAGTTCCAATTTCAAGATCAGCTGATCATTAATCATGTGCATTTCTTGAATCCCGCATCCGTATGGATGTTCACGTACAGTGTCGGTTACATAAAACTATAGGTACCTATTGAACTTATACGAGAGATTTCATACACAGAAATTAACATTTAACATAAGAAGGGTAACAGGTAAAAAGTGGTCATAAGACCAACCCCCCTTATCCCACCACTTATCCCTAAAATCGTTTCCGTTATTACCGCCAGGGTGGTTTCTATTATAATTTAACGCGATGTAAAATACTAACCATCTAGCAATATTTTCCAAACGTTTACCTACTATTCAATTTTTTTTGTACGTGCAAAATAAAAAGAAATGCTCTTTGGTCGAACATTTTAATTCTTCATTCGAACATGCAGAAAGTTATCTTTTCAAACCCGAGCTCATAAAATGCGAGCTAGACTTCAAAAAGTTCAGTTTCGAAACTAGGTACCTAAGTATTTAGTTCAGCTGCAAGCGTGGTGTTCCACATTTCATACTCATAGACAAGTAATAAAAGCAAAAGCAAGTTAGTTTTATAGAGAATGTCTATTGTTTGATTGATTTGGATAGTGACTCATGCCCGGTTCCTATATTCAAACCGCGGATAGATAATTAAGGTTACTTCAAATTCAAATTTGACACATGTTGTAAGTGGCATATGTTAAATTTCAACTCGAGGTATCCGTATCTATCCGCGGTTTGGATATAGAAACGATGCCTCAGCTGTTACAAGGTAAATGTTTGGAGTTTTAAACAACACTACCTATAGGTGAAAGCTAAAGTTAAAACGAGTGCCGTTATTCTGTGGTAACACTTCCAAGATGCGTTCGATGATAAGCTCTGCGCGGATGCTAGCAATTAGGATTCGAATCTAAATATTACTATCATAATTATCATTATTGTTATTTAACATAAATTCTATTTGACGCAAAATCTAACATTCATATTCATATTCATTAACTCTGGTTCACGTACTTATTGCCGCACTCAGAGACGTCAATTAAGTTTTAAGTTTCATTAAAGTAGCTGCTGTCACTTTCTTTGCTATATCAATCTACAAGAATCTGTTACGTTATTAGCAGTTTAACTGCCGCACTCAGAGACGTCAATTAACTTTTAAGTTTGATTAAAGTTATTGCGTTTTATTCTATTGATATTGCGAAGAACGTGACAGCAGCAACTTTATTCAAACTTAAAAGTTAATTGACGTCTCTGAGTGCGGCCTTAAGTTTGCTGCAGGACAGGCACTACTCCATTGACAGACTAAGGCTGCCTTTCCATAGAAGCGGAGACGAGTGGTGCCGAGAGGAGCCGTGTAGGAATCGACCAATCACATTGGTTGTAGTCCACATCTCGTCTCCGCTCCGCTTCAAAGGAAACAGTCAAGCGGAGACGAGATGTGGATTACAACCAATGTGATTGGTCGATTCCTACACGGCTCCTCTCCGCACCGCTCGTCTCCGCTTCTATGGAAAACAAGTCAGAATTCGTTACATTGAAAGATTACATTTGCTACAGTAACAGAGCAGAGTCTGTTCCATTGACAGACTAAATTGTCCCGCGTAGCAGTGCTGTTTGCTCCGTCATCTAAACAAATCGGTAGCGTGATAACTGAAGAAGGCTGATGCAAAAAAGTAAATTTGTTGAAACAACAAGCAGCTAGCCAACTTCAAAGAACATAGTACCTAACAAACAGATAGGGTAATTTAACCAGCATAATCTGTCACCGTAATCTTTATAATTAGGGGCGTAGGGGCGGACCAAGGATTTCATTGATTTCATTTAGGGGGGCCCTATGCGCTACGGTCGCTGTTTGACACTGTAGTGCATTTTAAAACTTGTCATTTCCCTTTACCCCCGAATGCGTCTGTATACGTTACACCACAACAACGTGCAAGGAAGTGTATCAAACCATGCACATTAACATTGATATTATACGTGAGGCGATGAAAGAAAGATTTAGGAACACGATTTTGCATACATTTTGCATGCTATTGGCTGTGAAGCGTGAACAAAACTTTGAAATAAAACCCATATTATCTATGAAAATGCAGTTTTATCTGTATGTTACATTTTGCCAAGTATTCAATGGACAGCAGATTAAGATTTTATAGTTTGTAATATTTATAATGACAGATACCAAATCATAAAGAAAAAAATTGTCGCATTTATAATTTGAACCCGGAAGCTTTTTCTATGTTTTAATTAAAGCAAGCTGCACAAATCCACTTAGGTGCAACTAATCATTTAACAAAAACCTCGATTTATTCGAAGACTAGCGACCCGCCCCGGCTCCGCACGGGTAGCAAAGCATATACGCACCTAAACCTTAATGAATGAATTATGCACCTAAATCTTCCTCCTCCTCAATTACTCCGTCCAATGGTTAAAAATCGTATGGAAATTCGTTCAGTAGGTCGTTTTTGAGTTTATCGCGTTTAGCGCGCTTAGCACATCTTGTATTTTCTCGCTTGTCGCTCAGTGCGTCTCTATCGGTATACACTATTTTGAGAGGGAGATCCGAGCGACAAACAAGTCGCGGGCCACTTGTACTAGCCGTCCAGACAGACGGACGCGGCGGAGGAACTTTGTTTTATATTATGTAGTGATATGATAACCGCTCAAGAAAATCCCACTTATTGGTGATAACTGTATGAAAATCCGTACTGTAGTTTCATGCCCGGTTCCTATATTCAAACCGCGGATAGATAAGGTTACTTCAAATTCAAATTTGACACATGTTGTACGTGGTAAATGTCAAATTTTATCTCGAGGTGTCCTTGTCTATCCGAGGTTTGGATATAGGAACCGAACAAACACAAACTGAGTGCGGCGGGGACCTTAATTTATAATATGTAGTGAAGGGATATTTAAAATGACAAGGATTTAGGCAGGCTCTATAGAGCCTTTTATTGCCTGACTTTACTTGCAGTATCATCTTTAACGACCGAGTTGTTGATGATTAAGACCCCGTTATCTTACGTTCACTTCTTTGGGAGCAAGTGATATAACTATATTTTTTCAAGTAATTAAATAATAAAATGAATACACCAACTGAATCAAATCAGTGTTTCGTACGCAATAATAATACATCGCTCGCAGAACCGATGGCCGTTGGAGCGGAAAGGTTCTAGAGTGGCGACCGCGAACCGGGAGACGGAGTGTCGGCAGGCCTTCCACAAGGTGGACCGATGATCTGATAAAGATCGCGGGAAACCGCTGGATGACAGCAGCAGAGGACCGATCGTTGTGGAAAACCTTGGGGAAGGCCTTTGTCCAGCAGTGGACGTCTTGCGGCTGTTGATGATGATGATGAATAATACATTATTTATTACTTTACTTTCGTTTATTGATATAGCTTTAATAGCATATTATAATCAATATGTTTTTATATTATAAAATAAAATTAAAACAGGTTAGGCCTTGATTATGGAAACAACAGAAATCAAAACAATACTAGAAACTAAAAACTTTATCAACGCCATTGCTTGGTGAAATCCAACACTAGTTAAGTTGCAGTTCTAAACATGTATACCTAATACGACGACAATACTTACGACAGGTAACAGAGTGTAATTATTATGCAAAACAATACGCGAACACTGTAATTCGACTCCAGTATCGCAGTACAGATCTACATAAATGCAATAGGCTGTTGCCAAATGACCAATGGCGAGAGATGCGTAATCAATAGTGGTGGACTGTAAGTACCTACTCGTATATTATGTAGTTAATTAAATTTGCGCCATGCGACGGCAATCTTGATGTTTTTAATGAATAAGGATGTAAAAAAGTACTGGCTGACGAGATTTTGATTTTGCACGCTCAGTTGCTACTTGTAATGTACCTACCTACCTACCTATATGTATATTATAGATAGACGAAGAGTTAATATGATATGACATGAAACGTTTATTGGTAACTACTTAGTAATATTTTATATTTCACATTTATTATAATATATAAAGTACCTATTAATTATTAAAATCTTAAAGAAATTCCTCAAGAGCTCAATAGGTAATTATGAAAAAAAAGATGGCTGTTTTTTTGTTGTTGTTAATACTATTAATACTCATCATTCCAATGATCGTTAGTTGTTTCCAGCCAAAATGGTCTTAACACTCGTAACAGACGACGCAGCGACAACAAAGCGATCTTATAAGCTTTTTTCTGTTTTTGCGAGGAACCCTGAAAAAATATATATATTATCGAGTGATAATAATTGTTATTGTTTAATTAAAAATTCACTGAAATCTCTATCTTTGCCTAACGTTTTAAAGTCGTAATAAATATAATGCATGAAAGCAAGTCTTAAAATAAAGTTAAACATTGTGAAAGTCCATTATGTACTTACGTAAATTGATTATGAGTTAATTATTAATTTGTGTTAAACATTTTAAGACTTGTTTTATGTTTATGACTCTATAATATTATATTAATACAGCAGCTGTGGTTACCTACATCGTTGTTTCTTTCTGCCATTTTCTAGGTGAAAATGTAGTCACACTTTATTCTATTTGGTTATTTTTAAATCAATTTATGTATTAAATTAAGAACCTATTTTCTTACTATTTTTATGTGTTCTACAGTATCAAAATATGTCTTCGAAAACTGAAAAAATAAACTAAGTGCTTAGCTATATTATTTAATAATAAATTTTGAATTAATCTATGCTCTGTTTGTAGAAATTATTCGTCTTGTGTTAAATAAACATTAGAAAAAACGAGATGAAAAACGAGACGATGAAGTGTTTCAGTCAGGAGCGAACAAGCTAGTCAAAATATTTGCGCCGTCTCCTGCAATCCTGACAACAGAGTTTAGTAAACTCAGATCTTTTTGACCTTTACGTAATTTTGCAAACTACGCAGATATTTAATATTATTTTTACAGTTTTATATAATGCTAGAATAAGTAGTATCATTGTAATACGTTTTTATTTAAAAAAATGACTAACTGTTGAGTTTCTTGCGGCGCTTCTTCTCAGCAGTGGTCTCCTCTTGGGAAGCGCTGGTAGATTTTGACGTGTAAAAGTGCCCGTGAGGCCTACTTACTGAATAAATATCTTTTATCTTTTTTTTTTTGGCAGAGTAGGAAGAAGTTTTCAGGATACTCTTACATATTGTCAAAGTGGCAACACTGACTGACGTTTTCGCAAAGAATAACTGATTATTTTAAATTAAGAAATTTTTTTTTAATAAAAAATAGAACCGTCTTCAAAGTAAAAAAAAAAACCCACTAAATAAGACTAAATAATGACCGGCTTCCTAGGAATTGCCTATTTGATGGGTGCCTAATAGGTACATGGAATATATCTAAGCCGGTGTCAAGTCGGTTTACACAATAGCAATGTCACATGATTCTTGCCACCGACTTCGATATATTCCATGTACCTATTAGGCACCCATCAAATAGGCAATTCCTAGGAAGCCGGTCATTATTTAGTCTTGTTTAGTGGGTTTTTTTTGAAGACGGTTCTACTTTTTATTAAAAAAATTTTTTCGTCTTTTTTTATTACATTTTTTTTCGCTTTTTAGTGATACGAGTATAACTATCACTAAAAAAATCGCGTCAACACAAAATCGGTCGAGTTGAACTAATATATCGCTAAATAACGGATCCATGCGGATGACGTCACGTGGTATCCATTATTCTTGTATACCAAAACCTTCTCCAGAATGTAACAAATACTTTGCTGAAAACCCCATCTAAATCGGTTCAGCCAAACGCGAGATAATCGTGGACAAACATACATACATACATACAAGCATACAGGTCAAACTGAGAACCTCCTTTTTTTTTTGAAGTCGGTTAATGAGGCTGTATAGGATCTTTTGTGCAGCTATCCTTTTTATTGACGCTAACTTTAGCACTTTTCAAAAACTGTCAAAATGTTTAATCTCGTCGTCAGCTAACGATCAGTCGCGACAGCCGCTTGTCAATTCCATACATTTTCTCAGTTTCCGTACATCGTTAAGTTAGCGAAATGCATCTTAGCTAGGCCACCAGACGATTGCTTCACTCCCCAATATAAAAACCGAGTAGCGAAACTTTTGATGTATCTTATATCATGTATCACATATAAATAATAAATAAATATCAGGGGACAATCTCACACAAATTGACCTAGCCCCAAACTAAGCTCTAGGCTAGGCAACGATAAACATACTTTATTATGTATTACAAAAATAATTATGTAACGTATCACGGCTAATTTGATTAATTTTCAATTCATACGAATTAACGGTGCATCAAACTAACTGGTTATTGCAGTAATATCTGTTAATTACTAATACGAATATTACAATGTTGGCAGAAAATGATTTCGCCCTAGCTAACGTTAACAAAAAGTAAATATTTTTTTGTCTCTTGATTTTCTCTGTCTGTCTGTCTGTCTGTCTGATTGTCCGTCTGATTGTCTCTGATTTTTCAGTCTCTTGATAACACTATCTGTCAGATATATTTTAGTCATTTTGTTTCATCTGGGGATTGAAAAATCGGTCCTTTAGATATTTATCTGCGTTGTTTGAATATTGAATTTTCGGCACCTTGATGTTATCGTAAAACACATCACTTATGTTAACACCTGAAAACAGTTAGTTGCAATAATGGCCGCCAAATAGCGCATACGATGATAAATCGTTCACGCATTTCGGATGATTAATAAACGTAACAATAATTAATTGTGGATTCATTTGTTTCGCAATTGATTTCGTCATTTTCTGAGATGCAGATACTTAATCCTCGTATCGTGTAATAAAACCTAAATACACTCAAGAGCAATGGAATCGGGTCACAGTGTACAGTCACCAGTAATATTATCGTCAGTCGAACGAGTCGAAAATATCGCTCAAAAATATAGAGGCATAAGAGCGTATTATTTTTGAGCGCGTACGTAAATTTTGTAGGTACTTAATAAAATAAAGTGATCGAATTTTCATTGCTTTTATTAAACGGTCCGGAGTCCGGAAACACCCCAGGTCCACAGTTTCACCGTATGAAAATAAAGGTGTCTATAAATAAAAGTGTGGAGTGTTATAAGTTAGATAATTTGAAGGTTTGAACGTTATCACACTTGGCAAGTATGATGTATACGCTTCTAAAATATGCAAACTATTATGGTAAACGTACTAAAAGATGCTACCAAAAGTACTAAATCAGTTATTATAATACAGTTGTTTATCCGTGACTCGGATACAAACATAAATATTTTGCGCTGTATCTAGGCAGGTTTGACTTAGCACTAGATTATTGAATTAATCAAGGTCAGATGTGCATTAGCAGTAGGAACCCTTATGCCCATATGGCATGCACCCATGAATTTCATATTATTATTATTCTTTTTTTATTATCATTTTATTTTCAGACAAGATAAGTCCATACATTTATATCTAATGAAGTACCATTATTGAAATATTAATAAAATAAAATAAAATAAAATGTTTTTTGTAGCTTAAATCTAAGTGTTAGTAACAAATATAAGTAACAAATATATGCCTTTAGATGTAAAACAACCTCTTGCACTGCAATGTAGTGCACATGTAAGTAGGTAGAAATATGCAACCCTAATTTTCCGCCAAGAATTAATGTCGTGAGTCGTCGAGTCTGCACGTCGTGACCAGCTTTTAATTTAGGTTTTTTATCAAACACTAGATCTTCGTTCAGATGTCTCAGTAATTAATAAACATTCGTGTTTCTAAAACATTACTTTTTATGGTGTAAAACTCAAGCAAACAAAAAAGTTTTCTCGTAATATGTGGAAAACTTGAAACAAAAACCCCGAATCAATTAAATCCGTAATATAATTTGAATAACTTCCATTATGTACATATGTAAGTCACGTTCTTTTGATGCATTACCGAACCAATTACATCTCAAGTGAGACGTTACATGATAATGGGAACAAAATCAAAATGCTGTTAATCATAGTTTTTCCGTAAATCTCCCAACAATTTCTATCTATTGTTCTATCGAGACGCGGGCGGCCTGACAATACGTACACGTAACTCGAGGTACTCACACATGGCCGAGAGAAACCGAGTATAAAAGCGATGCAAATTACAAGTGCCAGCATTACCCACCACCCTCTCGAATAGTAAGGTCCTCCCGCCAACATGCAGTACTACGTGCGTATCCTAGTGTATATTATATTCGTAACTAATCCAGTTAGTGACAGTGTCGGTCATAGTGCGCAACCGAAATCAGTTTAAATTAAACGTGCTGTGAAACAAACGGAAAAGTCATCTTGACGTCAAATCCGTGTCAATCTTTAAATTACTTATTAATGAACCAGTGACTTAGTTATCTAAAATTTATGTATGAATTCGATGAAGCGGTTCGAGCGAACGTTCCTGCTCGGCACACACTCGCTTTTAGTTTATAGGAAGAATTGCCTTTCACGTTATGTAACACCGGGGTTCCTTGCACTTCTCCGTGCTGTAAAACTGGTTTGGTTATTACAATCCGCGCTCTATCTGATAACAGCAACCGCATAACATTAAGTGCATCGTTTCGACAGCAGACTTTGTAGGCTTTTACAGGACCCAATTTAATTTATAATGTGATATCTCATTTCAGATTTTCCTGGGATTTTTGGCCGTGGTGGCCGCTTACCCTGGAGTCATCCACGAGGAAGCTCCTCAGATCGAAGAGAAGTTTGACCACCAAGGGTTCATCGGCGAGTCGGAACACCACCACCATGTGCAACATGAACACGCGAAGTCGCATCAGTCCATTAAATTCGAGCATTTCCACCCCGTCCCGGTTTACGTTAAGAAAGAGCACAGCCATTTGCTTAAGCACCCTCTGGAGAAGGGAAAGCACGAGCAGACTCTGAAGCAGATCCATCCTGAGACTGAGCACAGCCACGGACATGGCCTCGTTCTTGAGGATCACAGGTTCGACACTGAGCATCTGGCCGCTGCCCTCGAGCACCACGGAGGTTTCGAGCATCAAGGTCTTGAGCACCAGGGTGGTTTCGAACACCACGCTGCTCTTGAGCACCAAGGAGGGCTCGAGCACGGTGGCTTCGAAGCTTCTGAAGGTCTGAAGGCTTATGCCGAGCTCCAGCCTTCCCACGAGTATTACGCGGAGCAAACTCATGGTCTCTCCGAGGATAGCGGACACGGATATGGAATCCACTAAACGCAAGGCACAAAGTGCGGATCATGGGCATGTCATCGTGGAGAACTCCACCGACTGATAATAAATTCTATCTCTTGCCTCTTATATTTAGAACCTAGCACGTAGTTGCATTAAATAAGCTTAAGCTTTTACTAGATACGGCTTCGTATTCGTACTCTGAGTGACAATGTACCTGATGTAGGATTAGCAAACTCGTTCCGTGAATTCTCGACATGTGATAGATTTAATATTGTATGTTACAAAATTAGATTGCCAGTTGACAGAGAAATATAATTAGATTTGGATGTAAGCTCCGTTAGAAAGTCACCGGGACGAAGACTGAATGGACTGATTGTTGTGCGTCACTGTTGTTTCTGCGCTTAATACTCGTTAGCTTTACGACAAGGCGACCTTTGAGTCTCAGTGAAATTGTGATATTAATAAAATGTTGGTTTTTTACATTAACTTTTATTTTACATTCCTAACATATTAAACCACCACAAAAAACAAAACGTCAACTGTAAACATGGAAGTAGTAACGTAATAATCGATATAAAAACAACACGAAATTAGTAGGTACTAAGTATATCATTAAACTTTTAAATATCTTTAATTATATCAGACAAGTTCGGTTCACGGTTGGTCGCTCTCTTCATTAACATAACACCTACAGATATTACTGAATCATGTAATCTAATTACAAATACGTTATATACAAACAGACAATTAGCAGTTACCTTTTTGTATTAATTTCTCTCTTTGTAGGATTGGTTGGATCCCTTACCTATGCCAAACCCTGGCCTATTGGCTGCTAAGTTTTAGTCTGAATTTGCAAAAGCCCGTTACATATTTACCAAAACTAGATTCATATTTAAAAATAAAACTGTTTTAAAGATTGATGATGGAAATCTGCAAAACCAGCTGACAAATGTTATACATTAACACAGTTTCTACACAAATCACGTGACGAAAACAAAGAAATATAAAATAAAGCAAAACATTTACGTTACGGAGTGCCGACACGAATAACCAAATAAGGGATTACGTAAATATATAACCGTAGGAGAAATTGCCCAATTGACTTAGCCATTCTGTGCGCATAAAACGCTTAGAGCGTAGCGTCACGAATGTTAAAAGTTTTCACTACTAAGCGCAAGTTACTGAGCTTGGTTAGCTTTTATTAAAGAAGTTTCTTTTTTGTGTAAATACTCGGAGCATACTCTTTTCTAAAAAGGTGATATTTTCCGGCTGATCCGCTGGTTCATTTGCTTCCTTCAGCATTATTTTAAAATTTGGTTCTACCTCTATAAAACATCAATACTTTCGTGCTTCGAATATTTGAGTAAAATGGCGAAAAATAAGCTCTAGAGTGTATGCTTTAAATGTGTATTCTTTATAAGCAATGATATTTACGTACTGGGCCAATTAACGGCGGGTCGTGGTAGATGGGTCTTACGTGCTCACGGGTCTATAGTTGGGTCAACTTAGGATAATCCTGTGAACCTGTGAAAGCTCATATAAAAGCGTAGGTATTACACTTGATTCTTTGGCTTTCCTTAAATATATTACATTGATACAAACCTTTCGATTGCGTTCAGTAATTTAATCACCCTTTTTTAAAATCCTTTCTTGAGAGTATATAAACGTTTGAAAATAATGAAATTCGGGTGATCATCCTAAATTGACCGATTATAGTTAGATCATTAGGAATTCGTTGACGATGTCTTTAACGCGACGTATTCACTAAAAACATTTTGTTTATAAAACAAGTTTCCATAAACAAAATCTGCGTGTTTCTGACACAGCTGTTTGCCGGTATGTTTTTGTGCTCCGCGCTGATGGTTTCGCATCAGCCCACACCGTGTAGGCTGAAACATTGTTTCTGTAAACTGGTGCTCAGAAACAGTGTATCTGAAACATTGTTTCTAGTAAATACGTGGCTTCAAACCTTGTTCAAGTCCTTAACAAAAAGAGTATCTATTCTTTTAACAGCACAGCTGTACCCGTGTTACTCATTGTAAAATGTTCTTTACCGGAATGGTGCGCATTTCAGATTTTTACCAGACCATTCACTTACGCACATATATTTTTACACTACTTATTGAGAATCTTTATCGAACTAAGTTTACCGCTCTGTTTCTCCCAACGCAACGTCGTTAGGAACACAATATAGACGCCAGTCCAACGCCATCTCGGCCTTGAAGCTTATCATACCATTCGGACAGACACGGATTGGCCCACATTCTGACTGTAATTACAGTAAAACTCATTTGCAAAATTACATTGTTTTCATTTCAACACCTTAATGATACGTATCTAAAACGTGTGTTGAAAAATGTAAATTATTTTAGTAAATTAGTAATTTGAATAGCGTTTTATAAGAAATATTGAGACATTAGAAAACTGATTGGCTAGAAATAACGTTTTTTTTCTTAGGGACTACCTAGTGACCATTTCTGTCTGATATTATTTATAGGAAAAAACATGCATTCCATCTCAGCTAAAAACGAACGAACGAACAAACTTCCTAGTTCCAGCTCTAGTTGAAGTATGTTAAATACAACTTTAAAGTCGGTCACGTCTCACATTATTTTATAATGATTTAATGTTATTATGACTAAATTTTATATTTCGAGAGTATTAGGTATCCAAAGTTTTAATCTAGGTTCAACTGTAAGTATATCATCAACGCAAATTACATCTCTACATATCAAAGAACATGAATACCTATTAGAAAATATAATAAAGAGAAACAAGATTACCTTCATAATCAAATAAAAGGAAATTATATCACATTTATGAAATCTATACAAAATTGTGATACGCAAGCGAAAATTATAGCACCCATAATGTGGGTCGCTAGTAACAGCGTCGGTCCATTTGCGCAATAGATTACTAATACACATCATAAATTAACGTTTGTTCTGAGACATCTCGACTTCCTGGTAACTATTTCGTATTCACAGTAAACAGACAAACTTTCTACGATAAACACAACTACGGAATGCATTTAGCAATTCAATTACCGGCGGAAGAAGTATGCGGTTAAGGCTCAAAAACTAGATTAAATACTGGCCGGCTGTGAAGCTTGATTGACAGGTGAATGGATGACGTATTCGTAAATTCAGATTATAATATTGTCTGCGTAATGCGCAATGTCTATTTAACATGTTTGAGAGTCGCAGTTACCTTTGCTGTTACTATCAGAGACCGTCTATTATGAGCTGTTAAAACCTGACAAACTCCAGGTAGTGAAAGTGACAGCTATATATGAGTATTATAGCTCTATCACTTTTACTGACTGAAATTTGGTAGGTTTTAACAGGTCATAATACGGCCTTAGAACTCGTATAACAAAAGCGCCATGAATCATCTAAAGGCAATAATTTCGCCTTAAACAACATACTGTTAACATTTTGTAGGAACTTCTACGGGGCACTATTAGTAAAATGCAACTGTTAAAAATATCAATTTTATTAAATCAGCCTCACTATTAAAACAGTCAACACTTATGCTATTTAAAAAACTGCTTATTTATTAGTTTAGTGTTTCCAGACATGTCGTATGATCGTAAACCGCTGCGGTTTCTCAACAGGGATTTCTACAGGAATTTCTTTCTTTAATTCAACAGGAATAAATCTTTCTACGTTATACGGTTTTTCTACAGGCACGTATACTTTCTTCTCCACAATTTCTGGAACATGTTTTTCTACTTCGTATGGCACGGGCTTTGCCACTTCTACTGCTTCAGTCTTTACTATTGGCACAGGTACATGCCTTATCACCTCTATGGGCACGGCATATGGCTGAGGTACTTTTACTTCGACGGGATTCGGGACAGGCACGAAGTATGGCGCTGGGTAAGGAACGTTGACGTGCTTAGTGATGAGAATTGGACGTCGTCTAATAATGCTAATATCCTTATGAATAACAACTGGAGGGGATTTAGCGATAGCTTCGGCGTGGATCTTAGCAGCTTCCCTTTCTAACTGAATGTCTTTTATGATTTTTTCGAGGTCAATGTTGTTGTTAATGCTAGAAAAGTGAGGAGCGTATTGGTGTTGAATTTGGTTACTGTGCCTTTCTTTTTCATGTATGGCTTGCAACTGTTGCGGTGCTGGAACAAACAATTGTAGCTGTTCCTGATTTCCTTGCTTGATTAAGTGTTGTCGTACTTGCTCATGTATTTCTTGGCTTTCTCCTGCAACGTATTCATACGGGATCAGCTTGTACTTCAGGCGCAGCAATGGATCTTGTTGGACTTCAATATTATTTTCCTTCTGAAGTTTAATCTCTTGTTCTCGGTTGATAGTATGAGGTTCAGGATGGAAAATTTGAATTTTCTCATCACCATCAGGTTTTTTATTTGAGAAGAAATTAATGTATGCGTAACTTTTGGCTGCTTGTTCTTGAATCTTTTTTGACTGTTCTATCAATTTATCATGTTCGTCTTGTTGCGATTTGGCTGGAAACTGAATTTGGCCTGGAGATTCTTCAACATTTTGCTCTTCAATTGGGCGGACCTCAGCATTCTGCTCTTCCTGGTTTACATTGGCTTTAGTGATTTCCAATTCAGGGTTATCGCGATGTGTGAGTTGATAATGCATTTTATTAGCTTCCAAAACATTAAGTGTGCTTTGGATAATTTCTCCTTCTTCTTCATTAATAGGTGTGCCTTGTCCAGATTTCTGTTGCTCATAGGAGTACGCAGGAGGAGCTGGCGTTACGAAATTAGGTAAACCTAGACCAGATTCATAGTTTCTTATTTGCGTAGGAGTGAGATACATGATGACTTCTTTGTAATTTTGGGCATATTGAGATTGCGGTTCTTGGAACGTCTGTGGCCTATTATCTTGGAGATCAGCTAGGGCAAAGTTGAGCAATGATACTGCTAGGATTAATTGGATCTGTAAGAAACAAAATGAGCAAGGTTAATGCTTTACTAAAGAAATCATAGTTGATAATCATTAAGTAAATATAGATCTTTTTTGGATGGATACTCACGGAGATGTCCATGGCTGTGGTCCGACTGGGCATCCTGGCAGCTGAGGCGCGGCCGAGCGTCTGATGGATGCACGGCAAAACAACAAATTTTATAGATACGCCGCTTGTGGTATTCGAGAACCGTAAGGGAATCGTAACTAGCTCTCCATTTGAGTTATAGTGCCGTGATGCTATCGATAGAACGCCCAGTGGAATTAAATTGGCTGTTTATGCTAAATAGCTTAACGCTAACAGAGAGATTAGAGAGTCATAATATTTGATGGAATTATTGGGATTGAATTTTATACGATAATTGTTGTTCCATTGGAAAAAAAGTTGTATTAAATATTTAGGATAAAGTCACAGAGAATTACATTTGTCATCAACATTACGTCGATAATATTTAGACTTTGTTTGATTTGATTTTTCTGTTTCTGTATAATATATTCAAAATTTAAACTACTGAATCGTATACGATGTTATTAGACAGGACATTTTGAAGCATAAATAAAGGACAAAAGTAATTTTCATCGCTAAGTAATGCTTCTAGGAGAATTAAGTATATACTTAAATACCTTACACAGTAAATAAAACACCAGTAGATACCCACTGACCCCAGTCTTTCACACTTATTTTCGTTTAATCAAATACTTACCTACGATATAATCTTTACTTTAACTATTTTTATCGACAACTCTTGACATATAACTCGTACAACATTATCTATCCACAAGTTTTTACATAATTGAAACGAATAAATGAATTTATGACGCAATTTTCATTAGTTGGCATAATACCTCATTTCGAAAAACATCTGTTTAATATTGATGAGGATTTAGTATACGTAGGTATAATTAAAACGGCGTGATAATCTATATTGTCATCTATTAAAAATTTAAGTACTTTCATGGTCGTTCTAAAAAAAGTGGCACCGGCAGGTTAAAGTTTTCGAAAACAAACTTTTTTGAGACTTTATTACTTTTTTAATACAAATTGGATTTAATATTTCAATTTAGACATATTTGCAAGAAGGAACAAAATATTCGTAAAGCTATAGGAACTAGAACGTTTTGAAAACTCGATAATGCAGGTTCAAGTTCTATTACACAGGTTAGAAGTGAAAAGGTGACAGGTCAAAGTTTCACTATGCAATTTTGAATTTACTAAGGTAGGTAATGGTGACAGTTTAAAGAGGGTTATAGCAAAAAAAAAATACCACGAATTATAAAGCCCTATCCAGACATTCATTTTCTGCATTAATAGTGATCTATGGGTATATATTTATAATAAAAGTAACGGATTTAGTCCCAATAAGTCCAAAATATCATTATTAGGTACCTATTAATTTATTTTACAGTACAGTAATAATTGTTAGTAATATAAATTTACAATGAGTAATACCTATTTATTAAATGCCATTAATTATTCTTCGGTCTAAAAATGTATATTACTTATTAATTAGTTGGCTAGAAACAAAGTTATGCTAAATTGTTTGGAACAAACCGGCTAGTATTTTGAAATTTCGATTATTTTCCAGCTACGGCTTAAAACTTTAGTATAAACAGGTTTTAACGTAATAACAACGTTTCTCGTATTTTGTTTACTCATTTTGCTAGAAAAGCCTTGTGGCTCTAAAAAGCTGGTCTGAAAATGTACCCAATGACAGGTTAAAGTTACACAGGTTACAGTAAAAACGAACGTTTTTAGACATTTACTATAAAACCGTTGCAAATACGAAAATCTTATTTTCAGAAATATTAAATTGCACAAGAATTCACACTTAAATGGTATGAGTAAAAATCGCCCCATATCAAAAACATATAATAATAGAGACAAAATATAGTTAACATACCCGTTACAAACCCCAGATTTGCACATTCAATCACTTATTTCCACAAAACTACGAAAGGGTACCAAGTGTTCCATAATTATGGTGAAAAGCCAAATACTGACTTAATGTTTTGCCGGGGATTATTATGGTATTGTATGATTATTAATGTCAGTGAGATGCAATACCACGGAGACACAGGTTACAGTAAAAAAATCGCAGGACAAACTTTGTACCTACTTGAATATTCTTTATATTTAAGGCAATATGATCCGATTATATTGAATTATAAGATCGTAATATTTTTTTTTAAATGTAGAATTAATATATTTTTTATAAAACTTTAGATGTGTTATAAAGTACTAAAACTGAAACAGAGTAGCGTTTGGACAAGACAGGTTACAGTAAAAATGGTACTTAGTCATTTTTTTCAATTAAAATGTATAATATTCTCAATAGATAAAACGGCTTGGCCTCTGTGTATATGGTCTGTGCCCACCTATGAAATTTTTTATTTAAAAAAAAAAACAAATTAAGCATACTTTCCATTCAAAAACTAATTGACAAGTTACGGTGTCACTTTTTTTTAGAACAACCGTTCAAGTGTTAATAGTTTCAGTCTGTCTAAAACTCTTACTAGGCTCATAACACGAGCATTTTGTTACAATTCAAAGTAAAAAAAAATATGTAACAAAAAATAAAACTGTCTTTAATAACTCACTGAAAAGGGTTAACCTAGGTGTCCTAGAAATTACACAATATCAATGACACATGATTCTTGCCACCGCCTTCGATATATTTTTAGTGATGCACATAAAATGTGATAAACATCACATTAAGAATCAATAGCCTAATACCAATTTCTCATCACCCTCAACAAAATGTCGCTGTCCAAGATGCAGGGCCGTTAATCATTGAGGAGTTCTCCAGGTACCTCACCATCAGTTGCACTTCACACATTTATTATAGTGAGTATAAAAGTAGCTTCATATTCTTAATAACGAAATCTCATTGCTGGCGTCAATCACTTACGACTTAAGAGTTCCGGTGGTAATCTATGGTCTTCTTCATCAGTTCCTATTCACCAAGAGGTGCTTTTAGAATGCAAATACTTAAGGTCTTACAGGAAATATCAAAATCGCTGTATGTGTGCCTATAACTTTTGAGGAGTTTCCTATATTCCTCATGGATCTCATTATCAGATTCTTTTCATCTCAGACTTGAGTGACAATGGGACCACCTCGGGAGAATACCCTTTCGAAAAATAAATTAAAATTTGTCCACAATTGACGGAGAAATCGGTGAACATACATAAAAAAACCGGTCAAGTGCGAGTCGGCCTCGCGCACCGAGGGTTCCGCACAAACTTGTAGGTATGTAAATAGTTCGTAAATCACGTGAATACAACAGAAATAATGTCCAGTATAAACTGATACGCAATAAGTATGCACTTTCTTACTTAGTGAGTGTCAGTTTATACTGGACAAATTTTTTATGTGATGTAACTACAAATTAACGGTTTTTGGAATTTTTCCTTTACTTGTGCTTTACATTGCTTCTTGCCAAATTTCATGATTCTAAGTCAACGGGAAGTACCCTATAGGTTTTGATTCCCTTGAGATTCCCTTAAATATGCGGCATAAACGGCCGTATCTTTTGATTGCGTTGACTTATATGTTTGATTTTTTCACTGATCCAAGGGATTGCAGACCTAAGTACTGATACCTCCACGTGTTTCTGAGAAAAAGGGTCTTGACAGACACACTGACAGACAGACAGACAGATGGACAACAAAGTGATCCTATAAGGGTTCCGTTTTTTTCATTTGAGGTACGGAACCCTAAAAACGGACATAGAACCTCCTTCTTTTTTGAAGTCGGTTAAAACCTAAAATGCGACTATTTTACAATTCCTATATAGCCTATAATAATTACCGGTTTATCCATTAATCATACGATACCCCGTTTATCAGTCCAATAGTTCACTCTAGTTAGTATCTACATCTTCGACTTTCTCGCTTGTCACTCGGTGCGTCTTTATCTGAACAGACTAGTTAGAAAGAGAGATTCAAGCGACAATCAAGTCTGGAACAAAGAGGTCACCATGTCATCGCGACGTCATGTAATAGCCACTCAATAATAATAAATATTCAACTATTAATGACTTCATTATAGACTTGAAATGAGGACCCATCATCGTAATTATATAACGTAGAATCACAAAAAATGAAATTCAAAGTAAACTTGTTTTACAATTAAAGCATAAAGTGTAAATTAAAAAAAATAAAAAGCGAGGCGAGGGCGCGTCGCTAGTCATACATAAAAAAAATCCCCGGGATACAGGAGCGTAAGTCAAGGCTTAGGATGTCGACTCGTGATCGTTAGGTACCGAGTTCAAGCCAGCGGATGCCACGTCGAGTGAGTTTTTCTCACTTAAGTACATTACCCGATGCTCTTGCCGTAAAGAAAAACATCACGAGGAAACCTAGGTACACATTCGAACAACTGAGAGTGTAAAACACAAAAAATCATATAGGGTCGAAGTGTACCCATCGAAAGGGCCCATCTTTACAAACCCCTGCAATACAAGCTGTTAATAAAAAAATAAAAAAAACTTTTATAGAGGTCAACCTGAGCTCTTTAGCCATGACAAACAGATAGTAGTCTTTGATTAGACGCGTAGATAGGGATTTTACACATCACCTTAGTTTAGGACGGTAGAAACATATGCAATGCCATTTAGCACTAGAATCAATTAAAATGCATTATTTTAATGGATTGTTCATCGATAGTCTCCAGTGTGCGGTCAACAATTTTAAATGTTGCACGTTGAACCTTGTCTTACAGTCAGCGTCAAGTTTCATGACGATAAATTACTACAAAATTATTTATTACCTTTCTGTGGCAGGGTTATATAGTGGCCCAATAATTAAAGTTGATGACTGTACTGACTATACAGACAAACGACATAACGACTTGGCCTAGCCAAGATACATTATGGTGCTCCCAAACTGACGTTATACTTTATAATATAACATTTTTTATAACATGATAATAAATAAAATAAATTAAAATCAAAATGTCATATGAGAAGGAAATATGCCGAAACATTTTTAAGACATACTTTCTTTCTTAGAGGACATTTTGTTGCACCGTTAGGCTAATTTAACGATTTTCGAATTCAAAGAAATTGTGTAGGATTGACGTAAGCTAACGATCAGTCGCGTCAGGCGCTTAAAGCAATTCCATACATTTTGTCGATTTTAGAAAATCGTTAAGTTAGTGCAATCCATCTTGTCTTAGCTCCCTGGGCAGCTAGCACATCTTGTCCGTAACTTGTTTGTCGCTCAGTCACTCTCTGCCTAGTATATAAAGAAAGAGACACACTGAGCGTCAAGCGAGAAAATACACGATGCGCTATCTCAGACAGATAATATGTGACGTTCTCAGTATAAAGGGACCTTATGGAGGCAGGCGGTTACGCCGTTTTTAGAACTGTTACCATAGTATTCGTATAGTTACAAAAACAAGAAGAGCGTAACTGCCTTCCTCCATAAGGTCCCTTTATATTGATAACGTCACATATAATAACTAACAGCGACGAACCCCGAGCCCGACATGCTCCTGACCGGGTTTGAATTTTTACAGTCGTTAACTACTTTCGTAGAATGTAATTAGTGTGTGTGTTCTAGCCTTGATATGAGTTTTTGCTCAAAATTTCTAGATTTCACCCGAATGACGAACTCCGTTACCATTTTAGGGCAGTTCAAAGCCAAAGATGTCATCGTTTTTGTACCTTATTTAAATGGAATAGATTGAAAATAATGTAATCATTATAAAAATATGTCTCCCAAATGGAGACAAAAAGTTTCTTGATCGACGAGGTTACTTACTATAGGTTACTACTGACAGTTCATGTTGTTTGTCCGGGGACCGGACTCCCTGAATGAAAGTTCTTATCCAGCGCCTAGGTGGTTAAAGTTAACAGTTTCACCGCCCGATGTTAATATATTTAACAACCTGTTGATGGTTAAATTGTTTATTAGTGATTACAGGTGTTTCTCACGTCTGTTGGGGCTTCTAGCCGGGCCTCAGCTATGTTATTCTGTTAACGCATCGTGTCGTTCGGTTCTACTCAGTCGATGAATAGCCGGCGAATTTACGTCGTCCGTCAAGGTGGGTAAATGACATTCAACTGCCTGCACATTCATTTAGTTTCACAGCTGGTCGTCTGTGAAACCAGCGACTAAATGAATGTGCAGGCAGTTTTCTGCAATGTGTAGCCGGCAACAATAGCTATCTTTTTTGCGTATGCCAGAACAAGATGTCTTTTCATCACCGTGGCCGGGGTAGCCTATTTAAAAGCCCCTTTAAGTTGTTGTTAGGCACTATAATAAATGATGCTGCTTGTAAATCTACAAGACAATGTAGGCTGGTACTTGTCTTTATTGCTCGTCGACACGAGCGAGAATAGAATTCAAGACCGCTGAATAGGAACTTGTTAAAAATGGTAGATGTCATGTCCCGTGTATCAGTAATAGTTCATTTGTTTATTTTTTGGTTAAGTTGCTTGTAGTCACTAATTTGCTTGTGAGTGCGACCAAAGACCCTACAAACTTCAATTAGCTTTGGAATTGTCTTAGCTTAAGATCTGTTTTGAGAATAATACAGTTTTAAATTTACTTATTGAAAAGAACGTGAAATTTAGAGATTTTGACGATATCGCTATTCGTTTGAGAATAGCGCGTTGAGAGAATGCGCACTTGTTACTTCTTATCTGTTTTTCTACCTCATCCCCCATAGAGACCATAATTATTCTACCAAAGTTACCAAACATTATCTTAACCTGCTTTTAGTCTTGACTATATCATGCATATATTCGTAAGCTTGCGAATTTGGTCGGTCGACGACGCGGTTAGCCTAGTTGGTAGTGACCCTGCCTACGAAGCAATCGGTCCAGTGGTTCAAATCCCGGTATGAGCAAATAATATTTGTGTGATGAGAGCGAGTATTTGTTTCTGAGTCATGGTTGTTTTCTATGTAATTTAAGTATGCCCATAGTATAAGCCTAGCGCTTAGTTTAGGACTAGGTCAAGTTGTGTGAGATTGTCTCCTGATATTATTATTATATCGAATTATTATTAAAAGTTGTAGGTATATTTAAGTATTAAATTTGATTAGTTGCTTATTTAAAGACTAAAAACTTAACCATTGTTTTTCTTGCTATGAGTATTACCTCGTTCTCTATTAACAAAACGATTCGAACGAAAACAAATATACCTACTTTTAGAAATCAGTTTTACTAATTTACTGTTTAATTAATGTATATTTATTTACAGTCAAATAAAAACAATTTTATAAGATATGTTTTATTATGTACACTAATATTTACACAACTATTGAGTATTTGGTATGATCACGGCTATTACATATATACTATTGTGTTGTTCACCAGCAGCACTTCTTCTTCTTGTAGTGGGTGACGTGTTTGATGATGTGGATGGGGTACGGCTTCCAGATTGCCACAGGCACATGTATGTGCTTCTCTACGGGGACATGGACCTTCCTGATCACCTCGTAAGGCTTGTCAATGGGCACTTTCACTTTCCTGATCACCTCCACTGGCACTTGTCTGACGACCTCATAGGGCACTCTCCTCTCTACCTCAACGTTCTGCGTCTGGTATACTGTGTATGGTACTTGTCTGGGGACTTCGACTGGCACATTGTAAGGTTGAGGAACTGGCACTCTGACTTCCTGACGAACGGGATAAGGAGCGGGTTGCGGGACAGCAACTTGCACGTGACGGACCACTTCGATGGGAATGCGGCGGATGACATTCTGGACAACTGACTGAAGCTCGTACCTAGAGGCTGAGGTGACAGGCCGACCAACTTGCACCGTAGTTCCAATAACTCGCGGTTCACCAAGAGATGTCGATCCGGATGACACTGGAGGCGCGGCTGGCGGTCTGGTCTCATCAAGGATGAGGCTTCCCTCGTTATAGTTCGACGGAGGTCCGTAAACAGGCCCTGGCGATGGAGGAAGGTTCTGTGCCAAATTCAAACTTCCAGACGAAATTGGTGCGGCATAGGATGTGGAAGGAGGCCCGTACGACGTCGAAGGCGCCCCGTAGGAAGCCGACGGAGCATTTAAGGCTGATGAGGAGTAAGAATCCCGGTTGAGTGAAGCTTCACCTTTACTCCCGTAAACCAACGCTGTCAAGAAGAAAATCCTAACCTGAAACAAAAATAACGTGATGAGTTAAAGGATAGATTTGAATTAAAGATTATTATTTTAGCTAGTATCATGTCATCAACTTACAAGGAACGCCATGGCTGTTAGCTAACCGCTTTAAGCCAGCCCTAACTTAAGTTGTTGTCTCTTCTAAGTTTCGCTGGTTTGTGATGTGATAACGCAACCGTCCTGATATTTATACAAGTTGAAGTTCGTTTCGGCGATGCGACACCCATGAATAAATTAATTCGGCGGATATCGTTACGTCC
This sequence comes from Tortrix viridana, assembly GCA_963241965.1. Lineage (NCBI taxonomy): Eukaryota > Metazoa > Arthropoda > Insecta > Lepidoptera > Tortricidae > Tortrix > Tortrix viridana. The sequence continues at coordinate 8,535,675 of OY725186.1, forward strand.
TATACGTCACACCTGGTCGGCGACATAGTAAGTTAATATGCTAATGTCTGGTCTCAATAGGGTCAGTTTCCTAAGGTTGAGCAAGTGACTTGATTTAAACAAGTTGCAGACTGCAGGTCGAGTGTGATGTCATCTGCTTTTTAGGTAGTGGAAGTTATTAAGAAACCGATAATCGTGGCCTGTGTTTTCATAAAGTGTTTTTTTTATTATTATTGAGTTATGATCATGCCTTAACTATTTTTTACAGAAATTACAATATCCTCTGTGTAAAGAAAATGACCGAACTGAAAAGTAATTTTCGTGTTAATTATATTGTCGCGGTGTTTTCAATTTAAAATATAAAAAAAGATAAAAGATATTTATTCAGTAAGTAGGCCGCACGGGCACTTTTACACGTCAAAATCTACCAGCGCTTCCCAAGAGGAGACCACTGCTGAGAAGAAGCGCCGCAAGAAACTCAACAGTTAGTCATTTTTTAAATAAAAAATATAACAATGTCACTACTTATTCTAGCATTATATAAAACTGTAAAAATAATATTAAATATCTGCGTAGTTTTGCAGGAAAACATGTCAGAATGACTACGAGAAAATTTATATATATATATATCACACAAAACAGTTTTGACATGTCTTCCTACATAAACCGTGTCCCCTAGACAAGATACAGCGTTTACATGATTTTTATGAGGTATGTACGAGTAGTAGGTAAGCTATTGAACATTAAACATTAGTTAATTTTCTGGTTTAGGCCAAGCATTTTTGTCCGTTAGATAGTCCTCGACCCTATAGTACGCCTTTGACATCAACGACTTTTTCAAGTAATTTTTAAGTGCTGGAAGGGGTAACTCTAAAACTACGTCGCGTAATTTATTATAAAAATGAATACATTGACCTACAAATGATTTATATACTTTACGGACACGAAACTTTTTTATGGCAATTTTATTTTTATTCCTAGTATTTATATTATGTATATCAGAATGTTTAACGAAAGAGTCTAGGTTCTTAATAACATACATAATATTTTCATAAATATATTGGGATGCTACTGTTAAAATATTAATTTGTTTAAAAAGTTCTCTTAATGAATCACGGGAATTTAAGTTATATATAGAGCGAATGGCCCTTTTTTGTAACACAAATATAGTTTGTATGTCAGCTGCTTTTCCCCAAACCAGAATACCGTATGACATAACACTATGAAAATAACTATGATAAACTAAGCGAGCGATTTGGTTATAAAACATCAGGGAACAATCTCACATACTTAAATAGAGGCAGTCCTAAACTAAGCTAGGATTTAACTATGGGTAGGTATAGGTAGTACTAGACAACAAAACCTTATAGAGATAAATATATACTGAATTTCATAGAAGAACTTCAAAGTCTCGACGGCAAATATTCGTACCGTGAGACAAATATTTGATAATATAATATGACATATAATATTTCAGACAATCGAGCATGGTCAATATCATCTAAACAAACTGGTCGACGTCTTAAACTTATAGTTGTGATAAGTATTGTCAACGTACCACGTATGCTTGAAATATTTGCTTGTCAAATTACTGTACAGTTTACGAAGGGTTTACCGTTGAATCACCAACACTCATTTTATAGAAGGTTTTACTTCGCCGAATTTTCATTTCATCATTAGGCATTTCCACGCACAGGACTTATAATTAGGGTTCCGTACCAAAATGGTAAAAAAGGTACCCTTATGGTGAGATTTCGTTGTCTGTCTGTCTGTATGTCACAGCAACTACACAAGCTATCAACTTGAAATTTGGCATAGTTGTATAACTTGCTTGCCCGCATCTGTATTTAGTAAAAAAAATCGTTTTGAAATATGCAGATTGAGCCCTTTTATAGGACACCCCACTTGCTATAATCAAATCGCTTTCATTTTTCAACCCTCCATTCTAGACCCCTTTTTAATTATTTATAAAATTAATTTCATATTTTTTCTACTAAAAATAGATGCGGGCAAGCAAGTTATACAACTATGCCAAATTTCAAGTTGATAGCTTGTGTAGTTGCTGAGAAAAACTGCTGTGACATACAGACAGACAGACAGACAGACAACGAAGTTTCACTATAAGGGTTCCTTTTTTACCATTTTGGTACGGAACTAAATCAAAATCGGTCCATCCACATGCCACAGACAGATACACAGATACACATGTCAAATTTATATTACCCCTCTTTTTGCGTCGGGGGTTAAAAAGGTATATTTTTGAAGCACGGACTTACGGAACCCTCAGTGCGCGAGTCCGACTAGCACTTGACCGGTTTTTTTTTTGGTGGCGTCAGGTCTAACCTAACCTAACCTACGTAACCCATGCTTAAGATAACCTGAAAACAATAAGGTTTCAGCAAAAATCGTTTACGAAGCTTACGTTAGAGTGCCTGAAATTATATGTAAGTTTACTCGTAAGGTACTAGGTGTCTCGTAATAATTTACACTTATCTTTAGTGCCATATTTCAGGATTCTGTAAATTTTCTTCGCCTTGTATGGTATTAAGGTTAGTACCTGCAGGCAAACCAGAGAAGCCCTCCCGACGATCAACCCCGGATTGTCGCAGAAGCTACGAAAGTTAGGGAGAACTCAGCTTAGACTAGTAACAGGGGCAATAACTGGACACGCCCTCTTTAACAAACACTTACACACTCTAGGTGTTACAGACAGCCCCCTGTGCAGAGCCTGCATGACGGCAGAAGAAACTGCAGCCCACGTCATCATGGAATGCTCGGAGGTGGCAACATACCGGGCGCGTCACCTCGGGGCACCGAGGTCGCTACCAGAGGTCGTCGGCAACATCAAGGGTTTGCTAGGCTTCCTGGTAGAACTGGGTTGGCAGGAATAACCTCCCCCAACCCACTCACGCAAAATAGGCGCTTAGTCGTCGAGTTGCGGAAAACTAGCCCGCTATAACCTATACCTATACCTATGGTATTAAGGTGACGAAATTAAAACAAACATCTTAATATGATCTCGAGGAGGAACCAATCTAATTTAACTTTCAAGAAATTGTCAGCAACATAATGGAAATACTGACCTTTTGCTTTTACTGACGCCAACTCACATTTGTCACAATTCGATATTCATAAGTAATTTACTTTTACTTCTCACGTAACGTTATGTAAATACCTTAAACAATGAGCGTTTGAATTCAAATACAATTAATCAGGATTGTATAAGTTTAGCTATAAACAGTAAAATTTCCATTTGACCTACGTCAAATAAGTTACAGTTTTGATGTATAACGTGAGAGAACTGCATTGCGTCACATAGGCCTTCTGATTCGTTACGCAACAGATGTCACTCGGCCTATTATTTATTAGACCTACACGTTTATTATTCTAATTTAATCTTGATTCTTGCTTTTCCATTCAAATTTCACCAACGTTAGGAATTTATATGTCGATGGGTGTGTCGTAAAGAGTGTGACCGAGTTTGCGAGATTCGAATTTCTTCCGTTTTCGTTTGTTTCGTAATTATGACGGTAAAAAGCTTGTTTTGATGTTTTTCGGAGTCGCATTTTTTTAACAGTTTCATTTGTATTTTGATTATTGAATGTGCTCTACTGGAATTCGGTATACGTTCGGTACACTGATCAACTGTAGGTTCAAGAAATGTCTTCCGAGGGTCTCTATTAAATTACATTGCAATGTTTATTTTTAATCAAATCTCTTTAATCTTGGTAATTCAGATGTTTTACACGACTTCCTGACAGTTTTTAGGTAATTTCGGTGACTGGGCAAGTCTCACATTTTTTTTCAATGCATTACATTTTCCAAAAAATATGTATGATTGATAAGGCTGGATTCCTTAACCGAGTTCGTTTATCTGACTGAAAACATATTCCTTAAAACAGAAGTTTTGTCTAAATGTTGCATTTTTCAGATAGCTTTTTCTTTGCTGACTGTAGGTAGGTACCTTTTTTAGGGCCAAAACACAATTAAATGCACGACTATCTGTCATTACGGCATAGTGGGAACGCGGCCTTAGTTTAGCATCGTATCGACGACGTCGTAGCAGTGCATCGTGGCACGATTCGACGTCGTGTCTTGAAGCTAAACAATCTATGTCGTAGATTTCTACGACACGACGTCGCATCGTGTCACGACTCGTCGTCGTATCGTGTAATTGTATTTTGGTCCTATCCGTTCATTTACTTCTCAAGAATAATAAAACGAGTCCAAACTCAACGGACTCGACTCGGAAACATCACCTCTATCTAACCCACGTTCACACGGCGATCTTTTTCCCGTATACCGCAAACCCCGCGGGCCTTCGTATACGGGAAAAAGATCGCCGAGTGAACGTGGGGTGAAGGGGTGAAATGCGGTGAAATAGCCAACTAAAGACTAGAAGCTCATAGATTGAGGAGTAAGCCTTGATGATATTTTGGTGTTTTATTTTCTTAATAATATTATTTATCATTTTTAGAAGTAATAATGATGTAAGTTATCGAGTTACCTATTATGGTGTTATGTATAATATCAGGTGCGCTATATTAGTTACTTTAGTTCTCCTGCGGATCTCCTCATTCCTATTCGATCTCGCAAGGAGACACCCAGCATAGCTATTTCTATCGCCATTTGAGTGACCTTGAACCTTCTTATGAGGCCCATTGTAAGCGACAACGGAAAAACAGCGGTGCGGAATTAACGACCAATCAGATTGTTGTAATCTCTACAGTCTGATTGGTCCACTGCCGCCCGCTTGAGTGGACACGCACCCTTGAAACTTCAGTAGGCCCCTATGGATTCCTGTCATAGTAAAGTAACATAAATTCATAAGAAACAAAATATAAAATTGTGTAGATAACTTTTAGCGATTCGCTCAGCTGAGTAATTAAAATCACCCATAATTGAATTTTCAAAACACATTAGCACGTACAAAATGACGATTGAATAACAAACCTTAAGTGGCAGTGGGCGGGGCATATTGCTCGTAGAACCGATGGCCGTTGGAGCGGAAAGGTTCTAGAGTGGCGACCGCGAACCGGGAGACGAAGTGTCGGCAGGCCCTCCACAAGGTGGATCAACGATCTGATAAAGGTCGAGGGAAACCGCTGGATGACCGATCGTTGTGGAAAACCTTGGGGAAGGCCTTTGTCCAGCAGTGGACGTCTTGCGGCTGGTGATGATGATGTTTTTCCGTTTAGGTAGTTACTTTCCACTCTGATGACAGCACACCCATATGCTTAAAAGTAAGTTTATTCTGGTAGCACACCCAGATTGCCGCCATAAGTCCTCATCGGCTTCAACATAAGTCCAGTGAAAAAGGGCAGAAGTCGTCTGAGATTCAAGTGAAAAAGGGTACAATTCTACTCTGTACATGATATATACAGTTATATACCCCTTTTTATTACGAGCAACGTCGACTTACTTAATACCCTTTTACACTGGAGCCACTGCGAATGAAGCAATAATGAACCAATAAAGACCGTACTTAATAAAGTCATACAAACATACATACGGGTCAAATACAGAATCTCCTTTTTTTTGAAACGGTTAAAAAACTAATCTTTACTCTTGAGTGAAGAGCCCCTTTCATGACACGCCTAAGGTCGGAGTTCACCAACAGTTAAACAGGCGATTAGAGGTCTGACGGCTGTCAAAATGTATCGACTAACAGCCGATTTGGATTTAACAGTCCGTCAAATTGGTTGGTGAACTCCGACCTAAGGGCCGTATTCATATCTAAACTGATCTTAGCTGAGATGCGCGTCTCAAGATACGTCCAAGTAAACGTCAATCCATAGAAAACTGTCATTTTTGACGCATCTTGTGACGGGCATCCAGTTTATTGTAATAGGTACAGTCACACCACGGGATTGTTGAGCCACCATAGAACCCTGTCATAATGACAACGTCAAGTCACTCAAAATAAATTACGTCAAAATTTACCGTCGACTTTCTGTGAGAGGGTTCTATAGTGGTTCAACAATCCCGTGTCGTGACTGTACATACATTTAGCTCTAACTTTATTGTTTGCTCATTTTATGTAGTTCATTATCATCATCATCACCAGCCGCAAGACGTCCACTGCTGGACAAGGCCTTTGTAGTTCTTTACTACATTATTATATTATAAGTTAAAGTCCCCCGCCGTGCTGAGTTTGTGTTTGCTCGGGCTAATTTCAGAAACTAAATACCTATACAAAATTCCATTCGATTTTCACTGATAGAAAGAAGGATTATCTAGAAGGATTATCTAGGGCTATAATTTATTAATTTAGTGCTACCCGTGCGAATCCGGGACGGTTCACTAGTGTTACATAATTACTAACTTTGATTATCTGCGCCAACTTTTGTGGCGACTTGCCACCTAGTCTATACAGGGTGTCCCAATATCAGTAACCCGCAAAGACACCGGAGGTAGACCAGCCTAAGACGGACCGAACCAGCCTAACATGACCTCAGTAAAAGTCGCATGGTTTTCGAGATATGCCAGTTTAAAGTTTGTACTGGAAAAGAACTTTAAACTGGCAAATCTTGAAAACCATGCGATTTTTACTAAGATCATGTTAGGCTGGTTCGGTGTGGGGATAATGCGTAACGCATTTCCACTCCGTTAAAAAAATAAAATAAAATCAAAAGTAAAAAATAAGCAAAAAAAAAAAAAAGTATCTGGTTCGGTCCGTCTTAGGCTGGTCTACCTCCGGTGTCAATGTGGGTTACTGATACTGGGACACCCTGTATATCGCATCTTTAGAATTAACGTGAGCTAATTTCAAAAATTTTAGATTTTGAATTATGCCTCTATAATAGGTAATCATTTTATGACTCGAAGTAGAAAACTTTACTGCTACTACACTGCACTGCTATGAACGTTCATGGGGGTGGGAGAAATAGGGATAAAATATATACCACATGTGGGTAGTTTATCAGGGCACGTCATAATCAAAATAATGTACACAGGAAATATTTTTCAATAAATTAATCAACATATTTTAAAATTCTTATCAAAATTGCGAAACAGAACTTACTACGTAGAAAAAAACGTATTTTTGCCTCCGATTGCTAAATTTAACGAGAATAGAACATTAAAGGAAGTATTTATAATGTATGATTTTGTTTACCAAAAAAGATAAGTAAACAAACAAAATTGAGAAGGATTTTATATTTAACTATTTTGGTTATTTTTTATTTGTCCTGGTATTATGTATATGGGTGCTGAGAAATAAATGATAGAATAATGTCTTTGGATACTTGTTGTATTACAGTAATATCTCTGAAATATTACTAAATATTTACAAAATACAACCAAACATTTTAACCTAATTAATGACTTAGTTATCACCCTAGAGTGCAGCCTCACGATGAGCCAACGAGCTGAGACGACTATTTACAAAACTGGTTAAAAAATAACAAAAACGTTGTTATCAGTCTTCAAAAAATAATATTAACAATCTGTTTGTGAGAAAATAACAATCTAACTTTTGCGCTTAGTTCCAGCCGCCGTGTCCGTGATCGATCCCTTGATTGTATCCAAGGCTGCTGCCATGATCATGAAGGTCGTGGTGGCCATGGTCATGCAGGTCGTGGTGATCGTGAAGGTCATGATGATCATGATGATCAAGAAGCTCATCGTGGCTGTGGTGATCGTGGAGATCGTGGTGATCGTGGAGATCGTGGTGATCGTGGAGATCGTGATGATCATAGTGACCATGACCGCCGCTGTTCCAGCCATGGCCATGTCCGTGCCCGTGGCTACTCCAGCCATGTGATTCTACTGCCTTGTGGTGGACAGTCTTGAATACGGGCACTGGGTACTTCTTCACCACATGAACGGGTACCTTGATCAGTTTAACAACGGGAACCTTCACGATTTTCTCATAGGGAACTGGCCGTACAACAGGGACCTCAACTACCCTTTCTACGGGCACTCTGACTATCTTCTCAACTGGGTAAGGTACTGGCTTGTCTACCTTTACCTGCTGGATCTTTACGACTGGCACTGGCACGTCCTTGTATACTGGCACCTGTACGGGGTAGGGCTGTGGAACCGGGATCTGTACGGTTTGGGGAACAGGCACAGGCACCGGTTGGGGCACTCGGTGGGTTACTTCCCGGAAAACTTGATACGGCTCCTCTCTGACACGGTACTGGGTTGGAGCACCGTTGGTATTAGCGAGTCCGTGAATTTCGGTGATAACTGGTGCCTTAGGGCCTGGTGGAGGTGCATCACCAGCAGCGGCAGCTGGGGCAGAACCTGGAAAAGCTCCGCCAATGGGACCGTTGTTAATAGGGGCGGGTAGACCTGATCCAGAAAGAGATCCACCATCGAAACTCGAGGGACTGAAGGAACCACCGAGATTGCCGTTTCCGAAAGTCCCTCCTAGCGAGCCGAGCCCGTTTCCAAGAGAGCTTCCGAAACTGCCACTGCCCAGGGAACCTAAGTTTCCTCCACCAATGGAGTTTCCAGATCCAATGGAACTGCCAAGGTTACTACCTCCAAAAGATCCACCGAAACTTGAATCACCTAGATTACCAAGCCCAGCACTTCCAATAGATCCTCCACCAAGACTGCTTGAACCCAGTCCGCTTGATCCGAAGCTTCCAGAACCAGGGTGGCTTGATCCGAAACTACCATGTCCAAGGCTACTTGATCCTAAGTGTCCTGATCCCAGGCCGCTGCTGGCATATCCACTGCCGCTTGACCCGCTTGGAGACCAACTTGAACTGGAGCCGGAGTAAGAGGCTGAAGGCAGCGAACCCGCCGGGAAGCTGCTTGGAGAAAAACTCGAAGAAGAGGCCGGAGCTGAAAGCCCGCCGAGGGATGAACCTTTAGCTGGGTAGTGGTAACCGTGATCGGAACCGCTCTGGTACCCTCCATGGCAGCTGCCCACTAGGATGGCTAACATAGCCAGTTTTTTCTGAAAAAAAAAATGATTTTGTTAACCATCTATAAATTTGGGTATTTCTTTATAAGTATTTAATACGTTCGTAAGTTTAGATGTGAATACTTACAAAAGTAGCCATGTCGATTAGCTAATCGCTGGCCACCTAAAATGTTGTGTCCTCTACAACAAGCTGGGCTTGTCTGTGCAGGTTTGAATATTTTCATCATATTTATATCAACGTTGCGATTAGGCGCGGGACATCTCGATATGGCTATCGAGACCAACAAACTGGTTTTGGATTCATCTCTCAGAACGGAAATAAAATTATGCGACTGAATTAATTCTTCGGTTTGGGTAACCAACGTTTGAGAGCAATGGGTGAGTGTTTGGCAATAAGGCGAGATGATTTGTACTTGGAAGAAATAGCATAGGTTAAGCTGCCCTAAGCGTGCATATAACCCTCTGAGCACTAAATATTCGCTTAGATTTGTATTTTTTCTGTAATGCGTTTAGTTCTTACAAAGTCAAACACCCTTACTCTTTCTCGTAACACATGGAACTTGACGCGAGAGTGCCGCTGTCCGGAAATGGTAGATTCATTCTAAACATTGTTATTCAAATTTAATATTACGCATAATGTTACGGTTAAAATACGTATTTATCCGTTGAAACACGTATTTTATTAGTTTTGAAACAATAATTACAAATTCTAAGTAAATAAATATCAGGCGACAATCTCGCCCAAATTGACCTAGCCTTATACCATGCTCTAGGCTATTACTATGATGACCAAGCGTCAATAAATAAATATACGTACCTATATAGAGAAATACATACTTTACATCCTGGCTCAGGAAAACCTGCTCGCGCTCAAGACATATATTTGCCCATACTAGGATTTGAACCCGGGACCGCTAGCTTCGTAAATGGGCATTGACTTAATAAAAATAACTACAGCTTTTATTAAAAGTGTAGACCACTTTAACAAATTGTAGGGATCAAAACAACAATTTGATTTTACGAAAATGGTTTTTTGTTTATAAACCGTACCTTACTTTACCTAATTACAGCCTCATTAAATTTTACCGTCAACAATTCCTTTAATATATTATTAATCCGTTTTTGTAAAAACTTAAGCCGAAAGTAAGAATAATTGTCTATGAAATAAATAAATTACGTAATTGTTAAATATTTAGGACACCCAAAAGCAGTCCAGTATTACAATTTGTATAGTGTGTAAATTTATGTGCACTACAGTATGTAAGTGAACGAAAGGCAAAGAATAAAACCCGTCAATGTTTAGGCGAGAAAAATGGATGTGGTACCTAATTTACTGCAATCCGGAAACTTTTTACTGATAGTGTAAAAAAAATAACAAAACGTAATAAAAATATAAATCCGTGTATCATTTGTTTACAATCTTATCAGTAACAACAATTTAAATGTCATAATGTCAAGGCTGATTTTCATTGATCCAGTAGCTGTATCCAGCGTCACTGTATTCCAGCGCTGGATTGCCACCGGCACTGGATCGCGCCGTTTACACTTAATCCAGTAGACATTCTTACTTTGTTGGAGTGACAACAAGTTTGTAGCAAAAATGAGTGTTTCGCTTATACGATTACACGGCGGCGACTGGTGCCAGCGGGTTTACACGAATCCAGTGCCGCTGGCACGGGGTGCGCGGCGTGCGGGGGGCGGACACTGGATTGAAAAATAGGAACGTGGTCTATTCCGATCCAGTGCTGGATACTGGACGCTGTACTGGATTGAAATATGTTTACATTAATCCAGTGGCAATCCAGCGCTGGAATCCATTGACGCTGGATCCAGCTACTGGATCAATGAAAATCAGCCTTCAGTTAAATTATAAGAGTGTGTGCACGCACACTCACGTATTAAAAGCGTCGCAGTTCGATGTGTCGTCCGCCGTTATGGACACATCTCTCTGCAAGCGACGACAATTATTGTCATGCACCCTTCTCATTAAACTAAGATTTTCCCTTATACGTCGTTTGATTTTGTCGAAAGCTTGTACTATGCGTATATCCATTTCTTTGCGAGTTCTTGATTATTTTTTGAATACCAATTGTTTCACTCAACCCCAAAAGAAAAAATCAAGCGGAGTGAGATCCGGCGAAAGCGGAGCCCATGGGATCGGTGCGAACCGCCCAATCCATTGGTTTCCAAACATTTCGTTTAACCTGTTTCGTACTCGAATCGCGATATGAGGAGGAGCACTGTCATGTTGGAACAAGTCTGTACGTTGTGACTTAGAGGTAAGCGATCGACATAGCGACTTACAGGTCCGTTAAGCACTTGGAGACACCGCTCAGCGTTTGTTGTGCCATTTATAAACACTGGCTCAATGATATCGTTGACTACCGGCCGGCCCATACATTTATTGACCACCTGGTTTGGTTCTTCGTGCGTAACATGAACACGTTGGGGACCACCTGAGTTCACAGGCACCGGCCGATCGATATTTCGCAGTCGTATAATAGCACTGACGATGACACGAGCATTATTTGGTTGCTTTCTTGTGGGATACCTCTCACAGTACAAACGAAGGGCTGCATTCTCATTGCACCTGCACTCTCCGTAGGTACGCAAGGATCATATCCATTCTCGTCCGCAGTAAAATTTAAAGGCATTATTATTGCAATTTTACTATTTAAATTTATCTGACGAAAGTGAAGGACGTCAAATATCAAATTGAAGGAAACATGCAATTTATTGGTAACCTAACCTTTTTATTATAAGAAAAAAAGTTCTTTGTTTGAGACAATCATGACAGATCAAAAATGTCAGTGACGGTGTTTAAAGTCTTTGAAATGTATTTACACATTTAGCAATTAATCGTGCAGTGTGCAGTGGTTTTATTATTTATTATACTGTATATATTATATTAAAAGCCGTGGTAGCCTAATGGTTTGACCTGCCGACTCTCAAGCAGAGGGTCGTGGGTTCGAACCCGGGCTCGCACCTCTAAGTTTTTCGGAATTTATGTGCGAAATATAATTTGTAATTTACCATGAGCTTTTCGGTGAAGGAAAACATCGTGAGGAAACCTGCACACACCTGCAAAGCAATTTGACGGTGTGTGCGAAGTTCCCAATCCGCACTGGGCCCGCGTGGGAACTATAGCCCAAACCCTCTCATTGTGAGTGGAGGCCTGTGCCCAGCAGTGGGACGTATATAGGCTGGATTATTATTATTATATATTATATTATTTATTAACTGATAGGCGATAGCCTGATGTGCAAAATTAGATTATTTGTAGTTTGTTTACTTTTCGTTAAGAAGTGATAACAGATGACATCTTGCATCATAGGATGTTACTAAGCTCGTTAACCGACTGATGAGAAGGAGGTTGAGTTATAACATTTAGTAAAATTTAAAACAATAAAAAATGATTGGATTAAAACAAAAAGTGTCTCATCGTATTATACCCGTTTTCAACATCCACCGGTTTTAAGGTTTGCCTTCGTTCACTTACATACTGTATAGTTATTCATTCGAAAAAGGGCTAATTTTTGTTGTTTTGAAGTACCTAAGTTTTTTTCCTTCAAACTTATTAATACTCTAACCACAATAAAAACAAATATCATTGAAGTATTATTTACTAAAAAATTAAATGAATTATGTTTCTCCTGTAAAATTTAGCTTTTTGAAATTGGGCCCTTATTCTTATTCTACTGTCCCCTTCAATTAATTTAATAGTTTTTACTAATCGCTACTGCAGTTATTACTATCAGATAAAGGAAACGAAACAAAACTCATCATGGTTTTATTATTTGTGTATTTTCTTTTAATAATGTGTGCAACTTATCGCATTGTCTCTACTCGTACCTATCTGCGCGGAAAAAAAAATCATCCGGATAATTTCTTTGTCGCTCTTCAAAAGAAATCGGCATTAATACGATTTAATTGGTAAGTAATAGAAAGAAAAAGATAACTCTTGATCTCGGCTCATTACCTAGTTAACAAGCCGATGCCATTCCACATTTGCATCACACGCAATAAACGAAGCGACAGATATTCGAAATCATCATTAAGATAAAAGTCCGTGCGTTTCATAATTTGGTTTGATCATAAAATCTTTATTAGACGATTGGTAACAAAAGTATGGGACCGCGCGCGCAGAAAGCGCGACGCACGCGACTCGAACGCAGCGAGATTCTCGATCGACATTATATTAGACCATCCAGTTAATAGGGCAAAATCAACGGTATTACGCGCAGTTGTCAATTCTGACACCTTGTTACTTTGATCATTAATATTTATTTACTAACTTTAATCCTACTGCGCAGCGAAATCGATCCGACGCCTGTATTCGTGTAAACAGTCATCATAAATTTATGAATTCAGGAGTTTTTTTATCTGTTTAACATATTACGTAACGTTACCTCGAGGACGTTCATCTTTGTAATCGATCATTAACTTTACTTAAGTGAAATCAGAGGAAAATTTCACGCCGAAGTGGAATCTTAACGTGATGTGATGTCATCTCATTTCACTGTTTAAGCATTATGAATCTTATTAACAAATTTTAAGTGGTCTCACACGCAATATTTTGCTCTGTTCTATTTCACGCACGTATAGATTTATGACGCTTGTTAGATTGTTAATTAGACTTTCTGTATGAAATCAAACGAAATATAAATTTAAAAAATAATTTATTCAGTAACAATGTTTTTCTTATAAAAATTAAGGTACAAAACTTACAAGCTAAGCCATAACAAATATCATAACAAAACTTATCACAAACATATTCGTAGAAAACTAACTAACATTCAAGATATTTACAACTTTCTTTACTTTACTTTACTCTCTTTACTTTACTTTAGTCTTTACTTTGTAAATCATTATGTAAAACAAATCAAACAGAATAACAATATTTACAATACTTTCATTTCAGCCTTAACGATTTACAATATAATACCTTAGCGTAAATAAATGCCGAATCAAAACATGATAACGTTATGTCCAAAATACGTATACAAATATAAACTAAAAAAAAACGATGAACTATTAATATGAAGATAAACATAATATTTTGTAAACATTTCATAAAGATTAACAGTCTTTAATACAGCACGATTATTATATTTAAAAGTAAGATTACGAACTTTCCTTCTCATTGAAATCATTACTTGACTTGGCCTCCGCTACGGCAGGCGGTCTCAACAAAGTCGCCATGGCAGTATCTCTTTCCTCATTTGACGTTTCAGCTTCGAACAAAGGTTCTGTTCTCAATATGCGAGTAATTTTAGGTTTAGTAATGCGTCGTCTGCGACCGTGCTTTTCACTCTTTCCATGAGCCCTACTTCTAGAAGACTGAGGAGGAGGAGGCCTCAAGAGTGGATAAGGCTCATCGATATTAGATGTAGGATACTTTCTAGGTGAATGACGTCCCGGAAAAATTGAATTCGGGTGTCTTTGTCTATCTCCCTTGGCTCTGTGATTCAAAATATTGTACGGCCGTTTAGGTTTTTCTTCGACGAAACTGTTTATAGCGTCATCTCCCTGTGCAGTTAAGTCATGTGCAGTAACCTCTCGACCATTCACCAGATCATCTTGTTCTATTACTGCACCAATCGGGTGTGTATTGGATGCGTCAGCGATCGGTACTATACTTTCTTCCTCTTCTTGACTTCGTGAATATTTAACACCTTGGTAAGGAAATCTGCCACTGTTGTAAATATCCACGTAAGGGCTAGCGTAGGCACCGATACCGTCACTCAGAGAAGATAGGCCGCCATAATTATCATTTTTCAAGAACAACTGCTGCAGTTGTGAAACATCGAGCTTGACCGGTGCAGGCTTGCTAAACTGATCTCGTAATTGCAACAGATGTGTGTCGTCGACAGGTGTCTTTCCCTTTAGCATTTCAGCTACCAACTTTAAGTCGACGTTAAATGGATTTGCTACCCTAAAACCATTTATTGTAGATACCAGGCCTCCGGTTTGAGGATCTATATCCGGTCGATTGAGATTAAATCCAGGCTGCTTGCTTGCGATTAATTTGCTCAGGATATCGCTGGCTACGTCTATTTGGTGACTCCCAAAATTTTGATTTAGTCTTCCTGGGAGTGGAGTGGGTATACTTGTCTGATCAAAATTATTGTTATGGATTCTAAGTAAGTCGGAAGATATACCTTGCGTTAAACGGTATGGAATGTCGTTCAGCTTTAAGATACTTGCAATATCAGACGGGATTTGATTTTGAGGTGGTTGTAAACTCGGAATATTAGCTGGCGATGGTAAACTGTCCTGATAGTTGCTCGATAATTGAGGTAAATAGTTGGCGGCTGTAGAAGATTCTATGTAACGTTTATTATCATGATTGTACGATGGATTTTGAGACTGTTGCTTACTATAGTATGGTATATTTTGCTCTAATTGCTTAAGTTCATCTGTGACGTCGTCTGGTTTTGTCTTGATGTTATATCCGTAGCCTGTATTCTTATCTTTGTAGTATGAATCAGTGATTTGCTTGTAATATTGTTTTAAGTTATGCTCATTAATATCTTTGTTATAGTTCTGAAGGTATCTGTTATTTCCGTCTAAATTTTGTTGACTTTTACCATTGTCAGAATTTGGAACGACATTAGAAACATCTATGGGTACAATATTTTTCAAAGCTTTAGCATGATCAAAAGGCTGTTTTGATTTAGTTTCAACATTATTTTCTCGTCCATTTTGATAATAATATGGTGACACTGTTATTAGATCCTGCTGAGGGTAGCCATATGGGTGTTGTTGGGAGGATTTCTTGTCATTATTGTTGTAATACGAATTCCCTGATCCCTGGTTATTGTTATTGTAATTCGCTTGATAAATTCCATACAGTTGTTGCTGTTTCAACTGTTCGTGAGCTTTAGCAGCGGCCTTTGCAAATTCTTGAGCTTCTACATTATCCGGAGCTGATTTAGAAGTCTGGTCATAGTTATACGGTTTGCCGGTGTCCATATGAAAATTAATTTGACTAACTGGTCCATTTTCGGATTGGAGTCCTACTTGATGCCGAGGGTAATTACCAGAAGCGAAATTGTCCTGAGAAACGTAAGGTTTTTTCTCCCCCACCTTCCACCCGTAGTCGCCATGAGAGTAATACCCAGGCTGACCAGTTTCTTGCTCTAAGTCTCTAATTCGGTTGCGTATATTATTTAAGGACGTGTAATCTGGTTGAACAAAATTCATATAAAGATTATTGGCAGATGCTAAATTACCGACACGATGAGTGTCACTGTCACTATTTGAATTATCAGTGTTGTCGGATAAGCCGTCCGGCTGATTTTTATTAAAAGGCGAATTAGAGTATTGAGTTAAAGATACTTCTTGCAAGGACTTTGACAAGGAATTAACGCCAGCGTTTACAGCGTTTTGCCAGTTTTCTCGCACCGGGTCTGGATAGGGCGATGAAGACGGCGATGGTGTGGGGGTCTGATAATCATTGTGGTATTGCTGTTGATTATTCGGATAACGGACGCCGTTAGCTGAGTTATCATAATGATCAATCTGCATTTTTTTGTTATAATCATTGTTATCGTAATTAAAAGTATTACTAATTGTAGATGTAGGTCTGTTATTGTTGTAATCGAGCGAACTTGACTGAATTGTTAAAGGTGATGAAACGTATTGCTGTAAATTTGGTTGACTTGAATGAAACACTGGTGATGAGCTAGATACGTAATTATTAGCTGGGGTGCCAACATACTCACTACTGGGTAGCGATGACGATAGGAACGGCGGGAGAGGTGATGGCGTACTCTGAACACCATCAAATTGAAACGAATTTTGTCCATTATATTGATAGGGGTTATTATTTGAGTGGTACGAATGGGATATTTTTGGCTCAAGTTGCGGAATTTGATTAGGGTGATTGTCATAGTTTGAAGGATTTATAGTTGAGTATTGATACTGCGGTTGTGGAGTTGCAGTGTAACTAAGACTGGGAGCAGTGGTGGAAACAAATTGCTGCTGCTGTTGCTGTTGTTGTTGCTGTTGTTGTTGTTGTTGCTGTTGTTGCTGTTGCTGTTGTTGCTGTTGTTGCTGTTGTTGCTGTTGCTGTTGTTGTTGCTGTTGTTGAAAGAAATGATTCTCTGCCCTCAACTGCTGCAAAAACTCTTCAGGTGGCAGAGAGTACTGCATTGCCGCATACTGGTTGCTAGCCCCAGCGTCGCTGTCCTGTGCCTCATTCTTCTGTCTATCATCTTGCTCTAATTGACGTTGAAAAGGGTTCTTAATACGATATACTTTTCTTGTTCGTCCGCGATCAACTCTGTTATAATCTTCACGCTTATCGGTATCGTCAGACATGTACTGCACACTGACAGAGCTCATGGATTGACTGTTCGGGTCTCTCTGAATAATGTTGGTACTGTAGCTGGTCATCGTTTCGATCTGCCCGTCATTGGCTGCCAATTGCTGTAGACGCAGTATGTCCTGATCGCTAAAACCTTCCTGACAGCGCACATTTTCGATGATTAAGCTGGTTATGACTAGTATCCGTATCTGAAACGAGAAAAAACTATCATTACTAAAAAAGTAAAGTTAAAGTTTAAAGCCTAATTACTTTAATACCGTTTTGGGACGGAACCATAAAAAGATGAAACAAAAATCTAATGACTTCAGAATCCACGATAAACTAGCGTAAAAAATTACCAGTATTTTTAATGAGACACTCAATTAATACCATAAAAATAACAATTTAAGTAAGCTTACGTGAATAAATATAATACCAGAAAAGCAACGACAAGTTGGGAATGCAGGTCCATAAGCGGAGTGTAAGTAATTAGATAAAAGTCGGCAGTGTACCGGCTTTTTAGATGGTTCACAAGGTTGGGCTACCAAGTTTCTCTTTCAGGTTTTGCCTGCTGAGGTTATGCTAAGGTCTTACGCATCCCACGTGAGTCAATTAGGAACTAGTTGTACACTTTCGCTCCTTCTGCTATCAATACTACATGGATGCGCAGATGAATGGTATTAATATGCGTGAAGTCGTTAAATTGGAATCCTTATATTTGTCTTACATATATTTCCTACTAGCTCTCAGTTCTTTTAAATTTAGAAATGATGTTAAGTTAGTACAAAGACGAACCTTTATCACTCTCTGACTTTCCAACTCCTTACGAGTAGATATCTCTACGTAAAACATCACGATGGACCAAATCCTTACTTTTAAGTGCAAAAAACCGGTCAAGTACGAGTCGGACTCGCGCACCGCGAGTCGGATTTAAGTCCGTACTTCAAAAATATACCTTTTTATGCACTTTAATTCGTATGCAATAAGCTCTATTTTGAGTTGCCTAAATTTAACACAATTTTTTTAAGTTTTTTAGTTATTTCTCAAAAACTGTAACTTTTGAACACTTAATTTTATTTTATTAGCAAATTTTTCAGATTTTATGGTTCATAAACTATGGAGATAAGTGGAACGGTAATTTTTTGAACATTATTGCCTGAAAATAATTATATCTATAAGTAAACAGTGGATACCCTTTAAATATATTTTGTACTACGATTAGTGTTATTGGTCTTCACGAGACAGGCATGGCCTAGTGTGGGACCACTAGTTAAGAGGTTCGATGTACCCTTTTTCTTTTAATAAACAAATTTATTATTATTATTATTATTAAAATGAAAAAAAGTAGGTCATGAAAATTTATATAAAAAATTGTTTTTAAATGTGCAGATTAAGCCTTTTTATGACACTCCACTTGCTAAAATCGAATCACTTTCATTTTTCAACCCCCCATTCTAGATTCCTTTTCCATTATTTATAATATTGATTTCATTTCTGTTTTACTATAAACAGATGCAAGCAAGCAAGTTATACAATTAAGCCAAAT
Organism: Tortrix viridana; assembly: GCA_963241965.1. NCBI lineage: Eukaryota > Metazoa > Arthropoda > Insecta > Lepidoptera > Tortricidae > Tortrix > Tortrix viridana. The sequence continues at coordinate 8,554,392 of OY725186.1, forward strand.
TTCAAGTTTATTTATTTATTTATTTTCATCAACTTATTCTATCATTACATACCTAATGCGAAGTTGATAGCATCTGTAGTTTCTAAGAAAAACTGCTGTGACATACAGACAGACGGACCGACGGACGGACAGACAGACAACGAAGTCTCACCATAAGGGTTCAATTTTTACCAAACAAAAATAGATTTCGGTCTTACGTCAAAAATAACGTTTTAAAACGTCACACTATATTCTTAATTAACAATAACCTAACCGAGTTGAAAACACCCGAGATCAGTGCCTAAATAAAAAAACCTTGAGGAATCAGCAAAAAGTTCAACGGGCTCCGATCACGTAGGTACATTTTCACTGACGGGACTTCGTCATTATAAGATTTCGAGTAGGTAGGTATTAAAAAACTCCCGACAAAATCGTGATCACAGCTCATAACTTTTAAACGGCTTTACTGATTTTCATCAAACCAAACTAAGAACACTCTCGATTAAGTCACCTTTCTAATAAAAAAAACTAAATCAAAATCAGTCCATCCGTTTAGTAGCTACGATGCCACAGGCAGGTACACAGATACACAAGTCAAACTTACAACACCCCTCTTTTTGCGTCGGGGGTGAAAAATAGAGGTTGTCGTTTAAATCTATGTCATATTTGATACGTCTATATTTACAAATAATATATTGGGTCCAATTCGATCCGTTATTAGACACAGGCCTCATTTATAAATAGAAAAAAAAATGTAAAAGTGACCACGGTGTGTGCGGCCGTGGAATGCAGAATGGACATAATAGTGCTGAGACGATAGTGGCAGGCGTCGCCGTGGCTACTGGCCGTGAAGGCTCAGCCATTCGCACTACACTGTGATTTATGACAACTATAGTCTTACTAAACACTACTGGTTTCTTCTCGATATAATTAATGTATTAATTGGATCCAGTGATTAATTTATGCGTTTTATAATTATTTAAAACTGTAGAAAAATACCCTCTTTTTGAAAACTAAGCGCGGGTTAACCAACAAATCAACAGATGTTTAATTTTAAATCCATTGGTACAAATGTAATAGGAATGAATCAGTTGGAATTTTACTTTTAAACTCCTGTTTAATTATAAGTTTAAACAAATTTTCTAAACCATTTATATCGTTGGGTAATAAATACCCAAAGTACAAGCCAAGAGCTTAATTTGGGACACACATTTTTTCCCTAAACTAAATGATAGCTTGCACCACTATAGTGCACTAGTAGAAGAATCTGCACATAACATGATCTCGGAAACATTCGTAGCTAATGAGCATAAAGGCAAAATGTAATTTGATCAAAGCTCTTTAAATTAATGATGATCGTAGAGCTGTTAGTCGAATGCTTCGTGATAATACAATCGAAGCGTAGTCGTGGATGGAATCCCCGATAGAAAGTGATATGTGTAGCTTTGTGGGTTCAGGTTCAGCCTGGGTGAAAGGGCGGGTTCCGCCTACGTTATGCTGAGTCATAAGGTTACATATAGTTAGGTTACGGCGGAAGTTATGTAACAGTTACTGAAGCTGATTACGCTGAAAATTGCGTATTGTAATCGAAATTATTTTTCTGTTAATAATATGTGTAGAGGTGTACAGAAACGTTTTTAATTTTTTTAACGTAAGAGTATGGACATCATAATAATGTTGATGTTCCCAACAGGGTTCGTAAAGTTATAATGATTACCTACTTGTATTACCTTAAGTAGTCATTATGGAATGCAATGAACATTTGAGTACTGAGTATAATATAATTCATAATATGTATTTCTTTATTGCTATAATTTATATTTATTTCAATAAACATCTCCGGTATTTAAAATCATTTACTTTCTCTGTTGGTTTACATACTGGTACTTACATTACTGGTACTTACATAGCCAAAGCATTAACTTTATGTTTAAGTATTAACTTTAATGTAACCTAGGGGTCAAGCAGTGACATGCAGTTTCTTGCAGCGTGCATAATATGCATAATAATCAATTCGCATCCAGAACGGTTCACTGTATGCAAAAGTCCATGCATAATACATGCATTGACTTTAAGATAGCTTTTATTAAAACCAATGTGCTTTACTTAACGTTATTTATGACAAAGAAAAGGAAATTAGACATTATATCCTTTTATTATACCATTATTTACCCCGCGACTGCATCCGCGTAGTATAGTAATTTTTCGCTTATCCCTCGGGAACCATCAAACTTTCCGGGATAAAAAGTATGGTATGTGTTAATTCAAGTAATAAACTATCTGTTTGCTAAACTTTATAAAAATTGGTCGAGCCGTTCTTGAGTTATAAATGGTGTAACTAATCCGACTTTGTTTTATATACATATATTTAGATTTAGATTAGATTTCATGAAGGCCTTCTGACCCAAATCAAATTATCGGTTTTTTTTTCAAATATGATTATTTCGACGAATAATTAGTGATTTAATCTTTTACATTTTTTAAATAATTAGAGCTCAATGCGTCATGAGAAACATAAATTTTCGAAATGAATATAAGAAAAAACATGTTTTTATCGTTTTTGTTTATAATTGTTTATATAAAAATTCGTATAATTATTTTTGGTGTCGTATTTTGTTGTTTTACTTAATGTTAATTCACTTTTCAATTTATTCATAGCTATTCTGTGTTACAACAACATTCGCGAAAAGTAAAAAAAAATGAAAGTAGGTAAGTAAGTAACTAGTTTTTAATTAAGTGTCATCACGCCCACAGACCGGATTTTTGATGTAACGCATTAAATTAATATTAAACGAAACCTGATAGGCCTAAAACATAAATAAAATCGCACAAATTTCACAACACTCGTTCTTCTTCTCGGTTCTTTGGGTTGGGTTGCTACACACATCATAAATATGTATTTTTAAATATCATCTATGAATAAAAAATAATATATCAAAGACCTTATTGAACAAAACTTTGTTATTTCCTAATATTTGTATGAAAATCTATTTGAACAATTGTCAGTTACAAAACAATCCTAACATGCTCTTGTTGGTACACAGAAATAACCAAACTGAGTTAAAAACCCCCGATATCAGCGCCTAAAAACCCCATGAGCCATGAACAAAACCTTGAACGGGCTCCAAGCACGTACATTTTCGCTGGAGGGACTTCGTCACTAGAAGATTTCAAGGATTAAAAAATCAGATCCCCTCATCAACTAGAAAAGAGCTGATGATCTTCAAACGACTGAACAGATTTTCATAAAACATGGCTAAGAACATTCGGGATAAAATTATCTATGACACAAAAAAACTAAATGAAAATCGGTTCATCCGTTTGGGAGCTATGATACCACAGACAGATACACAGATACACAGACAGACACGTTAAACTTATAACACCCCTCTCTTTTTGCGTCGGGGGTTAAAAAAGCCAATTTTATTGAACTCAAGACCCCTTTTTTATATGGAAACAATCTAGGGGGTTACCTGATGGGAAGCAATCACCGCCGCTCATGAACACCCGCTACTCAAGAAGGGTCATCGCACTATACCCACGTTAATCTGTCTCAACGTGCATCTGTCTGGATCCGTCGATCTACCGACAATTATCTCCCACAACTCTCCTACTAACAGATTCATGAAAGCCTCCATTATTCACCTCGGGGTCACGCGACAGGGACGCGGCGAGGCGCGGGATGTTTCTCTGCCCTTTACCGGTCACGTTTCTCCCGCGCGCGCGCATCCATCGAGGGAAAGTCGCTTCCGAGCGCTTCGCTTTTAGCTACCTATGAACTGATAACCATCCAAGTTCTAGGCAACGAAAGGGATAGTTATACCAGTCACATAGCGTGACCTTTCAAGAATAAAACGTGCCTAGAAAATAAAAAGGTGCAAAAGCATATACCCATTTATTCATAAACGCAAAAAAACTAGTTCAAATATACTTATTTTTATTTAATTTAATAAATATACATTATGACATTTGAATTCGGCAAAAAGTGGCAAAGAATAGGTACTTTAACTAAAATAGGTTTATTGTGTTTATTAATAAGGGGGATGGAATCTATTGAATTAGGTTGTAATCTATTTTCTGTCTACTCGCATGTATCGTATCGTTGTCCCTCTCACTGGATGCTTTAACAGTTCAAAATACACTGGCTCTAGGTCTTTGACTTTGATGGAGCGTGGGAACGATCGAGAGGGAAATCTATGGGTGATTTAAGGGGGCCTTTTGTTTTACGTAACTGGTTGCTGGTAACGTGGCATTTGCGTATCCGGTAATGCAATGTGGTGAGACGGAAGTTGCGACCGCGCAAATAAGCTGCAATTATAGACCGAGTGCTTTAGCTAAGAGTATGGAGTCTTTAATATTGGTAATTTAACTAGTAATTATTATGTTAATCGTAAGTTTATAATCAGTTAAGAATATTTTTACTATTTCCTTATTTTGTATGTGCTTCTGGTATGCTGCCACGAAATGTTGGAACAATCTTCCACCGCCAATCAGAAACTCAAAGTCTCTGATCTCTTTTAAGAACAACCTCAAAGATTATAGATTGGCCTACAAGTACATAACAGCTGCATTGTGTCGCGTTATCATATTATATTTTATTATTTATTTAAGCACCTATTTATGTCAGTTTATCCTCTCATTTATTTATGCATGATATACTCATTCTGCACACATTACATTACTCGTTCATATACATATCGACGGTGGAAATTTCAAATGTCGTAAGGCACAAAGGCTTACATGTCCCTTACGACATTTGAAATTTCCACCGTCGATATGAAAGGACCAGCAGCGCTTTCTTCCCGCCTAGTTGCCCTGAAAATCAGGGTCACGGCATTTCTGCCTGACATATGCTGAGTGGCACCCAATTTAGTGCATTATGAAATAGTTTCAAGTTAGATTCTAACTGCCGCACTCAGAGACGTCAATTAATTTTTCAGCAGCAACTTTAATCAAACTTAAAAGTTAATTGACGTCTCTGAGTGCGGCAGTTAGAATCTAACTTAAAACTATGTTAGTTTACTATTGAGGAATCAATTTAGTTTGTGTTAAATTATTTATGCACCAAATAAACGATTTTCTTCTTCTTCTTCTAACATTCACATTCTCTCAGAACTTTCCACAATCATTAGCAATCAATAACAAAGATAATCTTACATTAGCCTTCAAATTTGACAAATAGGTAACATAAATGTCACCGTTATACAGCCATGAAAATACGCAACAGACGTAATAGCCATTACGTGAAGACAACACAAGTTGAAGGCGAGCTTTACTTACTTGTGAGTCATACAGAGCTGCAATAACTTTCAGTTTCTTGCGTTGCTCAGTGAGTCCCTTTCGCACAAGACTGTAAGAGTGAGATGCTCTGTGCGATAATCGAGAAACTGCAGATGATAGGTATAATCACTGTGTTACGCACCGCAGCGGGTCAAATGGTGGCATTGTAACATCAATGAGGACAGAGAAACAGAGTGTGACTGATGTAACCATAACCCTTTTTACACAAAGATTATTATTTAGATTTATGAATCTATTACTTACTGCAAATTCAAGTTCTATTAGAGCATCAGGTAAGGCTATTTTACCTCTAGCTGTTAGATTTACGTAGTAGCTTATTACGTTATTATTTTAGAAAATACCATTACTTCTGCCGAAACATTATTTAGGTAAAGTACTTAATAGGAGTCAGCCCAAAAAACTCGCTTAATATTTTGGAAATCAGTCATAGATTTCCATTAAATACAATTATAGGCCTTTCATTGTTCAAAGTCAAGTAAATTATAAACAAAGCCATAAAGAAGAAATAGTTAACGTGACGAGAAAGATTAAACCTTCAAAAAATGCTATTGCAATCGTAATTAAGAAGCCAATTGATTATTAATATAACTGTTAGCAATCAGAATTGATGTTAACGAAAGCAATAAACGTCACCTGTATACAGCTAACAAGGTTTACAGAAATGATTGATGCTCGTATATCGACGCTTGCTACGCGGTGAGTAACTACCAACGTCCATGAAGGGGAAAAAGGAAGTGTACAAGTGTAGCAAACGAGTCTAACCAGGGAACATAACATCCTGTACATACTGTCAAGTAACGAGTAAGAGACGGAAAAATGTGTCGTGGGTAAGGCATGAGCATGTATCTATATGTCTATGTATAATAAATAATTTAATTTTTTTTTAAATAAATTACAATATTTACAAGGAGAACTTGCTCTTCTAAGGCCATTATCATGTGCAATAACTACTGATGTATTTCATAAACACGAAAAACACCTTTAAAATGCAAATTCGGCAATTTCACTAATGCGGCCACCATCATTAAATGAAGAGCAAGATGACCAGAAAGTTTCATAACAAAAACCTAGTTATAGGTATATTTTGAAACTTGATACTTTTTCATTGAAACTTGAAAATAGATTTAAAAATATTGGTGTTCTATGGGTCTTAATAAAAGTTCCTAATCTACTTATAAGTGTATGAAACGCAGATATCATCTACGTAGTCGTGTTTAAATACGACTTAATTGTCTGTGAAATCTTTATTGCCTCAAAGAATAAAATTATGACAAATCATCAAACGTACCGATGCGTTCATAATTCACTTTTGAGATTGCAGTTAATGTGCGTATGGGACAGCTAGGGATGGGTAATGTGACGACGCTTGATGGATTATAACCGGCGCACCACTAATCGATCAATTTAATTCACTGTTCGAAGCATAATGCACGTCGGGTTCACTGCACCGAGCTAAGTGCACGTAATGACTTTAATGGCGACCGCTTGACTCGTGGGCAGTATCATTTTGCCAAGCGTCGCTGTTGAGATGTAGGAAGCTTGTATTTTCTCTTTTGTAAGATTTTATGTGAGAATAGAGCCTGATTAGCAATTTTTCATTAATAAAATTCATATATTTTTAAGTTACTTTACTTACATACTGTTCCTGTTGTTTTAACTACCTACGTGCATTTTTAAATAAAGTTCATCCTTACTTCAACCCAAGAGTGCATCTTATTATAAGAAAATAATTTTTGTATCTACTAATTAAGTAATTTAAAATTAATGGAAGCATTATTTTTTCTAGTGCCCGTGCGGCCTACTTACTGAATAAATATCTTTTATCTTTTTTTTTTCTTTTTTTTTTTAGTTAAGCATCATCTTCTCTTTTAAGCGGGCAGGCTACAAAAGCAAAGGCCAGGATTGGTGATAGGTTTAAGGATTAACGTCTTTTGAGCACCGGTGTGGCCGATCCATTACTTCGTAACAAGAAATGTACAATATTCAAAAAAATAGCAGACCCTTTAAATTTATTACTGGTATCGGTACCTATATCACAAATTCTATCATCCCTTAAAAATATCTCGCTCAGCGATCGATGTGTTCATAGTAAACAAAACCGTTCTTTTTGACTCAAATCTGTTTAAATACATTTTAATCTTATTAGATTAAAATTTATTTAAACAGAGTTGAGTTAAAAAAGAACGGTTTTGTTTACTATTGAGTGCTAGTTGCAATCTTGTATCTATGACAAGTCTGCATTGTCAATTAGGTTAAGACAATGTCCCTGCTTAAGTGGTTCATTATTTTACCTATTGTTAGAATACCTGTCCAGATAGTGGTTTACTTCAGTTTCCTGCCGACTACGCACTCCTATCTGATCTTTGTTTCAAACTTCCTATATCATCAGTGTTATTCTCAATGTACCATTGTAGCGGAAATACATAATTAAATTCTGCAAGGAAATAGTTATTTGTTATGCAAGGCTGAAAAGTTGTTATTTGGCTCAAGAGCCAGTATCGATTCCCGAGTCAGCGAAGGATTCTAAAATTGAACCACAAGCACAGCAAAAAAATAATGATAAATTATAGAACTTATGAACTGATATTTATACCGTATCTTAACCATCTGCATAAAAGCAAAAGGAGGGTATCGAATTTAACAGTTTATGAATTAATAAAATCTATGTGTTCAAAAATCGGGTGTTCTACTGAAGTTCCTAAACTAATGAACCGTTTTTAATAAATGGGGTATCATATGTCTGGTGGAAAATGCGCCAGTGCCAAAGGAAAATATTTATATATCTTGAAGTTTGTGAGACAACTATAATTGCTGCCATTTATATTAAAAAAAACCTGAAAGTAACGTCTTTAAGCTATGGCAATCTCTGTTTAGGCGCGTTGCTCTCTAGAAGGAGTAAATAGCTTCAAAGGCCGATTCAGCCTCCTTTGTTCTTTTCGAAACTTATGTACTTTTATGAGAGTTTAATTTATAGTTTACCTTATAGTTTTCGGTAGAGGAACCAATTTTGAATAAATAAACTAGAGTAAATATCTAAAATAAATAATAGATATCGACACTAGCTGGTTTGGCGCCCACAAGCAATTACTTAAGAATTATGCATGTAATGTAAAATTTCAATATTTAATTTTGTCCTAAATAGTCTCTCTTGATATTTTAGTTTCAAAATATACCAGCTTCTTGATGGTTTTTGAGCAAACAATAAAACAGTAAAATGTTGTTGCGTGCAATGTTGTATCTGACTAAACAAAGAGATACCTAATAGTTAAAATGAAATTATCTATCGTAGTCAATACTTTGGCGCTATTTGTACTACCTTGTCTAACTTAACCTGTCAAAGCTATAAACCACGTCTTCGTGCATGTCTTTGACTTTGGCTCACTAAAGGCATAGGTACTTAATGCCGCATAATTGGAGCGGGTAGGTGAAGTTGTGATTATTGGTTGATTATTTTTATCTGCATTCCCACAAATCAATGTCAGTCAGTCAAAACAAGTGACGAGTTTCCTAAGAGAATTATTATAGCTGATATGTGTTAGGTAATGCTTTTAGAAATTGTTAGTTATAGGAGAAGAAGTTTGAGGTCTCCTCGTAAATAGGGGCAAAGGCTATCGATAGATGACAGTAACGATACTAGTGATCATTGCGTTGGTCTCGCAGAACTAAGATATAATCTCGTCTTAAAATAATGTCTTCGGCTCCAACTACGTTATCGACTAACAAGGTGGCTGGCTTGGCCACACTGCATTGACCCCTGTGATTATTATGTAATTTTGTTTGTGGTAGCTTTTAAATTGCTATGTTTTGTTTGTTTCTTCCTTCCTTTTCTTATTAAAGTAAAGTAAAAGTAGTGCGATATTATATAAAAAAAGGTTTGGAAATAAAAAAAATTGCCCCGAGACTCCTATTTTCTAGTGCAAATACTTCCCAGCGATAATGGTGTTAATAAACTTTTAAGGTACTCTCTTTTGTGATATTATAACTACGTATGGTTAATAATAATGTACTTATAAAATAATATCATAATTAGTCCGTCAAATTTACTGTCTAGATCGGCATCTTAAATACTATGTCAAAAAAAACTTTGTTACGCAGGGAGGAGTGCACGCTTTCATACACAATCGGGGACAACATCGTCCTCTGCGTTACCTACCAACTAGGTATATTAATATTTAAAAAATACTTTTTCAAACAAGTATTTTTATATGTTAGCCTAATTGTTTGTTTTAATTTACATGTATGCCTAAAACTAATATAAATCATTAAAAAAAATTGTGAAACATATCGAGAACCTTAAAAAAATGATCCAAATAAGCTGGTTTGCCTAATAAAACACAAATCATAATTTGACTTTAATAGCTAAGATGTATTACAGTTTGTCACGTCCTGATACGTCTTAAAAACTTTAGAGCACAGCAAACTAAAACAAATTATGCTGACGAAGTGTATACCGACGATATGGTTACGCGCGTTTATAAATAGATATGGTTATTTTTTATTAATCGATTGTAATCTATGCGCATATCGATGTACCTACAACTTTTACATTACTTAGTATGCTAACCGGGTTTAGTAACCCAGTTCGGGGTGGATTAATAGTAAGTACATTTATAAAACCACGACGGTTGGTTTTGTGTACCTAACGCTCATCCATCGGATTCACGCGATTCCTAGCTGTGGACGTATTTCGGCTGATACGGTGATGATGATATACTTTATAAGAGTTGTATGTATGTATGTATGTAAACTCTTTATTGCAAATACAAAGTTGTTATCCTTATCTAATGTATAATTAACTTCTACTTAATACGATTACTAATGATAATTATCCAACATAATCTGACTCTGTAAATTGTCTGTATGAGAAACCAATTTTACTTCAATCGTTTCGTGTGATTATATTTTCCTGGTATCCTGATAACTCGTTATTTGACTGACGTCAGTTCCGATGGTATATTTACCATCTGCTTGTTGATTTGCCAATTTAAAACTCCTGTAATCCTCATAAATTAAATCGCCATTCATTGCACTCACCGATTGCAGTACGGCCTTCATCTTCACGTTAACACCAACACTTCTCTACAAAACAGTCCAATCACATTTCAACACAAACACGAGAACGCAGGACAAGGGCTGTACGGACCTGGCAATGGTGAAATGAAGTTCAAGGCTAGTCTGTGTGGGGTTTATATACGGGGGTAGCGGAGCGTGGCGATGCGGCTGTGTGCAGCGGTGGGTGCAGTGCGGACAGGAGATGCACACTTGCATGTGGGTGCTAGAGGTGCTCAAAGTGTGGCTAGATGCACTTAGACCAGTTATTGTACCACAGGTTATATAATGACGTACTTGGTAACTACAACACAAACTTGCTGTCGATAGCTGTTAATGATTTCCTTGTTACTCGTAGTACCTCCCTCATGGGACAGGCATGTGTGTGACCTAGGTACTTATGTGTTAGGGGCAGTCTAAATTGTAATACCTAAGTATTTTAATAAACTATTTGTATTTGTAATTTGAATTGGTTTTGTATGAAGGGAAGCATATCGTGATGCCATAGTAAAATTGTTGAAAAGCATTTTCAGAAAAGCGCCTACTTTCTACTTATTTAGATAAATAAACAAACTTAATAAATCAACCAACACACCGGAAGTGTTCGACTTTTGTATAATAAACCCTTTATATGAGTTATCTATCGCAAGTTAACACGGTTTCAACTTCCTTATTAAATATTTAATGGAACCACTAGCTGAACGACTTGAAAAATTAAGAAGTTTTAACGATCAATATTGCGTAATTATTTCCAAATTTAAAGTTAAAGTTTTTGACATTAATTATAGGCAGTATTTTAGGAGAAATATAAATATTTTTTTTCAATAAAAAATAGATAAATTATATTGTTATTAATTTAAAAGTTTTAGAACCTCATAATATTCATCAAGTGGCCAGAGTATGTTACCCTGAGCATAAATGGCTGGACACCGATGAAAAAAAGTCCTGTTCAATATTACATAACACTAGATATACAAATAACCCTTCTTGGCAGTCGGGTAACAATAATGCTAACGATACCGTAGATCGAAGGTGCATCGGGTTGATCAATTCAAATAAACGGCTATATGATGTAACCATGAGAAGATTCTTGAAAAATAATAATTATTGTTAAGTAAAATCTTATCAATTGCCTTAATTATGTTCGTGAAAATACAAGTGTTTCTATAAGTAGATCCGTGTGAGCCTTTACTATTGATTTTCTCACGCATCGCTCATCGATTGATACCATCTAATGCAATATCTCTAGTACATACAAGATACTACATGTACATTGATTATATCGACAGATCGACGTTTTGTATTTTATTTTGTAACATGCGCCGTGCAGAAGTATAATAAACTACAGAGTCTAAACTAAATCGCTTTCTTGGGTATATATGTACTTACCTAGATAGACAGATTTAGATTATTTATTGCGCAATGAAATCTTGAACTTTTTTTAACACCACACAAAAATATATATGAAAAAAAACGCGTTCGTTGAATGATTTATTCAAATATAGAATACAATGACGCAGTCACTCTAGTCAAACCTCGGATAAATTAAGGATATAATAGAGTTAAAACTTAATATTTGACACATACATGTGCCAAATCTTAATTTGAAGTTACCTTATTTATCCGCGGTTTGAATAAAAGGACCGGTCGTTACTTGACCAGAGACTTTTATCCTCGGCTTTATCAGCACACACCAAGCAAGAAGACAACCGCCGGTAAGTGCTAGGTACAATATAACCCGATTCCAAGTCGGTTCGCACTGAGGAGGGTTCCTTTTATAAGGCTTGTTATACTTTTTTTTTTTTTAATTAATGACTTATATTTTTGGAAAGTTTATCTTTTAAATCTTCCCCTCTTGGGTAAGAATTTATACCAGCGGGCATAGACAAGTTGCATTCTATGACTTGTTGTTGCGTTAGACGCGACGGTCGGGCAGCTTACGTCAGTCTTATACATTTTCGATAACGATAAAGTTCGCAGAACGCATATTGTCTAAGCCCATGGACCTGACAAGCTACGGGATTTTTACTATTAAACAAACCTCAGAAATTTATAGCAATAAGTGTTATTTTTGTTTCTACCTCACTAGCTCGGAAAGCCCTTTTTTATTCTTTAAAAACAGATAGGTAGCAAAACTGCATTTCATCCACAAGAGTGCCGCGTGCAAAGAATATTTGAAATCCGAACGTGTTATTAGTTACTTTTTTAAACATAATAACATGTAAAGACCAGTCCAGACAGGACAATTTTCGCCCATCTGATTAAATTGTCTGATCAAATCAGGTGGTGTGGACGCATAAATAATTTTATATTGAATTGTATTCAATTAAAAACATATAGGTAGTGCAAACAATTTTATTACATGATTTTACCTTAAAACACTTAAAATCTTACAAGAAATTTTATTTTGATCCATCCATTTAAATTATTCTGAACGCATCGTCAGTACGTAACAGTGCAAAAAAGTTCATGAAAACTCATGAAGGCTGATTTTACATATTTCAGTTGTTTTTCTTAGGTATTTCTTCGCTTTAGTGAGGTAAAAAGATTTGTGTTACACACGGCTGTAAAGTTATTTTACGTCTCGTGTGTTGCAACAATCCCTACGTTCAGGATTCTATGTTTCAACCACTCGCTTCGCTCAGGATTCTATTTTCGAACCATAGAATCCATTCGCTAGCTCGTGTTTCAATTCCACACTCGGGGTTAAAATACAACTTTGCACCCTTGTATAAGAAATAACTATTATATAACTAACCTTTAAAATTACTTGATAACAAAACACCTTTCACAAATTCTCCCTTTATATCGCTTCGAATGACATATTTATAGTGTAGGAAGACGCCATAAACAAACCTACAAGATCGCTGGACAAAGTTATCAGACCAACGAATAGAAAGGGAAATTCTCGTGCAGTCGCATCGCGATGCATTCTGCATTGTTATATAACAATTAGTTCTCTCGTTTGCACTCTTAATTGCCGTGACAAGTCATGTGTAATGTTCATAAATAATATAATATTAAATATGTGGAAATGTAAACGCGCATTAGACTCGCAATAAAAATTGCAGAAGTTGACCGCTATCAAACACTTAATTTTTAATTAGGAAGAGACGCAACAATTGGTCTTCTTGCTCTAGCACAGAAGTTAGAGTCAGATAGCAGTCAACTTCTGCAGTTGTATAATTCGAACTTTATTTTATGTGCTAGAAACAAGAAGTCAAATGTTTATAATTATCTTTTTAGCTTAAAAGTTAGTGTGAGACAGCAGTCACCATTTACAATTTTATTGTTATTGCTTGTCTAATCCACGCAGCTTTATGTTCAATAAACATTTTACAGCAAATACTTAACGCCGTCTCTAAAGTAACTAGGGTTAGGCCAAGAACTAACACTTCGGCCTCATTTTGTATGAATATCGGAGTACTTGGCACTGAACGAGTAATTACGAGTATGGTGATCAATTTGATCATATATCATTATGTCAAGAGGCAATTCACACGGCGTGTAATATTTAACAACTAGCAAACACAATTTTCTCATAGTTTGGCAATACATTTGTCTTTTTTAGGGTTCCGTACCAAAATGGTAAAAAAGGAACCCTTATGGTGAGATTTCGTTGTCTATCTGTATGTCACAGCAGTTTTTTTCAGCAACTACCCAAGCTATCAACTTGAAATTTGGCTACCTTGCTTGCCCGCATCTGTTTTTAGTAAAAACAATATTAAATTAATTTTATAAATAATAAAATAATTGAAAAGGGGTCTAGAATAGGGGGTTGAAAATAAAAGTGATTTGATTATAGCAAATGGGGTGTCATATGAAAGGGCTCAATCTGCACATTTCAAAAATAACCGATCCCCCCCCCCCCTTATCTCTATTATTTATGAGCCGAAAAATATGAAAAGTTCCTATATATAATTACTTATATTTTACAGGAAAAATAAAACGAAGTGTTCAAAATATATAGTTTTCGAGAAATTGACCAAAAACTAAAGAACTGTACTAAAATTTAGGCAATTCAAAATGGACCTTATCGCATACAATTAAATTACATAAAGAGGTAAATTTTTGAAGATTTAAAGACTATTACATCAGACCTCAGCAGTTATTTTTTATCGGTTTTATTGGGTATAGTTTCCAAAAGCAGGCCCAATATTCACATAAGTATACCTTATGGACTACCATTACGTCTTAATAATAAAAACTCAAAACAATCTCAAAATAGACAAAACGGCGTGAACCTGAATTGCCGAATTTGACGTTGTGGTCGCTCCTGGTAGGCTGCCCCGGAACCGCCGTCGGCACACGACATCTTTCGGCCAGAAGTCAGCTATGTTATTCTGTTAACGCATCGTCGTTCACTTCTACTGAGTCGATGAATAACCGGCGAAATGACGTCGTCCGTCAAGGTGGATAAATGACATTCATCTGCCTGCACATTCATTTAGTCGCTGGTTTCACAGACGACTCAGATCGTCCGTGAAACGCACGGTACATAACACACGACTCGACGCCCCCCTGCCAAAGCGCACGCGCACTTCGGAAAATAAGAGTAATAGTGGTTACGCACTGCTTCCGATCCGAATCTGAGAAAATGTCAATCCGAAGTAGCAGTAGTACTATTTGTATGAGAGGCTGCACACTAGATCCGAATTGCGTCATCTGATATCTCATACAAATATTATAACTGCTACATCGGACCAAGATTCCTCAGATTCTGGTCGGACGCAGTGCGTAACCGCTCTTAGAGTTTACCATTTATATTGAAACTTGGTAGGTTTACAATAAATTATATTAGTCTTTTAAGTACAAACTATTTAATTTACGACTAAAACCCAGGCAGGGTATAAAAAATACAGTTCCATATAGGGTTTAGCGCACTAAAACCGATATAAATACTTAGTATTTAGTACACTTATTATATTTATAAAGGGCTTCCACCTCAGCCCTATTTGTGGCTCCTCAAACCAACCAAACGGACAGGGAAAGCTTGTTTATATGAATGAGATTATAAAACGCTTTTCCGATCCAGTCGGAAATTCAAATTATCTCCATTATCAACTAATTGTGTATTTAATTGAGCGAGCTTGTCAACAAATTGTAAGAAAACAAGAGTAGAAGTCTAGAAGTATACCTAAGTTATACATATTTGTAGTAAACAATTTGTATTTGGGGTGGGTTACATTACTTTTTGAGTTTATGTTTTAATCTATAGTCACTACTACTATAATAACTCGATAATGATGGATATTAGTGTTTAAATAACTATATTACTTGTAAATTGAAAAACTTTAAATATTAAAGATCGTGTTTTAAAAAAAATAGAGTTAACTACTAATATCAGCTTAGTTAGATTTAACGTTGAAGGTTCCTGAATAGCTATGAAACAATTATAAACTTTTTATATGTTCCTAGCTTCCGCAGATGCACATTGAAATCAGTGACACTATAAAGTACACAGCTCCTACTATTAAATCGTGATGGGATTTAATCAGGAAGGCTTGCCCGCGGTTATAATGACGACACGGTACAAAAACTTGTCCACGGATGCAGCCTTGCTGTTATAGCCTCTATCACCAAGCCGCTGTGGTAGCTAGTTGTAGGTTGTAGGGGCAGGCAGGTGTCAGCATTTTCACTCTCATTTCCCAGCTCATTTTCCGGTATTCCGGTACTAGTGTACCGGTTTGAGGAATCAGGAAAAGGCGCGTCTAAACTCTACTGGAAGTTCTTATTAAGGCGGACTACACACGGGCCCGTAGAGTGGCGAGTTAAACATGTCACTCCGAAATGAGACAGACTGAATGTGAAGCTGAAGTATTACCACGTGAGTTGCAACAATCGTACCGTAAAGGTAGTGATGGGCAAATTTCACTGTTCAAAAACTTGTAAGCTATTCTTGTACAAAATGTGAGTTTTAAAAACCCGACTGCATGTTTTAATGTTTTCGTCTTAATATGTTAAAATCCATGTTACATAATTTAAATCTGCCGTTTTATCTTCTTAGGATTCCGTATTGTAAATTAAAGCACCCAGTGCTCCCGACACTAAAACGAATCTAAAGACACCTCAAGTGTTTTTTTCGACACTCGTGTAACGAATTAAATTCAACTTCATAACTAGCTTCCCCCAAAGACCGCCATCCAGCAGATTCCTCCCACCTTTACCAAGTCATCGGTCAATTTCGTGGGTAACAAAAATAAATATTTACAAGCGGTCCCCATCAAATTTTGAACCACAGTAGAGCACCCATTGCTATCTTTGGGATTACGAGTATGGCGACTAAAGTATCTATAACATTATTTTTTGTTGTCCTTCAGCCAATTTTATAGTTCTTTAAACTGCCTTTCCAGAGATTTAAAGCCTTCTTGTGAAAGACATTTTAAGAGACGTCACAGCACTTTATTTCTAGAACTTATTTTCACTATAATGCTTCAAACACATATTCTTATACGTCAACAAAATTATCATGTCGTGATTTATGAAACAACGATACTTGAATGTATACTGCACGGATGTAAAACTGCGAGCGTAATTTGGTAAATACAAATGAGTAAATTATTTTGGACAAATAAACCGCTACCTATTGAAGATTCATTTGCCTTTTCATTTAGTCCTTACTCAACGTTGGTCGCACAGCTAACCTGTGTGTCCACGGGGCTTAAAGGGAAAACCGATAGGAAATGACACGCTTCGATCGATTACGTAATCACTGCTCAGGCAGGAGCTGTCCGATATGGAAAAGTGGCTAATTGTGTTCCTGAAAATAACTATAATCTACGTAAGGTGAGCTGCGTCAATTACCAATGCACCTATGCACAACAAATAAGACGAGCTTCCATGGTAGCCTAAGACGATTATACCTAATTTTTTAGTCGTTGTCTACTAGGGGCTGATTTTTCAACAGTATGATAAAGATATCTGGCAGTTAGATCTTATCTTTGCCTTTACAGATAAAGAAAAGATAATGAATAAATCACAGATGCGTGATGATTGAAAATGCGGACCAAAGGTGAGTTATGAACGGTCAAAAACTGACAAAAAAACTGAAAAGAGAGATATTCGACTCATATAGCTTTATCCCTTTCACTGAGTTGAACTTGGCAAGTTTTAAGAGGTCATTTTAATACTGCTTCTGGTCTAGTTATTACACCCCTTCAGTTTCAAGACAAAAAAGTATAAATTAGAACAATATCTTATGTATAACCTAATCTTACCTAAGCAAACGAACTCTAAATCGATCGTTAATATTCGGTTGATTTTGTAAAGGTTTCGCACGCAAGAAATTCCTTTGACCGAAAACCATCATTGAAGGTGTTCAAGGTGTCTATCCTATGCCATCTAGCGTTCTATTGACGAAACTTAACATGATATGTACTGCCATCTGTTCAATGGCCGTTGAACTTTCACTGATACCCGTAAACTGCTCTGTAGTACCCTGAACGTTAACTGCTCTGTAGAACGCCATCTAGATTATTATCGTTACGTAAATGTAAAAGAACCAATTAAATTGGGTGTGGACAAGGAGCCCATTACACTGAATGCGCTGTTAGCCTGTTACAGCGTTTTCAACGATGGCGCGCCCCGGCGCCATTCAAATTGACGATGTATGGTTGCGTCGATACCATCGATGTTCGAAAAAATAAATAGTGGGGCGAAACTTCATGGATTGATAAACATTAACGCACGTTACCAAAGAGTATGGCCTAATAACGGATATTAATTTTAAACTATGGCGTTCATGTGTTATTGTCTTGTTGTCCTTCATTTAAAAATAACATTGCAAATACATTGTATTACGTTTTTTACCCTTATGTCTAAACCTAAAAGTGTTGACATCGGATTATGATGTTATGAGCTTTAAATTTGAGTCTTAGCAATTGTCGTATTGCAGCAAATATTTAAATCATCGCCAGGGATATAGACAGGCTAAAACTGTACCTAGTAACCGAGTTTTTTTTCCATCAAATCAAAAAGAGCCTAAGGGTTAAAGGGTGTTCAAATTTGACAGTAAAGCTTGGTCATGTACCGTTCAGTTCTTCTCAAAACTGTTATCAAAGCATGTATGGGCTTAATTGTGGTCATCAAAACAATAATTATGTTATAGAATGACATGTGTATAATAAGATATTTGCTTTTCTTATGTGACTCACATGCGCAAGTATTTTGAACACACAACACTTTAAATTTAAATGTCGTGTCTAATATTTATAGTAAAATAACTCATTTTACTTTTGGCAGACAAATAAAGCATTTTTGTTAACAACATTTAGGGCCACTTGCAGGAAAAAGTTAAGTCGGGTTTAAGTTTTAAATCTAGATTTAACACTGACAGTTCCATACAATCTCGATTTAACTTTTTCCTGCAAGTGGCCCTTAAGAAAAAACTTTTTTCAAAAGAAAATTGTAGCTTAGTCTCGCGCTATAGACATTTAATAGGGACAAGCAAATTTTCAATATATTGCGAACCATCAAAATGGTTAATGTTCCGGGCCCAAGGGATTTCTAATGAATCACCATATCGGTTGTAAGTATTTATTATCCTACATAGCCTTACGTCGACATATTGCACTCAGAAACAGCCATAATATAGTTTTGTGGTGGTAAACATAACAATAAATAACACTGTTGTGTACGTTTAATACTAGTATTGCAATTCTCTCTTTTTACTGCCAATTATTTGCATATCAGTCGTATAAAACTCTCAGCTATAATCAAATATTGCAAAGACTTGATGTCGTTAACCTTATCGAATTAAGTTTCTTATCTACACATCCGAATACTACTTTTATTACCGCATGCAATAAATATTAATTGTATGCTCTATCACCAGACCATCACGCGTTCTCTAGCATCTGAACGCTTTCTATAGCTCGTTTATTAATTTCTTTATCTGCCTTTTTTTGTTTAACACTTACACTTATTGCTATATATTTACAGGAAGTATTTTGATAAAGTACTCTTTTAACAATAATGTATTGAAGATATTCTAAGAGGATTTCTTTTTATCGTTCTTTTCATTTCGTCTCTTCGAAGACGATAATGAGGATGTCTTTTCTGCTTTTTGCTCCGGTTTCACCATCCGCTTAGGTTGGGTGTGATAGTTCCTGGGATAAGAGGGCGGTTTCTGTGAACCCCTAGCAGGAAGAATATGTGATGCTAAAGTATACTCTTCTCCGGGGTTATATTGCGCACCGCTTTGAAGATACTGAGACGGTAATGAATGAGAATTCACGTATGAAACTTCCTCGCTAGTCCGACCACCAAGGACCATCTGTGGTACCATCACATTGTACTGAGACTGGTATTTTGAAGAAAATGGCACGGGTGTGACGTAACTCACTGTTTGTACAGAAGGTTTACCTTGCTTTTTTGATTTGTAACTAACGGGAAGCACTGTTGCGACTGTTCTATCTTTACTTGGATAATTCTCTGAAATTACAATCGTTTTACTTGCTGAATCATCGCCTACTTGTTTTTGGTAGAAATAACTTTGTGACATACCAGACTGAGGGTCTACGTGGTATTTCTGAATTGTTTGACTCTGAGGAGACGACGGGAAAATAGCTAGCGTTTCTTTGTGAACTGGCTCCCTAGGGGCGTAATACTGTTGTTGATGTTGTTCTTCTTGAGATGACGCATATTGTGATTTGGGAGTCTCATAAGCGCTTACTTGGAATTTTGTAGGGCCATTAGAATGATCAGTAGTGTCTTCTTTAGGAAACTCGTATTCAGGTTGTGTTTCATATTGCTGTGCTTCTAACTGTTGTGGTCTGTAATGAGGAGATTTTGGGACTTCATATTCCGGTCCAGCTGGTGCCTGAGCGTACGTAGGTGCTTGCGATTCTTCGTACTGTGTACTAGTAGCCCCATTGTGAACACTTGACTCTTGATCTATTGTTGGTTGTCCACTAGAAGGCTCTTGGCTTGCGATTTGTTCCTTATATTCGGCATTGATGTAGTACTGTTGTTGTGCTTGTGAAGAAGGCACGTATTGGTACTGATACTCATACTGTTGCTGCTGTATAGGCTGTTGGTATATCTGATGAGCTTGAGACATGTAATACTGTTGAACAGGGTAACTTGATGGATAATTAGCCATAACAGGTTGTACTGCAGAATATTGTACTCCAGAATAATCTGCTTGTGTGTATGACGGGCGAACATGGGGATTTGCATAATGTTGCGGTGCGTAATGTGAAACGGGTGTCTTGGGGGCGGGTGTTGCAGCAGGTGCAGATATGGCCGAATGAGGATAAGACATTATTTGTGGTGCCTCAGAATATCCAATTTTAGAGAAATACTGGTTAACTAGCTCTTGTAAATTAACATTGTTTAGGTACTGTGACAGTGGGTAGTTCTGAGGTAAGTTGGCATACAACTCAGCCGATGGATTCTTTATATATGAGCTAGGGATTCTTAGAACTAACACAGGAACAACTCTTTGGTCGAGTTGACCTCCGTGAGTGCGTAAATGATCTTGCGTTAAACCTGCATTCTGATATTCTGGGTTTTGAAGTAATTGAGATGAATCTACGAAGTAGTTCGACATAACCGATGGGAATTGTCCGCTTAAACCACTGAAATTCTCTCCATTGTACGTCGTGTACAAAGTTGATGATTGATTCTGGGCTGGCCTGTAGGGCGGAGGAGGAGATTCTAATCCTTTGATATTCTCATACGGAGATTTGAACTCAGTCGCTGGTTTCTTGTAATCATATGAAGTTTGTTCTTCCTTAACTGGGACCAGTTCATAAGCCTGTGATGGTTGTATCTCCACATTCGATGATGATGTATATTTATTATTTCCGTGTTTTGAATAACTGTTCTTGTGGCTATCAGGACGCGCTGGTGGTATGTCTTCTTGAGAATACGGATACAACGCAAATTTACCTTTTTCTTGCGAGGATTTTCCAAAGTAGGAGTAACTATATCCGTCGTTTGTTCGGTATCCATAACCCAGATTAGCATCTATAGTCCTTTTCCCTTTCGACTTCGAATCTGTGTCATTGACAATTTCTATAGCAATGACTGCTGGGAACGGTAACTTAGAAAGTGAACCTTTGGGTATTAATTTTGTAGGTTTTTTGTCATCAGTTTTTTCGTCTTCAATGGGAACATCGGGTTTGATTCCGAATTTCGCTTCAACCTCTCTTACGAATTGTTTTTCTTCATTTGTTAGACTTGAATTGCTTTTTGTGTCTTTTACTTCCGGCTTGTATTTTTTGGGTTCAGGCGCTGGGCTCGCTGTGACTAACGCCGCAAGCACCACAATCTGAAACATAACAAGCATATATTTTATTTACGTTTTAACATCTAGCTTCACACAAAAGCATAATGTGATGCTCACAATTTGATAATGAGAAAATAATGCGAAGCAAAGTGTGAATTTAAATTATGGCTACGCACTCAATTATTTTGTTTGATCACGCAGTTTGCCAGTTTAGTAACATATCACGCAGCTTTAAAAGTACCTAAGTATAAGGAGAACCATAGAACAAAGTTGAGTTATATATGATAAAAATTAAAGTTCGAGGAGGGGACCCAATTTTGTCGTTATTGTTATTTTGTTTCTTTTGATCTCAGCTCACAAATAAGATAATAATAATAATATCTATACAAAACAAATGCAGTAAGTACATGACATCAATAATAATTCTAATAGCAAATACTTTTTCAAAAACTTATTAGAGCTGAACCACAGCTGAGTATGGAAACTTATTAGAGTTATTTGCATCCTAATAACAAATTACACCAACCACTCAGTAACTAAAAAAAGATCAAGGATCTCTCACGAGGACGACGGTACATGAGGGCGTCATTTATCTCTATTCTGCGACTTTTAACTCCTATCTTGTATCCTTATATTACGCGTAGATAATCTATTGCAATTAAATAATGTGAAACTTTTCGCAAAACATATGTTTTTCAAAGCCCATAAAGCAACGTAATCGATGTGTTTACGCGGCGCGCGATTATCTCAGGCTTACATAACCGCCATTTTCTCGCGACCCGCGCTCTGCGCATGAGTCGACCCGCGCTTTCCTCGACCTCAGGATCTCGCGATAAATCTGACAACTAAAACATTACCATACGTTATATAAATGTTACATCATTTGCGGTTATAATTATTTGATGATATGTTAATAAGTTTGCGGTTCATTACGTCACGGTATGGAGATTTATTTTATTTTTGTGACACCATTAACCCGGTTATAACCGGATGTTTCTGACTGATCTACTTATTGTTACAGCACTAGTTTATTTTCTTTTAAAAATAAACTGAAGATTCTAGTTACTTTATTTATATAAAAAATACAAATAAAGATAAAATGTACAATTATTGTAACACTATATACTTAACCATAATAAATACATTATTATATTTCGATGAAACACGTAAGTAAGATAAAATTGTTATAGGTACATTTTTGTGAAATAATGTTTAATTCATTACTATCAAATTATACATATTTATATATATATTTCTAGAGTTCCGTAATGAGCCTGAAGGGCAAAACCCTGACACTGCTGTCCGTGCATCCGTACGTCATGGGTTTCTAGCTCATAAACGAAATAATTTACAAACCAGACATATGAATAATTTAAAAAGTTGACCCATAATTATTATAAATGGTGTTATTTTGAGTTTTATTCATAATATATTGAGTTAGAAATGCACTTAAATTATTTTAACGAAACCCAACTCGCTCTTGTCCGTTAATTTAAATAATAACGCATATCAAATGAGCATCGCCTAATTATTAAACTTAAATCTATTAGATTGAAACGTTTAAATGGGCAATAAATGAAAGAGAAAGCCGGCGGATGCGGGATTGCGCCACTCTTCCTGGTCTAGACCGAATCCCTGCCAAACGCTAAACGAGAATAAATGAGGCTAGCCGAGGGTTATTCTAGACCGCTAGACCTCATAGAGTCGACGCCGCACCGTACACTGCAGCACATACAATGACCTAAGTACCGGGTTTGTACGGAACCCGAAACACTTTTAAGGAGCTATTAGAATAGAATAGACTAACGTCATGTCATGATTGAAATAACCACCCTGTTTCAAATAAAATAATTGTGGACGATAGGTACTTACACAAATTGTCCTAGTCTCGCACTTAAATCTAGGCATGTATTAGTACTCGACACCTATATATCTACATACTTATATAAAGAAATAAATGCATTTAAACATTAAAAATAATCAAAACTCATGAACTCATATTTGTGCTCATCAATAAATAAATGCTCTTACACGGTCAAACCAATTTAACAAATACAAGCCTTGTCTTTTCTTCTGTTCTCTTTGTAGGCAAAACAAAATTAAAATACTACATAGCCACGCGGAAATCGATCAGCCACATTTTTATTAGATTAAGACGTAGAGCTCGACGAAATCACCTTAGTTGCGGTAAATAATAGGGGGATTTCGAAACTGTACGATTCACAGATTCGGACGTGAGACATCCGATCTTCTTGTTTCTAAGTAAAAATGGCGTAACAATAACAAGTCGGCGGCTGTGCTAGGTGCGTGTCGCTTTCCACTACACTTATCTAATACCCATTTCCAATATTCTAGAACCCTAGTTTTAAAATCGAAGTTCGAAGTTACGTTACTTCCATCTCTTTCACCCGACTAAGTTTCAAATGAAAGGGGTGGGGTACTCGAAGTTTCAAATTGGCTATTTGACTGACTGGTCAAATCAGCAACTTTTATTGAAACGTCAAAACGATCCGGTAATATGAAATTTGTATGAAAATAGTACAATGTGACGTCACAATTTACAGTGTTCCTTTATAAAGTTTTTGTTGAATTAAAAATCGTTTAAATTCCAAAAATAGACGATAGCTAGGTTTTTGCGTGTTATTTTCGAAAGTTTGATTTAGTGGAAGTGTAAAATAATTTATTTTGACATTAGTCAAATAGCCAAATTGAGTGCTTCGTGGTAACCATTCTGGACTCGGATAGTTTTGGTTACTTCCGAGTCAAACTTGACACATTTTTATGTGGCAAACGTGGCAAATATTAAGAAGGCCTATGTTCTGCAGTGGATCTTTAGGCTGATATGATGATTCATCTTTCGAATATAGGGAACAAGAAATAATTATTGGTGGTTGGTGGTTATTGTTGGTTATCCCATCCTCGGCGCCAAATGTTACGTAGGTAACGCATTACGCTAAAACACTAAAATTTGGGAGTTCAATGTGCTACGTTTAATGTTAGATTCCAGACTGCCAATTTTAGAACTACCCGTTATATCCAAAAAAACAACATTTATAAAATAATCAATTCAAATTCGTTAGCAATTAACGGTGATGATATCTAAATATTGGCTAACGGCCGCACTCAGAGACATCAATTAACTTTTAAGTTTCATTAAAGTTGCTGCTGTCACTTTCTTTGCTATAGCAATAGAATAAGATGCAGCAACTTTAATCAAACTTAAACATTCATTAACTGTAGAAAAAAACTGCTAATCTTTTGGCTATCTAAAGAACCGATGACGCTCTGAATGGCTAGCACAAGGTTATCTGGGACTTATTTGTTGCTCGTTTATTCCTGTCTAACTAACCTGAGACGCACTGAGCGATGAGCAAGAAAATACCAGTTGTGCTACGAGTAGCTGGTCTGAAAATGATGACACTTATTTATGGTTACGCAACCATTCTCAGAACAATATAAAAAAGAAATGTCATTATGCCATTAGGCGGTAAGTTCGCGTTTTGTAGTCAGTCAAAATGTAAAATAAAAATAATATCAATGTCAATATCCTTATTCTTAATTATGATTTAACGTAATTTGATCCTATTATAAAGACAAAGTCGTATTATGTCAAGTCTGAAAACACTGCTGCTGCTGCTGCTGTCGTGTTTATCGATGTGGATAAGCGAGAATAACACATCTGTCACTTTCTGACCAGCGTGTAAGTGCGAGAGTGACGGATGATTTATCCACTTTTATCCGCCGCGATAAAGACGATAAAACGGGAGCTGTATGAGTAGAACGATAAATATTTGGTTGTGGATTTGGGATTGTACTTCTCTCTCACTCGCTGCTCTTATGCGAGTCTAGCCGAACCCGAAACCTATTCTAAGTGCTCACGGGCTGCATAACAGGCTATCTTGAATCAAAGTACTGTCGATAAAAAACAAATGTTTGTCAAAACACACGTGTTTACAACAATGACAGTGACATTTCAACGTTCTACGATGACTATCAAAATATTTAATGCGAATAAAAGATATCGTTTATTCGACCAGTAAAGGCGTATGAACCATTGCGAATTACGTTTTGAGCAGAATAGTTTCAAAACGAGGAACAGGTCATTAGAGATTATGTTGGATGGCATTTGTGCAGTGAAGTAATAGTTATGTAGGAAGGCATGGAGCAACATACAATCCTAGCGTTACTAGAGATGATCTCTTCTATAATTAGACACTTTGAAAACATATTGCTATTTCAGAAATATATTGATGTTGACTTTTAAGATGAATTGGAAATAAAGGCTAGTCGGTAAGTGACTTTACTTACTGAAATTTCTATTTTCTAGATTAGCCAGTGGGATATTTAAAAATCAAATATTTCCCGAGGGAACACGATAAACGTGATCTTCGTAAACACATACAGGGTGTCCCATAAGTGGCACCTCACAGTGACACCGGAGGTAATCCAGCTTAAGAGGCTCCGAACCAGCATAACATGACCCCAGTAAAAGTTGCACGGTTTTCTAGTTATGGCCAAATTAAAGTTTTTAGTGAATTTTTTTTAACATTGTTAGTGGCAGTGTGTTATATGTTCTTTTAATCTGTGGTAACTTTAGTGGTTGATGTTATAATATCGTTTTTTAGCTAAAAGTTGAATTGTTCCGTTTTTTACCCTAATAAACATTAAACATTCACTTAAAAAACTCTTGAAGTTAGTGGTTTATGTGTATGGTCATGAATAGTTAAAAAAATGTCAGAAGTGAATTTTGTCAATAACTAGTTTACCACGAAGCACTTGGTTCGAAACTTCGGGTGTCCCATCCCTTGCACTCGTCATTCGAAACTAACCGATGGAAAGGGATGGAGCTAACGTAACTTTGAAATTCGGTTTTCCAAGTAGGACCCCAGGACGTTTCACTAGGAGCTCTAAGGGTCAACTAAGGCTGGCACGTCACAGCGTTTACCGACGACCCTTTAAAAGATTAACCACTTTACTTCATAATGATAAAGTATTAATTAGAGAGTACACAAGATGATCCCAGGTATGACCTATTGGGTATTAGGTATGACCTAGAAAATATTATTATTCATTATTCAATTAATGTAAATAAATAACTTGTCAGGTTTCTAATATTTGGATAGAAATTGATTGCAAAAGGCTGTTTTCTATGATGAGATAAGAAATGATCGAAGATTGATTATCTTTCCATTCAATCCCATTAAGACTAGATCGATTTCCATATTTCTAATGGCTCTCGTAGAAGTTCTAATAAAGATGGAAAGTAGTTAAAAAGTTATGATGATAAATAAAGACGACCTGCGGGCTTAAGATGAATGCTCGAGATAAAATTTGACAGGTGCCAGGGAAATGAATACGTTACATCTATTCCATATTCTAACGTAAGACGTAACGCTTAAAGTTTAAAATAAAAGTGTCCCGTCATGATGAAATCGCTATAAAACAACCGAACACGCTGACAGACAAACACGAGACGGACAGGGCCTTAATTGGGTTTAGCTGTTGCTGTCAAATGAATAAAAGTCGTCATAACGTCAACAATATGAACAAAAAACCGGGCAAGAGCTTGTCGGACCATGCTCAGTGTAGAGTTCCGTCGCCGTTCTTACAAACACAAACAAAAATCTCTTAAAAGAACATAAATATCAAGAAGCAATAAAGTCTACTTAGTCGTGATAGTTTTCCTTTCAAATTCTTAAATTCGTTATAAGGTGCTTTTATTTAAGATATTTAGATTTTTATTACATGTATGGTAGGTACCTGAAACAATTTTTTTTTCAATATTTTATTGTACTTGTTTGTCGACGTAGTTTAGATGTATAACTATGCCCAATTACAGCTTTGTAGTACCAATAGTCTCTGAGTTAAACCGCGGACAGACAGACGGACGGACGGACTGACGGACGGACGAACGGACATGGCGAAACTATAAGGGTTCCTTGTTGACTACGGAACCCTAAAAACACTGCTATGGCTAACTCTTGGGGCTTACTCAAGTTAATGTCGGAAACGGCCCGACCGACGTTTCGGACTCCATGTTTCGTGTTTCGGTGAGAAGCCGTAGCAGCGTATGTTCTGTTCGTATCACACTAGTTTATTTAAATTGTATAATTGTCAGCAATGATTTTGATATCGAAATAATTACTATTTCTCATACTATTTAGAGAACTTTTGCATTATTATTAAAAGGGACGCTTTAAAACCCTGTCGACAATGTTATCCTGTACTAATAATAAATAAATGTTCAATGGTGATAAGGTTTAACAAACCGGTTCCAGGGGAGTAAATCCAAGTCAATTATAAATATGCGACACACTGACCTAGTCCCAAACTAAGCTCTAGACTTGTAATATGGGTACTAGGCAACGATATACATGCTTATATAAAGAAATACATACTTAAATATAAATAAAACATCACACAAATATTTGCCCATACCGGGATTCGAACCCTGGACCACTAGCTTCGTAGGCAGGGTCACTACTTAGTAGGCTAACCGCGTCGTAATTAGTTACTCGGTTTTATATCTTGTTAGGTACAAGATAATAAGGGCCTGTTTCACAATCAACAAGTAAATTCATCTGTCATGTCCTTGTCTATTTTCATGTGTAAGAAAGGGAAAGGGCTAAATTTATTTAACAGGCGGCAAATAAAGTAACTGGGAATTGATTTATGCAGGTTATTAATCTACCTAGTTTATATTACCGAAAGCTCACTGCTAAGAAGAGTAATTGTCAGGATTTTTTAATTATTTACGTTAGCTATATTAGAATATATTTCGAAATTTTGATAGCTCCACGTTCCAATCAAAGCAAGGGATCGAACCAAGCCATTTAAACATTTCAACTGATCTTTTTATTAGTTTTAAAGAGTATTTATTTACCAGAACAAACCACCGCATCCTGAGTCTCCGTGGCCCGGATTCTGTCAAAAAAAAACAAACCGTTTAGAGTCCATCCACAACACCACACATCACACACCACTAGCACATATAATTTGGACTTTCGCAATCTCACATAATGGTATTATAACACGGGACTAATGTAATATTATAGTATGAGTAATTATAATCTTTGACACTACACACGTTCATATTTCATAATTTATTTATTGCAGTTACGTTATTAGTTATTTATTTACGTTACTCAAGTCACTGACGGCAAGTTGATTTTTTATTGAAAAAAAAAAAGAAGTTCGTAGTTATGTATGTGATGAGATTAAATCCCATTTTATTACAACAACAATATAATTGTACTATCAAGTACACTCACAGTAGATGAATGAATATGTCTGGGTACTGGCGAGCAGAGCAATGGTTTCGCGCTCGGCGGCGCCCGCGTCTTTTATACCTCGGAAATGTTGGGATGCGCCTGCGACGATGTTCGGTCAGAAAGCACTCGTAAAGTGACCCGTGCGACTGACTGTGGTGCACACTTTCACTGACCGTGACGTGGTTTTTGTTTGTTGATATTTTTTTGGTTGTATTTTTTTATTTATATTAGTTTTTAATTGCTAGTTCTATTCAAACTGATATCTGTAGAATATCTGGACGTGGTAAGAGTTACTGCCGTATTTCATAAAGCAGCGTTATTTACTATCACATTAAACCTCATAGCAATTTGTCATATTTTGCAAACTACTAACTTTTGACAGACTACAGTCATCATTTTAAAAGCTCTGGAACAAAAATATGCTTTTTAAAAGTACGTTCTATATACTACAATGCAATTACGCAATCTTTTTCAAATCGTCGAATATTACATGCAACGTTTTTTCTGGAATAATCGTGTTACATGAATAAAGTTAGGAAGATTTCATATATATACATCTGACATTTGACAGTCTGCCAAATTATATAATCTAATAAACAAAGAAATTGATATCTACCCCCACTCCTACCGTGAATGTAAATCAATGCTAACAATTTGGCTCAAAAACCTAAACTATAGTGACACAGAAAAATTACTACGTATTAGTTAAGCAAATTTAACACTGCAACGACCTGATTCTCACACACACACACAACACACACACGCACGCACGCACACACACACACACACACACACACACACACACACACACACACACACACACACACACACACACACACACACACACACACGCGCGCGCGCACACACACATACACACACACACACACACACACACACACACACACACACACACACACACATACACACACACACACACACACACACACACACACACACACACACACACACACACACACAAAACACATTTGCAAAAGAGGAATATATTTGTACTCTTAGCACAGGTATTAATTTACTTAAAAAGAGGCACCAACATTTATGCACTACTGTAATCTTTGTTACTGAATAAATCATTTTTATTTATTTATTTATTTATATACGGAATAAAATCAATAAAAAAATTTTTTTTAGATATATTACTTCTTTCGCCCTTTTTTATGGATTTTTAAAAGGTTTATTTAATTTATTAGGTTTATTTAGGTTTATTTAGTTTATTTAAAAGAAAGAAAGAAAGAAAAAACGTTTATTTACATACATCTAACAAAAGTACAGAACATAAATAAACAAATGGACAAAAATAATAAAAACTGCACTAATGCCAGATGAAGCAAAACGGTTCCGGCTCAGCGTGGTACTGGTTTTGAGGCCAGAGCTGGTCTTACGCCGGAACCATTTGGTGACACCACAAATAAAAAATTAAATAAAAAATAAAACATAACAGAACAGAAAACCCAAAATTATCTCACAAGAACTTACACAGCATTTAAAACATACACACGGCGAACAAAAAGCGACTGAGAGAGCCTGTGGCGCGCATGTGGCGCGGCATGGTGTAGCGGCTTATTTATTCTGTGGTCGTAGCCTAATAACCTATCTACGTTATCTAGCCAGACCACAGAACCAAACCAATTAAAACCACGCCCCGAGCTGACAGGCCTGCCCAGACAGGGTTTATTTAGTACGAAAGTGCATACTTATTGCGTGTCAGTTTATACTGGTTTGTTTTTATTGTATTCCCGTGATTTACGAACTATTTACATGCCTACAAGTTTGTGCGGAACCCTCGGTGCGCGAGTCCGACTCGCACTTGACCGGTTTTTTGAACCGTCGCGGTTATTAATGAGTAAAATTTTTGACGTAAGAATACTACTGTCATAGATATATTGTTATCTGTACAGCGAAATCGTATCGCTACCGGGCTAATTACTTATTGCCCTGTAATAAATCCTGTCACATATAAGTTTAATCACTTACTTGCTGATCCGACTAACCTGACCTTACATTGGTTTTTCGGGCAACGTTTCCAATTTTTCTTACCCTAAAAACCCTATTCAGTTTATTAATTATTTCATTTTTATTACATATCTTGAATAGCTATAAGATTGTACCTGAAAAATACATAAATACACGCACCGTTTTTATGCGCACGAGTCACCGCGCAGTCTCAGAGGCGCTTTCGATTATTTGCATAAAGTTGGCCAGACGTCGTTCAGTATACTCTGGGCAAACATCGCAACTATGTAGCTTGCTAATTACTTGCTATTAGCTATTGAGCCTACTTGACAACTACTGACTAGGTTACTAGTGTATGTAGGTCACCTATAAAATACTTTTTTTTATCAGAAATATTAAACGTAGTAGCGTTGCTTCAATCTTGGTAATTGGTGCGATTATTATATTTAGTACAGTCACTGGCGATAATAATATTATTTAACATTGAACTCTAAAATTACTGACACACTTATGCCTCTAGTAATAAAGATGCGTCATTTTTGAGCTTAATGTTGGATAATATATTATTGCCGGCGACCATACATTGAAACCAACTCATTTTCAGGTTCGTACCGCGTTTTTTTGTGATCGTCCTGACGATTCCAGAGCTTTTGTCAAATTTGGAATTTTAGTTCATTAGACTTCAACGGGTTCCGCGCGCTAAGTCCAGTTTTATTAGATTTAAATATCGCCAAGTGAATTAATTAACATTTTATGCGAGAGCACCTTAATAGTTTGGACCAATAAGTAGAACCTTAATAGTTAGCTTTAATTTGTTTCTAAAATATATTTTAGAAACGAATTAAAAGTGTTACCTAAGGTCCTACCTATTTTTAATTCAATAAGGACACTGGGTTTTACTCGATCTTGCGGAATATGATTATTATTATTATCTTATGTAATAACTAGCTTATGCCGGCGACTTTGTCCACGTAAAAGTCGTTTATCGGTAGTCCCTCGGAAACTGTTCAATTTTCTGGAATAAATTATCCTATGTCATTCCCCGGGACTAAAATTATTTTCATATTAAATTTCATCTAAATCGGTTCACCGGTTTAGCCGTGAAAGCGTAACAAACAAACAAACAAACTCACGTTCGTATTTATAATATTAGTAGGGGTTTAATTTAATTTTGATCTATTTAGTAATTTTCCACTTTTAACAATAAACACAAAGTTCATAATTGAATAAACTAACTTCACATAGGCTTAAGTATATGAACCTCAATTTACGTGGGTCAAAACTCAATTCTCAAGTAATCACGCGGTCGGAAGTTAATCACTTTAATCAGCGAGCCGGCCAGAGGTCGACCTGTGTCATTTTTGAACCAACCTCACTCTTAATCAGCTGCGAAAATGCTTGATTTCCCACTTTCCTCTTAATGTAGTAAGAGTACTAATTACTTTTGCACTTTGGCCTTCCTCTGGAGTGAGGAACAAGAGATTATATCTACGAGATAGTGAAAAGCATAACCATGTAAGAGCGAAACGCGAGCTCAGGCTTCCATACGAATAAAAATAACAGTTTAGGTTCTAAAAAAAATATGATAGTTTATTTAATCAAATACGTAACGTACGTACATGGAAGTACGTGTACAACGTAAATGGAAGTTACTTTGCTTTATTATTTTATTTATACAAATTATCATATTAAAAAAAATATCGTTTATTTAAATACAGGGTGCATCAAGCACCTTAACTAGTGGTCTTACACTAGGCCATGCCTGTCTCGTGAAGACCAATAACACAACTCTTGGTTTACTAATGATTCGCAACCGCACGTTTCGCAAACTGTTTCATTTCGCAACCATTTAATTTGGCCAAACGCTTTTTTTCTGAAACTGTAACTATTTCAGGACTTTTATAAAACTAACCTTACCTAATCTATTGGGTTCTACACGATGGTCCTGAAATAAATCCTGAAATATTTACAGTTTCGGAAAAAAAAGCGTTTGGACAAATGAAACGGTTGCGAAATGAAACAGTTTGCCAAACGTTGTTCGCCCAAATGGAAGGACACCACAACTCTTAGTACAAAATATATTTAAAGGGTATCCACTGTTTACTTATGGATATGATTATGGTTACAGTAATATCGTTTGTTATTTATATGAATGCAGTTGAGGTACATAATTTTATTTTATTGATATATACAATATCAAGATTGAGTGAAAGTTTAATAAACAGTTATTAGGGCCGATCAACTTTTTGTTGTTGTTATTCTGTCCCGTAACATAGGAGACAACAGCGATGGTGTTGCTTAGAAAGATGTTTATATTATATACTACTAACATGCTTAGAAGAAAGCCTACAAAAGAATGGGCTTATAATTGCCACAAAAAAATCATGTAATGTAGATTTATATGCTATAAATGTATAGTTTTAAAGAGTAACTAAGAGACAAAACCATGGCAACGAGGTACATCAAAAAGTTGATTGACCCTATAGACGATTATGTAACAGTTATTCCGGTCCATTCTCGTAGTGTTTTTTTTTGATTATTTCCATCATTTTTAATTTCTCTCTGATCTGTTTTCATGGTTATTCAGATCAAGGGATCCAATGAGGATCATTATGAGGTATCCAACCCGAATAAGTAAAACAAAGTAGTATTTAAAAAAATTAAGCAAATAGGTTTATTTCTAAAAATAAATAAATAGGAATGTAAATATAATCAAACTAGTATAATACATTTTTATAAAATTAACCTAACCTAACCTATAAGGGTTCTACACGATGGTTCTGAAATAAATCCTGAAATATTTACAGTGTCGAAAAAAAAATCATTTGGCCAAATGAAACGGTTGGGAAATGAAATAGTTTAGGAAACGTTTTTCGCCCTAATGAAAGGACACAATTTTATGTAGGTACTGTTCAAAACCTGTGATCCAATAATCCGCACGATCTTAATCTAAAGATACCTATTATCACTCCATGACTATCAAAACTATCTATAACTATCGAATTATCTCAATTTTAAAACATCACATTAATCAGCTTCGTTATTATGAAAAAAAAAATACTTTAGAGAAAACAATACCTAAACCAGAATTATTTACCTACTATTAGGGTACCAAATAAACCTTTAATTCAGTTAAAATATAAACAAGTACAAATGAGGTTACTTCATCATTTTGATACATATATGTATACATCTCATCAGGGTTAATCGAAATTCGGAAACAATGGGTTCTCAAGTTGCGCCCGCGCCGCGCGGTGAAACTGACGTCGTCCGTGCAACAAAGGCGTGACGCAACCCTAAACACTAGAAATTAATTAGATGAAACAAAAGCACTGAGACAAAGTCAGTCTAATACACACTTTTTGAGTCATCATTATACATCAAAATCGCCTAAATGATAATTAACAGCTTATTAGTTTAAAATGTTATAAAATGAATATACTTTTATTATATTGTAAATTTTAACAAAAATAAAACGCCTGTTTTGACGAGAATGTTTCCTTTATTTCGACGTTTCTTTTAAAATAATTTAAAAATAATAAAAAAGTTTTTAAATCTCAACTTCTTGCCTACTTTTTCAACTTATTATAGGCTGGAATTACACTTATAAGTTTTACTTACGTAAGTAACTTAAAATAAATCCCAAAAGACAAATTACAATAAATTACTAACAAAGAGTATTTACATTTGCAAATATATCGTAAGTTAATTACGTACGTGAGTAACTGCCGCACACAGAGACGTCAATTAATTTTTAAGTTTGATTAAATTTGCTGCGTCTAATTCTATAGCAAAGAAAGTGACAGCAGCAACTTTAATTAAACTTAATAGTTAATTGCCGTCTCTGAGTGCGGCCATCAAACTTATAAGGTGTAATTCCAGCTTTAAAACGTACTTATTTGCATCTACCGACAGTCCATCTACCATCTTGTATACATATAAAAATGGTTTTGACAAGTCTCTTATAATTCTTACATTACACATAAAAAAAAGTCAAAAACTTTACCAACCTGCTCAGAAGTCGAGCGAAAATATCAACCGACCACGTTTTACTAGCTATCTGCTCTTTATTCAACTTTCAGTTTCAAAATTGTCGCACCTAAAGCGCATCTTATTGTTCCATTTTAATAACACATGCATATTAAATTCAATCATTAAGCTAAGTCTATGTTATTTGGCGCACAAAGTTGCTCTAGATTACGCAATGGCTTATGAATATTTTGGAACAAACGCCTTGAGAGCGTTTACGAAGTTTTCAAATGGTGATCATAATCAGTGCCCAACTTATTAATTTCAACCCAGAATTGTACTCAATGAAGAGTCCATGGCTCTCAATGTGTTACAGGTGCTAGACTACGAAACACATTAATTATTATGCTCTCAAAACGCCAGACGGGCGCCATGCAATAAAAAACAACAACAAAAAGGTTTTTGATTGATCGCGATTACCAATCGTGGAATCATCATTGAATGATCTTATTACCATTTTAAATGATACCAGAGTATGTTAAAATGTAATAGATATTTTTATTGGCTAATCATTTAGTAGTTTACAGATTGAGCGCTACGCAAAATCAATAAACGAATAATAGGTAATTCTTGTTCTTTACATATGCGCGTTATGGAAAACACACGTAGCGCGGATTTGGATTTGAGCGGATCTTAGTGGAACGGATATTATAGATTTTTAACGTTAAAAGGTATTAAATATCCGATTAGATGACTCAACTTAATGCTGCATTTATGAAGACTTCAAAATGATTATTACCCGACTGCCCAAGAAAGAGGCTGGTAGTGATGTACGTCGAGTGTGTGTGTTTCCTTGTAAGCTACTGTGGACTAAAAAGCTTGACAGAATTTGGAGTACGAGGTATCGTTGGATTATTCCTTATTTCTATGTATATTTTTCACTATTAACATGATTGTTACACAAAAATATCAAAACAGGCACCCCTCCCTGAATCATAAAAATGTTGCTTTTTGAAGCTTACTGTTTGTAACATTTGTATGAATAATTTAATTTTACTTGGATTAATTTTACTGATTATTTAAAATTTTGAGTACACATTTTTTTTTATAAAAATTGCACAGTTGTTCTGGGCAAAATATATTTCAATTATTTAAAGACAAGAAAACATACACAATGAATTATAGGCCAAACTCAAGATGGTAATTCAATATAAACGCAATGTTGTAGTAAGCTGCCTAACCTGAACAATATTACTATTACGTAGCTGCGTAGGTGGCTAATTGTTGGGAAAGTGTCTTACGAAAATTATGCACTTTATTCAAATTATAGATCTGCCTTGCATAGTGTTAATTACATAAATTATTTACTAATGTTGGTCGTTGCTAAAAGCTTACAATATTACGCAGTTAAATAAATGATACTTATAACCAAAACCAAATACATATAAATATCAGTATAGTAGAGCCACAAATATATCTTAAATGGAAAATAATTTTTAGCATACAAAAAAGTTATATAACGTCCACTAAACTTTACTTTATTTACTTTTATTGGAGATAAATTAGAAACAAACAATGCATTACTTATGATGATAAGGTAACTAATTTACAAGTAGTTTAGATACAGTTGAACATATCCTTATATATCCTCGAACATATCTCACTAAGAACACGAAATATTATAATATAGTTAGCAACATGCGACATAACTACGAAGCAAATAATAATGAATATTAGGGCTTGTTTACGGAGACGCGGGGCGTGCGGCGGGGCGTCGTTGTTTGCGTGCACACTGGTCGCTGACCTAGTGGAAGTATAGAAGTCTTTCATAGTCAGCGACCAGTGTGCACGCAAACAACGACGCCCCGCCGCACGCCCCGCGTCTCCGTAAACAAGCCCTAAATGTTTACTCAGTAAATATTTAATCTTCCCCGCTTCATGTTACTTGATTCGTTTAGTGGACGTTATATCACTTTTTTCTATGCCAAAAAATATTTCCCATGTAACTTATATTTGTGGTTTTACTTTAATATCATACAATCCCACACAAATTGACCAGGTCTCAAACTAATCTCTAGGCTTGTACGACATACATATTTGTATGGAGAAATAAATACTGAAGTAGGTACACAGAAAACATTCAAGACTCTGAATCAAATACTCGCGCCCAACACACAAATACTTGCCCTTACCGGGGATGGAACCCGGACTGCTAGCTTCGAAGGCAGAGTCACTAGTAGTCACTACCAACCAACAAGCCTAACCGCTTCGCGTCGTATACATTTGTATAAAATAATTCGAATGAAATGCAAACATAAGTCAGTATGAACTTAAAATTCTTACCAAATAATCAGTTTAAAGTAAACATAAAAATAATACATTGTATAATCAACCTATTGCTCATGTACATGTAAATACATATGTATGTGATTAGAAACATAAAAAGTACATACTGGGATTGAAATATTTTCCCATTGCACTGTTTTAATGCCAGTTAAATATTGACACTACAAACTCTTCTTGATTAATTGATTGAAACGATTAATTGTTGGCAGACAGCTTTAATTATGTAATCTGCATAGTTATTTAATACATCCGTAGATAATTTTAATATTCATTAAGAAATTTTCCGGTTAAGCACTTTTGTATAGAGGAAGTTAAATTAGCATAATATAACTGCCGATGAATGACTTTGATTAATTTAACATGAATCTTAGTATTTTTCTGTAACTTTTTGTCTGTTATGTTGGTGATTATGAAACGTATTAATTTATAAAAGTTTTAATGGTTTTTTAGGTAATTAAATAACCCTTTTAATGACACTTTCCATTACTAACTGGCTTAGAAACTAACAATATTGCAACAGTAGCTTAGTTTTAGTTTATATAACTTACCTGTCGCCAATTAAAATCTTTTAATTCTGTCATAAACTTTATGTCACCATCTTTTAAGCGATAGCTCGAAGTTATGTTCCACGATGTTTGTTGTTCCAACTTTCAACACCTTTAACAAGTTTATGTGAAGCCAAACGAATACAAATCAAATCATGGATGGAGCAACTTTGCAAAATGTGTACTAGTTTTGATATTTCGTCAAAAGTGCAAAAAAGTATCATATAGGATAAATATATGTTGTATAAACGACATCGACATGACGAATACTCTTTATATTGCTAAGATTTATCCCTTTCTTCCCTTCTAACTATTAACAAAGGAAGATAGAGACAAAACTACATAGAAATTTATCGGTAACAATATTTTATCGACAATGTACCGTTCAAGTGAATGTTAAAAGAGAACACACGCTTTTAAAAAAATCACGAACAGGTTCCAAGTAGATTATACAATTTTAATGAAAGTGACATTTATTACGAACCCAAACTGCAAATATATCTTCTCGTTTTCGCTAGGTTTAGGCGTATATTAAAATAATTATGTTCCGTATGACCAAATGACCCGGTTGCGTAGTGTTAGTGAGGAGGCAAAGTTGCTCCGAACTGACACGCAATATTTAGAAGAGCAGTGAAGTAACTGCTTACCTAAATCGTATTAGTAGTACCTTATGTTATGACACAAATAAATCAAGTGTACTGTTTAAACTTACAATATCATGACGCGCTTAAAATTTTTGTTTATCATTGTGATATAGTACGTCATAAGTAGATAACTCTTGAACCTCGTCACATTCACTCGTTTGAAAATGTTGTATGGCAGTTCAAATGTGATGTTAATACGATAAGGTACTAATGTTGTCTTATCTTATACATATTACATATAATTTTAACGTAATCTTAGGGCCGTATTAATAAACTAATCTTGGCTGAGATGCCCGTCACAAATAAATAAATAATAATCCAGCCTATACACGTCCCACTGTTGGGCACAGGCCTCCACTCACAACGAGAGGGTTTGGGCTATAGTTCCCACGCGGGCCCAGTGCGTATTGGGAACTTCGCACACCGTCAAATTGCTTTGCAGGTGTGCGCAGGTTTCCTCACGATGTTATCCTTCACGGAAAAGCTCATGGTAAATTTACAAATTATATTTCGCACATGAATTCCGAAAAATTTAGAGGTGCGAGCCCGGATTCGGACCCACGACCCTCTGCTTAAGAGTCAGCAGGCACCACGGCTTACCGTCACAAGATGTTGTCACGTTGTGTTTTTATCATTTACTCAAACAAACCCAATCTTCGAGACATGGCAATAATTTGTAGTATTTTTAAGGGCTGGTAACTGAATGACGTTTCGTTCTGGTTTTGCTTTAGGGTTGTCAGCCTAAGAAGTTCTGCTTGTCGTTAGGGTAATAAAATTAACTTGAGTTCCATTGGATAAAACTTATTTAAATAGATATTGAGAAGTAGGTATATGCTGAAATAGTTTTGAATGAATTTCGGTTTCAGGAATAACAAGTAAAGGGTTTCGGCGATAATTGCATTGAATCATTATTAGGTATCGATCAAAAATTACATTTGGAAATTAAGTCATTTCAGGGTAAATTTTAGGGTAAATATTTGGGTAAATTTCTTCATCCGAGGGTGCTCCTGTCGTAGCTTCCGGCCACCATAGCAGTCAAAAAGCTTATATCTAGGGCTCCGTGATGAGTGCATGAAGGAGCTTGAATTATCTTGTGCAGGACGGAGGTCCATGTCTGGATGGACATCTCCAGTGGCTGATTTGGTTGAGGAGCAGCCGATTTAAGTTATATTTTGTGGCAGTAACAAAATCGTAAGTAAAGATTTCCTCGGGAAATGCAAGTGCATCATCTCAGTTTAGTTTCTTAACCTCGTGGTTAATTTTCAGCTCTTCAAGAGATTTTACATGCCGGGACGGAGGGAAAGACAGCGTTTGAGATAATCTCTATTGGATGGTCTCCGGTAAGGATCCTTTAATCATCTTTGCTCTGCTCTCCGCTTAATTTCTGCCATGTGCATATTCT
The DNA here is from genome assembly GCA_963241965.1 of Tortrix viridana. NCBI lineage: Eukaryota > Metazoa > Arthropoda > Insecta > Lepidoptera > Tortricidae > Tortrix > Tortrix viridana. Next base: position 8,594,102 of record OY725186.1, read on the forward strand.
AATGGAAGCAATTTGTTTCTTTCCAGCTGAATGGGATTATTTTTGATTATTAGATTTTGATTAGATTTTGATTTCTATTTCGATTTCCATTTTCTGTAAAATTAAGTTGATTTCTATAAAATCTAAATAAATTCAGTTAAAGTAAATTCAATTCAAAGAATGAATTAATAAACCAATTTTAAGAAATTCATAATGCAATAATTAATCAACTTGAGCTGCACACCTTGTGGACTTTGCAAGTTTAGTTATCTTTAGGGCTCTCATGTTTAGCTTCCTTTCTTCTGAGCTCTGAAAGAAATAAGCACATGTTTAGTATATCTCATTTTGTGCACCAGAGATTTAGATTTTTGTGTAATTTAGTATTGCGGGCTAGGTACCTTTTACTAGCCGCCATTTTGTGTTGTAGCAAGTCCATGACAATTAGCCTTCTGCTTCAAACTTCTTAAAGCTCAACAATTTTCAATACATCATTGTGCTTGCGCCGCCTGAACATACCCTTCACGTGCTTCCTGTGTGGCTTGCGATTGGAGCTTGCATAGAGCCAACGCCCGGAGCTTCGCGTTTCGACTCACACTGTCATGATCCAGTCTGCAGCCGGACAGCCTTTGCGGGAAGGTTTCTACAGAGCGAGGTCGGTTATATAATTTCTTATTAATTAGGGAAGTAGGATTTCAATTAATCTCCTTGAGATTCACATGTAGGGAAGTAGGATTTAAATTAAATATTGGAATTGATGGCATTAGGTTCTTAGGGACTAACCAACTTAGAATAAATAATTGTGAACCTATAATAAGAACCATAGGATATTAAGCACGACCCATGCTTTCACTGAGCTAACTAATTTATGAATTTCACATGTCTGGTCGTTGTGACTAAGTAATGGTTTGCAATTACTCTTGAATGTAAAACAGAAACTACCTATAGGAATAAATATTGTGTTCAACTTACTAACTTGTTTCCTTCAGCTCCATAAAATAGATCCATTCTCTATCCAAAGGTTACGCCAGACATATTATTTCAGGTATTTAGTATTGTAATAATTTGTGGTTTATTACACGTTTTTGTATTTCGTTTACGACTTGTTTCTTCGTTCTTGCCGGGCACGGGAAGCAAACGTCGCAATGTGTCAAAATTGACAGTTTTCTATGGATTGACGTTTACTTTGACGTGTCATGAGACAGGCACCACAGTTGAGATGAGTTTATTAATATGGCCCTTAGCATGCAAGAATCCATCTCTCTTCCCTCCCTTCCGGGTGTTTTTTACCAAACTGCCCAAGAATCCAAGTGTCTTTGTGACCTCGTGTAGACTAGTTAATCGGCATGACGGATTTTGAAATGCACGGTATCGTTCGATTCGTTTTTATCTAAGGAGAGTCATAGACTACATTAAAATTTTAGATTCCGTACCTTAACCACGGGGATTAAGTAGGAGTTATTTCAAATACTTTTTAAGTATATTTTCATTTCTAATTCCTCAGTCCTGATGGTCCAGAAAGCAACATCCTTATTTCTAAAGAGGGAGTTGTGTTCTCAAATATAAATACTTTGAGAAAATTTAGATTAAAACAAAGTAAATATACCAAGCAGCCTCTTCATTCGGAACCATTACGCCTATTATAAGATACAATCAGTCGACAACGGACGCAGGAAAAGGAACAAGCGACAATAGGACAAGGCGAGGAAGTAATGGGTTATTTTATTCGTCTTCAAGTGTATACAATACGATTATGAGCACACTAAGCTGGCATGAAAGAGGCCCTTGACGATGTGTTAAGATAATTGAATTATTTAATAAAATAACTTCAACAAAGGCTTTCCCTTACCCTTACTTAAATAACCGTTTAAAACTAATTCAATAAAGGCCACATACATACGGTTAAAATTCCATTTAATATTCATTGCATTCTCTTAGCATCTTATTGCAGCCGTAGATCATTACGATGTCTTAATAGTTCTACCAGTTTTAATCATATGGATTAGTAAAATAATTACTACGTCCCAACACTCCCAACATTTCACTGCGTATTTCAAAACGAGTGGACGCAAGATTTTAGAGCCCCGTTCCTAGAAACTAATAAAGACGTGAGTGGATTTAGTAGGTATGTCACTTTGATTCGAACTACATTTTTAAGGCGTAAGTGAAGGTGTTAAGTCACAATTTAACTCGCAACTTCTTGAATACATACCCCCTTCATCCACTCACGTCTTTATTTATCCATGTTTCACGCTATTGGACTTATACAAAATTGCACTCAGAATCAGCCACATAATACTAGTAACTTTTGAGAAACGGGGCCCAGGAAGTCGGTTTGAGAAATAGGCGACTGTCAGTCAGTCGTTGAAAATTATACAGGGTGTTTTTTTATTCGTCTAAAAATTTTTTAGGCGAATAAAAAAATAAACAGTATTTATGATGAGAGAGTAAAGATTTTGGTCATTTATAAAGTAGGTATGATAATTTCGTTTATATAATAGCTGTTTAGTATGATGTCCGAGAGGTTGAGATTATTATTATTTCTTATTATTAAACAAGCGTATAGTTGATTTATTTGTATCTGTTGCGCGTTTGTCACCAAAATAAAGTGGTACAGTCACCTCATCAGTTACATGTACCTACTTATAATAATACTTATAAATAAATGAATATTTTCTAAATTATTCATGCCTATTTAACGTGTATAGATAGTGGATATTTATAGTGGTAATAGAGAGTAGATTTTGATCTGCGCTCCGAGTAATGCTTGCTTACCTCATCGTTTCAGTCGTTAACGTTTGCAGAATGTAACTTATCTATGTCCATAGTTATGTGGATTAATTATTTAACTCTTATCAAAATGAGGGAATGGTAAAATAACGGCTTAATACTGTGATTATTAAACAAATTGAATTCCAGTTTTAATTAATATCAGGAGACAATCTCACACAATTTGACATAGAAAACACAGAAAACATCCATGACTCAGGAACAAATACTTGCGCTTATCACACAAATATTTTCCGGGGATTCGAACCCGGGACAAAATGTGTCAATTTAAACCCAAAGTAACCAAATCAGGCCTCGTTCTGAATAGGCGGCAAACAGAGACGGCACACTGTTGTTTTTGTTCTAGAGCCAGATTGTGCGGTTTGTCATTTCCGTCTCATGCGTGTATTACGCAAGAGTAATCAAATGCTAAGCTAGGAAACTTCACGCGGGCACGCATTGATCTTCATTTATTTTTTTATAGAGATATATTTCTAATGAAAAAATCGATTCAAATAATGATAATATGTTGGGGTAGTGACATGAAAATGACAAATGACAAATGACAAATGACAAATTCTTTATTTGGCATCACATAAATGGTTCCATACAATAGCGTCTTAATATTTAAATAATTAAATAAATAGAAAACACAGTATACGAGTAACAATAGAGTTTGTGATGCCAGAAAGGGGCTGGACTCAGCATTTTGCTCCAGTGCGTTGGCACTGCAGCGCTGGTTTTCAGCCAGACCTAAGGGTCTAGCCCCTAGCGCCTAGTAAGCTAGGCGGCTATTAACAAAAGCTTGTCGGCACGGAATAGGTGACAAGAGAGTATATTAAATCGCTGTAGGTATAATTATAAATATAAAAATACAAACAGTTGTAGTATTATTAGATAAATATATAATGCGATTGTTAATTTTTTTATACATACTCAGATGTAAGTTGCAGTCACTCGGCTATTCGGAGGCAGAGATTTTTGTTGAAGCAGTAAATGCTTTTTTAAATTGAGTTTAAAACTGTTCATAGTGTTTTTTGAGCGGTGGCGGTATATTATTCCAGCACCGAGTGGCTGCATACTTAAAGCTTCCCCTGAAAGCGGCGGTTCGGTGGTACGGCGCCGCGAGCTCGGCGCTGACCACACGGATCCCGTGGATGCTGCACCGGCTCTTGCGCCAAATGAACTTGTCAAACAGATACTCTGGTTTACCACTACTAATTATACCGAACAGCAACGTAGATAAATGAAGTTCTCTGCGAAGAGCCATTTTGAGAATGCCGAATGAATTTAAATACGGCGTCACGTGTGTACGAGGAGGGACATTAAAGCAATAGCGTGCACACGCATTTTGCACTCTTTGCACTATATGAAGAACGGCATTTTTGTATTTTTGTTATGCAGGCTTCGGTATCATTTAGCCAACTACAATTTTTGTATTGTTAGGATGGATAGTGTGGTGAAACAAATCATATTATTATGGCAATCTATCGTATATTCCATTCTGTTTAAAATACAAGTACCATGGCATTTAAAACGGTTTAAAAAGATGTATGATTCTCCGATTTTAATGACAGACAAGAATTAGTTAAAGTTACATCCTGCCATCATTAACGACTGGGAAGATCAAAAATGTGGCCTGGCCACGATTATGCGCGATGGTGGCACCGGCACCAACGAGTGGCAAGCGGCAACAAGCAAATGCATAAAGGTATATGAAGCATGCCACGTCAAGTCGCCGCTGCGGCAATTAGGCGATTAACACCTTTTTAGGGTTCCGTACCAACATGGTAAAAAAGGAACCCTTTTGGTGAGACTTCGTCGTCTGTCTGTATGTCATAGTAGTTTTTCTCAGCAACTACACAAGCTATCAACCTCAAATTTGGCATAGTTGTATAACTTGTTTGGCCGCATCTGTTTTTAGTAAAAAAAATATGAAATTAATTTTATAAATAATTGAAAAGGGGTCTAGCATGGGGAGTTAAAAAATAAAAGTGATTCGATTATAGCAAATGGGGTGTCATGTCATCATCATCATCATCATCAGTCGCAACACGTCCACTGCTGGACAAAGGCCCAAGGTTTTCCACAACGATCGGTCCTCTGCTGCCATGCTCTGGTGTCATGTGCAAGGGCTTAATCTGTATATTTCAAAACTATTTTCCTTGACCTACTTTTTTAACCAAAAATGTTCAAAAAATGTCTTCTCCCCCCGCACCTTATCTCCAAAGTTTATGAGGGTCAATCAACTTTTTCTTGTTTGTTATTCTGTCCCGTTGTCCAAGAGACAACAGTGACCGAGTTTCTCAAAGAAAACTGTTATAATATATGCTACTAATGTGCTTAGGAAATAGTCCATAAAATAATGGGCTTATAACTACGACAAAAATGTACGTTTGATGAACTATAACCATGGAAAACGTATAGAGAATCATGGTGTTAAAGAGTTGTCCAGCGGACGTAACCATGACAACGAGGTACAAGAAAAAGTTGATCAACCCATGAACCAAAAACTCTGAATAATTGGATCTTATGGATAATTACTTATATTTTACGGGAAAAATAAAACAAATTGTTCAATATACATAGTTTTCGAGAAATGGACAAAATTTATGTTAAATGCAGACAACTCAAAATAGACCTTATTGCATACGAATTAAAGTATATAATAAAGGTATATTTTTGAAGTACGGACTGAGCTCAACTCGCACTTGACCGGTTTTTTTCCACCGCCCGCCGCTCACTGCCGACGCAGTCTGTCCGTCTGTCTGTCCGTCCATCCGTCCGCAGCTGAGCTCAGAGACTCTTAGTACTAGAAAGCTATTATTTGGCATGAATATACACATTAGTCACGACGAAAAAATGGTAAAAAAAATTAATCTTGAAAAAAAAAATATTTTAGGGTACCTCCCCTACACGTAAAGAGGGGATAGTTTTTTTTTTGTCGTCCACCCCATAGTGTGGGGTGTCGTTGGATAGCTCTTCCAAAAATATTGCGGGTTTTTGAAAACAAATTTTCGATTAAGGGATCCGTTTGTGAAATAGCCTTAAAGTGTCGTTCCCCCCTCCCCCCTAATAAGCCAAAACTACAAATACTAAAAATCTGATCATTTCATTTCATTTCATTTAAGAGTTTGCTTCCCAAAAGATTAAAAGTATCGCTAAAACCGAAAATGCTCCAATAAACTTATAAAATCCAATACAAACAACAAACTTTCAAGCGAAATAGCCGAGGACAACGACCGCGCCTGCTCCGATGACCAACAAAAGCGCATAGCACTTGCATCCAACCAACCAACCGTTAACTTGCATACGTCCTATTGCTAAAGCAATAAGGTTGATTATAGCGGCGTTAAATGCAAATGTCATTCGGTATTCTGCAGGCAAACCATTGTCACTGCCAAGTGAAAGGTCGATATCTTGTTGACATCATGTGTTGTTACAATTAGGCATATACAAAGAGATATACAATATAATTTGTAGTATAAATCGATGCCTTATATTTAAACGTGTAAAGCAAAATCCAAAATATATTCCGTTCGTTTTTAAATAAGAGTGAATAAGTAAAAATACTATCACTATAATCTAGAGTTTATTGTGCTAATTTTTTTATTAACTTTTTGCGGAACTCTACGTCTATTCACTCAATTCCAACTCATCCACAGTCACGTCAGCGACTACTCGACTATTTAACCTACCTACGAGCATAATTATAGGTATCATGGGTCCTAGTGAAAAAGGGTATAAGTCTAGTGTACTCTGTATATGATTACGTGACTTTTTTATTAAGAGTTAAATTGACTTATACCCCTTTTCACTAGGACCCCAGAATATATTTCCGCCTTTGATAGCGCTAGCATCAAACTAATGCTCAACTAAAGATACCTTCAAAATAAAACGCTTCAACGAACCCAACCTTTTTCCGATTTTAATTATAAAGAAGCCCAAAGAGCACATAGGCCATCTTTAAGGTAAGATCTCAAGATTCTTAAGATTCTTCTTGATAATATAAATGTCACGTGCGTATATTGTATACATTTTATTATTTTATTTGTAAAAAGTATGGAATAACCCATTTCATTAAACCTTTCAAAAAAAAAGTGAAAAGTTGGTATCGAGTAGACATATGTACAAAATATATGGTTATATTACATAAATTAAGTACCATCCGTAAAAAAGCGTAGGAAGCTGTAGCATTAAACACAATTCCAGGCAAAATGTATGGCAACACACGTGCACATAAACCCATCTCAACTCGTCATCACCACATTCAGGACCATTTCCTCGTATATTCACGTATAATGTAACCAATATGTAGTCCTCGGCCCCGAACTCGTAACACCGAACGTCCGTTAATTATTACCTAATACCACGATAATCCTCATCTAATGCTCAACGTATAATTACTGTCAAGTTCTCGTTAACAAATTTTCACATTTCTCAGCGTCGTCGTTCATCATGCATTCGGGTGTAATAACCGATGACTCGATTCTCTTCATTATTCATGAGGCTGACTTTATTTAAGTGTCGAGATCTCACTAAATTCTCAAATGTAAGCAACAACGTCCTTATGCAACGGATCTCTAATGAGATGTGAGCTAATGAACCGTGTTTTTTGAGATTTTTGTTTTTGATAACGTAATGGCTTTCAATTAGTTAGGTACAAATGTTACAATACGGTTCATCGAGATCGAAATGAGTTTAATGAAGATCAAGATTATTTTGTGCTACTTACTTGAGTACGTAACCAAGTATCGTGTAATTTCCCGTTGTGCTTAGAAAGGATCAGTAATTTGAACGTAACCTATAAATCGATCGAGGTGAGTTTTAATTAACCATAACATAAATTTTGAAGGAATTAAATAACTAAGCTCTAGAAAAAATAATTTACTGAATTGTTTTTCTCCTCGCGTACTATAAACCGCTAATATATATATCGTTAACAGTATCAGAATGCCACCAATACGTGAAAAGCGTGAAAACTGTTCTATAGCGTTTGGGCGCGCGGTGAAGGACCACCAGATCCTATGACCTGGATTATGTGGGCCAGAAGGCGGAAAAGCTCTTACTAACCCTGACCAACGAAAAATGACGACGTGCGTGAAAATAATATAGAAAGGAAAAGATAGAACTCACCGCTTTACCGCAGGCGTCCGGCTCGCCGGAGCAGTCAGGAGTCGTATTTTGTTCAGTCAGTTCCGTCTCAGTCGATTCGTTTATTTTCGTTTGTCAGGTCACTGGTTTTATGTTATTTTTGGAAATTAGTAAAAATATAGTATATTGCGAGAATCTGACATACTCTGTCAGCCCAAAACATGAAAACAAAATCAATAAAAAAAAAGAAATTAGAAAATTTTATTAGCGGCTAAGCGGCGAGCAAGAAAAGAAAGGAGGCTGAATTATGGCGATAACATTTCCCCCGACCTTAAAGGGTTACCTTTGAAAAAAAAAAAACAAAAAATATGCACCTAAAATAAGAGCACTTCCCACTGCCTATTGACTAGGCAAAGGACACAGTCGTACCACTGGGCGCGTTAAACTTCCCTTGTTCGTCTTGACGGTCACGACGCGGATCATGCCGTCTTTCGAAGGGTGAACTGCTTCTACTATGCCCAGAGGCCAAGACAAAGGCGGAATATTGTCAACCTTTATGATTACCACTGCACCGATCTGTATCGGAGTAGAGGGCGTGTTCCATTTTACTCGCGACTGCAATTGGTGAAGGTATTCGACACGCCATCGCTGCCAGAACGACTGCACAATCTTATTTAACAGAGAATGTCTTTCAAGTAGATTAGCCGATTCGACAAATGGCGCGGGCAAGGAAAACAGTGGTGCAGTATGGAGGAAGTGAGCCGGCGTAAGCGCGGTAGGCTCGGCAGGGTCGCTGCTCATAGCCGTCAGCGGGCGCGAATTAATGATCGCTTCTATTTGAGTAGTAGTCGTTAGAAGCTCTTCGTAGGACAAGATTTGCGAGCCGATTGCCTTGAACAAGTGGTTCTTTATAACCTTGACCATCGACTCCCAACAACCACCAAAATGAGGGGATGCGGGTGGAATAAATTTAAAGTCGATGCGGTTCTCAGCAAGCTCTTGTTCAAGGTGCGGACGATAGGTATCAATAAACTTATATAGATCGCGAAGATACGAACGAGCTCCGATAAAGTTTGTGCCATGGTCCGAGTATATACACTGTACAGGACCGCGGCGCGAGAGGAACCGTTTTAATGCGGCAAGAAAGTTAGCGGTGCTCAATTCTGTCGCAATTTCAATGTGCAGGCATCGTGTCGTCAGACAGGTGAAGACGCACAGCCAAGCTTTGCGACTCCTCACTCCTCTGCCACGAACGGGCGTGTACTGGAGTGGTCCAGCGTAGTCACACCCTGTATGTGTGAATGGTTTGGCAACCTGTTTAACGCGACAACCCGGCAAGTCTGCCATTAGTGGAAGGGGTGCATGCGGTTTAGAACGGAAGCATGTGTTGCACTTTCCAACGCGACATCGAATGACTCGCCGAGCGGCCAATATCCAATATTGCAGTCTAAGCAATGACATCAGGGTCTCAGGCCCAGCATGCAAATACTTTTTATGAAAATAGTCAACGATTAAATCGATCACGTGATCGCGTCGCGGTAGCACATAGGGATGCTTTTGTGGATACTCCAAGCCAGCATTTGACAGTCTGCCGCCAACGCGGATTAATCCGTTATCATCCAAATAGGGCTTGAGCTTTTGTAAAGCGGGAGAGCAAGGCTTATTACTCTTTAGGTTGCGAATGTCATCACCGAAGTGCACATTCTGCAATGAAGCTAAAATTTTATTTTCCGCGAACTCTAAATCCGACCGAGTAACCGCACCCGTAATACTAGTACGTGGTCGTGGTGAAATAAAACGATACACGTAAACGACAATGCGTAGTAACTTAGACCAGGATGAAACTCGCTGAGCGAGCGTGTAAAGTGGAGATTCTACATCACCCAAGGTCACAGCGTGTGTAAGTGTTTTAAGCTCTGGCACCTCAACAGAGTCGCGGTCAAGCTCTCTGATAGGCCATTCGTTTGGATCCTTTAGGGCCCATGGTGGACCACTGAACCATAGAGGGTGGTCTACTAGCTTTCCTGGCAGTAAGCCTCGCGATAAGCAATCTGCAGGATTCTCTATACCAGCGACATGATAAAAGCAGCTGGCAGGAATGTTTTCAATTATTTTTACGACGCGATTTGCGACAAACGTTTGCCAGCGATGCGGGGAGGCATTGATCCAACAGAGAACCACTTTGGAATCTGTAAAGGCATAGAACTTGTTTATTTTATAGCGTTGTTCAAAGTTGTCCAGAACCTTTCGCATAAGTTTGGACAAGAGAACTGCCGCGCATAGCTCAAGCCTCGCAACCGAAACAGTCTTGAGTGGTGTGACTTTGGACTTCGAGCACACCAGACGGACAGTCGTCTCCGATGCGTTTTGAACTTGCAAATAGACGGCTCCTCCAAATCCACGCTCTGACGCATCGGCAAATCCCAAAAGGTTTACAATACAGCCCTGCACTATCCCGAGATGTCGCGGTATATGTATTTCATTAAGCTTTGGGAGTTCAGAACAGAATTGTTCCCACCGTTCAACTATGTGACGTGGAGGTAAATCATCCCAATCGCACTTTAAAAGCCAAAGCTCCTGTATAAGGATCTTAGCATACAGTGTGACAGGAGCCACCAACCCCACGTTGTCCCATAGACGGGCGACTGCTGACAAAATAGCCCGCTTAGTGCACGTAGTGTCTGGAGCGGTGACCTTGAAATGAAAGAAGTCACCCGACTTGTTCCAACAGAGGCCCAAGACCTTTTGGGATACACCCCGATCAATTTCGAGGTCCACGGATGCACGGTGTGATGCAGGAATTTCGCGCAAAACTGCTTCAGAATTGCAAGTCCATTTTACGAGATCAAATTGACCGCTTTTGAATAAAGCAATAAGTTCCTTGGAGACGTCAACGGCGACAGACTCATCGTTTTGCGGGTAGTCATCTGCCATCAGACTAAAGCAGACGTCATCCATGTAGGTTGAGGTGGCCGCAATGGCCGCCGCTTTAGGGAATTTGTGCCTTTCATCCGCTATCAATTGATGGACCACGCGAAGCGCGTGATATGGGCTTGACTTCATGCCAAAGCAGACTCGATTAAACTCGTAGGTGGATATAGGGTGTTGCGGATTGAATCTAAATAAGACTCGCTGGAATTGCCTATCGGATTCTCGAACTCCGATTTGCAAAAACATCTGGCGACAATCAGCCGACAGTGCGATTTTGAATAATCGAAATTTTAATAAGATGGAAAATAAATCACCCTGTAGGTTAGGACCCGGATGCAAAACATCGTTAAGGGAAAAACCCGTGCTTGTTTTGCTACTGGAGTCCAGAACCATGCGTACCTTCGTGGTCGTCTTATCCTCACGGATGACTGCATGATGCGGTATATAGTAAGCTGCGTCAGAAACATCTAACGAGCGCGTTACCACCGATATATACCCCTTAGTGACGTATTCACGAATGATATCGTCATAGGCGGTACGTAACGTCCTCGATGCTTCCAACTTCCTTTCAAGGCACAGAAAACGCCTCTGGGCGGCGGAGTGTGACTCTCCTAATTTAAACACATCATTGCAAAACGGCAATGCGACAGTGTACCTGCCATTAGCGTCACGCGTAGTGGTGGCGCGGAAATAATCCTCACATTCAAGGTCATCTTGACTGTGGAAGGGTGGCGCAGATATTTCCTCGAGTTCCCAAAACCTCTTTACTAGATTATTCAAGGAATCTTGGACGAAAGCACAACAAGCGGATGTAATTTTGCATGGGATCTGCAAAGCAGGCGCTGAGCCCATTATTATATATCCCAATACAGTTTCAATAGCGGGCGGGATACCGGGAATACTGCTGTGAATTAAATTGGGTAGCAATAAGTGCGAGAAAACAGCAGCACCTAAAAGTACGTCAATCTTGGCGGGAGTCATAAAGGTGTCATCTGCAAGCGGGAGAGTCTTCACGTGCGAAAATGCGGACGCGTCCACGGACACCGATGGCAGATCGTCCGTGATGCGGTCCACGACCAGACCTGTCATATTGAAATTGACGGCGTCATTAAACCGCGAATATATTTGGAACTGCACTGTACCTTTTATTTGTTTTTCGGAACCACCGATACCGCGTACAACCGTGTGCGAACCCTTATCATAATTTGTTAAACCTAAGCGCGTGCAGCATTCCTGCGTAATAAAGTTGCTTTGGGACGCTGAATCTAACAGGCATCTAACTAAGTGCTTGCTACCCAAATTGTCGTAAATTATGACTTTAGCCGTCGACAATAGAACGGTGGTGCGCTGCGCGCTGCGATAGGGTGCGTTGGTAGCGGCGAGGACCTGCGTCGCGGGCGCGGATGCGGAGCTGCACGAGGGAGTTGCACTGGATGACGGAATGGAATCCTTAGCGCTAGCCGAAGTGAGAGGCGCTGCCGCGGCGGCGACGTGTTCATTAGGAACACTAGAACGAGCGCTCGGCGTCGTTTGTACTTCTACTTTGTTAAAATGCAATAATGTATGGTGCCTTTGCCGACAGGCACGGCATGTTAAATTAGAGTTGCAATCTCGCAATTTATGTTTAGTGCTCAAACAATTAATGCACGAATTTCGTTCTTTGACGCATTTAAACCGATCTGACGGCGTTAGATTGTTAAATGCGGGACACTTATAGAAATGGTCATGGACTACGTTATTATCATTATCACAAAGGCATTTTTGTGTGCTGGTGCTCGTGACATAGCTCTGCGGGTTCGGCGCCTGACTCCGCGTAGGTTTGACGAATTTTTCGCGCGATGAGCTACCAGCGCTAGCAATGGGCTGCGTGTTCTGCAATATTCTATATTGACTTTTGACAAAATCCGCCAGGCTAACAAATGTTGGAAATTTCACATCGCGAAATTGCATTTCGAATGCGCGGACTGTCTCTTCATCTAACTTCTTTAACGCAATATGGAGCAGCAAGTAATCAGTTAAGTCATTAAGTTTGAGCGCTTTAAGCGCGTTTGCGGCAGTGACGAACTTGTCCATAAACGATTGGAGGTTAGATGAAGCAGAACCATTTAGTTTAAGATTAAGCATTTGGTCGATATAGGTACAGGCAAGGGTACGGGTGTCATCATACCTGTCAAGGAGGGACTGCAAAATTAATTGATAATTTTCTGCACGTGGAAGAATTCCGGAGAAAACAGCCTGGGCTTTGGGTGATAACTTGCCAATGAGGTAATACAACTTCTCGTCGTCAGACAGCGATGGTTGATCGTGGACTCTAGATTTGTAACTAGCATAAAAAAGAGGCCAATTTTGAATGTCACCGTCGAATGACATTATTTCCATGGCAGGCAACCTAGGCCTTGACCTGGTACACATAGAATCGCAGTCCACCCTTGGAGGCATGGCAGTAGCCGGCGCGGCGGCTGGCTCTAGCAGATTTTTGACGCGTTTAATTCTACAGTATAAATCTTCGAAAGAGATGACCGATTGGTAATTGGGAACCGTTCCTGTCTTACTACGCAGTAGCGTGCGATTGTATTCGTTAACGGTTTCTTTGAACTCAGAGCGAAGTTCCTCAATCGTTGAAACCGAATTGAGGAAATCCTCCCTAGAGTCCTCATCGTCTAAGGCATTCTTAGATTTATTAAACACCTTTTGAACGAATTCAAAAAGTGAATTCCTTTTTGCCTCTAGCATAGAAAGGTCTTCATCGAAAACACTGTCGAAACTTTCCTTTTTAAAAAGATTCGTCATTGTTTTGCGGAATAGAAGCAAGAAAAGAAAGAAAGCATTTAATATGAAATAACACTTATAGGTAAATACCTTTAGCTGCGGTGCGACTTATAATATGAAAACTAAGGTAAACCTATAAGGGCGGGTAAGAAAAGCGCGAAGATCTAGGGAAACGAGAGATTGGGCTAGACGAATCTAGCCTGAGCGGGAAAGAAAAAAGAATCCGGTTCGAAGGACCAAAAAATGGGCGCGCGGTGAAGGACCACCAGATCCTATGACCTGGATTATGTGGGCCAGAAGGCGGAAAAGCTCTTACTAACCCTGACCAACGAAAAATGACGACGTGCGTGAAAATAATATAGAAAGGAAAAGATAGAACTCACCGCTTTACCGCAGGCGTCCGGCTCGCCGGAGCAGTCAGGAGTCGTATTTTGTTCAGTCAGTTCCGTCTCAGTCGATTCGTTTATTTTCGTTTGTCAGGTCACTGGTTTTATGTTATTTTTGGAAATTAGTAAAAATATAGTATATTGCGAGAATCTGACATACTCTGTCAGCCCAAAACATGAAAACAAAATCAATAAAAAAAAAGAAATTAGAAAATTTTATTAGCGGCTAAGCGGCGAGCAAGAAAAGAAAGGAGGCTGAATTATGGCGATAACAGCGTTACCATAGTAACTTTACTGTTCTTTTATAACCATTATAGCATTTTTATTACCATGGTTACGGTCATTTCGGAAATCAGTCTTGGCGTTTAGTGAACACTTGACTTTCTAATTTGTATATTAAAACGTTAGAAATGTTTTAATAACAATTGAAATGACGTAGATTAAAAACAAAATTAATTTCGAGACTAATAATGTCTTTAAAATTACATTTTTATTAAATCACTAAGAAAAATTCAAGATGATTAATATTAATCGACTTGTTATTTGTTACCATGGTTACGCGCAATATGGATATCAAAAATGGAGTTTCGTTTGGTATTTCATTTTTTATGATAATTAGTAATTATTGAAATTTTCATGAAATTTGTAAACATTTAACAGTAAAATTCACAAACTTGTATATATTAACGCCAATCAAAATATTGAAAATACTTTGTCAACAAGTAATCTGTTAAAATCAAGGAAAGTATATAAGAAAAGTTAGCCCTTGTTTATTTTTGACATTATCATTTTAAGCTTGTAGAACAACTTATGTATGCATCGGTACATAATTATCTTTAAAGATACTCTTGCTCGCAAGCTCGCGCTCTAACCTCGGCATTCGTACCTTTAGAGACTTCATTATGTGCCAGTTGCATAAATAACTATTATAGTTACTTCTGACGAACTTTGGAGTAAGTACCTACTACCTACATCTAAATTAGGAGAAACTTCAACATTTATTTTTAGACAATTCAAACAAACAACAAACAACAACATTCAATTCAAACATTTAATAGTAATTAATTTAATTATGATATAAGAACTGCTATTCGATCGGCGCAGGAGTTACTATTAAACCGCCATCTAGCTTCTGTACTATAAACTAAACAGTTCAATACTACAGCTTACCGCCTTCACAACTTAACACATGAGTGAACGTAACTGAGCTCTTCCAAGTGCTGCCATCTATGTGGTTCAGCTATGTAACTGTAGGCGATGGTGAAAGGTACCGGTTTACGTTAGTTACAAAACTGATCGAGAGATCGCGGTGAAATAAAATAGGGTTACATGTTTGTGTTAGTTTAAGTGACTAAAAAAGCCGGTCAAGTGCGAATCGGACACCGGGGGTTCCGCACAAACTTGTAGGTATGTAAATATATTATATATATTATATCACGAGGATACAATAGAAACAAAGTACAGTATAAACTGACACGCACTAAGTATGTACTCTCGTACTTAGTGAGTGTCAGTTTATGCTGGACATTATTTTTTATGTGATGTATTACTTGTATTATAATTATTATTGCTTCTAGCCAAATTTCATGATTCTAAGTCAACGGGAAGTACTACCCTCTAGGTTTAGATTTCCTTGAGATTCCCTTGAATATACGGCTTAAACGGTCGTATCTTTTAATTGCGTTAACTTAGAAGTTTGATTTTTTCACAGCTCTAAATTGCAGACTTAAGTATTTAATATGAATTTCAACTGGATACCTCCACGCGTTCCTGAGAAAAAGAGTCTTGACAGACAGACAGACAGACAGACAGACAGATAGACAGACGGCCAGACGGACAACGAAGTGGTCCTATAAGGCTTCCTTTTTTCCTTTTGAGGTATGGAACCCTAAAACCATAATTCCTGGATATTGGAGAAAGAAATAATAATAATATAACAATAAATCTTTATTCAAAGCACTTTTTTACAATGTTTAACTATATACTAAACAAAAACAAAGTCACTTATAAATTACATGCCTGAATCTCAGGCGTAAAAGGACTTAGACTAACTTAAAACAATTACATGCAAAATTTAGTTAGTTATAGGTTAGAATTTATAATAATTTAAAATATCTAGATATATTATTGAAATTAACAACAAAATAAATAGGTAATACAATAATAACAGAAATATATGGACGCTTATATACGAGTTAAATGGCTTAACATGGCGACGTTAACACATCCAGTACTTTAGTATTGTTTAGAAGCCGGCACTGACGTCATATTTAGGTAGTCTAGTAAAGTCATTGAACTCAACTGGGAGAGTGGAGTACTTCAAGAACCAACTTAATTAATAATCTATTGTTTAAAGTTCTGCCGCCGCTGTCCCATGGCCCGATCTGTAAAGTAAGATGTTTGAAATAGACGAGCCGACAGTTATCGAAAATAGCTAACGTTATGCATCTTGTCTAGGCCCCTGGGCGTAATTGCCAACACATTTCCCGTAGATTTAGTTGTATTGTTTCGGGCGGAAACTTTCTACCTTTTTGCCACTGGAAACTGCTTCAGGCCCATATGTTGTCCCTGGGGAACCAAAGAGATTTTACGGGACTCCCGGCGTCTGACAGACCAGCTGTAGTGACCACAAATGCTAGCGAGGTGTCACTAACCTAAGCTAAACCTTTATAAAGGGGACAAATTTAGGCTAATTCGTTACCATCCAACTTAAACGTTACTTTTAACGTTTGCGCTTATACCTATGTTTGGGGAGTAACAGAAATACAAACAAAAAATACGTCCAATTATTACAACAAGATTTAAAAAAAAATACAAACAGCTGTCCATTGAATAACTGCAACAAACCACATTTTGTCTCTTTATATCACAAAAGTAAAAAGATAAAAATTATCTTCCGCCTGGTTACGAACTAGTCACAAGTAATTCGGTGGATAAATTGTACAAACAAACGGTTGGTTACTACGCAGGTTTGAGGTTTCACGCATCACAGTTTCTATTGACACCTGCCAGTAACTAAAAAATATAAAACACTAGCGACCCGCCCTCGCTTCGCTTCGGTAAAATATAGCCTAAGTTACTTCTGGATAGTGTTGCTTTCTAATGATGCGTACTTATAGTATTAGTAAGGAGTATATATAAATACTGAAAATATACTCACGAACCAACAACGGGGACATGTTTTATCGAAGTTACTGGACATATAAAATATCCAAAACTCAAGAAGTTATATTATTCGTAGATAAAGACAATAAATGTCACAAATATAGATCCTTACCGGGGGTCTAACCCACAGCCACTAGCTATGTGACCAGATTAAGCCCCTACCTAATTAAAAATGCTTATAAGTCTCATAACTTTGTACAGTCACCACACGGGATTGTTGAGCCACCATAGAACCCTGTCATAATGACAACGTCAAGTCACTCAAAAGAAATTACGTCAAAATTTTCCGTCGACTTTCTGTGAGAGGGTTCTATAGTGGCTCAACAATCCCGTGTGGTGACTGTACTTAATATCTGCTTCCGCAATTTTTTCTGTTACGAATACCAACAAATTGCATTATTACCGAATACTGTATAAAATAACAAAACTGAATTCGTCGATAAGCTCTATGATTTTTTTATTGTTATTATTTAGTGAGTTCACATACGTGTAAGTATGTGAATTTTTTACTCTGTTCATATTCAGAAAACTAGACTCTTGGACTTATAAGCAATATTGTATCAATTATACCAGTCTATTTAACTATGCTCGGAGACGAACGGCATTAATAGTCCTACGCCGATGTCGTAGTGGCAATACTATCTTTGTAACCTTAGAATCCAAAGCAATGGATGAACATAATGGGTGGTATCTAATAAAATAATAATTCTATAATTGACGGCCCATTGCTCGCATGAGCACACGGGCGTGCAAAGCACGGCTAATCGGAGATTGCGTGAAATCCTTCTACCAATCTGGACCAGGCTGACCAGTCGTGAGTCTCGTGACTGTGATCAGGAAGCAATTTAGTGTTAGATCGGCAACTTATAGTGCTCTCAGGTATTCAATACGCGATAGTTTTAGTAAGAGTCGATTGAATAAAAATGAACGATCGAACGGCTTCATTTGCCCGCGATTCCGTCCACGTAGAAGTCGTTTATCGCTGCCCCCTCGGGAACTGTCTATTTTTTTTCGGGATAAAAAGTAGCTAAACTATAATCTATCTCTGTGCCAAATTTCATAACTTCACCGACTGAACCGCAGCATAGTTAAACAAGTGAACCCATACCTAGGTGATGTCCAACATGGCTTCCGACAAGCGCGTTCCACCGCAACTAACCACGTTTGGCGGAAATGGACCGGGGATGTCAAGTAGATGTGGTCTATATTGACTTCCGCAAGGCCTTCGATGTTGTCGACAACGACATCTTGCTCCGGAAACTATCAGCTCTGGGTTTC
Source organism: Tortrix viridana (assembly GCA_963241965.1). Taxonomy (NCBI): domain Eukaryota; kingdom Metazoa; phylum Arthropoda; class Insecta; order Lepidoptera; family Tortricidae; genus Tortrix; species Tortrix viridana. The sequence goes on from OY725186.1 coordinate 8,612,470, forward strand.
TCACCAAAGTTACTACAGTTTTTTGCCGATTATCTTCGTGACCGCAAGCAATACGTTCAGATCTCAGGCGCTAAGTCTGAAGAATACTATACGCGGTCAGGGGTCAGCCAGGGTAGCACAATGGGTCCGACTCTGTTTTTGATAATGGTGAACGATCTGCCAAGCTTTGCCAATCCACCTAGGACCTTGTTATTTGCAGATGACCTGAAACTCATAAAGCCTGTAAGAGCAGAGTCAGATTGCAGTATTCTCCAGGAGGCTATTGATCGAGTCGCCGAATGGAGCCAAGTAAATAGGTTAGCTATCAATGCTTCAAAGTGTGAAATAATCACCTTTTCCCGATCGCGTGCTCCTATGGTATACTTTAAACTCCATGATTGTTGACCGCAAAGAAAAGGTGCGAGACTTGGGACTTCTCTTAGACAGCGAGCTTAATTTCCGCGAGCACATAAGAGCAACATGCAAAAGTGCTAGCAGGGCTCTAGGTTTCATACTCCGAACTACTGCGGAGTTCCAGGATACAAAAGTAGCCGTACTTCTATACAATGCGTATGTGCGGAGTAAGCTGGAGTATAATAACGTAGTCTGGAGTCCGAAGGAGCAAAAATACGTATCTATGCTAGAGAAAATACAGCGTAAATTCGCTAGGTACCTGTATAAACGCATGTATGGGTATTACCCGTTCCTGTATCCATCATTGTTCGTGTCGGGAATGGTTGGGCTCGAGACTCTGCAGCGAAGGCGGGATATGCATCTTCTGATGCATTACTGCCAACTGCTCCGGAACGTGGTGGACAATCCATCAACGCTGGCCCGTGTTCAGTGTTCACCTTTTCGCCCCCCAAAATAGCGCGCGCGGTGCCGGCCGCCGTGCGCGTCCTCTCTTCTCACTTGCGCGCACCGTGCGCACGCGCCACGCGGCGAACGCCCCTACCCCTAGAGCCATAGCCCTGCTCAACCGGTTTGTCGGTTAGGTCCAAGATGCCGACATATTTGCGGATGGTTGGGCCGCACTTATCAAAAAAATTATATTATTTCTGAATATTTGAATTATTTAGAGTATTGTATGAGTAAATGTGTTGACTTATTGTAAATGACATAGTTTTTTTTTAGTTTTTTAATTTAAGATTGTAATGAATTGGTTTAGCTGTAAGTTACAATTCTATAATAAATAAATAAATAAATAACAGTCCGTCGGCTGATCAGTTCATCGTCAGTTCATCGTATTAAAGCACAGACTATCAGTTTCCCTTAATGTTTCATAAATTTTTCCATTTTTAGTAAAATTTTTCTTAGGACCCTTAATGTCGTTTTAGTGCGTGTACTTACTTGTATTTTGCCATTGCGAACTCTATTGTCGAGTTTTCATTTTAATATTTTTCAGCAACTTTGCGCTTTCATATTACATAATTATTGTTGTATATCTTTGTTGTAGTTATGTTGGTCAGTCGGCATTACTTTATTCATAATTTCCTAACACTTAGCAGTGGTTTTATCCTGATGGCCGCTGGGCTTAATAGATTGATAATTAATTCAGTGAGAAAATTGTTTTTGCGGTATGGTGCCTGCTTAAGAAGTACTAGAATACCGCACGTTGACTATTTCTTTATAAAATGTGTTTAATAATGAATTATAAGGCTTTTTGGACCAATTTAATTTTTAACAGTGTGGTTGAGTGTGGTAAACTTTTAATTTCCACTAATGCGAGTAGAATGACATTAGCTCATACTCAGTGCTTCGTTTTATATTTTATAATTTATTTCAATTTGATTGAATGTGGGGATCCAACTTTCCAATTTTGAAGTATTTTCTCCACACCATTTTTTATTAATTGAAAATTTAAACAAACCTATAAGGGATTCAAAGAAATGAAAAGGCATAGTTTAACAAAGTTTTAATTCATAAATAACAAAACAATAAGCATATTTGTAAATACTGACCGTTCTAATAGAATTATTTTACAAAAAAGTAAGCCTCAATATATTTTTTTATCAAATGTATGTCTACTTCAACAACGACGTATTTTTAAATATTCCTTAAAATAATTATACATTTACTTAACACTTTAATTCAGTTCAATACATTCACATAACGCAACCATTCCATTCTGAAAACACAACAGAAACCTTAATTATTATTAAAATAAAGTGCAGTAGGTACTAAACTAACTAATTATTACTTTTATGATTTAGTTTTGTGACGATTTATCTATCTTCGGTGTTCTTTTGTAGTGTCCGTACGTTATGCCCCCCGCTGCAGTGTGATACATTTGGTTAGGGAGGAAACCTCTCTCATAGTGTCTCGGGACCGGGTAGTGATGGTAATGTCTACCACTTGCCAACGCCTCGTAAACAGTAAGAGGGTCCTTTACATACCCTCTCTTCAAATACTCTAACTGGACCCCCGAGGGCACATAAGAATCAAGGAGAGACGTCGGCCTCCGCTTGTAGGGATTTCCATAACTTTCACTCGGCTTTGGCGAATACGCACTGGATATGAAGTTACCACCAGCAGCATACACTGGCTTGGATAGAGGACGGTAAATAGGCAGCGCCTTAGGAATATGGGCAAGATGCGAAGGAGGACCCTTCAGAAGCAGAGGATTTGGTGGAGGCAACTCAGATATAGTACCATGTTGCGGATCCTCTCTTAATGGAGTACGAGATGAATAATAGCGAGGAAATTCAGGGCTGGTCGGCCTGGTGTAAGGTACTTCAGTCTGAGAAGAGTACTCTTTAGGACTTTCAACTTCGTTCTCCTGTACTTCTTCAACGTTGTTTGTTTCCGTGTATTGTGGATTATGGTAGTAGCCTTTTGGCAAAACAGGAGGTGCAGCGATTGCCGTCGGATATTGAACTAGCGGCATTTGGTACAGCACCGGGGCAGCGGTAGGTTGTATAGGAGCACCCGTTGATGGAGCCGCGTAGCTGACGTAAGCAACTGGTTGCTGAATGTACGTTTTCCCCGAAGGTGTTACGTAAGTTGGGACTTCTATAAAGTTGCCTTGTGGTTGTATCGCTTCTGGAGCGGTGGGAAAAGCGCTAACGCGACCAACTGCCGGAGCCGCGTACTGGACTCCTGGCTGCGAGTTGGCCGCTTGTTCCCCATGATCATTATAATACTGAGGAACTAGATATATTTGCATGGGAACGTTAGATAGATAGCCGACCATCGCTTGCTGCGTTGCGGCATGTCCATATTGAGACTTGGGCGCTGCTACCGGCGTTGGCGGTCTTTCCGGCTGTTCCGTAACTGCATACTGCTGAACGTACCTCGGTTGTTGAGGTACTTGATTAGGGCTCTCGAAATATCTAAGAAGTCCATTTTTAAAGAATTCATACGGAAGTAATCCAGGAGCCGATGACGCAACATTGGTTTGTACACGTGGCTCAGATTTATCGAGATCCTTTTCTTTTTCGCTCTTTAGATTGTCTTCTTCGATGTCTTGCAACTCGATTTTCTTGTCAGCTCCCACGGCGAGTGCAAGGACGCACACAAGGGCAACCTGAAAGTAAAAGCGTACAGTGAATTGATTGAGGTGGTTGTCCGAGGCGCGTGGCCGGTGCACCACTTGACCAAACATGGCCCGAAGAGGCGTGCCGCGGCGCGCCTGCTCGCGCTCATGTTCAACAGGTGAACGGCAAAAAATAGATTGCAGCCTATTACGAAACCAGTTAGCTTTACGGAGTACTTAGAAACGGGAGCTAGCTTTTACTCGTAATATATGTGGTTAAAAGATTCCAACACTTTCATACATGCATGTTACATGCGGTCACAGTAATTCGTCGCTATGTCATTATTGTTACATTTTCAGCGCAATGTAATCAGCTTCCTACCTCAATGAGCTGATGATAGTGACGATATAATTTCGCAACTATTTAAACTCAGAGTATTCCAAATACTTGATGGTTTTTAACATTGATTACAATCCCAAATATATTTAAATTATATTCTGCAATGATTGATGTGTGCGAAATTAATTCAATTTTGTAAAGATAACAAGTCAACGTTTGAATTTTAATTAAAGTGAAACGAAATCGTCTTTTGTTTTGAGGTTCACATCACATGTAGCGGACGTACGGGTATAATGGTGAATAATTTACGAGTAGTTATGGCACTTTCATGTCTTCACGCGCGTTGTCAAAATTTAATGGACTGTACTGCTGCTGGAATGACACCTCGTATCAATTAACGTGTGCTCGCCTCGACATACGACTAGCGTTGATTGGTCGACACAAAAATTACTAATTTGCACGCCGCGCAACCTGCCGCGCTAGTAGAACGCGCGTAACCTCCTAACCATTACGAACTTCGCAAAAAATAGCACTATCCCTTTCAACGTATTAGGTAATATTTCACGGACGATGACAATACGAGTGAAAACTATGAGCGCGCAAGATCGTCTGTAAGTGAAGGATGTCATTTTCTTCATTATATTATTATATTCTTTCATATCCTATAAAAACTGAAAATAAAGCTTTTGACAGCACTTATGCTTATTCCATAACAATTGACCACACACAACATATTGTGTAAGTGCTCATAAAATATAAATGCATCGGAATGTTAAGTACTGTTTTTCTCAATGGATGAACGTAATCCAATAAACGCAATAAGCACTTAACCATAATAATAAAATAAGTTTTAAACTATATAAGTTGCCATCAAATCCCACGCTTGAATTTTGTAAAGGCAAGTTGTAAACAAGATGGTAAAAGAACTTGTTTATTGCCTCTAAAGCGGCGAATTTACGCAACAAGTTAAGGTCTTCTTGATGTTTTTGTGTCAACGAGTGTTACACTTAAGATCTGTAGATCGTTTTGAACCTTTGATAATGAGACATTTACGTAGTTTATGGTCAGCAATGACAAGAGGTTACGTCTTTTATGAAAGAACTAAAACGTCGCTTCGTAGCAGTATCTATTGTCGTCCGCATAATAGCCCGACAACGTTACTTAATTGCCTTGTCAAATTGCGCTCCTGGGTCAAAGGGTTTTAATGGATTACACGAGTCAAGTTGGTAGAACTAATCACTCCAATAAGAGCAGTGAGCGGCTGAGCCAGTAACATTAGATAATAATTATGGTAAAATAGTTTGAGCGGTTTTATCCACATCTTTATTCTACTTTAATGATCTCTATTATATTTTTAATTGGAAATAATGTATTTAAATACATAAATTCGGTTTCGAAAAGGTGTAGTGGAGACCATGGCTCTAAAAAATAATCATAACAAACCGACATATAGTGCATGGGGGTAATTGCGTCTGCGGGGCAATTCCGTAAACGGCTTTTGTGCCCATTCTAGAACGGCACACCGTTGTTAACTCTGTCGGTAATGCTAGTTCTATGGTTTTAACAGAGATGGCGGCGGCGTGACGCCATTATGAATGGGCACAAACGCCTGTTTACGGAATTGCCCCGCAGACGGAATTACCCCGATGCACCTTAATAAAGTTTACTTTCTAATCAGTGGTAATTGGTTGAAGTTCAAAAAAAGTGTACATAGTTAATTTTCGTTAAGAAACTGGAAAAGTTACAGTTTCTCAACTTAGTTCCTGAAGAGTCCTTAACTATGTAGGTACACTTTTTTGATCTTCACCCAATTGCCACAGCACAGCACAGCGCTGCGGGGCGGCGCAACAAACGGTGCACTAGCACTACGCTTTGCATGCTTAATTATATATAATATAATATATATAATTAATTTCATTTTATTAATATAATTTATTTATTTCATGTTATTAATTAATTATGATTGTTTAGTGTTTTATTTAAATACAAAAAACTACTAACTAAAATACCCATTTTTTTTTTATTAAATTATTTTGGGGCTATATCTAAAAAAAGACGCTATCTGTCTATAACAACAGGAACCCATTGTGTGGGGAAATTTGGTGCGTCTAATCCGCGATTCTTAATTCGTCATTGGGCTAGAGTTTAAAGGTTTTAGGTTTTTAGTCAATTTACGAGAACTTTTTTTTGAATAGTGACTTTCTCTGGATATTTCTAGGAATATTAGAACATTTCTAAATAATTTAATTTAATGTACCTAATTCTGTCTTCTGCCGAGAAGCATGCGGAACGAATACGCTCGTCGTTTAATTATTCGCTGACAAATGCAGGCAAGTTGTTTGTGAAAATCAGTTTCCTGTATCACATATCGTGCGAATTAAGGCTGTGTTACTTAGCCACAACTGTCAACGAGAAGGAATAATATTATTATAATTCAAATATACAACTATTGTAAAGCCATATTCATAGGACCGTTTTCAAAAAACAACATGCATATAACTGACTCGTTGGTTCAGTGATAGTGATCTTTAAATTTTAATTCAAATTCATAAATAAAAAACATTATGTTATGTCCGTAATCTTAATGTTTACGGTCAGTATATTAAGTAAAATAAATTAAGTTTACCCACCATGGTACTGCTACCGCATAATTATTCCATTTTATGTGTCTGTGAGCACCAAAAGTGATACTATTATTATTTTGATATTTTAATGCGTATATAATATAATGCGTAAGTAATATTTTGATGCGTATGAATGTTAATTTTATTTAGGTACTTATTTGATCAAAAAGCGCTCCCTGTTGCTTATTTCACTCCGGGCAGCGCCTTCACTTTTGTCAAACACGTTTTTGCCAGTCAAATTAATTAGAAATAAAACATGCTATTGAAACAATTTACCGCTTTCGATCTAAACAGCGAAAACTAATTTTTCAAATCCTTTTTGTACATATATACTTATTCTATTGATTACTACAAATATAATGATTATAATATTTATGTATATGTATTTGTACTCACGTTTTTGAAAACGCCTCTAACGATTTCGATGAAATTTGCAGTATAGTGGTTTACGGGAGCGAAAAAAGACCTAGGTCTCTTAACTGGGAAAATTAATTTTCCTCGTATTTTCACGGGCAGATTTCCCGCGCTATATGGTTCGTAATTTCAGGGTAGCTGCCGCCATCTGAATAGGCTGGCGGTTAGAGCGTTGGCCTACTACGCCAAGACTGCGGGTTTGAACCCCAGTATGGACCTGTTTTTTTTTGGTTTTTTATACAAAAACAAAAAAAAAACAAAAATCGTTGATAATTCGGTTTCGACCCGAGCGACAACGCTCGGTCTCCCAGGTAGGTACTAATCAATAGAATAAGTCCCAAAAATCCTCGGTAAATTAAAATGAGACCAAAATATATTTCAGGAAGTCTTGTCTATTCAGCGTACCTATTTAATATAAATAATAAGGTAAGTCTGCTAGTTTAGTATAATTTAGTAAGGCAAGTAATTTAGTAAGGCTAGTTTAGTAAGGCAAGTAAGTACCCAATCGTTTTAATGCCTGCATGTTTTAGAAATCTATACATATATATTTACAATGATAACAAATAAAACATATTATGTTTCTCCATTATTTTAATGACAGGACCCGACAGAATAAATTTTAAAAGCAATACAATGACATTTACCTTTTTCTTAAAAACGGCCAGCGTTACTTCAACAGCATGTTAGTAAAAAAGAGTGTGTATATTTCAAGAAAAACTAGGTATTAAAAATATAAAGTAAATAAAATTCTGTTAAAGTAAAGTTAAAGTAAAGTATGGTTAAGTTAAAAATATTCGAATCCCATAGATTCACCACAGTAGTAAGGTAAAAGCAACTATTATGGTCAATGTTCCAGTGATAAACAATAACATTTTTTTTATTGAAAACTTGGCAGTACCGGACATTTCATTGTAATGTAATCTAATTGCTTATAGTTTACCTCATAAGCTTATATTTATGGGATTGTTCTTAACTGAAGCTCTGTCCATAATAGGTACCTAATAATAGGTAACCTACCTTACTTATATACGATTAGAATCTTACTGAGATAAACTAAATCCATCAAGAATGTCTTTAAATTGGTGTACGATATTTTATGAATTTTAAGTACTTCTTTGCAAAATAATCGTCAATAAATAAACATTTTAGGTAACTTTTTTTTTAAATATAATAATGTAGGTAAAATGAATCAGCCTTACCTTTTTCAGAAGCATTTTGAACGAGAGAAACGGCGTCACAAATCCCAAAATCGTCCAAAACGTTCACAGAACATAAGCACTATTTGTCTATGGTAAGGCACTTCAGTAACACCACACAGCTGATCCCGAAGTCATCGCTTCTCCATGACGACGTCAACTGCGCTATGTCTTCATGTCGATCAGTAACCAGGCAAGCGAAGCAGTTGGAAATCCTATAATTTACAAAGCCACTGGTTAAAAAGAAAATCTTTGACTCATCCAATGACCACACTCGTTAATTGCTTGTTAACGTTGAGTTTCATTTTTGACATTATGGAAAGAAAAAAGCGCGGGAAAAGTGACAGCTGTCAAAAATATAATTGTTACTTTTTCCGAAGTTTATTTTTTTAGAAAAAGCTATGAACCTAATGTATTTTTTTATTTGAAATATACCAACTTTTTTAATAATCGGTGAACCGCGCAAATGCGTCTGGCCGGCTGCCCGGTTTGTAAGTGGTCGCGCGTATCGGCTGTTGTGTTGTTAAATACTGCACTACTCTACATATTGAAGTACAGAAAGGCGATCGTAAGCTTCTCCGGAACGAAGATACTACGATGTCATGATGTATTGAGTTACATGGAATCCGGGGATTTTATGTTAGACTAAGTTTCTTCAAGTTTGTAAATTCAGAAAATAAATTCATTAAAAAAAATAAAAAGCTCTACAAGCTTTAATAGAAATAAATGCATACCTTGTTTGTCCGATCTTTCTCCAGATTATAATATAAAAATGTATAAAATAAATAAATAAATATTGAATCAGAAAATCTCACACCAAATGACCCAGTCCCAAACTAAGCTCTAGGCTTGTATTATGTGTACTAGACAACTATACATATAAGTAGGTATGCTTATCATACTTATATAGATAAATACATACTTAAATTCACAGAAAACATCCATGACTCAGGAACAAATACTCGCGCTCACACACAAATACTTGCCCATACCGGTATTCGAACCCGGAACCGTTAGCTTCGTAGGCAGGGTTACTACCAACTAGGCTAACCGCGTCGACAATTATTTAAATTCCGAGATCAGAACCTTAAGCAAAAATTTGCAATAAAATTTCTGGCTTTATCTAAGGGTTAATAACATGTAGCTGGACCACTTTACGTGGCTGATGATCATGCCTAGGTCTGTAGAATAAATACTGATATGTTTTACGGTTTACCCGGGATGACCGTCAATTCACCATTGAGTCTTGATAACATTAACATCAAAAGATAAATTAAAAGACGTAGGCTGCACGGGCTTCTGCCAGCCAAAGGATATGGAGAACTAAGAGAGCTACTTTATATGCTCTATAACGGACGTTTAATTTTGCTGCAGACTGCACGAGTACACTCATATTATTAATTTCATTCAATAAACACCGTAACGTATATACAAAGGGAAGAATAATTATTAATTTGTCTAAGAATATAAATATACATAAATAAAAATAAATACAAAATTAACAGCTGCTGGTTCAACCCATTTGATTATTGATTAAAGGTTTGTGCTAAATGTGATCTTGAAAACGGTAGGTTACTCGTTGTATGTTTAACGGTTTTAACTTGCTAAAAACTTTTTCGTAGAATCTAATCAGCTTCGCTTAACATTCTGAAACGTTCAATAAAAACCTACGCTATTTACTAAAACAGATGAACGTTACCGTTCATTGCATAATTTCACAGACGTTGTCTAATATAGACAATAGGTAATTTGCATTACAACAATTTAAACGTACTGTAGAACTCTCAATAACCGTAATGTAGCATTTAAATCCTGTAATTACTGCGAATGGCAGTTATTATTACCGGGTATCGGTTAGAAAATAGTCATATTTACAACCGCTATTATGAAATCGAAACTCAAGATCGATTTCGTTTTAATGGATGGGCATAACTACTTTTAGGGATCGATTAGGCTGTTCATCTTGATCCGCCATTGTTATGTCACAAAGGAAATAAAAATTAATCTAATATCACTTTGAATTGTCGACGCAAAATGACATTAAAAAGCGATCCGACGCCTACGCAGATAAAAACCGTTGTATAGAAGAAAAACTTTAAAAAGAAAGAATCATTATAATTATAATCAATAGGTACCTATTTGACAGGTGTCATAAAATCCAAACTTATCAAGTAGTATTAATAGTAATTTTGAATTAGGATTACACCGTTACTGCAACTGCAACTAACCAGCTATTTTTAGTTAATACTTCCGCATCACCAGGCGTGGATTCTCGCTTGTTGTAATATTTATTCTTCTTTTATGTTTCGTTTATTAGATGCAGCCGGTACATGGAACCGATAACTCGTCGCTCTACATTTCAACGCGTATAAACAACCTATAAATCAACAGGCAACTTTTTTTATTAGAAAGTTCTTAATATAGATCGATCGAGTTACATACAAGTCGGAAAACTCTATTATATCACAAATGAGTAATATTACTCATTTGTTTTTTCTTTTATATTCTATTTAGTTTATGTCATACTAAAACCGTTTATTAGGTACGGTTAGGTTAGGTTTTACTTGTAACTATCTATTTCTATTTAGCTGGTCCAACGTGCCAAGGGACCATAAGGCTTTTAACAAACACCAACTAAAGTAAAAACTTAGTTATTATTATTCTAAGAATACAAAAATAATTTGTCATTTCATTCTCTTTCATGTTCTCATTCATCTATCTCAAATATACATATTGCCAATAGATATTCTACAACTTAAATAGAATATCCATAAAAGTTACATGACGCCATCAAACCCTTTTATTCTTCTTCTATTAAACACATTACATGGTATCAAATTACGTCTCGACAAAAGCTATGAAGCAGTAAAAGAAAAGATGGCGGTTCTTATAAAAGACATTACACGATGATTACGGTGAGACACGAGATGTAAAATAATTTATATTGCTAAATGTAAGGAGATTACGACTTAGACCATTTTGCGGATAGTATTGCCAATATCGAGGGCACATGAATCGCGTGGAAATAATTTACTGCGTTTATCGATGACATTATTTATCATAAATGTAAAATTGTATGATGAAAACTTGAAATTATTTAAAAAAAAGCCGATCAAGTGCGAGTCGGACACGCGCACCGAATGTTCCGTATTTCAATTTGTATTTTGTGTATTTAACAAAAATAAATAATTGAATAAGGATTGTAACCGTTAGCGCGAGCCCAACTCAAAATTGACCAGTTTTTAATCTTACCTGTTTTTCTTTGGAGTTTGTACTATAATGAAACCGATGTTTGTACGATTCATGATATGACAAATTCAAATAAACGTTTTTAAAAACCTTTCTTATATATAAGTGCCCTCATTCTAATTTTACTTTTAGATATTTTATATTTGTTAAGAAAACTGCTGTTATAACACATATTCTGACCAACTGGCTATCTATTACGGATAAAAAGATATAGCTTTTTAAAGTTAGGACAGACGGACGGACAAACGCCAGCATAGGCTAAGTAAGTCTCGTTTGGCACACCCTTTGGGTACATATTTGTGCAAAATGAATTAATGTATTTTAAAGTTTAAATACCAAACCTTTTTTACGAAACTATGACACGTAAGTCGAGCCACAGCAATACCGCGGTAACGTAACCGGTGATTAGACCTTATTGGCCAAAAACCATACCGCACAAATTAGCGAACATTTTTGCCGGTAATTAGTTACAGGATATTGTGACAGTTATTCGGAAAGTCACTGTAAAAGACTATACTTTCTCACTAATTAACTAACACTATAAGTTTGATGATTAATGGGTGTTTATGGTTGACATGTTAGCATGAATACACGAGATAACATTTGACAGGTGCTAGGGAAATGAACACATCTATTCCATATTATAACGTAAGACTTGACGCTTAAGGTTTAAAATAAATGAATGTTAAGCCCGCAGGATGATAACCGCGATTTTAAGTTCTTGATATTATTACAACGAAGTTGCATACGCAATGCTCATTTAACAAAATAAAACCAGTCAAATTAAGAATCCGCACTGAGGGTTTTGTACACTCAATAAGAACACCGATTATATGGTTAAGAACACGATACCCTTGCAATATATGACTTTAAAACGGACAGACAGCCGGACGGTTACTAAAAAGTGGCATAAAACATGTCGGGTGCTATGATTTTGTCTCAATATATTATCAGCTTATACTAAACTAAAATAATAAAATAACTATCTATCCCAGAACACAGAAAAAAATATTGCGGTCAAGTCATATTCAGTATCGTTTGAACATCATTTTGCATCCGCATCCGGTAATAAAAAAAACTTTATGGTATAAATATATTTGTTAATTTAATATTAGCATTAGCTGCAAATCTACATTATGACTATAAAACGGATTTAATTGGTCAATGAAATGCTTTTGTATCGCGATGCGAGTTGGTGTTCAGTTACTGGAGTACGGCTACTTGCACGGTGTATTTTGGGTAGAATACTGTCATATGCAATGAGACCCGTCAGGACAAAGCAGTTCGGTTTCTAAAAACATATTTTCATTTTCACTCATGGCTTGCATTTCCTCAATATTAAGGGTAACAACTAACTCCATCATACGAAGTCAAAATCGTTCCTAAGTTGTATTTTCTCCTAATTTAAATTCTTATGTGATTTGTTGCTATTAAGGATTAGGTACATACGTACATAAATATAAAAAAATATATCTTCGTAATAAAGTCAAATGTATTTTATTATTTTTCCATTTCACAGGATGTTGATGTTTCGTGACAGATAAATTTATATCATATCACAGTTGAGCCGTATAATCTATTTTGATACAGCCCATCTAAATTATATATGCCATCCCATCACAAACTAACAATCAAAATTAAACTTAAATATTGAGCACATATGAGTTGTACTAGTAATGATCGGCTGTATAATTAACGTAGTAAGAAGGTTAGTAAAAGTTGCATGCCTGAAGTTTTGTTGGTCGTGTTGCGAGGCGATTGTTTTCTTCACCTCGTGCAATTGTTATGTTTAGCTGCACTTTCACCATATTCAATTAAGAACTTTTAACTTTGACTACACAATGGTGAAACAAATAATGAACAAACACTTTACCACTGATTTTTTAAACTCAAAACACCTTATCCTGTAAAGTTGACTTTTTGTAGTTGCGTCCTTATTCGTAGGATACGACAAGATGGTTGACTTCAATAAGGAAATTGCTAAACAAATTATGTAAATCGTCATTTCGTTTCATAATAGAAGCTCAAGTGTCAATCGTTTTATTATAGAAGCTCGATGCTCGATTTCTTGTAGGATCTTAAAGGGCCGTTTATAGCCTGCTGTAAACAGCTGCATTTACAGCTATTTCTGGGTAACTAAGCGAGAGTTATATAATTTAGAATCATTGCAATGAAACACAATTAAGAATATTTGCGAGAAATATTAAAAGGTATTTTACCTATTCTATACTTCACATGTAAGGTATCGTATTTACTATACGTCAAAAGTACTATATTATATGCGAAAATAGTCACATAAATGTTATAATGTGTGTATCTTTCACCACACCCTTGTGAGGTTTATAAAGGGATCCCACTCAAATACAGAGCTTGTTTGAGTTCGTACACCTTGACTGGCGTTATTGCTATTGCATTACACATCCTTGCACACGTTTCTCAATCATCGAATTACTTGTTATTAATACGAGGTGACGCAAACAAAGCTGCAAATTATCGCCGATGCACTTTTCCCCGCCATCGGTTTCACTGCAGTACTTTCTAAGCAAGTGGAGCAGGGCCGATATCCCTAGCCGATGCGTTCCCTTTTGTAACTGATACTTGCCGGTGTGTCGTTTAATTTTATTGTGCAGAGGTTAATGACCATTAATTGAGTGTTTTTTCGAGGTTGCCCCCAAAAATAAACAACGATTTGATTATTTTTGATAATGTTATAACGATGAGCGTTTTGAAATTTGAAAATTGGAAAAATGTTAATCCGTAAGTTTTGATACAAACTTCAATCAGGTTATCAAGTTGCTTTTCAGCAAAATGCCCCCGCAAACTTAAGATCCATGAAATTGGTCATCGCTTACTTTAAGACACGCGAACGTTAAGATAATTTTCTGATATTTTCACGATTATTATTATTAATTGATTAAGAAAAAACTATTTTTATTTGTATAAATATTACAAAATTAAAAAAAAAAATAAGTTGTTAAGTGATTAATTAAGAAAGCGTTTACTTTTATAATGTATAACGAAAATAAGACATACAATCAAATTGTTAATTTAAGTTAAACAAAGGAAAAAATAGCATTTTTTAATGAGTCCTTAACTGAATAGGTACCATTTTTTTTAAATTCTCCCTTTTCCTGCATTTTTATTGTCGGAACCATCTCTTTAATCCAGTTATTAATCGAATACGGTTAACATCCACTTTTCGACTCCGTTTTGATATTTAGAAATATTAATTAGACGTGACGTGAAAAACACGACCACCCGAAAACAAAAAAGATCCAAATAAACGATAATTGCTGGGTATTCCATATCATCCAAAACCTGTAACTTTTTATTACAAAACATTCTAATAACAGGATATTTCTCGTTGTTGACATTAGAAATTAATAATCTGCCATTTTGATTCTAAATAAGCGGTTAAGACATGGGCGTTGACACGTCAGTCATATATACTTTTATCATCATACTGATTTAATGAAGCGATCTGGACTCTTTCAAGATGGAGTCGGTATGAAGACCTAATGATAGTCATTTTTGCCTCATGAGCAGTAACAGTGACAGTATGTGGTTAGACTTATTTTAAAACTTAGATGTTAACTTAGCCTAATAATTTTATGTAACGCGTCGCGCGTCAATTTTGATGATTTAATAGACCAAAATGGAAAGTTTAGGCTGAAATTAATCATGGCTATTGCGGATCTCGTGAGCACTTATTTACACTAAAGCATGAGCTTTGTGAAAGGCTTACAGCGCGGTTAATTAGTAGATTAGCGATTAGGTAAGCTCATCAAACTAAAAAAAATACGTCGTCATTTTAGATAGTAATAAGTGGTTTTTAGATTGTGACTTTAAACATTCAGTGTTAAAGCTACTTAATGTTGAACTCTAGAAATTCACGACGAAGTTTTGATACAAGAAACTTCCCAGTTTTTTGTCGGTATTTTTTTTTTCCACTGAGGTAATTATTTGACCACATTATTAGGATATATTAATATGTAACGCAAGCAGTATCTTAGATAAATACCATGCTGCTGGGCAGTGTTTATTCTTTTTATCTCAATTTCATTGCTTAACGCTCTCTCCTAAAATAACAGCAATAGACCACAGTTGCTGCCGGCTCCTAAAAACTACAAAAAATCCTCAATGTTCTTAACGACAAAGCTTTCTGAACTTGTTTTAATACATTTAAATAATTCCAACTTGTACTTAAGTTGTAGGTTACTTAAGTTGTAGGTACTATCCACTTGTCATTATTCAAAAGCAAAGCAACATAATCCGTCATTTTAATTGCCTCATCAATTGCTTAAACGAAATCTAGATCCATTAGATTCGCATGTAAAATAGAACCAAGCATGCTTACAAACTTATGAATAAACATTATGAGTTAAAATAGTAAACATAATTAAGCGAACACGCGGTGGCGATAACCGTTTTACAATCAGTCCAAACTTAAATTAATAACCAGCGAATGCAGATCATTTAAAATGTAATTGGTTACTACCAATTACATTTTAATTACTCGTCTTAAATATAACACGCTGTTTAATTATTTGTTCGCTGTTTTGTAAAGCCGTGTATCGCAATTACGTGGGAAATTTATTTTTTGACATTGCATTTTATTTATGCCTAATAAAGGTTAATAAGTTAAATGGGAAGGTGTTATGTAATGAGTTACGGCAATAAAAGTACAGTACAATTTGATTCCTAGGCCACTATGGAACTTTGTCATAGTGACAAATATTGTGGGAGACTTCCTAAGATTTGAATTATAACGTCACTTCAATATGGTTCTAGAAATGAAATATATTCGATATATTTAGAAGCTTCCTTAACTCTCCGCAATTTATATATTTTTTTATAAAAATGCTAACTTGCTAGTAAAATGTACTAAACAGATAATTTAAGATTTGCACTCGAGACTCTAATTTGATTACCTTTAGAACACTATATTTAAATTACTTACACGCATAAATCTATCATCTCCAAAGTTAATGCTATATGAAATTTGCGGAGAAGCTGTATCCAGTTTGAAAGTTGTAATCCGAAGGTCATTTTAAGCTTAGATAGTTAGAACTTAATGTTCAGAACTTAATGTTGTACTACTTATGTAATTGAAGAGTTCTGGTGTAAGAAAGACAAAAATAAAAGTTACTAGTAAAATATTTTTTGTGAATAGGAGTACTTCTATACTTAACTACTTAAATATGCCTATTTTTTTTATTAGTGCGGTTAATATATTTTGTAATAGGTATTCTTACTTTGTTAAGAAAAGGGAAGAAAGAAAGGGACGAGACGAGAAACAGCCGAACTGGTTATATTTACGCGCCCAGGGTCAACCAGCATGTCATCGTCGACAAGCACAGCTATGATTTAAAAAAAAATGTCTACATTACTTGACGGCGTCAATAAGTATAAAGAGTAAGGCTAACAAAGATCAAAGCCCCAAGGCATCACTCAACGAATTTAAAAGAAAAACAAACACCGTTTGAGATTGTTATCCCGCTGGTGTCGGCGGGAGCGTGTCAGAATGAACACCTCTTGATAACCAACCAACGTGACAGAGGTCAAGGATTGCTTCGGATCTAATCGGATTGAGGAACAGGTAGCTGATGGATCCGTGACAGTAAGCAGTTTTTTTGTATTGTTTCAGAATGTTTGCTATTAAGAGGAAAGTAAGAGGCCATAGGTAGTGTTGCGGCCTTTGTGTGTCGAAAAGCCAACATAACAATTATTCAGAACAAAACCGTCATATATATTTTTACTATCAAAAAGTTAGATTGCCGAGTCAGTATTAAAACCCTGTCACAGAAAAGCAACGACTAATTTATTTCACGTGACCGTCTCGTAATTTTGACAGGATTGTATGGCGGCTTAACAATAAAGTCGTTGACCGTATAATAATAAATAATAATAATAAATATCAGGGACACTCTCACACAAATTGACCTAGTCCCAAACTAAGCTCTAGGCTTGTACTATAAACATACTTATATAGAGAAATACATACTTAAATATATAGAAAACATCCATGACTCAGGATCAACTACTCACGCTCATCACATAAATATTTGCCCATACCGGGATTCGAACCCGGGACCGCTAGCTTCGTAGGCAGGGTCACTGCCAACTAGACTAAACGCGTCGTCAATGTGCTTACCAACACGTAAGCATACGCATGGGTAAAGTGATCTAGCTATAGCCTACAATTAACATTGTTTAAATCTGTGGTTTTAGTGCTGTCTTTGACTCCCGAGTATTCTCAGGTGACCAGTACGTATAGTTTGACCCCCAGTATTAAAATAGGATTAATTTATTTTGCCAGATTCGCAAAACGCTGCTTACGAAACTACTAGTGAATCTTTTCCTCGCGCACAGGTTAGCTTCGCACAGGTCTGGTGGAAACGCACCATCAAAGCGTCGACGTTGCTATGTGAGTGAAACCGAAAAAGAAAACCAATATGCAATCGCATTGTAACAAATATAGAGCAATCTCGGCCCACTTCAATCAGACCCCATATTATATAACAACATGGTTATCTAACGGTTCCGGTCGGCTGGTGGCGTATTTTGGCGGAACTGCGGATGCCAAACTATTCACAAATTAAACTGCTCTATTCTGTTCAAACCCTAAGAAAAGAGGCATTTTGTCTTGGTCCTCTGCTTAGAATAATAACATAGAAACCTAGTCCGTGCACCAAATGTGTAACCACAACTGAACCATTTTCGCTCACTCGGCGATTGGCGCTTGTCAGTCGCAATCACGTCAAACAGCGTCAACAGCTCCCGGATTTTAAATAATTCAAAATGACGGTTTGCGCAATAAATGGATGCCACCTATTATTGTGTTTGAGCCACACTACTCTGCCATCTCAAAAAACTCTCGTACATTAATAGTAGATTGTACAACAAGAGCATAAAACGAGCCATTTTACCCGAGGCGTGCATAGTCACGTCGATGGTAAAATGGGTTTTATACTCGAGTTTTACACTCTGCTTTTCACTTCGATTGCGAGGAAATAAAACAAGGATTAAGCATATACAAGCTCGTATTGTGTATGTGGCTGTAAGGCCTAATTGCCTTAGTCTTAAAAGAATAAATTAACTTTATGCACAAGAGCATAAAAACCCATTTTATGCAGCCTTCTCTCGACATAAAGAACAACTTTACGAGCATAAGAAGTGAAAATATAAGTATTTTATATTATATACTTCGTTAAGTCCATTAAGCAATTTACGTTGACGATCTAGAAGCTGTTAAAAACGCTATTGTATTGACCATCTTTGACGTAGTTAAAGTTCACGTTGGATGACATTTTTTTTAATTAACCGATAAGATTTTTAGAAAATGGTAAAAAATGCTAGCTAGCTTCATGGTGTATATGCAGCTTGTAGCGACCCAAACGTTTCCGATTTGTATAATTATTTATTACCTTGTAATGTTACTTACTACTTTTAAGTATTATTGTAGGTATTTTATGTTTGAAAAATGACCTTCTGCTAGATTTTCTTGCGGCGCTTCTTCCCTGCAATGATGGGGTTGTCTGAAGCGCTAGTAGATTCACTACTAAAAGACATTTCTAAAAGAGCCCGCATGTGGCCACTTTACTTAATAAATATTTTTGTTTTTTAATTTTATAGCTTGGTAAAAATGAGGGCGTTGTTAGTTATTCGGATCAACTGTAAACATGATCTAATTGTTACCCAACCCAACCTGCTAGTTTATGTGGTGATTGCCATTAGAGAATTTTGCTGCTACCACGTCAAACGTAAAAGAAATACGAGCTCTACAAAATTCCATAAATATGTTCCGATACTAAATATCTCAGCGCAGGTTGTATTTACGAGTATAACAGGAAAACGCTAATAACTTCCCTCTTTACCAAACGCCAGTATTCAGAATGTTCTTGATTGACCAGTAACTCAACCGGCAACTGTACTTGCCCATACCACTAGTGTTTACCTCGCTATATTAAGGATGGAAGCTCTAGCAGGTTAAAATAAAAGTGGCTGTGGGAAATTTCATTACCGAAGTAAGCGTAAGGTATTTTATTTTTCTGGAAAAAAGATTTCTTAAATAACTGTTTAATTACACGTGTGCTAATTGGAACGAGATGACCGTGAAGACTCCGTGATATTTACTTTTACCTTTCGATTACTAAATGTAAAAATGTGCCGTTGAGTAGTCATGTGTATCATTCATTATGTTTAACATACATGGTAGGTAAAATATATATTTAATTAAAATTTATTTTTGATATTTCTAACAGTTTTACAACACTGAAGGACAAGAATGAGGAAACGAAAGTCCAACCCATCATAGCCATTAAAACTACATGTAAAATGTAGGACTTTTATTAAGTAACATTTTACAATTAATAGCTTTTGCAATTATGTGTTACGATCCGTCAACATCGCTCATTTATGTAAACCTTATGCAGACGTAATAACAGATGATTTACCTTGCGTATCACTCGATTTGGGTTCGTTAAAAAATAGATGAACTAACCGGTCCATGGAAACTTGTAGTACATCGAACAAGTTTTGGTATTTATTTTGGGCTACCTACAGGCTGCTCCAATCAAATTTATCAAAGACTTTATAAATACAAGGTGGGCCAAAAGAAGTCATCCGATGTTGTTTGACTCTCTTTTTTTGAATTGTTACGCAAAAAAATAGACACGATTATTCCGCGTTCTTGGGGAGTGTATCGCTCCATGGCTTGTTCACTTGTATTTTGCATCTGTCAAGTCCACAAATGTCAAAACAGATTTGACATTGGCGACTTTGCAAAAATGAGAGCATCTTCCAATAGGGTGATTTCTTTTGGCCCACCTTGTACATTCAAAGCTCGAAAAATGCTCGCTACTTTACATTAGACCAGGGAAATGAAAAAAAAAAGGGGGGGGGGCAAATTATGGCCCGTGAAGAGTTTTAATCCGGCCCCCCGACCTCTGTTTTAAATTAGACGTGTTAAATAGTGTATGGCCTTCGGAAATATATTTAGTTAAGACAGTCTCGTTAATACGGAAATATGCATTTTTTATCGTAATTCTGGCCCCTCCTAAAATTTCTTGCAGTTTTCTGGCCCCCAATAAAAAAGTTTGCCCACCCTTTTTGCATCAGACACTCCCAACTTGATTAAAGATTTTCAATTTAATCGTAAATTATCATATCGACCAATTGCCTTTTTAGGTAATGTATGTATGCATATGAAAATTCTTACTAATATTCACATCAATATAATTGTAAATAATTTTGAAATAAGAACGAATAAATAAGTAAACTTAACTTCGCTTAAATTAAAATTTAACTTTTCGAAAATTTAACTCAATTGTCAAATCACTATTACCAATTCTATAGCTCATAGCCATTTTCTTACGATTGCTGTAAGACAACTATTTGTGTGATAAGCGCGAGTATTTGTTTTTGAGTGTTGGGTGTTATATGTATGTACCTACATATGTATAAAGGGTTATATTTTTGTCAGTGAGTCATACTGACCAACTTTTACTATGGAACCAATACATTTTGGCTAGTCAGCTGACGATGTTTTGTTTGGGAGGGTCGATTTTTTTTTCACGATTTCGGGGTTGGTCCCATAGTGAAAGTTGGTCAGTATGACTTACTGATTTAACCCCCAAAATTTGCGCACTGACTAAAAAATAACGCTATAATATATTTTTCTCTTTACAAGTATGTTTATCGTTCTCTAGTACCCTACAACGAGCCTAGATCTTAGTTTGAGACTGTCAATTTGTGTGAGATTGTCCCTAATACTTATTTTTTTATTTAAGTAGGTATACGAAGTAAACTCGAGAACACCCTGTATTAGGCAGGTGCGTTCGATTGCTCATCGCATTTAGAATGATACAAATAACGCGAAGGCAATTAGCCTGAGATCTCCTTTCACTGGGCCTGTTACCACAATTCACAGATTGTCCGCAGTATGCAGTAACACCCGTATTTATAGAGGAGTAAAGTCATTACTTGAGTAAAAGTAATTACTCAATTAACGATTTTCGATAACGAAAACGAAATGAGAACTTTATTAAGTAATTACTTTTACTCAAGCAATGATAATTACTATAAATACGGGTGTAAGTAAGCATCTTCAATAAAAAAAATATACCTTTTCTTTTGTCGTGGCAGACCACGGCGGCGTTGGCGAGATGATCTTGATGCGTTTGATCAAGACTGCTGGGAGACTGCCCAAGATAGGGTTACGTGGAAGGAAAAGAGAGAGGCAAAGACCCAGCAGTAAGAAATTGCTGCAGGCTATTGAATAATAATAATAAATAATTTTCTTAATATATTTTTATAATAATTTCCATAGCGGAGCTGGCTGTTCGTGGGGCGGTCTGCGCCTATGAGTGGACTGATTTGTGCGTATTAACTTATTGGAATTTGCTAATGTAATCTCAGAGGGTCTTGGCTAGACCCAAAATATCAGTGTTTATTACCTGCGGGGGGAAAACCGTTCTATTTTTATTGTTATAGCAACGGGTTACGGCAATTACGCAATTTGTGTCATCTCGGTTTTGTAAATACAATTAACAAAAGGTGGATTTATTGCAAAAAGTCTTGGTGTAACATCGTATGGTATACAATTTTGTTCACTTAAATATATATTTTGTCCTACCGTTTCTAATCTGTGTACTGTGCTGATAGCACCCAACAGTGATAATATGATAAGTATTACAACACTGCGGTATTTTATTCTCACGTTAATTTGACGCGTGGTACGTGTGCCACTTTTCGGAAATTGGTCGAACAAGAAAATTAATGCGCCTGCTTTACTTGTTATGTTTGCCTTTGGAATAAATGGGCTTCGGTAATACAAGTGTTTACAGTCTTAAGCAGTACCTCTATATAATTCGTGGTTTAATCAATTATGAGCTTGGAAACGTGACCAATTTGTTCTAGTTGTTGTATTTAGTAAATTACAATTGCTGTTAAATTGTCTTAATTAAATGTACCTACACAAAATGCTTTAGATATAAGTGTTATGGTTGATCACGAGGTTATAAGACTTATTTTCCCGTCAGTCAGATATTCATGTATTGAGGGGTCTAGCACTTAGTGTCCGTGTGCGTTTATTCTCTTGAGATTGGATGAGGTGAGATGGAATTATAACCCGTTGTACTAATATTAGGACAAAGTAATTTAGTCATATAGGGCTACAACTTATAACGACGATACAACTAATTTGAAGACGCGGTTAGCCTAGTTGGTAGTGACCCTGCCTACGAAGCTAGCGGTCCCGGGTTCGAACCCCGGTATAGGCAAATATTTGTGTGGTGAGCGCGAGTATTTGTTCCTGAGTCATGGATGTTTTCTGTATATTTAAGTATGTATTTCTCTATATAAGTATGTATATCGTTGCCTAGTACCCATAGTACAAGCCTAGAGCTTAGTTTGGGACTTGGTCAATTTGTGTGAATATATTAATGACTCCAAAATTAATCCAATATAAAGAATTTAAACAATAACACACGATATAATACGTACGATCAAAACGTGGAGTCGAATGATGTTAATTTTACGCAATTAAGTCCCGTTTTATTTTAACTTCAGATATGCGTGATAAGATGAGGCAATTGATCATATATTCATCACTACGTCACAGGTTGATTAACTTAGTCTATATAATACAAAATGAAAAATAACTAAATTAATTGAGATATCACACTTCTCGACTAGGTACCTAGAATTTTGGTGTTATGAAACATCCCACAAGTCGAATTTACGCAAAAAATTGCTAATCGACTCTATCTAACTCTATTTTCAAGTTTTTCGTATGAAAGGAGTCTCTTTCAGGCGTAGTATTGACCTACCGTCCGTCCGTCCGTCCGTTTTTACATAATATAGGTAACAGGAGTTCGAGGAAATTAGTATTATACTCATTAACACATGCAATTATTTATTCTGTACAATTAATAAAATTACCAACAACTGCCATAATATTAATAAATAACAGCATAACATAAAATGACAACTGAAAACCTTTAAAAAGTAACTATATTAATTAATACCACAATAAGCAGTATAACGAAATTAAATCTATGAAGTCATTTTAGTTTAGAGTACGATCCACTGCGGCTAGTTGCGTACGCGCTTTTGTAGCTGGTGTTGGAATCAGAAGGAACAAAATCACTCCCTTGTGATCCAATGTCATTGTCTTCTTTAGGCAGGCTCTGCGAGACGGGACTCTGTATCTTCTCGTACTCAACCGACGGCTGGGACGACGATCCATAAGAAAGATTAAACTTCTGCTGCGCATTCGAAGGATAGTAATTATAAAAACTTTGTCCTGGATTTTGACCCGAATACAAAAGGTTATTATAATTATTGGGCGGAGCTAACAGAAGCATGGTTGACGGCTGATTCAAATATGGCTGACCCAACGACAATGGTTGGAATTGAGGCACATTGTACTGCCCTTGCGGAGAAAGCTGGAACTGTCCGTGTTGGTTAATCTGATTCGCGGGATTAGGCGAGAATAAACTCTGAGGATAATTTAAGTACGGACTCGTATGATAGTTTGGAGGTGGCTGTACCAACAGCTGTATGTTCCCGTTAACAGATTTAGATGGAATAATTTGGTACTTTGATTGATAGCCTGGATTAGGCACAAAATTAATCGGAAGAAATTGTGATGTGCTCGGTGGAGGAATCAAGTTTATTTGTGGCTGAGGCGAATAGCCTGATGCTTCACTGGGCTGACCAGGGACCGAGTAATACTGGCTGGCTTGACTCGGGTAGAATGAATTAGGCACTTGAGGCTGATAAGAACTCGGGCTGGCTTGTGAGCTGGGATTCTGATAAACTTGATACGTATATTCTGGCTTCTGGGCTCCTGTGGGGATGGAGTTCAGGCTGGTCCCCTTCCCGACCCCTCTCTTCTTCTGCTCCCCATCCTCAACTTCGTTGGCGCACACCAGCGTGGCGAAAGCTACGAACATCTGAAAACACCAATCAGTTTAATGATCCGTCATCGTTGATTCAAGAAAGGCGTGGAACCCCATCAATCAGCTACCTACTTAATAGCATATTTGCTTTGCGTAACAATCACTCGTAAACCAGTAACAAATCGCCTGTTTATAACACTAATTCACTTTTAAACGTTTTATTTCATTCCAACTTACAAGAATCCTCTTTGACATGATGGACGTTGCAGCTCTTAGCCACATCTAAATTTACATTATTTTGTAGAAAACCCGCGTTGCGAAAGGAAAAGCGCTCAGTGCACCGTCGCATGGAAAAGTGCACTACTGTATCAAGTTCATGCATTTATATAAGCGGCCGTGGACAACTTTCCTAGCTCCAGATCGGCCGAGGGAAGTGACCGCTCGATGGGTCTTTGTCCTACCGCAACATATCCAGTTTGCTGAGAGAGTGATAGTTTCCTGGAGCCGCGGAAATGCACGCAGAGGTGCGTCTATACTGGTTCCACCTGTACCTATCACCTTTTACTGCTTGCTACATAGCTTTACCAGACCAGGTAACGTTTAATTAGAAATACATTACAATACTCACTCTGGCGACTTAGGCTGCGCAAAATTTACCGCGCAAAATATATTTTATATAATTAAAAATTGTCCTACGTGATAAAGTGATAATTTGGTCAATAATATTGGACTAGCACTCGTAAGTTTTTATATCTGCTAGGAAACCTAAAAATAAATACATCATCATCATCAGTGTCCTCTGCTGGACATAGGCCTCTCCCATTTTGTACGCCATCAAACATATAAATAAATTCCAGTTTATTCCATCGTTGCCGCGTGATTGGAATAAATAAAAATCGAATTATAGACCTTTATATAGCAGTAAAAGAATCCATAAGTACAGTAAGACGCCAATAACTGCAAGTGAAGGTATGTTAAAGAAACAAAACAACTCATCTCGAGTCACGCGTGGAGAAGGCACTCACTGTTTCCAAGCTAACCAGCATTCTGCAAGATTGTAAAGCAAATATACAGGTTCATGATTTCTTACAGGACTGTTCAACACTTATTTTTCATTTTCCCAATACTATTTCCTAATTCACGTAAGAATATACAAAATCAAATGCACTTAACTTGACGGTATCTCGGAAGTGTATAAATTCTCGTAAATAAACTGAAACTAAAGTAATTTCATGACAAATAAATCCGCACCCTATTAGGCACGTATTATTAAAATCTTACAGAGAATGAGCACCTGCAGGGCAGCTAGAACCAATTAATGTACCTAATCTACACAATATCTCACCAGCTTTCTAATCTTTCTACGGAGGCCGTCGAGAGAATTAGATCTAATTGTAGCATGTACTAACTACCGGCCAGCAACGAGCGCGGCACGATTGTGTAGTCCAAATGATTGTAATGCCTTCAATTTATTAACAAATAGACAGTTAATTGGCTACTTTGGAAGTTCGTGAGTGAGTTTGAGGTTAGAATAAATAATTCTGTAATGGACGATTGCGAATTTTGATAACAGGGGCAAGGAATAGGGGTCGTAACCGTATTGTACTGAAACACAAATTAAAAACTCACCCTGATTTCGCACAGGTTAAATATAAATGTGTACTAGTTAAATAACGTTGTAGCAAACCTTAGTCATATCTTACTCTTTTACTCAAGACTGTGTAACTCTTCTGTTAACAGAAATGTAAAGATTCAGGGATGTGATAAAGGTCTGCTAATGAACTTGCCTTCGGAACAAAGGCGGCTCCGACGCGGGTACGGCACGGCGCCGTTACGTAACTAGACCGATGTAAATTGATTCTGTACATTATTTCTTTAAAATTGTCGGAACATAGCGCAGCACGTTAAACACTTCGCGGCCTTAGTCCATAACGAAATGTAAAACCAGATGTTAATAAAATGGCAAAATAAAACGTTAAAAAAGAACCTGAAAAGAATTAAGAACCTTCTCCTTTCCTACCTACAGTAAAAGACTGATTACTGCAATACTGTTGTTTCCTATATTTTTCGTCGGTTCGCCCCAGTTAAAAATAGACACTTTATTAGCATCGTAATAACAAATCCTGTACCGCTGTAAACGCCTATCTCCTAATAAACTTTCTAACAAGAAAATTATTACACCATTATAGCAAAAAGATCTATTGGAATATCCGCATTCCTCGTTCCCTTTCATTCACAGTTACATAGAAGTAAGTAGCTGATTTTGATCTGCGAGTATATTATTTTCACATTACGCGTTAACATTATTTTTTCATTTGTATCGTTGAAAGTATTATTTATTAAGTACCTACTGACTGCCAACACTACAGACACTAATAATTTAATGAAATATGATCAATGATTTATTATTATTATTTACCTCGGACTAACATAAATTATAAGTATAGTTATTAGATCACAACTGTTACTAACAACATATGGAGAAATCTGAATTAAATGAATTTGAATTTGAATAACCCTTATTTTCTTTAAAATAAGATGTGTGAAATATTTGTGTGATGAGCGCGAATATTTGTACCTGCCTGAGTCATGGATGTTTTTTATGTATTTAAGAATGTATTTCTCTATATAAGTAATGTTTACCGTTGTCTAGTACCTATAGTACAAGCCTAGAGCTTAGTTTGGGACTAGGTCAATTTGTGTGAGATTGTCCCTGATATTTATTTATTTATTTTTATATTAGGCAAAAATTACAGTTATGCCAACAGCTTGACTGTAACCTTTGGAATTGCTAATTTCTGATTATCTATTGTTTGCCCGAAATTAATATGCTATAATTTTCACTTGCCCGAATTTATTTTGCCCGAATTTTATATGCCCGAATGTTACATTTCCCAGAAAAGTTATCTTACATACTCTTGTTTTCCCGAAAGTTAGATGCAATAATGATACTGATGCCGTACGTAATGTTTTCCATATTATTAAGTGCAATAATTTTATTTAATAGAATATTTAAACGCCATACAAAAAAAATTTATTTACATTAAGTATATATTTGTTATATTGTAATAAATATATTGATTGAATAACCTTTTTTTTAATATTATATTACTAATGTAATTAAATCTAACATATTTGTGTTCATTCACGACTGATATGGACATAAATGATCGAAACTAATGTCGACGGAGCTCCGCTGCGCGGAGCTCCTATTCCGCGTAGTTGAGGCGCTTCGCGCCTTGTTGCAACTCTAACCTAACCTAACCTATGTAGGTAAATTTTGCCTAATTCAAACATTATGGCATGTGACAAATACGGATTAAAATGATTATGAAAAATGAAGTTATTTAAATTAATATTATGGGAAACAAACATTCTGTTATTTGACTACTATGATAAACAATCAGTATATCATATGAAATTATAAGATGTAACATTATGCCATTTGTAAATTATGGCAAGTGAAATTCGGGCATATGAAATTCTGGGAAGTAAAGGTATACCTTAATTTCTATATGTCCATGACTCAGGAACAAACAATACTCATATCGACGCTTGAAAGGAGAAATGGGATAAGCGACACGGAGCAAACTTTACAGGAGAGCCAAAAAACCGCGCAAATTTTCGAAAAAAAATCATCATAATTTATCTATAAGACCAATTTTTGAATTAAACCTATATAAATGAACATATTATTGTTTTCTATATGATGTTGTGATTATTTTGCCCAAAAATGCATTAGTTTAGAATTTAGTGTCGCTTACGCAATTTGGTCTTTAAAATGTTTTCAGGTAAAATTATCTAAACAAAATGTTGAGCGAGAAATAAGTTCGGTAAAAGAGTCTGACCAAAAAAATATACTAAAACATATTCAAGTAAAATTATCTAACTAGAAATAATGCGGATTTGATGGTGAGGTAGAAAACTCTATATTTATTCTAGGTGTAAAAATATATTCAGGATAAATTATCTAACTGCTTTTGGACGGGTAACTTGAAAACGTAAAAGCGGTTTAAGCTAAAATAAAACCTTAATTCACTTCTGGGAAAAATTAGTGACCCGTTTAATAATATACCTTTTTATAAAGTATTTGATTTGAAAAAAGGTACTTTTTGGGATTCTTCATTATTTTTTGTAACGAAATATATTTAAAAAACTAAAAAAAATTAAAACGACTATTTTATGACATAGTAAGATTAGTTTTTTTTTTGTTAGATTGTGTATATTAATACAATTATATTTATAATAATACCTACCTACAGTGCAAGCCACACTAATAGAAATGCTTGCGTTTTCCCATACAATATTTCTTATGACTACAAATATGACAACTAATCAAAAAGTTCTTGACCAATTATGTACAGTTAATCCCTGTTGAAAACGTTGTTTTCATTAAATAAGGATTAATATTTGCTTTCATACAACGTATGAAATTTTTTATGAACGCGTCAGCTCATTTTTGTTCTTTGTACATTAGTTCAAACCTTAGCTATTAGTTTAAATTTAAAGTAAATTATAATTAGGAATATAATTAGTACTTAGTACTAACAGTGGAATAAGTAGCTTAGTATTTTTTTATTATTCGTCAAATTCGATAAGTCAATAGTTATTTGAAGGCAGTTGTACGTAGAGATCACAACCGTTTCTAATTATATTGCCACCACACTGTAAGCCTTATTTGAATATAATTGTATTACTATACGTAAGTGAATTGAAAAGTTTTGAGCCTAAGGTTGATAATGAAATTAAAAACAAAAAATAACACTGGCACACGCCAGTCTTCAATCAATAAATTGTGTCAATCTTCACATGTTTTCTCATCATTATGCATTATCTTTTGTTTTTCTCCTGTCACAATTGTAAAATTTGTGACGGAAATACTAAACAAGGTATGCGATTTCCATAATAATGGATCAAATTGAGCAACGTTCCGTAAATAATCAAGTACTTACAAAAGCAAATTTTCGAAGACATGTGCCAGACATTAGGGAAATCCGCCCCATCATATGCCACTGTATAAAGATGGGTAGCGGAGTTCAAACGCGACAGAGAAGCAGTTCAAGTAAAACCTAGACGTGGTAAGCCATTGACGGCAGTAGCCGTAACAGAAGTAACAGAAGAAAATGCCAATAAAATACTAGACATGATTATGAATGATAGGCGGTTGAAGATTGTAGAGATAGCGGAAGCAATAGCTATCTTTTATGAACGAGCACAGAACATCATCACCAATCTTGGATTCTCAACCATCTTGGATTTTCTAAGGTGTCTGCCAGCTGGGTGCCTAGACCGCTTTCAGCCGAAAACATACGCACACGCCATACAGTATCACAGGATTGTTTGAATTTATAATATTTCAATGTGATCCTAAAACTTGATTGATCTTGATTGATTGATTCTTGAATCTTGATCTTGATTTTCTCAATCGCGACCATGGACGAGACTTGGGTCCACCACAGCACATCTGAGTCAAAATCACAGTCCGAGCAATGGAAAAGGTGAAGGTCACCATCTCCTAAGAGAGCTTAGGCCATTTTGTCAGCCAAGAAGGTGATGGCTTCAGTTTTTTGGGACTGCAGAGGGGTCATAATGATCGATTACCTTGAAAAGGGTAAAATCATAAATGCTAAATATTACTTTACCCTCTTACAATGTCTGCATGAAGAAATAAAAATAACTGGTATGTTATCTAAGAAAGTGTTGTTCTACCAAGACAACTCTCCTGTCCACACTGCAGCGGAATCAATCGCACAAATACATACTTAATTGTGGGTTTGGATTGTTGCCGCATCCACCCTACTCGCCGGATTTGGCCCCTTCCGATTATCACCTCTTCCCCAAACTAAAAAGAGGCTTATGAGGACAAAAAAAATCAACAAATTAATATTAAAGTACAAGAAGCTATAAATGCATCTTTGAGATTCTTTTTTATTGCATGGAATTCTGAAGTTAGAGGCGAGATGGCAAAAGTGATATAGTAATAGATCGTTTTGGAAACTATGCAGAAAAATAAAATTGTTATAATAATTAAAATCTTTATTTTGAAGGTCAGGTTCAAAACTTTTTAATTCTCCCACGTACAAAGTCTATCAAAAAACGAATCACAGTTAAATAGTTTACAATTATGGTTTTTTTGTTTTTTTTGTAAAACTGGTAATTTTTTTGACTGCAAACTTAATTCGACACTAAAGTCCAACTAATCGACAATCTAAAAAACTAAATTCATACCTGTAGGCTTAACTGTTTAGATTGTATAAACTTACAAGTACTTTAACTGTAACTTTCGTAGCCATGATTTAATAATGTTTACATATTGTTTTCTACAAACTATCTAATTATGGATGAATCTCTCGTATAAATTATTATATGTTGCATTCAGATCACAATCATTCGGGAAAAATGGTTAATAAAATAAGAGATTGCCCTAAATTACATCAATAAGTGAAATTACTCTTAAATTGTTTGTCACTTGTCTTAATTATTTTATTTAATTTAATAACTTTATTGTCACTTGTCTTAATATTTCTACGTAACTCCATAAGCTGGTTAGTTGATGAGCTGTTTGTTTAGTAACAATGGTTAAAAGTAATGTTTTTTTTTTACAACGTTTTTTTTCAGGCTTCAGAAACTACTTTGGATTCATGATATATGTTAGTAAAAACACAATATTCTCAATATGTCGTACACTACTTCGTATATTAATAATTTTCAAACTTGCTTATTTTAATTGTCATTTGATTAAATCGTTTTGTATAGCTTAATTTATACCATTATTTATTTATTTACCAGTTTATACGAGTAATAAGAGATAATTGAAAGAAAAGACTGACTGTTGAGTTTCTTGCGGCGCTTCTTCTCAACAGTGGTCTCATCTTGGGGAGCGCTGGTAGACTCAGACATGTAAAAGTGTCTACAGGGCCTACTTACAAAATAAGGATTTTAATTTTAATTTTCCATCTTGAAGGATCTCGCATTTCTAATTCAGCAGTAAGTGAGATTGGAAAATCATGGAAGATCTCGGAATAGCGACATTAGAAGCCTTAGTTAAATCCTTTGATTGATGGACTTTCTATCTATGCGACGACCGCGTATGACTTAGACAACGTCTCCTAGCGTAGCGATTTAGGTAGATGGCGTTTGCACGGTCTAGTCGCGTCCGAGAATAATGCGTAACCGACACTTTTTTATTGGATGTTGGCAATAACCGACTTCATAAATTCAATTAGATAGGGATAAGCGACATGAGTATTCAAAACTTATTGCAGGTAAAAAAGGATAAGCGACAAAGATTTTATAAACTGCAAATAAGTAAATAAGGATAAGCGACAAAGGTTTATAAACTGCAATTAGGTAAATAAATATAAGCGGCAATACTTCAGATAAGGTTGATCAGGTTATTTGATCTAAGCTAATTTATATCTTTCTGAAGGTAGTAGGTAAAAAGTCACAATGGAAAATAAAATCGAATATACAGTCAAGTAAAAAAAGACAAACGACAAATCACTGATTAGACGCGACAAAGCAAAACTATCCAAGTGTAGTGTTATTTGTCCTGACAAATGAGTAAAAAAATCTTAGCTTAATTTAATCAAAACACATTTTATCTAACCTCCATCATCTAAAAATGAGTCAAAAATTACGTCGTTTAGTAACAAAATTTGTCCGTGTTTCTCAAAATCACCGATGGGATAAGCGACAAAAAAGTCGTCAGATGAACACGAGACGTAACTCATTCGATGCGGAAAAATCAGCCGATTCCAACGATATATATAACTCAATATCACCAAAAATGTCGCTTATCCCATTTCTCCTTTCAAGCGTCGATATGCCCAACACACGAATATTTGCCCATACTGGGATTCGAACCCGGAACCGCTAGCATCGTAGGCAGGGTCACTACCAACTAGGCTAACCGCGTCGTCAAATGTCAATATGGAATAGATGTATAAATTCCCCTGACACCTGTCAAATTGTATTCTACTGCATGCATGCTAAGCCCACAGTAACCACTTTTACGCACTCTTTATGGCTTTTCTCTTTACGGAGTAGTAATAGCTTTACGTTTTAATCCTAAAAACACAAAAAACGTTTGTCTCTTTACATAGCACGCCATCTAGTTTGCACGTATGTGATTAACGAATACGATCGACATCTAACCGTATTCGTAGCCACCTCATGGTTCGAGGTATCGTAGATAGTTCTTGGTGTAAATGATAGATGGCGTTAAAATAGAATGTATTTTTGCGAGAATTGATATTTTGATCAGCTAAATATCAGAATTCAAGAGTTGTTTTTTAAATAGGTAAGTTTTCATTTTAAAAAAATATTACTCATTGATTACCAGATCGCTAAGATAATCCTTGTAACCGGCAGTGATGTCATTCTTAATGATAGTTATAAGTAACAACCTCATCCCCAGTTCGTTAAGCACTAATTCTAAGTTCAAATTGATTAATAACTAACCAGGAACAGGATTTCCGATTTGGCTGTGATGAAAAATTCATTCATTTAGAACGGTAATTAATAGTATCATGATTGCTTTATTTGCTAGTAATTATGAGTAGTTAGTCGCTTAAGGCGCTAAACGGTTGCTGAACATGCAACAGTACAACAGGAATTAAAATAGGTCAAAGTATAAGTAAATTTGTTCGTACAGTGATCACTGATCTGATATAAATTTGCTCTTGAGTGAACTTGCTCCCATATTAGGTTATAGTATCATCAAAATCGGTAGAGCCGTTTCTGAGAACGCGATTAAAAATGTACAAATAATGCTCGTATAGGATTAGCTTAGGTTTTGCCTGCGTCTCTGTCCGCGATGAAGTCGTTTATCGCTATTCCCTCGGTTACTGTCAGATTTCCCGCGATATCCCTGCTATAAACCATCTACTACTCTATACCAAATTTCTTGTCTATTGGTTGACGCGTTGAACCGTGAAGAAGAAACAAACAAATACACATTCGCATTAATAATATGAGTAAGAATAGATGATCAGACTATTACGAGCTTCAGTGTAAAGTGCGGTTACATGTAATAATGTAAAGCCACAAATACATTACAAGACAGATTACATACATGTTATTATTGTCTTACGTAATAATCAACCCCTAACGTACAAAAAGGTTCGCCTATTTGTAAGATGTGATGATGAATGTTTGTTTATTGAGCCAAGCTGGAACATAATTAACCTTTTTTAAATTGATAGGTGATAGAGAAAGGAGATGGAAAGTTTTATTAAACCAGTTAAGACGTTTTTTAAATAAGCGTCTTTGACTTCAACGTCAAAAGTCCCCTCCCCCTAGGGAACCTACTCAAGGAATATTTCCTCCTAACCTCAAGTTTAAAAGTATAGCACTTTTGGCAGTACGTTGTCAGTCAACAACCACGTAAAAAACAAAAGTAAAGCTAAAGACCGTCAAGGTTTTGAATCGAATTGATTTTATTTGTACCTACCAAAATACACAAAAACCATGACAATTGTGGTATATCAATTCAGCCGCAAAAACATTCCATTTCAATGGCATAATAGTCATGGTTCCCATAGCCCTTAAACCCGCTGCAGCAAGTCGTGACCAGACACATAATAAGAATAAAGATAAATTCGGAAGTGAGCGCCACTTGTGCCGCAGACCATGTCGTTGAGTAACCGTGGTCAGTGGTGGTATTATTTGTGCTCAATTCAAGATCAGCACAGCAGAAGCTGCATTATGAGCAGTGGTCGGAATAAGTAGAGCTAATTTACCTAACCTTGATGCATGTTCATTTAATGATGTGTTCCTATCTCACTCACGCACGAATGAACATGCGTCAAGTTTAGGTAAATTAGCTCTACTTATTCCGACCACTGCTCATAATGCAGCTTCTGCTGTGCTGATCTTGAATTGAGCACAAATAATACCACCACTGACCACGGTTACTCAACGACATGGTCTGCGGCCACTGATTATGAACTGTCCAAAACTGACAAATTCCAGGCAGTGAAAGGTCAGAGATACAGGACACATTTAGCTCTCTTTCACTGACTGAAACTTGATAGGTTTAAGAGCTTATGATACGGCATCACAGTAAGATACAGGTCGACTATCATTATCGAGCTCTTTCGGGATCAAGCCCAGTGATGTAGACGTAAAAGAAGCAGAAGAGCAGGTTAATCACTAAATGTCATTGAATTCGAATTTAGTCTTAGGATTGCAGACATGAGATTGCTTGGAGATCCTACATACCACCAGGTGGCATGTCCATATGCTCAAACTCAAATTCAGATCCCTAGCGCCATACCAGTTGTCTGGCCTTATCAGCTGAGAGCTAAAGCTACATATTCGCGCCAACACAACACACAAATGTCCAAATTCACAACGAACGTACAAAACTCCTGACTTTCACCTAAACTAAATTGTAAATTAGATTTCATGATCAAGCTAAATATAAATATTATAAATAATTAATTTTGAATACATATAAATATTAAATTTTGAATAGTTACCAAGAATTCAAAAACCAGAATAGTTCGACGGTGAATCCGGCTTCGATCGTGAAACGTTACAGAATAACCCCGCAGCCGTAATGGGCTGTTTAGCCTGTTCCTAATGCGAAGAAACGGCTAAGCAGCATCGTATTATAATTTGGTAATCTTTGTTCGCAAATATAAACTTTTATGGTCTAAAATACGATTAGAATCTAAAGAAATACGTAATAATAAGTTGGAAATGAAAGTCAGTCAGCAGGTGTTCAAGCTGTTTGTTCTCTGGAATTCAGGGATAGATTTTACTTAAGTACGAGTATGAAAGAAAATATTTTTCAAATTTCTAAAGCTTTTCCTTATTCTGGTCCCCAAAAGGGTGAACTGAACTTTGAAAAACAAGTGTAATCAGTTGTTGTGGTCTGTTGACAAGATACCAATACACAATAGTTTCTATCGTGACAAGAATAGGTATTGCTATGAAATTCGTCTAATTAATTATCTATAATAATTTACACCAGAGAAATCCCAGGTGCGTTGCCAGCTTAAGAAAATTTGTAGTCAATTAGGAATATGTAGAGCTAATAGGAAGTAGTTTATCTGTCAATTACCGAACAAAAAAATTGCCTATAATTTATAATGTCTATTTTTAGTTCTTAGGTCACAGCTAGTGCTGCAAAAAGTTTGTTGCTTGCACAATTTAAGATTACGTTAATCTGATTAGGTATGGTTATTCTGTTTAAGGATAAGCTGGATGATAGAGCCGGATGTATACTTACTTTTAGCAACTAATACTATTCTTTTCGTTCGTGTATTATTTTTTAAGCCTTTATTAGTTAGGGAGGCTTAGAGTAATCTTACCGTTCTAAGTTGGTATTTAAAAGAAAATAAGAATAAGAAGCCTGGTTGACCTGAATGTTTTTTTTGCAGTTGGATATTTGGGTAACGTAATATTGCGTAACAATTATTAATTTATAAAGGTATGGTAACTGGCTGAGGTGCAAATAGCGTCAAATCATTTCGAAGTGGTTATATCATATTACTCGTTCGTAATTATACTTAGAATTAGCGAATTAGCCGGCATCATTTACAATTTAAAAATTACTTTGTCTTGAAAAAAGCCAGGCATTTAAATTACATAAAATAAATTAACTCTCTACAGCCTTTAGAGAGCAACTATGCAACCGTAAAGTACGTAACAAAGCTCATTAGTAGGTATTTTATTCAAAGCTGCGTTATTTTATTTTCACACTTTAGTGTAGATCTTATAAGCATAATTATTAAGAGTATGTCTTAGTAAGGCGCAATAGAAATTATAGCGTCTATTTTCAATATTCTTCACTTTCTTAAGTGAAACCGGTGGAGCAAAACTGATTATCCAAGCCGGAATATCACGTTTCCTCACTCCGTACCCGTATGTTGACACATTCCGTGCCAGGCTCCCGGATTTCTATAAAATATGGATTTCATGTGAAGGTCTCGGCACGTCTGAAGCATGATGTTTTCATTATCATAGGATATAACATAGGATAACATGTAAATAAGATGTACACATCTTTGAACAACAAATTTATTAAAAACAATAACGATCAAATACTATTTTGTAATAAATAAGCTAGGCTACAATAACTTACAACTATATTTACAAAAATTGCGCTGATATAATTCAAACAGGCATTAGTTTTGGCATTGACTCCGCAAGTCAAGCAGTATCGTAGGTAAGTAAAGTAAACAAACACTTATTGCGCAAAAGAAAGCAAGTATCCAAAACATGTGAAGCGCATGTGAGGCGCGCACAGCGCAGGTAATTAGCGGAACATTCGCAAATTAATCATATTAAAGGAAACTGTTTTTTCTACACAGAGCTGCTCACACATCCCACACAACACATCCACACACCACTCACACGTAGAAACGTGAATTATTTACAAGAACACTATATCTCTCCAACCCTGTGTATTAGGGACTGGCTTTCAATTCCTGACTGTATTTAATAGTGTTGTATGAATTCTCACTGAAAGCACCCTCAATAGAATCTTTAGCAGCCCCGTACATAGCACTCAAGCCACTGTAGCCTCCTATACTATATTTAGGGTAAGATTTTAATGAACTTTGGCTAGTCACTGGAGCTCTGTATGATAAACTGCCAGCACCAAAATTGCTACTGTACGAGGGTTGCGACTTGGATACGTAATATTGAGGGCTCTGAGAGGACGCAGAGTGTGCAGCGTTAGCTGGAAGGTACGATCCAGAAGGGTGACCGTAGGAAGTTTTCGGCGGTGCAGTCAAACCTGTGGCGTAAGAGGAAACTGATCCGAGACCTTCCGATTTAGCAGGGAGGTACGAGTTAGAAATGTATTTAGCTGAACCGCCGCCAAATCCTCCATGGGATCCTCCGAAACTGGCCCCGCGGCCTCCAGAGCCGAGAGACAGGCCGCCGTAGCTTCCATGACCTCCAGATGTTAGGGACAGACCACTAAGACCTCCTGAACCAAATGAAAGACCACCTTGGTTACCAGAACCAAGGGAGTACCCAGCATAACTGCCAGGACTAAGTGAGTGCCCACCAAGGCTGCCGGAACTAAGAGAGTGCTCACCAAGACTGCCGGAACTTAGGGAGTGTCCACCAAGACCGCCAGAACTTAGGGAGTGTCCACCAAGACTGCCGGAACTTAGGGATTGCCCACCATGATTGCCGGAACTTAGAGAGTGTCCACCAAGGCCGCCGGCAGAATTTTGGGAGTGGCCGTCAAGGCTAGCAGAAGTCAATGAAAAACCACCGAGATTACCACCACTAAGAGAATGGCCATCGTAACCACCGGAACCTAAGGAAATACCGCTGTGGCTATCTGCTCCCAACGAAAGACCAGCGTGACCACCAGACTGCGAAGGAGCACTGGCAAAGGAAGGAGTGCCATAGGAAGGAGATATGACAGACAAGCCTTGACTTGAATCACCTTGGACAGATGAGCCTATATACGCCGAAGGTTTGAAAGCATTTTTACCAGACGCAGCGTAACTATTACCAAAAGATTTATACGGTGAGTTGAGTGAGTTTCCAGATCCACCATGCGATCCACCGGGTGAACTAGAGGCTCCAGCAAAGGAATGTCCTGCATTCCCTAAAGAGAGACCACCTGAGCCAAAGGAATGACCAGCACTAGGAGAAGCATACTTGGAGTTTTGAGTATTCACTTGAGCGTCAGAGGGACTGAATAAGACAGGGCCAGTAGAACTATACGAGCCGAGGCCTTTAGTGCCAGAAGCGTAAGAAGGTACGCTCGGTTGATACTGCTCAGCGACACTGTATTGTTGGAATTTGGGCACTCCATAAGAAAACTGCGCCTGGGAGTGCTCCTGGCCGCCATACGCGCCCTGTGCTGCTGACTGAAAGCCTTCATAACCCGCCGGAGCCTGCAGGGTCAGTGCTCCAGAGTCAAGGCTGTGCTGCAATTGACTCATCAGTTGGGACAAGTCGCTGCCTACTAGATTGCCGTGGCTGGGCTGCAGTGTGATGGGTGGGAGCTGAATTGTCGCGTGACCGCTAGCTGGCAATCCCTCGGATGACAGTGACTGGGACCCGGTGTATCCCTGGCCTTCGTAACTGGAGTAACTAGGTTTCGCTCCTCCGACGCTGTAGCCTGCCCCTATGCTGATAGCGCTGGCGGCCTCGTTTCCCAGCGACGGAGCTTGGTAGCTGTGTGAGGATGAAGGGTATCCGACGGCCGCTTCTCTTTTGTCTTTCGCGTCGTCTGCCTTCCTTTCTTTCTCAGCCCAAGTCGTCGCAATGCTCAGCAGAGCGATAAGTAAAATCTGAAATTAAGAGAAAAAAACTGTCATTATACGTTAGTATAAATTAACGCGGACAGGGAGAAATATTTCGACACTCGAGGTTATTATAAACACACGAAAGAATGTGCACACGCGCGGCTACTTATATAATTAATATTAATCTAATTTTCACTTTCATTGATGCAAACTATAGCTAGGGAAACCCGAAACGTGTTTTAGAAAATAACGAAACCGCCGCGGTCGCCGCACCGACCCGCATGACACATCCGACAACTAAACTTTTATAACCATACATTTTAATTTCACTTTTACCGCTTTTACTTCAGGTTCAAATACTTAACACACGTTTTGATTTTTATCATTTCAGTAGAATTAAAATGTAATTAAACTATAATACTAATGTGTTCATGTGCAACTTTCATAGTTTAATTGCTCTTATTAAGTCAAACCGCATGAGCCCTCCGCGATTTCTAAACACTAGAAACTCCCGAGCTAATTTTATCTCCGGAACGCACTCGATAGTCACTGATCACACACTCACCGTGAGTTTCATTTCGTTTTGTTTGTTATGCTCGCGGCGTGGTGGAAACTAAATCACTGACACAACACTGGCGGACGGCTGGATGGCACAGCAGCCGAATTCGTAATGTCAATGCGTAGTGTCTTCACCGAATTTATAAGAGAGGGCGAGGAGCGCACCCGGCGCGCGCGCCGCGTCGTCGTGAGGGTGAGCGCGGACCCTTTCACTGCGGGCTGAAAGAATGGGAGCGACTGAGCTTCCGAGCCTAGCAGTGAGGTAAGGCGGAAGTTACGTCATTGATCGCTATTTGGAGCAGTTATTGGAACAGGTGTCGGCCGGCGCTGCTGACTCGGTGACCAGTCGACTCTTTGGTCTAGTTTAGACCGCCTTTTTTTGTTTGTTTTAGACGTTAAATCTTAGACTTTTAGAGCACCATTTAACTGGAGTGAATTAAATGCATGTTGTTTTTGTTTTTCATAATATTTTATTTAAAGTTTTAAACTACCTATCTGCATAAACAAGCAAAAGCCAATTGGGTTGCCAAATTTCAGGATTGTCCCCGAGTTCATACAAATTAAAAGTGTCATTGCAAAATTTGCAAAAGCGAAGTAATTTTTGTACCACAAAATAATGGGCTTGGTTTATTTTAATACTGGGTGTTTTTTTATTCGTCGAAAAAATTTTGGGGGTTAAATCAGTAAGTCATACTGATCAACTTTCACTATGGGACCAATCCCGAAATCGCGAAAAAAAAATTGACCATCCCATACATTTTGGCTAGTCAGCTGACGATGTTTTGTATGGGAGGGTCAAATTTTTTTTCGCGATTTCGGGGTTGGTCCCATAGTGAAAGTTGGTCAGTATGACTTACTGATTTAACCCCCACAATTTTTTCGACGAATAAAAAAACACCCAGTATATATTTATGTATATTTAAATCTCCTTAGAATGTGTTAGCGTCTCACCTTGCTAGTCTAGTATGCAGGACATGACGGGTGCATTATGGAAAGCGGATCCATTAATCTCCGAGCTGCGCGTGCGCTGCACTTTCGATGGTATTGGCGTTTTGCATGGAACCGCATAAAACATCGATACGATCTTTCTTTCATGGAGTATATACATATTTATTATTTAATATATGAATACTGTTTCGAACTTTGCCAGTTTATGGAATTACATATAGCTACCACCTTACATGAGGAAATCGCAATAAGTCGCGTCTTTACTATAATATGGAAGACATACCGGCTGGCTGGACACTGTACTAAGCTGTTGTAAGTTTAGACAATAAAATTAAATACGGTACATACTAACTTACTCCTCAAAAAAATGTAAGTCCTTGGAAGATGACCCTGAATACAAATTATTAAAAAGATTCTAAATGTCTGTGACACGTCAAAACTCGTGGGTGGACACGATATTTCTTAGAACAGAACGAGATTGTACAAACAAACAATTACAGTAAAACCTTGTCGAAGTCATTGATCAAATTGTTTTATACGAAGTTATAAATATGTCAGTGGTAGGGTAGATTTTAAAAATAATAAAGCAGTCTCAAGCATCTAGTCGTTTCATTCACTTTATGGTGGCAGCGGTGGTGATTTTTATTAAAATAGTTGAGATTATTTGTGTAAATCGTCATTAAGAGTGTTGTTCTGGACGTCTGTGACTTATTGTGTAAAAATGGAACACGCGCGGCCC
The DNA here is from genome assembly GCA_963241965.1 of Tortrix viridana. Taxonomy (NCBI): domain Eukaryota; kingdom Metazoa; phylum Arthropoda; class Insecta; order Lepidoptera; family Tortricidae; genus Tortrix; species Tortrix viridana. The sequence continues at coordinate 8,653,125 of OY725186.1, forward strand.
CCGGCAGAGCTGTGCCTGGAAGGCGGACCGACGCGCCGCGCCGACGCCTTTTTTTTTTTCTTGTCGCCGGGAAAATGCATCACGCATACCACCCAGGTTCGGGGGGACCAGGGTGGTTATGTGGGACTCAACGACCGAGAGTGGCCAGCATACCCACTAAAACCCAGCGGTAAACCTCAGCGTCTTTCAGGGAGGTGCCACAGGACTTCGAGCAAGCGCATTCTGCTGTGACACCTCAACGCTTATGACTCCGGGAGAGCGCCTTGGTTTACTAAGGCGCCCTCAAACCTCCGGTGCGCCACGGTGCGCCGATGCCTGGCGCAAGTGGTAAGACTAGTTCCAGGTGTTCCTGAAGGCTTCTGGAGTATGCAAAGAGAGTAGTGTCGTGCAAGCCAGCTTACTTGTAAACTTAATAGGATCTGAAGGTTACAATATATACATGACCTTCAAGTTTATTAAGGACGAGAGCCGTGATGACTACATATTTATAAATTAAAGTCCTCCAAGTGTTTGTCCGGGCTAATCTTGGAAAGTACTGTACGGATTTCCATACGGCTTTCACCAATAGAAAGATTGACTATCTGGGAAGGCTATAATTTTATGTACATCAACCCGTGCGAAGCCGGGGCGGGGCGCTAGTATTATATAAACTCTTTACCCAGTTGAAAATATATCGGATTATACGAATAGGTATACCCTACTCTTAAGCTGAACCTTGTTTGCACATCGTAAAGCGATAAGGTCGGTAACGTTTCTATCTGTCGATTAGAAGGATCTCAAAATGGAAGCACGCCTTAATAAGTCTAAAGTTCAAGATCCTTTGTTTTTAGTGTTGATAACCTTAACCTATATATTTAACTTATATATTTAAGTACCTATGTATTTCTCTATACAAGTATGTATGTATATCGTTGCCTATGGGACCCATAGTACAAGCCTAGAGCTTAGTTTGGGACTAGGTCAATTTGTGTGAGATTGTCCCCCCTCATATTTAATTATTTGTATTTATATTTATCCCCTCTCTCTGACCTCCGACCAAATAACTGAACCCGCCCAAAACGGATCTGCACAAATCAGCTACTTTTTATGAAGTTGTTAAACGATAGCTTGTATGGAGATTAATTATGTTTGTTAATGTTGTCAAATGTGACGTTCTCAATATAAAGGGACCTTATGGAGGCAGGCGGTTACGCCGTTTTTAGAACTGTTACTATAGTATTCGTATAGTTACAAGAATAAGAAGAGCGTAACTGCCTTCCTCCATAAGGTCCCTTTATATTGAGAACGTAACAAATAAAATAACACACTCTTTATGGTTTTCGATAATTTATTATAAATCATAAAGAACACAACGATGAGCAATAAATCTTGTTTTAATATTTTCTTGAAATTTGGAAGGTTTCACAACCCATTAACTGGTCCTGAAAGGAATTACAAAATATTATCTTAATTTTTACCATTTACTGAGACTTTCTCTGCGACTTGCGTTGGCGTTGTTGCGCCGGTAAGAACAAATAGACTCGAATTAAGTTTTGTTAGAGTTTCTTGTTTGGTAGTTAATTTGGTTGAGATGGTTTCAAGCTAGGTTTGACGTCAAACCGTTCGGCTATTCAAGATTATCGATATAAAGCACTTTTTTTTAGACAACACGCGGTTAGCCTAGTTGGTAGTGACCCTGCCTACGAAGCTAGCTGTCCCGGGTTCGAATCCCGGTATGGGCAAATATGTATGTGATGAGCACGAGTATTTGTTCCTGAGTCATGGATGTTTTCTATGTATTTAAGTATGTATTTCTCTATATAAGTATGTTTATCGTTGTCTAGTACCCATAGTACAAGCCCTAGAGCTTAGTTTGGGACTAGGTCAATTTGTGTGAGTTTGTCCCTGATATTTATTTATTTATTTTATATTTTGATCAGTTCAGTTGTACACCTTTTATCCTGTTATTATGTAATTGACAATGAAAGGCTGTAAGTTGGAACTTCCTGCCGCCCAAACAATTTCAATTGTTTGCGATATCGGTTGCTTATTGTTACATCCAACACAATCCCTTCCTGGTGAAAGCCTCGAGAGGCCGTTACACAAAAAATAGAAGAAAAAATATAACTCTTAAGTGAATTAGATAATACATTGATCTTGTTTTTTAGTAAAAGACTAAGATAAAATGAATACTAATTTCGATGAAGCCTAATATGATGAATAATAATAGCTTCGGAGCGTGTTTGGAGCTAACCACATACGTAATCTTTTTGACTGTAAACAGATTTTCAATACATAAATAATTCTAAATACATTGACGCCTTAGGGCCTGGCCTCATGTCCACGGCACGGCGCCGTACGCCGTATAACCGTACCCGGCCGCGCACCGTACACGTCGCCGTAAAGCCGTGCCGTCGCACCGTACACGGCACCGTGACGCCGTACCGTCGCACGGTGGCGGCAGCGCGCCGTTATACGGCGTACGGTGCCGTGCCGTGGACATGTGGCCAGGCCCTTACGGAAGTAAACAGCTAAAGAAAACACATGTTTTTACAAATTATTGTTTTATCACCATCAAATCCTATTTTATAAACTGTTTAAATATTCCATACACGTAATGACAAATGCCTGTAGTCACATGTATTGTAATTAATCTGTATAAAATAAGCCCCAGGCAGTACCGTAATGACAGTCTCCGACGGCGTTTAGGCTTCTTAATAGCAAAATAAGAGGTTAGACTACACAAAGAGCAATCATTTTCAATCAACCCGTCACTCCCGGCACGAAAGTTTGATTAGTTCTGTTATGACAATACGCTAATACCTGCATTGTTACCTGATCCGGCAACTGATCTCTAATAAATTGCTGGATACGCAATCTCTTGCAAAAATTATTTAAAAATATCGAACAATGATATTGACAACTTTATAGAGATAGAACTATCATCCGTCAGAATTTTTTTAGTTATGTCTTTTTCTATCATAGGACAAAGAAAAGCATGGTGGTTATTTTAACTGTCAGATAATATTATCTAGAATTGGAAAAATCGACCCTTAAGCTTCTTTTAAAGTATTATGACTTACTGCCGCACTCAGAGACGTCAATTAACTTTTAAGTTTGATTAAAGTTGCTGCTGTCACTTTCTTTGCTATAGGAATAAGACGCAGCAACTTTGATCAAACTTAAAAATTAATAGACGTTACTGAGTACGGCAAATTGGTATTATTATTTATTAACTTTTTATCTTTATGTTGTTAAATTTGGACAAGTTAAAGCTAAATTTCCAATAGGTTGGTAAAGTTGAGGTAAATGTGTAATTAATTAATTAATTAATACACAAGGCTTCCTTACATCAAAATAGTACACATATTTGCTTTACTTATAGATTTAAGTCAGACTTTCCCGAGACGTATCTAGTCATTAAGAAATCAGTGGTACCGGCTCTTATTTTTAGTCATAACTGTTGCACAAGTGGGTATTGTCTTCTGAAATTGATCACGTGTTCCAAATACTCGCCCATAAAACTTTTATTAAGGTTTCGTATTGAAATGGTTTTATATTATGTGAGCAGGGTATATTTGTTCATTGTTTTTTGTTGTGTCTCTGGGTGATAAATAATGCTGTGATGACACGTCGGTTCAGTCGGTTGTAGAAACCAAAATACGTACGAAAGGATATATATTTTTTTGTAATGAATAGAAGTAAAGCAGCAAAGTGCCATAGCCATGGGTTCAAATCCTGTTGTTGTGTTTTTTGACGAATGAAAATATTACTAGTACACCCTGCAAAGCAATTAATGATGTATTGTGAAGTCAGGCTCAGAGCAAACCGTTGTTGAGGTATAATTGGCTTATATTAGCTAGCAGAGAAACGTATGTATGTATTTATTCGATTACGTTATGTTATGGTTTTAAATGTAGTAAGTATCTTTTTTGTGATAAAAATGCACATGTGCAAGAAATCATTGTAACAAATGCTATAATAACCAAAAAAGAAACAATTTGTCACAAACTAGTTAGTGGTAAAAGTAAAAACCGCAAGCGAGTGTGCCGGGCGCCACTTATCAATCAAATCGAAAGTTCGTAAAGTAAGTAGCTCGTTGAACTCTTATCATTGCAGAAATACCTACATTACGCCTCCGACAGTTACGTCTCACGTTTAAAAGCGGAAAGCAATAACTTTTCTCAAACGGTCAAACCCGTTGCAATTTGAATCTTGTAGTCCGGTAAATAAGGTTTAAAAATTAGTGATTTATATTTATTTATTCTTTCGACATGAAGAATGGACTTGCATTACTTTATTTACCTCTTACTGGAATTCGCATTGCGAGTTTGTATACCAATCAATTGTAGAATAGTGATCTGTTGTTATGCATGCATCAGTTGCACAAAAAGTGGAGCAATGACGTCATGGACATGAGGTCATAATGAAGCCTTTGAATGGACATTTTCACTTTCAAGTATGCTGTTTAGGTATTGCTACAAGGTGCTTTTTGTGTAAGATGCCTTAACTTATAATTTTGTTAATTGCCCTTAAATTTTGGGACAGATGTTGTTACATAAAATCATCGTACATTTAAGTAACTATAAACATTTAATTGTTGGGCACAGACTTTTTTATTAGGTACGCTATGTTATCACAGATTTGTAGATGTTCTTTCATACTAATATTATAAAATACGTAAGTTTAATCTGTTTGTTTTGTTTGGAGGCAGGCCCTTGAAATGGGACATACATAGATATTTATTATGCTGACAAATTACTCGAAGAGAATTTGGATTTGAGTAATTCTGTATGCAAGTCGCAAGCAAAAGTTTGTACATTACACTAGTTGACCCAAAATCAATATTACTATTAAGTAAACACAAATCAACCGTCAACTTGCTTCTCATTTCTATCACATTTGCATTATGCTGTAAATGATCCGGTTCCATTCGAATGACTTTCAATATTCGAGTATTTGACACGCAAGATGAAGTGGCGAATCGAGTGGTCAAGTTGTTTCCATAAAACTGTTTGTGTTGTAAATTGTAGCATTATTTATGCGACCTTTAGTTTAGACTGAGGTCACGAGCACACTGGGCGGTGCGATCTGCGACAAGCGATTCCAATAAAACAACGGGGGGTGTATTCTGAACTACTAAGTTCGTGGCACCGAACCGGATAGTCCTATATGATTATAACTCTGTCATTCTCACTGCCTGGAACTTGGATGATTTTCTTATTTTAAAATATGGGTGATTTGCAAAAATATTGTACATAGTTAAGCGTGCTCAATTAAGGAACAAACGAATTTCATTTTTTGTGACGAAAATTAGTCATACATTCATATGGTTAATTTTCGTTACACAAAAATGAAATGAAATGAAATGAATTGGAAAACGGCGAATAGCATTTTATGAAAATAAATTACTGTAGAAATCTGAATTCTAAGAAAATTTACAAAGCATATGTGATTTACGTAATATTTTATGGCAGGTAGGCTATTTTAAGGAGACCAGTTTCTCAAACCTGAACCTAAAACAGTATCATTATTATGAATAATTATAACATAACTAAAAATATTTTAAGTATTTCGAGTTTTGGCTGTAAAGTGTGAGGACACGAATTATTGAAATGACTTATTTAGAATTGAACATTTATTTACATATTATTATTTTTTTAAGTAAAGTTATATATTTAACTTATTTGTTTCACTTAAGTAACTATTATTAAAATATCATCAATATTACTAATTAAAAACAATATTTTTAAACAATGTACCATCAATTACTTTCTATCACGATGTCGCTTCTGTAACATTATTCTTTGATCGATTGCTTTTTATTCCTGGATTTTTCCTGGACGATTCTTCGGCGTTTTAACCGCGCCGTCATTGTTGTATTTGCACATTATTCCAGATAACTACTGCTACTTCTTCTATTTATATCAAAATTAGCTCGTAGTTATCATTATTTTCGTCAATATATTGAAGACAACGGGAAATCACTTGATATGCACCTTATCTGCTTATCTGTGGGTGACTACGACCAAAGACGCCACTGTAGCGTCTTTTCGACCTATCATTTTCCGCGCGCTAATACTCGTAACATATCTACCTCTTTTATATATTACAATATCATTAAACCCAGTGTAGACTCAGCCTCACGGTGGCATGTAGTGACAACCTTACATAATACGTTACATATTTTATGCACACGAAGGCGTTATTAAAAAATGATCAGGAAGGGTGTGGCAACAACCAGTCGTGATAACTGTGGAAGCAGTAATACTAATGTGTTGCTATGAAGCGTTAATACACAATGTAGAGATATTATTGATCTGGATTATCATACTTGTAATGGAAACAGTTCACTAAGTACTGTATAAGAATCTTCCTACATAAAAAAATGTTACGCACCTACATGAACGTAAAAGAAGAAAGGAAATTATAACTGGTTTACATTTTGAAATGGCCTATTTTTCTGTCACTACGTTTATACTAGTCAAAAGGCTGAATAAGTATAACATTAGCTAGTGACACAAAGAATAAAACCACTGCGTAATGTACGACTATTGGTCGATACCCATAAATGTAGGTAAATGCGACCTAAATAAATAAATATCAGGGTCAACCTCACACATCACTCATCTCACTCATCTTTTTATAGTTGAGTGTTCTAGCTCACCCTAAACAATGTCGAATCGATAATTGTCAACGTGACGGATAAATGTATAGCTAAATAACATGACAAATCTCTTGGTTGTTATTAAAGTAATCTAACTTCTATCAAGATGAAGTCAAAACTATTTTGTGATCTCCGTTTCAATTGCCGCTTTGTATTTCTTTCCGGATGATTACTGGTGACAAGTGCGACAACGCCGACAACCTACCGAGTTATTGAGATGGAATTATGTAATTTGTTTTTAACATAACACCATCAAGCTGCTTAGTTGTGTCATAATTTAACAACTACATGAGGATTTAGACTGTACTAAGTTGTATGTTAAGGATTCAAATAAGATGGAATATAATGAAGATACAAGTTTAATTAGAAGGCTTACTATTATTAGAGGAAAAAATGCAGAGTAAAAGAGGTCTCCTAAATGTATTCTGTAGTTCATGTTTGATCGAACATTACTGGGAATAAGTTCGCTGACCTACATTGAATAGTTAGATAAAAAAAATAGAGCAAATGACATTTAACGCGTTTCATCACTGAAAAATATTAACTACTAACAAAAAATAAATATTTAATTGCAAAATAATTAAATTGTTCGGTTAAATTATAATGGTCTATTTTAAAACCTTTTCAAATTGGTTAATTTTTGTAAGTCCCCTTGGCTGTCAATTATGATGACCAATGCCAGAAATTAATCTAAGCGTAGCGTGCAGTAACTTACTACCAGGTAAGTATATAAACATTCTAAACTATCACAAGAAGAAAGTTGTAACGAGTCGGAAACTCGATACCACGCAACACGTGTTTATATTGTAACAGAACTCATATGGGTCAATTTCAACAATGCACGATTTTATGCCAATTTAGGTGGCGAGATGAAAATTAATATTTTAGGAAAAATTTTTTGCTGATAATTTGCTAAAAAATATTTGAAATTGGAATTTAAAATGGGATGCTATTATTTGTAAAACTTTAGAAGATATTAAGAATAATAATTTGAGCTGACCACCTGAATTTAATTGACGTGCCACCTAAATTTAAACGCCACCTAAATTTGTTTTTTATATAATTATTTAAATTTGGATATTATTAACTACTAACCAATTCATTAATAAAATAATTCTAATAAATCGAAACAAATTTCAGTAATTAGCTTTTGTTTTTATTGATCATGTGCAAAATGAAAATGAAACAATCGTGTACTCAGTAATGAATTGTCTTCTTTTAAATTAAAATTTATACGTAATTATATCACCCAATATAAACTCAGGTTAACTCTCTAAAAATAATAAATAAACAAAAAATAATGATATTTAAATTTTATAAAATATTCCTTTTTCGTTCCCGGTCTATTATAACCTTCTCTCAATGCAAGATATTTTTTTGCGTTCACATACAGCATTTTTTCCCTTCCTTCGTCTGCTTATTTTTAGGCATCATTCTAAACAATAAATTATAAGTTTATTGATTAATAAGCGCAATAAAAAATCAGCTTGTATGCTTCGTTTATTACAAACTCTGAAATTTTTTAATAGAAAAGCTTTATAAATAAGGTTTACGCAATTACTACACGAGTCAAAACAACGAGAAACTTTTTTGTAATTTATAAAATTGTAATAAAATTTAAGAATAATGGCAAAAAACGTTAATTTATAATTTAAAAGGCGCAAAATAAGCCAAAAATATGCAATGCCCACCTTAAATTGCGCCACCGAAATTGGAAATATGTCAAAATGGTGCTCTAAAACAAATAATCCTTGTTTTACAATTTTAAAATATATGCTATTGGAGAAAGACAACAAAAGGCTATCCTTAACGTTTATCTTTCAATGAAAACCTTATTAGAATAAACATATAAATGAGCCACCAAAATTGGAAATTTTTTGACCCCATGCCAGCGGAGATTAGTACTTACATGATTTGCTGGAACTCGGAGCGACATGACACATCATTATTTAGGTAGAGTGTTAGATGGCAACCTAAGTGACCAGGAAGAGAGAGGCGGCGGTGATCAACGCGTTACGAGTGAAGTTATAAAGGTTTAAAATTTGCCCACCCAAATGGGTCCTCGCGCGCGGACATAATGTAGGCATCGGTTACGACTTATAATAGTACAAATAAATAATCGGTACATGTTTCCAAATATGCTATATCTTATACAGATTTAAGATATAGTAACCAAATAACGCAAACGTACACCTGTTACTCAGAATATTTTTTTTTAATTACCAAACCAGCACTAGGACGCGCCACCCAGTCTTGGTTTTAGCTATTTAAATATTTTTTTGAGTTATTTAAATTTAACACAATTAGGTAGTTTTACCGGAAAGCAGTGGGGAATAATGAGCTTTATAACATAAAAAATAAATTTCATTATATTTGTCATATATCACCTCGATTTTCAGCCTGGACACGAAAAAAAACGCGCTCAGAAATTGACCCATATAATTTCCTCGGTTTTATAACCATAGAGTCGTGGTGTTACGCCATGAAAGATGCCGGACCGGTGGATTTACCTAACCTTGTCGTTTGTAATTTTTACGCTTAAATGACCCTGACTTTGACTTAGCGTTGCGTAGTTTTGATTTAACTGACCAAGTTAACCTGGTGAAATTTAATCGATTTTTTTATCTGCATGTATGATATGACAGTAAAGCAGTTCGATACACTGTTTGATGATGTCATCGACTAATCTAATCGCTAATCGAAACCGATCTCATGAGTGAAAGGGTCTAGGGATCCTATGATCACCTTCCGCTTCTATCATCAAACCAGCACCACGACACCATAATATGGCAAGACAATTTGACACCGAAAACTTTTTTTTTACCTTTGACACCAAAAACTTTGGTTGACACCGGGATACGTGAATTCAAATAAAAGTTTGTAAAACATTACATTACCCTTCTTTTAATTTAGTTGGGTAAAAACAGATGCCGATCGCAAGGGCTGAAAACTGCTAATGAATGTAATGTACCTAGTATGATTAAATAATTCAAGCTGTAATTGCCGGCAACTAAAAATCGTCATAATTAATGGTATATCTTATCCGACAAGTCGCAGAACCAGTCCAAGGGCTTCGATTAGACATTCAGAGATACCATGCATATTCAGTGCCAATAATTAAATAAAAGGTCATTTTTTGTATAAAATAAACAGCAATTCCAACTATCCATGTAAAATTTATTTTGTCCAATCAATCAATATAACCCCACGGGGGTACATGTATGTATGTTTCGTTATTCCACCACTAATAGTCATCATCGTCATCATCACCATATCAGGACGTCCACTGCTGGTCGTAGGCCTTCCCCAAGGATCTCCACGACGGCCGGTTTTGCGCTACTCGCATCCATCAGCTACCTCTACTTTGAGGAAGGCCTGCCAACACTTCGCTTTCCGGTTCGCGGCCGCCACTCTAGAACCTTTCCACCCCAACGGCCATCAGTTCTACGAGCAATGTGCCCCGCCTACTGCCACTTAAGATTCTCAATTAGCTGGGCTATGTCGGTGATTTTGGTTCACCTGCGGATTTCCTCATTCCTGATTCGATCACGCAGAGATACGCCGAGCATAGCCCTTTCCATTGCCCTTTGGGTGACCTTGAGCCCATTGTAAAGGACCATGTCTCTGTTCCATAAGTCATCACTGGCAACACACTGGTCAAAGAATTTTGACCATAGACACTGCGGTAACTGGGACAAGAATATGCTCCGTAGCTTACCGAACGCTGCCCTGCCGAGTTGGATTCGGCGATTGACCTCTTTCTCGAAGTTGGATCTACCTTGCTGGATTACTTGTCTTGGTAAACGTAATGATCATCAACTTCGAGCGTAGAGTTTCCAACTATTAAAGGAGTGGGTGCAACATAGATGATTGACATAACTTTCGTCTTTTCCATATTCATGATGAGATGTTATATCTCCGAAACTGTTCACTTTGTAAACTGCTCATATTATAGTCATGGCTGAGACCTTGGAGGAACTGGGCACAGTGGTCGATGACCTCAGTAGAGTTTCTCAACCCAACTGGTAAATGCTCCTAATGTGGCTCCTAAGTACATGGTATTATTAAAATTCTTATATTAACCCTATAATTAGATAATACCTACTATAAGACGCAATTAAAAATTACACATAAAAATATGATTAATTTGATAATTATCATTGTCAAGTGAGATAGCCGGATTTTTAAAGCAGGTTTTTAATAAACTATACGAGGAACCCTCGCGATGATGGCTGCGTACACTACAAATTCTACGATGATCATAACCGCAGATACTGTCAGACTACCAAGTACTTATACATTTTATTATTACATTATGTCACGTAATAAATTGCTACATTATTTGAACAGACTTCCAATAGTCTTATTTTTTATCGTCGTGCACTGTATACGTTATCGTCGTGTACTGTTTAAGTTATCGTTGCATCTCAGATGTTATCGTTTTAGAGCAGCCACTACTAACGCGAATGTTTTGCATTGGTTGGAGAAAAGGCCTCGTAGGAGAGACCCACTTTCCCGAAACTTGTCCGTCTGGTACATTGTGTATTTAGGAAAGTTGTATTTCTATTCTGTTGTAAACAAGTGTAATACAAGTAGTTTACTGTTGGGTGAGCAATCAGTCGAATAACATGTCAATTACTTTCATTACTAGCTAACGTTTTAAGCATGTGCTTCGTGATTCATTCAAGGATTGAAACTGACAACGCTTGAAACGTAAATAATTATGCATCGACATATAGACCTCAAAAAAACCTTTTCAAAAATCATTACTTATATTTAATTCTGACAATTGAATTTGAATTTGAAATGTATGGACATTGCAAAATATTCCAATTTTAGTATGTTTGGTACACGATCTTAATATTTATTAATGGCACGGAGAAGGTAAACGCAAAGGCATTTTATTTAACCCATCACAAACCATCAATGAATTCCAGAGAAATAATGAAAGCTATCTCCAATTTTTTGACTCAACTATTGCAACATATTTATAATGTTCACACATTAGATAACTTTTGAGTTATGAATTACTGCATAATATTACCACCTAACGAACTTTCTATGAATTCGAGAAGATAATGCGAAGCGATGTTATAAAGGTGTTACATATGTATGCGTAACTTAAGCAGTAATAATAAACAATCATGTCGTTATGTGCCAGTAATAATGTAATTATGGATCAACGACGAGGTATGTTATTGTTGCGCCAATATGGCTGCTGTTGTTTGAATTGATATGTTAATTATATCGATTTATAAACGGATTCTGTACGTGGAGTTACTTTGACGGCAAGAGTAGAAGTAGAGCAATACTTATAGGGACGTGCAAGTGTTATATCAGGTAGGGTAAAAACAATGGGGTAGAATTACTTATCCTTATCAAGTTTTAATGAAAACCCTATTGTTAGGCTAACCTGGGAGGATTTCCTTAATGCCTTTATTGTTCTTATGCACTTGAGTAACTTACCGATCATACTTTTGGTAATGACTGAAACTGTGCCGACACCATACTTAAATCTTGGTTATGTTAAAGGATGCCATTGAGCATTAAGTCTGCCATTTTTACTTTATTGTGTAAATAAATAGGTCGATTAGGTTTAGGATTTGAAATTCACAACATTTTCTCAATATTTTTATGCCCCAGTTATGCCCGAAAAAACTTTATGAGGTTAACTAATGTTTTACTAAGACATGTTCTTAATTATGTGTTTTCATTTATACGAAACAAAAGTAAAGCAATACATACATTGGAAATTGATCAAATGAGAAATTACTGTCATTGTTCAAAAGTGCCACGAAAATGCCGGTCTCAGAATATACTGGTTGATCTGTGACTTGCTAAAAAGCGAGTCATCTTCTTTTGCACTTTCGTAAACAAGGATGTTTTACGCAACTCTGTTTACGTGACGATTCCAATTGACTCACAAATAAAACAAAATCCGGTTTTTAACGAAATGCGGGCAGGGTTAGGTCACAAACCAATTACCATCATTTAACAAAATTATCTTCATGTGACGCAATTGTCTTAAAAACTTATCTTACGGCCTGCTTTTGAAAGTATCTCTTCTGATACGCCAAGTTCCTTCCTTACGTAACTGGATGCTACGTTCAGAGTCTACAAATTTAACTGTGCAGCAGTTATGGAAATATATTTATTTAAAACCTTAACACTAGTAGTGAGAATTCAAGGCGGGATTAATGTGAAAGTGAGGCACGTCTGTAAGTTTGTCGATCGCTCCAAAGAAGCGTAAGCCGTTATTATCTGGTGCAATTCAAACTCGTCCGTCTTGCAAGAGACACCCATTACTTAACTGTATCCGAGGATGCACGGCACGTAACGACCAGTTTTAAGAGGAAATACATTTTAATCTATTCATTCTTACTAGACTTATTTGTTAAATAAGACTCTGACACAAAATGTAGTTAAGGACTCAAACATCTATTTTAAATTTTAATGAAACTACTGCAAACATAAATCAGGCACGAGATTTTTCAAAAGTCACTGACTACTTCATAAAATATGTAAATAGTAAATGATTGTTATATTTTTATTATCTACAACTTTAAGGTTAAAAATAGATGTGTTAATTTAAACGTTTTTATGGGATAGTCAATGTCAATGTTTTAACGCCAAGTCAAACTTATTGGAGACGAATTTGTTAACCGAAGTTGTGATAACTCAGTTAACTGGTTAGTAGTATTTAAAGTGTCTGAGAAGATATATTGTTAAGCTTTATTTAAAATTGAAAGAAGTAAATAAAATAAAATGTCTTCGCTACAAATGGAGGAAAGATACCACGGAAGTATCCGGTCCATATCGTAGAGACAAAAAGCTATTATGTAATTTCACTCATGCTCTTATTTGAACCGTGTTTGTGTACCTACATTAGAAAGATATAGATAGAGAAAGGAACTTAATACATACTTGTATTGGCAAAGACTCTTTATCTGGTTCATTTTGTATGGATTTGGACGAGCCTGCCACCGAATGAGGGAAATCTAACAGAGTTACGTTGTCATAATAAAAACATAAAATATGTACAGACTAGAAAATTACAACGCGTTCCATCGTAGAACCCTGACACAATGAAGAGCCGAATTAACTGACGAGTGATGGCGTAAAATAAAATACGTCACCGCATTGCGACACTGTCCTACGGTACGCGAACCAATTTACTTAATCGTGCGCTTGTTCAAGATTTCTTGCGGAGCCTCATATCATCAATGAATACTCGTATATCTGGGTTCAAGTACCAAGTCAAGTAAAAGATAGACTTATCGAAAAGTTAAATAAAGATTCTAAGTCAAACTGTTACAAGATTTTCTTTTGATATCATTTTTACGTTGTCACGTTGACACGTCTATTATTTTCAGTTTAAGCTATCAATATTATTAGCGGGTCAAAGAAATGATAGATAGTATGTATTTTTTAAATTTATAACACACAAATACATTAAGTTCTTATATAAAACTAACTTATTTCGTTTTAATAGTTCGTCAAAAATAAACGCGACACACAAACGGAAGCTCTGGAAAAAAAACCATAAACTAGATTGTTAAGACACTGCGCAACGTTAGTAAAGTCACGATAGAAATTGAATCGCTGCACAAATAATAAAATGGGACCAAACTAGGACAGTGAGAACTTACTTCTCTTTTTAGGGTTCCGTACAGTCAGCATCAAATAGATAAGAGCAGCGAAAGGGGCCAAATATATCGCAACACACCTTTATTACTATAGGAATAAGGATGTGTTGCTATTTTGGCTGCTCCTATCTATTTGACGCTGACTGTACCAAAAACTGAAAAAGCGGAACCCTTAATAAGATGATTGGTTGTTCGTCTGTCCGTCTGTCCGTTGGTCTATCAAGACCCTTTTTCTCAGGAATGGCTGAATCAATCTGGCTGAAATTTTGAACAGGTGTTTTGAACCGTAATAGATACCGGGTTGATATATTTTTCAGAATATGTTATTACGGCGGATTTACTAACAAGTAAATAAATAATAATAAAGTGAAATATTAAAGGCACCGCATACAAGAAACTTTTTTTTTCAACGTATTTTTATTTTTGGTGTATCGTAAAAACGGTAAAACATACAAGCGTCAAATTTGGTACGATTATAGAACAAACCCTATAGAATAACACAAATACTAAAAACCAGTCAAATGTGTACGGAACCCTCAGTGCGCGAGTCCGACTCGCACTTGCCCGGTTTTTTTTTTTAACTTTTAGTCTTTTAGTTTTGGATTTATGAATTTATATAAGTAATTATGAATTAACAAAATTCTTTGAAAATTATTGTTAAAATTTAGGCAACCTAAATTGGATCAACACATATAGTAAATTAAAGTTATTTTTACTAATTATTTTATTTATGGCCCCGACTCGTTGCGTTATAATACCTATATATACTAAATACTCAAAATTGGGAAATAGTTTTGATGCGAACCATATCAAATACGGAACCCTCGGTGCGCGACTCCAACTCGCACTTGGCCGGCTTTTTTTCGTAGACGTTTTTTTACAGCGTCTAACGTCCGACATCTTACGCGGAGGCGTGCTAATTTTATATTTTAGAACTCGAAAGGCCCATTTTAACTAAATCAGAAAGGTATAAAGAAAAAACGAAATGGAAATTGTATTATGCGAGGTCTGGCCTGGCCACGAGTGCCACGACATTGCGCGAGCGGCGGAGCGGCGAGCGAATTCTCTCTTCAGTACAGGCACTTGTCCCACGGCCGGCGAGGAAACGAATAGCTGTCAACTATTTTCTCGCTCAAGAAAGGAACAAAATATGTAGATCTCTTGTCAATAAAAAAGACACATATATTAATAGTTGCTCACTGGCTGTTCACACTGCCTCTGCCGGCGAGAACTCTCTCGCCACTAGTACAGCTATCAAAGATAAAACTCGCTCAGCGACGCTCGCTTGGTGGTCAGACAGAACTCACGATGAGAGGCTAACCAGCATTTTAAGCGCGTCACACACGGAGCTATAATATATATTATAGGTCGGGATATTACGATATATTTTCCGTACCAGTGGACAGACTCCACACACGCAGCTATAATATATATATATTAATATAAATTATAGCTGCGTGTGTGGACTCCGTCAACTAGTACGGAAAATATACCTAAACCTATACGAAAATATATCGTAAGATGCTTTGCTATAATATATATGAATATACCAAAATACATATTATAGCTCCGTGTGTGACGCGCTTTACGCCGGTAGCACACCTCCGCCGCGAAACCGCGAAACTGTGGCAGAATCGTGATATTTAATACGAAATTGAACTTTATTTCGTTGCCAGAGTTTCGCTACTACAGTTCCGCAGCGGAGATGTGCTACCGGCGTTACTCATGTATGTCTCGGCCGCCCCGAGCGAGTGGTGCGAGTAATTGCCCGTCGCACTCAAACACTCGCTTATAGCCCAGCGACAAAACTATCGGAACTAAGTACATACTCGTTTCTCGCTGCTCGCCAACTCGTGTCTAGTTTCTAGCTCTACTCGCTTCTCGCTCATTGTTGGCGGTGGGACAAGTGCCTAGTCGAGACGCTCATCGCACAGCGGTTAATTGGCATTACACGCAATGTATTACAAAATCGCTCGCCGCGCCGCCGGTCGCGTGAAGTCGTGGCCGAGCCGTTACAGATTATTTACCTGGCTATCGACAAAGTTACCATTACTAACACTATGAAACGAGACTTACAGCCGCACTCTATGTATAAGTTTCATTAAAGTTGCTCCTGTCACTTTCTTTGCTATAGCAATAAAATAAGACGCAGCAACTTTAATGAAACTTAAAAATTAATTGACGTCTCTGAGTGTGGCAATTAATCGCGTAACGTTTGTATGCATGGTTCTTTGTCCCCTCTAAGAGGCTGAACGGATGGCTCACCTTCGACCGACGGGTGTCGTTATAGATTCGTCTTAACGTCGCGAGTGTCACTGAGGGCATTAATTCTAAAAAATCCCAAAACGGAGGATTTAAAAATGTATAAGTGCTTTTTGAGATACATGGACGACAATATACAAATATCCCGTCGGGTTTTTAAAGCTTGCATTTCATTAAACTTGTTAACTTTATTAACATTTTTTATCAGAAGCTGTGAATAGGACATTAATATTTAAAACACTTCGCATACCAGCAACTTACACAATCAAGTATTAAAATTATGCAAATTATGTGGATTTACCTCTGTGATATACTGACGCCGACTTTGGCATTTTTAGCACAATTATTAGATAATAAATGATATAAAACTTTCTCTCGGGTTTTCTTTACCTTTTTATTGGTTAATTAATTAATAATGTATTTTATTGTTGACTTACAACCATTATAAACTGAGTGTGAGCGTTACCGGTCGCGCAAAGTAGATAGAAAACGAAATATTATAAAAATAATAATATTATGAATATTACACATCATACACATTTTATAAACTCTTTTATTACTTATACAGTACCAGTAGGGAGACCGAGCGTCTTCGCTCGGGTCGAAATCGATTTTTCATCGATTTTCTTTACAAAAACAAAAAAAGATCCATAGCTGGGGTTTTAACCCGCAGTCTTTGCGTAGTAGGCCAACCACGGAGGCCAACGCTCTAACCATCAGTCTATTCAGACGGCGGCAGCCGCCCCGAAATTACGAACCATAATTGCGCGGGAAATATTTTTGAGTAAATTTACGGGGAAAACTATTTTTTTCAGATATGAGACCTAGCTAGATCGAATTTTCGCCCCCGTAACCCTCATGTCGCAATTTTCATCGAAATCGTTAGAGCCGTTTAATAAGGAGAATATTTTTTCTGGTTACGCGTAGCTAACGGCATTCAGCTGAAAACCAGCGCTGCAACTCTGCAGCACATGCTGAGCTGCCTATCTGACCTCACACTACAGCGCAACGGAACTAAGTTTTGCTCTTTATTCATCTTATATCTATGCTGTCTCTTTTAGTCTTAAAATGATCAAGTTGAACTATATCTGTTGTGCTGCAGTGTTTGTCAAGTAAATGTTGTGAGTTTGAGTTTGTTTGAAAAGAACACCAAAGTATAATCGGGAAGCATTTTATTGTGCAGAGAGACGAATATGTACAGGGAAGGGGGTCCAATGGGCGTGGCGCGTAGGTGGTCTAGTAGAAGCCGGTGCCGATGTAGCCGGGAGCGATGTAGCGGCCGAGGGTTCCAGTGTAGCCATTGTAGACTGTCGGGCCGGTCACTAAGGTCTACGAAAAAAAATATATATAGTTAAAAACTTTTTTACTAGCTTCTGACCGCGACTTCGTGCGCGTTGATTTAATCATTTTGCCAAATATGTGTTAATCCAGAGTATAAGGTATAGCTATCTAAATTCTAAATTTCAGATCCGTCCAACCATTTCAGCATGAAGAAGTAACAGCACACGCACACACAAACTTTCATATCACTACACAGTATAAAACAAAGTCTCCCTGCCGCGTCTGTCTGTCTGAACGCGATAAACTTAAAAACTACTGAACGGATTTTCATACGGTTTTCACCAATAGACGGAGTGATTCATGAGAAAGGTTTAGTTGTATAATTAATTAAGGATTAGGTGCGTATATGCTCTGCTACCCACGAGAAGCCGGGGCGAATCGTTAGTTTATAATATCAGTGTGATGTGATAACTCAGTCCGCTCAGTCCCGGAATGCATTTTTTCAATGTACAAAAAATATTTCAAGGAATATTAATAATATTTTGAATGCGATATGTGTTTGTTGGTTTAACCTCGGCTTTTACGCGTCCAACGAGGGTAAAAGCTAGTAGGAGATTTTGTTAAATTAGTGCACGTTGTCATCTTCTGCTTTGAAAACGTAAAATGTCAAAAACCAAAATGCGAATCTTTTTTTTAACCGACTTCAAAAAAAAAGGAGGTTCTCAGTTTGACCTGTATGTTTGTATGTATGTATGTATGTATGTATGTATGTATGTATGTATGTATGTATGTATGTTTGTCCACGATTATCTCGCGTTTGGCTGAACCGATTTAGATGCGGTTTTCAGCAAAGTATTTGTTATATTCTGGAGAAGGTTTTGGTATACAAGAATAATGGAAACCACGTGACGTCATCAGCATGGATCCGTTATTAAGCGAAATATTAGTTCAACTCGACCGATTTTGTGTTGACGCGATTTTTTTAGTGATAGTTATAAAGTATCATTATAAAGCGAAAAAAAAATGTAATAAAAAAGACGAAAAAAATGTTTTAATAAAAAATAGAACCGTCTTCAAAAAAAACCCACTAAACAAGACTAAATAATGACCGGCTTCCTAGGAATTGCCTATTTGATGGGTGCCTAATAGGTACATGGAATATATCGAAGTCGGTGGCAAGAATCATGTGACATTGCTATTGTGTAAACCTACTTGACACCGGCTTAGATATATTCCATGTACCTATTAGGCACCCATCAAATAGGCAATTCCTAGGAAGCCGGTCATTATTTAGTCTTGTTTAGTGGGTTTTTTTTGAAGACGGTTCTATTTTTTGATCTATTACATGTATCAGTAAGGATAAGCGCGAGTTAAATGACGCGCTAATTATTTAATAATAAAAAATCCCTACAATTGAGGCCCCTTTGCACTTTCAGCGCCCACTACCACTACCTGAGCGGCTAGCTCATCTTGCCCACTTGTTTGTGGATCGGTAATCTATGAATCACTAGTATTATAAAGAGGTAAAGTTGGTAAGTTTGGATGTATGAGATATTTCCGAAATTACTCATCCGAATTTAAAAAAAAAACACTAATATTTTGAATGGAGTTTCAGGGTGGACAAAGGCTATATTTTAACTTATTTAACCGAAGCGAAGCGAGAGCACGTCGCTAGTCCACAACAAAGACGCACTGAGCGAGACAAGCGAGAGAAGATCTGCTAGCCGCACGTGTACGGGTAGCCTATGGGCTCGTTTGCCTTCTCCACGCCATAAAAAAGAAAAACCCTTAAACCCTTACGCCCTTCTTAATAAACGTGGAGTAACCGTGGAGTAGTTAAGCCATGTTTGTCCTTATCTGTCACTATGACGTTTGAACTTGACAGATAAGGACAAAGCATGGCTAAACTACTCCACGTTTATTAATAAGGGCATTAAATTTATTTTGTAAAAGCCGTGGTAGCCTAATGGTTTGACCTGCCGACGGCTCTTAAGCAGAGGGAGGGTTCGAACCCGGGCTCGCAACTCTAAGTTTTTCGGAATTTATGTGTTAAATATAATTTGTAAATTTACCATGTGCTTTTCGGTGAAGGGAAACATCGTGAGGAAACCTGCACACACCTGCAAAGCAATTTGTCGGTGTGTGCGAAGTTCCCAATCCGCACTGGGCCCGCGTGGGAACTATAGCCCAAACCCTCTCATTGTGAGTGCCTGTGCCCAGCAGTGGGACGTATATAGGCTGGATTATTATGTACTATACATTGGTTATAGTGAACTTTTTGTAATTTTTATTTAGATAAAATTGTGTGAAGAGGTGAAATTTAATGACACTTTTTTATTGTGCGTCATAATTATAGGGTTAAATAACCAACATTTCTCACCCTGGGTACGATCGGCGCGACCCCCGGGTAGACGCCGGGGTAGGCGAGCCACTGCGGGGCCGCCACCGCCAGCGCCACGAAGCAGAAGAGGAAGAACACCTGTAAACACCTCATATTCTTAATATAGGTCTACATTGACTGCCATAATTTTTTCTAGTCATAATGTATTTTTTAACACAGTTGCTCAAAAAGTGGTACTTTTCGTAGCTGTATATCGTGCGGAAAGTTGGTTTTCGCGAACTAGTGCTTTAGTGCTCCGTCTTAATAAACCGCAATTAGATAATGATGATAGAAATAACAAAAAATTACACGATTTTCAATTAAGCGGCAAACGGGCTGTAAATCCTGCCTCAAAGTGTGGCGGGGGCATTTTTAGTAGGTATAGGAACACGCCGCCTCCGCTCTCAACGGTTGTGGTTTAAAAACAATTAAGGCCCCGGTATAGAGATGTGCCGTTGTCGGGAAGTTTCCTCATTTTGTATGGAAAACATTCTCAACGAGGAATATTTTCCATCCAGAACGGCACATCTCTCCCCCGGTAGGACGTTACGACGGCCAGCCATGACGCTGATTTTCAGTGGTTTAGTGGTGACGCAGTTAAACAGTTAATTCCCTGATTAAATATATATTGTTTTTATATTGTTTTGCTTTATATTGTTTTCAAGAACCAACACCCATCAACCAGAATCAAGTATAGCGGTCGCCATCCGATGATGGACGGGACAGACTTTAATAAGAATAACTGTATAAAATCGATAACTTACAACGAATTTCATCTTGACGCAGATAAGATCTCACTAGAACTGCTTGTAAGCCTTCTGAGTGCAAACTATGCCTAGGCTCAGAAGACGGCCGCATATATAGTGCCCTTAGAAGGCCATTCAGTCAGGTAGTGCTCTGCAAGGCTCGACGCAAAGGTCAGGCTTTTATGAATACCTAATACAAATACCAGAGATAAAAACTACCGCCTATCAACTCGATAGGGTGACACTTCAATTTATTGACTGAGAAGACAAACTATTCTTGGAAATTGCAGTCAATATCAGTGCTAAAACGAAAACCACGCGTACACCGATTGGTTAATAAGTAATATGGAATAGAAATAGATTATTAAAAATATGAATAAAAATGTTTATTGAATAGAGCTGGAATTGCTCTCTCGTAAACTTAAAACCCGCCCTAGCCCCAGTTTCGCCCGGGTGGAATATATGTACCTATTTGAAAGTTTGAAACAAACCATCCAGAAGAAATTCTCAAAATAAATAAATAACAGGAGACAAGCTACAATAAACTAAGAAAATGCTATAGGGATATAACATACATAAATACATAGAAAACATACAAGAGGCATCAAACAAATCTTCTCATTACCGGGATCGACCCCACATGGATAACCACGTCGTCAACGTTCGTACCTAAAACCGCATCAATATCGCGTTTGCGATATTAAACAACTTCAAGTATAGCTACTATTTAAAGATTAATCAATCTTGGAAGTCCCAAATTGTAATATACTATATGTGTCTTGATATTTCCAAAAATTTCAGCGCAAATTATATCTGAACTATAAATAGTTAGGAACTTTAAGAGCCATATCTGGAACCAATGGGGATCTGTGGATTCGTTGACGGAGACCACACAAAACCCCAGATATCGATTTCGGAAGCAATCTGTCGAAAAACTAAAAAGTTCAAGATGGCGGCTACTCTAAACTCCGGTTTTGAAGAAGCTGAGTTCAAAAAGCCGTATACCATGCAATACACTCGCTCCTGGCATCTTTATAAAGAAAAAATATAAATGCAAAGCGAAACCAATCGTCTCGACGTGACACCCGCGCCTACAGCACTGCCATGTCCACTTAAGGGTCTCGTTGAGGCGTGCGTGTATGAGTGCGACGTTTCGAACGTTAGTTCGCAGT
This sequence comes from Tortrix viridana, assembly GCA_963241965.1. Lineage (NCBI taxonomy): Eukaryota > Metazoa > Arthropoda > Insecta > Lepidoptera > Tortricidae > Tortrix > Tortrix viridana. The sequence continues at coordinate 8,675,258 of OY725186.1, forward strand.
TTCTTTACTGCTTGTATTAGCAACGTTAACGAGCTTATAGTAGTTTTGGTTTTCTGGTTATGAAAGCTCCTTTGATGACGACAATGAAATGCTATATTTTAACAAACATTATTGATAAGAGTAATTCCTCTGTTTTCTGGGGAAGCGCAACCCGCTAGCAACATTATTTGTTTACTTGTGTGCGTGTTGTTGTGCGTAAGTAGGTACGCGTTGATTACGCCTACGTGGGTTCCATTTTGGCGCTTCGCTTTTGACGGGTTGGCTGTTGGGAATTATCATTCTATGTGTTATTTTATTATTCTAAGTGCAAGCCGGTGTCAAGTAGGTAACACAATATCAATGTCACATAATTCTTGCCGCGCCGCGGTTTATTGGTATTACATGCAATGTATTACTCGTAGGAATTCGCTCGTCACGCCGCCGGTCGCGCAAACCGCCGGACTTCCGGTGAACCGCTTAGGGGTGTTCGATAGGGTATTTGGACTCCCCAACCAAATAAAGACTTATTTGCAAAAACCCCAACCGAATAAAGATGTATGTGCAAAATGTAAATTTTGCTTATACGTCTTTATTCGGTTGTGGTATCGATTTGATAGACTTGATTTTACAAACCCCAAGGATGCGCTAAGCCTATCGTCGACTTAGTCCAATGAAAGAGCAACAAAACGATACAGTTAATTCGACTAAGCGCTAACCCAATCCCAATACCCTATCATTTGTTGCCCTTTTTAGACTTAATCGTACGGTTTTAATCTATGCGCAAGTGTTTTGACTTATAATTGCACTACGAGAGGCGATCAATAGGGTACCTAATATCCAGCTAATGCTTATAGTGCTTAAATATAAACTACCGAAACCCTAATGAACTTGGTAAGCTCTATGGAAGCGGTTCAAGCGGTTGACTAGTTCAAAGAGGTTCCCATAACGTTAAGGTAACACAATCATAGGGTAACTACATCGATTGGGTAACCAAATGATAGGTTACCCTATCGATAGGGTTAATCTAATGAAGGGGTTTTCCGGTCCCTGGTCGTGGCCAGGTCCTGACACGTCTTGAGATAGGTCCTATGATATTCAAAATAAAACATAAATAGTATGCTTTATATTAAGGAAGCATTTATTGTGGGAAAGATACATTTTATAGGGACAGGGTTCCAAAGGGCATGACGTGTGTGCCACGGTCTAGTACCTACTAGGGGGAGGCGATGGTGAAGCCGGGAGCGCTGTACAAGGTGGCATTGAAGCCGCCGTAGACGCCCGGGGCGGCCATGACGATCTACGAGAATAACAAATTATTACAACTAAATAGTACCAGCCTTAGAGTATACTTAGCCATGCAATGTTCCCTACTAAAAAGTATTACAACTTTTACTAGAATAGGTACTATTGTAATATCTGACACACTATTGATATTGAATACTTATTTATGTATTTACATAAGTAAGCAATTTTAATTTTATTTATTTAATGAAGATATGGATTGCAATCGATATGTAGGGTAAACACTCAATAACGGCCTCCTCCACTTACTGGCTACTTTGTAACAATGCAAAAAAGCAAGGCAGGGGTCTGACTATGTTTATGTGATTAACAGTGATCGGAATAGGTAGAGTATATTTACCTAAACTAGATGCATGTTCATTCAATAATGTGGTCCCATCTCACTCACGCATGAATGAACAAGCGTCAAGTTTAGGTAAATATACTCTACCTATTCCGATCACTGGTGATTAAATTAAATTAGGTACCTAGATTCATAACTGATAGGTATCTAGAACAGTAGATAGTAAGTTTAATGCAGATTAATTACTTTACACTGACAACGAAACGAGACTGTTTCAAAACTTCGAAAATATCAACACTGGACTTATTACTTTGTGATTTTATGATATTTAAGGTTTCTTATCAAATAGGTAGGTACTGAAATACGGAATCCTTATAAGATGACTTTGTTGTCCGTATGTCCGTCGGTCTGTCAATTTAAATTATTTAAACAATATCGTCTTAAACGTCTTAAGCGTCGCTTAATTTGACAATGAAGACTTGTGACATCGCCGGCCAGTAATTATTATAAATTATCATACAAGCTATCGTTGTTTGACATTCAGTCACTTTAGTCTTCCTAAAATGTAGGTACAGAGTTGTGAATAATCACACGACATCGTACTTTGTCTTATAAGTTCGTATTTATGTTCGTAGTCATGTTTTTTCTCAATAAGCTTATGAACCTGATGCGAAAGAAAGATAAACACAAACTGACGTCCAAAATGGCCAGTTACGGAGCATTTACCCTACGTGGCATATAATCGTCGTCTATGTTAATCAAAGCTGCATAACTGGACCACATTGTAGGCGTACCACATTAGTTAGTCATTCAGCACTGTACTTAACTTGAATTAGATCAAGTTAAAAGCCGTGGTAGCCTAATGGTTTGACCTGCCGACTTAAGCAGAGGATCGTGGGTTCGAACCCGGGCTCGCACCTCTAAGTTTTTCGGAATTTATGTGCGAAATATTATTTGTTAATTTACCATGAACTTTTCGGTGAAGGAAAACATCGTGAGGAAACCTGCACACACCTGCAAAGCAATTTGACGGTGTGTGCGAAGTTCCCAATCCGCACTGGGCCCGCGTGGTAACTGTAGCCCAAACCCTCTCGTTGTGAGTGGAGGCCTGTGCCCAGCAGTGGGACGTATATAGGCTGGATTATTATTAGATCAAGTTATATAATTAGACTGATAACCTTTTAATAAAAAAAACACTTCTTATGAGTAAATATATGGGTAAACTCATCGAATTCCGTGACTCGCTTAATTCCGTGGTAGCAGTTCTATAATCCGCTGTAGTATGGTGATTGGCCACTTTAACGTGATAGTTTACTGCTACATGAACGCATATTGCTTGTCTCAGCGCAACCCAACATGTATATATATATCAATACGTTAATTGAATAAATGTTTTAAGGGTCTTATCATATCCTAAGCTGGTGGTTTAACTATCCTCTGCCCTCACCCACCACCTTTTGTTATTACAACGCCATAGATCGCTGCTAATAGAATCTAGAAATTGAAATAAGTAGGTACAACCTTAGACTTTTAAATAGGCTAAGGCAAATAAAGGGTGTATTTTAGGTCCCAGATTCGATCTGCAGGGTTCTATGGCGGATTATAGAACTGCTACCACGGAATCAAGCGAGTCACGGAATTCGATGAGTTTACTAACATTTTTGCAACAGAAAACATACACCAGTACGAGTAGCTATGTTAGTCCATATAGGGAACCCCTCCACATTCTAAAGCTCGTCAACATATAGGCTTCTCAGTGTCAAGCCGCATGTGCTCGTCAGACTTGCTGGGCTCGAAGGGTTCTAGTGCGTCTGCGCGGTAGACGGCGTTCTCGATCCACACGGCAATGCGGTCGGAGACGGCCACCATGAAGCGTGCCAGGCGGCCAGGGTGCGTACGCGCCGGCTTCGCCTCTCCTTAACAACGCAAAGAGGATTCATTAGATATTATAATAGGATGTAGAAGACTATTTCCCACCACACTTACCTACTCTTTCAAACTTTCGCTTAAAATGTAACACAGGTAACAATACCAATTTTTGTTACGTTTGAGAAAAAATGTGTGATAGCAGTGACAGAGATTATTTGTCTGTAACAAACAGTAACTGCTGTTATATATATGTGTATTGTGTATATATAAATTAATGATATTTGTCACTGAAATTCTATTTTTATCATATCTTTATCATATCTTTCTTAGCACCAACCTTAAATTGTCTCTGGTTGGCCCATTGGTTGACTGGTAGAGAATGCCTTAAGGCATTAAGTCCGCCATTTGTACTTACTTTGGGTATTGTGCAATAAAGTTTACTTAACCTCCTGAGGCCCAACGTCCTACATATAGGACAATTGTCAAAATGACTTTCAACTTTTGTTGACTGACATAAGATTCTGTTTCGAACTAACGAAATTTTGACGTAGGTCTCAGGAGGATAAATAAAATAAATATTTTTTTCTGGATAATTGAAAAAATAAACAAATAATATAACCCAATAAAGTTGTAAGTAGTCAGTTTTGACCCCAAAATTAAATATTTATCGTAAAATAAAAAACAAATAAATGCAAACGAAAATTTTTCGGGCATATTATGATTTTTTTAATGAAATGAATGGAGGTCCCCACCAACCTACCAAATAGGAAAGTCGTGTAGGTTCTAACACTACCGACTAAAGTTAAAATAAATTTTGATAAAATTGTTTATCTGGATATTTTTTTATTATTTTGTTACTTACCTAATATCTCAGCCACTCTCTCTAGGACCACGTCAGCAATACTTCTTAGTCTATTGGAGACCAGCATCTCTTTCTGTCCCTTCGCTATGTAGTCACAGAGACGATACGCCACCTAAAAATATTTATATTATAAACTACAAAGATGTCCATAAACGCTTGACACTTGCTTGAAGACTTGCCGTAACGCTACACTGACTGACTAAGACCACCATCCCTTGCTTTACCTGGTCTGTACCTACCTAGTCTGCGAAAAAAAGGCAGATTTGGCCTTTTGGCAAAAAAATGTTGTTGTTCCTAATCGATTCCATTTCAATCGAGGGTCAAGATACTTACCTAAATTTTTCCAAAAATTTGAGATTGACAATTAGCATTAACTACTTAATGGTTAGAGATGAAGACTATCACTTAGGTCAATTTTGCGTGGGGGCAAGGGTCCCAATAGCTGTCATTACTTACTCGCTTATCTCTACTTTCCACCCTATATACTAGTGGTACTTTACTTAACTGTCATTATAAAATTTTCGTTCCTTATAAGTAAAGTACCTAAAGGTACATCTCTTTCATTTAATATGTAAAATGTGAAAGACGTGAGACCAGTATTTGGCTTATACTAATGACCTTTTACCTGCGCACTGAAGTTGACGAGCCACTTCTGGCGCAGGCGCAGCTCGCGCAGCTTGTCAGCCTGCTCCTTGCGACCGAGGGCACCCCCGCCGAACTGGCCAGTGCCGCCGCGGCGGGTCGATATGTTCAGGGCTTGGAAGTACTGCTCCGTTTGCCTGTATGGTTTATTAACGATAGGTAGATATCAAATGCTAATTCAGATACTATATTGCCTGTAGCCATGGGTACCTTCATCACGAACCCTATATAAATGTATACGTAATACTTCCGCTCAGGATCCGTCAGTTCTTTTCTTGAATAGTGGTTATAATGTGCATCTAGTATCTACCCGTCAAAAAAGCGGTAGAAAGATGATAACGATAATGATGCCGGCTGAAGGCTTGCGAGGCACTCCGAGATCCCTCAACGACATTCTTGGCTTTTCAAGACCGAGACGCGCCGAAGCTACGCGCCTTGATCCGAGACCCTTACAATCTGTCTGTCTCCGACTGTCTCGGGGCTCCCGGGGTGTCTGTCTAAGCAAGTGTGTACGTACAGCCGCAGCTTCGTAGCTAGGGGCTGGCCAGAGAAGGCGTAACCGTCAGAAGTGTGTAAACCCACAGTCTGCAAGCCGCTGAGGCACAAGCAAACAAAACTAAAACCTGATGGCCAGAAAATTCAAATCTTGCCAGACGCTGTCCAACTAGTGGTATCGATGGCTACTTACAACCTGCAAGCCGCTAAGCCGCAAAATTCTAATCTTGCCAAGCGTGCTCAAGACCCTATAGCTACGGCGCTGTATAGCAATATTGATGGCTACTCACTCAGGACTCAAGAAATAGTCCTCTTCTAGCGCGCTCTTGATCTTGTCGCGGCGCTCCGGCGGCAGCATGTCGCACTTCTCGTCCCACAGCGAGCGCAGGCGCCGCGCCGTCGGCCTCGCAAGCATCTCCACTCGGTCCATAGTGTGGCGCGGAATCCTGTTATGTGGATGACCTGACCACATAATGAGACAATATGTCATGTTACAAATTAATATAGCTTGGTGAAAAAGAGTTTATGTGGTGACAGGTGGAAGTAAAAAAATAAGCACCTATTTATTTATTTATTTCAAGGGAAACAAACAGCAGTAACCTATTCTCAAGACAAGTGTAGCCATTAAGACTTAATGGCTACCTACACTTGAGAATAGCTGCTTGTTTAGGGAGTGAACCATAAATAGTTAATACTTACGGCCGCACTCAGAGACGTCCATTAAGTTTTAAGTTTCATTAAAGTAGCTGCTGTCACTTTCTTTGCTATAGCAATAGAATAAGACGCAGAAAAAATTAATTGACGTCTCTGGGTGCGGCAGTTAGAGAGCCGTTTTGCCCAACTGTACAGCCGGCCAATAAAAATTAAAAAGTTACTCGTAGGTACTCAGAAAGTCTTAGAACTTTGTCATTGTGATTGATATTGACATGCTTGATGTTCGACGTTCAGTTTAAAGTTTATTGTAACGAGGCACTGACTCCAGTGCCCAAAACTTTGTACCGTACTTGCATGGAGACAGAAAAAAACTGCACTATAATGTAATAGAATATTTCAATAGGTACAGGACTAAACAGCTCAGTTCACCGATGTTAACCCTCAAGTTCTTTGCCAACTAGATTTAATGAGCTTCCTCGAGAATGGATAGGTCGAATGAGGCGTAGGTACCGATCCCACCCTCACGCAGGATATAATTTACGCCGATAGAGGCGCTTGACGTCGGGGAGTACAAACCAACCCGCATCATAATAAAAGCCATAGATAAAGCTTATATCAGTACCTAGGTAATTCTCTAAGTACCTACCTATGGCTTGCGACAAACTGCAATAGCTGGGTCCACACTGGGCGAGCAGCCTCGCGAGGCATTTGCCGCGCGAAGCAACTCGGGCTGTGTGGACGTGTGGACCCAGCTATTAAGTTATATATACCTATGTTCAGTCCAGACTGGAGACTTGGGTTTGATCTACTACTGACATCAGTTTCACTCTCAGATCTCTTGTCTCTTGCTCTTCTGGCATGGCGTTTGTTCTTTCCTTCAGACATTTTTTATAATAAATGTATGTTTACTCAATTTTAAATACCAAAAATTAGTACCCTCCTTCTTGGCCCTTCTCGGCCAATCGGGTAAAAACAAGAACCAAATAAACTTATTCAATTTAAAATTTTGGTTGCCAAAAAGCTGTAACTAAAAGTCACTTGCATGTCACTTGTTATACATAAATTTGTCAAATTTTTGTTAGTTCCTGATGGCTGCAAAGTCACATTGACCTGTCAAAATCACACATGGTGAAATCAGATATGAAACATATATAATATATCTAAGTATTATTATTATTATTTATCTGAGATATGAAACAAATAAAACTCAGTTCTTATTTGTGTAAGGTTAAAGTATTAAAAAAAACGACAATTAACTAAAGAGGTTTAATGTTTGATTAACAAATTCGATAGTCTGTCTCATACCTACATATACTCAAATAGTTTGTCTAAAATAAATCAAGCTACCTACTTAAATAAAATCACAAGTAGTTTCACCCTTATTCGTTTATGCACTTTATCCCTGGACACCTGTATCGTTCACTCTTCCACTTAGTAGATTGAATTAGAACCTGGATGGTCACCACGAAGCACTCGATTTGAAATTAAAGAGAGAAAGGGATGTAGCTAACGTAACTTCGATTTTCAAAGTAGGTCATAAATCATTCGTCGAGAAATCCTATCAATTGTTTGCATTACGGTGATACAGGTCTAATTGATTAATTTATTATCGTGTATCCCTCGGGAACTATCAATTTTACCAAACTTCATAAAAATCTGTTGAGCCGTTATTGAGTTATAAATGGTGTAATTACAAATAAAGTTTTCATTAAGTACAGTCACGAACGTTAATTTGGGACCCATTTCAAAAAGATATTGCTTGAAGTTGTCAGTGTCATTAGAGATGCCAAGACATTTGTAACTTACAGGAAACTCCACCTTATTGCTGTAGATGTCAGATTGACTTTGGACCTAAAATGGGTCCCAAATTAAAGTTCGTGACTGTACCTACGTATCATAAAGGGATAGGTACATTTTTCCAAAAAAATTGTAATGTTTCCCAAACATTTGTTCACTTTTTAGTGTTTGTTTAGGATTGTTCCCGAACGTTCCAGAACATTCCACATCATTAGAGTGATCTGGAATGCTCCACAATGATTTGGGATGTTACGGGATGTTCCCGAACGTTCCAGACTATTCCCGAACATTCCACAACATTCGAGTGTTCTGGAATACTCTGCAATGATCTGGGATGTTACGGGACGTTCCCGAACGTTTTTCCCGAACATTCCACAACATTCGAGTGTTCTGAAATGTTCCGCAATGATCTGGGATGTTTCCGAACGTTCCAGACTATTCCAGAACATACCGGAACATTCTGGAATGTTGTGAAATACTCTCGAATGTTCTGGACTGTTCTAGAAATTTCTAAAGCGCGAAAATTCCAGCCCTTCCAGCCCTATCGTCAACGCCCAGAGGCTACCACACCATAATTATAACTCCCTCGGACTCGTTTCTGAGGTTTAGCGGCAGGCACATTGTACACTTACTTATATAATATATACATATTGATTATAGTGTATCCCTCGGGAACTGTCAAATTTTCCGGGATAAAAATTATCTTATGTGTTAATTCAGGTAATAAACTATTTGTGTGCCAAATTTCATTCAAATACGTTCAACTTTCACATTTAATATTAGTAGGATCGAGTCAAAGAAACTTCATCCCTTTCTCTATCCGCATTTTAGAATAAGTTGTAGGTACAATAAAAAATAGATTTATATATTTTCATTTCATTTATTTACAACAGATTTGGGTTTTAAACACAACCAGCTAGTCAAATCGGGTAAGCCGGTGTTAAGTTGGTTCGCGTTCTCACTCTTGGGGTCTTCTTTTTCATATGGTAGATGCCAGCCATCTTTAATTTTTTGAGCGAACGGCGTAAACTTTAATGGAGCCTACGGAATAAAGGACTCATATTAAATGCAGTTTAAATAGCTTACGATATTAATTGTAAAAATATTCATGTTATTAAGTTATTATGTTCAGTAAAAAATCTTTTAAATCTTTTTTAAATCTTCCTGGAATGTTGGTACATCAAATGTGTATTCATGTTTTTAAACCCCCGACCCAACAAGTGTTATTAAGTTGCACGCCTATGTGTGTCTGTGTATCTGCCTGTCTGTGGCGTCGTAGTTCCCAAACGGATAGATCGATTCGGATGCGGTTTGTTAAATAGATCTCTAGTTTAGATAGGTCTGATGAAAATCGGTTAGGCGTTTTAAGAGTTATCAGTCCTGATTATGTCGATAGTTTTTATGTATTTAATTACTTCAATCATTCAGTATGATCGAACTAAGAGTTGTAAGCTATTTGGAGTAAACTGATCTCGAATGAGATGTCCGCATCAAGACACGTCAAAGTATAAACGTCGTTTCGTAGATAATAACCTAACCGAGTTAAAAAACCCCGACAAAGCGGGACCTCTACTTTCAGACCTCATAAAAACACTCCCGTCACCTTTCTAACAAAAATAAACTAAATCAAAATCGGTGCATCCGTTTAGGAGCTGCGATGCCACAGACAGATACACAAATACACAGATACACACGTCAAACTTAAGCCTGGGCCACACCGGATGCGTTGCGTAGACGTGCTCGTACGCGTTCGCGTTCCATTGCGTTGTATAGCTGCGTCCTCATGTGAGGATTCATACTATACAACGCAGTGGAACGCGAACGCGCACGTGCACGTCTACGCAACGCATCTGGTGTGGCCCAGGCATTATAACACCCCTCTTTTTGAGTAGGGGGTTAAAAACTGTTATCTCTGACGCGTCTTGAGACAGGCATCTCAGGCAATATGTGTCGTTTTCAAACAAAGGATACCACTTTGTTTGTTTCCAATAAGAGCCTGATACCTGGCTACTGGTATAGAGATACGAATAAAAATCAACTTTATTGACAACCGACAAACCTACCTTACCTTACCTTTACCTTTTACTTGAAAACGACACATATCAGTTTATTAATATGACACTGAATATGTTACTTCAACTCGACTGGCATGAGAATTGGGAGGAATACATTATTTGGTAATAATAACAAGAGAAATTTTGTCATCTGCATAGAGAAATTATAAATTAATCAAAGAATTTGCCGACTTCAAAATAGAAAGAGTTGACAATCATCGTTATCATGACGTCTGCCCCAATGACGCCCCAATAATGTCTCGTGCCACTATATCCTGAGGAACCAGGCGAACTTCAGCAGATAGAGATTCTTCTTCTTCTGCTGCAGCATTTACTTTGATTCCTTAATCCATACTTATACTAATAAATACAGGTTGAGTATTTATAAAGTGCGCATAATAAAATGAGGGACATTAAATAAAATGTGTTTTTTTATGACTCTTGAAAAAAATATTTCGTAACTGTGTACCAATCTCAACGGTTGATTCCATGAGCGCTTCAAACACAAAAAATAAAAATAAAAAAAATATTTCATCGATAAAATTAATCTAATGTCCCTTATTTTAATATGTGCACTTTATAAAGACTCATCCTGTATTACTAATAAAAGTTTGTCTGTCTGTATCTCTGTTTGTTCCACTTTGACATTTACACCACTGAACCGGTTATAATAAAATTTGGTAGATATATCTTATATTTTTGTATTTTATATTTTATAGCAGGTTGGTTTCCGCAACTCGCCGTATTACGCCTATGAAGATATCTTAAACTCCAAGATTACAGACATACAATATTTTTTCCCAAAAAAATTATAATTTTAAACAAACAAAACCACAGGCAAATGCTAGTTTACCATAATTTGAGGTTTTCCTCGCCTAGCAAACACCATCCACTGGTGCTGCCACTGCCACCTCCTGAACAGGTGCCCGAGGTTCTCGTCCTTCAGCTGGAACCGATGGCCCCGCAGAAGATCTTTGGAGACTATGTCAGTGTTCGCTCCACTCAGAATAGCTGCAGTGATGAAATACGGGTCATCTTGAGATCTGAAAACAAAGGTTAGTAGATATATATATATTTTTTATTTGCTGTTGCTGTTTAAAATAAGCAACTGAATTAAAAGGTTTTTATCTCAAGTGTGATTGCAACTGAGTCCCTGCCACTGTAAAGGCAAGTAAGGATAAATCATTCTGTCATGGACAATGAGATGGACATACTGTATAGTGTCACATATAGGGCTTTGCTTTGCCCATTGGGCAAGGAACCCTTTAGTTTAACAGATAGTTCTTTGTAGGTCTGTCCATATTGAAGACATCTTGTATCTGTGGTATGTCATGATGTGATTTCGTTTGTTTACATATAGTTAATTAATTAGCTTCACAGATAAACTGGGCGTAGCTTCGGGAAAAGGATCCAACCCACAAAGTTGTACTTAAATTTGAATTCTAATGCTGTCAATATTATGTCAAATTCTACAAGTGTTAAATGGTTGATTTGGATCCTTTTCCTTAAGCTACTTCCAACTATAAGAACTTCTTCTTCTCAACAGTGGTCTTATGCTGCATACATACAGATTGGTGAAACGTAACATGCAATGTAAGAATTTGCCTATCACATTGCTGCAAAATATCCTGAAAGGGACACACTTTGTAACAAACTCTCATAGCAAATTCTTTCATTGCATGTTACGTTTCACCAATCTGTATGTGGCATTAGGAGGTGCTGGTAGACTTAGACAAGTGAAAGTGCCTACAGGGCCTACTTACAGAAGATTTTCATTTTCCCAAATTTATTTAGAATTGTAATTAAATGCATACTGAACTATTTACTATGGATACTCAGTGGCGTAGCTAGGGGGGGGGCGGCGGGGGCGGCCCGCACCGGGTGTCACCCACTTAGGGGTGACACCCGACCGTGAACATCAGTAAAATTCTTAAAACTGTGGCAGATTGCATAACTGCCACTAATAAAAAATATATATAACAATAATAGTGTCAGTTTTTTTTCATTCAGGACCATTGTAAAGGTTTTTATTTGGTTTCACGGTGAGCTCAACATGTGTTACAAGGATGATAAATTGATAATTACAATATATTTTTTTCGGTGTCTGTCCCGATCGATCGACAGCGATCGATCGGGGATTCCCCCAAAATGAAGTCTTTTTTATCTTCGAATTACGCTGTAAAGCGCGTGCTACACGGTTTTAAACCAAGTGATGACGTGATTTCGGAGTTTGCAAGTGTTAAAGCTAGAAGGAAGAAATTTATTTTTTTTACTAACTAAGTAAATAAATTTGTTTCACACATCATTCATTGATTTTAAAATAATGTAAAAAAAAAAATTTTAATATTTTAATTAAACATAAATTACACTAGTTAACTTTTTTTTTACCCCAAGGTTAGTCGTGAGAGCTCTTGTAGATTTTTTATCGCTGAATCTAAATCTGGCTACATAATTGCTCTAGCACGTTAGGATTTTGCGATATACCAATCTTAAAGTGCTAAAAACACGAATATTGGCGATATTTGAAGCAACAGTTTTTTAGGACAGCCATTTTTATGATAATTTCTAACTAAAGTATCCTTTTGTACTAGTACCTATGGTACTTTTTAATGTAGTTCACTAGTACTAATATCTTAGCGAAACAAACGAAAATGGATTAAAAAGGGAAAGAGTGGTACAGCTTCTTGGCGCGTGCTGGTAAGGGCTTGAATAATTTGGTCAATGATAATGATATGGATGTAGACATATTTAATTGTAGAATCCCTTCTGTGAGGCGAAGTCTGACGTCAAAATATTTTAGTTGAGCAGCATTATTTGTTTGTCTATTGCAAGTAGGCTATTGTTATTTTAGTATAATTTTATTTTGTTATGTTTATTCTTTGATATCTTTTTTGCGTAGGTGTGTAGTGCAAGTGCGTGGCACTTAAGAGTTTAATTTAACTTGATATTCTTACTTTGTTGTTATACGTGAAATCCTATAATTGGTTTTATGTTTCATATACTTTTTTTACGTTGATGTTATAACTGTTGGGTTTCCTAAATATAATAAATAAATAAATAAATAAATAAATAAAGTATGCTTTGGTTGGAAATTACCGTAAAAATTCGCTGTCCTCAAAAAATCAATTCAAATATCGCCTAAAACCGTGTTTTTAGGATAATTCTCATATCGTTTCAACCGCCTGTCACAGCCGTGGCTACAAAATTATCGATTTTCGAAGGAAAAGCTATTGATAAGAATTTTAGGCGGCGGCTGTGAATTCTACAGAATAGGCGCAAATGACATTCGAATCTACAAGGAAGCCCGAAGCCGTCAATAATGCGACCACGGTTGTGACGTCGGCTGAAACGCTCGTGAGAATGACCCTTTAGCACTTTGAGGTTGGTATATCTCAAAATCCTGACGTCCTAGAGTAATTCTGTGGCCAGATATAGATTTAAGGTCAAAAAATCTAAAAGAAATAATGTGTTTCACCCTGGGGTAATAATGTTGTAAACTAATGTTATTATTACCTACTTTTATTTTTTATTTAAAAGTTTTGATTGATTTTTGGGGTGACACCTACAATATGCGCACCGGGTGCCACCCATGCTAGCTACGCCACTGTGGATACTCACAAGTCTTCAGTAAAGAAATAACATGTATTTCTTCTCAAGTAATCCAGAGTTTGCCGAGGCCATTTCAACATATGCTTTCTACCCAACAGAAGTATTCTCTTGTTTTCTTTTTTAAACTGATCAACTACAGCTTTTAATAGAGTTATTCTTTGGATATTATCAGGTGTTCCAGCTGCCAATGCTATGTTCAAGGCATCCAAAACTATATCATAAGGAGCAGTCTTTTGTACAAAGGTCAGAAATCTATCCAGTTCCTCGGGAGATGTTTTCAAGAATAAATCTGATCCTACTATTAATTTCTGCTTAACATTTTTTTGTAGTTCAATGAATTCTTCCTGTGTTAGTTTCAAGCACTGTAATGTTTCTTTGCATGTCTCGCATTGGCCACTGAAATAATAAGAAATAAAATAATTGTAAATTGAACTTTAATCCTTATAACACAAAATTAATAAATTGGTTGCTAACTTATGTCTGCTTAATCTTGAAAATTGAGCACTCCAGCCAAGTGAGGTATATATTTCTGCCATTTTTTCAGCAGTAGCCACATCTAGTGTTGCGCTATTCTTAGATATATGTAAACAAATACCATCCAAATGCTTAAGGACAGTCTTATTCGATTTGAATTTTCTTAAAATGTAATTCATCCATTCAACATATGCAACATATTGGAGCTGGCGTTTATTACTTAGGCTACTTTGAATAAGTTTTGAAGCTTCAGTTTTGTTGTTAAGCCTGAAAAATGTAGCTATGAGGGTACTGTAAGCTGAATGACTCGGGACACCACTGTGGTGAATTTCATCCAAGACTTTCAAAGCTTTTTCCCATTCATCAATTATGCAAAGTGCATGTAAAAGCCGCTCACTTGTAGCATAATCTAAAATCTGATATTTATCATACAGCTTCTTATAACTATCTAGTATAAATTCTTTCTCCTTGTCAGCTAATTTTTTTTCTTTTCCAATCTCATAATAAAGACGCAATAAAGCATTAGTTGACCCTAGAGTGGATATTTGATTTTTTTCTAAGTAACCAGCAAATGATAAGGCAGTCTCAAGTTTTTTATGATTCACCATGAATTTTAACATAATTGCATCGACATTTTTAGAATTTAATCTTCTATTCGAGCTCAACAGAGAGCTTTTTACTTCGGACCAGTTTTGATTGGGACTTTCAATAACTTGTTTTAAATCTTCAAATTGGTCCGTTTCTGGAGTTGAAGTTTGAACATGTTTAGCCTTAATGAAAATGTTTCGGGTATAGGGAATACCTGTAAACAGAGCATAAATGTATCATTATTGTAGATAACAGATGCATTTATATTATTTATAAAAGCATTACAAAAGGGTTTACATGGTTTGTGGAATAGAGCTGAACGGCGAATGTAACAAGATAACATTTTGCACTAAACAAATGTGAAAAATTGTGTTTACAACATTTCTAATTAATAACTTTTAAATAAAAATAATATATCTATCCATCTTTGTTTTGAGGAAAAATAATATATTTTACGGCGTAAACCACACAACACAACACAACGTGTTTATGACATTGTCATTACATAGGTACCTACCATGTCATTGTCACTGTCAATGTAGCTTTTTCTTACCCGTTCTGGGTAAGCAAAAGGATCAAAGCCCTTACAGCATATTATGCAGTCAAATATTATTAACGTGGTTGGAAATGAAAAAATCTGATAAAATCTGGAAAAGGAAAGGATTAACAGTGGACAATAGGCATGAAACGGAGGAATTAAAAAGAACTTTCAAGGAAATGAGTCCTTCCAGGAAAGATGAACGATCATGTTTCATCAGTTTCATGCATGCAATGATGATGTGGTACAACCAAATACAGCAAAATTTAAACAGATAACTATTATACACAAATTAAAACGAAATATGACAAACTAAGTTACCAAACTGATCTTTAAAAAAGTTTAAATTTTAGATTTTCATCACAAAAAACAGTCCTGCCTCTGCCGAGGTTTCCCGCGCTTTTTCTTGGCTTTATTTATTCCATGACTATGTATAGCTATGTCCACACCTGTGCGCTTTCATGTTCAACTCGCGCTTTTCTCTGACGCATGCCTCTGCAACCACAGCGCATGCAATAACGCATGCGCTCAAACTGGTTTGATATCAGCGCATACCCGTAGCGCACGCTGATCCGCCACCGTTGGGTTGACGTGCAATATTTTGCAAATAAAATGGCGGAAGATAAAGTCAAAACATTGGATTTTATTGAAGATTCAGTGTCACCCTCGTATTGCATGCGCTTGACGCAAAACGAATTGATATCTTGAAAGCGCAAGTTGACCATGAAATCGCACAGGTGTGGACATAGCTTATAGCTATGTCTATACCTGTGCGCTTTCATGATCAACTTGCGCTGTCCTGTGAGCCATGCCTCTGCAACCACAGCGAATGCAATAACGCATGCGCTCAAACTGGTTTGATATAAGCGCATACCC
Organism: Tortrix viridana; assembly: GCA_963241965.1. Taxonomy (NCBI): domain Eukaryota; kingdom Metazoa; phylum Arthropoda; class Insecta; order Lepidoptera; family Tortricidae; genus Tortrix; species Tortrix viridana. Next base: position 8,691,280 of record OY725186.1, read on the forward strand.
GTAGCGCACGCTGATCCGTCACCGTTGGGTTGACGCGCAACATTTTGCAAATAAAATGGCGGAAGATAAAGTCATCACATTGGATTTTATTGAAGATTCAGTGTCACCCTCGTATTGCATGCGCTTGACGCATGACGAATTCTAAGTTGAAAGCGCGGGTTGACCATGAAAGCGCATAGGTGTGGACATAACTTATTGCCTAGCCTCCCTTTAGCTATGTCTACACCTTTGCGCTTTCATGTTCAACTTGCGCTTTTCTCTGACGCATGGCTCTGCAACCACAGCGCATGCCATAACGCATGCGCTCAAACTGGTTTGACAGCAGCGCATGCCCGTAGCGCCCGCTGATCCGTCACCGTTGGGTTGATACGTACGCTGCATGCGTCAAGCGCACAGGTGTAGACAATAAGCTGCATGCGTCTTAAAGCAATCAATATTGAATGCGCTTTACGCAAGACGAATCGAAATTTGAAAGCGCAAGTTGAACATGAAAGCGCACAGGTGTGGACATAGCTTTTAGCTATGTCACACCCGTGCGCTTTCACGTTTATCTTACGTTTTCCTTTGACGCAAGCCTCTGCAACTACAGCACATGCAATAACGCATGCGCTCAAACTGGTTTGAGCATGCCCAGTGATCCGTCACCGTTGGGTTGACGTGCAACATTTGGCCAATAAAATGGCGGAAGATAAAGTCAAAACGTTAGATTTTATTGAAGATTCAGTGTCACCCTCGTATTCCATGCGCTTGACGCAAGACGACTTGAAAGTTGACAGCGCAAGATTAACATAAAAGCGCACTGGTGTGGACATAGCTTTTCACTATCCTGCCTAGCAGTCCGCCGTGCAAGACTGCGAAGCAGAATGTTGCCCACACACGCAACTGTCCTGCTTAGCCGTCAATCATCGACAACATTCACAATCCTGCATAAAACGGCGGACGGTAAAGCGGACTGCTAGACAGGAGTGAATGGGCCCCTAACCAGTGTTGTCCATTGTTACAAAACTGCAGACTGCAGTGATTATATTATTCTTTGACCACTCATACTCCTGCGCGTCGGACTGCTTACAAGTCCCCTGCAGGATGAAACGTGATCCTGCTCGGTGTTGCAGGACGCCATGTAGGCTGCGACAACATTCACAATCCTGCATTAAGCGGCGGATGGCAAGGCGGACTGCTAGGCAGGATAGTGAAAGGGGGCTTTTGACATACCATACCCTATACCCTTATAATCTGTGGTCATATCTACCTACGTATCATGCTGTTGCTGTCATATCATAATACCTATTCATTTATTAGAATTACAGATTTCCTTCCTGTACCGATGCCTTTTTAATACAATATTATTTTAAGACAGTACCAAACAAAAAGTCAAGAGTTTGTTAATATTCCAACATGGAGGGAAAGGCAACAAAAATGCCCAAGGTGGCAAAGGTAATAATGGACTTAAAACAACCTTTTGAAAACGGTAAATATCACAAACTAACGAATAATCTAACTTGTAGGTTAAAAACAAAGCCCCAGCAGAGATACAAATTACTGCTGAGCAACTTCTTCGTGAGGCAAAGGAGAGAGATTTGGAAATATTACCACCTCCTCCTAAACAAAAAATCTCCGATCCAGAGGAGTTAAGAGACTATCAACACCGTAAGAGGAAGGCATTTGAAGACAATATCAGAAAGAACCGAATGGTATGCTTATAATGATAACAAATTTCATGTTGTAATGTGAAAATTATGAGATTTTTTTAAATTCTATTTTTAAGGTCATAGGAAATTGGCTCAAATATGCTCAATGGGAAGAATCACAGAAGCAAGTGCAGAGAGCCCGCTCAATCTACGAGCGAGCATTGGATGTTGATCACCGCAATGTTACCCTATGGTAGTTATGTTTTAACTTAAGTATTGATCTGTAAAGATCTGATTGATATGTAAAGTAAATTTAATATGCCTGCTATGGGGTTTCAGGCTGAAATACACTGAAATGGAAATGCGCAATAGACAAGTGAACCACGCTCGTAATCTATGGGACAGGGCGGTTACAATCTTACCGAGAGTTTCACAATTTTGGTATAAGTATACTTACATGGAAGAAATGTTGGAGAATGTGGCAGGAGCCAGACAGGTATGTAATTTACATGCATGTTTGCTTAGTTTCTCTGTTTTCAACCCCAGACTTAAATACTACGCTAATTACTACTGTTATGCTAGATTTTGAGATTTCTGCTCCAGGCTTAAATACTATAATTCCAAACAAGATGGACTGAATCACAACTGTGTAAAATGTATTGTACTAAAAGTAAGATTAACTTGACAGGTATTTGAGAGGTGGATGGAGTGGCAGCCAGATGAACAAGCATGGCAAACTTACATAAACTTTGAACTTAGGTATAAAGAACTGGAAAGAGCCCGACAGATATATGAAAGATTTGTAATGGTTCATCCTGATGTTAAAAACTGGATAAAATTTGCAAAATTCGAAGAGAACCATGGCTTTATAAATGGCTCCAGGAAAGTATTTGAGAGGGCTGTTGAATTCTTTGGGGATGAAGATCTAGATGAAAGATTATTTATAGCATTTGCTAAATATGAAGAAAACCAGAAAGAACATGACAGGGCTAGAGTAATTTACAAATATGCTTTGGACCATATCCCTAAAGACAGAAATAAAGAACTTTACAAAGCATACACAATACACGAGAAGAAGTATGGAGACAGATCTGGAATTGAGGATGTCATTGTTAATAAAAGGAAATACATGTATGAGCAAGAGGTTATTGAAAATCCTACTAATTATGATGCCTGGTTTGATTACATTAGACTTGTTGAGAATGAAGGGAATGTTGATGACATTAGAGACACCTATGAGAGAGCCATAGCAAATGTGCCCCCTACAAAAGACAAACAATTTTGGAGACGCTATATCTACTTATGGATAAATTATGCTTTGTATGAAGAGTTGGAAGCTGAAGATATTGAGCGCACCAGACAGGTTTACAGAACTTGCTTGGAGTTAATACCTCATAAAATATTTACTTTCTCCAAAATTTGGCTTATGTATGCTCAGTTTGAAGTAAGATGTAAAGACTTGAAACAAGCAAGAAAGACATTGGGTATGGCTTTGGGAATGTGCCCAAGAGACAAATTATACAGGGGTTACATTGATTTGGAGATTCAACTAAGAGAATTTGACAGATGCAGGATACTTTATCAAAAATTCCTTGAATATGGACCTGAAAACTGTATAACATGGATAAAGTTTGGAGAGTTGGAAACATTATTGGGTGACAGTGATAGAGCCAGGGCAATTTATGAAATAGCTGTTGGACAGCCAAGACTAGATATGCCAGAACTATTATGGAAGAGTTATATTGACTTTGAGGTGGCCCAAGGAGAGACAGAAAGAGCTAGACAGCTGTATGAAAGACTGTTAGAACGGACTGTACATGTCAAAGTTTGGCTGTCTTATGCAAAGTTTGAACTTAATGCTGAAAATTCAGACAACATTAATGTGGAACTAGCGAGGCGTGTGTATGAACGGGCTAATGACAGTCTTAGGAGTCTTGGAGAAAAAGAATCTAGAGTTTTGCTATTAGAAGCTTGGAAAGATTTTGAGACTGAAATTGGTGAAGATACCAAACTAGAGAAGGTGTTGGTTAAAATGCCCAGAAGAGTAAAGAAGAGGCAAAAGATTGTCAGTGAAGATGGGGTTGAGGAAGGGTGGGAAGAAGTGTTTGATTACATATTCCCAGAAGATGAAATGGTACGACCAAACCTCAAGCTTCTTGCTGCTGCTAAACAATGGCGCAAACAAAAAGAAGTGTTAGAGCCTGAACCCCCTACTGATGATCAAGTACAACAAGAAAAAGAACAAGATGTTAATGAAGAAGAAAAACAAACAGCTACAAATATGGATAAGGATGATAGTGAAAGTGACACTAATAGCGAAAGTGATACATAAAGTTTTTTTTTAATAATAAATCAATTAAAATAAAATGTTTTTTTTTTATTTGCAGTTCATTTACTTCTTATATTCAATCTACTTCTTCAGGTCTAACAGGATGAGCTAGTGGTATTACAGAAGTTTTATTCACATCTCTGGAACAGGCTTTCCGCATATCTAGAACAAAAAAGTAAAGTAAAATATGGTAATGTCTGTATACTACTCTGTCAAGAAAGTACCGGGAAAAGATCAATAATACACAAACTGTTTGTTAATCATCCAAATTTATTTTATCACCTTCAAAGTATGCTCCTTCAGAAACGATACACTTACGCCAACGAATAATCCAATCATCAAAACATTTTTTAAACGCTGTTTCCGGAATTGAATTCAGTTCTCGGCGCGAATTCTCCTTTATGTCTTCTACCGATTGAAAACGGGTGCCACGAAGTGGTAATTTGAGTTTAGGAAAAAGAAAGAAGTCGGCAGGAGCCATATCTGGTGAATATGGTGGTTGCTCGATGGTATTTGTTGAGTGTTTGGTCAAAAATTCTTTCACAATGATGGCCTTGTGCGAAGGCGCATTATCGTGGTGCAAAATCCAAGAATTTTCATTCCACAAATCTGGCCTTTTTCGTCGAATTTGCTCTCTTAAATGCCGCATAACGCTCAAATAATATTCTTTATTTACCGTTTGACCTTCCGGCAAGAATTCCGAGTGCACAACACCGCGATAGTCAAAGAAAACAGTCAACATGACTTTGACTTTTGATCGACTTTGGCGTGGTTTCTTCGGTTTCGGTTCAGTTGGAAGGCGCCACTCCGAAGCTTGTTGACTAGTTTGCATGTCAAACTCGTAAACCCACGTCTCGTCACCAGTAACAATGCGTTTCATGAATGTTGGGTCGGAATTGACTCGTTCTAGCATGTCCTCAGCGACTCTCATGCGATTGAGTTTTTGGAGAAAATTCAGGTCTTTTGGGACTAGCCGAGCGGTAACATGTTTCATACCCAAATGATTAGTTAAAATAGTACGGATCGACTCGTGAGATACAGAAAGTTCGGCGGCTATCTCTCTCAAAGTTGAATGAGGATTTTCAGTCACTATTTCCTTCACTTTTGCGATGTTAACTTCAGTTGCAGACGTTGATGGCCTACCAGAGCGAGGCAAATCTTCCATCACATCTCGACCGCTTTTGAACGCTTTGTACCACTCATAAACACGTGTTTTTGATAAAGTCGAATCACCGTAAGCCTTCTGTAACATTTTCAGTGACTCCGAACACGAAATTCCATTGGCGATGCAAAATTTAAGACAAACTCTTTGTTCAATGTTTTTGTCCATTATGAAATTCGCAATACACACTAGATATGATATAACTAAAAACAGCACTGTATTTAATATAAATAACAGATGCAACTCAAACTCCGCGCCAAAATAGAAAACAGTTGTGCCAATCTAACAACAACAAAAAAAACAAAAATTTGAATTTGGAACCATAAACAAATCATCCATTCCCGATACTTTGTTGACTGAATGTATATCATACTGAATGGACCCCGTTAGATGGCCACCGGAGCAGAGGCAGACCTAAAAGGAGATGGCGGGATAACTTGGACGCGTTTCGGAGCGAGTGGCGGGAGCGTGCGCTATTTATGGACGAGTGGCGGAAAAGAGGAGAGGCCTTTGCCCAGCAGTGGGACACTAAAACAGGCTAAAAAAAAATGTTTATATAATAATAGTGACATGAAAATCTTAGGCCTGTATCAATAAACTAAACTGAACACTGTATGTGGGAGGTGAAAAAGTTCTAGTTTCTTCAGATTAGGATATTAGTCCAAAAAAATAAGTAAAATATATTCAAAATTTGGTCAGGATCCTAAATAAACACACCCAAGCAGCACACAAGCTGTATAAGAGCTTATACGGCCCTTAAATTGCTGAAACCAGAGTTATATTGGCTGTATAAGCTCGTATACAGCTTTTGTGCTACTTGGGCAGACAAAAGGTTAAGAGAGACCCAACTCAAGTTGTGTCAGTAATCAAAATCTTAATATTTATTCAGTAAATTGGCCACATACAGGCTCTTTTACACGTCGGTAATATAGAGTGAATCTAACAGCACTTTGGACAAGACCATTATTGCGGAGATGAAGCGCCACAAGAAACTCCAGCAGAAGGTCATTTTTCAAGACATGTCAGTAATCCATGATTGATGTGACATTTACTTTGATGTATCTACAAATGGGCACCTCACTCAAGAGCAGTTTATTAATACCAGTGTTAATTTACAACTTATTCACTGAGGTAATGGCAAAAGCCCCATGGGATTGTTTGCTTAGCTGCTATATGCAAATACCACTTCTCAGCTCAATTCAATTAAATATGTGTGTGTGATGCAGCCGAGCAAGACCTGGGACATTACCAATTGGATTAGCAATTGGCAACTTTACCTAATCTTAGTGTCAATTAACATAGTCAATTTGTAAATTTATTTCTACAATTTTTGACTGATGGGACATACTAGTCAGTAGTTTAACTTACCAAAAGCATCTTCATCAGGGTCTCCAGAATAGTACTCTAATACAGTCCGGTATACAATATACCCCAAGTTTTTGTACATGTTAATGGCCACTTTGTTACTCACTCTTACAAATAGATCCACAAAGTATGCCTTTTTCCTACAAAAAAAAATCACAACTTATTCGCAGCTTGAAACAATTTTTTTACAGAATGCAACAACAACAAAGGAAAATTGTTTATAGAACACTGTACCAAGTAAAACCCATTTTTGTTTTATGTAATGTAGAACAAACTTACTTTTCTGATACATCTTCTAAAATACTCATCAGGGTGGCTGCTAAACCAAGTCTTCTATAATCAGGACTGACAGTCAGGGCAGTCACATGTCCATGCCAATTTTCACCAAGTCCTTCTGCTTTTCCCATAACTAAAATACATGAATAACAACCATAAAAAAGTAATAATGAACACCTGTAAGTTGAGTATGTAAACAAACCAGAAGTAAGTATAGAAAGAGTTAAAATATGAAAGTGCTTACTGTATCCCATAATTTCACCACTGGGCGATTCAGCGACTTGGAAGTATTCCGGCCAGTGAGCCAAGTATTGCGTGTAAAATGATAACCCGTAGGTTTCCGTTAAGGGATCTAAATTCCTAGAAATAAAAATATTTTGTACTAATTATTAACGTCCACCAATAAAACACTTGAATTAAGATCACTTACACGTTATTAAATTTTAACATATCTTCGCATGTAAACGGCCTTATTGTTGTCATAATGTAATAAGTAAAAAAAATATTTGTTGTAAATATAACCTACTTTCCGTCAAGTTTATTTTTTTTTAATTATAGAATACCGGAATAGAATAGAAATTCGATTTTTTTATTGGACTAGAGAGGTACAGATAAGAAAAATATAACATCTGAATGGATAGAGTTGCATACATTTTAGATAAAATATGTGTAAAGCGCAGCCAACTAAGCCAACATAGAGAACTCTAATAAGATTTTACTTTGTACTTTCGAAACGAACATAAGTCTTTTTATTAACTAAAAATTTTACTCGCCTCTTTAACTTTTTATTTCATTGGGGCATATTCCACTATCAATATTATCCTGATATTATCATTCTCGTATCGAAATACTGTATCGCTATACATCAATATTATCACGATATCGTGATAATATTGATAATGTAATATCCGGCGTTTTGAGTCTACCACTTGAAATTTAATAGGCATAACATTATCAATACTGTCACGCGATATTATCACGATAATACTGATACCATAATAAAATACTGTGATATGGCATGTTACATTATCAATATTATCTTGATACTCGAGTATCGCGTGATAATATTGTTAATGTAATATCCCCCAATGTGTGAGCTCGAATTTAGATTTTTTTTGCTTCTGTTTGTTCCTAAATTGTTGCCATACAAAATAAATATTTTATTACTCGACACAAGAAAGAACTTGATGAAATGTTATCTGACTCGTTTTAACACATGTTGAAAGCTATATTTATTACTCTTTTTACAAGCTAAATGTATTGGTGAAGCGATCTATGGGCTTCGGCAGTTTACCAACACGACAATGGCCGAACTGTCTGCTTGAAGATATTTTTTATAGGCCAATACAGCCAAACCTGCCATGTCTTTGGTTTTAAAAATGGCGTATACAAGCTTTTTGTTTGCCGGTTTACGCTGTTAAATAGTTTCCAAGACCTCGCGATCAATCGGGCGAGATTGAAACGTCGTGAATATGAAAATAATATACATGTGTAGGTATATAAATCATCGCTGTGGACCCCGTGAACAAATTTTAATAGCGTTATGGTGAATTAGAATGGTGCCTGTGGCTTGTCAATCTCGCACGTCGTCAGGTTACCCGTTCGTAACGTAAATATCACCCAGCGAGCGTTTTGTATTTCAGACATGACAGCAACGCAAAACAGTAGATAATGGAGAGTTCAGAAGACGATGCGGGCGCCGCGACGAACGCTTCCCGCCGTGCATCGGCGCGGGAAAAGGATCTCGGGCCGAGTGAGGAGGTCGACGCGGCCGCCAATGCGTCTGGGGAAGCATCGCGGGCACGGACGCCGAACGAGTCCGGGGCGATGTCGGAGGACAACTTCGATGGCGACAGCGTCCCGTCGCCGTCGGCGCATGACAACAATGCTAGCACCGAAGCGATCCTGGACATGATCGACGAGATCGTTGACGGACCCGGAGCGCCCAAACGATTACCATTGTCAGAGAGCGATGCTCATGAGTTTGCGACGTCGCCGCTTACGCCTTCACTAGTGGAGCCTACGGCACCTGCGCCTCCAGCGCCGCCTGCACCCCGTGCGCCCTCCCCGACAGAGCAGGCCGCCGGCGTACTGCAGCCGGAGACAGAAGACACCACCAATAAACCAGCAGTGCAGGAGGCCTGTACATTACAATTTGGAAAATCAGAAGGCCAGCTGGCAGCAGCTGACCCTGAGTTTTCCCCTGCCTCTAGTGCCAAATATGAAAATGCGCCTAAAAATACCTTACCTGATACCCCAATAGTGAATGTATCAGAAATTTTGGTTCCTGTTGGAATTGCTAATAGCAGTGATACAGAAGCATCCCAAGCTAGTTCATCAGTTGCTGAAGTGTGTGAAGAACCAGCAGATTTGAAAACTGATACCCCTGTAGCACTAGATGTGGAACAAGAGGTAGTTAGCAATTGCCCGCCTACTAATATTCCTTCCAGCAGTGTTGAAGAGTCTGTTCCAAGTATTTGTGAGATTAGTGAATGTGAATCGAACAATCGGACAGTGAAGTATGTGACCTCCAGTGATAACAGAGACAATGTGACTGTTGAAAGTGCAGAGTCTACATCGAGTGATACCAGTGTTAGTGAAGGGAGATCAATAGTACAGGAATCGGCTACTAGGTCACCTTTACGCCGCCGACTCATACGGCCAATGCCATATGACCGTAGACCAGACACAACTGTGTCATCTACTGTTGATTCCCGAGAGAGTGAGTCTCAAGTATCTGGACAAACAAGCGGTGAGAGTGTTGCAAAGGATGTTTCCAGTTCATCAGATGTTGTCCCCCCTGTGCATGGTAATGTTAATGATGAAGCGAATAGCAATGTAAGTGAAATTAGTGTCTGCAAAGCAGAGACATCAACAAGCCAGCCTAAGAAAATAAGGTTAGTAAGGCAAAAAATTACACCATTAACAAGTCAAAGTGGAAAATTGTCTGATGAGGCAGTAACACCTGAATCTGAGAGCCCATCAACCTCATCCCTAAGTTTGCCTTTAGCTTGCTCTTCAGATTGTATTAGTACTACAGAAGCTGGGGATGTTGCTAAAGTAGAACCCAGCGAAGACTGTCCAACAGATATACCAGTTACAGAACAAATTATTGTTGTCCCAATCAATGAGTCTGTTAGTAAATTACCTGTTGCCAGTATAGAGAAAGAACAACCACCAAGCCTTTCTTCAATAGAATCTGAACCGCAGCTGCCAAATGTGTCTGTAAATGTGGATTTACAAATGAAAGTCCCTCCTATTAAGCTAAACTTGAGTGTATCTAATGCATCTGACCCTGTCATTGATGACACTAATGCTGTTACATCAGATGAGCAAAATGAGGGTGCTTCCTGTCTTGTATCCAATCAGGAAGCATCAGGATCAACAAAGCAAATACCTAAGTTAACAATCAAACTTGGTAGTAAACAACCTGATGAAATGAAATCTCCCATTCCCAAACTGACAATCAAGCCCCTCAAACCACCTGCTGAAGAAGTAATAAACTCTGACAAAACCAGCAGCGAGCCAGTTACAAACATAACAAAAATCAACATCAAACCAATTCCTAGGCCACCTGAAAAGATAAATGATATTCACCGCAAATCCAGCAGTAGTGAAATATCTGAATCTGAATGTTCTGAAAATGATGAAACAAGTACTTCAGATCAGGCTTCCACTTCAGATCAAGGTGTGTCTGAAGTTATTCCTAAAGTAACTATAAAACTTGGTAGACCAGGCACTGAATGTGAGGGTAAGTTCTACACAGAACAAAATGCCCCAAAATTAACAATAACGGGCCTCCAGCAAGAAGAATCTGATTCTGTTTCCCAATTGAAAGTTATTGTTAATCAATCAGAAGATAAACAATTGGATAAGATTCCAAAATTGACAATAAAAACTGTGGCTAAGTCTGACAGCCAAATGAGTCCGAAATTGACAATAAAACCTAATACTGGCTTAGAAATCACAGTTGATCAGTGTGACACTGAAGTTGCTAAAAATAAGCATTCAGCAGAATTAACTGAACCAAGTGGAGAAGTTAAAGAAGCAACTCATGTGCCTAAGATAACAATCAAGCCCATAGCAAAACCAGATCCTGAACCATCTTTCAAGACTCCTAAAAAATCAGCAGTAATGTGTGACAAGCCTGAGCATATACCTTTAGTGACAAAGTTAAATATTAAGCCAATTATGAAACCTGCAGATGAAGGAGAGACCTCAAATGAAGGGGAGGAGACAGTTCCTGTAGTTTCAAAATTAAATATAAAACCAATACTAAGACCTAAAGATAGTGAAATAGATCCTAGTATAGAAGATGTACCTAAGGTTACAAAATTAAATATTAAACCATTAAAATCCCCTGGAGAAAAATCTTCAGAACAAAAAGACTGTGATGAATGGAATGCTGACAGTGATGAAAATAGTATACCTGTTGTTACTAAACTTAATATTAAGCCTATTCTTAAGCCACTTGAGGAAGAAAACATAAAAGATTCAGAGAATCAGTCTTCTGAAACAGGTAATTCAAGTGATGACAATACTGATATACCTGTTGTCACTAAATTAAACATAAAACCTATTTTGAAACCTACAGAACTAGAAGATGTTTCCAAACCAAATACATCAACAGAATCCATACCTATTGTAACTAAACTTAACATTAAACCTATTATTAAACCTGAAGAGAATGCATTGCCATTATCGCCTAAGAAAGAAATACCAGTTGTAACTAAACTAAACATTAAGCCTATAGTCAAACCCGAAGAGACTGAACATGAACATGCTAAGGCCAGGGAAGAAATTGACGACGCTTTTACTAAAAATCCGCCATTAGTGATGAAAATTAATATAAAAGCTATGGCTGATACTTCATCCAATGAAAATATCAAGACAGAACTAAAGATCAATAATATTGAGGAGAAAATTGAACATGTTTATAACAACATAAATGAAAACATACCTGCTGTATCTAAAAAAGGTAAACCTGTTGCAAAGTCATTGGATAAAGGAAAAAATGAATTAGATAATATTAAAAATGATCTTGGGATTGGTCATTCTGAGGAGTCCTACACTGCTAAAGATATGTTTGTAAATAAAACCATTGAGGATTGTGTATCTGCATCTGTTGAGGACTCTGTTTTAGAGAAGGTTAACCAGAAAGACAAAGACCATAATTTGTCTATTGGAAGCCTAATGGTAACAAAGGAAAATTGCTTGTCGGAAGATTCACATTCTTTAAATAGTCACCATAGTAATGACCTGAAACATCTCCCAAAAGCTGGATCTAATAGGATTGAGTCTGAAAAAACTGCCACTCAGTCAGAATTGAAAGAATCAGCTCCAACACCACCTTCTAAAAAACAGACTACTTTGTCAAACTGTACATTACTGAAGAAATTGTTAGAAAATAAAGTCAAGGATGTGGATACTATGGTTAAAGAACCTGAAGTAAACGAAAGCAATTTGACTTCACATGAAAATATAAAACTATCTTCAGCAAGGCCGACGAGCCTTTCAAATTGTAATGAAATTGATCAAGCACATTTGAAACTAAGACATGATAATAAGACAAGCAGCTTACCAAACCTAGATAAAAATGATACTTCTACATTTAATATTCAAGCTCAAGATAGTAGACATGACAAGGAAAGTATGTCTAAACCATTAGAAATTAATATTCCAGAAAAAGTTACAACTTTAAGCTCAGGTCAAGATTCTCCTCGAATTATTTTAAAGATTAATAAGACTGATCATGGTTCTTCTGCCAAAATAATAACAGAAGAAATAAAGAAGCCAGAACCCGGATTTTCGCCCGAAAATACTCAAGAAAGCGTCAATGACACACCGAAAAAGGGGTCTGTAAACAGTAGAAGAAAGGTGCCTGCTAATTTATCGCCAATCGTGGCTTTGGGAAAAAGATTGCGTAGTTCCAGAATCGTTCAGGAAACTGAAAAATCTCCTCCTACTAGACGTAATGCCGGGAAAAGACCTCCTTCCGTGGAAACCAGTCCATCACAGAATAAAGAATCCGAGCTCTCGGTATTAGAAACAAAACGGCTAAAGCTTGGGCAGCTGCTATCCAACAAGGGCCTCACGGTTGCACCTGTTACGACGAAAGTTTCAAATACGCCTCCTCCTTTGAAACTCAGTTTGGAAAGTAAACAAACTGTTAAAAATGTGAATCATGCACTTTTAAACAACGAAAACTGTTCTAAAAATGGCAATTCTAAACTTCATAATATCTTGTCTAATTTGCAAGCTAAACAAATCCAAGCCAAGCCATTAGTTGCCGTTAACTGCGTAGACAAATCTCAATCCATTATTCCAGAGCTGGACTCCAGCACGTCAACTGGTAGTTCTGACGTGGTGGAAATAACACCAATAGAGAATACTCATCCCCAAGTTCAGGAAATGATCATAAATGAAAACTCAGAGTCCCATGATTTTAACATGGCACCTGATGACCTGTCGCAGGATCCATTAGAAGTTGACACTCTGAAGACCGAAGTTTCAAGCATTAGCCTGGGTGTTCCATTTACGCCGCAACCTAAGAAGCGTGGCAGACCGCGCAAAATACCCTTATCAGAGGGTGCGAAAACCATCACACTCCCGACCCCGGCGTTGGAAGAGCGACCTCAACGATCCCTTCGGTTAACGAGGTATGTAGATCCCGCACGTGTTTGTCTTGTTGTTATTATGTGGGCGCGGTAAATCAAATAACTACGAATTTTGTATTTGCAGAGACCGTCCAGCGATACTCGTCAAGCCGCGCGGGAGGGGGCGAGGGCGCGGCGCCAAGAGAGCTGCGTCGCCGCCGCCTAAGGAACCGGAAGTTGAACCCGTCATCGAGACCGCCACCAAATTTTTTACCACCTCAGAGAAAAGTCCCGAAGAAATCGACCCGACTAGTTCGCGGGTGAAGCTACCGCGGATGACCGAAGCCCTAGATAATATGCCCTCCGCCTGTACAACTCCTCTGAGCAGTCGAAAACGAGATTCCTGCTCTAGTACGGATATGAAAATGTTTTCGGACGCACCGGAGTTGAAAGTGGTGTTGGAGAATACGCTGCAAAACATAGAGGGTTCGTTTATGAAGTCTCCGGAGACGCCGGGGAGCGAGGCTCGGGGCCGAGGGCGAGGGCGGGGTGGTCGCGGGCGCGGGCGCGGCGCGGCCAGGACGCCGCGCGGCCGCGGCCGCGGCAGGGGCGGCGGTCGCGGTGCTATGTATATGAAGGTATGCATTAATAGAACAACATACAATTGACATTATTTTGATATTGCACCAACAAAAACCTTGCGTTAGAATTCAATTTGCAAAAACTGTTACTTATAAAAAAAAATCTATAATAAAATGGGGGTTATTGGTTGTGTTTTTTGTTTTTAGGAGACTATGGGTATTTACGGACGTGTGTGCGGTCCCGCCACCACGACGGTACATTTATTTGAAGAAGAGACTTGTATGATGGACGACAATGCGACTCCTGCCAAGTAAGTGTTCTCTTAGTTATTTAAATTTTAGTTTACACTACACTCGCGAGCAAAAAAATCGACTCACTGTTTTTTTTTTTTGGTACTTGTTAAAATTCGGGTTTTCTTTCAGATATCTTGTTATGAAATTATATTCTCAATACTCAATACTCAATCATTTATTGCTTTCCATAATGTGTATACATATGGTACTTAAACTAACTTAATAGTTCTCTGATATTTCTCTGATAATAATTATAAATAATTCTCTGATATTTTAGCTTTTTAATTTAAAAAAAGCAAGGCAATTGGTCTAGGAATTTTCAATTTATGTACATTTTACTGATTCATGGGAATTTACGCGTTAAGAAGTCCACGAGATTGGCAACCCCAAATGCCTATAAAACCAGGGTAAGAGGGAGGGAGGAAGTGATTGATACCCCATCAGTCACTTATCAGAAGTTGACTTGTACACATGGCTTATTATCCTGGGAAGACCACCAGAAGAAAATGGACACCACTGAAGCTGAAGCCACCCAAGTCGTGGCTTTGCTTGCGGAGGGTCACAGCCAACGTTATGTTGCAAGCCAGCAGGATTTAAGCGAGTCTCCCTTATACAGGGTTTACCGGAGGTTCCGAGAGACCGGAGGCCTTACACGGAGACCAGGATCCAGCCGTCAAAGGTGCACATCGGAGAAGGATGACCGCTTCATCGTCTCTACCGCTCTCAGAGATCGACACCAAACGGGCGTTAGCCCAGCATCACGTTAGGCGGGTACGAAGAGTGGTTGCCAGTGAATGGATAGTCAGGAGAAGACTCAAGGAAGTTAGCCTGACCCCAAAAAATCCTGCCATGAGGCCCAGATTGCTGCCAAGACACCGCCAAGCACGACTGGAATTTGCTCGCGAGCACGTGAATTGGACCATTGAGCAATGGGCCCCAGTTCTGTTTTGCGACGAATCCAGGGTGTGCTTAAATGGCTGTGACTGGAGAGAACGAGTTTACAGAAGACCAGGAGAGCGATTCTCGCAATACGATGGAGGTTCTGTCATGGTGTGGGCGGGCATTTCCGTCGAAGGGCGAACCCCGCCCGTTTTCGTACCTGGTGTGGGGCGTGGCGGTGGTTTGACGGCGACAAGGTACATCACCGACATCCCGGAAGAGTATGTGGTCCCTTACGCCGGTTTTAATAACGAGAGGTTCATCCTGATGCAGGATAATGTCCCTTGTCATACCGCAAGGGCCACACGAGCGTACCTTGCCGAGGTCGGCATCACCACCATAAACTGGCCAGCTCTCAGCCCGGACCTTAATCCCATTCAACACATGTGGGGCTACCTGAAAAGGAAGGTTCGGAGCCGCCATCCAGCTCCATCAAATGTGGCTGAACTGAAAACCGATCTGCAAGAGGAGTGGGATGCTATCCCCTCAGAAGTACGTCAAGAAGCTAGTGGGGTCCATGAATAACCGATTAAACTGCGTGATAAGGGCTAGGGGTGGCAACACCAAGTACTGAATTAGCGAAATAAATTATTTTCTTCCTAAAATTGTCTTTCATTTCTGTTTTTCATAAAGCATTTTTTTGCATGTTTGTAATACGCAGCATTTTCCATCAAAGATAAATGATACCGCAAAAAAAAATATTTTTATTTACGTTACATTATCAGTTTTCGTTACGTTACATTCGATACCACATTTTTGAGTATCGCATAAATAGGTAAAAAATGATTGGGCGGAAAAACCGACCACGCAGGTTGATTCGATTTTTTTGCTCGCGAGTGTATTCCCAGCGTTTTAGAATACCGCGAGAATGATAAAATACCTATATTTGAGCAAGCCGCCATATAGCGCAGCATTGAGAAGCTATGACTGAGATGGGATTTAGTACGACATATATTTTGGCATAGGCATAATATTAAAATAACTTATTTATTTATTTCCAGACCCCCACACTTACTAGACGAAGACTCGCAGAGCTCAGTGAAGAGCTCAACAAACGAAAGCAGTAAAATGAGGAAATCGAAGTTTGCTGATTTGTTTGATAGGTAGGATTACTACTGATATTTTTGAATAAGTGTTGCAAATGATTATGAACTGAATTACCATGCTGATGACTTTTTTTCAGTAATAAAGTATGGACGGCAGCTGATGTAAAAGAATACATGTGGCCTCCTCCCGAAAACCCAAGTGTTGAACATCAGGTTGGTTTTATTTGGTTACTCATTGTACAATCATTTGGGGCGGAGCTTTATTTTTAACCTTTTTGCCATGGAGTTCGGAAAGATCAAATATTTTCTTAATCACGTCCTGGAAGGGTTTTTGGATATGTCCCTTTAATCAAGTTGTTTGTCTGTTTAGGTGATGATGATTCAGGAGCAAGTGGCAATGTTCCTAGGAGTGAAGAGCTTCAAGCGCCGGTACCCCGAGCTCAAGCGGCGCAGCGTAGGTGGAGAAGAACGTGACTACATACTACGTAAGGGTCTGGTCACCGAAGCTCTATGCGATCTCGGTAAGTAAATCTATCAAAAGTGGGTGCAATGAAGAAGCTCTCTTTAGCTTCTAATGTTTATTTTTTTTATTTATTGTTTTTTAATGCTCCAATGTGTACTTTTATATCTGCACTATGCCTGTGGTTAAATCTGTTCGTTAAGCTTTGAAGTTGTAGTTTCAAAACCCTCGACTTAGTTTAGTACGCGTAGAATTCGTTTCCTGGTGTTGTATTACCTAATTTTGTTTCGTTAGGGGTTCAGTTTTGAAAAATACCTTCCGATTGATACGCTTAGATATATCCGGTTTTAAACGCTGTCCAACAAGTTTCAGGGATTGAATAAAATATGCATGGAACTAACGTATGTATATTAATTTATTATATATATTTTCAAAGTAGTCCTTTATATACCGACGTGTCGGTAAAAAGAGCCCGTATGTGGCCAATTTACTGAATAAATATTTTGATTTTGATTTTGATATGCGCTTTTCCATACGTTAGAATTTGCATGAAATTTTTTTTATCGAATTTCTTAACATAGTATGAAATACCGTAAAAGAGATGACAGAAAGTGAAATTAAAATTAAAATCGGTCAAAAAATACGGATGATAATTATAAGCATTTTAAACTACTAATTAGGCAGAGAGATCCGACATGGAATGTGGTCAGCGTTCACTACGGCCTTATAAACTTCATTTTAGATCCTGTTTTGCTAGAAAGAGATAGAAACAAATCTTTGATGGCTTATATCTTGGTTTTTTAAATAGTTATTCGAATAATATTTTTGTCTACTGTTTTTTACATGAATGCATTTTTATTTAAGCAAGAAAAGTCATACATGTTTCCTATTCTTTTTGTTACTAAAACGTTGACTACACTAAACTATTCTGTAACTATAACTTTTTTAGACTAGCGGCCCGCCCTGGTTTCGCCCGGGTGCAATTTAATTAAATTACATACAAACCTTGCCCTGACGATTAGAAACACAACAAAAAAAGAATTAGCCAAATCGGTCCAACCGTTCTCAAGTTCATTCACATACATTCGGCAATTGAATTTTTTTTATTAGTACCTTAGTATACGAGGGGTAGTAGTAGGGCATGACTGACGGTCAAGTAAAATAAGACAGAATCACAAGCTCAACATTTATTTTTGGCTTGCGTTGTTGTGGTGAAGATGACGCGCCTGTTAATGTCGATGGCCAATGTACTTGGAAAACCATGGATCTATGAAACTAACGGATGGTAAGTCACTAAGCAACTGGCCGACGCACCCATAGTAAGCCGATTCGCTTGTACAGTCAAGTTCATAAATATGTTTACATTTTAGTGTCACAGCGATTAAAGTGACAAGGCACTAAACGTGAACATATATTTATGACTGACTTGACTGTACGTACGAGCGGCACGCACACATCTAAAGCATAGTAAGCCCTTGAGTAAGCCAATCGGCCGCCATACCAACAATCACGCAGCCGCCATTGCAGTGCTTCACTTTAGTATTAGCGACCCTACGTCCGTTAGTTCTTTGGTCCATGTGGAAATTGAATTGTTGTGTACCAATATGCTTTGACCGTTTTACCAGGCCTCCGTCACTTCATACAACAGAGTATTTACTCGGCCGTCATCGTTACTTACGTCCTTTTTTACTGCTCCCACCACAACTGTTAAGTTCTAATCAAACCAAAAACAAAACATGTCTAAGAGCTGGTCGGATCATCCTTGTCATTAAATACCTATTTACCTTTAAAATATACTAATTGCATAGTTTTCTACAACATTCACGTAAGTCGTTACCTTAACGTCTAAATTTTAACTGCCGCACTCAGAGACGTCAATTAAGTTTTAAGTTTCATTAAAGTAGCTGCTGTCACTTTCTTTGCTATAGCAATAGAATAAGACGCAGCAACTTTAATGAAACTTAAATACTTAATTGACGTCTCTGAGTGCGGCAGTTAGGCGTTAACTTTCTAACTGCCGCACTCAGAGACGTCAATTATTTTTTAAGTTTCATTAAAGTTGCAGTGCGTCTTACTGCCGCACTCAGAGACGTCAATTAAGTTTTAAGTTTCATTAAAGTAGCTGCTGTCACTGTCTTTGCTATAGCAATAGAATAAGACGCAGCAACTTTAATGAAACTTAAAACTTAATTGACGTCTCTGAGTGCGGCAGTTATTCTATTGCTATAGCAAAGAAAGTGACAGTAGCAACTTTAATGAATTTAAAAAATTAATTGACGTCTCTGAGTGCGGCAGTTAGTTTTGATCAGTGACCCACACATTTCCTTAGTATAGTTTGTTGAATTTTTGCCTTACCTCTACAATTGTCAGTTCCTAGATTATTTTGACAACTATCGAAAATATGTCTTGTAGACTTCTTTCTGCAAGACATCAGAAAACAGTGTTTTGATTTCTGTAAGACGGTTGAATAAAGTCGGTACCCTAAGCCGCCCCTAGAATCTGCCGCCCTAGGATTAAGCCCAGCCTGCTGGTAAATCCTCCACTGATTTTGAATCAAAATCATTTTTGATCAGCACCTGCATTGACTGGAAATATTTTTTTTGAACAGGGTAGTTTATAAGTACGTCTACCGGTCAGAATGATTTCTGACTACCTTGACTATAAATAATGCCTGACAGGGGCTCTAGCATTGATAAATCGATTTAGATCTAACTCGCAAAAAGTCCGAAATATAATATTTTTGTTGATTCCAGAATTGTAAAATACGTATAGTCGTATACATTTCAGCGAGTGCAAGAGATATTAGTGTTTGAACGACGATGGGGATCAAGATAAATATGTTAGGTTATTGGTTTTTATCAACTAATAGTTATCATATAATACGTTACTTTTCGTGTGTGCACATTATGGTCGAGTTCATAAAGTTGGACATAATTAGCAAATAGTTAAGCATAGTTAACCATACAAACAACCAAGGCGAAAAAGTTCAGTGGTGCGACTAAGAGTATCCTTACGAAAAGTTTCATAAACAATTTAATTGCTTGAGTTAACATGACCAACATTTGAACTCCACCCTATACTATATTATTATGATGAGGCTGTCCTACCAGGCTGCTTGTGGTTTTTCTAGGCTATCCGTCTGTACTTTTTTTAGTTCCTATAGAGACTTGACTTCATGCTTTGACCGTCTCATGCAAAACCACATTAGGACACTTATGTGATAAGTAATAATAATAATAATAATAAATATCAGGGACAATCTCACACAAATTGACCTAGTCCCAAACTAAGCTTTAGGCTTGTACTATGGGTACTGGATACATACTTAAATACATAGAAAACATCCATGACTCAGGTACAAATACTCGCGCTCATCACACAAATATTTGCCCATACCGGGATTCGAACCCGGGACCGCTAGCTTCGTAGGCAGGGAACAACAAGTGGAACAACACTTATTTGTTTGTGAGCTTTTATGGTACATAGTATATAATTTCTCTCTTTTTTGATCCTTTAAAAAACTGTCTGACCTTACGTTTGATACTAGGATACTAGGAATTTATAGGGTCTGATTATTGATGATTTCGCAGGCATAACAGCAGTAGACGCAAGCGAAGTGCTGGACATAATGCTCTCGGACTACCCTCACAAGTACGAGGAGTACCGGTCCCATCAGCGCGAGCGGCAGATAGCCGCCGCCGAGGAGCCTGAGGTCAAAGCGGAGACGCCGCGAGTGGACCGCGTGGAAATGAAGATAGAGTCCAAGTCGGAACAGAAACCGGAGCTGCCTAAGGTTGACCCGGAGAAGACTCGACAGGTATGTCACTTAGTACCTATGTACTTCCAGCTTCTTAATAACGTTCGGTGGTTATGGTTGTCAGTTGACTTATTACGCTTGCACTCGCAACTGACAGTATACTCGTATTTGTCACTCGTGTGTCATAGAAAAACAAAGATTGCCGATAGCTATTAAGAAACAGGAAGTACTCTAGCAGTATTATGAACTATCAAAACCTATGGCCGTGTCCCTTTCATTGACAGGCAAGGTTATAGGTATAGTACAGGGTGTCTAGTAGTCGTAGTCGAGTGTAGGGCTTTTTAGGGACGTTTAAAGAAAAAACGATTTGATGGACAACAATAAATTAATAAAACAGCCTGTAAAAGCCTGTATTGAATGAAATTTGAATGCCTTTGTTCTTCAATAAAAAATGTAATAAACTTCTACTTATTTAAGATGAAAAAAAAAAACCCTCTTAAAAGTTTATTTAGCCACTCAAATTATATTGAAAAGTTCTTTGATATGTAGGCTTTTTAAACATGTACAATGTTTAAAAACATTGCACAAAATTTATGAATTTCCAAAAAAGACCTTGTCTCCAAATATTGGCGTTTGACGTGGTGACTACTGGTTAGTTGTGGCGTATTTTATTTTGTTTTAATTAATCCAAAAAGCGTGTGTAAAATTTAAAATTATAAATCAAATATGTCATATTTTTTTGTTTTGCTTCCTTTTAAATTGCTGTCGAAAAGTAATTGTATTAACCAGACCTGCCAAGATTGACTCGTAGAAAACTCGACTAGTTTGTTATTCTAAGGTTCTAGGTCTGTCAGCATCATGCAAGAAAATAAAGAAGTATCAGTAGTAGTTCAATAGTTAGAATTTATTAGTCATCTTTTAATTTTAACAAACAAGCGACAAAATTCACAAGGACCAATTTAAGTCGTTAATTGACGTATATCAATCAACTGAAGTTCATCATCTTTAGTTGTATACAGAGTTTTAACATATAATAAAATAATGATACTTTAAAAATCGATGCTTTAATGTTGTCAAAGCGTCGAAGCACCTGCTTCATATGGATGATTATTATCAGGGATTCAAGCGACACCGCCGAAGATAAAAATACTTTTGTCACTGACCGTCGGAGCTGGCCGCGTCACATAATAATATACAACTATAGAACGGAGACTTCTTTGATTCCTCTTTTAATTGATCCAAATAATTTCCGAATAGATAGCGAAAACATGATTATTACTCCAGGACATGGCGGCAGCGGCGATCGCATCGGCCAGCGAGTGGAACGCGCGGCTCAACTCGCTGCGGCGCGGCGCGTGCGCGGACCTGCAGACCATGACCGTGCTGCGCCGCCGGCCGCCGGCGCGCGCGCCGCCCGCGCACGTGCGCCCGCCCGCCGGCTTCTACCCGCACGCGCTGCTGCCCGGCCAGTACCAGCACGCCTACCGCGCCTACACGCCCGACCAGCTGCGGTCAGTCTCACACCTCGACGTGGACTTTTATAACAGGAGTTACACCGACAATAATGCTGTATTGTTCACTTTGCGAACATGTTGGTTTTAGCGGGGGGATCTCGCCCGTCCACAAGATGGCGACTTAGCGTTTGCGTATATATAAAATCATCACATGCCGCCGAATGACGGGTGATGGACAGTCGACCTCCGACGAGAAGAACTTGCGCAAACTTGCAATTTTTTAAAAAAAGAACTATATTCGACAGTATTGACTTTTTTTATTTTGCGTTGGCCTGGATCGAATCACTTCATATACTGCTTTTGCTACAATAAGGTCTCTTTTTCTATAAACCTTCAGAATTTTTTACTGTCACTTCCTTTACTATCGTACTCTTGTAACATAATAATATTTGTACGCAGGTACTTCCCGCTGAACACGGCGGTGGCGGCGCCGCCGGCGCCCCCCTCGGCGTCCGAGAGCAGCTCGGAGTCCGAGCCCGATTGGGGCTCCAACAGTTCCTCCAGCGACACCGAGCGCCACCAGCCGGCCAAGGTAACACATCAGCGAGCTTATTACGTTGCTTTTCCACCAGACATGTGCGAGGTAGCTAAAGGGTGAGCCAGAACCCGTTTCCACCAGTGCTAAAGTAAACTATGAAAATAACGATCCTATTTAGGAACCAAAATCAGTTTATTAACATTGCCCTTAGATACCTCTTCTGAACGTCTAGGCAATGATTAATAATGTTCTTTTTACGCGATATGTCTTAATATCGCAAAAGTTTAAGCCAACCTACCTCAACTACCCTCACTACCTCTCATTATTCGCACACTTTTAACTCGCGACGGTGGGCGTAACTTATTGAACCTGTATCCTAAGTAGTCAGTTGTTTCCAGCGGAAGAAGCTAGGTAAGGTGAAGCGCAGCAGCGCGGCGGAGGGCGGCGAGGAGCCGCGCGAGGAGCGCTGCCGCGCCTGCCGCCTGCGCGAGGAGGGCAACCGCAAGCACGCGCACGAGCGCTTCCTCGTCTGCGCCAACTGCCGCGGCCGCCGTGAGTCCCGCCCCGCCTGACCTAGCGTCACTCTACAGTCGAGGATAGAAAGATGTTTAAATTTTTTCACCTTATTACATTGTAATAAGGTCCAACTCACTTCACGTGTCAGTGTGCGCGTTATGTGGTATAACTACATTTTGAACCACTTCTCGTCCCGTTAATTAAATAGGTAGGCTAAATTTGCTAAACTTACAATGCAATATAAAGAGCTGATCTGATAATGGAGTCGGAATGTGGCAACAGAATCTCTGATGTACTTAACGTAAATCCACCGAGTTGGCAACTTCGGACTCGCTAGTGTGTTCGTGATAAGCGGATGATAACTGCAAAAAAAATACAGTCGGCAACAAATGCTCGTCTCAATAATGAAAGTTTTGACAGAAAGGTATTTAACCTTTGAGTAGAAGATAATAGCGAGCAACCCGTCTGTCTGTCGCGACAACTTGCACACGTACTCTAGCGGTGGTAAAACCTTGTGCAGGGTCCATCCGGACCGCTAACACCATCTCACCCGTTAACCTGCCGCCAAGACATGATACGGCCGCAACATGTTGTCGTATATCGTTCCAGGAAGTAAAAGGGACAGTGATACGATTCATGAAAATGAAATGAAAATGAAAAAAAAAATTCATATAGTTGCATTTGTTTTGCTGACTGGAACATAGCAGGTTTGAACAGTCGTAAAGCTCAGTATAGACGTTGTACGTTGTGTTTGTCCAGTGCACCCGTCGTGCGTGGAGCTGCCGGCGGACACGATCCGCAAGGTGCGCGAGTACGCGTGGCAGTGCGCCGAGTGCAAGACGTGCTGCGCCTGCGCGCTGCCCGCCGACGACGACAAGATGCTGTTCTGCGACCTCTGCGACCGCGGGTTCCACATCTACTGCGTCGGGCTCGAGCGCGTGCCGCAAGGTCAGTATACGCGGCTAAACGTGGATTTTTATGGGTCGCGTCCAGAGCGACTGACACGCGAGTATCGCGTCGCAGCCGATGAAACAAAATAAACACTACGAAATAGTATGGCGGCGCTTTTGTGGTTAGCGACTCAGCCAGTTGTACTGTATAGTTCACATTACATGTTCGCTGCCGATACTGTAATGGATTTCGAACTTCGAATTTATTCGAATTACGTTACAGTTTGATTCGGCAACAAATCTCATGTCACTCGAGATGAAGCACCAATCAAGATGAAATGTCAACAACATTAATAATATTTTTTTTTATCATAGAGGATTTACAATAAATGAGTGTAGATAAAGTATTGTACGCGACTCTACGTAATTGGCATTACAACACTCGTGTCATGCTATTATGAAATCGTATTGTGAAATGCATTAACTTGTCATTACGCAACCATCACGTAAACTACTAATACAAATTGCACTTTGGATTCGGAAGCAGACGCTGATGATGATTAATTAGATGATTAATTCTATCGCCTAGCGGCCTTTCCTATGTGATTTGGGTTTATGGGACCACAAAAACTCGTGTCAAAGTGGTAATAGGTATAGCCGTGAATATTATTTATACCGTGCGCTACAACCTTTTAATTGTTTTTTCCAGGTCGCTGGCACTGCGTAGAGTGCGCGAAGTGCAAATCGTGCGGCGCGCGCGACCCGGGCGGGCTGGGCGCGCCGGGCGCCGCGGCCGGCGCGCAGGGCTCCGTGTCCGGCGCCGGCGCCGAGTGGCACCACCAGACGCGCCGCGGGCCCGGCGGACACAAGCTGTACTCGCACTCGCTCTGCACGCCCTGTGCCAGGTCAGTACCCTAATCAACACCCGCTGGGACCTGAGCGGAAAATTATCATGACAGATTACAATAAAACGCAGATAAAAAGTCAATCCTGACATCTGTCAACGCAGTACATTTTATAACCTATTTATGGCTTTGTGGTTATAATTTGTACTGGAATGGCAGGTGTCAGGATTGGCTTCTTATCTGCCTTTTACTGTAGTCGACTGCCTGCATAGTAGTTTCAAATCTAGAATCAATCGTATACTAACTTGTCAGTGTAATGCTGATGAAAAAGAATTGGGGGTCAGGAAGCGGGCGATCGTGTGCGACACCCTGCCGTCGCTTCAGACCCTGCAGTCTCCCATTACGAAAGTAAACTACGCTCTTATCCTTGGAAGAGTGCGCGGACGAAGCGGCGGCCGGGCGCGGCGCGCGGCCGCCTGCTCCCCAACCCCCGACTCCTCGCAGGTCACACGTGAACTGTAAGCCCAGGCTGCGCAAGCAGTTCAAAATTTGCCAACTCTACTAGAATGCGGACAATCGACTAATGCCTTTTATGGTCGAATTCTGTAAATGTATGCTGCGGTCCCAGTTTACTTTCATTTTATTTTTATAGGGAATTAGTATCACAACATAACAGTTATCTTGATATTCATTGGTAGTGTGTATTAGGATTTATTTTTGTTTACTTGGTAGCAGAAATTCCAAGCTGCTTTCGGATGAGCCGAATGTGTTTCAACATGCAAGAAAGCAAGAGGCTGGCAGATTTAAAGCAAATCTTGTCTAGTTATTCGGTAAAGGAGTAACGTTGTATGATTTTGCAATGATAGTAATAAATCATGTTTGCATAACTTTGTTTACTTATTATTATTACATGGGCCCTTTACTAAACGCGCAGGTTACTGGTATAAAACTGATATTATTTATATTATTTACTAGTTTAGACTGGACATATTCAAGTCAATTGTACAATTAGCTTAGTAAAGGACCAATTTTGTTAACCCTTTGTACCATTTTTTTAAATAAAATATATACCAGTCAAAGATTCTGAGCGTATTGTTAGAATTACTTACCTGCCAGGGAAACTAAACAGTTCCATATTGTTTTTCAAGTAAATCCAAGCGGGGGCCCAATAAAGCGTGACAGGCTAGTTCTTACGGAAGAACATGTAGCGAGACGCTGATAAAAGTACTAAGTTTGTCTTTCAACGATTTTTATGTGTCATATGTTTACGTTATGGTCTTGGTAGTGATTGTTTCACGTCATCTCATGCGTGGTGGACTAACACGGCGCTCACACTGACATTTGCTTCATCTCTGGGCATCTGCCGCGAAGAAAACAATTTGTAACTTTAAAACTTCTCTCTCATTCAATCTTTGGTAATTGAGAGGGAAAAAACATTAATAAAGTTTCGAATTACGTTTTTGAACGTGGATGCCGTAGTACATACGTAGCCCCTACCCTGCCTCGTGATCTCGAAGCTCCAATGCAGCATTCTTTCTCCGCACTACCCCAGTATCATTTGATAGGTTGCATGCACACATCCTCTTTATTTAAGTTTCTATTAATCTTTATGTATGAGGGCTGTTTGTTCTTTTGAAAACAGAAACTTAACGTTGATTTTCTATGTTTAGAAGAGCGAGCAATCTTTATTTTAATAGTAAACAGCAAAGTTGACTTGACTCAACTAACAGGTTGTAATTGGATTGATAATTCACTGTAAAAACAACTTCACCATTTCTGTGTATGTTCTCTGGGTTTCTTTTACAAATTAGATACTTTCCTAAAATTAGTTAAGCACTCCTTGAAAAGAATCTACACAACTTTACTGTTTCTTGAGTCATCTTTATTGTAATTGGTAATTAATATAAATCCATGTGTGTTAATTGATGCAATACGACTTCTAACAGTTTTTAAGGGCTTCTTTTATTTATTTTGCCTCCAGATGTAGCTGGTCTAAAATATTTTGTGACGTTATATTACGAACTTAAGCTAAGTCCACATCGGTGCGCTTTCATGTTGATCCTGCGATATACGCTGTTTTATTTAGAGGAAGCTCTAAATAAAACAGCGTATGTCCCTAGCGCACGCCGATCCGGCAGCAGCGGGTTTGCGTGCAATGACGCAAGATGAACGTGGAAGCGCCCTGGATCTTATGACTAAAGTGGCAACTGGTGGCATTTACGATTTGTTCTTTGTTTAACGCTTGTTATTTTAATTATAAGTAATGCTTCAATGAACATGGTATCACCTGTGATCATGGGTGTCGACATCATCACCATCGCAGTCAATATGCCAACTAACTGTCATTAATGTATCATAATATGTCAGACTTCACTAACACGGGCGTAGCTACTCTAAACATACCAGAGCGTTGACTAACTTGACCCTATTTTGTTACTTGTCTTCGGGATTTTAATACACGCACTACTTACATCTTAAAAGAAAAAACAATCTTTATCTAAATTTAATGAGCACTGCACGAAATTAATGTTTTGTGATGGATGATATGTGTACTCTTATTCTACACTGCAAATACAAAATGAAACTCGCAGAAACAAACATTTCTAGACAGAAACTCATACAATACATAAACGAGATAACATAAAAACAAACAAATCGCTTACCACAGAGAGCTAGTCGAGGCATCGCCGAAAATCGCTTATCAAAATTATACCATGTTTAGACATTATTTAATTGAGTTCGTTCTCTTAAATCGGATAAAAAATAACGATTTCTAAATTGGTATTAATAAACTACTACCATTCGAGTTGGAGCGATATTCGACTGTCAAGAAGCTATAACCAATCCGCAACACAACTCCGAAGACAAGTAACAAACTAGCCCAAGTCTGCTCCGTGTTTGAACTAATGGCGTGTTTCTGTGTTCCGGTGCTTGTGCGCGTACGTTGCGTATGTGTGTGTGCGTGCGTAGGGCGTATCGCATCGGTCGCTACTGCCCGCTGTGCGCGCGCTCCTTCATCGGGCCCAAGGGAACTATGCAACTCGTCATATGTAAACTCTGCGATAGACAGCTGCATCAAGGTACGTCCAATACTGTAGACGCTTCGGTAGTGCGCTGTGCCTTCACTAGGAACTAGACGCGGAAACTAGTGGTTAGTCTAGCTGTTTTCATAGTTTATTAGGTTTCAGTATCGTCGGCATCGGCTTTATGAATGAAGATTGCCATTTGCTTTGTCTGCTTTATAAATCTGATGCTCACTCTAAATATCGACGATTTGGTAGTATTGGAATTGGGACGTAAATAGTCATTATTTTCCAGTTAAATTTAAAGTCTTTGTAAGTTCTGGTGAGAGCACAGTTCGCATAAGGCTGCTCAATAAGCTACCTGATTTATTGTTACAACAGTTTTTTTTTATTAAATCACATTTTTAATACAGTCTCGTAGCTTATTATGCAAGCCTTTTTCATCTTACATCGCCTGTGATTATGCTACTCTCATTTTGTAGAGAACACATTTGGATACTTAATATAAACAAACAGTCCGAATTTTCTTTAATATCTACTCTTTCTGCCGCACTCAGAGACGTCAATTAATTTTTAAGTTTCATTAAAGTTGCTGCGTCTTATTCTATTGCTATAGCAAAGAAAGTGACAGCAGCTACTTGAAACTTATAACTTAATTGACGTCTCTGAGTGCGGCCGTTATCTGTTTGCAAAATGTGTTCTCAAAGTTGGTGCTTCGCCCATACCCTGCGCATGTTAACTTATAACTTCGTTACTGCTTGATCGCATTACATATCGCTGTCTCAACTCTCATAAACTTACCCTTGTTTTATACCTCCAATAAACCTTTATAATCCTTTAAAGCCCCAACAGAAACTGTAATCAAACTCCATTAAAGTAAACAATTATATCAAAATCATATCGATAGGAAGCTTAGTTCTTGTGTTCTAGATGTTTTAGAAAGTGTAAGGTGAACGCATGATGTATTATATACGTATACACCGCGACGTATGTCACGTTAGCAGGTAGTGGGTCGCATATAAATGATCCTCGTAACTTATCGGCCTAATACACCCGCCGATATGTGTGCCTTTTGTCGATCGTGATAGGTTTATATATTATGACATTTATTGATCAATTTATTAAATTACTGATGACTATAAGACTTGATGCTATTTGACATGAGAACATTTTGTGAGTTTATTTTTTGGATGTCTATTTAACCCTCGCTTTTGAAAGAGTTTTGTCAAATGTTCCTTTCCGTGAGCAGTTTCAGTTTCTGATAAACAGGTTTGTATGTTTATCAGAAACTGAAGCCGTGCTATGAGCCATCTCTCACTTCAACAGTTCTTATGATAAATAGCATTATACCAGTGGCAAGTCAAGCCAATCCTAAGAGCTGTCATTGCTGTCAACGTAGTACAAACGAAAATTGATTCTTGTTTGAAGTTATAATTTATATATACTGGGGCTCTAATATGAAAGAAAAACGAAGTCATGTTATCTCCATGTTTTTCTTAAAAGTGAACGGAACTGGGTATCCAAAAGTTTCGAATTTAACGCTCGTAGAAACCATACTAGACAGCTATCAGGATTGCCTCACTTTGGCGAAACTTGAAGAGCCGTATTGATAAACTGATCTTTAGTGAGATGGCCGTCAAAATAAACGTCAGAGTCGTGGATAACTCGTTTCCAACGCGTCCAGGAACGGGCATCTTACTCTAGGTCAATTAGTGAATATGGCGTTGTGTTCGAGTGTAGGTATGCGAGGTGTGTGTAACGTGTGTGCGTGTGCAGAGTGCGTTAGGCGCACGGTGTCGGCGCTGAACGTGCTGGACTACACGTGCGGCTCGTGCCGGCGCGCCGGCATCTCGTCGCGCTCGGCGGCCGCGCGCCTGGCGCCGCGCACCATCGCCACGCTGTTCATGGCCAAGCGCCGGTTCAACAAGTACGCGCACCGCCAGTACCTCGCCTCGCGCCGCCAGCAGCGCGCCGGCGAGTCGCTCGACGACCCCATGGACCCCATGGACCCCGCGGACTCCACCGAGCCCGCAGACCACGTCGATTCCGTCGACGACTGACAAGGGACGCAGAATACAGTGTAACAATTGGGCGGGAGTGAACTTTTGGAACCTACGTGTGTATAGAATCGGACTATGTATCATAAAACTAGCGTTAGTCTATATATAACTCTTTCGCTTCGATAATACGGTTGTAAGGTACACTGTTGCATAAATCTGATTAATATAACGATTAACTAGTAGGCTATGTATGTTTAAGTTATCGGATAGTGAAGAGATACTAGTGTATTGGCTCTTTGTTTGGCTGCATACTCTTTATTTTCTATGCATCGAGATGTTTGTTATGGTTATGAACGAAGCGTATTTATCCCTAGTGGGAGTAGACGGGTTGATTTGACAGGAGGTAAACATGAAGTGGTTAGATAGATGTAGAACGCAGGTAACTAAATGTTTAAACTGTACAGTAATACTAACTTCATTATAATGGGTAGCTGGGCAATCATACTATTTTTAAATATTAATACTTCTGTTTCGAGAGTAAGACAAAATCATGTATTTGTGTATGCGTCCGCGAGTTGTTATTTATGTGCCGCTGTTGTGTCTTCGAGAACTACGATTATTTTAATATTGTAGCAGTAACATGATAATGTTCTTTGCGCGGCACTATTTGCAGGAAATTGACAATTAGGTTGTATTCTCTACAAGTTTTTTTTTACTTGATGGAAATAAACGATTATAATAGAAACTTCTGCCTTTTGATGCATTTGAGTTTTGTTTCTATGAATTATTTTGCCCCACTATTAATTTCGAATATCGGCTGAACGCTGTGAAGTAATGATCTAATCAAGACAGTCCGCATTTTATGTTTTGAGATAGATAAAATTAGTTAATTGTTAATTCTCCTTGTAAGGTATTTATTTTAGTTTTACGTGGATACACTGTATACAATTTTGTGTCCTCTGTATTTGAGAATTATATAACTAAAGTGAGAAATGCCCGGATCCACCGGACACCCCGCGGGAGCTGGTGATAGCTTACATACTTATGAAGTATAGTCAATGATGGTAATTCCGTCTGCGGGGCAATACCGTACACAGGCGTTTGTGCCCATTCCGAACGGTAAACCGTCGTTAACTCTGCCGATAAAGCAGGGCATCCTTTTAGTTCTATGTTTTTAAAAGAGATGGAGGCGTGACGCCATTACGAATGGGCACAAACACCTGTGTACGGTATTGCCCCGTAGACGGAATTACCCGCATTGTCTATATTAATTTTACTGGAGGCGAGTTCCCCCATTATTACGCAAAATCATTCAACTATTTAAGATATTGTTGATTAATTTGCACTATATAAGTAAATAAGGTTTTGTTTTGTAGTTTAATTACACGAATGAAATTCAGCAGCTTTCAATTATCATTTCTTCTATACTTAATTTCAAAGTACAAAACTATTAGGCTATTTTGTTTTCCAGTTTACTTATACTCGTTCTGGAAGGTATACTAACCCAATGATTTATATAGATTATTAATAGAAAGATCAAATAAATTATTTAAACTCAGAGTATAATAATATGTTTATTTTCATTACGAAGAAAATTATTTATTCTACGGTGTTATAAAGATAGTATTAATAAATGGGTGGTATCCGTTTCCAGAGCGATCGTTTTGATAAAATGTAGGAGTATATCGCTGCGTATGAGTGAAAGGCAGCCTCGGATGAAGCGGGCGCGTGATTGGTGGAATGCTTATTGAGTTGTATCAATTGACCAATCAGCGGGTCGCTCTGGGCTGCGCCGGAGCCGTGCGCGGCGCACCGTAGCGAGCGAGGCTCGTGGACGCGCCTGATACGTAACGCGGCAGCAAGTGATCGCCGTACTTATGATATATCTCTGCGCGCTATCGTCTCTTAACCACTGCTGTGTGCAATTGTCCCGTATGTTGTTGTGTATTATACTTGTATTAGAGTTTTGTAAGTGCAGTATCAGTAACAATCATCAAACTGGTGACCTCTAATGTATCATGTTTAGTTTATAGTTATCCTTTGGTTATTATTAATCATAGTTTGCTTAGTGACAATTTTTAAGACAAAATTTATGTCCACAGATTTATTTCATCGAATCATGTTATGACTTTTTATATAAAATATATACTGGTTTGGGTGTGTCTGTGTGTCACACCTCTGATTCGAATTGCTTTATTGACACAGGTGAATTAAGACTTACTTCTAAGAATTGATAACTTTATGTCTACTTAATGCAAGTGTAAACGTTCTAGAAATCTCGCACTGTTCGGTCAATTTTGTAAAAAAATAAAATAAATTTAATTTGATCCTTTGGTTTCATTCAATTCAAGGAGGATAAAAAAGAGAAGAACTGCAATAAAAATAATTTATATAATTTGACTTATGGTATCGTAAACTCGGTAGCATAATTAACAAAAATTATATAAACACTGAAAATATTCAGCAAATATACTTCATAAACTGGCAATAAAGCATCTGCATACTTATTTCTTGAGGAAACCTGAGGACAACAGAACAATGACGTAAAATTTCCAACAGAAAATGTGACATTTTGAAGCACAATAGTCAAGGTGTACGTCTACATCAAGGCCAAAAATGATAGACAATGCACCCGATTCTGCAGTGCTGTCCACAGTTCGACGGACCAGTTTGACAACTCGCCCACCACAACAATATTGTGTTGTGTGCGTTTGTTCCAAATGGATATGGGCAGACTCATATATCAGCACCGCAAGTTCAACGCCAACGACTTATATATCAGTCACGGTTGACAGCGCAAAATA
This sequence comes from Tortrix viridana, assembly GCA_963241965.1. Taxonomy (NCBI): domain Eukaryota; kingdom Metazoa; phylum Arthropoda; class Insecta; order Lepidoptera; family Tortricidae; genus Tortrix; species Tortrix viridana. Next base: position 8,723,783 of record OY725186.1, read on the forward strand.
GACCTGAGCGTATATGAGGTAAGGTTGACATTAGCTCGTTTTTAGCTGTCGCGGCGTGTGAGTGACGTCTTTTGTATTTGAAGTTTGCGTTTTGGTATGCGAGAAGGTATCACTCGCACTCGTGCAAGATGGCGCCAACAAACATCAAATTCATATGTCAAACTGTTTTGACGTTTGGCACTTCATTCAACGATTGATGGTCTATGGTTTATTGGTTCATTGCGATTGGAAGAAAAATAACATTTTAGACTCTAGGAGTCGTGGTATAAAATCTAATTAACCGTTTATAAAGTGATCCGGCACTGATCAGTGCTTAAGCAGACTACTGGGGCGTACTAATCAGCAGCGCTTCAGCATACCAAATTTACCTGATTGTTACTGTGATTTATATTAAAATAATTGTATTATCACTTTATATACTTAATCAGACATTTCCGATTATAATGGACTAGAGATGGGCCGAATATTCGGTATTCGGCAAGTTTTTCAATGTTCGTATTCGGCCGAATAGTTCGGTTACATTGCCGAATATTTACCGAATAAACAAAGTAAATAACGAGCGTAGGTTGTTTCGTAATTCGTCGGATTGACATCATATTTCAGCATTCTAAACAACTACCAAAAAGAAATAAATATGCGTCTAAATATAAATACAATTATTTTGCAAAAAACCGTATCTTAAATAAGTTGTTTTAATTATGTAAGTTTTATTAATTAGTAATCACCTTTCTCAGTTATTCACTAAAGGTCGACAAGTCAAATGGCGCGAGCGCGAAGGTCCAAAACGCGCGGAGCGCTGAGCGCGTACGTGTCAAAACCTGTTTCTAGCGATTCGTCGCAACCGAATATTCGGTTCGGTAAGAGCTGAACCGAATGTTCGGCCGAATATTCGTATTCAGCAAAGTCCGTATTCGGACTATCTCTAATGGACACTATAACTCTAGACTTGACAGACCGTGTAGCTCGAGTCAATACTGAAAGATGGACATTTGCTCATCACTTTTGTACTCACTACCTAAAACTGTCAAACTAGTCCGTCGAATGATTGATTTCATAATAATGGCGCCAGCGCACCTAGTTACTCGTCGAAGCGTAGCCCGCTCACGGAGAGGAAGGTGAAGGCGTTGTGCAGGGCCAGCACGGGCACGGCCGTGACGCAGGCGCGCGCGCACACGCGCCGCTTCACGCGCGCCACCGCCTCGAGGATGCGCGTCGGGGGCGGCGCGCTCCACACCTGGTAAACGAGTACTACGGATTAAGGCCAATCGTCTGTGGATAAAAATATTCACACAATATGCATCTTTTCATATCTTTAATATAAAAAAAATATTTAAAATATGTATGGGATTGAAGTTAGCGATCTTTGGGTGTAGTAATAAGGCAAGTATACCAATGATTCGGAACAAAATAAAAACCCACACGTCACGGTGCTTCAAGACAAAACTGTAAGTAGACGCTTTTAAAGTACAAAATCTATCTTCAAGTACCATAATATGCATACCTGGGTCAATGTAAGATAATTTTGACATCGCATATAAACACATAGTCACGTATTACACTTATTTCTTTGACTTTTTATAAGTAGTAAATTGATACAAACCTTGCGTCGGCGTTCAGTACCTAACATAAATCATCAATCACCTCTCTTTATATACCTCGCCTTATCACAGCACCAGGATCATCCTACATTGACCTTATTGTCATTATGACATTTTGAATTCGACAGATAAGGGCAAAGCATGGCTTAACTTCTCCACGGTTATAGCTGTAGTAGTTAACCAAACGCATCAAGCTACAGACTGACTAGAATGACTTGTTACTCCATTATAACCTAGAAATGAATGAAGGATTGCGCGTGGTTAACTACAGACTGGGAGAATGGATTGAGTCACTGATTGTAAAGGGTGACAACCGGCAGAGATCGAGGTGTGCGATCCCTCTCGGCTCTTGAACACAATAATTGTAAAAGTTTAAAGATACTAATATTAAAATATCAAGATTCAATACTTGTTTGTATTTAACTGGAATAATCTGAATACTACATGGCGCAGCCGCACTAAGAACCTTGAAGAAGAAATATTTCTGGTTGGAAAAGACGACAAGCAAGCTCTAAGAAAATGGGCACTCCGATAGAATATAAGATGCCCGCACCTCTTGAATTTGAAACGGTAGGTGACATGCTGATGAAATGGAGAAATTTCAAACAGCAATTAAACATATTTATCGTAGCAGCAGGGTTGGATAAAGTATCCGAAAAGAGGAAGTCTGCCGTTCTGTTGAACACTATTGGACTGGAAGGGCAAAATATTTATTACAATATCTTGAAGAAAACAGAAGAAAAAGACACAGAAACCCCTAAATATGAAGACTTGTTGAAGATATTTGATGAATACTTCGAGCCAAAACAGAATGAGGTCATAAATACATATAACTTCAATAATAGAAATCAAGCAGATGGAGAAACTTTTGACACTTTTTACTCAGAAATAAGAAAACTAGTGAAGAGCTGTAACTACAAAGAGGTAGAAGATAGAATGTTAAGAGATAGAATAGTCATGGGAGTTCGAGATAAGAAAATGCAGCGGAAACTTCTAGAGACCAGTGGACTGACACTTCAATTAGCAGTCGAGCGGTGCCGAGCAGCAGAACTGTCAAAAGAACATGCAAGTCTGATACAGAAGAATGAAGAAGCTCTCAAGGTTGACATTGTCCGCAGTAGACAGTTTGAAGCTAAGTATAATAATAACTTCAATAAAAATGTGTTTAACAAAAGACAAAATAATTATAGCAGTCAGTTTTATCAATGTAAAAAATGTAATAACGAACATGGACCGAGGCAGTGTCCTGCCTATGGGAAAACTTGTTCAAAATGTCATAAAATGAATCATTTTGCACAAGGGTGCATGAATAAGAAAGTAGATTCAGTAGAGCAAGAACAAATGGAGGTTGTAGACAATTCAGTACATGATTTGTGACTAGTTAAGATTTGCCACTCTATTCGGAGCAAGAAAAATAGTAGTCAAGATGAGTGGTTAACAATATTAAGAACTGAAAATAAAAAAGTAACTTATAAATGTGATACAGGGGCGCAAGTAAATGTGATCTCATTAAAAAATTTAAGAAGTATTGTCGATGATGAGAATCCTAAATGGTCTGAGACAAAAATTATTTTAGAAACATTTGGGGGTAATAAAATAAAGCCATTAGGGAAAATAATATTAAAAATACATTTGAGTGGCACAGAAAAAGTGGATACAGAGTTTATAATAATAAAAGAAAATGTACAACCAATATTGGGTCTCAGTTCGTTAATAGAATTAAAATTACTAAGTACTACTAATATTAACATTAACAAAGAGGAGAAAAATAATATTAATATTAACAACATAGACATAATAACCAAAGAACAAGTGTGTAATCAGTATTTTGAACAATTTCAGGGTATTGGGCAATTCCAGAAGACACTTGAACTGCACACTCAACCAGACTCGCAGATTGTAGTAAAACCACCTCGTCGAGTACCTCACGCACTATTGGGTCGTCTAGCAGATAAATTGAAAGCTTTGGAGGAACATCAGATTATTGAGAAAGTAGAACATCCAAGGTCTTTTGTAAGTAATCTTGTTGTAATAGAAAAAAGTGATGGCAATTTAAGGCTTTGTCTGGATCCTCAGGAATTAAATAAGGTACTATTAAGAGAGTACCACTTGATACCCACTTTAGAGGAAATAGTAACCAAGTTACAAAATAAATCAATTTTCTCAGTATTGGATCTCTCCGATGGATTTTATAATATAAAATTGACAGACAAGTCAACAGATCTCTGTACATTTAGCACACCTTATGGTTGCTATAAATTTTTAAGATTACCATTTGGGTTATCAGTGGCACCGGAAATATTTCAAAAATACAGTGAAAATACATTTGGAGACATCCCGGGTGTAGTTATTTATTGTGATGATCTGTTGATTTGCGCTGAAAATGAAGAGGAACATGATAGAATATTGAAATGTGTACTAGAAAGAGCAAAAGAAAGTAATGTCAAATTTAATAAGAAAAAATTTCAATATAAAAAGTCCGAGGTAAAATATTTTGGACACATTTTTTCTAAAGAGGGAATGAAAATTGATCCGGACAGAATAAAAGCAATTTTAAATATGAAAAGTCCAACAAATAAGAAAGAATTGCAAATAATTTTGGGAATGATTAATTATTTAAGAAACTTCATTGAAAAATTAGCAGATTTAACAGCACCATTAAATAGTTTATTAAAAAAAGATGTGAGTTGGTTGTGGACGGAACTGCATGAAAACGCATTTTGTAAAATTAAAAAATATATAAGTACTGCACCTGTTTTACAAAATTTTAACACTGCACTACCAGTAACGATTCAGTGTGATGCGAGCAAGGATGGGTTGGGTTGTTGTTTGATGCAAAATGGACAACCAGTATCCTATGCATCACGAAGTCTTACAAGTGCAGAGAAAAATTTCTCACAAATAGAAAAGGAATTATTGAGTGTAGTTTGGGCAACAAAGAAATTTCACTATTATATTTATGGAAAAAAATGCTTTGTGCTTAATGATCACAAACCTTTAGAAAATTTATTAAAAAAGGGCATTCATGCAATTCCGTCAACAAGATTACAGAGGTTAAAACTGAAATTACTTAAATATGATATAGAATTTAAATATCAAAAAGGTCGACTAATGCATATAGCAGACTTACTTTCACGCTCTTATCTCGATGACATTGATGAGGATCAGACATATATGTATGAAGTAATACATTGTATTGGTCTTTCGAAATATATGCAATGTACTAATGAACAAAAGCAGGAATTAATATTAGAAACAACAAAAGATGTAGAATTAAGTGAACTAAGCGATTATACACAGAATGGATGGCCAGATAACATTAAAAATGTACCAGATAATCTTAAACACTACTATAAATTTAAAGAAAATATTTCAGAAGATCAACAACTCATGTTCATGAATGAAAGATTGATTGTTCCAAGGTCATTAAGATTAACAATACTAAATAAATTACATGAGGGTCATCTGGGAATTACAAAAATGAAACAAACTGCTCGAGCATTATATTATTGGCCACAGATTGATTCTCATATTGAAACATTAGTTAAAAAATGCTTTGTATGCCAGACCTACCAAAACAATAATGTTAGGGAACCATTACTGACCCATGAAATACCGGAATTACCATTTTCAAAACTTGGAATAGATATCATGGATTTTAAAAGAAAATGTTATTTGGTCATCTATGATTATAGAACTAAGTGGTTAGAAATAAAATTAATTGTTAGTAAAACGGCTCAGAGCATAATAAATGCATTGATTGATGTATTTACCAGTTTTGGCATACCAGTTGAAATAGTGTCAGATCACGTTCCATTTGACTCTGCACAATGCAAACAGTTTGCAAAAGAATGGGGATTCAAGTTTACATATTCAAGTCCAAGATATCCTCAATCAAATGGTATGGCAGAACGTGGGGTACAAATTGCAAAGAAAATGTTAACAAAATGTAATGAAGATAAGACAGATTTCAGGATTGCTTTATTGCAATATAGGTCAACTCCAGTTGCAGGTACACATTTCACACCCTCACAACTAATGATGAGTAGAAATTTAAGAACAAAATTGCCGTCAAGTTATCGATTTTTAAAACCAAAGTTAAATTATGAAGTGGAAACTCAAATGAATAAGACAACAAGTAGGAACATAAGTAATTACAATAAACATGTTAAGGAAAAAGAAACATTTAAATTAAATCAGAAAGTTTGGTTTAAAAAGGATCCTCAAAAGAAAAAATGGATGCAGGGTACCATTGTGAATAACACAAACCAAGATTGTAGATCATATGAGGTAATGGATACAGATGGTATTGCTTATACAAGAACTTCATATCATATTCGTTCTCGATAATCAGATGTTTCTACACAGTTTACAATCTGATTGTGTGTGCAGTTCAGTGTAAATAAGAAAAGTACTTTTATATAATTAAAGTTTAAGATTGAGTTGGTTGTAAGTAGAGTCAACTTAGGAATAAGGGTTATGATGTAGTAGTTAACCAAACGCATCAAGCTACAGACTGACTAGAATGACTTGTTACTCCATTATAACCTAGAAATGAATGAAGGATTGCGCGTGGTTAACTACAGACTGGGAGAATGGATTGAGTCACTGATTGTAAAGGGTGACAACCGGCAGAGATCGAGGTGTGCGATCCCTCTCGGCTCTTGAACACAATAATTGTAAAAGTTTAAAGATACTAATATTAAAATATCAAGATTCAATACTTGTTTGTATTTAACTGGAATAATCTGAATACTACAATAGCTCTTGCAATTCACGAAGGCGAGTGGGCTTTATTTTAGTTAGTGTTGAACGTGTACATGCACATTGCGGTAGTGTGCGTGTCTGACGGAGCGAGCCACAGCGAGCGCGCCGTCGCTCAAGTCACTTGTGCATATTGTTTCCTTGTGTGCGTGTACATACACGACGATATACAGATACGTGTTTGCCACAAGTAAAGCCCACTCGCTTTCGTGAATTGCAAGAGCTATAACCGTGGAGAAGTTAAGCCATGATTTGTCCTTATCTGTCGAATTCAAAATGTCACAATGACAATGAGGTCAAGAGCTATACCTACTCCGTTTGTTAATAAAGGCACAAGACGTGGAACTTGCCTGGTAGAATATCCTCATTTTAACAGCGGGCATAGACTGACGTTCCTCGCACTCATTCAACAGTTTCCTCAGCGCATACTCCAGGACCGCTTCGATGTCTTCAGCGGACATTTGCGCCGCGAGCTCGCGGTGCGACATGCATGCCTCTTCGCTCGGGAAGGAGAGCTGGCAGGTAGATGGGGACGAACCTGAGGGGAACTGGGTGTTAACGTTGTATGATCTAAACTGTAGTTAGTTGGCTTTTTATTTATTGGTAAAGATAGGCAGTCGACTTCTGGATATTAGCAACACCAGGGGCGCGTTTATTAAAAGCTTGTAACTTTTATTACAAGTGGAAGAGTTTTTTTTACCCGACTGAGCAAAGCAAAAAGAAAGGTAATGTGGTTAACAGTCTATGTATCTATGTGCTATGTATGCTGCCCTGCTAAGGTAAAAGGCAGTATTTTACACAAATCTACAGTAATAATTGCAACCTCATTACTGGGGAATAAGATTGCAATTGCTACAGTAGTTTTGTGTAAAATACTGCCTTTTACCTTAGCAGGGCAGTATGTATTTGACTGAAAATCGGATGTTCAACTCTAAATAAATAAATAAATATCAGGGACAATCTCACACAAATTGACCTAGTCCCAAACTAAGCTCTAGGCTTGTACTATGGGTACCAGGCAACGATATACTTACTTATATAAATAAATACATACTTAAATATATAGAAAACATCCATGACTCAGGAACAAATACTCGCACTCATCACACAAATATTTGCCCATACCGGGATTCGAACCCGGGACCGCTAGCTTCGTAGGCAGGGTCACTACCAACTAGGCTAACCGCGTCGTCAAACTCTAGTTCCTAAACTATTGGACCGATTTGAATAAATGGGGTGTCATATGATTCGTCAAAAACGTGAGAGTGTCATAACTCATAGGCTATAAACAATTATAAGGGTGCGTCATACTAGTCGCCAGTCTGGTTTCAGTTTTTGAGGTTAGGTTGTTAATGGATATTGTTGGAAAGAAACTTCCACTTGTAATACAAGTTACAAGCTTTTGATAAACGGGCCCCGGGGGCTCATGCGTTGCCAGACTGGCAGTGCCAGTCTTGAAGTTTTTTTTTTGAGATGGATAATATGGGTGAATAATCCATAGAATATCCTATATATACCCTCGCATTTAGCAGTAATAAAAATATTGTTGTATACATGATGTGAAAATCGTTCTATTATAACTACCGCGTCTCGAAAGCGACAATCGCACGGACAGTTCAAGCTAAAAACAAAATAAATAAATAAATATCAGGGACAAATTTACCTAGTACCAAACTAAGCTCTAGGCTTGTACTATGGGTACTAGGCAACGATATACATACTTATATACAGAAATAAATACTTAAATATATAGAAAACATCCATGACTTAGGAACAAATACTCGCGCTCATCACGCAAATATTTGCCCATACCGGGAGTCGAACCCGAGACCGCTAGCTTTGTAGGCAGGGTCACTACCAACTAGGCTAACCGCGTCGTCAAACAACAGACAGTTATTTTTTAGAGTCAATAACAGCATGAAAACATAATCTTATTTATTACCTGTCGCGACATAACAGACGCACGCGGCGACCGTGTTCTCGTAATTCCAGCGCCTCGTAATCGCTACTTTGTAGTCGCCGACGTTACAGCCAGTTTCTTCGTCTGAAAATTGAAACGAATTATACTCTGATTTGTAATTCAAGACCAGAATCTATCAGTTCCCATCTTGATTATTTAGTTATTTAAATATTATTTTATAAAAACATGAATGAGAACTTTACACTAGTTCTCATTCATGTTTTTTTGATAAAAATACCTACTTAAACCAAAATGCAGTAATCAAAGCTAATGTGCGCCTGTTGACGTTACATTTTGGTCTTGAATTAAAAATCAGGGTTAAAACATTGTTATCTGTTAAATTCCACACACACTACGCGGCCTGTATAGAAGGTAAATGTCTAAATTTTAGGGCCACTTGCAGTAACGGTATCACCTTGATTTTATTCGTAAAATTCGATAAGGTTACCAGCCGTTCCACTTTAAAGTTAATTGACGTCTCTGAGTACGGTCGTTAGTCTTGTAAACGAGTTGAATTCATAACACCTTACGGGCGCCAGAAGCACGTATAAAGCCGCAAACAGAGAACGGAGCGGCGCGTTTCTATACTGGGTTCCGTATTTATGTCCGTACTTCAAAAACATAGCTTTTTATGTACTTTAATCCGTATGCAATAAGGTCTATTTTGAGTTGGCTAAATTTAACACAAATTTTCAAAGTTTTTTAGTTATTTCTCAAAAACTGTAAATTTGAACACTTTATTTTATTTTTCCCGTAAAATATAAATAATTAGCTATTCGTCAGGATTTTTTCAGATTTTTTGGTTCGTAAACTTCAGAGATAAGGGGGAATGGTAGTTTTTTGTATATTTTTGGCTATAAATCGAAAAGTACGTCATGGAAAATTATAAAAAAACTGTTTTGAAATGTACAGATTAAGCCCTTTCATATTACACCCCATTTACTATAACGAAATCACTTTCATTTTTTTTTTACTAAAAACAGATGCGGGCAAGCAACTTATACAACCTTGCCAAATTTCAAGTTGATAGCATCTGTAATTACTGAGAAAAAGTGCTGTGACAAACAGACGGACGGACGGACAGACAGACAACGAAGTCTCGCCATAAGGGTTCCTTTCCTTTTTTACCATTTTGGTACGGAACCCTAAAAATCCTTCGCTCAGTGCGGCACAATACGTTCAATTTATAAAAATCCTACTTCGCAACGCGCTATGCGTTAATGGCTTAAGTAGTCGTTACTGTCGTCTGTGGTGGTAAAATAAGTTGTGGCGTAAAGCAAAACCGACAACTCGAGCACTATATGAGATCCGAGAGCAAATAATGTAATGGGCAAATGTTCTTTGGTAGAGTCGGCGGGCGCACGGAGAAAAAAAATCTAGTTTCGTGTAACAGAATATTGTAAATTCTACTTGATTTTATTGTATTATATGTGACAACTATACGTTTTTTACACATTAATAAATCAATTTCAAACTCTGAGTCACTCATTTTATAAGCAACTTTTTGAAAACTTAAGATTGGTAAACAAATTCGTTGTAAGTTCGATCTTTCGCAGTTTTGACATTATGAAGAGGTGGTTTTTTTTAGCTTTTATTCGACTAGAATAGTTTTTGTTATTATTATTGAACCCACTTCAATGAAAGTATTTTTTTCAAATTAAAAAATGCTTGCAGTAAGAAAAAATGCATGGCTTAAAGGACTTAGCATCCAGGCCATAATCATTAAAAAAAAGAAAAAACGCCTCTTCATAATGTCAAAAAGTTTGACAGGCGTTTCGGCAGCTATTCCATTCCATTCAGACAACTTATTAAGAACGGTTTTTCTATATTCAATATTAAAAAATAAACGCGTTATAATGAAGAAAAAGTAAGTAATAAAATACGAAATATGTATATTTTTCGTATTCTTACATTAACAGTAGGTTTTTTTGTTGATTACGATATTTAAAGGAAACTAATATTAACACTCATCAATAAGTAGCATGAATTGGAACAAGTTTAAATTTAAAAAATTGGAAAAGTAAAAAGCACTAGTTCGCGAAAACCAACTTTCCGCACGATATACAGCTACGAAAAGTACCACTTTTTGAGCAACTGTGTTAAAAAATATGTTACAATATTACCAGATTTTATTGTAGTTATGATTCTGGTGTAGGAAAACAGATTTCAGCTATGGTTAACAGTTTTATTTTTAATGACAACAAGTCTTATTTTTGTTAATATTAGAATATTCTAGTACACGAAAACTTTGATATTGTACTGGTTACTATCTAATAGTTACAGAGTAAAATATGCATTTAGCATCCAACAGGTTTTGTATACTACACAAAATTTGTTTCCTACGATACTAGGTAAATGTTAATAGGTTGTAATAGAAATTATGTTGTACAGAAGTAGAATTTTATATTTTTTCGCAACTGTGTTAAAAAACGTCGTTCGATACACGTGCGGAAATGTCATTCTTCACTCGTCCCGAGTCTTGCCACTCGCCTGCGGCCCGTGGCAAGATATCTCGGTACTCGTGAAGTAATGACATACTTTCCGCACTAGCATCGAAATGTACAATTTTTCTCCGTGCGGGCGGAGTGGCGGCCTCACAGTCGAAGCGGTTGTTGCCGGTGTGCGCCCAGGCGTGCCACTCGAGCGCGGCGGCGCGCGGCAGCGCCCCCACCACGGCGAACTGCGCGATGGCGCCCGCCGTGCGCCGCTCCAGCTGCCGCCGCGCCTCGCCCGCCGCGCCGCCGCTCGTCATGTAGCACACGCTCTGCGGACACACAACATTTATAATCCCCGACCAACACAAGACTGTTATAAGTTTAACGTGTGTATATGCAGTAGAAATGCAGCTGAAGCGTGTGCTAGGTAACGTATTATAATATCAAAACCGATCGCTCTCTGGCGCCGCGCGCCGCCCTCCAGCAGCAGCATGTGTGTGTGTGTGTGTGTGCGCGTGTACCTGCACGACGCTGCGGATGTGTGCGCGCGGGTGCGCGGCGCGCACGACGCGCGTGAGGTGGCGCAGCGCGAGCGCGCACTGGCGCCGCGCGCCGCCCTCCAGCAGCAGCATGGAGCCCGGAACCAGCGCGATCTGCCCGCACGTGCCGATCACCTCGCCCACCTACAAACCGTGCACAATCAATATACCACTACAATACACTGTTGCACCAACCAGAAAATTGTCTATTATTGAACCGAGACCTGAAAAGTGTAATAATAATTACTTAACGCGAGATTCATAATCTGCTTTTCTTTTAACTACTTACTGCAAGAGAAGTAGGTGTCAAAAAACGGAAGTTAGGGCCCCTTCCCACTTAGCGTCTTTCGAGCGTCGGCATCCCCGCTCGAAAGACGCTAAGTGGGAAGGGGCCCTAAAGTAAATCAACTCTTGAATGGTTTAATCACTTATAGTCTTTTAATTTCACAAATCGGCATTCACAAAAACCCAGAAAATGTGTCAAATGACTGACAATGACATAAAAAATCTCAAGTCGTGTCAGTTTGTCCCGCGATTTAAAAAGAAAACAAAAGAGTGCAATAATGGATTTTGTATAAAACTTTATTGCTCTAGGTGAGAAAAGTGGCGCTTTATTTTCAATGCAGTTATGATGATCAGAAATTATTGCGTAGTTGAAAAAATATATAAATAATTCACTCCGCCTACCACCTTTACTCTACTTATTTTAAAGATACTTACTTTAATAGCTTGGCTGTAAGGGCCGATGTTGGCCGGCGCCCAGTGCGAGATGCCCTGCACGTGCATGGTGGTGCGCTCTTTGCCGCAGCCATCATGCGAGTCCCCGTCGTGGTTTTGACAGCACGCCTTATGGGCCACCTAACAATAAAATCAAGAAAGATGTCTTGATTAACTTGCTGCGGGCTTATTATGATGAATAACATCCGTCACTTTTAGACAAGTGGGTAAGTGCGAGAGTGACAGATGCTTTATCTTCAGACCATAATAAGCCCGCTGCTTAGTATTTGCGACTAAAATAATGCGAATAAAACTATATTAAGCAGTTGAAGTACAATTTTTGATGTTTATTTTTAATCTTCTCTTCTTTGTAAGGTTGTCTGGAAGGCTATTTAGCGATAAGACCGCCTGTCGATTCACTATGTCACTATGTAACACTTCTCTTTCTTGTTGCATTTTCTGTCCTTCTGTATGTGGTGTTCAATAAAGAGTTAATGTATTGTATTGTATTTTACACCATATCCTTGTGGACTCTATGTATTCTCATGTAAATGTTCTGTAATAATACATGCATCACATGATACGCCTTAGCGCATTCAGTGCCGCGTACCCGATATCGGGTTCTCAGTTTGTAGCGAGTTTTCGCTACATACGAGAATTACACGGCTACGCGCTACGAGTGTAGCGGCGTAGCAATGCTAGCAGTGAATGTGTTAGGCTAACTTTCCATAGTGAAAAATTACAGTTAGATACTATTGCCTTTTCATAGTCATTTCTATTTATCCTACTTATCGCGACTGGACGTATACTCACGGCATCCAATATGAGTCCCACATCGCTAGGCAGCGGGCATTGCACACAGACCCTGGTTGGCGGGTTGACGAAGTTAAACGTGTCCACGTATACGTTATTTAGCGCCGCATAATCGCCCATATCTCGCATGTAGATGTTGACTGAGCAGACATCTTCGAGCTGCATCGATTGGGAGCTGAGCAAGTCTGGAATTGATGGCTGGGGTTAGCGATGGATGGATATAATATACACTTAATAATAAACCGGCTCATCAAACGGCAGTTTTGTTTTAAATCTTAAGCGCTTCTGATTACGCTTTAAAATGGAATATAGACACAGTGCGACTTGAGCCTGTTTATTACTAAGTAATGTACGAGTATAGCAGGGCAAAGAGGGGGCTTGCAATAAGGGGAAATAAGTCTCATATAATATGTGGACGAAATTTGACCTATCTCGAGCGATGGCAAAGTAAGGAAAAGGCTAAAGTCTGGTTAATTACCAGTCTACTAATTCACGTCTTACACTCTAAAGTTACCTAAGTGAAGTAAAGACGAGAGTATTTCACTTACTATGACGGCAGCAAATTTAAATAAAAAGTCAAGTGGAAGTGGGTGGGGCACATTTCTCAAAGAATTGATGGCAGCTGGGGCGGGGAAGTTCCAGAGTGGTGGCCGCGAAAACCGACGTATTGGTGGCTTCCCGCAAGGTGGACCGACGATATAGTGAAGATCGCGGGAAACCCCATTGCGAGTAGCACAAAACCGACCGTCGTGGAGATCCTTGGCGAAGGCCTATGTACGGCAGTGAACGTCTTTCCATTGATATGATGATGATGATATTGATGATAAAACAAAAAAAAAAGTTATGTTCAGTGATGCATGTAAGTGACAACTAGCATTTTAGTAAGCGGAAAACAAAAAAAGAATTAACGAAGTTACCCATTATCAGTCCTTGATTTACCATATCTGCAATATAGCGACCCGCCCTCGCTTCGCTTCCGTAAAATTAAAATATAGCCTATGTTACTTCTGGAGAATGTAAGCTTTCAAATGGTGTAAGAATTAATAAAATCAGTTCAGTAGTTTCAGAGTTGATCAATTACAAAAAACGGTTATTGTGACTTATAGTTTATAAGCCAATTTTTGATACATTGAGTTACATTATAGTAATTATCGTAGGGATCTCAAATTTTCTTGAAAATAATATATGTTATATACTCGCTGATAATTTAGCTTTCTATATGTGAAATAATTTTTAAAATCAGTTAAGTAGTTTTTGAGTTTATCCATTACAAACAAACAAACTAATAAACAAACATACAAAAAAAATCTTTCCTCTTAATAATATTAGTATACTTAGATCATTATTAATTACCAAAATAATACAACTCGTGAACAAGTTTACCTACTAATGAGTTTTTTCATCGCGTCTCTCGTGGCGTCGCCCGTGTCCGCGCGCTCGCCGACCACGCCGCCGATGTAGCACCAGCCGTGGCTGTTCCCGTGGATGGAGCTGTGGTCCACCACCGGGTGCACCTCGCCCTGACTGCGCATCTGGTCATAGTTATACCCTACTATACTATCCGAGCTATCTTCGTGGTCCGCAACGTCTGTCTCCTCAGTATTGAGCAATGGATTTAGTTCTTTGTGCTTCTTCTTCTCCTCCTTTTCTAACTTCTCAATAGATTCTAGCTCAGTCTCACTCATCTCGATGTCGCTTAGGTCGCTAAACACGTTGTCGCTTAAATCGTTGACGAAATCGAGTGCGGATTTCACAGTGGGAGGTAGATCGACTGCGTCTTCGGTGTTTTTTGGTTCCAAATGAAGCTTCAGGTTGAGATAGCCGACCGGCGCGACGGAGTCGTCGGAACAGATTATTAGTTCCTTCTCGTCTCTACATGCAACAGGAATATCATTTTAATACAGTTGGTCAAAAAGTGGTACTTTTTTTAGCTGTATATCGAGCGGAAAGTTAGATTTTTCGCACTAGTGCTTTTTACTTTTCCTTTTTTTTTAATTGGCTGAACGAGTGTTACGAATGATCGGTTAAATAAAACGAGTACTATTCGTGACCGCGATTGATTATTATGGATGACCGTTGGCTTTCGTACACTTACTGTTTTATTCGTTTCATTAGCATAATTTCGCCAACGCATTAAAAAACGTCGTTTGATACACGTGCGGAACTGTCATTTTTACTCGTCCCCAGGCTTGTCCCTCGCCTGCAGTTCGGGCCAAGACACCTCGGGACCCGTGTAAATCGACATACTTTCCGCACTTGCATCAAAATGCTATATTAAAATTGTGCAGAACTCACAAATGTCTAAACTCGGCTAAAGCGCGTCCGGCGTCCAGACATTGAGCACCATGATATATGTGATGGCAACTAAATTTAAATCCGTCAAGTATTTATTGTAAATATGAGCCTTATTGCCTGAAATAAACATTTGGTATGTGTAAAAACTTGGTTTGTTGTGTATTACATGACGAGTTTCTTCTTGAAGAGCGGGCAGTCGAGCGTGAAGGTCTCGTACTCGCCGCCCTCGCCGCAAACGTTCAGCCCGTACTTCTGCTGCATCACGAGCAGGTGCGGCTGGATCTCGCGGAGGGACATGCCCAGGTGCACCCGCGGGTCCAGGCCTAGCGCTGCCACCTGACGTATCAAATAAGAAGCGTACTGTTTCTTATCTATCAACGTCCTGCCCAATCATTTTTGAGCAATTTCCGATTCCTGCCCATTGTCCTCTACAAATGAGAGTTTTATACTTAATAATTTTAATTACCGGACAGAATGTGCTAAATCGCATTTGCTCTCCTTTTCCATAAAGAACATTGGGCAGGGCGAGGCTATACATATTGTAAATTAAGTCGCGAACGCACAGAGCGGAGGCAGCACGTTATCATATTAAAATCGCTTCGACCACGTCCTGCCCTGTGCGATATTTCACATTTAATTCACGGGAATCAACGCGCCGCGTTGCGCCAGTGCCGCCTCTGAGGGTTTGCGGGTTTAATTAAAGTCTCCCTCGCCGCGTCTATCTGTATGTATTATCACTAATTTAAGAAATTACTGATTGTCTTTGACGCGGTTTGGTTTTTTTTAGGAAATTTTAAAACAACAACAGCAACACAACTTACCTACTATATTTTATTACGGTTGGGCAAGACAAGTATGATCTTACGAAAATTAACGACTGTACAGAAAAACATGTATAGAATTAAAGTGAGCTATCATATTATGTTCAATTAAAAAAATCACACATTTCTACATTGTGATAGCACTTAAAAAGTTTTCAGGTTCAAGTAAACTCAGGTAGACTCGCATAAAAGCATATTAGACTAAGTGAGAGAGAAGTACAAACCCAAAGAGCTATCACACAGTGCAATGGTTAATATTTGTAGAAAGCAAATTGTCTTTCCTATTGGTCATAAATGAAGAAGGAAACGCGTATTCTAAATTTCATATTAGACACGAATTTCATATTTTCATTTTACGTCTATAAATCTCAAAACTACAACAAACCTTAATAATAATGGCTTCAACATGGCTTGATATCATTTCCTGTAGCAGTTCCTTTTGGTTTCGCCTCCATAAGTATGCAAGTGAGACTAGACCTAACCTTCGACACCTGAAAAAACAACAATGTTTGCGCTGTTGTGTACCAAACAAAGAACCTACAAATTGTTCTACTGCTCAGGAAATAACTAGCCTAAAATAAGCTTTAGAAACGAGTCTGTTGTTTTCCATTATCCTTTTGGGTCAAAATGTATAAGAGTACATCATTATAAAGAAAAAAACATATGTTTTATAAACCTGAAACTGTAGTTTTCAGGATTTCTTAACTATTTTATTTGTAAATACATAATACTATGTTGGCTTAGGTTTGTTTTATTAAAATCCGAAAAATAAAATGTTTAAAAAAAATACTTATGGCTTGCAATATTATGGACCATTTCAAAACCCAACAGCCCACAGATTAGGTATAAGGTTTAGATTCCAGCTTATTTAAGTAGCCGGTGACATTCGTGAGGGTCAGATAAATTTTGTATAAGGCTTGTTTTTACATGAATTCTGCTTAAAAAACATTTTATGGCTAAACTAAACCTAACTTATTGGTGGGTTAAGTTAATGATACTTACACATTTTCAACTCGAATTCTTTGGTAGTCTGACAGAATGGCCCCAACTGCTACAGCTTCTATTGCCATCTCACTCTAGGAAGTATAAAATATCTTATGATCGGCCATTCTCTGAGCGTTTCAACTGCCCGCACATTTCTAATTACCATTTCACCTATTTATTAGAGATATGGACATTTTAATGCTTAAAGCTGGCACAAGCCTGTATTCTCTATGGTTTAGTATTTGGTTCCACGTCAAGTTATTAAAATTTATTAAACAGTTAGGTGCTATGGTAATTAGATTTGCGACGGGCGATTTGAACGCTCAGAGAATGGCTGTGATAAGCAAATGTAGGTAAATAACCACATTACTTGGTATCAGTGGCACAGATTTATAACATGTATATAATAGTAATTAAGATAAGTAATTATTGCAGTATTGCAAAAATTTAATGTTTATCTAGCTTGTTGGTAACACACAAAATAGGTGCTAGACGTTGAGTTGCATAAACCAGCTCACTATAAAATACAAAGAATAGCTTGTTGATAATATGTGGAAATATGTCACAAATCTACAAAGCAACAGGGGAGGGGGAATGATAAGCATATTTATAAAACAGACAAGATTGGAGACAAACATTGTATGAAGATGTTTGTTTTGACTGCTCTTTGTCCTCACAAATATAACAATTTTATCTAATCAGCAATTTAGTTGTCTTCTAAAGTCTGTTGCCAGGACCACCTCTAACTAAAACTAAACAGTCATGTTCAGTTCAGTCTATGGGCAATGGACCTGATTGAATCATAGTCAATTAAATGGAATGGAATGATGTCAGCTCACTTCACTTCTTTCTTCACTTCAGTCCAATGGCTTCACTTTTCACTGTCATCCATGGACTGAACATAAACAGAGCTTAAGGCTAACACTGTAACATAGTTCAACTAGTTAATGTGTAACAGATGTTTATGGGGATGAAGCATTTGGAGGCAAGCTGTGGAGCCGAGAAGGACATGAGAGTTACCTTGATCCTAGAAAGCAGCCGATAAAGATCTTCCACCTCATCATTGTCTGTTGGTTTATAGTTTTTGCCTTGCTCTACTGCAGTACCAGAGATCACCTCTCTGTATAGAGGCAAATCCATAGCCTCTGCGTAAAGGCCAATACCCTGGTGGCCAACTGTTTGATACATGTAGCTGTCCAACTCATCTGCGGAAAAGTGGATAAATTTATACTAGAAACCACTGTAACTTTAATATTTAAAAAGTAACAACTATATCTTTTAGTATTATTTTTCATTCCTATTTCTTAAAGACTAAAACATTTTTTTTCTTTGTCTAGCCATATGCTAGGGTTAAAAATAAAAATGATGTCACGATTGTATGAAAGTATAGAATTATCGTACCATATTGTACATTCAAAACACTCATACATTCATAATATCAAGTAATATATGTGCAAAAACATCTGTTGTCACACTTGCCACAAGCAACAAGCTGAAGAATGAGACGCAAGATGTACTCATGTGTGTTAACCTTTGTGTAGCGGCTGCAGGTTGGCGAGGGCGACCAGCGCGTGCCCGGCGCCGACGCACTGCATCATGTTGTAGCAGCTGTCCTTTCCCCCCGACACCAGAGCCACCACCCTCATCGTTACCACCGAAATTAATCACTCGCAAACCAACCAACAACATTCGTTACATAACATACATAATATTTGAGCGCCCTTTACAGAAATAAACGAAACACGACCCCACACAGGGACTCGCGCTGTCACGGAACGCACATTTCTAACCAAAACATATAACTGTAATGATACAGCTATCACTAGCACTACTTCACGAGCTGCTAGCGAGATGATAATAAAGCATCGTTATCTATTTTGATAACATTCTTTAAACGTGTTGGAAAGAATGGCAAAAAATAATCTCAAACACCTCATCATCTGTCAAATAGACTCGCACTCGCGTTCCGAAACCGAATTTTGCTGTTTGCGGAGTATGAGGTTTTTCGTTTAGAAACTAAACATATTATAGTCTGGCAAAAAAGTCAAGCAAAAAAATGAGGGCGCTGTTTAGAATGAAATTGGCAACATGATCCAAGGTTTACTCTAAAATGTGCTGGTTGCCATTTGAAAATATTGTAGTTCCAGCCACGGTATTACATGCAGGTCTTGCAACTGGGCAAAATTCAGTGTCACCCTCGTATTGCATGCGCTTGACGCAATACGAATTGCACTTTAGCTATGTCTACACCAATGCACTTTCACGTTCAAATTGCGTTTTCCTCTGACGAATGCCTCTGCACCACAGCGCATACAATAACGCATGCGCTCAAACTGGTTTCACAGCAGCGCATGCCCGAAGCGCACGCTGATCCGTCACCGTTGGCTTGACTTGCAACATTTTGCAAATAAAATGGCGGAAGATAAAGTCAAAACATTGGATTTTATTGAAGATTCAGTGTCACCCTCGTATTGCATGCGCTTGACGCAAAACGATTTCAAAGTTGATAGCGCAAGATGACCATGAAAGCGCACTGGTGTGGACATAGCTTATGGGACACAGTGACTCCACTGTTGAAGTAAAATCCAGGTGGCGCTGCGATCGAGGGATGCAAAACAACCTACATTTCTCGATTTTAGAAATCCCATCGCTAGTGACGTACGATACGTTGTTTTTTTTTACATTTAGCTCATTTAGGGTTCAATGTGCGTGTTTCACGCATGCGCAACTATAGTCATCTTTGTCGCAACGGGTATCCCTCGATCGCAGCGAGCGGCCTGGAACGTTCAGAGGTCCACGTTAAACCCAAAGTTGCAAGACATATGCTTGACCTTTTTTAACCGACTACAAAAAAGAAGGAGGTCCAATGTTCAACTTTTCGTATTTTTTTATGTGTGTTTATCGATTTCTGAGTCAATTGTGGACCGATTTTGAAAATTATTTTTTGTTTGATAGGGTATACTCCCAAGCGAGGTGGTCCCATTGTCCATTGGATCCATGAGGAATCAAGTGAACTCCTTAAAAGTTATAGGCACACTTACAGCGGTTTTGGTATTTCCTGTATGTCCTTAAGAATTTGCTTTCCAAAAGCATCTCTTGGTGAAGAGGAACTGATGATGAAGACCAGAGATGACCACCGTAACTCCTGAGTAGTAAGTGATTGACGCCAGCAATGAGATTTCTTTATTAAAAATATGAAGCTACTTTTATAGGTACTTATTATAATGCATGTGGTGCAGTGCAACTGATGGTGAAGTACCGAGAGAACTCCTCAATGATTAACGGGCCTGCATCTTGAACAGCGACATTTTGTTATAAGGGCGATGGGAAATTGGTATTATGATATATTTTCTTAATGTGCTTTATATGTGCTTTAGATTACCACATAATAATATTAGGCGCATCACTAAAAAGCGAAAAAAAAATGTTTAACAAAAAATAAAACCGTCTTCAAAAACCCACTGAAAAAGGTTAAATAAAGACCATCCTCCTAGGATTCCTAGGAATTGCCTATTTATTGCCTAATAGGTACATGAAATATATCGAAGTCGGTGGCAAGAATCTTGTGTCATTGCTATTGTGTATACTTAACTTGACACCGGCTTGGATATATTTCATGTACCTATTAGGCAATAAGTAGGCAATTCCTAGGACTCCTAGGGGCATGGTCTTTATTTAACCCTTTTCAGAGGGTTTTTGAAGACGGTTTTATTCTATTTATGGCATTCATAACGAGATGTCCTTCTTCTTCTTCTCTTTAAAAAAAAATGGCCTCTGTCCACTTATGTAGACAATTTTGCCAATGTCAATGTACGGTTAAAATATATTTATAAAATTGGTATTGTTCGGTAATTTGGAGAACTGTGGCGAAAGTGTCAATCGCCTCACGCACCAACCACTCCGCCGCGCACAACACCGCCACGCTTCACTTCTCCAAAGAGAAGCCCAAGATGGCGACCGGCTCAGCTGAAGCGATCGACACGTGCAGCAGCCAACACTCCCACCACAGAACTCCCGAGATGTCCTTATAAGTATTCTTTCGTTATCCTTCATAATGTCAAAAGGTTTCAAGATGTCAAACATTATTTTGGCTTAAAACACCTTTTTCCTGTAAAATTTGACGGCATTCTGAGTAGCGCGAGAGCGCGCGAATGTGGTCGCTGTGCTTCGCGTCCGAAAAACCGACGACCGAGCGAGCGCAGACGAGGCGAGGAGAGGCAAGGCGAGGTGACGGGAAGTACCGAATTACACTCTCGTGCTCGCGCTACCTCACCTTGCCTCGACGAGTGTGTCGTGCTAGCGTGGTATGTTCGGCATACCAGCACCAAGTGTGGTGGGCATGTTAGTTGTTCGCGCAAGTTATACCCCTGCTATACGGTCGGGCGGTTGGGCCAACCGAGAAGGACGCAGCTATCTGTCAGAATGAGATAGTAATATTTACATCTGTTCCTACAAATAGCTGCATCCCTCTCGGTTGGCCCAACCACCCGACCGTATAGAAGGGGTATAACAAATATTTTCGCAAATACGGCAGCCACATAACGAATAGCGCATAGCGAGTTGTGGTACCGCGGCGTAAGGTTGCCTTCTATAAAGCGTTTTATGTGACTGGTAGTCTAGTAGAGCCATCTTTAGTTTATAAAGGGTACTACAAAAGTAGAAGAGGACAACTTTCATGTCCATGATTTTTTTGGCCGATATTTTGAACTAAAATTTATGTTATGAAAGACATTTTACGCGTTATTTCATTAAATTTTTTGTTTGTGATCCACGATTTGTTAAAGGTCATTGATTTAATAATTGTTAATTAATATGGCATGCAATGATTCATTTCTAGTAGTCTGTACAGTTGATGTTGCCAGCATCATATTTATATTTTGGGTTTGGTTTATAATAAATATATTTTATGTTATCTCTTTTTATGCTCAAATTACTTAATAAAACTTTAAAGGTATATAAAAAAGGAAAAGTAAATTTTTATCCAACGAAAATCAATTTGAAACGCGCTAGTTCAAATTTGCAGGCACATTCGAAGTGAATGCCGCAAGTACACTACAGACGCCATCAAATGAATCGTTGCATTCCGTTAAATGGTTTGTCAAATTATTGATGCGGTGGTTTGAATTGAAGTGCGAAGCTCCGCATTTCCATAATTATTCATTTTAATATCATATATTTTAGCAAAATTAAATGAATTTGTGATTTGTGTTGTTTAAATTTATATCATTTGTAGTTTAGTGCATATTTAGTTAATCATGGTTCTGGCGGAACGAAGTAACGATGTGCGAAACGGGAAGCGGTCAAGAGGGCCTAGCCCCAATGGCCATGGAAGTCCAGATTCCAGTTCTGAGGATGAGAATGGTAAAGTACCTTAAAGTTGTTCCCATTGCTTAGTGATTTAAGGGTTGGGCTCATTTTCGGGCGAACATAAAGCCGCTTTTGCATGTAGTTTTTGTTCATCTCGAACGTCAAGAAGTATGCGTCGTGCGGACGCAGTGATTTATCACTAATTTCAGAGCTTTCTCGTGTTCATTCATTGCCGATATCATCTTATTTATATAAATATATATATATCATCACTCCATGCTTTATTTTTTGCTTTTCATAATCTGCATCTGCCTCCATCTACACACTGCTCATCTCATCCTCCATCATGTAATATGAAACAAGCAGTAGTGCCATTTGCAGCTGAGAAGATAAGAGTTGGCCGAGATTACCAGGCAGTGTGTCCTGAGCTGGAACCTGTGGACCAGCGGAGACCAGAGCTCATAGCTGATAGGGCATTGCTTGTGTGGTCACCTACTTGCGACATAACTGATCTCAGATGTAAGTGTTACCTAGTTAATAATTTAATAAATTTAATTTTAATTCTAGGCAATTATTTTAAATTACTGTATTTCTTTTAGTGGATGAATATATAACCATAGCTAAAGAAAAATATGGGTACAATGGTGAACAGGCACTGGGGATGCTATTTTGGCATAAACATGATCTAAATCGGGCATCAATGGATTTGGCCAACTTTACACCATTCCCGGATGAGTGGACAGTAGAAGATAAAGTGCTCTTTGAGCAAGCCTTCCAGTTCCATGGCAAAAGTTTTCACAGAATCAGGCAAATGGTAAGTTTTTTGTTCAATTTATTATTAAATAATATTTTCTTGACAACTCAATCAATAGTCAGAAGTCAGTTAAAATTCAACCTTATGTTATGACCAGACATAGATTTTATAGCATTTTTACTGCCATGATAGGGTGCATGGTGCCAAGTTTGAAATTAAAGTCATTAAGAACTAAAAAGTATTCATTATTGTATGATAATGCAATAAAAATGCTACAAAATCTACCATGTGTGGTTGGCTAAGTAGAGCTGAAAGTAATAAATTGTTTTATGCATAAGCATGACACGGTTAGCCTAGTTGGTAGTGACCCTGCCTATGAAGCTAGCAAATGACCAAAATTACCCCCTTGGACTTATCTTCGAGTGACGGATTAAATAAGAACAATATAGACTAGTGACAAATATTCACTATTTTAAAATGTTAAATCATAGTTAAGAGTTTAATACATAAGTTCTTGTAATAGATCTAAACTTCTAAGCTGTTTTATTTTTGTTCAACAGTTACCTGACAAGTCTATAGCATCATTAGTTAAATATTACTACTCATGGAAAAAAACAAGGGCACGGACATCTTTGATGGATGTTGTGGGGGAGGGTCGCACTGCTGCAGGCTCTGGCACAGGCAAGAGAGAGTCTGGAGCAGGCTCAGAACCAGGGGGTTCTGACAAGGAGTCTGACAATGATGAGAAGGTAAGCATTCAATCTTTTACATAGTATTTGCTTATATGTAGAATCTCTCATTACCAAATATGTTTTGCTGTGCAGACTCACCATTATTTTCTTGTATTTAATCTAATAACAAAGAGACTGGGTATTCAGAACTTTCCCTGAGTTTGTTAATTGCAGATGGTGTATCTGGATTGTCCAATAAAATCAGTCCTTAAAATTATTAGTGGCACTAAGTAGTAGATAGAAATGCAGAGTGGTAGTTATTTTGATTGATTGTAGCAAATCACAATTTTGATAATAACCTGCCTTATTTTTTAATCCTTCATTACAAACAGTTAAAATTTTGATTGATTATGCAATATTGAAGCTTTGAGTTCTTTGTGCCAATTGTCCAATAATGATAAGGATTGTAGGTGTACTACTGAAGTTCTATATGAGTGACGGTCGTGTGTTGGCTATGACAGAAGTGGACTATCCACCGCGGTATAGTGCGCGGGAGAGGGTCGCCCGCGCCGGGCTCTGCGCAGCGCGGCGCGCCTCCGGCCGCCCAGGTGGGTGATCGCTTCCCACAAACATCACTTCATCATGGACCCTCGATGTTCAGTGTCTTCTTCTATTCTCTCATGTCTGTCTTTTTATTATTCGATGTTTTATATCATACCAGTATCGATGTCTGTCAGATCCCCTCTCCTTGATGTTGATGTTTCGTACGGGTCCCATTCATTGGCGTCTGTTTTCGTCACACGAACCTTTAGTGCTGCACTTTATCATTCATGTCGATTTTAAGTTTTTATCGCTTATCAGTGTGACAATGCTTTGTTTCATTGGTTTGATGTTTTTAGATATTCATCGTAGCAGTATGTTTTTTATTTCATGCATATTGTTTAGTTCTGAAATTCATTCTAAAAAAAATGTTAGCAACCAGTATTTATTGATTGTTGGCTATTGCTTTTTTATTTTTTAACTGCTCTGCGTTTTTATTTACGTACTGTTGCTAGCTTATCAGAGGTTTACACTATCAAATTATGTGAGATCTTGAATGGTTCATCACAATGAAGTAAGCTCCTGTTTTAGTAAAAACTTAATGTAGCAAGGAACATCAATATTCATTATTGATATTGTTTTCTTTGGCATGCATTTTTGTTGGCCCTATGGTTTTGCGTCTTAAGCCGGGTACTCACTAGCAAGCTGTAACTGTAAACTGTAGCTGTTGCATGTTACTGTAACCAAAAACCTTAGTGTGTACGTGGCTCGCGAGCCTGCCGCGAGTTGAACGCGTTGCGTTCGCAGCGTACCGAAGTTAACTCAATACTCATTCTGTAACTGTAGCCTTTGCACGTTACTGTAACCAAAATCATAGTGTGTACGTGGCTCACGAGCCTGCCGCGAGCGGTTCGCGTGTGAATTGCAGCGAGCCAAGGAGTGTCGGTTTTTGCCGCGAATCAAAGGGCGCTCGCAGTGCTTACACACTAGAACCTCGTTACCGTATCCGTTCGGTTACAGTTACGGCTCGCTAGTGAGTACCCGCTTTAGAGTGAGTTTTATACTACATGTAATTAAGTAAAACAGGAGTATGCTTTGCACCTTAATGGATGTTGTTTCGGAAATGTTCATGTTTAACAATTTTGTCATAAATCTATATATACTTCAGATAGTTATTGTTTATTGCACTTAAACATGACAAAAAAAAAACGCTTTCATACCTCATTCCTCTTTACCTACATTCCTGCATGCTTCCTTTAACAGCCCCAAATAAACAATTAAATCAACTGTGTGTGCAGAATGGCATTTAACGGGTTTTTAAAAGAAGTGTGTCAGAGTTAGTCTTCCGTCCTTCACGTAGGACACGCCAGTTGTATGATAGTACGGTATAGCACTGCAAGGCAGGATTGTAAAGTGTTGATTGGGGTTTAGGGCGAGGGCGGCGGCGAGAGCGCGGGCAAGTGGTGCTCGGTGTGCGGCATTGAATGCTCCCAGACCACGGCGCACAACTCACAAAAGTTGTGCCAGGCTTGCCTCGTGCACGCCAGGTCGGTAATATCCTCTACTGCTTAGGTAACGTTCATTGTATCCATTCGTTTGCCTTTTGCATGTCTAAAAATCAGACTTTCAATACTCATTTGGAGTGATTTGATTGAAACAGTTTAGTAGGTGGTAAGGTTTGGCGTTTGTTTGAATATTGGCGGTGATGTGACAGACGCACGGGGACGATGAGACCGCTCTGTGGGCCGTCGGGGCGCCGCGGGCCCGGCTCCAAACAACAGCGATACAAGCACCGGCTGCCGCGAGGCATTTACATCAATCATGATGATCTCGTCGCCATGGCGACCGGCCCGCAGCCCGGCGACGCGCCGCAGCCCGGGCTGGTCAATCAGGGCGAAGCCATGCTCAAAGCCATGGACAGAGAAATTATATCTCTCAAGAGACAAGTAAGATGCAACCAACCCGCCGAGAGGTGTCGCTATGTAGTTCAGTACCGTAGCGGGAGTCGCATTCTCACTCTACCTGACACTGCGCACTCGGTTCCGAAACGACTTGTCTAGTTAGAAACTCGTAGCTAAGCATTTGTGTGATGTACTGTGAGAATGTGATCATTGTATCATTCCAAAGCTTCCTGACGAACAAAAGTAGTGTTAATCTGTAATACACTCTAGGCGGTTTTGCATTTGCCTAGAAATGCATTCTGCACCACAGATGTTATTTGATTTTTCCTCCCATATTATTATTTATTTCATGTGATAATTAATTATTTATTAATACTTCAGTGGTAATCGTATTTGCGCAGCTATTTCCCTTCGTCGAGGCCCACTAGCCTACTCAACTTTTTTGGATAATCCAGATATGCACTACCAGTCGTTCTTAGTTGTTAGTGCTTTATTTTTTCTTGTGGTACTAATAAAACAAAAGTTAAGTGTGGTCTGTTTAACGCAGGTGCAACATAACAAACAACAGCTCAGTGCGATGAAGCGCAAGGTCGGAGACAGTGGAGTCGAGGAGCTCAGGCCCGGGGAGCCGCCGGCAAAAATAAACTCGCGCTGGACTAACGACGAACTACTTATGGCTGTAACAGCTGTTAGAAAATACGGTAAAGAAAGATACATAGTTAAAATTCTGGCATATTAATTGTATATAAGTAACATTCAGAATTTTACGATTGATTTTGTTTTTAGGCAAGGATTTCCAAGCTATTGCTGAAACGCTGGGCACAAAGACAGAGGCGCACGTGCGTACTTTCTTCATATCGTACAGGCGCCGCTACAACTTGGACGCCGTGTTGCGTGAACACGAGGCCGATCGCGGCAACTCCAATCACATACCTTCAGGTGACTTATTTTTTTCAGTTCCTGGCAAAAGCTCCTTCATTTTGTTTCATTAACAATAAATATGTTATTTCATTCATGAAAAATTTGAAAGAGTTAAGAATAAATGTTGTCTTTCAGGAACCACAAGCACAGAAAACGCAGATGCCGCGGATAATTCTAACGGTAACAATGGTACCGCTTCACCACAAATCTCATCCAAGGACGAAAAAGTAAGTTATAAACAATGTTGCCATTCATATCCTAAAGTACATAATTAGTTGTCCTCTTCCAAATCAATCGTAACAGATTGCTCCCTTATTTTGTTAACTTCTGGAGACCTAATTAAAATACCTAAAAATAATTTACATTTGCTCCATTTCTCGAGTGTTTTTAATTCACGAAGTCGCAAAGTCAATTTTAATGCTGAGGCGCTAAATATATATATTTTTTAAATAAACATAAAAACATAAATGATGACAGCCTGCGTTACGTTGCAAGTTAGCCAGCAGAGTCAAATTGGTAAATTGTCATAAAACGCTTTCAAAGTTGTTATAAAATTGATATTTTTTAAGACGGAAGTAGACAGCGAGGGAGTCGCCATCGGCGCCCCGGCGGAGCAGGGCGGGCCGCCCACCACCCCGCCCAAGCACAAGCCAGCCAAGTGATGGACATCAGGTGTAACCAATGTGTAAATGCATTTTAGCCTAAATCTGACTGCAATACGCTCGTTTACTAGCTCAGAATAAGTATGAGGTAACTAAAATAGAAATTCTATTTAGGAAGTGCTATTGCTAACTTGAATAAACAGTCCGTGTAGATGGGTTTGAATTAAAACGCAATTGTTTTGTACACTAGCCCTTTTCAACACCATAACATGGGTTCACCGCATAACGCCAACGTGACAAGCGCAAAATATACCTTCGTGCCCGTAAGGTTGAGGGCCTACGCTGCAACACGGAGCGCCCGCACGTGTTTTAGCGTCCGCCCTGAAATGCGCACTGCTTTTCAGCTGTCGTTGGCGAGTGTCAACTTATTTGAAATGGCGTTCAAAAGTTTTGAGAACCACAGACCGACTTGGGAGTCATGATAAATATTGATAATTTCTTTAAGAAAATATTTAAAATAGCTGCAACAATGTACTTGAATTTATTTAATGACATTAGAGAGAAAAATAGCTTTTTTTAAGAAAGCCTTTGTTTTAGAACAGATAATGTGCTCAATGGCGATCTAAATAATGTGCCATGCCATTGATTTTGTGCACGCTGAAATCTACAAGGCTATTAAGTTACGCGAAGTGCTAAAAAGGAACTAAACTACACACTATTGCTGTTGGACACATGTGGTCGTCCAAATCGAAAGGGACATTATTATATATATTATAAGCGCCCGCCGCCGTAAGAGCCCTTTCGATTTGGACGACCACATATAGATAAGTTATTTAATTGATTCATGAGTAGCCATTGAAACTTGCTAATAAAATTGAATAGATCCTAAATAATTGACTTGTGTCCTTATATTTCTAACAGACGCCTCAATATTGGACCTCATAATGCCCGATTTCAACAAAGTGTCTCTTAAATTTTGCTTAAATGCAAGAGCCATTGATTACGTGAGACGATACCAATTTTATAAAGCTTCAAGTTTACAACCCTAAAATGGCAATACTGGTGAAATGTTTCATACTAGTGCAGTAAGTGTGGCCTCTTCTTAAGGATTGTAAGTTGCAGGTTTATACAATTTGCTCCTGGAGTCCTGGCGTATGTGTTAGAATTAAATTAACCAAACCAGGCCCTAGATAGCCATATAGGTAAATAACTCAACTAATTGGGCAAAAATTGCATGTTTATATCTATTTTTGAAATACAGGTTGATTTTAAGTATGAATTTCATAAATCGAATGTTTAAAGATAACAAATTCACATACCGGCTTTGCATTTATTTATTTAGTATACCATAAATGAAATAAAATGGTGCAAAGTAAAAATGTGAACTGTTGAAATTATGTAGATATGTACTTCTAGAAAATAATTATAGACTAGACGACGTTACATGAGTATACATACGCTTCAGGAAAGCATTAAATTATTACATTGAAAAACTCGCGTAAATATTCACGAGTGTTAGTCATGATGAGAGTTCACCTCTGTGAGTGATCAGTATAATCATATTATAATTAAATTATTACTTTTTCTTGGATATTGCAAATTTCAAGGTGGTTATGATCTCCAAATTTTCCCTGGATTTGTATGGAGTTTCTAATGCATAGAAATACGATATCCACTTGCCTTAAGGATTATTGTATGTCTCGTATACTCGCATCTTATTCAAATATGCATAACGCCAGAGTATAGATGTAACATCTGCTGGTATGGTGATTTAACTGCAGATTAGTTTTGTATTCCTAATTAAGAAAAAATAGTAGCTAGGCATTTTCATGTAAGTCTTTATTTATAAATAAGTATATCATCAATTTTTAAATGTCCATGTCGCTTTTAGTTTTATTCTAAAAACTAACATTTTATCTAGATTCCTAGACAGATTTTTAAACCATGATATTTACGGGGAGGTGATGAGTAGATGACATTTTTCTAATCGTAACATTAATGTAAAGCTATGCAATAGTGCTGATGTTGGGTAAAATGTGAAAATATTTCGGTAGCAATAATTAATTAAGTGACATCTCGCGTTGCACAATTACATACCTGACTGATATAAATCTTGTGCAGTTTTTGAAGTGTGTTTGTTAGTTTGAGGTTCCATACGAAATTGACGACTAAATTCAACCACAATAAGTATCAAATCAACTTCAGAATCTATGCATCCATGCCTTAATTGTTTTAAATAGTGTGTTATTTTAAATCTAATAGAAACATAATTATATCAAATATTAATACGATACACTAATATTTTTGTATGTTGAAATTCACAACATAGGACAACTAAGTGTGGGAGAGTGTTTTATAGTTTGAAATTTAACATTATTTTATTTTATAATATGGTACCTATTTTTTTTATCTTATTGTATTTCGTTAAATTTAGGTTAATAGATATATACCTGTGTAATTTTAAAGCATAATCTATTAGTTTTACGTATGTACATCACGAATGAGATGATAAATTTGGTATTACCAAACCGAAGACGTGGTTACCGATATTAAGTTTATAATAACGTAGTCTATTAGTTTTTATCAATTTACGTCCGATTTAACGCATTTTATGATAATTGATAACAATAAGCACTTCAAATGTTTCTTTAACGTAGTCATTATTCTACGATTACCGGGTTTTTGGTTTTGTGTTTCGAAAATAACAGGGAAACGTCCGCCTAAAAGTGTTTTTCACTGTTCATATTTATCGTATTGACACAAATAATAGGTTTAATTTCTAACTTTGTATATTTTTTTTATTTTTAAGCGGGATTAACATATTCCTAGTGATCATGAATTCCGATTAACTTGAACTTATTTATAAGCTGGGTATTGGTTTTTCATAATTGTATCCTAGACTTCTATTGATAGCTTGTAAATAAATATAACGCTATTTTAAGGTGGTTATCAACCAGGCCTTTAAAAAACCCACGCTACGCTACGCAATACCGTAAGGAACCTTCGCCAGACACATTTACATGAAATCTTTAGTTTTATTACTTTATTAGCAAGTGTCAACAACTCCAAAGAAATCCACAAAATGAAGTCATCTTATTTATTGACTAATATGAGCGATTAAGATTATTGTTGCTGATTTAAATTATTTTTTTGTTTAGCATATGTGTTCTGTATATTAAGGATATTAATCATTTTTCGTTTATGAAGTTCTTATTATTTAAGTTAAAGCTCAAATAACCCGTGTTAGTCTACAAGTAATTCTCTGAATGACGTATGGTTTCTACAAATGATTAGGTACAATGTTTAAAAATCGAGGAAGCTTTGAGTTTGGTTTAAGTGTATTAAATAAGGATAAGTACGTTTAAAAGGATTTTATTTATCACCCAAGAAATTACAGTTGAAGTAACCAATAATATCTATCGCATCCGGACCACCCATCGCATATGTCGACCGGATTACAGTAATTGTGCCTTGGCAATTTTGTGAACTTCTGCTTTTCCACCAGAGATGCGCTAAGCTGCGTGGCTAACGATGTGTCCACCGATTGGGATCGTTTTTTTAATAGATTAGCTTACTTAGCTTATAGTCCTGGCAATTAATGATTGTGGATGAAAAGGAGGGCAGAAAATTTGACTTCGGGACTTTGATTGGACTAGAGGAGACAGATATACTAAAAGTCCCCACTCCTGGGAGGTGAGCCCTATAAATTTTTAATCTCACGGAAAAAATTTGAAGCATTCAAGATATTTATACTTAGCACATTTTTATGAAATCGACTTTGTATAAATAAAATGTATACTCGTATTATAATCAAGATAAAATAATTTAATTTGTTGATGGCAAACTTTATTTTAACATAATTAAATTTTTGTTATATCGATTTAAAAAAGAGAGTGCTGTTTTCGTATGCATAATTTATTTATTGCACTGGTATCACTGTCTCGATACACCCGGCTCATAAAGTGGTGGGCCGCTTAACGTGAGACGTCACTCTCTTCACTTAACATTCGAGATTGAATGCTCCCGTGATCCCGTAATCGCTTTCCAGTGACTGTTCTGTTAAATTTTTATTATTGTTACGTTTTCTATAGTTGTTCATTGTTACGTTTTTCGTTGTTTTTCATTCACTGTTGTGTGGAAGGATGTACCCTGGTCCGAGTACTTCTCGGTCAAAAGAAGACTATATGTTGTCTCCTGTGAAGAAACGGCCACGTCATTGCTCTTTATCGGAGATGGAGAAAAACATGTTGTTAAACACATTTAAACACGTTTATAACAATTGGCCAACCGATAATACAGCAACTTCTGATGCTAATATAAACTACACCCACGGTTCTGCTTCTGTTTACATCATAAATTGCTGGTAGGTGTCATTGATTTCGCCAATATATTGAAAACACTAATGGCGGCTGAAACGCCCGGAAATTTACCCGCCCCTACTTTGAGATCCTCTGAAATGTCACTTTGACAGTGACGTATCTTTGTTTACATTTTTCGGTGAGATTAATAATTCAGATATAGGGGAGAGCACAAAGAAGGTGCCGTTTTTAGGATTCCGTACCTCAAATAAAAAAACGGAATCCTTATAGGATCACTTTGATGTCCGTCTGTCTGTCTGTGTGTCTGTCAAGACCCTTTTTCTCAGGAACGCGTGGAGGTATCAAGTTGAAATTAATATCAAATACTTAAGCCTGCAATCCCTTGAATCTCAGTGAAAAAATTAAACATCTAAGTCAACGCAATAAAAAAATACGGCCGTTTATGCCGCATATTTAAGGAAATCTCAAGGGAATCAAAACCTATAGGGTACTTCCCGTTGACAGAATCATAAAATTTGGCAATAAGCAATTAAATTTACGCTTGGTCCACCACTCAACCGCCGAATATTGAAGTGTGAACAAAACTGTCGACGATAGATAACGTAAGAATCGCCGCCTTTAAAGAACATCTCGACAGCGAACGCACGATGCTCTTCCGTTCGACCACTGCGGCGGCATTGTGACTGACGAATCCACATGATCGGTGGCTCGAATGACGCCACCCCCGCACCGTTTATTACTTTTTAAGATAATAGGATTTAAAAAAATTATCTGCCGCCAGACACCCTGTATAATATTCTCAACTCTGCAATGGGAGGTTAGCCAAGTGACGATAGCGTTAGCGCTTGTAGAAACGCTAAAATACGTTCATCCATTTTTATCTTGTAAGCGAGCGCGAGACGGATAATGTCGTAGCGTAAACGTTTGTAGAAAGTAGACGAATGCTGCTTGGCCATAGGCTTTTGCCAATCTTTAATGTTATATTTTATAAATTACACATGAGTGAGTGTAATATGTGAAATTACTAATGATCGAATGATAATTACTAATTTATCATCACATCAATCATCATCATTATCATCACAAGCATGTCAGCCGAAACTCTTCCACTAACTACAATATTCTCAAGTAGCAACACCACGTTGACCAGCAGTTTTTGAGTTTTTGGGTTAAAATTGGATCATGTTGCCAATTTTAAGGCTTTGCCAAACAGCTGGATTGGTGCGGCGCGACAGTAGCGAGGAAATTAACAAGGAGTTGTATGCAGGCCGTCGTTGTATTTGTTTACACATTTACGGTGTATTTGTGATCATGGATGTAGAAAAACATATAGATTGTGTTAGAGAACGTCCAGTTCTATATGATTTGGGCCATAAAAGCTACAAAAATATTTGAACTTGGATCGAGATTGCGAGAGAACATGTCGCGCGCGAGACGCGACGTTTTCCTGCCGCGCCGCGCTGGCTGTTTGACAAAGCCTTTAAACCTCATTTTATTTCTAATTTTTTTTTTTGCCAAGCTTTCAGCGGTATTTATACTTACCCATTATACCAAGAATACATGTAGAACACCCCTAAAACTGCTTGCTTGCTGTCATCATGAGTCATCATCACGTCATCATCTTTCACGTGTCACATTGCAGTTCACGCTATTTGTCTGATTGTCTTACGATTGTCTGGTTATACTTTGTTATACTGACCACGGTATTTGTATATCAAGATGATCTCATCTGCGATTCTGGTGGGGCCGCCACCCCTGGGTAGACCGAGGCTGGCAGTTCCCGAGGATGCACCTGCCGTGTTTGCACTTCTTAACGAGTCCATGAGTCGTAACTTTCGCATCGAAAGCGTTCGCGATATTTTATATCTTATGTAAGTTATTTACCGCCCGGGGCAGGTACCCCCCGGTAGTGATCGGCCACCGGTAGCATTTTATGTCACTTTGTTGACGAAAGTATTACATGGATATGACTCTATTTAATTTCGTGCATAATTTATATACCTATTCAAAATGTATGATTTTTTTATCGAGTCTTATAATTATTTATTCTTTCTATTGGGGAGTTTTTTCACCCAAACTCACTCGAGTTGTCATTTTTTTCCTTCACGTTTTCGCGGCATATTTCAAAATACTGGCTAAATTCAAGTCGGACTAGCGCACCCAGGGTTCCATATAAGTTTACAATCGCAAAAAACGTTATGTTACTAAAAAAATATTGTTTTCCGAATTATTCCCTTTACTTGTGCTATAAAACATTGCTTCTTGCCAAATTTCAATGATCAAGTCTCTTGAGATTCCCTTGAATATGCGGCATAAACGGCCGTATCATTTGAATGCGTTGACTTGGTAGTTTCATTTTTTTTTCACAGCTCCGAGAAATTGCAGGCCTGAGTATTTGATATTAGTTTCAACTTGATAGGTACCTCCACGCGTTCCTGAGAAAAAGGGTTTTGACAGACAGACAGACGGACAACGAAATGATCCTATAACGATTCCTTTTTTCCTTTTGAGGTACGGAAGCAAATACTTCTATGTATACTACTAGACGGGCTATGCGTTATTAAGAAATTGCTAACTAAGTTAGAGCCAATGTCGCTGCTGCGTGAGCACCCCGGACTAACGGCCAGCTGTCACATCATTGTCACGCGCGGTAGCGACAATTTTTTTATTCTATCTATATTGCCGATCTAGTAACAGGTATACATAGAAGTCTTTGTACGGAACCCTAAAAACGTTAGCGCTATATGGCCCATGATAATATTTTTTTTTTTAGTGAACACTGCGTATTGGCAATAATTCAGATGGATCGTACTGAACAACACATAGTTGGGTTTCTAGCTGCTAGAGACTATCCTCTGATACCGTCACTTCATCCACGGGCTTGGGAGGAGTACATTTGGACTAAATACAAGTACAGTATAATGTATTTCTGGCTAAATAAGTAAATCCTGGCAGTATGTAAGGTATAAACCATTATATAATAATGTTCGCGTAGGAAAGAACGCATTGATCGAATAACTGAACCTAACCTCAAAAACCGGGCAAGTGCGAGTCGGAGTCGCGCACTGAGGGTTCCGTACACATTTGGGTGGTTTTTAGTATTTGTTGTTATTCTATAGGGTTTGTTCTCAACCAAACCAAACCAAATCATACCAAATTTGTCGCTTGTATGTTTTACCGTTTTTACAATACACTAAAATAAAAAATAAATATGTATGGGGATCCCCTTTATTATTTCACTTTTTTTATTTGTTAGTAAATCGGCCGTAATAACCCATTTTCTGAAAAAAAAAATCAACCCGCTATCTATTACGGTTCAAAAGATACAGCTCTTCGCATACGGACGGACGGACGGACGGACGGACAGACAGACGGACAGCGTAGATAAGATAGATAAGATATTTATTTATAAAAATTCATTACAATAATGACAAAAATAACAGTACACACAAACTCATATAGCAGTTTTACCGTGTACTAGGCATATTAATAGGGTCCCGTTGGGCACCCTTCGGGTACGGAACCCTAAAAACTAAAACCCGACTGGCGACTGTGGTCTAATTTTTATTCCTACGGAAAAAACGTAAACAAAGGTGTTGCCGTTAACGAAAAATATTTGAAGCATTCAAGATATTTATACTTTCCACATTTATCTTTATGAAATCGACTTTCTTTAAATAAACTGTATATTATAATGAAGATAAAATAATTTAATTTGTTGGTGGCAAATTTTATTTTGCCACAAACTCTTTGTTATATCAATTTAAAAAAGAATACTGTTTTCGTATGATTAATTTATTTATTGCACTGGTATCTTGTCTTGATACACCCGTGTCATTAAATTGCGGGCCGCTTACTTAGCGTGAGACGTCACTCGCTTCATTAGTTATAATAATAATGTTAATAATATGTGTATGTTGTTTATTATTATTATTATTATTATAAAAAATACATAATACTGTTTCATTTCATAGGGTTGTGCGATTTTTATTTTAATTATTTCTCAAATTTATTTTAATATCACGGTTCGAGCGAAATGATAGCTTTATATTATATTTCTTGCTGGCACATACTTTGCATTTTGGCATTTTGACAGGTGACGTAACTTTTTTTACCTTTTTTCCTTAGGAATAAAAATTAGACTATAGTATCTCGCACACCCTTATAATTTTTATATAGCCTATGACACTCGCACGTTTTTGGCGAATCATATGACACCCCATTTGTTAAAATCGGTCCAATAGAGCTAGAGTGGAACACCGATTTTACGGTCACATAATACATACATACATGGTATCGGCACCAGAGTTGAGGTCACGCACACAACATCATTGTCATGTATTGCGTGTCCCCTTTTTTTGCAGATACTCATCTCATGAAATGTGTTGTTTCACCGAATTTCACTTAATTGAAAGCTAATTTCTGCTGAAATCTTACGGTGTTATTACAAAAAACTTAGACAATTCAGAAATGACACTTTTCTATGGATTGACGTTTACTAAACAAGTGTTCAACAATTTTTGTAAACACCGTTATTGTTTTCAGGTTATCTTAAGCATGGGTTACACATAGGTTAGGTTAGGTTAGACCTGTGACAAGAAGCGCAGTGGGAGTGGTGGCGGTATCTTTGGATATCGCCAACTCGTTTGGTTCCCTCCCATTTGAAGTGATAGGGGAGGCCCTTAAGTACCAATCGAGTGCCTCTCTATCTGAGGAAGATGATAGAGCACTGCCTGACTAACAGGGTGGTGCTCTATCAAAATCCTGATGGTGGTAGGATGGCCCGGCGTGTATCCTGCGGTGT
Organism: Tortrix viridana; assembly: GCA_963241965.1. Lineage (NCBI taxonomy): Eukaryota > Metazoa > Arthropoda > Insecta > Lepidoptera > Tortricidae > Tortrix > Tortrix viridana. The sequence continues at coordinate 8,760,528 of OY725186.1, forward strand.
TTCCAAAAGATCGGTTCTGGGACCCCTTCTTTGGAACCTGGGATATAACTGGGCCATCAGAGGAAAGCTCTTGCCTCGGATGGCGGTGTCTTGCTACGATACCATGGTGGGCGTCCGAGGTAACAGCTACAAAGAGGCAACAGTGGGTTCTACCCTGGTGGTAGAACGTATCCGGATGCTCGGGCTGGAGGTGGCGCTCTCAAAAACAGAGGCTATCGTCTTTTGTGGGCCAAGATGGAGGATCCCTTCCGGTTCGAGCATCCTGGTGGAAGGGTGAGGGTAGCACTTAAGCCTCAAGTAAAATACCTACCTGTGCCTAACATTGGACCAGCGGTGGCAGTTCGGAGAACATTTCCGGCGCATCGCCCCCATCTCGTAAGTGCTGCAGCGGCCCTTGGAAAACTGCTTCCAAATGTTGGTGGACCTATGCTAAAGCTCCTTGTCGGAGTTTTTTTAAACAAAAAAATAAAACCGTCTTCAAAAACCCACCCAGGTTAAATAAAGACCGTCCTCCTAGGAATTGCCTATTTAGTGCCTAATAAGTACTTAAAAAAAGCCGTGGTAGCCTAATGGTTTGACCTGCCGACTCTTAAGCAGAGGGTCGTGGGTTCGAACCCGGGCTCGCACCTCTAAGTTTTTCGGAATTTATGTGCGAAATATAATTTGTAAATTTACCATGTGCTTTTCGGTGAAGGAAAACATCGTGAGGAAACCTGCACACACCTGCAAAGCAATTTGACGGTGTGTGCGAAGTTCCCAATCCGCACTGGGCCCGCGTGGGAACTAATGCGCAAACCCTCTCATTGTGAGTGGAGGCCTGTGCCCTGCAGTGGGACGTATATAGGCTGGATTATTATTATTATTATAAGTACTTACATGAAATATATCGAAGTCGGTGGCAAGAATAATGTGTCTTACAATTACTCTAGGACGAAAATTCAGTAAGACGGGGGTGGTTAGCTGGCAAGGTGTTACGATATTATCTATACCGTTCAGTGTTGCAGATCTTTTTGGTCCGACGGATATATGACGCCGATACACTAGGGTGGTGGTTAATTTTTTTCATTCTTGCTGTACCCATATTACCCTCGCTGTTACACCTACTAAAATGATATGCTTAATTTGCTTAATTATACATACATACAACAGGGACACCTCTTTTTGTGTGATGCTGAAAACAGTTAAATTATATTCATTTTAACACTGTATTATAATTACATTACAGAACAAATGAGATGAATGCTCGCAATACGCTGTTCATCCACCTTTTGTGCTGGGATGTTAATAAATACATCCGTGAGGTGGTCGACAGCCTGTTAAAGAGCATGTTTATGCATGATACTTATCTCATGCACGTTGCTATGTTGAAGCCCTTCAAAAAGTACTCACGTAAGTATTTCAAATTATGAAAGACAGTCAATACTAATTAGAAATAAAACCCAAAGCACTAAACTAAACTCTGACAGGTATATTGAAGGACGCCCAATCAGAAGCCTTGAAGGAGAACATTCGTATACATCCAAGGCAACGGTCAGTCCTAACGCGGTGGCCTGGATCAGTCAATTAATTCGTCACATACGGCCAGGTTTTAAGCAGCCCCTATGCCGCGTGCGCCACTGTTGTGCAGTGGGTTAAACACCGCGTTCAGACTATACCTTTCAGGCTTTCAGTGTTGAGATCATGAGGTGACGACAGAATGAAGTGAGACTAAGTCATAACGTTCGGTCTAAGGAGTCAACTGGGGCGTTGCGTCATTCGTATGTTTTTATGTTTGTAGGTATGTTTGTTTGACGATAACTCGAGTATTAAATATAACGGATAAACGGTTAAAGCTCACGATTATAAGCCGGAGCGATCCGACATGTTTCGGACTCTTTAGGAGTCCTTCATCAGGGGATGAGTGCGTTCACGACGGCGTTGCACCCCGCTGTACGTACGTCGAGCGGCGCGCGCTGAAGGCACAGCGGGAACGGGGAACTGCCCGTATGCCCCGTGTCCTTCGTCATTACGGAAAAAAGTGATGGCTATAACGTATTTTCGAATATTGATTTTCTTCTACGTTATTCCAGTGTTAATGCCGGGGAACAGCCGCAGCGAGAGCGCCTTCCGTAAGGTGACGGTGTCGGAGCGCGGGGTGCCGACGGAGCTGCTTCCGGCGCTGGCCGTCGCCGACCGCGCCGAGGTCTGCCCGCGCCTGAGGATACGGAGGGCCGTGTTAGTGCTTCCTTATATACGTTTCTATTTTACAAGGAAACTCCAACACACACAGTTACAAAAGCATGGACCAGAATCGATTCGATATTGTCGTGTGCACGTTTTACGATGTTTCTCTCTCTTCGATAAGTGGTGAAGTGGTTTAAAAAGGGTTCCTACCGTGTACACGTCACTCCCTCGTGTAAGTAGGTATGTGCTGACATATTAGGTACTTTTTTCAAATACAAGATGGGGCAAATTGAGCAAGCGGAGCACATGATGGAGAATCAATTACAACACAAGATATAGGTAGTACCTATATGTGGTGCCGGCTAAGCTAATAAGGCATTAGTTTATAGGAGAATGGGAAAGGAGAGGGAAAAATAAGTAATTTTAGAACGTCGTCACTGCAGACGTTTAGACGTAAAGAAATTAAACATTTTGATAGTAGAAAGTATTGTTTTTAGCGAAGAGGATAACGACGACTTAGTGCCGATCATCGAGCGACACTCGAGGCGCCTGCGTGACATATACGGCGACTTCTACATCAGCGAACTGATAGCGCGACATCCGGAGTCCGAAAGGGTGTTACTGGTTTGCGAGGTATCCATATATCAAATTAACCACCACCGCAGTGTAGGGGGGTTCCGTCGCCATTACAACAAACAAACAACAATCTACAAAAAAAACATAAATGTTAGCTACTTTTCTATAAAGACTTAGCTTAGTATTTGTAGTTTTGGCTGTAGGGGGTACTTTAAAGCTTAATATTTCTCTTAATCTTAATCTTTGTCGGCGTAACTAATGAGTCCATATTGGCTCATACCCTAATAATCACTCTTCATAATTTTTTTCCTCATACTTTTTTTGTTCATAATTTATTATTACTACCAACGGAACTCATAACAGACAGCATATTTTATTTATTAATACTCATTTGTATTCATAATAATCACTCTTCATAATTTTTTTCCTTATACTTTTTTTGTTCATACATTTTTATTACTACCAACGGAGCAGGGACTTAGAAATAGAAGGGTGATTCGTCGCTCATCGTCTACTATATGTAAGTATTAGTTAAAAATATGTTCATTTCTGGCGCTTCGCCGGCCGCTACCGCGGCACGCTCGCTTCGCTCGCTCGGCTCGCGCGCTGTAGGGTCGCGAATCTACCTAACACTCCTCCTCGCTTCGCTCGTCGTCGTACCTAACGGAGACCTTCGTTATGAATTAGAATGATTAGGAGTTTCGATCGTTAGCATCAGAAAATATATGAAAACAAATATTAGTATAAACAAGGTGTATAATTAGTGATATTATGAAATCTGATGATTATGAGTTTCGATCGTTAGTAATAAAAAAATTTATGGACAATGATCATTAGGTTGTAAAATTGTATGAGATACATTTTCGGAGTGCTAATAATCTAATTTGCAATTTTATATGAACTTTGGCGCACCCCGGACGGACAGACAGACGGACATGGCGAAACTATGAGGGTTCGTAGTTTGACTACGGAACCCTAAAAACTAACATCAATGTAGGTACCCACATCAGTCTGACCCGCACTTGTCCGGTTTTTAATATATTAATTCCTACTGTTTCCCCGATGCCCGTAACTTAACGGGTAGCGGCCCTAACATGACTGTCACAATTTTAAGTCAGCTCTAAGTGCATCTCTTCTTATGGTACTAGAAAAGTCCGCACTGAAGGGTAAGTTCTGTTATCTTTGTGTCCGTCATCGTTAGGATCGCTGGTACAGGTACTTATTTTAATTCTCGTGAAACAATTGCACTAGATGCCCTCTAAAGTACTCGTAAATTTTTAAAACGACATGTTAACGAAAAACCTTTGTTTTTCGCTGGTATTAAGCATTATTGATCGCACGTCTCAGCTATGTTTATGTACTGTTGTATTAAGTAATTGATGGATAACTGTTATTGGCCTTCTATTATGTAGCTGTTATTATGTAATCACATTTATTTACGGCTGTTGTTGTCCTGAATACCAATAAAAAAAAAAAAAAAAAAAAAAAGAATAACGAGGCAGAGCCTATGAAGTTGCAAATTGTGACCCTAATTCTCGGGTCCTAGTGAAAAAGGGTATATATAGTCTTCTAAACTTTACGTGAAAAAGGGTATAAGTCTAGTGGACTCTGTATATGACTTATAGCCTTTTTTATTAAGAGTTAAGTTGACTTATAGCCTTTTTCACTAGGACTCTAGAATTTTTCTTAGCGTAGTGTGATATTTTCGATATTCACGTGATTTTTTTGTATCTTGTATTTATCGAGCAAAATCAACAATAACTTTCAAGAATTATATGTAAAAATTTGGAAAATTTAAAGGAGTCCTTTTTACAGGTTAACGTATTTTGTCATTTTACTACCTATCTGTCTTGCTGTTTCATGAAAACATGAGATTCAATTCGTGTCTTCGCGAAAATAAAAGATTTTTGTCGTAAATAACGGTAAGATCGCGTAAACCGACTGTCTTTACGCGATAAACCGACTAACCGTGAAAACCCTCGTGTTTTCCTAAAAACACAAATTTCGATCCTGCGCCGACACATACATTATTAAAGCGATAGCACTTACAGTTTTTAAGAAAACTGAGTGTTAAGCAAAAAAGATACCTAATTGACGAAAGATGTTCATATTCAGTATCTGATTGCGCGGAAACCAAAAGTGATATCGCTTTGGTATGTATTAACGGTTGTTTGTATATTTATCAAGAATTACTTCTTTTCTACACATTAAGAGCGTGTATACTAACAAGTTTATGAGTCTTGTTACTCGAAATAAATGTTTTTTTTTTTTAAATTAATGTATGGGGTACAGTTTTCTTTGAAACTGGAAAGAACCGCGTTCTGGGACACGTTCGGGGCGCTAGGGGGTAAAGCTCACCCTTTAATTTATTTCAGCATAAAGAGTTGGCGGTGGGTTTGATGATCTTGAACACGCAGATAAACTGCCAGGCTCTCGAGGAGAACTACGAACTGTCTCCCTTCTCAGGACTGCGCAACCTGGTCGATCCTCCGTCCTCGTGCAATCACGACGACGATCGGGAATTATCTACTTGCAATTTGTATGTACTGTGTCATACACGTCTTTTAAATATTCATTCCGTAGGAATCTGTCAAGCTGGTCACTGAAAAAGCCATGATTTTTATTGAATTTCTTATCAATTATATCGCTGTGATATTCATATATGGCAGTTTAAACTGAAATAGACAAGGTAGGTACTAAAATGTACACATATTTAATTTAATTGGATTTAAATAATAGGTATTTCTGTTGACCAATTGGTTGTCTCGTAGTGGCCGTTTTACGCTTTTATGGACTATCGGAAAATACAAGATTGTTTGTGGAACAAATCGTTCAACACTCGTAATTTATCCGACCCGTTCGACTAACGCCCACGCGATTGGGCCGCCGGTACCGGCGCTATTACCATCATTTTTCTTTTTGTCATTACGTAATTAGACCTCTGAAGAACCGCCATACTGGTACAAATCACCTAATATTTTGTGTCACCATCTCCCGGTCTATGAGTAAATATTTTAGTATCGTAGGTAATTCACAAAAAATACAAAACCCATTGAAAGGGATAGCGGGCCGGTCCCTGGTACACACAAATGATGACTTGGTTCTTGTCCACAGACTAGAATCCGCTTCGTGTTCCTTGATCAATATTGAAAATGTGCAAAGTTTTACTGTCATTGAACCTATGTCAACAAAGAAGGGTAAGGTACGTGCTATAGTTAAAGAACGACAATTTATATTAACCCGTCAAGTGTCCCACGCACGACAGTTGTGCGCAGAAAATCCGGGCCGGTAATGTCCTGCCTGCGCAACAGTTGCGCGCAGGACAGCGCCGTGACTGGAGAATATTAACTAGCCACGTAGAAGTCGTTTATCTTATCCGTCGAAAGAAGTCGTTTATATTATACATTCAGTCAACAAAGTATCGGGAATGGATGATTTGTTTATGGTTCCAAATTCAAATTTTTGTTTTTTTTGTTGTTGGTAGATTGGCACAACTGTTTTCTATTTTGGCGCGGAGTTTGAGTTGCATCTGTTATTTATATTAAATACAGTGCTGTTTTTAGTTATATCATATCTAGTGTGTATTGCGAATTTCATAATGGACAAAAACATTGAACAAAGAGTTTGTCTTAAATTTTGCATCGCCAATGGAATTTCGTGTTCGGAGTCACTGAAAATGTTACAGAAGGCTTACGGTGATTCGACTTTATCAAAAACACGTGTTTATGAGTGGTACAAAGCGTTCAAAAGCGGTCGAGATGTGATGGAAGATTTGCCTCGCTCTGGTAGGCCATCAACGTCTGCAACTGAAGTTAACATCGCAAAAGTGAAGGAAATAGTGACTGAAAATCCTCATTCAACTTTGAGAGAGATAGCCGCCGAACTTTCTGTATCGCACGAGTCGATCCGTACTATTTTAACTAATCATTTGGGTATGAAACATGTTACCGCTCGGCTAGTCCCAAAAGACCTGAATTTTCTCCAAAAACTCAATCGCATGAGAGTCGCTGAGGACATGCTAGAACGAGTCAATTCCGACCCAACATTCATGAAACGCATTGTTACTGGTGACGAGACGTGGGTTTACGAGTTTGACATGCAAACTAGTCAACAAGCTTCGGAGTGGCGCCTTCCAACTGAACCGAAACCGAAGAAACCACGCCAAAGTCGATCAAAAGTCAAAGTCATGTTGACTGTTTTCTTTGACTATCGCGGTGTTGTGCACTCGGAATTCTTGCCGGAAGGTCAAACGGTAAATAAAGAATATTATTTGAGCGTTATGCGGCATTTAAGAGAGCAAATTCGACGAAAAAGGCCAGATTTGTGGAATGAAAATTCTTGGATTTTGCACCACGATAATGCGCCTTCGCACAAGGCCATCATTGTGAAAGAATTTTTGACCAAACACTCAACAAATACCATCGAGCAACCACCATATTTACCAGATATGGCTCCTGCCGACTTCTTTCTTTTTCCTAAACTCAAATTACCACTTCGTGGCACCCGTTTTCAATCGGTAGAAGACATAAAGGAGAATTCGCGCCGAGAACTGAATTCAATTCCGGAAACAGCGTTTAAAAAATGTTTTGATGATTGGATTATTCGTTGGCGTAAGTGTATCGTTTCTGAAGGAGCATACTTTGAAGGTGATAAAATAAATTTGGATGATTAACAAACAGTTTGTGTATTATTGATCTTTTCCCGGTACTTTCTTGACAGAGTAGTATACATACGGAGCCCTGAAAACCTACCATCTTTAGCAGCCAACGGTGTTACAAGCTTTCGAGAAATGGGCCTCAGAGCCATTTTACTGATGTATGTCTCGGCCGCCCCGAGCGAGTGGTGCGAGTAATCGCTCGTTGCACTCGAACACTCGCTTACAGCCCAGCGACAAAACTATCGTTTCTCGCTGCTCGCCAACTCGTTTCTAGTTTTTAGCTCTACTCGCTTCTCGCTCATCGTCGGCGGTGTGCTTTCCCCTATTTACCTATGTTCTCGTCCGACCAAGCGCTCGCGACATCAAAAGCAACAAATTCAATTCAATTCGATTCAATTGCAAGTTTCTATAAAAAAATGTATTTTAGGACAACCTTTTTATTGCCAACTGTAGGTAATTTTTTGTAGTCATTATCTGCTTATCAAAACCAAACTAACGAGTCTCAAACTCTATCATAAGATCACCTCTCGGACACCACAATGACGCGGTTAGCGTAGTTGGAAGTGACCCTGCCTACGAAGTTAGCGGTCCCGGGTTCGAATCCCGGTATGGACAAATATTTGTGTGATGAGTGCGAGTATTTGTTCCTGAGTCATGGATGATTTCTATGTGTTTAAGTATGTATTTCTCTATATAAGTATGTTTATCGTTGTCTAGTACCCATAGTACAAGCCTAGAGCTTAGTTTGGGACTAGGTCAATTTGTGTGAGATTGTACCCTGATATTTATTTTTATTATAATTTTTACAATATTGGATTGTTATCGGGTTAACATAAATATTTCAGATTTCAGTCTATTCCAATAACGGCAGGTGGTTCAAAATTTACTTGCAAGGTTTGACTTTACAAACATCTAAAAAATGCTGCAGTTAAGCTGATTATTTGATTAAAGGTTATGCAAATACATAATTATCCTGCGTGAAATAAGTTTGACAAATATTCCAAAATAGCGTGACTTTTTGTTTAGTGAACAGTGATTTAGACATATCAGTGTTTACTGCCTGTCTAATATAAAATAATAATAATAATAATAATGCTGCCCTGCTAAGTAAAAGGCAGTATTTTACACAAAACTACTGTAGTAATTGCAACCTCATTACTGGGTAATAAGGTTTCAATTGCTACAGTAGTTTTGTGTAAAATACTGCCTTTTACCTTAGCAGGGCAGAATGTTTCTCGTTACGTACAAAATAAGGTGTTCCAAACGCTCCGCCAAACCAATGATATCTTTTCCAGAACGTGGGTTGGACTACGGACGATTGCGACAGTATTTTATCGCAAGACAGCGGCACAACCTTCGCTCACGTCGACGTGATGGAACTCCTGGATATCGACGAAGAGGACGCCCTCGAATACGACATAATCAACATCGACACTGATCTGCTGAGGGTGCCAAAGTTGCTCTCATACGATGTGTATGTCACTGGGTAATTAAATTACCTACAAGGTTTTTTTAATGTACGAGTAGATACGTAGTAGGCCACCAGTCCAATGCAGCCAAAACTGTCTATTCATCATCTCATTACATTATTTCTTCTCATGATGGAGTCTGAAGGCTGCAGCCTGGTTCTCTGCTATTGTTTTAAGGTAGGTCCTCCCAGTGCCTTAACGGCGCCTTAAGTTTTTTTGCTTGTAGGCCCGTTGGGTCCGTTTGCCGATTTGTTGTGATAATTTTGATCTGTGGTTTTGTGCCCGGCCCCCTGGATTCCCTTGATGCTCTAAGCAGCTGCTTACTTTGTTAAGTGGTTAATTCGGCACCACGTTCGTCCAGTTCTAATTTGTAAGATTGGTCTCAACGAGTACCTTGATAAATTATATAAAGTAAAGTACCTGGGGGACCGAGCGTCGTCGCTCGGGTCGAAACCGAATGTTCATCGGTCTAGATCGATTTTATGCCCCCGTAAACCCCACATTGCCAAATTTCATCGAAATCGTTAGAGACGTTTTCGAGAACATGATTTCTCGTTTAATGAGTAGGATAAGGAAAAATCGATAAGAAAGTGTTTAAAAAATGTGAATATTCAAGAATATTTAAGCTAGAGCTTAAATATTCTTAAATATTCACATTTTTTCAGGTTCTAGAGATCCTGATTTAATTCTGACTTTTTCACTTTTAAGCATGTTTTTCACAGAACGGCATCGTATATTTCCAAAATGATGGATGCTAAGAAACAAGAGCAGAAGGATGATAAAACTACCCCAAAGACGAAGAAATCTTCTTGTTAGTATTTACACAATAATATAAATAGATATTTTTGTTTAAATAATAATAATCTTTGTGTGTCATTTTGTATTTAACTCGCGTTGATTAGCTTCATTTGTAACTAATTAACTGACTAACTAAGTAACAATGTAATCCAAGCTTATGTAATACTCGTACATTTTCATCTACATCTTCAGTAATATTATAGAGGTAAAATTATGTATGTTAGGTATGTATGTAGGAGGTACTCATCCGATTTCAAAAATTCCTTTACCAATAATATTTAGAGTGGACTTTCAGAATGGACAACTATATTTTTTATAACTTATAATAACCGACGACGATAATACAGGGTAAAGTCTATATAACGACACTGAAAGGACTGAGCATTTTTTCGACGTTATTGAGAGTGGACGTTAAATGGAGAGAAGAAAAATCAATATTATTTTACTATTATATCCTCGTCCTGCCCAATGTTCTTAATCAAGAACAAATAGATTTTGTACGTTCTGCCCGGTAACTCTAATTATCCATATAAAAATGTCATTTATAGAGGACATTGGGCAGGAATCGGAAGTCAAAATAAAATTGCTTGGGCAGGACGAGGATAAATAACCTAACGACAGTCTGTGCACTGTCTCGCTCTAACGTTTTATGGCCCGGTGTGCCAATTTTGTTTACGGCAGTTATAGCAGCCGAGGTAAACACGTGCAAGGTAATCACAATAATTTCTCAGAATATTCGGTACGTTTGATGCCGAAAGTCGAGGTAAATATGGGCTAGACAATAAATCGACAAAATAACGTATACAGCTGCAGTTCTTGTTAATTTCGGCAACTTAGAAAGTACTGTTTATTGCTTAATAAGGACATTTTGTGGTCGTTATTTAGAGTGGGTGTGATGCTACATAGTGTATCATTGTATGGACAACAAGGTAAACCAACCAGAGTCAAGTAATTTCGACGTTTTAGAGAGTTTGTCGTTAAATCGAGTGATGTTAAATGGAGTTTACACTGTATTTGTTAACAGCCATTTCCTCCATCGGCGCGGCGTTTCCGGAGCCGACGCGCTACTCGGGGCCGGTTAACGCGTTCCTGCTTGAAGTCTTCGTTATGCAACCCGACTACGATGAGAGGTGAGCAAGAAGCTAAATACAAACTGGAGACTGCAGAGCAAACATTGGACTGAACCTAGAAAAAATTACCTTCAATTATCTCGAATTAGGTACCTACGTCATGGATCTTTTTCATCTTTCTCGAGGAAGGAAGAAAAGAAACAAAAACATCTTGTACCTCTTTTCTTCTTGCTTCTTGGAGGCGAGTGTGCTTTATTTATAACGGCCTGAGTAATAAAATACAAGTTCTTGCCCGTGACGTCCGTCCATTTTTCGGAATAAAAGTAGGTACCCTGCATACGGGCTAAAACGCCCAGCACATTACAAGGCCTGTGTCAATCCAATTAGTTATTAATGTAAACAAACTGATTTTGTTAATATTCCAACACAATCATTCACCTAATTGAATTAGAAACATATGCACATGTATTTAGAAGGTTTCAAATTGATATCTCATCCCTTTTTCCAGCAATACTCGTTTGATTAACATTTTTAAATTTGATTTAAAGAAATAAGTCAAAAAGTGAGGTTATTTTGTTTAAAGAAAGACATCTTGTAATTTATGGATTATTAATGAATAGTTCAATTTAGTGGATCAAGTAATTCAAAAAATTAATTGATTTGTAATCTCTCCAAAGCTCTTGGATTTGTAATCATTAATCAGTCGACGGTCGAGTTGATAACACGTTTGTTTACATTATTAACAAATTGGATTGACACACTATTCACTTTACCAAATGATGCTTTTGGAATGCAAATGCTTAAGTTCCTACAGAAAATATGAAAATCGCTGTACGTGTGCCCGTAATTTTTGAAGAGTTCTGTCATTTTCCCAAGGATTCCATTCCATCATCAGATCCTGACTTGTTGACAATGGAGCTACCTCTGAAGTTTGAGTATGAAAAAAACAGCCGAATTGAGAACCTCCTACTTTTTTGAAGCTGGTTGAGAATCTACAGCCTAATACTTTTATACTATTTGAATTATTGAAATTCTCATTTTTTTTCCAAACGCACTATTAATAGCTTTTCCCCGCGACATCGTCCGCGTAGTAGTAATTTTTCGCTTATCCCTCGGGAACTATAAAATTTTCCGGGATAAAAATGTGTTAACTTGTGCCAAATTTCATAAAAATCGGTTCCGTTCTTGAGAAACGGTGGGTGTAACTAACCCAACTTTGTTTTAGTTATTTAAATTAGCTAACGTTGGATTTCACCAACCACTTAACAGACGATTAGAGTGTTGACAGCTGTCAAAATGTATGAACAGTCGATTAACATTTAACATCGTGTGGTGAAATTGGTACTTAACATTCCATTTTGAGTTTTTGAATTTTATGAATTTGATGATATTTCAATTGAATTATATTTGTTGTGGGTTGTACCCTGTACCTTCATTTCGCTAGGCGCTTTGGACGACAAGAAGGCTGATTTCATAAAATGAACGGGGTTTTTAAGTAATGTAAAAACCTTCGAGGCACGTGGCCCCTCGAACCGCGAGGCCGTAGGCGGTGGCACACGTCGCGGCCTTACGCCGCCTCTGTACGTAACCCCAAAAAGGATTATTATAAGTTTAAAACAGCGTGTTGCGTGTGTAAGTATGTGGCAAGACGTGCTTTTTTACCCGACTGAGCGAAGCCAAAAGAAGGGTAATGATTCTAACAGTCTATTGTAGGTATGTACTATTTCGTTAGTAAGGTTTACTTTTTGGCGGAGCCTTGTCAGAGGCCTCGCAGAGCCCCAGGGCACCGCGGAGCACAACTTGAGAATATCTTAATTATAGGTACACCATTATTTCCTTGTGGCTTCATTTAATATTAGTAAGGTTGTTGCAGGATCGGGTACGACATGCTGCAAGTGGCGTACGAGTTGTTCCCGAACAAAGACTACTGCGTGATGTGTCTCCCCTCGAACCACACCGTTTTCCCTCTCCTGGAACACTTTACGGTATACAGTTTCTTTAGCGCTCGGCTGGCTATCGCTTTCGAGAGCCCCAAAACACGCAAAATGCACCATACAAAATAAGTCAGTAAGGTGCATTTTACAACCTATTGAATTTGTTAAGGTGGACATTCACGGTCAGTTAAACTGATTAGATCAACTGACGTACATCCAAAAACTGACCGTGAATGTGAAATCTTAAGTTGAAATTATACGAACTCAAGGTCAGCTTCTGTATGTACGTCAGTTAACTGATCAGTTTAACTGACCGTGAATGTCCACCTTTAGTTATGCGCTGTTGCAGTATCACCGACGGTAAAATTGTTTAACCTAATGTATTGTTTGGTCGGAAATCTAAAAAGATACCGTACCGTAACCGCACCTACTTTTGAGTCGTTTTAATTCTCAGTAGTTCGGTTTGACGTCATAACCGAACTAATGGGAAGAAAAGTGCAGTAGTTCGGCCCCGGACTAATCAACCGAACTACTGGGACTAGAGGTTATTTAAGTGGTTTAAATTAGGCTTCCAGAAAATAAATATTCTTGTTATGTTAGTTTTTTGACTAATCACGTAAACCTCCTTAAATTGAACAGTATTAACAATCTTCGATTTAATTTCATACGTATTTTTGCAGCGTGTTACGCCATTGAGCTGTCGAAAGATGTACATCAATGAATCTCTTTACGTGACTCATATTAACTCAATTCGTGGGTAAGATAGTATTCACAATTCACTAAACATAGTAATAAACTGAGCCTCTATTTCACTTTGTTTTAGCCTATAGGCTTTTATATCGTAATAATATTGTCGAAAATTGTGGACGTTATGGTCCCTCTTAATTACACGACAGTAAGATTTACTACAACGCCAACAATTACTTACAATAAAGAAGCAAGATAAGTCATAGCCAATTGGAAGGGGTCGAGACAGAGATATAGGTACAGTGCCGAGTGAAACAGCACATAAAACAATCTTCGGGTTAACTTCTCTCGCACTCGCCCTCATCTGTCCATGCTAGTCTATTTAATCGACTTAACCCGGACACGAAATACTTTTTAAGACCTTTTGCACTTGAATTCAACATTCCTTGTCTTCCACGTCTTCTAGAAATGTCTCAGTTCGCTTCGGGGTCCCGTACGACTCCAAGGCCGTGGACGTCCTCTTGGACAACGCGCCGCGAAAGCGGTTTTTGCAGGACCTCTTCGAGAAGAGCCTGAACTCGGAAACCCTGGACTCATTCATGCTGCTTAGCGAGGAGCAGCCTGTGGGGATAGTGATCATCGGGTAAGACAGGCCATCAGTGAATACAAATCATCATCATCATTTCAGCCAAAAGACGTGGATATAGGGCCTTATCTGTTTAAAAAGTGCACATCAACCGCAGTCTGTCAAACGCCGCGAATCCTATCTCACTTATGTAGGTTCTTAATTATACTTAGGTATAAGATAAGATAAGATAAAATAAAAAAAAAGATATTTATTCAGTAAGTAGGTCGCACTGGCACTTTTACACGTCAAACTGCACGGGCAATTTTATACTCAAGTATTAATATCATAAATGGATGTAGCTTAGGGAAAAGGATCCAATCCACGAAGTAAATGTATTTAAATTTGAATTCTAATGCTTTCAATATTATGTCAAATTCTACAAGTGTGAAATGATTGAATTGGATCCTTTTCCCGAAGCTACGTCTAAATATAATCATCATCATCATCATTTCAGCCGAAAGACGTTCACTGCTGGACATAGGCTTTTGGTTTGCCACAAATAATAATAATATATGTAATAATGTAAATAAATATAAATAAAATAAATATAAATAAATGTAAATAAAATGTAATAATGTATGTAGGTATATATAATAATATATGTTATTTTCAATAATATAAATTGAATATATGGCTTAACCCTAGTTAAGCCATACATACACGATGGATTTGGATAAAATAGGTATTAATACACATATATATTATACACATATATATTATACACATATATTATATTAATACACATGTATTAATACAATAAACACACACAGGCTACCGTTTATCTCGAAAAAAAAAACACCGTTCCCGTGACACGATACACGGAGTAACTCTTATTGAATCTGTGACGATAGCTACTGATATTGTGATTTGCACAGGCCTTTGGAAAACGCTACTGCGATTCGGAGACAGTATGCCGTGGAGCCCCAACCGCGGTCCCCAGGTTCTGATGGGGCAGTGAGTCAAACAATACAAAACTAATCTCAAAAGTATTTTAAAACTTAACATTATTTAGTTTTTATTTACCTACACTATTAATGAAGTGAAGAATAATAGTAGTAGGTAAGAAGATAGCAGCTCGGCTCTGTTTTTAAATTCAAATTTCTATCGTTTGTATTCTTCCCGCCATTACCGTTTTCTAAATAAGTAATCCGTTTCACAAAATATGTGTTTCCCAGAATCTGTTTTTCCCAAAAGATACGTTTGGCATGATATCCTTTTGCCATAAACACCTGAACCAGAAACGACTGTTCTCATATTTGCTGCTACCTCAGTAATTACTGTTACTGCTGTTTTTTAAGACACGTTTCTTAAAATATCCATAGTACACGATATCATTTTATCGTGATTGCCAAAGCTGATGTCGACTTTATTGTTAAAGTAAACTTGAATAAAATTCAAAGGTAGTGAACGTAGGTATGTGTATTTTTGTAACCTCTTTACTATAGTTAAGAGGTTACAAAAATACTCATCCACTTCCACACCATTTATATACTTGGACAAAACTTACTATACGGATACTATGACAAACGGATCTTTTGGGCTTCGCGGGTGTCATGAATAACGGGTCTTATGGCATACGGATGCTGTGAGAAACTGGTCTTTTGGCATGCGGGTACTATGAAAAACGGATCTTTTGGGCTACGCGGGTGTCATGAATAACGGGTCTTATGGCATACGGATGCTGTGAGAAACTGGTCTTTTGGCATATGGATGCTATGACAAACGGGTCTTTTGGCATACGGTCGTCGGTCGGAAACTGTTATTTTGGAACGGGTGTTTTGGGAAACGGAAAGCAAGTTCCGAAACGGAAAAAAAAATGACCTCATTGTTACCGGATCTCGGACACTGTTGGCCCTGTGGATTCAGATTATGTTCAGTACAAACAGATGTGGTAAATTGCCATATTTTTTGTCGTATTTATCATTCTTTCTCAGTCAGTTTTCGCAGCCATTGATAAGCTAACCGAGAAAGGAAGATAAATACGAAAAAAACCGACAAAAATGATGTTTGGTATGAGGGGTTTTTTTTAAACTGATTCGTTATGTTTATTCATCGGCAGATTCTGGCTGGTGTGATATCCCCCGTGTTTGAACCTCACTCTCGCTGGTACATCCGCGACGTGTTACGCCAGTCCAAGTACTCCACGCTGTTCTGGATGTCCTGGCTCATGGCGAAGGGAGACGATGTAATAGCATTGGAAATAGTCATTTTTTAGCAAATATGAAAATGTTCTTAGTAGTAACACATGCTACATGCTACACGCGAACTGCATGCTACATGTACCCAGTTTGTTAAATGGTGACGGTCTTGCATGACTCCCATTTGTTCCATAGTATGTTTATGATAAGTTCTATACAAATGGGACACTCGTTGGAGTCTGGTTTTTCCATTATGATGCGAACCGCTATCTTCCTATCCTCGTTGCGGGATACCCAGTTCATAGAACGTATTACTTTGCAGAATTTTGATTTAATCTATGGTCAGTTTCCGCCGTGGAGTCAAAACAAGATTTCAGTAAGGTGTGCTTTCGGTAAAATCTCTTATCTCGATTTTGGAGGATCCTTTGCTTTTACAATTTATTTTTTTCCTATCAAGGTGTGGCACCCTAAAGGTGGACATTCACAGTCAGTTAAACTGAGCAATTAACTGACGTACATCCAGAAGCTGACCTTGAGTTTGTATAATTTCAACGTAAGATTTCACATTCACGGTCAGTTTTTGGATGTACGTCAGTTCAACTGGTCAGTTAAACTGACCGTGAATTTCCACCTTAAAAATGTTGATGTTGTTCAGAACCCGTGCCGTAACCTGATGTCGCTGGCGGGCCGCATGGCGCCGGTGCTCCCGCGTCGCGCCGTGCCCAACATCAGCGGAGACAAGGACCTCAACAAGATATCGACGGACATGTAGGTCTCCGCTTGTAGCAAACAGAAGTAAATTTTATTGGGCTAAAGACTTGCTATCGCCATCTTCGACATTATGTCAATGCCGGGGCACACGGCACCGATGCTAGGTCTCCGCTTGGCTGTAGCAAAAACCAGTCAATTTAATTATGTAATTAAGTGGTCTTGTTATATTCATCATTATCATCTTATTTGCTTTTTCAGAACATTATAACGAATCTTCCGCCATCCTACTCTACTATATTTCCCTAATCGGAATCCCGCGGCCATCATAAGATCATTTTCATTTGTGAATTTTGATGTATCCAAAGTCTTGTAAACATTAATTTGACTCTATGGAAAATTGACGCTTATAGTTTAGAGTGGTATTATTACAACACTGAAAGATGGAAATTACTTATGCTTAGTCAATAAACTTCTTCGCAGTGGGATTCGCTTCCTTTCTCAGCTTCAATGTCAGATCAATTGCTAGTCAGCAATTCTTACAAGCATATCAAACTAGCCTGCCTAAAAGGCTGCCTTATTCGTGCTGCTGATTTCTAAATTCGGGAGTTTAATTTAATATTGTTGTTTCAGGATAGCTCCATTTGCTTTATGGTGGCTGGATTCACCATTAACGGCATTGCCTAAAGTAGACGTGAATAATGGGATTGTGGTGGTTGGCGCCAGCCGAACGGGCTTGGCTTTCATCGAGCATTTGATTATGGGGTGAGTAGGCTATCGAGGTACACAATAGATAGTGTATCTAATGATAGCAATTAATTGCTTGATTTAATTTTTGAGAGTAGAATAGCATAAAATAATAGAATAGATGTAATATATTTTCATAAAACATGGACCAGAACAGGTGTTAGTACAGTGTTGGGCAAAAAGTAATTGAATTACAAATGAACAATTACAATTTAAACAATTTACAAATGAACAATCAGAATTTCAATTACTAATTACAATTACTAACAAGAAAAAAGTAATTGTACTATAAATTAATAATTACAATTACAAAATGAAATTAGTAATTAAAATACGTCTTAATTTTAATAATTGAAATTTGTAGTTAACTTTATTGAATTATAAATTACTTTTATTTAATAAAACAATTTTATCATTTTAATTTGCCAGCTGGAGCTGACATGTTCAAGGTTGAACGAAGCTTCTAAATAAATAGAGAGAAAAAAAAATCTTTATTACAGAACCTTAATATAAATATGAAGTAATTATGAAAAATTTAATTAAGTTGTTGTGGTTATTTTCTTGTCTAATTTGTCATCACTCATCATAGCGTCGGCCACATTTTTACGTGGCCGAAGTTTATTGTTCAACTATTAGAAGTTCTTTGAGGGGTATTTTTGAGAAAAATAATTTATCGATACTTAAGAATGAAATGACACTACGTTGTTGTTTCTTGTCGTGGCTGTGTAATTTCCACATCGTTTATAAACGCAGGACGGCACGTTTTACGATACAATTGTTTTTTTTCCGAGACGGGACGACGTGTCTATGGACGTGTACGTTCCTCACGAGTGATCGGTTGGCAATAAAGCCAAAGAAGGTAAATGCTTTTGCCTTCTTTATGCATAACTACTCGTTGAAGGGGTGTAACGCATCTATAGTAATATATCATAGACCAAAACACAAGTTTTTGCTGCGCAAATAAAAATCCTTCGCGGAAATTTATTTATTTATTTCATCAACTTATTATGTCATTACGGGTTATACCTAATGCGATAGAAAAGGCCAACCAACACCCTATGTCACTATAACATATTACATTTAAGGCCACTTTTTGAATTTGAAGTATTTAAATGCACTAAATACGAGTAAATAGGCAAATAGATGCGTAACCGCCTCAGGCGACTCTCCCCGCGACTACTGCGCCACAGAGCAATAAAACTAGTTTGCTTTGTCTACTCTAAAGTAATTATCTAACTAATTAAATTACTAATTAATGTAAATTCAATTAAAAATTCCTGTTTAATTGTAATTACATGTAATTCAATTACAAGTAAGTAATTCAATTAAATGTAATTTAATTATTAATTAAATTACAAAAGTAATTAATTATTTACACTTTGGGCCTGTTTCACAATCGACAAGTAAATTCATGTGTCAAATAAAGATAGCCCTCTCCTTGTCTATTTTCAAGTGTAAGAAAGGGCTTAATTTATTTGACAGATATGCTTTACTTGACGATTGTGAAACAGGCGGTTAGTCTTGTAACCAAATTAGATCCAAGTAGATTTAGTAACTTAGCTTAGTACTTAAGTTAGTTTGTATAAGTAGGTATTACACAAAAATGGTTTAGCTTGTGAGCGCACTATTCGCCAACAAACTGCCCCCAGTTTCGCGAATTTTTTTTGTACCTACCCTATCTAAGCCCTATAATCTATACAATATATCTTAAATGTTGGAAAAGGTATTGCAGGCGGGGACCAGCAAATAATTGGAAAATTTGTTGTACAAATTTAAATATTTTCACTTAAAGAGCACCACTTGGACTGTTTGCTTAAACCGCCTGCAATGCCTTTTCTAACATTTAAGTTATATTCTTTAGATTATAGGGCTTCTTTTTAGCTTTTCATATAATGTATTTGATTATTTGATTTTTTAAGTTAATTTATTTTTATTGTGCTAGAGCTAGCGGGTCACCCGGTATAAAGTGATAACCGCCCATGAACACCAGCAACACCAGAAGAAGAATCGTACGTTGCCAGCCGTCGTACGTTGTCTCTTGGTGGTCCCCAAGTTGTACGAAAATACCGCCGCAATGAGTTGGTTCAATAAAACTAGGTCGTGCGCAGTAAAAAACGCACTGTGGTATTAACTTAAATATTCCTATTGTTGTTTGTGCAGACCAGCTTCCCGCTACCTCACGTTCACGAACATCTCCCTGGTATCGGACCACGGGCTGCCCACGGTGTCGGAGTGCCTGCGCGCGGCCGACACCTGCGTGCCGAAGGACGGCCGGTACACCGACCACTACATAAAGAGCATACCCTTCTACTTCTACGTGGACGTGCTTTCTGCCGTCATGACTAAAATTGACAGGTATATTGTTTTACTTGGGTTTCACTCGTATGTTACCAGAAGTTCGCTCCCGATTTTCGAGTTCGCTCACGATTTCCCCCCCTTACTCTGGACCGAACCTGCACATGTTAGAACTTGGGTAAAAATTCTTCTACCAAAATTCATAAAAATCGGATAGACAATACTCAACAAACATACGAATTCCCCCTAAGTTGAGTCTAGACCCCAGTTCTGCACCAACTCTTTCGGTTATTCTTCCAGCCATCCATCCACCCATTCAGGGCACATTAAATTAGGTCTCATCTCTTTTGCGCTAAGATGTCAGGACGGCTAGCTCAAGTTGTCCACAACTTCTTTGTCGCTCGGATTTCCCTTTCTAACTTGCCTGTAACGATAGCGACGCACTGAGTGACAAGCTAAGAAATACAAGATGTGCTAACCGCCCTGGTCTTGTCTTCTGCTATTTTCCGATGTCCTTTACCATCATCTGACCATCGTGCAGTAGTAATTAACTGACTGCTTCTTTTGCTTTACTGATCGTTGACAGACCGTACTAAATGTTATAGACAGTCACTATAATGTCTGGTTTCAGGTTTTTGCCTTGTAATTATTATGAAATACCATTAATAT
Organism: Tortrix viridana; assembly: GCA_963241965.1. Lineage (NCBI taxonomy): Eukaryota > Metazoa > Arthropoda > Insecta > Lepidoptera > Tortricidae > Tortrix > Tortrix viridana. The sequence continues at coordinate 8,781,067 of OY725186.1, forward strand.
TTTGCATAGGTATTGGTCAAAATAAGTTTCTGAACGTTCTGTATTGAAATGTCCAGCTTTCGGGGTCATATCGTAAATAAAATTTATTTTTTAAGGAAACTCAAATGCATTTACCTAAAAGGTGGTGGGGTAAAGTACTACGACGAACTGGTTCTGACATGTGGCCTGCAGTTTCAGCATCCCGAGTATTTAGCGGAAGCGCTAGAACTCGTTAAAGAGTTGCGGTAAGTATTTATAATTCGATGCACACAAAGTTTTACTTACGATAAGTAATTATAATTATTTCTACATACCAAAAGCGGACCAACGCGCACTGCAGGCGGACGTTATAGTAGATGCGTTTTTGTCGCAGGCTGCCTATAAACAAAATATCTAGAAACGAATAAATTACGATAGCAATTAGTGCCCTCAAAAAGCAAAAGGCAGTACCTATTCTAGAACGAAGTTCTTACGAACGAAGGCTTATTCTGCCTTTGGTTTTGGAGGGCAAAGTTTTGACGTCAATTGGGATATTTGGCTCACCGATCTACAAGTACTAATTGCACCCAGGAAAGGTAAACCCTGTGTGAGGACCCTGATGGACGACCCCTCGTACGAGCCGGACCGAGTGCCGAACTGGCCTGACTTGCCGGATAACGTCATGCTGATCAATTCGCTATTCGAAGCCAACGTCTGCCTGCGAAAGCTATTGCGCATGATTAGCGAGTTAAGTATGTTTTTTTTATGGCAGCGAGAAGGCAAAATGGCTCGTTAGGCTCCGGCCCCTATATCCCTCTAAACATTTACAATTGAAAACTTGACTTGTGGTTTGAGGTTTAAAAAGCCCACTGACATTTAAAACATTATGATTCCTGATCCGTTGCCCTGAGAACAATGACGCCTCTATTAATACTCGTACTAGTTAGTCATTTTACTCCCTGTATTAGTTACCCTTCAAACATACAACAGTAACTTTAGGAACACTGCGGTTTGGCAGATGATTGTATTTTGGAAATAACGTTACATCTAGAATTGTGGATTGTACCTTCTAATTTTTGGAAACGCCTTTCGCAGCAGATTCCTCACTTCGGTCACGCCTAACTAATAGCCGTGTAGAGTAAAATCAATGTTAAAATAAACGCTCTTCCTGAGTTAATGCTACATTTGGATGCATGTTTCATAGGTCGATTAGTGGAGTGGCGTTCATTTTAAGATTAGTTTTACTCTAGTATAATGTTTAATTCTATACCTCAATTTCAGACCTCTGAGAATATCGTATAATGACCCGTCTCTAGTTGTCTGTATCGCCCCCAAACAACCTAGTGTTTGCGAGCGCGAAAACAATATATTTGTTCAGCGTCAGGCTTACTTGATTCCGTACAAAATGGAGCCGATTCATGTAGTACTGTAATAAAATAGTCAGACTTCTTAACAAAATTTTACCATGCGTATTATATAATCCAGACGCAGATGAAAATTACCGCCTAAGCAACGAAAACCGTGTGGTCGTATACGGAGATTGCATCGAAGCCTACAGTTGTATGGCCGCCTTGCTTGAGCTGGGCCTGACTCCCCAGCAGATTGCCTTTGTAGAGCCGTTCCCCTCAAAGGAACCCGGAAGTCTGAGAGTCAACTGCTTTAACAATGAAACTGTAAGTTTAGTTATGATGGCTGAGTCAGCCAGGCTACCACGGTATACAATTCAAAGAAATGGAAAACTGCAAGTTTATTATGCAAGCTTCCCTGCGGTTGTAGCGTTTTCTTTAGATATTGGTCTAATGCTCCTAATAGTCAACGGCTTTCTTTGTACTTTTTAGAAACAAATGAAGAATGTACAGTCAGCTGCTGAGAAAAGTAACCCCCCTGCTAAGTAAATTGTATGCTGAGGTGGTTACTTTTCTCTGCAGCTGACTGTACAGTCAAATACAAGAACGAGTATCATAGCGATAGGCAGCCGATAACAATTAATGTACCTACTAAGGGAAGGGAGGCTTTGTCCAATTGCACCCTCTTGTGCACTAACTAATGTATCTCACGCACATCTGACTGCTTTTGCGTGAATGCCAAAGCTTTCATTCTAGCCGAAACCGTTCAGACGTTACTGAAGGACAACCAAATTAATATGGTTTTAAATTTCACATTTTCGATGCCTAGGGCTTGAAGTCCCGGCATTTTCGGGACTGAATTTGTATGGGCCAGTCCTGAAAATCCCCGTTCTGGCCTCTACATTGGGTCCCGGGCCTGCAAGCCCTCGCCATGCTAAGTAGTGGACGCGTTTCTCCTGACGTGATAATTATAATGATGTAGCCGTGATATTTATGGTATGTTTAGAATGTGGCTTCAAGCCACAAGCCACTGGCTTGTGGCTCAATAAGGTGCGTATTCTGTTCTCGGGTCAAAGCACACGGGGTTGACGACTGAAGGGACACGAAGTTAAAAACGGCACCCTTATGACCCTTTTATTTATTTATTTAAACTTTATTGGACAAAATACTACACTTAGTATATAAATGGTGAACATAAAGCGTTCTCTATCAGTAAGTATATTCTCTACGTACCATCCTAAGATAGCAGAACACAATTAATATGGCTCGCTTCAAAGCGCTTACGCCGTTGACTAAAAGTAATTTGTGTCTTGCTAATACACTGTTCTGATTCCCTATGTAGGTCGACGAAAAGGTCCAAGCAAGCCTTGAGAGTCTGGGTATCGTCGTGTTCCGCCGCTGCCGCTTCTCCAGCTGGAGACTGAAGGCCAACCACGTCGTCAATCTCAGCCTTATGTCGCGGAGTCACATCATTCAGCTACCCTGCTTCGCTTTATTCTACTACGGGACGAAGGCTATCAATCTGCACGCTTTCAAAGGTAAGTGATAATGTCGAATCGAAACAGTTTCATTGTGTTCTTATCGGCTGGTTTTTGCCCTAATTCGAAGTATTGAAGCCAATTTCTGCTCAATTGCAAAATTGGTGTTTTGGTGTCGTTAATGATAAGACTTGACTTATGTATGATTTCTAAAGCAATTAATTCATCATAGAGAGTGAACAGCAGTATGTCAAACTCAGTAAGACAATATTTTCTACTTTTAGCGTTGTCGATTGACTCTTCGTTACGCTCAGATTTATAATTCGGAACGATAGACAAAAACTAGATTTCTAATTTGGAATCTTCGATAATTTAGCCAACAGTTACATATCTATTATGTCCCTTCCAATGCCTGGAAATCTGCCCTGCTAAGCATAACGGCGCTATCTCAGACAAAACTCCAGTAGCGATTGCAACCTCATTATTAACAGGGGAGGACTGAATCTGCTTTGGCTATTGTTTTTGAGATACTGCTTTTTAGCTTAGGAGGGCAGAATCGTTAAGCAGGTTTCTCTACTTCATATAATGGCATTGGCCGGGGTGCATGAGGTTGTGTTGCAGCGATAAACGAGTGTGGGCTGGTGTACGACGGCGGCGTGGTGGTGGGTCCGGTGTTCGAGACCAACGACCCGCACGTGTACGGCGCCGGCCCCTGCACCGTGTACTCGCGCAAGCTGTACGCTAGCTGCAGCGAGCAGAAGTACTACTGCTCGGAGGACGTCGGCGAGGCGGTACTACTCCACTATAAATATTGAGTTATATTGTATCTACTACTTATAAGATAGTTAAAAATGTATCTAGAAACTAAAACTAATCTTATTATAATTATTAAATTAACAAGGGTTTGTTAATGTTGTCCCGCTGAGTCAAATTGTCCGTTTTGTTACCTAAATACAATTTCTTGGTAACAAAACGGACAATTCCATACATATTTTTGTGGACATATCAGGAATTCTATTTTTCTTGGTCAGAATGGTGATTAAGTATGTTATTTCTAAATTTACAATATATGTGTGTCGGAGATAGTCATTAGTATAGGAGCTTAATGAAACCGGAAGGCGACACCAGCGACCTTTATAGCCTTTAGCAGAGCTTTGGTGGTCGCTCCAGTGCGACGGCAGCTCACTCACTTTTACTTTAGAAACCATCCAATACACACTTCTACTTGAGATCTCGTCCAGTGAACACGTTGGGATGGAGCTGTTCTGTGTTCAAGTTATATACGTTTGTAGGGAGTGAAGAAAGTGCGCGTGAGAAAGAGCCCCCAGCAAGTACTATGCGCACCTCCCGAGATTCGTTCAGTTATGCCGCGAGGCAGGAAGAACCGTGGGTTGGTGGTGGGACTGGTAGGGCTATACTGTTATTACGTTATACTTGACGTGTTACTGTTAATTAAAGACAGTGAAGATCAAATGTATCGAGTTTAATGTCCATCAAGGAAATAAATCTACCTTCTTCTATTTTGTGTTCTCTTTGCTTCGACCCTCAACCAATTAGTACAGCCGAAGCTGTCTGACGATTACCTGAAGATTCCTGACACATCCAGCCACCGTAGCCGCAGCCCCCCCTCGTGTCCCCAATTTGCGCCTAGGCAAAATTAAACCAAACGTTTTAATGTTTTTCAGCTGGCGACACTGTTCTTGCGCAAATTTAATCCGTTTGAGATGGGTGACCCCGACTTATCCTCATACCCTTCAGAAGTCTTGCCCAGATATCAGTCAAGCTTATTGAGGTAAAAAGTGTTCAATACATGAAGACGCGCCCACCACTTAATTTGACCTAACAGATGTAGGTAAATGAAGTTAAAATTAAGTGCTGCGACTGTGGCGCATTTTTGTGAATTAAAAACACGCCTTTTAGTATTCAATTATTAAGTTATAATGTCGCTGTTAATATGAAGGAAGAAGATAACAAGAAAAATAAAAATTCAAATCCAAATAATGTTAAGTTACGAGTTGGTAGACCACGCAAAATATTCTGTCTAGACCTTGAAGACTTTGATTACGCTCTACGCAGTAATACGAGACGTATGGTTTATAATTTCCATCTGATTTATAAACTAGTTCCTACGATCCAGGCCCTAAAGTCCAAATTGATGGAAACGATGAATTTTAAAGGCTGTAATTTTACATTAAGAAAGATACTTCGCCAAATGGGTTTTCGATTCAAGAAAATTACAAACAATAAAAGAATGTTGATGGAAAAGGATGACGTAAGACTAAAAAGAGTAACGTATCTGGACTTGATAAGAAAGTATAGATCTGAAGGGAGCTGACAAAGAATAAGTAACGTAAAGAATGACTGACTGTCAAGTTTCTTGGGGCGCTTTTTCTCGGAAGTGGTCTCCTTTTGGGAAGTGCTGGTAGATTTTGAGGTGTAGGTAAAAGTGCCCGTATGACCTACTTACTGAATAAATATGTTTTATTCTTTTTATCATTTATACCTTTCCACATGTCGATCCGGGGGCTTATTGCCTAACGTACTCGCGATCGCGATCGACTTGAAAGTGACACAATTGCTTTCATTTTGTAGGCAGATTTGACTTCAACTGTCAAATATGAAAGCGATCGCGATCGCGAGTGCGTTAGGCAATAAGCCCTCCGGTCTTATAGAATTTTCACAATTGAAAAAATGCCTATGATTACGTATTTCTTTCAGGTTTAGACACGCAAGTATACCAACATTGAACCGACAGCCTCTCGGGAAACACAAACGGTGCATATATTATTTTTGTTTATTTTTTAATTTTAGAGGGTAAAGTATGCTAAGATGGTTTGGTCATTTAGAAAGGATGGATGGAAGAAGAGTTACGAAACAGGTATTGCGAGCTAGACGCACGCCCTAGATACACGGTTCAAATTCGCGATGCACTGAATAAGGGCCAAATTAAAAGCACCTGAAACCGACGTACGTGCATGAGGAGGTTGATGAATGTAGAAGACGCGAAAGGGGTTTGTTTGGACCGGTGCACCTGGCGTTCCAAAGAGTCTGCTTAACCCATTAGCTATGTCTACACCTGTGCGCTTTCACGTTCATCTTCCGCTTTCCTCTGACGCATTCCTCTGCAATCACAGCGCATGCAATAACGCATGCGCTCAATCTGGTTTGATAGCAGCGCATACCCGTAGCGCACGCTGATCCGTCACCGTTGGGTTGACGTGCAACATTTTGCAAATAAAATGGCGGAAGTCAAAACATTGGATTTTATTGAAGATTCAGTGTCACTCTTGTATTGCATGCGCTTGACGCAAGACGATGTGAAAGTTGAAAGCGCAAGTTGTACATGAAAGCGCACAGGTGTAGACATAGCTATTGGGAGACAGGCGTGACGGTATGTGTATGTTTTTTACGAAACTTATTATAATATTCAAGCGTTTTGATTTCTTTAGATGGCAGCCCGTTAAAGAATACGAATCGCCCTTAGCTTACTCGGCAACCTTACCAGGTCCCCTGTATTACTTGAAAGTCAGAAAGCCTGGCAAGGAGATACCAATGGAGGTCCAACTGTGCTTACCACACCAAGTAAGTCTAAATTAATTCTCTTGTGTCGATGGGCTCTTTAGGATAGACCCTTGTTTGTGCAATTAGCCCTCTTACACACTCAGCTGTTAGAATGAATAGAATAGAATAGAATAGAATAGAAAAAACTTTATTCACTTAAATAAGTATGCCGTGAACACAAAATAAAATAAAGAGACAAGATGATACAAGATTAATAATAACTAAAGAAAACAATTTTACATTAATTAATTGTCACGGCATAACCGTGAAAGGGCGCCGGCTCAGCATGTGCTGCAGCATTGCTGCTGCAGCGCTGATATTCTGCCGGAGACCAAGGGCGCGGCAGGGGACGCAGTTACACACAAATAAAATCTAAGCAAATTGGGTTACAACCGAAATTTTAAACTAAAACAACTACCTTAACTAAATAATGATCAGATCAGATATATGATCACTCTGAATTTCAAAAATACAGCAACTAGGTATTGGTCTGAAGTGTCTGCTGATTTAACAAATGCATTTTGTACTTGCGTTTAAAAGCTTGCTTTAAACAACTATCCCTGATTGGCGGGGGAATGTTGTTCCAGCACTTCGAGGCCAAATACCTGAAGCTTCCTCTAAAAGCAGCGGTTTTGTGTCTAAAAGGAACCAACACGCGAGATCTCGCCGATCGGTGCCTAACCGCCATGGACGGCCACTTTAGTTTGCTATGCAAGTAAATAGGTGTACCGGTCTTCACAACCTCAAACAGTAAGCTTGCAAATAGCAACTCTCTCCTGTGTGCCATGTTCAAGATATTTGCTTTATTCAGAAAAGGAGTTATATGAGAGCGTGGAGGAACCGGAAAACAGTACCTAACACAGGCATTTTGAACACGCTGCAAAAGTTTATGTGTTTTAGCAAATAGGCAAGAACCAAACGAAGTTAAACAGTAATTTAATTTTGAGAGAATCAGCGCTTCGCAAAGGCGAATGCGAAGATCAACGTCCAAGTAATGCCGAACTCTGTATAAAATCCTTAACCTATAGAAACAGTTTCTCACTAGTTCTGCAACGTAATTTTGAAACCGTAGACTTGAGTCCATAAGGACACCGAGATTTCTTGCCTCTTGCACCTCCTCCACTTCATTACCCAAGACAGCTATCATAGGTTTTACAGATTTCACATTTTGGGTCTGATGACGGGAACCCAAAAACATACATTTTGATTTAGAGGGATTAAGAACAAGGCAATTTTCAGATGACCATTCAGCAATATGTTGTAAATCTTGATTTAAAAGCCTAACCGCATTTACAGTTTCTGTGTGTCTAAAAGATATGTAGACCTGTAAGTCATCTGCATATAAATGGTATTTACAGTGCTGTATTCTACTACAAATATCTGACGAATATATAATAAATAGCAAGGGTCCCAATATAGACCCTTGTGGAACTCCCCTATTCACGGGCCTCAAATTCGAAAACACGCATGAACCATCCAACTCCTCAACTTTAACCTTCTGCCAGCGATCGGTGAGATAACTACTAAACCACCCCAAAGATGAATCAGTAAAACCGTAATATCTTAACTTGGACAACAAGAGAGACAGATTAATCGTTTCAAAGGCCCTTGAAAAGTCTAGAAGTGTTAAAGCAGTAACCATACCAGCATCCTGGGCTGACAAAATTTCGTCAAAAACGTCATGCAAAGCGGTATTAGTGCTACGACCCTTTCTGAAACCGGATTGCATTATTGGAAGTATATTATTAGCTTCGAGATACTTGACTAGTTGGTTATAAACGACCCTTTCTAGAATTTTTGACAAGTAGGGCAATATACTAATAGGCCTTAGGTCTTTTAGCTCTTGGGGATTATTTATCTTCGGGATGGGCCTTACGATGGCAGTTTTCCATAACTGGGGGAAGGTGAAAGTTAAAATGGATGAATTTATTATTTCAACTATAATATCTAACAAGAAAGGAAGGGTCAACAGAATCATGTCAGCAGAAATTCCATCGCAACCTTGCGCATTGGACCGTAAATCCAAAATTATCCTTGAGACGGTTTGTACATCAACAGGAACTAGTTCAAATGTAGAAAGACCATAACTGTTTTCCTCAAAATAATTTACAGCCGTTGAAGCTGCGTTTGCCTCTCCCGGTGCATTTAAGAAGTGCTCGTTGAGCTCATTAGGATCTCTCAGATGAGCTGGCATATCATTTATTGGCTTTAGATCTGTCAATACATTTTGTTTTAGTTGCTTCCACAGAGTCTTCGGATTCCTAATAGTAGCGTTAATACTTTTATCAAAATACGCCTTTTGTTCTTGGTACATGCACGAAACCACCAAGCTCTTTAAGGCTTTGTACTCACTTTTATCCCTTTCATGTTTAGTGTAACGATATTTATCCTGTGCTTGGTTACGCAGACTCATCATTAATCGTAAGTTAGGGGTGAGCCATGGCTTAGATTTTGGTTTAATGGTCGTTTTACGAATCGGAGCATAGATATTAAAAATGTGCGACAGAAGATTGTTAAAGTGCTGAACCTTCTCGTTTACCGTCTTTAAAGCATATATTAAATTCCAATCCAACTGCAATAAACTATGAGAAAAATCTACAAAATTAATTCCCTTTAACGATCTGGTAAACATTGATCTAGGAGTGCACTTAGGCTTTTTAACTTTGACATCAGCCAGAACAAGAGCGTGACTATTAAGATCGGCAATATATTTTGTGGACACGTTAGTGAGGTCTCTATTGGAGCAAATCAGGTCTATAAGGGTTTCGCTGTGAGAAGTAAAATGAGTGGCATTCGTTACATAGTTTTTTAAGCTAAGTGAATTAAAAAATAAACACAGTTGTCTAGTTTTTAGGTCATTACTCTCAAATAAATTCACATTAAAATCACCTGTTAGTATAATCTGATCATAATGGGAAAATGAAGTTATGGTATCCGTTAAGCCGTCTAAAAATATCTCTAAATTTAGCCACGGAGGTCTGTAAGCCGTTCCAATAATAAATTTAACTGAATTCACAGTAACTTTAATCCATATCTGTTCTATGTCGGGGATCGGTGAAAAAGGGCAATTTTGGAAGCTTATCGCGCGACTAACGTAGAAAGCTACCCCTCCACCGGCTTGGCGGGTGCCAAGTATTCGTGGTATATGTAAGAACTTATAGTTATCAAGATGAGGAGCCTTAGCCTCTTCGCCTCGCTTTAACCAGGTCTCATTAATGGCAAGTATATCCGGTTGATGTTCTTCTATTGCAACGATAAATTCATTATGCTTTGTACTAAGTGATCCTGCATTCAGAAACCCAACTTTAAGATTCTTTGTCTTAACCATCTCGAACTAATACCGATAACAAACAATTCAAGGTAATGTAGCAGCAATAAACATAGATACAACTTATATTAGAACAATAAGTAGAACCACAAATTACATTTAAAAGTAAAACAGTATTGAAGCACTCGTGAAGATACACACATGCATTAGCAATAAGAAATACATAACAGAGAGAGCAATCCTCAACTTTCAACCACTCCATATTAAAAATAGCAACACCAATCCAAATTAAGTTAATATTGTCATTAAAACAGTCCAGAGGTACGACACACATCCATTTAACATGATTAGGAACAAACATTAACAACGACCAAAAACTTTCTCCAAATCGGCGTCTGTGCGTAGACGGTGCCCAGTTTCTCCTTGTCCCCGACGAGCATAAATCTTTCCATCTCTGGTCCATACAAACCTCCATCTAGCCTTAGTTGATGCTTCTCGTGCTCGGTAAAACAGCTGTCTGTTTGACCGTGTTAATCTTTCGTTAACATAAAATGGCTTCGATGTTGCGGTTAAACCCATATCGGCAGAATGTGCAGGTTTCGTCACGTTTTTCTTTTTATTTCTCGTAAGAGCATCGGGTGAGTTAGAAAAACGGTTTACCCTTGAATCACCGACACTCATAGAAACTTTTACTTCGCCGATTTTGTATTTCATCGACAGGCATTTCTATGTGCCATGTCCATTCAATCCAATTTGGTGGTCACAAGTCTAATATTGCCTAACTTACTTACTCCCTAGAAAAAGTCATTGGTATACGGCACCCGCTTGGACTTGAACTGTGTATTTTCGACCATGAATCGACGCCCCGAGATCGTTAATGGCCCTCTTCGGCTAGCCGAGCCGAACGACGTCGTTTTCGTTCTTGAGATTGTTCAATCAGGGACGTAAAGTAAGTCATTATGACACGAGATATTTATCCATCCGAGGAAAGCGGGGTGGATGAAGTTCGAGTGTCATTATGGCTTTTTAGTCTCTGGTTAAACACTACATTTGACTTCGATTGCGAGGAAAAACTTAAATTAAAATACTTAATAATTTCAAGATAGAAACGTTAAAAAATTACAACTTAATAGCGCTACCTTTTTTACTCTCAATCCGTCACTATTATGCAGAAAGATACAATAACAAAGTTGATTTTGGGGTTAGAACATAATAAATGGTCCATTGACAACATTTTCGAAACAAAGACTGAGGCGGTGGAGGTTGTATGCCCAGTCCGCTCTCCACCGCGCACTCCGACGACAAAGCAATATTATCAAATGGCAACACGTATCTGGCTGTTTGTGGTTTTTCAAGGCTTTTATAAGGAAATTAAAAAGAAAAAGTAATTTAGTCACTAGGGAGAAAAGCGTCACTTAAGTCCCTAGGGATTAAATGTATCACTTTAGTCCGCCTATAAATGGCTATTAAGGGTCATTTTAGAAAATGAGAAATAGGAGGTTTTTTCGATCGGCTTGAGCCGATTCCGCGTCGATATGAGCGGGGAGACCCTTAAAGGGTCCCGTTTGGCACCCTTTTGTTGGGTACGGAACTCTTAAAAGGTGGAGGCTTTTTCTCTTTTTTTCCCAGGGCCACACGCTCATTACGACAAAGGACGGGAACTACTTCTGTCTGCAACTGAATGTGCTGCACTGCGTCAGCGCCATCACGTGTCTGTCGCACAAGAAATTCCACCTGGCACTGACCAACATATACGGCAAGCACGAGGCCTTCTTTAACAAGCTGCTTTCGAGATTCATGGTAATGAACAAATAATACACATACTATGTATAAAGTAAAATTAAGGCAGACAACAGACGGTCCTACCGCTAAATAAATATCTTCTAGAGAGACTGGACAAAGAAATATCTCGCTACTGGCATATACACATAAATACCTTTAATGTATGTAAACAGACATAATATCTTGATTCAAAATTCTTCGTTTAGAATATTATAATAATAAGTACGCACAAGTATAACGTTATTTTCATAGCTTCCGAGCTACCAAATACTAAATAGTACATTACGATACGAGTGTGCTAAGTTGGTCATTAAAGTCAAGGCGGGATTTAATAAGTGAGCCGAGCCGAGAGTTCAATGACTAATGCTCACGCGTTTCATACGACATTCTTCAACACAATTACGAGGAAAACATATGTGAAATATGGCGGCAGACATTTTGTTTTTTCGCATGCCGTAGTTTTAGTTTTTTAGTAAAATGCCTGTGACTTACGGAAGGACGGACGGACATGACGAAACTATAAAGGGTTCCGTTTTAGCCATTTTTTTAGACATTATTTATGTATGTATGTAAACTCTTTATTGCACAAAACAATTAACAAATATGTACGTACATAAACTTAGGATTAACATGTACAATGGCGAACTTATCCCTTTAAGGGATCTCTTCCAGTTAACCAGACCATGATCCAGGAGAATGTACAAGATAGGCAGAATAATAAGATGTACACGGAAAGATTATATACTTAGCTAAATAAACATTATATAAAATGTACCATTAAATTTCAAGGTTTTTTTGGTCTCTTAGCCTTCTACTCATATATATCCCTTATGATGCTAAATAAATCTCACACTCATACGACAACGATAAGTCAATGTTATCATTTATTTACAATTGTATCCATATATCGTTCATGATCTAATTTTGACACTGCGCGTACTGCAATGATGACATCGCAATTTACAAGCCAAATACAATTACACTCCATTCGGCAGTTGAATCGAATCGAGGACCTGTACGATTTCTTCATGCAGCCGTGGATGTCGGCGCTTTACTTGGAAAGCTTTGACGAACTCATCGCGGATATCAACTTCCAGGACGTCGGCAAGGTTGGAATAGTATTTACTGTAGACGCGCCGGGAAGGAAGCGGTTGCGGACGAGTCTTTTACTAATATTACTATAAATGTGAAAGTTTGTATCCTTCCACACATACACCGTTTGCCAATGGAATATGAACCTATTCTAAATTCAATAGAGCAAATTTTCTTATTTGATTGTTAGTCATAAAAACAAAATAAATTCCACTTTATGTCCTTTGCAATGGATCTTTATGCCAATATGGCCGTATTATGTACAGTCGAGGACAGAAAGATGTTTACACTTTTGGACCTTATTATAATGGAACAAGGTGAAAAAGTAAAAAAGGAAACATCTTTCTGTCCTCGACTGTACAATTTTTTGTACTACAAGGGGCCTTAGGAGGGTATGGATGTTTGGATGTTTTTGTTTTAATCACGCCCAAAGGGCTGAACGTATTTAGATGAAATTTGGCAAACAAGATACTCCTTATCCTTAATTGACATATAGGATTATTTTATCCCGGAAATATATGAATACGGTAACCTCAGGTGATGCGTGGCTTTATGAATAAATTAAATTAACTGATCCCCAGGTGCCCGACTTAGTGATGTCATACTTCATAATTCATTATGACTACAAACCAGAAAGCGAAGGATCACAAGATTCAAAAGACTTTGAGTGTGCCTGTTTCAAGGTAAGTCAAACCAATGCTGGTTCGAACAACAATAGGTGACGTACATACTCTTCAAATAAATTTTTGTTAAATTATTTGTGTAGTTTCTTTGTAGGCTTTCTTGAGCGTTTTAATTCGGATTGGCGAACGAACATTATGTATTGATGCGGGCTTAATAGTGCGGTCGACGTCAAAGAATGTGTTTATATTTTTATCTTATCCCATTGAAATAAGGTATCATTGAAGTCGAATGTACCTCAAAAGTCAATCTTATGGATGTGTCAAACTGCGTTGCGGATATTGATATAATGTAAAAAGCGTTGCGTTGCTACGCCATTTAAAAAAAGTGGCATATTCTTGCCAATGTCTGTGTGTTATATTATAATAGACCAATTGTTTTTTTAGGAAGGATCAAATACTAGCGTCGTGAGTTGGCGAGATATGGGATCGTTCCGTGAGGTGATTGACAGGCACCTCGCTGAACATGGCGACTCTGAATTCGTAAGGCTTATAATCATATGATAATTTTATTATTAGTCATATGTTTTTATTCAAATTATAAAATTCCTGAAGATTCCTTCATTTTCTTTGTATTATCAGCAAATAAACGAGGTTTGTAATATTTTGAAGATCTAATAAAAAAACCGGTCAAGTGCGAGTCGGACTCGTGCACCGAGGGTTTCGTGTTTAAGTCCGTCTTTCAAATATATTTTTATGTACATTAATTCGTATGCAATAAGGTCTATTTTGAGTTGCCTAAATTTAACACACATTTTCAAAGTTTTTTGTAAATTCCTCGAAAACTACAAATTTTGAACACTTCTTTTAATTTTTCCCGTAAAATATAAATGATTATCTATAAGTTAGGAATTTTTTGATTTTTCGGTTCATAAACTTCGGAGATAAGGGGGGGGAACGGTCATTATTTTAGTTATAAATCAAAAAGTACACCAAGGAAAATTAAAAAAAATAGTTTTGAAATGTGCATGTGTTACAATCGAATCACTTTTATTTTTCGACCCCCCATTCTAGACCCCTTTTCAATTATTTATAAAATTAATATCATTTTTTTTTTCTAAAAACAGATGAAGGCAAATAAGTAATACAACTATGCCGAATTTCAAGTTGATAGCTCGTGTAGTTGCTGAGAAAAACTGCTGTGACATACAGACAGACAAACAGACAGAGAAGTCTCATCTTAAGGGTTCCTTTTTTACCATTTTGGTACGGAACCCTAAAAGGATAAGGCTAATAACAATCAATGTCAAAGTCAAATGAAAATTATTCATTGATTTCATGTGCAAACAGGTACACATTTTGGTTTATTTTTGGTTTATTAAGTACACCACTACTTACGCCATGCTGAGCTTTCGCTAATTGTCTATATTTACTACTGTCCTCTTTTTATTATTATAATTGGTTTTATGTAGTAAGTACTAATTATTTTGATTGTTATAGATGACCGATGTTCCCAACAAGGATATCCCACCAGTAAGTTTAAAATATTTGTAGTTTTATGTAAGTTAAGAGTTTTTGAACGTATTAGTACATATTTTGTTTCACCGCCAATGTCATTACGGTATAATTACACGCAAATAAAAGGCTGTTAGGAGCTCGTCGCCAAAAGAAGTTCCTTTGTTTGTTAGTTTGTTTGTTCAAATTCTCAATTTAGCCGTTCTCTTGGAGCAGACCCTCGCAGGTTCTGAACTCCTCGAATACGGTGAATGAACACCCTCATCTGAATGACAGTCGAATTAGACCAGCTTGACTAACTGGTTTCCTTCAAGGAGGCTTGACTCCAAAAAAAAGCCGTGGTAGCCTAATGGTTTGGCCTGCCGACTCTTAAGCTGAGGGTCGTGGGTTCGAACCCGGGCTCGCACCTCTAAGTTTTTCGGAATTTATTGCGAAATATAATTTGTAAATTTACCATGAGCTTTTTGGTGAAACCTGCACGCACCTGCAAAGCAATTTGACGGTGTGTGCGAAGTTCCCAATCCGCACTGGGCACGCGTGGGAACTATAGCCAGGCTACCACCACTCTCATAGAAAATTATAAAACCTACAATTTGAACGCGCATATAGCTTTTTATACTTATGTTTGTTAATTTAATACGTGTACTGCGCGCGTGCGCCCTAGACAGGACCTTACGCGCTCGCTCTAAGTGCATCAATTGCGTCGTCACGATCAAATTAGGGTTGTCAACATTACGATAAAAATAAAATAAAATACTTTCGTGCGCACAAAGCGGCTATTACTTAAAATAAGTTTTTTTTGGGGGGTAGGTATCTTCTATGCATATTCACATGTAGTTAATCAAAACAACGTAGGTACGATCAAATGTGTGTAAAACGTCGTTGAATGTAAAACTATAGAATGAAAACATAGAAAACTGTCTAAATATGTATATATGTATGTATGTAAACTATTTATTGCACAAATAATAGATTTACAAATAATATTAATAATATAAAATGTACAAAGGCGAGCTTATCCATATAAGGGATCTCTTCCAGCTAACCTAGAGAATGAGTAAGGACAAAACAAGAGGATAGGCAACATTACATGTAACACACAAAATTATTAGATAAGATATATAATATAGATATACATACCCAATAATAGTATATACCATTAATACTATACATAAATACACAATATATATAATATACATACCTATACAGAGGTTGATAAAATAACAACAATATCTGTAATTACCCTGATATGCGAACCACAGCTGAGGTAAGATTTACTTTTCCTTTAGCCAAAACTTTTTCAAATTTCCCCTAAGCGAAGCAACGGATCGAGACTGCCTCAGATGCAACGGCAGCCCATTCTATAATTTGACAGAGTGTACCGTGAAAGACTTAGCGTAGCCGCGAGTTTTATTGACCGGGATAGCGAGAGAAAGATTAGTACTCGACCGCAAGCGGTGTCCGCTACCATCTGCCATATAGCTAAATCTTTCCGAAAGATAGGGGGGAGAAGAGGGAAGAAAAAGGACATTGAAAAGGAGTGACAGGACATGTATATCCCTGCGACGGCGGATGGGCAGCCAGCCCAGCTGCTCGCGGAACTGGGACACATGGTTGTATTTACGCAGGCCAAATATGTACCTAATACACACATTCTGCAGACGTTCCAGCCTGTCTAGTTGATCCTCATTGAGATCTATAAAAGCGATGTCACCGTAGTCTAGAAGGGGAAGTAATAGAGAGCGGGCGAGGGTAATTTTTGGGGCGAGGGTCCAGCATCGACGCAGCTTTGTTCCATTTCTACGCTCTAAGGGCCTGTACACAAAACTGCGATGCGACGTCGCATCGCAAAAATCTACGAGCTTTCTGCGCACTTTATTATACATTTCATTACATTTGCGTCGTAGATTTTTGGGATGCGACGTCGCATCGCAGTTTTGTGTACAGGCCCTTCACTAAACCGCTGTACCGGTACGTGTTCAAGTAACCGCTTATCTGCAAGAACTACATACAACTAAAAAAACATAACTAAGCGCTAGGTTCACATAACAGAACAAAATAGACCTAAAATGTTCATTATTGACATTAAAAATGTGTTATCGCGAAATTACTAGGAGTGCGGGCACGCTGAGGTAACGCGGCGGGCGGTGCGCGGCTTCTGGGACGCGGTCGACGGCGAGCACGTCGTGAGCGCGCTGCTGGCGCGCTATCTGGACAGCCACTACGTCTGCAACCCGCACTACGCCAAGCCCAAGACGGAACTCATCTAGGTCCAATCACTTGGTAAGATCATAGCTAATTAAGCGACAAAGGGGAGTAACGCGAGAGAGCAGTGTCACACGTTCCGTAGCGTTTCTGTTCGTTTCGTTTTTAAATCAATCGCGTCACTGGTAGTTCACGTGATACGATAAGTCAGGTGGTCTACCAAAGACGCCATTGGACTAGAGACTAAACGAACAGAAACGCTACGGAGCGTGTGGCACTTGGCTATAGGCTCAGGTACGTCTGTCAATCGCATATCACTACGCCCAAACTGGAGCTCATATATAGTATGTATATAGAAATCGAATTGCTGGTAAGAACCAAATTGTTGCACCGCATAGCTCATCCAATGCGACGTGGCGGAGTTACGTGAAAGGATTCTGCAAATCGCACTACGCCATACCCTCTCCGCGAGGTCATCTTGTACTAATTATTCGAACTCACCTTTACAGGATTAACCCATGGTTTTAGTACAGTCGTCGAAATCGATAAATAAACAATTGTTATGATATCGATTAATTTATAAAAGCGCCATCTTCCGCCAATTGCATGCAATTTGAAAATAATGAATATTCACGCTAGGAGGTAGCACTAAAACCATTCAGCAATTTTCAGCGGCTACGGGTTTCGCTGCTTCTTGTATAAAAAAGCTACGCTTATAATAGTATTAATTTTCATACGTAATGTGTTGAGTAATTTTGACCATGTATTTAATATACACAGACAGACGAAAACAGGCGCTTTTTTCTGAAAATAAGCTTCAGTGGTGTTGGAGCTGCCGTGCCGAACTAGCAGATGAGGTAGTATTATTGTATTTAAAAAGTATTTATTATTTACCGTATTTTGTGGACTTGCTGAATAAAAGCTTAATGTATTTACGTTTTAGACAATTTATTCCATTTTACACATGTTCATTATTTAGACAATATTCCTTAATTATTATATTTACACAATGCACAGGATGGCCATCGTTTAATAAAGAGTTTTTGCCGAAACAGTATTACTTGATATGATTTTTGTCTGTTTGTACACAATTCAATTTTTTTATTAAATGGAATACCTACATAATGTACGGCATATAAAACTATGAGATCAAGTTTTAATTATTCTGAAACGTATGAAATGAGTTTAATTATGTTGTGGGTTTTAGGCGAGCGTGTATGGCCTCTTATATTAATTTGACTAGACGATAAAGTTAATGCTATGATATTATCGTTGAGCTGTTAACATCTTACAAAATATCTTTATCATGCAAAACGAGGTTTATTTACATAGCTATTGCATTTATAATATTTATAAACTTGACAAGACTTGCAGTTTGATAGCGATAAAAATATACAAAAGTTGAGTGCGATATTGAAATCATGTTTCCTAAATTAAATTAAACTGCGCACTCAATTCTCACTCACATAAATAAACTTCAGTAAACATAACTGAGTTTTTCCTTAAAAATAGTGTACAGTGCAATAACTTTTACAACCAGGGCTTGATTTAACGTAAAGTTGCTAACGTTACCCGCTGATCGACAGTTAACGTTAGCAAAACGTATCGTTAAAATTTTGTTAATATATTTTAGCGCTATTTTTACCGGTAAATTGAGGTAACCTTAAAAGCAAAGTATTGTTAATATTAATGTTATTTTATTAACGTTATCCGCATCCGTCATCAGCTTGATTTAATGTTATTTTTAACGGTATTTAACTTTAATTTAACGGTAGTTAACGGTATTTTTATGAAATTACTGTTAAGTAACGTTATTTATTATGTAATCATCTAGTAATTAACAAGCCTCGGAAAATTAACGGTACCATTATCGTTAGTAAGTTAACATTATAATAAAATTACTGTACCAAATAACATTAAAATTTATACTGTCACCAAAGTATTTTTATGAAATTACCGTTAAGTAACATTATTTATTATGTTATCTAGTAACGTTAACAAGCCCTGTCTAAAACACGACCTTCGGGCTTGTACTCGTACATGTTTCATTCGTTCTCATACGCTCTTATGCTAGTTTTACCGATTTTTTCCGAATCCGCGGCTTTTCACCAGCTACTGCACTGTACATTGTAGCAGTGTAGGAGTCTCATTTTCAGCTTCGCGACGAGCATACATTTTTCTCTAAGTATAATTATACATTTAAATTGTTTTTTTATACTTTCTACTTCGTAGGTATATTTTTTCCACTTTATTTCAGAAAAAACTAATCGTCTTTACTGATTAATGTCACCAGTAAAATGGGCAGGTTCCACCCAATAATTTATATCACTTGACATAATTGGGTTAACTCGATTAGCCATCAAACTGAAGTCTTTAGTTATCAGGTAATCAATACAACAATTAAGAAAATACAATACTTATGACTTAGTATTTAGGATGGCTGTACAATCCGACTAGCATACTTTGATAACTTACGAAATGTAGAACAAACGGTTGATATTAAAATTAAAACACTATATGTACTCTTATATGTATAAATATCTAAACACTCAAAGGCCTGTAAACCAATGCGCTACACGGGTTGTTAGGTACTAATTCTGATTTTTAAAATAAATCAGAAGATTCCTCTCAGGATATGTAGAGTCAGACGCATCGGCTTCTTCAGGACTTTTTGAATCTTATTCTTATAAAAACGTGATCGTAATATCTAATATATTACGATCGAACGGAGAATATTTTTAACCAACTATGTACAAAATTAAACTTCTAGATAATTATATCATGTCGCAACAAATCGTTGCACAGTAGATCTGAAATTTAAGAAACTTTGAATAAATCATATTACTCACTGTTTCTTTTAATGTTAAATCCTGTAATGATGTGATATCTCATCTGTAAATCTGGTTCTTTCCTAATTTGAACAATGTATTCGATTTGGAAAACAACAAATCGTTTTGATTTTATAAAGATTGACCACTCGCTGCAGTCGAAATGCAAATATATCTATATCTGTTGTTCTCACGGACTGCGCACATTTTTAATCGATAATCGATAATGCTATGGAATGTTAAACTTTAGTCTATCATTTATGTGTAAGTGG
Source organism: Tortrix viridana (assembly GCA_963241965.1). Taxonomy (NCBI): domain Eukaryota; kingdom Metazoa; phylum Arthropoda; class Insecta; order Lepidoptera; family Tortricidae; genus Tortrix; species Tortrix viridana. The sequence goes on from OY725186.1 coordinate 8,800,992, forward strand.
TTGACAAAGTTTTTACTGAACTGTGACCGAAGACATCAAAGTGATGCGTGGGTAGATTACCTGCTCGGTGGCTGTACCTACATCCGGACATCGACCGAGAACGTCGTGAATGCGATTAGCACGAGACCAAATATTGTGAAGTGATAAGAATATGACTCGGGTATGCATAGATACAGATGGACACAGAATGAGTAGTGACAAAAGTAAGCCCTCAACTGCAGCAAGTGATTTATCCCTAATTTTATAAATTCCGTTTTGAGCGGTATTGATTCGTCAGATCCCCATTGCACATGTATTTTATTTGTACATTTTGATTCGATTCGCGATAAGATTAGGTAAGTTGTATGTGGTTTTACTGTTTTTGTGCGCAGCACAGCGGGCGCTCGACTACAAGTTCCGTTTTGATTAATAATTCAAGTGGCGTGAAACAAAAAAGTTGTGGTCAGAAAGGCTGTTCAATTTTATCTACTAGTTCGAGATTTTAATAAAAAAAAACTCATTTATTATCCAATAGGAAAACTTGACAACGAGCGCACCGCGTAAGTAATTAAATATGTTAGGCAACAACATAGAAAAACAGCTTAGAAAATTACACCATGGCACTTCTAACTGTACCACAATAAACTTTAATTTAGTCAATATAGAGGGTGATTCCCGTTTGTTCCATAAAACTACAAATTTTGTTTTTAATTTTGATGGAACATCATAGCTCTGTACAAAAAACGTAGTTCTATTTAACAAATGGGCTTCAACCACTATAGAACGCTATCATCACGTGACATCAAATCTCAAGGATGAAGTACGTCAAAATTAACTATTGACTTTCATTCAACAATTTCAAGTTCGTGACCGCACCACTCGCTCCTCTCGCTGAATATGACAACAATGCAAAGATCCGGTCACAAAGTACTGTCTTTCTTGGCCTAGCAGACCAATTGGCTACTAGTTGGCTTAGCGGGCTAGATGACCTCGCAAGCCAAGTGGCTAGTTGGCCTAACAGGCTAGTTAGTCTCGCAAGCCAATTGGCTACTAGTTGGTCTCGCTGGCCAATTCGCAGGCTAGTTGGCTAGTTTGCCTAGTCTAGCTAGGGGGCGCGTACGGCGACGCTGACGCCGAGTAATCGGCGCCGAGCAGTGATTAGGTCTGGTACTGCAGCATGGGCGCGGCCGCCAGGTTGGCGTGGTGGCCGGAGTTCATCCTTAGCGCTGACAGCGACTTGTTGTACCACTCGTCCTCCGCGCTCATTCCTGTTGAAAATGGTTGTTGTTAAAAAAGGCAAGTAAATATCTAAAGACATTATAATATAGCGTTCTCATTTAAGTCGATGTCACTAACGGAAAGTGGTTCTAAAATAATGAATCCAACAAAAACGTGAAGTTAAAAAGTTTGTACTTTATGCTGCATTTGTACCCTTACGTTTATCATTCTAAAAATACTGGTAAAAGAAAGTTAGTATCCGATTTTTTAAGGATTAAGTTGGAGCGAATGAGTTACGGTGTACGTAAATTGGAACGTCCCAACATAAAAAAATATGTTGCGTCAGCCACGAATGCCACGATACAAACCAAACACGACTTGTAACGTTCGATAATTGAGCTTGGATAATACGGTTGAATCAGTTCTTTGTTTATTGAACAATAACGTCACAGAAGATGGCGGCGGGTTTTCGCACTCATTAAAAATTTAAAGCTATTTGATCTTTTAAAGAGATTTAATTTAAACAAAATCACGTGGACGAATACAACGATATAAACATTTTAAGACAAATTAAAAATTAGAGGCAAGTAGTCCTAATCAAAATAAATAAGATAACTAGAAGCCACATTATACACGTAACATGTGCGCTACGAACATGCGCTACGAACTCGCGCTATGAACTTGCGCTACGAACTCGCGCTACGAACTCCCACTACAAAAACTCCCGCTGCAATTAATTGCGTTTACAAGAATTAATTACGTATGTAAACCATTTCATTAAACGAAATCTTCAACGATAGCATTTCATGTTAGTCTACTAGTATACTATATTGAATTTTAGGCTGATAGTTTACATTTGGATGTATTCTTGCACATAAGTGCAGATGATAAAATTGTATATATGTACAAACATACCTTCAGTCAACAAAGTATCGGGAATGGATGATTTGTTTATGGTTCCAAATTCAAATTTTTGTTTTTTTTGTTGTTGTTAGATTGGCACAACTGTTTTCTATTTTGGCGCGGAGTTTGAGTTGCATCTGTTATTTATATTAAATACAGTGCTGTTTTTAGTTATATCATATCTAGTGTGTATTGCGAATTTCATAATGGACAAAAACATTGAACAAAGAGTTTGTCTTAAATTTTGCATCGCCAATGGAATTTCGTGTTCGGAGTCACTGAAAATGTTACAGAAGGCTTACGGTGATTCGACTTTATCAAAAACACGTGTTTATGAGTGGTACAAAGCGTTCAAAAGCGGTCGAGATGTGATGGAAGATTTGCCTCGCTCTGGTAGGCCATCAACGTCTGCAACTGAAGTTAACATCGCAAAAGTGAAGGAAATAGTGACTGAAAATCCTCATTCAACTTTGAGAGAGATAGCCGCCGAACTTTCTGTATCTCACGAGTCGATCCGTACTATTTTAACTAATCATTTGGGTATGAAACATGTTACCGCTCGGCTAGTCCCAAAAGACCTGAATTTTCTCCAAAAACTCAATCGCATGAGAGTCGCTGAGGACATGCTAGAACGAGTCAATTCCGACCCAACATTCATGAAACGCATTGTTACTGGTGACGAGACGTGGGTTTACGAGTTTGACATGCAAACTAGTCAACAAGCTTCGGAGTGGCGCCTTCCAACTGAACCGAAACCGAAGAAACCACGCCAAAGTCGATCAAAAGTCAAAGTCATGTTGACTGTTTTCTTTGACTATCGCGGTGTTGTGCACTCGGAATTCTTGCCGGAAGGTCAAACGGTAAATAAAGAATATTATTTGAGCGTTATGCGGCATTTAAGAGAGCAAATTCGACGAAAAAGGCCAGATTTGTGGAATGAAAATTCTTGGATTTTGCACCACGATAATGCGCCTTCGCACAAGGCCATCATTGTGAAAGAATTTTTGACCAAACACTCAACAAATACCATCGAGCAACCACCATATTCACCAGATATGGCTCCTGCCGACTTCTTTCTTTTTCCTAAACTCAAATTACCACTTCGTGGCACCCGTTTTCAATCGGTAGAAGACATAAAGGAGAATTCGCGCCGAGAACTGAATTCAATTCCGGAAACAGCGTTTAAAAAATGTTTTGATGATTGGATTATTCGTTGGCGTAAGTGTATCGTTTCTGAAGGAGCATACTTTGAAGGTGATAAAATAAATTTGGATGATTAACAAACAGTTTGTGTATTATTGATCTTTTCCCGGTACTTTCTTGACAGAGTAGTATATACAGTTTTATCATCTGTTTAGTTTATTCATAAAATATTTTTTTACCCGACTACGGCGAAGCAAAGGAAGGGTTGGGAAGGGAATGATTTCTTTAGCCAACTAACTGTAGAGCTTGACAAGTTGGATTCGGTGAAGGCTACCGTTCACATTACGTTAGAAATATGTATTGAATTGACATTAGCGCCTGACGCGATAGAGACAGCTTGCAGTCCGTCAAATAAACAAAATGTCGAACTACTGAATGCCGTTTCAGAAATAAAATAAGAGCCAACAGAAAACAAGCAACGCGGCAAGTTGTTTCGATCCGCGCCTCCCACAGCCCGAGGCTGTGTACACGAGTAGGTCGATATAGCAGAGGGCCGGGAAGCGAATAGTGACTGTTTCGACCCTCGCGTTTTCTCAAGATGCAATCTCGCCGCAGGAAATAAGATATTTGCGAAGACGCCGCGAGGACGCCCGCCAAAGTAAATGTACTGGAAATTTTCTTATTAGAATATCTACGGTACGATGCCTCGCCTCCATTACTCGTTTTTTACGCAGGAATCCGGGCCCGGTTTGAGTTACACGCTTTATCGCTTACCTACACGAATTTTGGCGAATATAGAGAGGATTTTTTCGTGTAAAACTGTAATGATTTGTGTACGTTCTTAATTATAGAATTAGGTGGCTAACTACCTTTCTTGTTTGCTGTGTTAAATGGCTGAGAAATCAAAAAAGTGTAGTGACATTTTCTGATTTTGAAAATATTATTTATAATAACAGCTACATAATATCTACCGGGTATACATTGGAATTTCTGCGTAAACCTCTGGGATATTGGCCACTGCGTAGGCTTTTTAAATGTATTAACTTGGTAATTAACTAATTAGTAATTACTCATCAGACATCACCCGTCACAAATGACCCTCACAAATTTACCGGGTATTTTCCTATATTCCCTTCCATCTTTATTTTCACTTTAACAGCGCACTGAACACAATTAACAATTCTACCTGTACATTATTATTTCAGCATGTATTAAGTACGTCGTCGAGTAGTACAAATTAATAATCTCCGGCCACAAACTCGAGGATCATTGGATTATAGCTAGCGTTACCCGCGTCTTGAGTGATGCATGAAGTGACGGAGTGGGAGGCGGAAATGTGCACGGCGTTATTTGAACCCGGGTATATAGGTAGGTACCGTGACACATTTTATACATTTTCCTATTGTTAAAAGCAATGGCACTCTGTTTAAGGTGTATAACATTGATTTCAACGCCTTTTATGTGTTTACGGTAATATAATAACCTAACCGAGTTAAAAAGTCATCAGCGCCTAAAAACCTTCTGAGCCATTGCTCATTAGCAAAACCTTTAACGGGCTCCAAGCACGTACATTTTCACTGGAGGGACTTCGTCACTAGAAGAATTAAAAAATCAGCTCCCCTCATCAACTAGAAAAGAGCTGATGATCTTCAAACGGCTGAACAGATTTTCATGAAACATGGCTAAGAACACTCGGGATAAAATTATCTATGACACAAAAAAACTAATCAAAAATCGGTCCATCCGTTTGGGAGCTACGATACCACAGACAGATACACAGATACACAGACAGACACGTTAAACTTATAACACCCCTCTCTTTTTGCGTCGGGGGTTAAACAGATAATAACTACTATGTCTTGTTGCAGTGCCCTTGCAGGGTTTATGTTGAAACTGCCTACTGTATTTTTAAGACCTTATGTACAATATATAAAAGCAATAAATGTATATGACTATGACTATAGTTATATTTGGGACGTGAACTATGGCGGCTGTGTGATGAACAGACGTATGTCGTTGTCTCGTTAAGTGTTGAGTTTGTATATTGTTTACGGGATATTTCTATTTAAAAGCATTTTATTTTAATAAAATGACTTAAAACAAAAAATACGACCCTTGTACTTAATCGGTTAATTAAGGAGATTAGCCAGGTTACTTAACATAGGTACAGATTTAGGTAAGTTCGGTTAGAATGGCAAAAGAGCGTATAGGTATGAGAGTGAGCGAGAAGTACAAACCCGAAGGTAGTTTTATATGCTATAGCGTGTTTCTTACGTTCTTACGACAGCATGAATGTTCGTTCCTGGGAAAAATCTTATACCGCGGATTGTAAAAAGTCATCTGAGGAACTTGTCAAACAATGCGGCCGGCAAAGAGAGCAAGTTTTCTCATTATCACAAGAGCTAAGTATTTGTGTAAAACGGAGGTTGGCACTGCGATCATCCGGCCCCAACTTTATAATTGCCTTGACGGTTGTAATGGAAAGTTGATGAAAGCTGCCTGCTCCCCCCTCCCCACCCCGCTTCAAACTTACGGCTACGTCTTGCATCTTATAATATTAAAACTTTATTTTTTATTTATTACACTGCCGCTGAAAGTGTTCAGGAAGTTGAGCAAGGACGACGGCGTTTACAGACTAAATAAGTTGGAAGCGGAAATGCGTGACGGACTGAGCGTAGTTATTGACGTTGTTCTAGGTTGCATAGTTTTTTGGGTTCCAAGCCAAAAAGGCAGAAATGATGGTGCGAATGTCCGTTTGTCTGGCTGTCACAGCAGAATAGTTTTTAGCGACAACGTATGTAAATGATAATCTATTTGAGTAGTTTTTTTTTTATATATTGCTTATTCAAATTTATTACAAATTTAAAAAAAAGTATTTTTATTTTATTATATTTGCAAAAGGGCTGAAAAACGGAGGAGATCAAACGTAGCGTTGCTAGCTGTGTTAACTTTTTGTTTCCTTTCCTTTATGAATTACAATTTTAAAAGATATTACAGTAAACTCAGCATAGGATCGCGCAGTTTTGCGAATTATTTATATTATGTGGTCGCAAGTGTCGCGACCCTCAGCAGTGCGTGGCCAAGGAAGATCTTCAGAACAGGGGGTACTTACCCATGGCGTCTTGCCGCATCCCGACGGCGCTCATGTTCGCCCCGTGGCCCATGGAGAAGCCCTGCGTCATGGGGTAGGAGCCCCCGCCCATCTGCGACAGCGAGAAGATGTCCTTCTGCAGCTCCTCGTAGCTGCCGTGGTGCTGGGGAGAGAACTGCAAGTTAATTGAGAGATGTCTTTAAATATCGTCACTACTTTGATAAAGGTTGAATCTTACATTTTGTTAATGTTAAATTAAGTTTTATAATGTTGGATTCATTGTTATACGACGCTACATAATTTACTATATGGTAAATTTTTATAGCGCTCATTTCTCAAGAAAGGGTTTTGCCATAATAACACAAATTTAAGAAACACAGTGATGTCAGTGTGAGTCTTGAGAAAACCGATAAAAATCATTTAAAAAATCGGCAACATCACTTGTGAAATCTCGTGCGCACTTGTTTTTAGTTTTTGTCGGTAATTTTTTGGGTGACGTTAATCGGCGGTCGTTTGCCGCGTGATCTCGCGCCGCTAATGGCCAACAACACAATCGGGTTAGTCGCGCGTAAACATTTTAATTCCGATACTTATTTATTTTAATTTAGTTGCGGTGCTTTGCGTGGTAGTTTATTAAACTAGACCACTTTATATCCCGGTACATCCCGGTCCCCAAATGGAATTAACGAAACTAATGTTTATTATCTTGTGGCATCTTTATAAGGGGCTTTGCGGTTCATGTATTTTGTTACCGATTGTAACCTATTTTTTTATAAGTGGTCGTGCGAATTTTAACATAACTATATTTAAATGTTCTCATTGTACTAGAGTAGAAAACCATCTAAAATGATACCTATACTGTTGTTCCTTTCGTTGCCAGTCCGAAGTTTAAACTGGATTTGCATTGGTTGTATATGTGCATATGTTGCACATGTGATTATTTTGGCGGATAGAGAACAATAAGACGGAAACGACAGAGTAATCTATTTTTCTTCTAACTACGTAATAATTTCATCATAACTGCATTAAATACTGAGCACAAAGGGGCACTTTTCTGCTCCAGAGCAATAAAGTTACATTCAAAATTCATTACTGCACGGTTCGGTATTCTTCTTAAATCGGTCACGACTTGGGATATATTTTATCGTGCCAGTCATGGGACTCATTTCCTCGGTTTTTGGGATGCTTTTTCAAAAATGACGTAGATTTTGGACTTGAAGATGACGGACGTGACTTTTTGAAAAAGTCGTCATTTATTTATTTATTTAGGCGATAACACAGAAACATACAGATAGTGGAACATAATTTGATAACTAACACTAGATACAGATGTTTCCCTGAATGTATCTCACTGTGAACACAAGTAACAACATAGTTCAGCATGCAAAGTACGTAAGACTTAACAGAAAAATACAAAACAAGTAACAGTAATGCTTGTACAGATTTAATATAGCTGCTTTAAACTGAGCGCGGGAATGTGAGAATATGTGTCGTTGAGAAATCTATTGTGATGGTCACACAGTCCGTATATAGGTGCACGTTTTCCGGCGTTTGTCTTAGTTTTGGGAAGACTGAAAAGGTGCTTAGACCTTGTTGGTTTGAGGAGCAGGGAGATGTATTCTTGACAGGAGTTTCGGGCAATCGATGTCACCCACACAAATGTTTCGCAATATGGCAGCATCGGCGATGAATCTGCTATCAGATCATACAGTGGATCTCCTAACAATAGCGTAATCCTGGACCTTCGTTCACGGACCATTATTTGTCCGGCGAGGCCCAATCAAGTGCGAAACAATGCACGTTGCATTCACAGTGCAATCGTGCTCATTACTATGCAGCGCTAATCAGTCGCGCTGATTACGTGATAACTCGATTGCACGGCCCGCGGTCATGCGGGAAAATATGCAATTGCTAGCCTGAGGCGCTCGGCGGGACACCTGGAAATATTACGGTATGGCTCGAATCTGTGCATTCAAAATATTTTACGTTTAAAGTGATAGTTGACGGTCGTGTAATATGTAGGAGCAGCGTTATTATTAAGTTTTATTTGAAAGAGGAATAATATTTTTTGAACGGCGAATAAGTATCTGTTTAGTAAAAGCATCGTCATTTTCGAAGGGTTGTTTTCAAAAAAATTCTACATAGTTAAAGGCTTAATGAAAACAAAATCACGATCGCGTCCTTTTTGTAAAGAAAGTTAGTCATACAAACTATATGGGTAACTTTCGATACACAAAGGAATCAATTAAGTTTTGTTTTAATTAAACCCCTTAACTATGTAGGTATTTTCTTTTTAAAACGACCCTTAAAGTAATGTTAAATTAAATTTCTAGTTGCCGCTGTTGCGCATATGACAGTATTAGCTTAATAATGTGCATCGCGCTTTTATCAATCAACGACGACTTATTTTTACCCGACTACGGCGAAGCAAAAAGGAGCGTTATGATTTTAGCAGTATAATGTCGGATTTCACCAACCACTTAACAGACCATTAAAAAAAAAGATAAAAGATATTTATTCAGTAAGTAGGCCGCACGGGCACTTTTACACTTAGTGCATTAGTGTTAACAGCTGTCAAAATGTATGAACTAACAGTCGATTCATATTTAAGATCGTGTGGTGAAATTGATACTTAGGTAGGACGTAAGTCTGTTAGAGTATGTTAGTATGTTCATCTGTTCCCTCGTACGTAGTTCCTATACCATATATTATATTTTAACAAATGAGGTGTCGCACAGAGGATCGAAACGGCAATTTGAGGGACTTAGGAATGAACTTTTCTTTTTCATCTTTTTTTTTATAGCGACGAATAGATCTTTTAATCAACTCTAACAAAAAGTGTATTTTTTTTTCTAAACCTTATAGTTTGCTCAGAAAAAAATATTTTCGGTTTTCTTTGTATGGAAACGATCCTAATGAACTAAATTTCTCCTAAGTCTTGATCGACCTTGCTGTGAGACTTTTTTTCTTAATCCTTGTCCTACTTACTATATATAAACACTATAAACATGTGCATAAAGATGCGACTCTGCGAGATAAAGAGATCGAAAGAATGACAATATTTCAGTTTTTCAAAACTTAAGTTTTTTTATTTTCTTAAGTTACTGAGGGCCTAATTTTACACAGGATAGTAAGTTAACTTATATAAGGTTATATAAGGATTAGAAAAAAAAATTGAACACTTTTTGTTAGGGTTGATTAATCCATCCATCGCTATAAAAAAAAGGTGAAAAAGAAAAGTTGATTCATAAGTCCCTCAAATTGCCGTTTCGATCCACTGTGGTTGTTGGCTTCGTCTTAGTATTCCACAGTAACATGGCGGAATTGAAATACCTACATAAAATTTCTATTTTTTTTACAAATATATCGAGTTTAGTGTCAATTGAAAGCTGTTTACCTGCGGATACCGGTTGATTGTGTTGGGGTGAGGGTAGGGCTGGTAGCCGCGGTAGCCCTGGATGTTGCGCATCATGCCGTTGCAGCCCGGCAGCACGGCGGGCGCCAGCGCCTTCTGCAGCTGCTTCTCCTGCTTGCGGTACTTCGCGCGCCGGTTTTGAAACCACACCTGGGGAAAGAGGCACAGTCAAAGACAAGCTTAGATAAGGTAACTTAGTTACTGGTCACTGTCACATTATGTTTACCCCTTTCAGACTCATCCAACACGGTGTGGATAGATTACAATTGAAATTTGTATTTTGATCGATCAAAAAGAAATTAAAGTGAACCGTAAAAACATATGAATCATATTGAGTTAATTACGAAATAACTTGATACTTAAATAGTTGGGTCTGAAAGGTATAAAGCATTCAAATTAAATTGTCGAAATGCGGAACTATTACCGTACCTAAGCATTTTTCAAAGTATTTTTTTTTAAGTACAGGTCTATTCACAGCTGGCACGAATGAAACGCTAATGTCATCTATGATTGTGTGAGCGCCGTGACTATAAACGTTGTTCCAATTTCAAACCGAAAACCTGTATTTATTTTACACACATATGTAAACTTTCATTCAGTTGTTCGATCCATTCGTGTCGTGCCAGCTCTTGTGAATCGACCTGTATCTTCGTAGAAATTGATGGCTAAACTGAATTAGGAAAGATGTTTTGAAACTTTAGGTCTATTCTATTATAAGGTTAAAATGTTAAAACTTTAATCCAAGTTCGCCTTCTTGTTCGATATTTACTTTAAAAAGTACCGTTAAAACTTTGTTTTAAAGCGTTGTTCCTTCAAATCTTAAAACTAAACGGTTTTAGGTACAGTCGAACTCATAAGTAGCTTTACATTTTAGTACCACATCGCAGTTACGTATTATAAGTTATAAGTGTCAATAGTTTGAATTTAGTATGTCAATACTGCGACAAGGTACTAAAATGTACAGCTACTTATGAGTTCAACTGTACCTTAGATCAATACCCTAACAAAATTAATAGAATAATAGTACAACCATATAATGTAGGTACGTGTAACAGCATTAAAACATAAAAGGCTAAACAAAACATAGCAAAGCTCCTAATCTACGTGTTGTCAACAGGAATGAGCGTGCGTCGTTTGATATGGTGATTACAGCTGATTAGGGAGGGAGCCTCCCGGAGGCGGGAGGGCCGCGCCCTCCGCACGCACTCTCCATATAAATAAACCGATACACCCCATACCTAACCGTGGCCAAACCCTCCCGTACTTACCTATATATACTTGTATTAGTATACGAACATAAATGGGATATTAGTTTTTCTCTAGCTATCTGCTCGCGGGCGCGTTGTGACGGAAAACGAGGCAATTTCCGAGGGGTTTAGGTAAATGACGCGTTTGGGGCTATTTGTTTTTGTGTTTTAATGGAATTAATATATTAATAATGTGTAATAATGTCGTAGACAAAATAAATCTCGTAAATCGTGAAGGGAAATGCTTAAAGTCGTACCAATTAAATTGCCATTTTCTTAATAGTTTTTATGTCGGTCGGTACCCAGTAGGTATTGTGGTGGACTTCATAATTAACCCTTAATTTGACAACGTCCAACATACTGGACATAACATAACATTCACTTTTTGTATTTTTTTTGTGACTAATTGTTTATGCTTTTTTTTATTCTAAAGAGGTTTGAACACCCGACTTTTTTATTTTTGCCGAATTAAGGGTTAAAACATTGCAAAGCGACTAGGTCAGAGAAGTTTCCTAGTAACTTTAATGCATACCTTATTCACTAAAATAACCAAAAATTCGTGTTTGCTTGTTTCAACGAACATTATTGGTTAAGAGAGTATAAAGTTCGAAAACTTAACTAATTCTTTACTTAAACGTGATCTCAGTCGAACTCAATCCTCCGTTCATCCACTTTTAACTTCTTAAAGCAATTTTTAGTACCTAATTACTGAAACGTGTGGGAATATAATAGGTGCACAATTAGGTAATTTTGATGCGTTATAATATAATTCGTTATTAGACGTTGAAGTCATTACGAGAAAGTGTCGCACGCTCGCAACCACCTACTTAACACTTTATCATATATTATATAAGTTATGTACGGTAAAAGTGAGCCCATCAGACGCCCATCAGAATCTTCCTGAACTTACACCAGACTGTCCAACTTGTACGGCTAACCTACTAGATCTATTTACATAAATTTTGGTTGAAGCGGATAGACAATCGATAGAAAACCTAACTTTTACGGGCCTTCCGGGATATTGTACAGTTCCTAAATGCTGGGACAATAATCAAATCTCATGCGTAAGAGGAACCGCGGGCAAAATATAGTTTTAAACGAGTATTGAAATTGTTACTTCTGCGTCCCTAAATGACTGTCCTAATTTAGTTTAGTGAACTGCTCAAGTCTCCGAAAATGCGATAATGGATTAGTTTAATACTTCATATAGGTATAATATTAATATCGTACCATATAGACATATTATGGCGCACGAGTTAAAAGAACATCGTTTGACTTAGTTAAAAATTTATACTTTTACTAGCTTTTCCCCGCGACTCCGTCCGCGTATCAGTAATTTTTCGCTTATACCTCGGGAACTATCAAATTATCCGCGATAAAAAGTATTTTTATGATAATCCAGGTACTAAACTATCTGTGTGCCAAATTTCATACATCACTGTTTGTCCTTTTTTGTAACTGTTACGCCATAACCTAACTTTCTCTACTAACTAGGAAAACTTAGTATGATAGTGACTATACTAAGTATTGCTAGGTAGGTTACTTAAGGAGCGACACTCCGTCTCGCCTCGCACCCGTTCCGTATGTGGCGGTGGTTTGACTTTTATAATTAATGGTATGTCTGTGACTGTTTGTGTTGCAACAAATAAATAAATATAGGTTCATAATTGACATGGAATACGTTGTATGATAAGTTGATAAAATATCAACGACACCATCTTAAATTGTATGTTATACGTTGCCGTAGCAACGGACTCATTCTTACTGCACTAGTGAAAAATATAGCCTTTGTTACTTCTGGATAATGTAATTTTCTAACGGTGAATGAAATTTTAAATTCGGTTAAGTAATTTCGGAGTTTATCGATTACGAACAAACAAATAAGTATTTACTCTTTATAATTTAAAAAAAAAATTTATGACGAGGGATTTAGGCGCAATAATATGCTTTTCGAAATTAAAGGTGGGTAGCTCCACCTTTAATTAAAAAATTAAAAGTGGGGCTAACTATTGCATAAATTTCATCAATAATGTTAATGAAAAAATTACTTAAATTGATCTACCCGCTAGAATAATAAATATACCTTCCTCATCAGTCTAGACACCGTTAGCGGAATTCAGAAACACGGAGTAGATTGCGACAGCTATAAAAAGAGGACAAAATAGAACAACAAGGCTGAAAGTAATCACGGATGCACACCAACAGAATATTATTCCGCTTTTATTAAAAGAAAGAGGAGGTTGGGTTTGATTGAACCGGGACTAATTTGTTTGTTAATTATTGAAAACAAATTACCACAGAGAAACACTGTTTTTTTTAATAGCAACACTATACATGTACACTGTACAAACAACAATATTAATATTAATTATCTTTCTCAAAAGACTGAGCAAATTTCTACTTTAATAAAAAAAACACGAAAGGCCGACAATAAAGTACAAGTATTAATAATTTACGAGCTGAACTTGTTAACCTTTCCGATAAACTCTTTTACGAGAGTCTCCGAGCGACATTTAAAGGTAGATAAAGCTTAATTCAGTAAAGATCCCTGTCTAAAACATCTCGGTCGTCGTGTAACAAAGACAGATAGACGGGCATTTTCCTAAGAGCGGCCGAGTTATCCGGAGAAAACGGTCGCCTTTAAACTGAAAAAGCACGGGGATCCAACAAAACATTTTCTTATTTCCAATTGTAGAATTCATTTGAGGGCAGAGACAATGTCGGAGGCGCGCGGGGAGGATGAACGGCTAACTTCGTTACGGATCCATTTGATGGGATTGCAATGCCTCAGGGGCCACCCGCCCCCTCGCGCCGCGCGCCCCTCGCTCGCCCGACGACGCTGTATTTTTATATCGAAATTTCCTCTAGAAGGAGGGAACTCGACGTCGCCGTCGTCTTTAACGTTTACATTCTTATGTAGCGTCGCCTAAACGTTAATAGCCTCCCACGGAGCGCGTGCAGGCCCACCCACACCCGCGCGTACTGCGGCGCTCGCCCTCGCACACGCCAGCACACGCGCCTGTGTTTCACGTGCTTTTAACGTCGGTAGGTATGTAAAAGTCCCCGATCTAATGTCATTTCGTGGAACCTTTCATTTTCTTAAGTCGAACTTCGTCGCTTATTGTCGTAGAAAGAAGAGCATCATTTACTGTCTCTTTAAATTGATGGTGAATAAAACATCACATGGGCTGCACACGTCAGCGTAATGGAACACTCTATTGTTAAAAAGCGTAAAATTTTCCTCCATACAGTTCAGAATTACATATTATATTATGTGCAGTGTCAGTAAGAGAATGGTATAAGTCGCATCCTGAATAAAATATTTAGAGCGACAAATTAGGTGCCCCCGGGACAAATCAATAGCGAGCGCCCTGAGGGATTGAGCAATTTTAAAACTGAGATAAAGATCGCTCGCGAGTCACTGTAAGCACTTCGTATTCATACGGTCGAGACCGACAGATGGCGCTTTAATTCAATCCGCCTCCGGCCTACGCTCCAAATTCTATTATGCGAGTATTCGCGCATCATTGATATTTCGACAATTCTGCCGAAGAAGGACTGCCGCCACGGAATTGTGCGTTCTGGGCTAACATTTAGTTGGCTTTACGTGTTTATTTAACGTGACTAGTGAATATTGAATGCATTTAATAGTCTACTGACCTGTATCCTGGCCTCGTTCAGCTTCGTGGTCCGCGCCAGTTCTTCTCTACAGTATATGTCTGGGTAGTGAGATTTCGCGAAGGCGGCTTCTAATTCTGCTAATTGTTCCTGTAGGGACGAAATAATAAGGTGAGGTTGGAAACAAAGGTAATTGGTTCAACAGTTTATTATAGCGTTTTTTATTTCCAATGTTGCTAGATTCGTTTTAATCAAGTTTTATAAATAACTCCTAACTGCATAGTCTTTTATTTTAATATTTATTGCCAGAGACAGGCAAACATGCAGACGGCACGCCTGATGGATATAGTATAGAAACAGTTCGTCCCGTTGCCGGACTATTAGGGGAATTAAAGCTGCTTTCTTAAAGGCTCCCATGTTATAACTGGTCGAAAACATAACAGGTTTGATGTTTCACCGTAGTTACGCAGCAAAATGTGCCTAGTAAAACGCATGGTGGAAGACCGCATTCGTCAAGGTGATTTTGGTGGAATTTGGACTTAAGACGGGTGGTACTATGGTAGAACTCTGCGGCTGATTATCAGTTACCTGTGTGTAGGTTGTCTATACGCGGTCTATGTATATCTGGCACGCCACCAGATAACATCTGGTAACCAGAAGCATCAGTTACCTGTGTGAAGGTGGTCCGATGCCGCCGGCGCGCCGGCGTGGGACACGAGGCCGTGGTGGGCGTGTGCCCTGCGTGCTGGGGCCCGAGCGCCGGTGACAGTGCTGACGTGGCTCCTGAGGTGCCGTTGCCGTTCCCACCTGGCTCCGGTTTTAACTTTTTGAAAGCGCCTTCAGCTGCAAAGAGTGCAATAGTTTTTATTGAAGAATTTTCAGTGGTTTGTAGCTATTATGTACCTAGGTAAAAGAGCAATAAATTTTTAATGTTTATTGGAGCCTAATTTGCCACTTACATACTGTCATTCAAAAAATGTTGTCAATATTCCGTGAAAACAACAAGACCGAACATCTAATATAATATAGGGTGAGGCACGAATGTTGCTACATTCTATATTGAGTGTTGTTCTATATTGTAGCAACATTCGTGCCTCTCCCTATATTATAATGGTGTTGTTTTGCAATATTTAATTTAAGCTAACATAGCATATATAAAGCATATAATACGCATTTAATAACATATAAAGTCTTTAGTCCTGCCGAGAGACAACCCCCAGTCCAAGAAACGTTTCTTATTTGAATAGCGGGTCGATGTTGGCGTAGGTCAAGTGCGACTGGTGCGACGAGTAATTGTAATACGGCTAACTAACGCTCGTAATGATCCTCGAGCGGATTAGCATAGGCTCCTCATGGAGTCAAAATATGCAGTTTTAAAGACCCTGTGTTTAGGCGGTTTATCTTTTAGGGGTCCTGTCGGAACCGCTTTGTTCTTTGAGTGTTTTTCTGGACAACACATTTTAAAACCTATGAAAAATGAATCCCTACTTATATTATAAATGCGCAAGTGACTCTGTCTGTCTGTTACCTCTTCACGCTTAAACCACTGAACCGATTTAGATGAAATTTAGTATGGAGATAGTTTGGGTTCCGGGGAAGGAGATGAAATAGTTTTTATCCCGGAATATTTTATAGTTTCCGTATGGGATACACGATAAACGACTTCTACGTGGACGGAGTCACGGGCAAAAGCTCGTTACCTATATATTTCTTTTGTTTTTCTGTGAAAAATTTATCTTTTTTTTCCGGTGAAAGTATCGTATTAACATTTGTTATCTTACTCGTTTCTTCTGCGAAGCTTCCTAGCCCAAATACTTTAAGTTCTGTTCTTACCCTACACTGAGCATGGCCCGACATGCTCTTTGCCCGGCTTTTTGCAAATTTTTTTATTACGGCGGTTATTTTTGTTTTTTTTTTTCGGTTTAGCTTATTTTATACCTATTTATAAAATGCCCAGCGATATGTCTGATCTGTCTCTTAATTTAGTAGCCACATGCCACCCAATTTCAAAAGTTAGCTAAAAGTTTCCTGAAAAATTCGCATATTGGCGCCATAATCGGTTTAGCTTCGGTTTCTCTGAGCTTCGAATTAAGGGGGAAAATTTTAAAAGCTCCGTTGGAGGTCGGTTTGGCAAGTATTCATGCATTCCCTTTGACGGTGTCCCAGCTACTTACTAATTAATTTGCGTCCGCGGTAAACGGGCCTTTTAACGTTTAAAAGGCCTTTTTTATCCGCTTCTATGTTTTAGGGGCTTTGACGCCGAATCGCGGTATCGTTTTTGCGTGAATTTTTTCCATTAGAGATTTTTAGATTTTATTTTGCTTTGGCGTTTTCATTTTTGTGAAAACCAACGAGATGCGATGTATAAAAACAGATAATTTATTCACCAGTCTGTTTTTAACAAACCTAAAGTATTAGGTCGGGGCAAAAGTATTTTCGTATTTTTCGTACAAAGGAAAAACAATTTTTTAAGTTATATTTATTTATTTATTTATAATATATGTACATGCCGTTTTGATCGATGACTTGTGGGTAGTGCCATGATTCCATTGCTTTAGAAATTCTGAGATTTTTGATTAAAAAAATCTGACAGGTAGTTTTGACAGTGTTCTCTTGATATTAACTTTATACTTCCTAGAGAATTCTGAAGTGACCGAAACAGGTGGAAATCCGATGGAGCAAGGTCGGGGCTATACGGTGGATGCATCAACACATCCCAGCCAAGCTCTCTCATTTTTTGCTGGGTGGCTATAGATGAGTGCGGTCTGAAGTTATCATGATGAAATACTACGCCCTTTCTGTTTATTAACTCCGGCCGGTTTTTCTCAACGGCTTCTTTTAATCTCATGAGTTGCTGGCAGTAGAGGTCAGAATCGATAGTTTTACCGGCGGCAAAAGCTCATAGTGGACAATTCCTTTCCAATCCCACCATACACACAGCATCACTTTGTTCCGAGTTAAGCCGGGCTTTGCCACTGTCTGTGGAGCTTGTCCATGCTTCGACCACGATCTTTTTCGGACGTTCTTATCGTAAGTAATCCATTTTTCATCACCCGTAATCAACCGTTTTAGAAATGGTTCGGATTTATTTCGTTTTAACAATAAATCGCAAATTGAAACACGTTGCATAAGGTTTCTTTCAGTGAGATCGTGTGGCACCCAAATATCGAGCTTTTTCTTGTACCCAGACTTTTGTAAATAACGTAACACTGTTTTGTGATCAATATCCAGTTCTTCAGCAATGTCGGAACTACTAATATGTCGATCTTGCTCCACTTTTTCATAGATGGCATTGATTTTATCAGTAACAGGGCGACCAGAGCGAACCTCATCTTTCACACTAAAATTTCCAGACTTAAAACGCTTAAACCACAATTGTGCTACTCTTATTGATACCGCATTAGATCCATAAACCGCACAAATTTTATTCGCGGCATTAGTCGCATTTTTGCCTTTTTTTTAATAAAACTTTAAAATGTACCGAATTTCTTCGTCACACACGTCCATTTTGATAGCTCAAAAACAATTGAAAAATGCCGGGAACCAGTTTTTTTTAGTTTATTGTATTTCAGAATGTTGACTTTTAATGGTATTATAACCAGCCAGGTACATTTAGTATAGACGAAGAGGTTTGATTACAACTTATACGGTCCAAATACGAAAATACTTTTGCCCCGACCTATTATTTAGTTTAATATTTATCACTTACTTATCATATAACGTTGTGTGCAATTTATTCAACCCACATTAATAACCTACGTATACCAATATCACCGAAAAAAAGCAATAGAATCTCTAATGACACCCAATGGAACCCACGCGAAACTTGCAACAGCGTTTTAGCGAGGGTGACCGAGTCAAGAATATTTATTGTGCTCAAAATAGAGACATTTGTTCGGAGGCGTAACAGAGATTCAATGTAACATGTCATTAGGGGACGTAATCCCTAATTATGACGATTGACATGAAAGCGCCATCTGTGGCGGGAGAGGCGTCGGGTGGCTAAACACCGGCTTTGCTGTAAATTGAGATGGTTTTTGATGCTGGTGCAAATTGTTTTGTTTTTGCTTCTCGCGTGTTGAACTTTTGTTGTTATTGAGAGTGCGACAGTATACAGGGTGCCTCTGAGCTTGGGGCTTTAAATTCAAAGATCGATTATACTCGCTAAACTGATCCACTTTTGTTCTGTAACATTAAACAATAACTTAAATTTTGAAAATTAATTGATGTTAAAGTCTACTTGTAAAATCAGTGTATCAAATTATGGCCATATAATCACTATCTCATGGTACGGGGGCAATATTTCCTTGGTACGAGGGCTAAAGTAATAATTCCACTTACATTTCTTTTTAAATCTTCCATAAAGGAGCCTAGTCTAATACTCAGGTCTAAAATAAAAAGGTTTTAACAACCGCTTTAGTTGTTTACCTCATCCTTTACCTCTTTACTTGATTAAATACGTATCAGGCAAACGTTTCTGTCAAAGAAAATAAACGTAGCCATAGCAACCCTATTAAAACGACCAATAACGACTGAGCTTAGTTTGAATTACCTTATTGGGCGTTGTATTTACCAATAGATAGTGGCTGTTGTTTACACGTTACCATAGTAACCATCAACCTGTTAGTAACCATCAGTCTGTCAAACTGCCATTTTGATCTACGAAACTACATGTTGTCTTCATGGTGTTTCGCGCCAAACAGCTGACGTGTATGGCATAGAAAGGCCTAATTAATGTCAATGGAGTATTGGATCGCGTACATTAAAAATTACATTTAACATGTATGAAATTTTTTAAATTAAAGCTGGACATATTTTTAACAACTAGCAGATCAAAAGAAGTTCAGTTTCAGGAGTAGAAATGATCCTTGCATTTAAAACCTCAAGCTGAGAGGCACCTAATTGTATAAAATACATTGTTCTTGTCTGTCTACGAATATTTATTTTAATGTTGTACTAGTATTAATAGTTTTATGGTTTTGATTTAAACGTGAACTATATTTATTATTTAAGCTTATGTAAATATTTTCTAAAGTGAAGATTTTCAATACCTATTGGGAGTAAGTAAGTAGGTACTCCAGGAAAGTTACGGTCGCTAGTATGGTGAAACGAAAATAATTTATAATAGCTGACTTTTCTTGTGTATCGGATATATTATAATTCTAGTAATTAGGTAAAAACATAATCCAACTAAATATGAGTCAATAAGTTATTTAAAAAAAAAAAAACCTGAAAATTTTGGTAAAAATAATTATAAACATTTTTTTTTCATATTGCTTACTTAATATTTGATCTATAATATTCAAAATGAATCGCACAAAAAATAATTAAGGATGTCTCATTTATGTATGTATGTATGTAAACTCTTTATTGCACAAATAATAGATTTACAATTAATATGAATAAAATAAAATAATAATAATAATAATAATATTAATTAATATTTATATTCGATTAGCTAGAATATTGTTTTCATTTTGCATATTTCTGTATTTAAAAATCGTAATTGGCTATAGTTTTCTTCATTCCTTGTTGATTACAATAAATTTAATATAAACGTTGCAAGCAAATCATACACAAAATAATACCGGAAGGTGGATTTTAAGGTGGTAAATAATAATTCCTTATAAAAAAATACAAATTGATCAGTGTATTTTAACACTTATAAATAGTTTTATGTCATTTTTATCAAAGCACTACTTATTACTAACTTTTTCTATCATTTAGGGGTAACCGGTAACATATAACCGGAGCCATGTATTTTGCTGATTTAGTGGCTTTCCGTGTAAATATTTTGTTAGATTTCACCTTCTACTCATTACAGACAAAAATATTATTATGCTTAGACACAAAAATTACAATTGCGATTTTTAATTTGAAAGAAAAAGGAATTTTTTAACAGTATATTTATATACCTACTTCCGGGTGGAAAGTTTGTTGGATTCATGAATATAGTGTCTTAGAATATCTTATTAAAATGGAGTAAAAAAAATCAGACTATTATAAATTAATGTTTTAAAAACCGTATCTTTCCTGGAGTAAAGGTCGCTCGGAGTAAGACGCTCATTTGACAAAAACTTGTCAACATTATTATTGCGAAATTATTTGCAATTGAAATTATTGCATTATTTATTCATTTAAACTTCTCTACACAATACAATGAACGGTGTTTCTTAGTTTTAATTCCATTACGCAATAAACTACTCGAACATGATAAAAAAATTAAAAAACACTAAATTACCTTTACGTCACTTTATAGTAATTAATTATTTTAGTTTCATGGTGCATTAGTTCACCGACTGTAATGCCATGTAAATACATTTAGAAATAAAAATAAATGAATAAATAAATAAACAGTGTCAAATTCAAACAAAACTCAAGGGTCATCAAAAAATTCACATTTGCACTAATTTCCGCTCAAAATGATGCGCAATCAAAATACAATCGAAGTGTAGTAAAGGGGACCCCCTGACCGCCGCGGGAGCACCCCGGAGCACCCGGGACACCCCGGCGCCGGCGCAGCGGGCCCATATGTTATCACTCGCTAATACATTTGTAATCGGGCCGCAATTCGGGTCGGATTGAGATCGATGTGATCGAAGGGTTTTATTATCTAATCTTTAGATGTTTTTTTCGTTATATTACGAGCCCTACATTTAGCCCGATGATTAGTATGAGTATGATGACAAGTAACTAGCGCCATCCATGGAGACCTGTTAGCCTGATACAATCGACTAGGTACAAAGATTTGTATACTCTTTTGCCCCTTATTGCAATGGGATAAGATGCATAATCTTTGTACTCGACTGTACGTAGTAAAAATAACAGGTTGTTTTAAATTTCTCAGACGAGTAACCTATATTTAATTACATTGAGTAACTATTTAGCGTGTCTTTGCTCTAAATGTAATTTTAGCAAAATTAGAAATAATGGTGTAATATCAAAATAATATTAGAGTTTGTGCAGCTCCTGAACTAATCCTGGCGACAATTCTATGCAATATCATAAAAAATTAGAAAACTCTGTTTTCATTAAGCAATAATGCAGAGGTAATATTTTCTTTGCTAAAAATTATCACTAACGAAGTACCTAACTCCTAATTGTATCTAGGTACTTAATTGACATACTAACAATTAAAATTTGTCCAGTGGCGGATTTGTACTACAGTAAAAAAATCTGTCTACTTTTTAACCAGCTGATCCGAGGGTGACGTGCTTAATTACAATAGGTTTAGTGGAACAAGCCCGATGTCGGGACGAGGTTCGGTGCTCGCGGACAATCGACCCTCCATTATGTCGAGTGGGTGCTAAGTATGCGATTTATTATGCGCATATTGGTGTAGCTTAGTGGATTTATAATTACAGTTGAAAAAGGGCTTTTTGAAGAGCATTGGCTGCTTAGCAACGGGAATGTAGAGTAATGATTGTAATTTACTTTTAATTTTAGGAATAACTTAGTAAGAGCCACTTTAAATTGTACACATTGTAGACAGACACATTTCAATTCGATTGCAAATAACAAAAATAAGGCTTTTAAAACCTGAATACCCCTGCAGCATCAGGCCTGAGGAGATCCTAATATAGCGTAATGACACTCCTTAGGTGAATACCAATCTGACGATACCCCGCACTTTAAAATCCGTTAAGGCGTTTAACTTACAGGAGGTCACAAAGAAACATGGATACATACATACTGTCGTGACGAGCCACACGGCACACCTGGCAACCCTAAAAATTACGTCACGAATTGGATAGCGGGAATCTTACCTGTCAGTGCTTAGGTGAGTCCATTTTATGAATGCAGAGGTTGAAGTTGAGTTCGTCCGAAGTATAAGTGCACAGTTATCAATCACCAGGGAAATGCAGTGCTGTGTTGTGCCAGCATTTCACTTGTTACACTAAAGCTAAGTATTTAACGCTAAGTATTTAAGGCTAAGTATATGCCTACTTAACAGTTTCATCAGTTGAATATCTAATACCATTTATAGAGAATTTATCAGCCTGAGGGTGCTAAACTTATATGTTCACATTATACTACTTAACACTTCAACACTTACACTACGAGTATACTCCTAGTTCTGAATGTCTAATACCTATTATTATTATTGTGTATTGATTTGAGCTCTTGGCCGTTTAATCATTATTATTCTCTCATGAATCCATTTTGTTCTGACCCGACACCAGTGAGTTGATGGGGCCTGGCTGGTTCGTGGAGGTAACTTGTTCTCCGTTACGTCCAGGCCCGACTGTTGTGAGTTGATGGGGTCTATATGGAGGTAACTTGTTCTCCGTTTGTCCTGGCCCGATACCAGTGAGTTGATGGGGCCTGGAATGTGGAGGTAACTTGTACTCCGTTATGTCCAGGCCCGACTGGTGTGAGTTGATGGGGTCTTGTTTGTGGAGGTAACTTGTACTCCATTGTGTCCAGGCCCGACTCTAGTGTGAGTTGACGGGAGACGAGCTGAATTATTTGTGAGTAGTGGTCTGGTCGTATAACAGATAGCTACATGTTGAATTATGTGTGAGTAGTGGTCTGGTCGTATAACAGATAGCTACATGTTTAATTATGTGTGAGTAGTGGTCTGGTCGTATAACAGATAGCTACAAGTTTAATTATGTGTGAGTAGTGGTCTGGTCGTATAACAGATAGCTAAATGTTTAATTATGTGTGAGTAGTGGTCTGGTCGTATAACAGATAGCTACAAGTTTAATTATGTGTGAGTAGTGGTCTGGTCGTATAACAGATAGCTACATGTTGGCTCATGTGTGATTAGTGGTCTGGTCGTATAACAGATAGCTAAGAGCCTGACTCCTGTATGAGGAGATACCTTCTGTCTTAAGGAGGTTATTCATCTTAATGTGTAGGGTACACAAGCCTGATATTATTCTCCTTTATTTCACATGTTTAAATAGTTAATATATTTCAGCATTGATGAGCCACCCCGGATATGTCGGAGGTGTGGCTCTCTTAGTGACACCATGTCAGTGGTGTCATATTCTATTAAACCTACAGATGGCGAAGCAGTAACTTTAAATCGGAGACGAGCAGCTGACAGCTGGGTCTCGGTGGTACATCTTCTGAACCTGTGAGTCCTTAAACTAATTTCATTTTTTTGTTCTCAACATGACACATGATCACAACGTATTTGTCGCCGTGTAAAGGTGTATAGTAGTCAGTATGACACGTGTATAGCGCCTGCGCGGCGACACACAGCCGAAAAACAATACTTCCTTTTTGGGTAGTCGGATAAAAAATAATAGTACCGAAAATACCCAAAAAAGTCTACAACGCACTCAAATTTATATATATTCTCAATTTAAGTACATTTATCACTAAAAATGATTACATATTTTGAGACTACAACTCAGCAAAACTATCAACAATATCTAAACTATCTACACTAAATAAGCACTAATATCGAAAATGTGAATTAAAATCCTTAGTGGTGATATTACCGACCGAAGATGGACCTATTTAAAGGGGGAAGGAATTCTGGCCGAGGTGTGTCTTAATTATTTCGGCGATTCCGCGGCCGCCGCCGGCTAGCTGCCACCGCAATAGTTATTTATGCAACTGGCATATAATTAAGTCTCTAAAGGTACGAGTGCCGAGTGCTAATGAGAGGTATGAGTATCTCTAGAGCTAATTATGTACCGTTGTATACATAAGTTTTTATACAAGCTTAAAATTATAATAATGACAAAAATAAAAAACTTTTCTTTTGTACTTTTCATGATTTTTCTTCTAACAAATTACTTGTCAACAAAGTCATTTTCATTATTTCGTTTGGCGTTAAAAGTTTGTGAATTTTACTGTTAAATGGTCACAAATTTCATTCAAATTTCAATAGTTACTAAAACAATTCTAACAATTTATCATAGAAAATGGAATTCCAAACAAAACGCCATTGTTGATATCCATATTATCTATATTGAGCGTAACCATGGTAACCAAACAACAAGTCGATGATTGCTGATATCCATATTAAGCGTAACCATGGTAACAAGTCGATGAATATTAATCATCTTTTCTTAGTGATTTAATAAAAATGTAATTTTAAAGACACTATTAGTCTCGAAATTAATTTTGTTTTTAATCTACGTTATTTCAATTGTTATCAAAACATTTATAACGGTTTAATATACAAATTAGAAATTTAAGTGTTCACTAAACGCCAAGACTGATATCCGGAATGACCGTAACCATGGTAACAACGATGCTATTATGGTTATAAAAAGGCAACTATGGGTGGCATTCTGATACTGTTAACGATGTATATATTAGCGGTTTATAGTACGTGAGTATAAAAAGTTTTAAATAGTTGTGTTAGTTTTAAGTTTTATATATTGTTATGTAGGGTAAATAGGCCTCGGTGCCTGAAATAAAGGTTTTCAATTTGAATTAAAAAGAGGTAAAGTTTGTAAGTTTGGATGTAGAAGGTAATCTCCGAATTTACTCGACCGATTTCAAAAATTATTTCACCAATGGGGAGTTTCAAAAAAATAGCACACCTTTCACTTTTTCTTCAGATATGGGCAAAAAATGTCCCTAAAAAGATGTATGGAATTGTCCGTTTTGTTACCAAAAAATGTATTGAATTTAGGTAACAAAAACGGACAATTCCATACATCTTTTTGGGGACATACCAGGAATTTCTATTTTTCTTGTTTAGAATGGTGGTCCAAACCAGCGTGCAATTTTTTTCCCAAATCTGAAGAAAAAGTGAAAGGTGTGCTATTTTTTTGAAACTCCCCCAATATTTAAAATGTATTATATTTTATATATATTTCAAATTATTTTAACCGAAGCGAAGCGAGGGCGGGCTGCTATATTTAATATTGGTGTACAAAGCATCTAGCAGTCCGTACAGTACGTAGTATATTAAAATGTTTGTTCTTATAAACCTGTTTTTTTCTCAAATAAAGTAATAGTCGAACTATTATTACAAATAAGTAAACCCTTTCTGCGCGCGCGTTGTTAGGGCAGGTGAGGCGCACGCGCTCCGCACACGTCACGAATTAGTACCAATTTTCAATGTGGCTGTCAAATTAAAAAGGGTGTCATGGCGGCTGGCATTTACGCAGTTCTGACTATTGTCGTTATGTTACGCACTTTTATTGTGAATATTATAGTTTATTTGTTTATCGGTATGTTTAATTTAAATCTTGCGAGAAAGTTTTAACCTAATTTCCTTTGTTGGAATTAGGCGGAAATTTGGATACCTACATGTATTCTGATGATTGATTTGGAAGGTATGGAAACATGATTTTCGCAATACTTCGTGTGGGTCCATCGAGTTTGGAGTTGTTAGTTTGGTCTGGATAAGCATATTGTTATGTGCGTATGTAGTTTTTGAGAGCTAATAGGTTTAAATAAAAAAATAAAGATTATTCAGAATTCACATCATAACTTTTGTGTTTCTGTTTATTATTTGTTTCTATTTTTCCACTTTATACAATAAACCGTTTTACACACATACAATCATTTTACATTTGATTTAACGAATATTTTAGCGCATTTGTAATGAATTTGTTTCCGTTATTTTACCGTGATCTATGGTACCAATATTTATTTGTTTTATTTATATATTTATATTTATTTATTTATTAGTTTATTTTTTAGTGTTATTTGTCACTGTATTTTCTATTTTTTATCATATCTTTCTTAGCACCAACATTTAATTGTCTCTGTTTGGCCCATTGGTTGACTGGTAGAGAATGCCTAAGGCATTAAGTCCGCCATTTGTACTTACTTTGTGTATTGTACAATAAAGTTTAAATAAGTAATAATAAATAATATCTAAAGTGCCTTGGGTCCTATGAATAACACATTTTTGCCATGAACAGCGAGCCATGGTGAGTTGCTATTTTTGGTTGCGGTTGCCATAGTTTCTATTGTTAGAGGCTTAAGGGTGATAATCTTCGAGTTGAATGTAATTTACCTATGATATGGAAAGTACGTTCA
This sequence comes from Tortrix viridana, assembly GCA_963241965.1. Lineage (NCBI taxonomy): Eukaryota > Metazoa > Arthropoda > Insecta > Lepidoptera > Tortricidae > Tortrix > Tortrix viridana. The sequence goes on from OY725186.1 coordinate 8,827,570, forward strand.
TCATTTACAGTTCTTATTAACATCTGTGTGTGAGGCGATGTATGAGAAAGGGCGAATAAAAGGATTAATAGTTATTTTATGATTTTGACCACGTTATTGCCAACAACTTTAAATTGTGACAAGGTGTACTCTGCCAAAAATGTGGCCTAATCATCCCTGAAGCGTCGTTCTCACGAGACGATTTTAGTTGATCAACTTATATCGGTTTATGAATTGAATGACAATCGATCATTAGAACCAAATTCCCTCTCAACTTTGCTGTGCGAGTCGTTTCAATTTTATAACGTCACCGTGCGAGTCGCAACTTGTCAAACGTAAGAACGGTCCATTCAAGTCGAAAACGATTTTAATTCGTGGTGGTTTATGAAGCAGCTGCCCGTTCGGTCCGATTATGGTACAAGCGTGAGAACGAAATTGGTTTTCGATTTTTCTTGATCATTTAAAAGTAGACCGACTGAATCGCCTCAGGAGAACGCCGCTTAAGGTTGGTTTTCTTTTAGGTTTTATAAAACAAAGGTTGATAAGATCTGTTTTACATTTGACTTTGGCGTTGATTTTAGCGTCATAACATATTATAAGAAGATTTTGTATGTTGTGTCAAAATTGAATGACCACTTATTTGGTCGACTGTATACCTACCTAGCGAGTGGAATGATTAGAACTTTGCATTGTATTGTAGTGATTTTGGTAAACTCTGATTGAAGCTGAATTTGTAATACGTACCTAGATGGGTAAGTATTTCGTAAATGTAAAATTATATGTTGATAGTGTATTTGTATCCATATACGATAATTCCCGTCTGTTATACCATATCGTAAATTATACCATATCGTTTGGATTATTATGTATAGTCGACATCAATAAGATGTGGAGGTACACTTTTACACTTTATTCCGTTGTATTAAGGTCTTAAACATCTTACTGAACTCGGTGATAATCCAATCCGTAAGAGCATCAAAATACAAATAGGTATTTGAAAAAAAAGGTACTTGGTAGATGAGCAGACTTTTTCCGTTCCTTTTATTTATTAAACAATAATGCCTATACCTAGCCAATAATGGTAATGGTAAGTAGGTAGGTAATTTACCCTGATCACTGATTTGATAGGTTGGTAATGAACAGCGATCGGAAATTCTGTGAGATTTACCTAAAGTTTGACGGCGTGAACGTTATGGAGACGGAACCAATTTAATTTTTGTAATATAAATTCCAGGATTTCTAATTGTAGTACCTAACTAGGCCCCACAATGCATATTTAAGTATATTTAACTTATTGCTTATTTATTTGAATTTATTTTCCATGTGGAAGTATTGAATTTAATTTACCTGCAATTCATTCAACTAACGAAGTATCACCAGCAAATCATTATTAATTATCATTATCATTATCATCATCACCATCACCACCAACACCACCACCATCATCATCATCATCATCATCATCATCATCATCACTATCACTATCATTGTCATTATCATTGTCATTTGTGTATTTTTACCTTCTCGTATCGTTTTGTGCAATTCCGGAATCCCGGAACATATTATATTATTAAAATAATTCATTTAAGAAGCCACCTCCATATTTGCCAAACTTTTGCCGGGTTTTTGCCAACTTTAGGTAAATATCTTACCGAATTTCCGATCCCTGGTAATTAACCTATTGGAGTACAAGCACGACATCATCATTCAATTGTACGTTAACGTTACGCCCGTCTAACGCATTAATAAGCGTTTGATTATTTTTTAATCGTTGGTCAAACAGGTAAATTATTATCTGGTCCCTACATTTGCAAACAATTAAATAAACTTCTTACTTTCTGTATTCATATTCATGGCGCCACAATTATAAAGGCTATATTATACTCACTTGAGATTTTACGTAAAGGATAAAAAATATCTGAAGATGAGGACGCTAAGGTCTATGCGGTTTAAGAGGCTTTAAGATCTATGTTTTCCGGATATACGAGTATGTATATGTATTTAAAATACTAGTTAAGCAAATGTAACTGTAATTAACCTTTCTACGCCTAAAAATGTGTTCAATACGTTAATGACCTTTAACTAGCGTCAATGAATTTTTTATATACCTAGTCAGTTATCGTTTAATCGTCGAAGTGATCAGTTATTTGAGTTCAATAAATCGTGAATAAGTTTTTTTTTTTAATCAGTATGCGGAATTTGAGTGCCTTGCGGATGGTTTTTGTTACGGGTACGTGTGGTGTGATATTAATTTGTTTTGTGTGATATTTGTGTGTTTGGTACAAAATCGGGAACGTTTTTTAGGAAGTTTAATACCAATTAAAAATAATGCTTTTTATAATTCATTTCTAAGCTTACATTTTTAATAGTGTTTTTGATTTTTCGTTACAACGTTAATGATTTTAGCAGTCTGTGTATGTATGTGACCGACAATCGAATGTTATACTTTAGCTCCTAAACTATTGGACCGATTTTCATAACCCAAAGGCTATATTAAAGTTATAAGGGTGCGTCAAGTATGGTGCCAGTCGGGTTATAGTTTGCAACTTTTGAATTGATACATTAATCAGATGCTCAGTTTGTTTTTCATTTGTTTTAGTATACTTGGTGCCTTCAACTGAAACTGCTGGATTATTTGGGACGTTGCTCGGAGACAGTGATAACAATAACAATAATTACAACAACAGAGGATCCAATACCGGCATACCACTCATCTCTTCGTTAGGCCTCGGTTTGAATAACAGAGAAGAAAATAATCAACCCAATACCAATTACGACCAATATACAAACAATAATGCAAATAGAGGTATGCTCTCACCTTTACTAGGAGTAAATCAAAATAACAATAGACCAAATATAAATAACTATAACAATAATAATCAGTTTCCAAACACAGCCCAACCTAATGTCAAGGAGAATGAATTAAAGAAGCAAATAAACGATACTGAGAAACTTCTAGAAATGTTGAAAGAAATAAATAGATTAAAGGAACAAAACAAGTTTGATGAAATGAATAACCGATTTCCGAGCACAGGCCAAAACACTGCCGACAAAAATATCAGTGACTTAAAGAAACAAATGAACGAAGTTCAGAAACGTCTAGAAAGGTTGCAAGAATTGAATAGATTAAAAGAACAAAAGCGGTTGGAAGAAATGAATAACAATCAAGGGCAAAGAGATACCGAGGGTAAGGATCCTGAAGTTGCAAATAATAATGCGATTGTAGAAGATAGAGGAAAGGATAGAGGTAATGTAAAAGCGTTTACTAAGGAGAAGTTTTTCTTAATTGCGCAGCCAGTTGTCCCGGAGGACGAAGCCATGAAATATAATCAAACAGTGTTTTATGTGGACTGAGGGTTGTTATTGGTAAGTGTAGGTACCTATATAGGACTGAATTTAAATATCGATTGTTAAGTCCATAAAGGATTAGGAAATTTGTATAATGTATTACGTCTGGCCACACTTTTTATTGTGCAAATTGTTTCACTTTTAACTGATTATTCTCCGCATGGCTTAGACAACCAACATTGCGAGTATATTGGTACGTAATGCCGACTGTGGAAAACACTATGATACGTTTGATCAGTATAATTCAGATAAGTTAACTAGGGGTAAAATGTTTTGTCATCATCGATAAAATATTTCTGTTTTACAATTGGCACACACTTTAAAAAATAAACTAATTTTAATTCATTTTACATTTCAATTACTTATTTTTGCTCCTTTCTAGTATTTTTTGCTAAATTCAGACGAGTTGGTGTTCTGGTAACGCGTCTTAAAAAAAACGTAAAGGTTTAAAATACAAAAAAAATCTGAACTTTAAGTCAGTGAACCTATTCCTAAAAATGATTTTCGAATGACCATCCATTGTAAAATATGGTGTACCGGGGTGTACGCTTGTTTCATAGGCCAAGCGGACTCAGAACCCCGACCTGATCAGATCACTTTTTTCATGAACCAACTTTTCAATTCTGTTCCGTTTTCCAAGACCCATAAACCCTAACAATAAAAGTTTGAAAACCTTCGTATTTAGTGTACCGTTTGGTGCAGTGCGAGGCAGTCACGTCCCCGTCCATTGTTACTGCTGTCTACGTGCCGCCTGTTGTACGTACTTCTGCCAGACCTGCCGAGAATTTGTTATTCGCCCGCCATTTTCTTAGATTAGAATGGATTGACGAATAAAGTGGGAGTAGTTTTTGGTTTGCGGAAGTTTTAGTTATATTATGCGAAGAATGTGTAAGTGTTAGCTGTGTCGTAGGAAAAGTATTCGCGTATCACCGCGGAACCATGTCGTAATGATATCACTGAAACTTTTATAGTTTGGCGTTTAATTCGTCACTTAATTGCGACAGGGTTCTACGGTGCTACGCGAATATATTTCCTCCACTGTACAGAATTAAGGTTTATCTAGCCCTGGTTTAGCTATAGGTATGGTGTTTGTTGAAACATTCCAAAATGGATTATGCACTCTTGCACGCTGTCCCACCCAACTGTTTCTGGATACCTACATTGAAAATCAACGTCCGCGTCGGACGTAGGTATGTACATTTTGCTGAGTGGATACCATTTTATCCCTGACCCCAGAGTAATGATATTTTACAATATAATGAAGAACAAAAACATAAGTAGATGCGTGCAAATTTCTCTTTAGATAAGTTTATTTGTTTATAAGCCCTTCAACCCCTCAAAAATGGCTGAAAATTGCCTTTTACTCGTAATTGCTGTCAAGTGAGGCCTAGTATAAAAGTTTGATATTTATAATATTGTAAAAATCAAAACAAAGGGGTACCTACAGCAGGTAAAAGTCCTATTATTTATTTAGTTTATGAAATTAATATATTTCAAATTGCTTTAGTATTGGAGATGGAAATGACCAAGATCACCTCAAATTATTAACCTATTTCATTTTTACTGAGCATTCAGTCGGAGCTGCAATTGCACCGACTTTGTTTTTTTTTTTAATAAAAAATAGTATATACGAATTATTCTAAGAAAAAAGTCATGCCATTAACATTGTACAAATTAACTTAAAATAAAAAAATAATTTCCGAAGTAAAGTAGATCAAGTAATAATCTACATGAATCCCTCGCGGATGCTGGTCAAAGCTTCAATACATCTTAATTGCGAAATGAAATATAATGAATATATAAAGACGTCAAAGTTGAAATGTATCGCACATTAATTGCACACAAGTTGAGAGGGGGTTGAAATCCCCCCGTGGGAGTGGGTGGGGGTGGTCGTTAGTGACGACATTTTGTATTCATGACGTCACCCGGCCCGATTGTTTGCTGTATTACTCTAATTGGGATTGTAATTACTCGCACGTATAGTGCTAGTTATAGGTCGCCTTAGTTCTAGACGTATGAGGTACTAGGTATTCCGCAATTACTAATTACCTACGTATGTATGTATCTAATACAGAACAAAAAATACGAGGGAGCAGCGTTAAAATTGGCGTTAACTTGCGCTTATAACATTAAATTAGGGCCTGCGCAAACCGGCGGAGCGCAGCGCAGATCACTTTAAATTTATCAATGTATATTCATCCCTATTTTAATTACAATAAGGTATAAATTTGAATGCTCTGAGACCGACCTCGGAGCATCACGGGGGATTTCTACTCTGCGGCTGCGGCTCTAAATTTATACCTTATTGTAATTAAAATAGGGAAGAATATACATTGATAAATTTAAAGTGATCTGCGCTGCGCTCCGCCGGTTTGCGCAGGCCCTTAATGTGGCTCATTTGATATAACACCTATTCTTTTTTGCTCGGCTGTTGTGGTTTAACTGCGGTGGTTGGACATTTTTCAACGGCTAAGTATTGCTGTCGGTCACATTTGATCGGTATTTTGATCAACGGCTTGATTTTTGTAACTTGTTAGTCAGTACATCTCTTTCGCTGTGGAGTTCTTTGAGGAAGACTGTACAGAGGAACTTATAACGTCTCACTTGGTCGTTTTATTATGGCACGGAGGAGAAGGCAAACGGATACCCAGGCCGCCTGATGGTACACCTACCTGTTCACTGGCTGTGTACTGGCTTCGAGGATTATGAACATAGAGCCGTAACTGATCTTGACTGACCCATCTGATGTCAAAGTAAACATCAATTCATAGGAAACTGTCATTTCCGTCGTGTCTCGAGACAGACATCTCAGCAAGGTTCAGTTTATTAATACGTCTCATAAAAATTAGATCTCAAGATTGAAAAAGCGTTGCTAATCCATAGGACTAACTATAGAATAGAGAATAGAGGCACTATGGCAGTAATCGCCGCCCCGACATCAAAACACAGTGTGAATGAAAGGTGAACACTTGCTTGGCGGCGGGTTGGCAGACAAGATGGTAGTAGGGAAGAACCAAGTTCTTGTTGGTGGAGTTATCGCCAACCGCTCCGGTCCTCTGTCACCTGCTTGTCTTTCTGGTACGACACGACTTTACATTTTATTTATTCTTCTTCATCTTGTGCCTCTTTACTCTCTAAAGGTTGTGTGTGTTGTGGTTGTGTCTTCTTTATATGCTCAGAGTAATTTATCCATGGTCTTTCACTGCCTCTTCTTCCTTCTATCTTTTCTTCTATGATGTTTTTAAAGAAAAGGTCGTGTTGTAGAGTATCATAATCCCTCTTCTATTTTATATTATTGCTAGCTGTTAATTAGATATTCTTTCCGTCCAACTTCTCCCCTCCATTCTTCTCCAACACCACATTTCAAAAGCCACTAATCTGTCTTTCTCCTTGTATCAGTGTATCAGTAATTTTTAGGAAATATTTTAGAAATTTGTGAGTGGGAAAGTGATCAATTACAGGCGCAAGCGCCACAACCGACGCCGCCATCTTGCCACATCCGCCTCTACGCCAACAAATTGCCACTGAAACTTGTAACTCGACAAGTCCGACATCAATCACGTAGTGAAAGTTTAATGGTTTGTTTGTTATGTATGATTATGATGAGAAAAATAGCAGATCGTAAACGTTTTTGTTGTGGTTCTTATATGCATCGTAATGCATTATGCATATTAATTATAAGAAATCTAAAATACAATTGCCCATAGCGTACTTCCTCCCTAAACGTAGACCAGAGGGTCATTAAATTGCTATTCTATCATTCATACTTACGTAATTCTCAAGGAACAATAAAATCTTAAGGATCACTCACTCACTTACTTGCTCAAAAAGACAAATCTACGTACACCATTGCGTTTATTCAGATTGAAAATCGCTGTGGGGTTATTTCCTTAAGGTGTTAATTAATAAATTAGTTACAATTAGTCGCAGAGAAAACCGCTAGGTAGCAAAACGTACTTATAAAGACTCATTCACCTTGACGTGATATCGCGGTATAATTTAGCCTAATGTATACCTACCCTTAATCCCTTAATAATGTTTTATCGGGCTCTTCTTTTTTCTCCCAGTTAAAACTTATAATGTTGTAGTACTAGATTTCGATATTCTTCCTTGAAACGCGGAATTAGGAATTGACTGTGAAATTTTAAATATTAAAATAATCTGAAATATCAGGCCAATAGGTTACCAGACGGACAGGTCAAATCTGCTACTTTGTATGAAGTGTCAAAACGAGAGCTATTATGGATATTTTTTTGAAGTACTACGAGTAACAATACGACGTCATATTATTATTATGTGAGCCCGACCATACTCTTCAATGTTAACTCGGAACATAAAAATAAATGTTTAATATTTTCGTGTACTCGAGGGTCGCATTTCGTGGTCAGTCTAATAGTTTCGTGTGTTCGGGGGCTGCATTTCGTGGTCAGTCTAATATTTTCGTGTGTTCGGGGGTTGCATTTCGTAGTAAGTACAAAATAATTAGTCTGTACTATACTGCCTTGTACCCTAGTATCTAGAAGAAGTTTATTGGCAAACCAACGACAGAATTGTATAACTTACGTGCAACAGTTTCTGTCGGCCAATAAAAATGGTGCGTGATTTCGAATCTATCTAAGTATAATAGTAAGTATAAATAAAAATCAATTGCCGGTATGAAAGATCATCACTTGAGAACGGATTCAGCTGATTTTATTGTTGTTTTCGTAATTGTCAGAACAAGGTTTGTATGAAAGAAAATTCCGAAAAATTTACCCGTGTGAAGTCGGGGCGGGCTAGCTCTACATACATACATAATTATCATTGACAAAATAGTTGACATTCTATGTTTATTTTTAAGATCATTATCACAAGGCAGTTAAATACTTAACATTTTCTTTGGGGTATTTGTACAGTACATGCGGTACGCTAAAATAGTAAATTATAGTGCCTACTCCTGCGTCTATACTGATGGAATATACCTAATTAAAGTAAGGAAACCACTGGACATGCCCGATTTGTTGCCTACCATAACAAAGTTTGCGGTCAGTTATTATTATTGGAACCAGTGAAATATATTTGCCTAGTTATTTATATGTTCGGCAATAAGTTTATTACGATTACGCTTCCTAGCGGTTAAAATTTCCAGGTCAATAGAAACAGAATACAAATATTTTAAAAATAACCAGACTTTCTGCTCTCAAGTTATTTTCTTATTCTTTCCTTTCTGTTTAACATAAATAACAGCAAACGAATCTTTACTGAATCCGTAAATGTTGGTCAGACACGGTAATACTACTTATACTACCGCTAAACATAAGTGAGATAGTAGGCCTGTTCTAATCCTGAACAGCATGCAGCAGTGTAAATACTCTATTTGCATGTTTACCTTCCAACAACCACGGCCAACAACAGCGTCGGCCAATAAAAAGGTTGAGCATAATTAAGTAGAACCCCGTCATTTTATGTCATCGACTAAATACTGCATGGTGTTGTATACTATTATCGCAGATTAAGGGCCTGTTTCACAATCGACAAGTATATTCGTCTGTCAAATAAAGATAGCTCTCTCCTTGTCTATTTCCAAGTGTAAGAAAGGGAAAGGGCTTAATTTATTTGACAGATGCGCTTACTTGACGATTGTAAAACAGGCGGTAAAGTTATTTACGAGGAAATTACTCAACATTTTCTTTGGCATAGGTTAGCAACTAATTAAATTTGTAGATGTAGTAAACATTCGCGGATGTATCAAAACAAAAATATATAAACCATATAAAAATCGGTAGCTTCCAAAATGGATAATGTAGCCATTTGTATATTAAATTGTAGGCCATAGTCGTGGGTACTTCTTTGGTTTTCAAGATACATGCCCCGTTCAAGTCAAGTCAAATGAGTATGACCTGAGTGCCGATCAGCGTTTAACTTAAGCGTGTGCTAGACGGTTTCAAACCATGGTTTCAAACCAAGTGACCTCGGTAGTTTGAAACCATGTAGACAGTGGTTTCAAACCAAATTTCACATAATTTTGTTTGAAACCACTGTCTACATGGTTTCGAACTACCGAGGTCACTTGGTTTGAAACCGTCTAGCACACGCTTTACAATGATTCTAGGTAGGTAAACTACATACTCATGCAGTTAGGTAAGTACACACGTGTGTGATCCTGCAGCGACCGGCTGAGCGGCGCGGGCGGCGTGGACGCGTGCTCGCCGCCGTACAGCGCGCCGAACTCCTCGGCCGATGAACTGGACGCGTTGCTGCACTTGCGGCCCTTGTCCGGCGTGTACTTGCTCTCCCCGCCCGGCAGGAACTTGGCGTCCGTCGGATGCTCATCTAACAATCCTCCCACCCCCAGTAACCCTCCGACTAAGTTGGGTCGCAACTCCTCCATGATCTTAGAGCCTTGTCCGCAGCCTCCTCCGCCCGTGAAGTTGAGCTGCCGGCTGAAGAAGGCCGGGAAAATGTTGAACTGCTGCGGGTCCGGCAGCGCCGCGAGCGGCGGCGCGGGCTCGCCGGGCCCCGCGCACGCCGCGCTCTTGAACTCCACCGTGCTGTGGCCGGCGCGCGGACTGAGCGACCAGCGCGGCTCCGCGCTGCGAGCCTCGTGCTGCGTGCCGTCGCCGTCGGCCCGGCCCCGACGCTCACTGACTAACCACATTATAGTGACGTTGCGACACGCGCCGCGCCGCGCACGCCACGACGCCCCGCCAGTTTTAATTGTTCGCGACTGCGCGAGAGGACCTCACGTCGCCGCCCGCGGGCTAGAACGAAACGGCCTGCTCCCATACCCCCATAATCGATGTAAAATCTTTATAGGGATGCTGCGTCTCGTTCGCCCCCGCCGGGACTGGCACCCGGCCTGGGGGCGGCGCGGCCGGCCAATGGCGGCGCCGGCCGGCGCACGGGGCGGAGCCGGCGAGGACGCGGCACCGCTCCGGGCCAGATAGGCTTTTGTTTGTTTTATTTGTTCATGGCTTCTCGTCGATCTTGCGTTGGAAGTTTATGCATTGCACCATGTTTTGTTTCACAAAATACAAAATAGCTCACGGGTTCCGACTCCTCGAAGTAAATCGTGAATACGATGAACGTTGCGAATATTAAAAGGAGTGCTTTGTGACGGTGGTGCTGTGTTTGAATGAGGTTAATTTACCCGCTTTTGTTCACCTTACCTTTCCTTGGTGTACCTTTAGGTGAATTTTCAAAAACTTTTGACTTTTGTTAATCTAAATTTATCGAGCAGTGTCCACGAGAAGCGATATAATCAGAACACAGGCCGCTACACTAATGTTGATATATCTACATACATTGGCCGTACCTCACAAAGTAAAAATATTTGGTTTCAGTTTGGTAGGTAGGTAGGTAGGTAGGTAGGTAGGTAGGTACGTAACTGGCGGAATTACCAGAAATGTTTAGTTTTCTTCTCATGCTAGTTCTACACACTCGAGGTTAGGCGAGGTAGGCTTGCCATCCTTCTCAAACACATAGTAAGTAAGAAAAGGACGGCATATCCACCTCGTCCAGCCTCGGCGAGAGTGAAGTGCTAGCATTAGTCGACTAGCAAAGAATGCATATAGGTGTAGACTGCCATTTTTCCTATTTTAATAACAAGTTATTATCGGTACCCTATGGTATAGGTACGTACTTAAACTCATCAACTCTTGATAATAACATACCGACACCATACAAGGTAGGTAGGTAGGTAGGTAAGTAGGTATTTTATCGAGTAGGCATATAGTAAGCCCATTAGTATAATCCCCTTAGGGAATTTGAGAGAATTAAGTGCGAGATAGGTATTCTGCCTAGGCATGAACTTTGATTAATATATTGGTTTATAAAAATAAAAGCTTTGCTTTCCCTGATAATAAAAGTAAAAATTTATTTATTAATGGAGAATTAACAGCAACAGAAATACAGTAGAAGTCTTACGGCCGCCCTCAGAGACGCAGCAAATTTAATCAAACTTAAAAATTAATTGCCGTCTCTGAGTGCGGCAGTTAGGTTGTAGACAAAGCCAAATACAGGATTTCGCCGTAACCGTCGAATATAAAAAGATTATGATGGTGATTTGTCTCCGTCCAATTATTCATATTATTCTCTTTACCCTTACCTGTTACAGTATCAGCAGAACACAATCACTAATGGGAAGAAGACCACTTGTTAGATTATTGTTTTTTTTTGCCGTGAATTTAAATTTTTTGGCGTCTTAACTTTTTCGTGTAGCATATTTTCCGCGATCCGAATTCCTCCCAATTGTAGGTTGAAATAGGTAGGTATTGAGGTTTTGGTTACGTTAAAGTTGCAGCAGGGCCGGGGCGGAGGTGTCACAGCAGAGTCCGCTAGTTCGTAGTCCTGTGGCACCTCCCTGAGAAGCGCTGAGGTTTACCGCTGGGTTTTTAGTTGGTATTCTGGCCGCTTTTGGTTGGCGAGCCCCGCAGAACTATCCCGGGTCCCCCCGGACCAGCTATGTTATTCTGTTAACGTTATGTCATTCAGTTCGACTCAGTCGATGAATAGCCGGCGAATTTACGTCGTCCGTCAAGGTGGGTAAATGACATTCACCTGCCTGCACATTCATTTAGTCGCTGGTTTCACAGACGACCAGATCGTCCCTCAGATCGCCCTTGACACTCACGGTACAGGGTGGTATGCGTAAATAGTAGAAGTTTTACGAAAACAGAGCTCCGTCGACTCTATCAAATTGGTTACTAGAATAAGAAAAAATGCGACAGGAAAATGCGCGTCTGGGCAAAAATACGACTATGAAAACGAAACTCGGGAAAAAATGCGAATGGAAAATTTGCTACTAAGAAATTATGATTTAGGGAAATTGTTTTTCTTTGATAAATGTCGTCAGTAATTTTTTTGTCACAAAGAAACAACGACATAATTGCATCAACCGTCCACTTTTACGATTCATAATTAATATGCAAAAGTATCAAATATCGTGCCGTCAAGTGTATCGGTAACCCTCATAGCAACCCTTTCCACCCTGTGGCGCAGTGAATATCATTATCGTGGGGTATTGGGTTCGATCTCCATCTACGATATGGTTTGAAGTCTGATACACGCAGATAACCGAATGTTAAAATAAAGTTGCGTTATATTTGAATGTGAAAATGCCCCAGCTGTTGAATAACCTGTCAAGTGCGAGTCGGACTGGCGCACCTCGGTTCCTCGTTTAAGGTAGAAGACTAAAATCAGAAATCTTAACAGGAATTTTCAAAGCTTTTTGTCATTTTCTTAAAAACCCTTTTTTGGCGGTAAATATGATAATTATGTATGTATACATAATTTTTTTTTTGAAATACATAATACTAGTATTTAAAATTTGGGATTATAAAGGAGTTAAAGGTGTAATTTTTGGATATAAATCAAAAAATGAAATTCCTTAAATTTTTCTAACGTAACGTAAACGGTAACGTTCATCGAATACAATTTGTCTAGCCCTACTGAATCCTTACTGACGGTGGCACGTCACCGCTTTGCAGTTACTGTACTTGCATGTTCTACATTTTTTTTTGTCATCTTCATCATATATGTAGTAACTATGGATATTTTCAGGATGAGTGTATTTTTCGCGCATTTAAGGCTCGTTTTTAGGGTTCCGTATTCGATTGTTATAAAAGTGCGTGATTGGACGCGTACTAAAACGAGCACGAGTGTATTGTAAGCTCGAAAAGGCTCTATTCATACGTTTCTACTTAGTAAGAAACTAAGATATGCGGCGACGAATGTGTGTAATAAAGTATGTTAAAAGACTTCATTTACGATCCTATTTTACTTTTTCCTTTAATTAATTTAAGCTATCAAGACGACGTAGGTAAGTACTGTAATCCATCTTCGTAGCTCTGCTACGGGGCTACGATTCTCCTGCCGTAGCAGCGTTGTAGGTTGACCAAGAGACTTAGAAAATGAGGTATATAAAAAGGATTATGGATTTTAGTTTTGGACTAAAGTGAGATTTATTTAATATAACTAAAGCAAAAGTTAAAAACCTATAGATAAACAAATACTAAATAAAATCTAAACACCAGAGGAACCCCGTGGCAAAGTAGGTACATCAGATGCTGGTAGCATTATTTAAAAACATTTATTTTTTATTTTATTCTGGTTTATTTAGGACAATTATTTACGTATTTTGTTTTTATAGAAGTGGTGAGTTGCGCGGGGTGGTGGTGGAAAAAACATCCCATTTACCAAAGGCGGCGCCGCGTAGCAACTCTACTCGTAGATAAGTATACTTATTTCTATGAATGTATGACACTATAATGAAAATAAAACGGGTTCCTATCGTCTAAATGTTAGTGTCATAACTAATAATAATAATACTAACCGGAATAGTTTTAAAAACTCTAGGTATGCATTTGTTTTTGCAACTCGCCGTCCAAATATTCCCAGAGGCGACAACGGATTGACTAAACTATCGTTAGGATGGCTGGGCGGCTGGCACATCTTGCCCGCGACATATTTGTCGTTCGGTAATGACCCTCCAGTCAGTCTTAAATGAAAGAGACGCACGCACTGCGCGACAAGCGAGAAAATACAAGATGTGCTAGCCGTACTGGGTCCTTAGCCAAGATGCACTACGCCAACTAGTGTTTATATTCGTTTCGTTTTTAAACCAATCGCGTCACTGGTAGATCACGTGACTCTTCGTATGACGTGATCTACCAGTGACGCGATTGGTTTAGAAACGAAACGAATAGAAACGCTAGTTACCGTAGTGCATCTTGGCTAAGGGCTCTGATTTAGTATCAATAGCGTGTAGATCAATGTGCATGGGATGGAGCCGGTCTGCATGACGTTGGTGCGTTGGTAGGTACAGCCGCCGTTCAAACACGTGTTGTGGTTTAAGTAACTAAACGATCATTAGGATAGCTGATTCAAGGATAATATCATACTATGCACAGTAGCTATACGCATACAAACTGACATGATTCGTTGGTGCGTTTAGTAGATATATAGCCGTTCAAAGGTACTTAATTCTTGTGTACCTTGATGACGGAATTACTTTGTTACAGTTACTTTGTACAATAACTTTGAGCCTAACATGCATCACAAGAATAAAGTAACAGAACGAATAAAAAGTTACTAGAGTAATTAAATATCATGCTTCGCTTAGAGCCTGTGTACACTAGCGTATTTAGCCCTTAGACCCCCGGTTAAATACGCTAGTGTGCACAGGCTATTAATAGATTTGAACGATTCATTTCATTACTCTAGCAATACTGGATAAAATCGCTTAGTAATAAAAGGTAATAAAAGTCTGGACGAGACACCTTTATTTTAAACTTTAAGCGGCAAGTTTTACGTTAGAATATGGAATAGATGTTTTAATATCCCTAGCACCTGTCAAATTCTTTTGCATGCATGCTAAGCCCGCTGAGGCTAATTCCGTCGTTAAGATATATAAGTAGGTTAGGTTGAACTTTTTCTACGCGCCGGTTCTCTAAAATATTTCTAGCGCTTACAATAAAAATTTGGATTGAACTTCCGGCTGAGATTTTCCCAATGCGCTACAATATGAAGCTTTTAATTTCTTCGGAATGGGCAACGCATTGGTGACACCTCCGGTGTTGCAAATGTCCATAGGCGGCGGTGACCACTTCCCATCAGGTGGGCCGTCTGCCTGTTTGTCTGTCCAAGGCAATAAACATAAAAGAACATGCCGATAAACAGCTGCTGTGTTTACCGCAACAGTAGACTTTGTTTCTGAAACCGTGTTTTATAAAAAAATATTCTTAAGTGTCATTTAATTGTTGACTAACCTATAATTTCGTATGGAATTTGGACTTTAATCTGCAGTTTCATGACAGAAACCACTAAGTCTTGTTTGATTTTTTTGAGGAATACCTACTTTGATGAGATGATTTTGCTGATGAACTAATTAAATACAGGCTGCATTTATATGGAGTGCATACTACATAAAAAAACCCTATATGCACCAAAATGTTACCTATGTAGGTACATACCAATGTAAAGACTCTGTAAGGTACAGTCACACCACGGGAATGTAGAGCCACTTGCTAACATCCCAAGCAGCACGCAAGCTGTATAAGAGCTTATACAGCCATTATAACTCTAGTTTTAGCTGCATAAGGGCTGTATAAGCTCTTATACAGCTTGCGTGCTGCTTGGGATTCTTCATTCGGTCGGGTAATCAAATCCTACACGGTATGTTAGGTACTATTGGAATTTGTACGATTTGACTAAACGACCGAATTAAGAATGTTAGCAAGTGGTTCTACATACCCGTAGTGTGACTGTACTATAATGCCCGTACATCAAATTCAGGTGTAAGGTAAAGTTCTCGAGTAAAGTAGGAAGTGAAATGTCTAAGAAGTTGGTAGTTTTAATTGACTTGGCGCTTCTCGGAGTGTGACTTCTGGCTCAGCTCGGGCAGTAGCGAGGCATAGGTGGGGCGAGATGTAATTAGATTTACAATACGAATGGCAGGTCTTACATGGTGGTAATAAATAAAACAGGTGACAAAATTGGCAAAAGAAATCGTAATTTACGAAATATTTTAAAATCTGGATGGTTTATTCAATTTAGGGTTAAATTTAGTGTGGACGACATACTCGTATACGTCCCCACGGACATTTTCAATTGACAGGAAGTTTTGTTAAACTTGGTTTTTCAAGTTTAACACAACTTGTTTGGGTGAATGTTCTTTTATAATCTTAAGCTTAGCGGTTGTTGTAAAATTGAACCGAATTAGGTTAAAATCGGTTTTATAAATTAATTTTTATTCCCGTCTTTTTTTTCTGGTATGTGGCAATAAATAATTCTTATTCTTACTCTTTATAAAAATATTTTGGGTTTAATTTCTACCGTGTGTGTGTTTTGGCTACCGTGTACGACCACTTTACATAAATGTATGAATACTGCAATTTGTTGCTCGGTCACGTCGTTTTGAGACTGCCACGGCGGTGGTGATAATGTGGTGACGATCGCTTACGTGAATCACAATGATTCTAGAGATGACTCTAGAATCATTGTGATTACGATTTAAGGATAAATCGTAAAATGCAACTTAAGTAGCCCCACTGGTTTGTTAAGAGGCCCAGAGAATTCGTATTTAAATCCGCTTCAAGAATAAAATTACATGTGCTGGTAAGTTGCCTTGTTCGTATTAATCCGTCCGGAAAGTTTCGGCGCGAGCGCCGAGCTAATTATTCTTGCGACAGACAGTCTAGGAGCTCGTTATGTTTTCTGCTTTCTAGATCCGTGTGCGACCTATTTAATACGTTCTTTAGTTTTTTAACCATCGATCAAAAAAGAGGAGTGTCATCTATCTCCGTATCTGTACCTATGTGAGTGGCATTCCTCGAACAAATGGACGAATGTTAATGTGTTTTTGATTCGGTAGCGGAACTCGTTAACGGATTGATGGAAATCAGTTGGTGCGTTTGTTTTCGAGTTTTAAATCTATTGATGTATGTAAGTAGATTAGTACCACCTTTTGTTTGACAATCCACTTTATTCTCTGAATGAGAACTTGACATATACGTGTTGACTTTTGTGTTATTTATTATTATTATTATTCCTTAATTGACCATTTAATATTTACTTTTAATGTATTTTGTATAACAATTATGTATATGATATGGAAGCAAGATGGACTAATGCAAACAGAGTAGATTAGAGACTACATGTCAAAATTACCTAGTTTATTTTTTTCTGAATGATAGTGGTGTCAGCTCCACCCAAACACAGCATCCCTAAAGTAGTTATCTATATATTTCTATTGTAGCGTGGAAGTCAAGAGGTTTTACAAAACACATCGAATTATTA
This sequence comes from Tortrix viridana, assembly GCA_963241965.1. Classification (NCBI taxonomy): domain Eukaryota; kingdom Metazoa; phylum Arthropoda; class Insecta; order Lepidoptera; family Tortricidae; genus Tortrix; species Tortrix viridana. The sequence goes on from OY725186.1 coordinate 8,844,673, forward strand.
CACGTTCTCTTAACATATTTAGTATCGGGGACCCTGAAAATGTTCGTTACACCCTGAAGTTCGTAGTAACGTTATCTCCATCTCTTTTTCTCGATTCAGTCATGAATCACGAGGTTCACGAGTAAAAGGGATGGAGTATTCGTAGTTTTAAATTTCGTAGTAGCCACCCCGCCCCTGATTTCCATAAAAACTGGACCAGATTTCGATTCTGTGACACTTAATATACATATTAATGTAAACTGAACGGTTTTGGTTCGGGTATGTCGAGCTAATGACCTTGTCTTAATGTTGATGAGAAGAGAATTGTACAGTTAGACAACAAAAATGGGGTACGTATACACATACACTTTCCGGAAGATAAGCACTAAGTGACGATGAAAACCGCATCAAAAAAAAAACTTAGCGAACAAACAGACATAATCAGATAATAATTATGTTATACTATTTAGATAAATAGATTGGGAGTTTCAGCCTTGAAATCGTAAAGCTAGTAGGCACATAAATAATTCTGGACAATATTGACAAATACACGTCACGGTGCTTGAACATATTATAATGTTTGAAACTCAGTTGTGATTGTCATTTATTTGTATATGCTCAAATGCACATGAGCGTACGTAAATATAGATGAAATATAGCTATAAAGTAACATTTTAAATGTTACTGTACTTACACATTAAGATTGACAAGAGATTTCCTACCTTTCACCCCTCAAATTTCCTTTCCGTCCATTTTATGGCAAATAAATACCGAAGCATGAAATAGTATTTTGCGCACGAGCGAAGCGAGCGCTGGTAAAATTGTAGACGCCGTAGCAGGTTTCTGCGGCTGCCCGGTTCCGGCCCGCCGGACCCCGCAGATTGCTTCATGCATACATATACACAACAGGTATAGCTGCACTTTGATTTAGTAGAGATAGGCTGACGTAGGCAAAATGTACAGAAATAGAGATGACGGCATAGCAAAGCTGAAAATGCGGTGAAACTATGAAAACTATTGAAGAAATAATTAATTTTATTTCTTTAACTTGAAATGTTTGTTTGATCGTCAGAAAAGTTGTGTTTAGTTAAAATCTAATCCAATTGGAACCTGCAGTGACCGTTGTTGGCATGGACTGAAATTTGGGATAGGTAGGTATTAGGTGTCTACGACCTGATATGAACTGATGGATTTGGAAGGTGGCAACAGGGTCTCCGTTGTAATCAACACCCAGCTTGGATTCGTTAGATTGCCCTCGATATGCATATACTGACTGTGAATATAATTTTGTTTTAGAAACTTATTAGTATGACTTTAATAACAAACTTTATACGGCAAATAAAAATGTAAAAACAAGGTAATTGGACACCCCAGAATGGGAAACACTCGTCTACATTTTGCTGGTTTTAGATACCTATATAAAAAAAATATTATAAATTCGTCTTTGTTTGCATTGCTGGGCAAATTGTGTAATGCATTAGCCATGTATTAACTCGCTCTTTTATGAAACTATAGGTCTATTTTCTGTTTTTTGGTATCTGCTCAATGTTTATGTACGACTGTTTGTTTCTAAATAACTAATAAAAAAAAAATACCTAACCCAAACCAAAACATTTCCTTAAACCTCCACAAACTAAAGACCGCATCGACAAAACTTGCTACTTCCTTACTAAATAAATACTGTTTTGAAATACGTTTATACTTTATGGAGCAACGACACCTGAGACATACAGATAAGAAATCAAACAAGTAATATTTATAGTGATTTATTTATGTTTTTTTTTATTCCCTTCGACTGACAAACAGACAGATGGCCCACCTGATGGGAAGTGGTCACCGCCGCCTATTTATGGACATGTATGTGTATGTATTGTTATGTAGGTACAATTTTTATAATACCTTTCTGTGTATAACTACACAAAGTACTAAACAGAATCGTGAGTCAGTGGATTCTAGACAAGGAAGATATTAATAAAAAAAAATATACATATATATTAAGCATGCGGTGTTAATGTGTTAACATACGCAGAGTACACAAGAAAGCCTTCATATTTTAGAATTATGGTATAATTCAGTACATTATATGTTATAAAGGATTAAGATATCGTTTCATTACTACAAATGTATAGCCATCTTAAGCCAAGAGGGAGCCAATGGTGTACCGCAAGGTAGTGCTCTTTACCAGTATCAATAAAACTCTAATAACTCTTTCACTAATCAGCACATTGAAAAGTTAAAGATATGTTCTGGACCGGTATAAAAATGCTATAATATTTACGTGAAGATCTGGGAACTCCTATATGTATGCATGATACCACAACGACTGATCTGGGCTGGCAGACGAGACACGTTTCATCCTTGCCGCACCCACATGTGACGGTTGAGTAGGCGTAGTCCAATAACAGCTATTTACATACTCTTACTTGCTTTAAGCAAATGTTACTTCTATGTAGAACTTTAGAAGATAACTTTATTCAAGTCTTTGCCTGTTAAATTCGACGTCTAAGCGATATACATATTATAAAACGATTTTTGTAGTCTTGCTATTTATTTATCTGGCTTTCCTAGTACATACTATAATTTATAATTACTACGTTTCTTTTTCTAATTATACATTTTAAATTGAAATAAGGAAGTCCATTAGGTATAGCAAAGGTTGTTGGTATAACAAAGTAAGCAAGTGCCACTTTGGCTGAGGCAAACCTCTTACATTGTTTTCTACATAATAACTAGATCGTATTTAAAATACATAGCTTTTCCGTTCTTCTAGTAGCGGGACGAAGTCTTGCGATGGGGTGGGAGGCGCGAGGGGCAGGGTAATTGCTTGAGATGATGTTTAATAAGTTTTTAATGGCACCGACGACGCGGACCCACCGTTTATCCGATACCTATACACCGACCAACGCACTTAGATCCCCCTCCCTTCCCTTCTTCGGCAGTTATTTAGGCGACGGAAGGGTTTTACTAAGCAATGACTCAGGTCTACGTTAAATGGTGTCGCGATATTTGTCTGTAGTTCTCCGGCACGCTTCAATTTTACTTTAAAATCCACCCTTTGCCCTTTGAAGCTAAACTTTTCATTTTGCCGCGCCTGGTACCGGGGCAAACAGCAAACGTTCGCAACAGTTCGTTTTGTGCAAATTAAAATGTTGGAATACAAAATATCCGGCTTTATCTGAAGTTTTTAGCAACAAGCTTGTAAATACAAGTTTCATGAAATATTCAGTTACAATTGCCTATACGTGACGAGTATTTAAATAAAATGCTTTAGTTTTACGCTAAGTTGACCCACGGAAGCTGACAAATTTTCTGGCGTAGCCTATGTTCAAGCTTTATACTTAGACTACCCCATTCCATATCTAATCAAAATCGATTCAACGGATTAAATTGGAAATCTGTTACCCGAACAAAAATACTTTGTATTTAATACCTATTAAAAATACCTTTGGACTCTAAACAGAAGGTCAATTTGCAAAACATAATTGAACCCAACGTTAACCGCAAACCTTTAAATAATTGTCAATTAACGTATTCCGTTCACTTCTAATCGTTAACCCTTTACTTACCTTTTTCCTGGCCTGGCGTGTTATTCTTCTGTTCGCTGTTTCGTCGCCGATATCAACTGGCTATCATAAGTTGGTCCGCGTGCCCGAAATAATTACGCAGCGGTAGAGCTCGTTTAAGTTGAAATGACCCTCGCTCTTACATCAAAAAATCATTAAATCGTAATGTAAATTACAGTAATGGGGCCATTTCAGATCAGGCCATCTCTGCTGACTGCGTCTTAAGTCAGTGATAGTTATTGTAGATTCTGATTTGAAATAATTGTCCACGGATCTTAAAATTAATAGTCTTGTAAAGATCTTATTAGTTTAAGTGTAAAAATATAGTGTATCTTTATAGCAAGCAGTGTTATTGAAAATGGGCCACGCTACCCTACGACCTACGACTTTAGCAAATTGACATTGGAATGAATTGCAAATGACCAATTCGTAAATAACTATCGCAGCGCGCTGCGTACCTACCTCTAGTTGTCACGGGCTCGCGGATCAAGTTGTGATTGCGGGCGAGTTCATCAACGGTTTCTCAAGAGAACAACACCCCAGGACGGTTCACCTGCCCCCGGACCATGCGTGGGCCCCGTAAAAGCATTCCCTTTTCAGTCCCACGAATAATTTGACAGTTAATTTTATAATTCATCCTTTTCGAACCATTTTCCGAGATTAATAATTTATATGACGACCCCGATTCGTTCTGGTTAAGAGATAATTAATTATTTGCGATGTTCAAGCAATCCTGTGAGGACATATTTTATTCGTGCCTCAATTAAAAGGCCAATTATACTGTAGACTTCTCCCCCAATAATTTGGTCATTGTTGAAGTTACAATAGGATTTAAAAGTAACTATTATGCTAATTGTGGTTTTGTTTTGTTGCTCTGAAGTGGGTGTGGAAGAGGTGTGAGGTGAATGCGCGCGTCGATTGTTTGCAATAATATTTTGACAGGGAAATGATAGTGCGTTGGATTAGCGTTGATTCGGCACGCGCCGCTCTTCGAGTAGCATTCGAATGGTTAACTTATCCATTGGAGACACGTGGCGAGGGATTTTTGGGGGCGTGTTTGCCGTTTTTTGATTGACTTTTTTGTAATAATGTATTGCTGCATTTTTTGAAGCTTATTTTATTTGAAGCGGTTGTGTTTTTATTTAGAATCGTCGTCGTAAGCTTTGAATCGTAGGCTATGTATAAGGGCTCCGTTAGCACCATTTGGTCCAGAAACATAAAAATGTGTAACCTTAACAGTAAACCACTGACTTTTAAGTTATGATTCATGTGATGTGTAGAGTGGCCTCATCACGTAATGATATAATAAAGCCACCACATTGAAGGAGAGTGCTAGATAGTGGAAACAGTTTAATAATGACTAATTTTTTTTTGTTTTTAACCGGTAATAAATAACGCGATCTTTAAAGATAAACGTAAAATTCTTTACTCTCGCTCAAATAATTAAATACAAAATAACTGCTTCCTTTAAAAGATTTTGAGGCAAAATGTCACCAAATACTATCCGAAACAAGTATACCTAAGCTTTAAAACACTTACATTAATTATTAACGAGATTGCGACTAAAAGGTGGTTTCTAGATATCAGTACCTAACTCATTTTATCATCATACCTCGTAAATCTCGAGCCGAATGTTTGCTCCGGTGTTTTCGTTCCGGTGTTTCATATGAATACAGTCGCGGAGAGAAGTGTAGTAAGTACTGTTTATTTATTATTATTTGAAAGAGAAAGAAAGAAAAACATTTATTCGTGACAAATATCAACAAAGGACAGAAAAAATACACACAGAAAGATTGTAGTCACGAAATGGTCCCAACTCAGCGTAATGCCGGCATTAAAGTCGGCACTGGTCTTCCGTTGGAACCATTCGGTAATGTAACATGGCATTTTAATAGTATTGTTGTGCTAAAGAAGAGATAACCGTAACCGTAAGGATAAATCTTGTTATTTCATAGTTTATTCTTTTATTTAGACAAAATAAATACCTGAGAAGAAGCTAATTTTTTTCGCTACGGCGAAGCAAAAAGAAGATTTATAATTTTAGCAGTCTATGTTATTAGTATGTTAGGATGTTCATCTGTTTTCTTGTAATTCCTAATTCCCCAGATTATTTAAAGTACATATTAAACTTTAGTTTACTAAGTAAAACGACTTTATTTACCGTAAAACATTCAACTACACACCTCAATAGTTTACAAACGCTACGTAAACTAAAGTTATAATATAGGTACAACATAAGTTTAACCTTTGATGCGTAAATCAACTTTAGGTTAAAAGAGGAACTGTTAATTGGTTGGTAACAGCATTTGTATTGGCTTCGTTTTCTTTGCTGTATTAGTAGATAGCGCCTAGTGGTGGTTCTAGTGAACATGAAGTAGTAAAGTAAAGTAAAAGAAAAATTACCATAATAAGTTTAGTACATATATCACATCACACTTAAAAAATATTATAAATGCGAAAGTTTGTATGAGTGTGTGTTTGTTGCTCCTTCTCGTTGTAGATAACAGCTGGACGGAATGCAAATAACTTATAGTCTGGATTAACACATAGGCACATTTTATCTTAACAGCAGACATTGTTCCTATGGGCATGGATTACTCATTCAACGTGGAAGAAGTCAGAGTCAGAAGGTAGTCTACTTTAATAACCACTGACCCCACACTACGCTAGGCCTGTCGTTCGCATCTTCCACATCCTCGTCCTAATGCGTTGGTAATGGTTAAGTTACGGACTGGCAAATCAATTTATGATGGCACACTTTGCAGGTTCACAAACATTTAAGTCTAGAACCATTATTAGAAAAGGTCTTTGATATAAAATTATCGACATAAAACAACTTTTCCCGAGACTTTGTTCCGAGTAAACAAAACGTCCACTTAACCCGTCGCCTGTACCGCTGCGACGTCAAACGAACGCGCGGCAAACTTAAAAGCTCACCAATTACGGGCTAAAAGCACCTTCGGGCCCTGCGCGGTTTCCTTCCTTCATCAATGTTGTACATCGCTCTTCGCTGTTAAAAAGTTTCTGCGAGAAAAATACGGCGAAGTTCCACCGGAGATAGCTTATGTTTGTCTTTCAAGGTTGGAGACGATTTAATTATTGAACGTTAAGCTTTTGTTTTTTAACGGTTTTTGTTATAGTATCATTATTATTTTTAAGCCACTATAGAGTTCTAGCTTTGTTTTATTGTCATGTCAATCTCATGAAGACTAGTTATAGCGCCAACAAATCAACTTGGGGTCAATTTTGTATAAAATTATCAAGCACGATCCGTGGCAAAAATTGGTTTATGCCACCGATATCGTGTTAGCGAATTTGCTTAATTTCTAGCCTTTTCTACAGATTACATTACGAATTCATAAGCCTACAAAACCCGAAGCAGGTAATCTGAATTTAAAAACCCCGAAACGGATCTCTAAGTATAATATCCTCCATCGCCCCCCTCTAAAGGTATTTTGCTGTCATAAAATGCTTGTTCCATGCGGTGAGTGCAAGCATTCGTTTTTCATGGCAGGTAAGTAGCGTGGTGTTTGCCAGCATTTTCCAAGATTAAATGAGTGGGGAAAGAGGTTTTTTCAAGTTTTTTTTTCGCGGTTAACAACCGCTTTGCTGCCTTTGCTGGCTTTAGATATATGTACTTGTGCTGGTTAATTTAGTAATAGCAAATGTTTCATATACCGTACAGGTATAGTATTTAGTATTCATTGGCAAGTTAGATAGGCTAAGAGCGATGTCAATTTAGAAGTAATTGGTTAGGTACATGTTAATTACTTGATTCCATAATTCAATATTGTGTCATCCATCAATATTGTCATGTTAGACGTATTTCCTTCCATCCATCTTATTTTGAAAAAATCACCTTATTGTCCGGTTGGTTCAAATTGGAATATCTAAGGGTCACTTGCATGAAAAAGTTAAATCGAGATTTAGTCTTAAGTACAGTTTAGTTGTGTCAAAATGTATGATTGTCAAAACTGTCAGTTATTAATCTAGATTTAAGACTAAACAATATTTTTTTTGCTGCAAGTAGCCCTAAGACATTTATGTCGGATTTCACCAACCACTTAACAGACGATTAGAGTGTTAACGGCTGTCAAAATGTATGAACTAACAGTCGATTAACATTTAACACCGTATGGTGAAATTGGTACTTAGCTTATAAGCTAAGAGTAAATAGTAATTTTTAGAACCTGATTAATGTTATTTTACTCTTGGTTAGTCAAATCAAACCACAATCGGACTAATCGTATACCGCGCCAATGGTGCACGAAACTAAGTAAAAACCCAATACAAAGTGTAAAAAATACCTAAATACCTGTTATAGTTAACTTTTGTCTATTGTTAACTACTTATAAAAAAATATTTGACCAATTAATGAATTGTTAAATATGTATTGCAAATAAGCGTCAAAGAAAATTACCACACTAAATAGTTTTGAGGACGCGGTTAGCCTAGTTGGAAGTGACTCTGCCTGCAAAGCTAGCAGTATTGGCAAATATTTGTACTTATGATGAGCGCGAGTATTTGTTCCTGAGTCATTGATGTTTTCTATATATTTAAGTATGTATTTCTCTATAAAAGTATGTATATCGTTGCCCACCTTATGTGTATCGTTACCCGTAGTACAAGCCTAGAACTTCGTTTGGGACTAGGTCAATTTGTGTGAGGTTGTCCCTGATATTTATTTATTTAATTGGGCATTTGCCATATTTGCGTGGTACATCGAGACTTGTACAACGTGTTACAAAATAACCCGTAAAAAATCAAAGCCAAAATAATGCAACCCTAGTAAACTCAATAATCTCATACTCATGCTAAGGTTTTCATACATTGTCAATGGACTCTTTACAAGGGACCATTTAAACCCTTTTCTGCTTTACGGGTATTTTTGTAACTCCCTGTATATTTATCCATTTCGATTAACAAAAAACATCCAAATCGCATCGTATTAGCTGAAGTCGGGCGTCAACATAATAAAAACACAGTCGAACAAGATAAAATTACAGACGTTCTTCATGCTGAAAATACATTATTTACCCAAATAAGTACTAAAAAGTTAGACTTTCTAAACTAAGCGTGTCTAAACTTTACCATTAAGGGCTATTATATCTAACACATTTTCATCCTACGATGTTTTTCAACTAAAAGAAAGCGAATCTGAGAGCCACAAGCAAACCTTAATAACTTTTCCGACATGAAAGTTTAAAAGTGATCTGACTCCCATCTCCCTATTCCGTGTCGGGGGAGGGGGGGTTGCCAGGCAACGCCTCCCCCTTCGCCCTACGCCGCAAATCTCCGTTTGATACGGAAAACCGAAAATTTATTGTTTCTAACACAGATTTTTGTCGGCCATGAAAATTTAGAGAATGGTGATGGGGCAATATTTGAATTTTTATTTTACTGATCGAATGTGAAGTTGAATAAATTTTTATAGGTACATAATTTTTGCTCTGAAGTGCCTGTTTTGCACGATAAGCGTAAAGTACCTGTAAAAACCTCTCTAGTAAGCAATGAACATTATGAAGAAACCTCATTATGTCCATCATCACAACCGAAAGAAGTCCACTAACAAACATGGCCTCCATGAAGTGATTTCCCATGATATGCCCGTGTCACCGAATCTATATTTATAATTATATTGATTACACGTATTATAATGCTTTTATAAAACAACATTTCGCCTTCTTCTTTATAAAATACTTCTATACATTTCCTTTTTATACACACATGGTCCTTCGAACCGGATATAATCACTTTTAAACGTATCTAATTCGCCGTTATTTGTAACAGACGTAACAAAAAGATAAGGCTGAAGGGAAGGCAATTAGAATGCAAATGTAAGAAAACGACCATTAGAGCCTTCAGCACGCAGTACGCAGCCCCGACCGTATTGATCATGCGAACCCCACACGGTTACATACGCCCGTCTCTTTTTAACTCCCTCACAACAGATCACTATTAAACATAAATATTTTCTTTTCCAAAAAGTTTCATATACCAACCCTTTTCAAACTAAACAACACCTTATCTTAGTAAAACAAAACTCAATTTAACACATTTTCCAATGTTACTTACGACATTTTAACTGTATTTAAATATCGTTGTTGTGCTAGCAAATTCCGTATCTCCCCTTAAAGGAATAAAGATCTATTTCACGTTTGAGACATTACAAAATGAATCCTATCAGTAAGTTTGAGAGGTGATTGTTGGAAGAGTGCGAGCCGTCCCGACGAGCTCTGGTTTAAGTTGTTGACAAGTTTGAGAGCGTACATAAAGGAGGTAACTGGTTATGTAAAATAAGTTTTTAGAAGATCTTGTAGCTGTAAATTTTAAAGATATTACAACTATAAATTAGATTTAATTCATACAAGGAATTTAGGCGTTTATGTGAATCGTACACCAAATGAGCATTTAGAAATTATAAAGGGATTCACACGCATCGTTTTGGACACATAATACTCGTAACACAATTATGGAAACTAATAAAATATTTATGACGTATAAGAATGCGACGAAACGGACGAAAACAGAAAATACTTTTCGGCAGTTTAAATTCTGTTTACTTAGGTACATCCTACAAGATTTTACTACTTTAATTGTAATTTATAATTTTAAAGATTTTTACCTTTAAAATTATATTACAATTACAAACAAATAAAAGAGCAAATTCCTTATATCTCCAAAACAACAAAATATGATAATATCAAATGGGGAGCTAAAATACAGGGTGTCCCGCAATAAACTACATGTGATTTTATCACATTTTATTTAATTTTGCATAGAGTTTACAATAAGTAATTAAAAAAATAAAACTTAATACATTTTTTATTTTTTTCCGTGATAAAATCACATGTCGTTTCACCCTTATTCGTTTGTGCACTTTATCGCGGGACACCATGTACCTATAAATATAATCAAAGAACATTTCAAAAGATAGAGGGCCGTATTAATAAGCTCATCTCAACTCTGATCCCCGTCACAAGATGCGTCAAAAATGACAGTTTTCTATGGATTGACGTTAAATTTGACGTATCTTGAGACGTGGATCACAGTTCAGATGAGTTTATTAATACCGCCCTAAGGCTATGGTCTCCTATTTAACGCTATACGCGGCGTCTGACGTTAGCGTCAACGATTCAATACGTACTGCGTTGTGCGTTGCGTTCAGACGTCGATTGGAAGTATTGAAACGTTGACGCTAACGTCAGACGCCGCGTATAGCGTAAAATAGGAGACCATAGCCTAAAATTAGTGGTTTTTGAAGATAATCTCTTGTGTTGGTAGTAACAGCGACGGAACTTCGTTCGATATGCTCTCGTCCGGTGTTTTCGTAAGTATTCCTCCAAGATTCTAGCTTCTAATAAGCACACACTTCCAATAAGTCAGTCAGTCAATTTACCTTTACGTAGCATGTTTTATCTGACGTGAAGTATTCACTCCTTTTTGGGGTTCCGCAGTCAACAAATTTTAAATAGAAAACTTGCTAATACTTGTGTTCGTTGGAAATAGTTATAATTATAATACAGAACTAAAGCGATTTAGTTATGCTTCTTGAATATAAATGTATGCTGTGAAAATCAAAACATGTTAACATTTAATATTCACCCACGTGCAGACAGCTAATCACCCGATAACTTTCGCGTGCGTCAAAATATCTATCGTATCTAGTCTAGTTAACTTGTTTTCGAGTACCTACCTATGAATTCTAGACACGTTATTTTAGGAACTTTATCATTAATCAATCGTCGTTCAATACTTACTCGCGTTCAGAAAATATTCTAGCGGTTTTTTTATTTAAATTTATCATACCACTAATTTATTGACTGCTGTTTTTAATTGAATTGTTATCAACGGCCAATAACAATCACAGTAATTCACATTCTACCCCTTTCAGACCCGGCCAATACGATCGTGAGTTGTTCAAATTTAAAAATGGATTTTATTAACCAATCAATAAAATTCAATATTATCTATCACTTGATACTAAGCTGGGTTTGAAAGGGCTAAGCTGACATCTCCGTTGGGATGTTAACTGGAATGGCGATTCTGTAGCCACCTTGTGTCCTTAGAATTCATCGTTAAATACCATAATATTGTATTGTCATCGTCCTGATATGCGAATCAAATATCTCAAGACCCTAGGGTACGGTTTCGAACCCAAAGGGACCCCATTAGTAAGGCTGCCTTTCCATTGAGGCGGAGACGAGCGGAGCGGTGCGAAAAGGACTAATCACCTTGTACAGTAGGTACCCACACTAATGCATAACACACAGAAACTAGAGAAATCTGATTGGTCCTTTTCGCACCGCTCCACTCGTCTCCACCTCAATGGAAAGGCAGCCTAAGCCTACACTGCAGCGCTGTCTATCCGTCTCTCCTAACTTTAAGGAGCTATATCTTCACATACTGTTTGTTATCCCTAAAACTAAATAAATAAATAAATTGTAATATATGTAGGAGCCAGTAATTTTTTTTTTACAAAATACGTATGTAATGTATATTTCCTAACTAATAAGGGAGGAACGTTTACGAGAAACGTGTTGAGAACGAGACAAGCATCAAAATTAGTGTGATCCTATAATCAAACCTTAAAGAAATACCACCAATAATTAAAACTGGACAAATGTGAGTCAGGCTCGCGCGGTAACGGTTACAGGCCTTATCCAATTACTTAATGTAGTTAATACATAACTGAACGTATAAATTGAAATATTATAATATTGTGTGACGGTAGTCCGAGTCGCATTTGAACGGTTTTCCTTTCTACTACCTTTATCTCCAGTTTGCTCCTTTTGAAGCTCGTAACGCCATCTATGACGGGGCGAAGAAAATAAAATCACCTTAAGATGCCATGCGCATAACGAACCAAGCAATCATAGCCGCTCTTGTGTGGTCGTAGTGTTTCAATTCGTTTGCGACACTCGCGCATGCGCCTTGCAATTGATTTCTTGTCACCCCTAAGTTGACAGATGTGTGTTGTGGAAATCTATTTACGGGTTTTTGGAGGAAAACAAATAATAAATGAAGACTGAAGGTAAATTAACTATTTACTGTGTGAATTATTCCACTATTATGTGTGTCCGTCTCATTGTTTAATATTATCCTTAAATTCTGGTCCTCTGTACTCGGTACTGCAGTAATGAAACGATGAAACAATTTATTTGCATCTGTACTTCCGGTAACATTAATATTGACGTCGTTGAGGCAAGATTTAATAGCTGTCTATTATGTGTTTGTTTATATTTTATTTGTTCATCACTGAACTATCACTAAGAAAAAAGTAATCTAACAATAAATAATTGTTTAGAAAACCGACAACATAAATTTTTAGGTTAGGTATCCAATGCTTAAGACTTGGAGCAATTGTATTTGCGTCAATTTCATAATTATTTTTTTAATATATCGGATGTGGAGTGTATCTTAAGGTTTATTAGTTATTCATGGACATGTTCTAAGCGAAATTATAAGTTGTCGTTTTGTATAATATAAATTCTTATCGCTTTGTTTCCTTTCTTCACAAATTATCAAGATAAAACAGTGATATAGAAGCCGACGATTTGCAATATATTACTTAGTATTGAATATAGGGCACTGCTAGTCATACCTAATCAAAGCATTTTTTTATACGTTGATAACCTTATATGTATTTGGTGAGGGATAAAGGAATTTTTGACCCGTAAGAGCATTGTGATCGGGTTTAGGGTGTTATCGCGATAACACGGTGGACCGCCGAGTGACGAGGCCCCCTGTTGGGGTCCGTACCTTACATCATACGTAGGACACACAGTTGATACGTTAGGACAACTTCTTTTTCCGACTAAAAAGTTCACTTACCAATAATTATTCACTTTCACCAAGCTATTGAACAGTTCGCGGACGATAAAGTTGTAGCATTGCCAAGTTCCACTGTATACTATAATTTGTTACTATGTTTGCATTGCTAATATATTTTTTGTTGCTGTTTAACATCAGTTATAAATACAGATTTTTAATTTTAATTTTAATACTGCTAAGTTTTTGAATCTCAAGCACAAAACGTTTCCCATCTACAAGTGCATGAATCAAATAAAAAAATCAATAATAAATCTGCTCTTCGAAGTCTTACCTTACTGTTTCAGCAAATTTCTTATTGTGTTTATCCAAATCTATGATTCAACGTTTATGCACGAGCGTGAAACAAGTATCCATCATCATTCATCAGCATCACACAAATGATCATGTTGGTTATTTTAGAAGTGATGTGGTTTTGTTTTCTTGACACCCCTGTGTCAGCGGCGGTCCGCTTGTGACAGACACTCCGACATATGGACCGCGCACTTGTCGACGCAGGCGCATAATTTGTCCTCCATTACGATTTTATACAAGCCCTAATAAAGGGTCCGATAAAGGCTCGTCTTTCCACCAACTGTTCCATCTGAGCGAGGGTGGCTACATTTAATTATGCATTTGGACTATTGAAAGTAGTACTTTGTAATGGGTTTTTAGTGGGCGCGAGATGCTGAGCTGTATGTTATTATTATTGAGTCTTATGTCTTTATGGCTGAGATACGCGTCATACTCGTGAACGGGTGCTGTTTGTGGGGTCCGGTCTGTTCACGTCTGCAAGGACTTGTTCAGTTAATTATTCCAGTTATGGCTTTTGACGAAGAGACCTCGTCGTGTTGTTTTCCTAGTAATTACATTTAGTGTAACGTATTTGACCTTACATTTGTAATGTTTTCATTTGTGCTAGTTCTAATAATTAATATTTGTTACTTTATTACCTTGTAATGTAACTTTCTTTTAAGTATTATTGTATTTTATATTGGAAAAAATGACCTTCTGCTGGAGTTTCTTGCGGCGCTTCTTCTCCGCAATGATGGTCTTGTCCGAAGCGCTGGTAGATTCACTCTATATTACTGACGTGTAAAAGAGCCCGTATGTGGCCAATTTACTGAATAAATGGTTCAGCTAAATACCAACTAGCCATACTTGACTCGGTGGAACGCAGAGCTAAGAGACTCATCGGCCACGACTTTCTCGAAAAAGCTAAGCTTCACAGCCTAGCTTACCGACGGAAAGTTGCCTGCTTGTCGGTGTTCTACAGACTGTACTTCGGGGAGTGTGCACAGGAGCTCCACGAGCTAATACCGCCGTCTCCTTTCTACCATCGGACTTCCAGGCGCACTGCGGGATGCCATCCGTACTTGGTTCAAATTCCGCCTTTTCGAACGAAGCGCTTTGCATCATCTTTCATAATGCGTACTGCAAAGGAGTGGAATGCGCTTCCGGCGTCTGTATTTCCGAGTGCATACAATCTGAACCTATTTAAAGCTAGGGTGAATAGGCATCTTCTGGGTGAGCTCGCTACATCGTAGACTGAATCTTCGTCCTCCAAGGGCGGGAGTTGGTCAAGAGCAAACCCATTATCAATAAAAATAAAAATAAAATATTTGAATTTGAATTTGAATTTATCATTAGATATGATAGCTATGTGATATCTAAGGGCATTGGCGGATTAACTTCTTCACTCAAAATAACTGATTCAAATTGCAAGGAATTTAACTTCTATGTACGAACCCACTCGTTTCAAATATTCGTTTAGACCTTGTTAAGATTGTTTACAGTAAGGTAACCTACCCTTTATTTTCGTTCAAAAAATGCAAATACCTATGTATAATGATTAACTCCTAACCATTATGTGGCGCTGACAATAGCGATCAACATTGTAAAAAAGTTTTAACAATAGATACGCAAAATAGGCCAATTTGTCATCGCGTAGCCAAACTAAACATTAATTTGACGTATTTGCCGATGACAAATGCATTGGGCTAGTACTTGTGAAATGAAGTGTGAATATTGCATCCCGACGGGGTGTAGTGGCCCCCGGGTTTAGCGCCCCGCACTGCGGGGCACAGCGCGGGGCCCGGCCAGCTGTGCCCACCCTTGCCGCGAGCACAATGCCGTTCAAATTACAGACAGGTACCATTCAGTGTCGATCTTGTTTTATTGTTTTATTTGCAGAGAATATTGGCGACACGCGCGCGTGTTGTGACCGACTTTCGAGTTGGTTTTGTAACTTTGGGGGTTTCATAATGTAACTCGTAAATGCTACAAATTATGGTCGAAATGTTATAAATCCTACTCGTATCGTTTTCAAGATCCTAGTTTAGACGAATATAATTTGTACTTGTTGTCATAAAAAAATAGTATTTTTTTTCCATTCTTCGCCGTAGATTCTACCGTCTCCTACTTTACGAGTTCCATAACTATTTACTAACTGTCCTAATTTTACTTTACATACAGTTCATAACTTCAATTGTTGAACCAGCATAAAACACTGTCATAATGACAGCTTCAAGTTACGATAAATACATTACGTCAACTACTAATAGCATATTTTTAAAAGTTATTTTAGTAAAAGAAACCAGCCTTTCACAGTTGTAAACAAGACCACAAGTCTCGCTCAACGCTATCCATCTCTTTCTCGCAACACTTCCGTTCTTGGTCCAGCATGGCTAGTGCTCCTGCTGAACGCCGCTGCGCACGCGCTGCGGCGCGGCCCCCACCACCCCCACGGCCAGTCCCCCGTGGACCAGAAGCACCACCACTACCGCCCGCGCGACGCCGACACGCTCACTGCTGATGCGCAGCTTTTACATGACGTCCAGTGAGTGCCATTTCCAACTCTACCTCTTACGTCTTAGATCCATAATAAATATCAGATATCGCAGGACAATCTCATACAAATTGACCTAGTCCCAAACTAAGCTCTAGGGTACTAGATAACCATAAACATAATTATTTAAATATATAGCAATACTGGCGGTCATCCATCACACAAATATTTGCTCATATCAGGATTAGAACCCGGGACCGCTTGTTTCGTAAGCAGGGTCTCTACCAACGAGGATAACCGCGTTGTCGAAAATTAAAAAAATGGACATGTCTTAAGACGGGCATCCCGCTTTAGAGCATTTTTATTAATGGGTGGATTTCAGGGGGTTTCAACCGCCGTCATCACCGTTTTCAATATATTGACGAAATCAATGACACCACCAGCAACTTCTGATATAAACAGAAGCAGAACCGGGGGGTAGTTTATATTAGCATCAGAAGTTGCTGTAGGTGTCATTGATTTCGTCACTATATTGAAAACGGTGATGACGGCGGTTGAAATGGCCGGTAATCCACCCTAATACGGCCCTCCTCCTCTACTGGACAAGCTTCCTTCTAATTTTCCAACCCATTCTAGGCCAGCAACGTTCCTGCGTTTCTTCGTGTATAATAGGCATAGTGGATTGACTAGGCCTAATAATAACCCTTGTTTTCATAAACGCTCTATAAACCTGTATCAGCATGGCTACGAGTAGTACATACATCTTGTATTCTCGCTTGTCGCTCGATGCGTCACTATCGTACGTAACAGACTATTATATCACAGTATAAATATAGCTAAAGCAGTAAAAAAACTACGAACAAACGTTCAAACGTCGCACTCACACAGACGCACGTCATCGTTCGTTTAATAGATTGGGAACGACCTGACAAGCCATTCCAATTCTTCTTTCTCCTTCTAGGCACATAGAAGAGGACTCCAAGGTCCTGACCGCGGAAGCCCTCGCCAAGATGTCTCCTGAGGAGCTGGAGTTCCACTACTTCTCCGCTCACGACTTCGACAGGAACTCCAAACTGGATGGACTGGAACTGCTTAAGGTATCTTTATATCACTTGCTTATTGAGTTAAGAAATTGTGAAAACATGTAATATGAAGACGAATGATAATTCGGAAACGGAATGTAGAAAGATTTCATTGATCGAGCGAGCGAAGCGAGCGAAGCGTCTCCGTTTCAGCTCGGGTAAAAAAGTTTTCGTATGTTCGGTTGTTCTCCTCTACAGGTCGCATTTCTCAACCGATTCTCGTGAAATTTTGTGAGCAGGTTCGATATTTGCGGTGTTGGTGAACTGACCGCGACCTATGTCGATGTATGGGGATAACAGCGAGGTCTACAGCTCACAGAGCGACTAGTTAATATTTGTTCGAACGTAAAAACAGTTCAGTCGACTAAAAGTAGTATTTTTTCATTCGTACACCATTTTTATACCATCTAGATGTAATGATCATTTAAAAACTCTTTATTAAATACATGTTTCTAATTTTGACATGCCTAATTATGTTTGAACTTTAAGGTTATATAATTTGTGAAACCATGAGCTTTTCGGTGAAGGAAAACGTCGTGAGGAAACCTGCACACACTTGCAAAGCAATTTGACGGTGTGTGCGAAGTTCCCAATCCGCAACTGGGCCCGCGTGGGAACTATAGCCCAAACCCTCTCATTGTGAGTGGAGTCCTGTGCCCAGCAGTGGGACGTATATAGGCTGGATTATTATTATTTATTATTTAAGGTTATCTATGTGTAGAAAAGACATCAACGTGTCTGAACCTTTCTTATTATTCATAAAATTAGTTTTGAGACTTATATTAAATATCCATACTATACGAAAGTAACTCTGTCTGTCTGACTGTCTGTTATCTCTTCACGCCTAAACCGCTGAACCGATTTAGATGATATTCGGTATGGAGATAGTTTGAGTCCCGGGGAAGGACACAGGATAGTTTTTGTCTCGGAATTTTTTATAGTTCTCGTAGGATACCTACACGATTAACGACTTCTACGTGGACGGAGTCACGGGCACAATCTAGTTTTTTTTTAATAAAAACGGGGGTTATTTTTTTCGATGAGTAAGGGTCCCGATTTAAAACAAATTTCATTTGATTTCAGGCGGTTTATCATACGATGGAGCACGAAGACCCCGACCCTGACGCCGAGTCTTCTATAGAACCGGAATCCAATGAGCTGGAGTCTTATATTGGTAAGTTACCATTATTGTCGAAGCACAGCCTGTAGGGAACTGACATTCTAATCTACGGCAAACGTATTACGAACATGAAAAACGAGCCAATTCAGTCACTGGATGTTTGTGTGATGAGTGCTAATATTATTTCTGAGTAGGGCTTGCAGTCCCGGGGTTTGCATTGTCGTAAGGGACACTCCTGAAAGTCACGAAAGTCCCGATTCCCGGCCTATACATTGGTTCACGGGACTGAGTATTGAAGGTTTTCTTGGTATGCGAACATTTATTTATCTTTATAAGATTATGTAAGTATGTATGTAAACTCTACAATGACATCGTAAAATAATAATAAGATTATAAGTATGTCTAGTACAGTTCGCCATCAAATATATCTGTACATATCAGAGTGGTCAAAAATATCTAAACATGTACTCTAACGCCTTGACAATAGAGTCGTGTTCAGATATTTATGAGCACCTTGTTTGCTGCAATATATATGATGGCGACTGTACCCATAGAACAAGCCTTGTCAAATTGTGTTAGATAGTCATCCAATCCAATTTTTGATGTTTATTTTTAATCGTCTCTTCTTTGTACGGTACGGAAGAGATCGCTATTTACTGATAAGACCGCCCGTTGACTCACTATTTCCTGTCCTTGCTGTAATGAGGTGTTCAATAAAATATTGTATTGTATATTGTAGGTATATAATTAATGTCATCGGAACTAGTCCTAATTTCTCTCTGTCCCAGCTCTAGTCGACCGTACGCTCCAGACGGACGATACGGACGACGACGGGTTCGTGTCGTACGCGGAGTACCGCGCCGCCCGCGCCGCCAACCCCTCCGAGCGGACTCCGAGAGTACTGGCTGCTGACACACCCCCGTAGTAGTAAGAGTACCGAGTACTAGCAGCTAATACACCAGCATATAGTAGTAAGAGCCGTGAACTAGGTATGTAAGTACTTAGCATACTATAGGTAAGTACTTACATACCTAGTTCACGGCTAACCATAGTTAAACGCGCTATTTTGTGTGAGTGTTTTTCTTTTTACATACTTAAGTTAATCAGTTTTATTTTAAATTGCAATTATTATTTGTCATCTAGTCTTAACAATTACTGAGATCGAGGCTTTTTGACTAACATTCAATTGTCAGATTTTTTTTGACATGCTATTCGTATTTTCGCCCTTTTTAATGTTTCTGGACCAAAAGACATCAACGGACATAAAGTTCAACGTTTTTGCTAAAAAAAAACAAAGTCATTCCTATGCAAAATAGATCAAGTTAGTTTCTCAAAATGATATATTTTAAAATATGTTTCAATAAAATGGTAATAGGTAACATTTTTTGGGATATTTTGGGATATTACCCAGTATAATGTGTTTAGTAAGCATATTTATTTAAAGATGCTGCATGTCAGTCGTAAATAGACCTATAACTCGAGAAAAAAATAGTAGATGCACAACTGCAGAGGCTGTTCAGTGCATGGACCGGAAAACCCCTTCATTTGATTAACCCTATCGATAGGGTAACCTATCATTTGGTTACCCAATCGATGTGGTTACCCTATGATTGTATTTACTTAACGTTAGGGGAACCCCGTTGAACTAGTTAACCACTTAGCATTAGCTGGGTATTACCCTATTGATGGCCTCTCTCTTTTTTACGCATTCGGGCGATCTCTGTCTAGCCGCTACCCATTCAATTGTTAGGTAGTGCACATTAGTGCACTCTTATTAAACTTATTAACTTACTAAAGTTCGATTTATTAAAGTCGAAACACTTGCGCATAGAGATTAAAACCGTACGATTCAGTTTAAAAAGGGTAACAGATGATAGGGTATTGGGACTGGGTTAGCGCTTAGTCGAATTAACTGTATCGTTTGTTGCCCTTTCATTGGACTAAGTCGACGATAGGCTTAGCGTATCCTTGGGGTTTGTAAAAACAAGTCTATCAAATACCCTATCGAAAACTCCTTTAATGGTAAGCGGTTCCGGTCCCTGGTTCAGTGTCGATGCAATCGGTAAACCGTTAGAAATGACAATAAATGTAATTAGATTTTATACTTTTATTACCTAATTAGATACAACATGTAGAATACTAGCTAATGAATATTATCTTGGTCATTTTTATGTAATACTTAATATGTTAATTTTTATGTAATATTTAACTATAAGACGTAAGTACGTAGGCGATAGTGTAGGCATTTGCAATAAATGAGAGTCGTATCAATGTTTTAATTTCTTTTATCGGGATTACATTAAAGAACTTACTGCAGTAATTATGTACATGACTAAACTGTCTTATATATATATATGAATATTATAAGTTGAGTCTTCTTCGAAATAATACTTATAAGCTCTCGGCTTCTTCTGCCCCTCTACAATTGCAATTTCCAACAACTTTTGAGTAAAGTCGAGGCTTTAAGACGTTTATTTAGAGCACCTAAACGAGTATTAATAAAGCGATTAAAAAAATCTACAATATAAACAAAACCATAAAACCAACATTCAATCTTAAAATAAATACTTATCATGGCGTATATGCGCCCCCTACAATGTCTTCTTATTTAATTTATTGTCATCATAATTATCATCATTATCAGCCGCAAGACGTCCGCTGCTGGACAAAGGCCTTCCCCAAGGTTTTCCACAACGATCGGTCCTCTGCTGCTGTCATCCAGCGGTTTCCCGCGATCTTTATCAGATCGTCGGTCCACCTTGTGGAAGGCCTACCGACACTTCGTCTTCCGGTTCGCGGTCGCCACTCTAGAACCTTTCCGCTCCAACTTACAATCCAATTTATTGTACTTTACTATAATAAGTAAGTAAGACTAAAAATTACATGTTATTGTAAATTATTACATATATTTTCTACTCCATCCTATATAAAGTCTATAAAAGTGGTGCTATTCCCCACATTGGTACCGAGTGTCGCAGTCCATGCCCCCCTGCCCCCACTCGGAGGCCTGCTTGATGCCCTTTGATACCTCCTCGTACGACTCCAATGCCACGCTGTTCCTGAATGTCAAAATAGTAATGATTATTATGGAGTTTTGAGTTATAAGCTATTGTTTAATACTACTTAAATGCGGTATATTACCCAAAACAAAACCAAATGCGGCTAGGCCGGTCTGGTCTGATCGTGACCACGGTCGTTGCAATACTATTGACACCTCGACGTTAAAATTTAACCGACAATTATTTAACGGTCAAATCTCAACCTTGTATCAATAGATAAAATTTCATTTTATTTCTAAATAAATCGTCGCTTGACTCGTTATTCCATAACGCTGTCCAAATAATGTCGATTACAAATATTCTTGTACGTACAGTAAGTATTTAGTACGTAAGTCACCACATGAAGTTTCGGTTTAATTAAATACTCAAGAACTACCCCTGGGATGGGGCTCCATAAGGAAATATTGAGAGTCGGTTACTGGGTATGTACCTATGGTATGTACCTTCATTATATTCGGTCACTTTCTTGCCTTTCATTATAATATTTTGACCAAAACAATGTACTCAATAGTGAACCTACCCTTGCAGTAACCTAGCCCCCTGCAGCAGTATTTCAGCTCCTGAAGAGTACAGCGCTGTCTCCTGTGGCTTCTGGCAGGAGAGGCGGTACAGACAGCTGAAGTCCTGGCTCTGCTGACCAGCCAGGTAGCTCAGGTACAGGAGGATCTCGTCTTCGGTGATGTAAGACGCGTTCTTGTTCTCTGTGCAATAATGATAGTAGGTTATTTGAGTACAAATTTGTCAGTTACTTGTAAGACATGTGTAAAAACTAGAAAACTAAAAACCAGTTGTAATAAATGGTGTAGGTAGTTTTACTCGAGATAATATTTATCATTTTTAAGATCGCGGAAAACTGATGTATGCGAGTTTGCGAGTAGAGTATCACAAAAGCAAAGTACCACCAACACCACAAGCACAAAGCACCTTTTTTTAATTACGGTTAAAATAAACATACTTAATACAATAGAAAATCTTTTCCAAAATTAAATAACTTTGTTACATTTTAAATTAAATTTTAGCACTTTTGGGTGTGGTAACGTGATGGTCAATTAACCATAGGCACTGCTTATCGTCTACCGCCCTTGAAAGTGTTAGGTCCGTTGATTATTCGTGAATTCTCTAGACAAATATCAAAACAAAAGACGAAGCCATTCCTCATTGGGAGCTTTACAAAAACTACCAACTACTATTTAACGCGTGCGCCGTGACAATAGTAAATAAACTGGACAATAAACGGCCAGCCCAACAAAGGAGACGGCGGCCACTGGTCACCGGGCCTCCCGGATAACCCCCCGATGGGATTACGGTTGGGACACGGCAAACGCATCAACGGGTTGTGTTCATCCTACTTAACTAAACGGACTTATGTTACAGGGTGGAATGAAAAGGACACAGTCATAAAGATTTAGACTTGTGAAATTTTATTAATTTTAGTATCTATAGATAGGTACTGTACCTACTAAATAATTAATTGATTGTTATAAATAAATGGAGATTAAGATGGAGGCATTGAAATAGGTACTGCTACTGCATGTTATCGTTGTCACATTTAACGATCAAATTAGCGCTCAAGGGAGATACTGCCGTGCTAAGCCAAAAAGGCTTATAGGCGTTGTCGTTAAAACGCATATAAACCTTTTTGGCTTAGCACGGCAGGATAAAAAAACGAAATGATGTATTTTTTTATATGACTTATCTTTTAAGCATTAAGTTACAAAAGTTCTGTGCACTACTGAAGTTTTTGTAACTTTTTTCCACCCTGTATTACAACTTGCACTCCTGTACGACCTTTTCGATATTCTTGTGTTAGTAAGTGGTCAGACGCCTGTAACTACTTATTTTAATCCGAAAAGACGCATGTGCCATAGAAATGCTGCGGTAGGTAAGTGCAAACCTTATTACGAGCGTGAAAGGGTCGACTCTACTTCCTTTTTGGTCTAAGAGGGCTACTGTCCAATAAAGGCAGATGGTGATTAGGAGACTAATCGATTGTCAATCGGTCATTATTGGTGATGTCCATTTTGCGGAAGCGTGCCGGGGCTTAGTGAAATGGATTTAAAATACGGGCTGTTGCTTGTTTGTTGTAGTTTTTCTTAGTCACAAAAACCAACACCCTTTTCAATGGCACAGCTTTCGAAAGTTTGAAGGCGATTAATGTGTATTTTGAAGTTTCCGACCGCTTGGTTCATTTTAAGAGCTTAAACTAAAATTTTTCATCTTTACGGTATTGAGCAGGACATTGGCTATTAAATTAATTAATTTCGCGAGTTCCCGATATTTTGACGATGTTGTACATTATCGTGTTAATCATTGGTAATTAATTATCCTTAGGGACTGTTTCACAATCAACTCGAATGTCTATTTTCAAGTGTAAGAAAGCGCAAGGGCTAAATTTATTTGACAGATATGCTTGACGATTGTAAAACAGACGGTTAGTGTTATGAATAAATACCGCGATAGTTTAAATCATGTAGGCTAACCGTGTTGCCAAAAGTGGAAAAGTTATCGACCTTACCGTCAAGACTCCTGCCGTAGTGGTGACCTCCCTTCCAGGTGCCAGCCCCAAAGTACCCGGCAGCCAGGATCAGGGACTTCAGCACGATCAGAATCACCAGGTTGGTCAGGTTGAGGCTGAGGACCTGCGTAAGACGCACAAAATATTTGTTAGTCAAAACAACTGGGATATACAAATGTAGTGCAAAATGATTTTCCTTCGTACTTTATCGGAAAAGTTCGTATTTATCGTGCTCTCTTAATTAACTTCAGTACCCATCTTACAGCCGTAGGGGTAAGTCGCATCAACAGACGAATACATATATAGAGTGGCTAACACGCAATTCAAATATTTGCTATAGTTTTGATTATATTCACAGTTTAATTATAAAAAAGTTGCATTACCATGCCGAAACCTCGAAAACGGTTATTTTGCTGCATTTTATTTTAAAGTAAGGAGAGTATTTCGTTTACGAATGACAATAAAAGTACTACTTACCTATGAGTATATTTCTAAGTTTCTTAAAATGGTTATAACATCTCTATATTATACAGTACAATATGCTGTCATTTTTCATTTTGACGAACAATAAAGCAATAACCAATAAATAAAACAATAAAGTTCCATATTAATGGATATGAAAAAGTCACTCAATTAATACAATCATTGATTGACAGTTCGGGTGCCATCGTATTCCGATTGAGATCCGAGTTTTCCCGAAGGAAAAGCATTTTGCACTACATCTGTAAGCGGTTTATACAATGCGGTAGAATAAGTTTAAAAATCCGGCCAAGTGCGAGTTGGACTTGCACACGAAGGGTTCCGTACTATCGTACAAGACAAGAGACATAGCGATTGTTGAAGTCACACCGAAAAACACCGAATTAAATCACGTTTCATGTATGCCCCCTTTAATTAAAAATGGGAAAGATACTGCCTGACAGACTGTGTTATTTGGTATTTATATAAAACTGCTTATAGCAAAAACTAAAGCCTGTAACACTAATGGAGTAAAGATCAACCCTACGATACAGGTACCTCGCACTTCAAAAACCGTTCAGACTACAGGAGGCGTCAGGAGGTCACTAAGACTCCCACGAGCATACGTACATAGCTCCTGATTCATAAGTAAAATATAATTTACTAGCGACCCGCCCTCGCTTTGCTCCGGGTACTATTATATAGATACATAAACCTTCCGTAAAAAATATCTAATTGATGACGAAAACCGCATCAAAATCCGTTGCGTGGTTTAGGAGTTAGCGAAAATACAGATACTTAGACGAGGAAAGCAACTTTACGTTATGCTATGTAAGAATGAGGTCTAGCAAGAATCACCATCATGGCCGCGCTCACTTGCCATCGAGCAGTAGTGTTCGCACTGTTGTGTTTCGGTACTCAAGTAAGACAGCTGGTGGAATTACTAGTGTGGCCTTTCTCCTCAGGGTTGGCAACACATTTACAAACTTGAGGTTACATATTATTTCAGAGTAGCTCCCCAAATAGCACAAAAGCTGTATAAAGAGCTTATAAAGCCATTATAACTCTAGTTTCAGCATTTTAAGGCCTGTATAAGCTCTTATACATCGTGTGTGCTACTGGGTCATGGGCCTTCAAGCCTATTTGCCATTAGGTGGCGTGGGCTCAAAATTTAACAATAATTTATATTGTGTTAATCATGATGAAACGACGGAATATAAACCGCTGTTTCAGTCTGATGCTCCATTAAGTTTTTTCACGTAAAAGCTGATTATTATTAAGTTATCTTAGAGGAATTGTGGGTTTTGAGTGCCAATGTGAATCATAGAAGATAAGGTTGCTTTTAAATGTGACGTCATTTTCTAAGAACAACAATGACTCAGTTGGCTAATCACCTTCCATTTCCTCTAGTCATACTCGTATTCACATGTAACTCATTTGACAATTAAAGGGATGTTTTAGATACAAGAGGTTTTTGGAGCTAAATTATACCTTTTCCAGGTAGAGGCTTTATATTGACCACATAGGTTTAATTACAATTTCAACCTTAGTACCTTAACGTTTCAAATCTGAATTATTATTTATTTATCGTATGGCTTACAAATTATACTTATATCATAGCTTAAATTTACACTTCCTAAGGTATTCTGCTGCTTCGCTCGTGTGGGTTTTGAATGAATATACGCGAAAAGTTACTTGCTCTGAAATTAACTCCCAATATGTAAATAACTTGAATATGTAAACTTATATTCATATCAAAAGAAGCTACTAGATCAAAACTAACGAAAAAAAAAAAAATTTAATTGCGTTTGTTTTGATCTCGCTCATTAATGGCCTAAAGCAGTTGCAAGACAAACAATGTCTAACATTTATTGTAACTGCATTTGCAATACACCATTATTCATGCATTGCGTGCAAAGTTAAGTAAAGTGCGATACGAACCTGCGATACGCAGTCAAAACCAACCTGACTGCTGCCGGTTGACCTCCCCAGGAAGTCCTTCGCGAGAGCGCTCATCATCTGACCACCAGCGCCACTGAGAAAATTGCCAGCAGAGCTCAGCATCGTCGACCTAGCGTACTGAGCCGTGTCATTAGAATCACTGTCAGATGTGTCTAAAGCGTGTCTTTTGAACGGAAGAGGAGGCTTCTCGCGAGGCAGCAACGCGTTCGTGTCGAACGCTTGCTTCGGGTACATCTTCTTCGCGTACTGGGGAGAGGAATATGCTCCAGAATGTTCTCCCGCTACTAAGACGAGGCTGCATAGAAACACGTAAGCAACAACCATCTCGGATTGGGGTAGGTGCGCGACTGAAGGAACAGGTAGTATTGAGACGGCTCGGACATGCTTTGCTGTTTTATCTCTTCCCGGCCTCTTTTGTTTGTCGCACGCACGATGACATCTGCTAATGGTGCTATTGTTGTTGCTTTTTAGTGGCCGAGTGGGGTTTCTTTACTGGTTTTAGTGCAGTAATAGTAGTTATACGAAATATATTGTGGAGGTTTGGATTATTTATTTATTTTATCTTTATTGCACAAAGACAAAAAAATGAGTAATTGTAAAAGGTGAATTTAATGAAATGAATTAAATGACCTACTACCAGCTGATTATGTGAGGTGACTAAGATAAAACGATGTTATTATAACGGTATGTTAAATAGATGCTTATTAATTATGAAAGTACAAATTTGTAAATACATACATTTTAGCAAGCCATGTTAGACCAGAAAAATATAATGATACTTTATGCAATTGTATGCAACCGCTGTGCAGTGTTAAATCCGCCAACGACAGAGTCTAATTTTTAACTGCCTCACCTGGACTGGAACCATAGCCTCGACCATACATTTGATTACCTACTTTACTAGCCGCTATTACATGCTTACTACGAAGTACGAAGTCTCACAGTCAACTCGGCGGGCTTTCGTATGTTTGTATGTTAGTTCGACGGTAACTTGAATAAGTATCGTTAATCCAATTTTTATAAAATTTGGTAGGAAAGTAGTACAGGTAAATACAACTTTTAAGTTACAAGAGTTAGGGGGAACATCGTGAGCTCTCTATTCGGGAACAGTTTCCCTATTAAAAATATATATTTGAAGACACTCACAGTAGTGTTGCAAATATGTGACGTTCTCAATATAAAGGGACCTTATGGAGTAAGGCAGTTACGCTCTTCTTATTCTTGTATCTATACGAATACTATGGTAACAGTTCTAAAAACGGCGTAACCGCCTGCCTCCATAAGGTCCCTTTATATTGAGAACGTTACAAATAAAAGCAGCGTAACAGAAAGAGGCGACGGCGCAATAGTTGCAGGGCGACGATGACAAACGTGGCGGAACATCTTTGTTTACACCGACATGTCGATTGCTTCCGTAACCGCCGGAATGTGGGGCAGCCGCGGTTTTGGTAACCGTGACATAACAATGCTCCCATGGTGACACCGTTATATTGAAATATAAAAACAAAAGTGTCACGGACAATTTAATTTAACATGTTGGTCAACGGTCAACCGATTTTTACCAATAAGACCTACAATACTTCCAGTTTCTTAATAGCTATTGGCAATCTTCGTTTTTCTTTGACACACGAGTGACAAAATATACTGTCATTTTTGAGTTTCGAGCGCTCGAATTCAAAGTCGAGTAATAGAAAATAATAGCACACGAAAATTTGTCACAATTATTTTCGCATGAACCCATAAATACGTATTTATGAAAGTCCTCACTCGAAAGCTATATTGTGTATATTGACTTAATATATTAAAGATAGCCACCCGAACGTTATTAAGAAGATGGAAGTACGTACTATAGTAGGTATGGTCCTTGCCCGCACACTTTTCCTGGCTTATTACTGACAGATAAAGTTCAAAAAGGCAACAAAAGTACACTCCGCGATATCAATGAGTCCGCAACTTTTTGGTGAAGATAACCTTCGTCAAACAACGAACTAGTGAAGGCCACCAGTGAAAATTTGTACAAAAACATTATTTGTTTGCATCGGGTAAGTACATACAAATGCACGCACCCAAGCCACGAGAAGATGCACGTTAAGTATTAAAAAAAAAAAACAAATGTTCTGAATTTCTAGAATTTAAAATGTCACCAATCTGTGAGGCAGTTTGTTAGAGAACGATGCGCTTTAAAATAAATAAATATCAGGGACAGTCTCACACAAATTAACCAAGTCCCAAACTAAGCTCTAGGCTTGTACTTATGGGTACCAGGCGACGATATACACACTTATATAGACAAATACATACTTAAGTTAAATATAGGTATAGAAAACATCTATGACTCAGGAACAAATACTCGCGCTCATCACCAGTGATCGGAATTAGGTGAGCCAAAATACGTACTCTTTGCAAGATGACATAATATAGAGTGGTTACATCCGGGTAGAAAAACATATTTTTTCTTGAATACCGGGTATTCGATATTTATCCGGGTATTAGTCGTAATGTTAAACATACATGTGTTTACTAACAGTACGGGATGTTTGTTTGTTCTAAAAGTTGTTACTATTTCCAGTTACATTTGGTAACATTTTCGTCACACTCGCACACTTTTTAAAAAAGGGACCTTCTAAACCTAATTATGTATTTAACTAGCAAAGCCGAGTATTTCTGTATGTGTTTAATATAACGGTAACATAAACATAAATAAATAAATAAATAAAAGAAAAAACGATTATACGATTGAAAAACCTTTATTTTTACATATACAAACATATTCTAAAACACTTACATGATCTGCGGGAAAATCTTAAAAAAAAAACCAATATAACAATCTTACATTAAATGTACTGGAACTGGTGATTGCGTTTTAAACAAATTTTCTTTCAATCGGAATCATTAGTTTCAGCATTACAATCGGCCTGGTAATTATAATTAGCAGGATCAGCATTGAAATAAATTACTACAAGCTTTTCAATGTTTTCCATACTCAAACGATTTCTTTTAACATCCAAAATCCACTTATACGTAGAAAATGACCGTTACACGTCTACGGAGGTTAAAGGTGCGTATTTGTAGTACGATAATAATAATTGATTTTCTATTTCCTCTCTATTTTTCTACCCGGTTGTAACCACTCTATACTGGGTGTTTTTTTATTCGTCGACAAAATGTTGGGGCATAAATCAGTAAGTCATACTGATCAACTTTCACTATGGGACCAACCCCTAAATCGCGAAAAAAAAATTGACCATCCCATACATTTTGACTAGTCAGCTGACGATGTTTTGTAAGGGAGGGTCAAATTTTTTTTCGCGATTTCGGGGTTGGTCCCATAGTGAAAGTTGGTCAGTATGACTTACTGATTTAAGCCCCAAAATTTTGTCGACGAATAAAAAAACACCCAGTATTATGTCCTCTTGCGATGAGTACGTATTTTGGCTCACCTAATTCCGATCACTGCTCATCACACAAATATTTTCCGGGACCGCTAGCTTCGTAGGCAGGGTCACTAACAATTACTACAATTTGATACTAGTAAATACTTGGTATTTAATAATTTTTCGAATGCCAACTAACTATCTTCTTCTGCATTTTACATAATATGGAGTACACATAAAAACTTACTTGAATACTAACTAATAATGTGTTAAATTAAACACGATCATATTATATAATCATTTAGGTAGTATTGCTTGTATTCGTATTATTTATTTGCTGTTAGGTACTCAGTAACTGCGCTTGAAAGAAAGTGGCAGTAACAATCTAGCTGCACTTTGCAGTAAAAGTGCAATCCCCTCGGTTCACGGTATGCCTCCGAAACAAACAGTGAAACAATGCAATTGTATCGATTTGAGTATTCACTAGTAATGGGCTAATGGCGGTTATTCTAAATAACTGGTGGATGTAATCATGTTAAAATTAACCCGTTGTTGCACTTGCGAAGGTATGTTTTAATGGGCTATTACACTCTTAAGTAATTCGCCTGTAACTTCGTCGACGAACATGCTCTTAACCCGTTAGTCAATGCGTATAAATAAGGTGTGCGTTAGTATCTTGCTTGGTCGCACGTCGTACTTTGACGCAGCTTGATCGAAATAATAACACCGACCAAAATCGAATCTATCACAAGGTTTAAATATTTTTAAGATAAGTAAAATATCACTTCTGGCAATAATACTATGTATTTACATTGAAATTGAAAGCAAATTTTGTTTTTTTCACGTTTTTAGTTCACTGTAAGAGCATCGATCACTGAAATATCAGCAGTGCATTATGTAAAAAAAAAGATAAGGTGCGCCCGCTGGGGCTCGAACTCGGTACCGTGCTATCCCTAAACCACTGAGCCACACTGAACAAAAAATTGGTTACTTCTAACAAGATTGCTGTTGTTGTAAATAAGCGTCTTGATTCCATTCGAGCCCGACAAGACGTTAGATACAGCAACTAAGAAGTAAAATGAATCACAAAAGACCTGGCCGTTGTGACTACCAACTTCGGGTAATGTTACTAATATTGATAATAATATGTATGTTTGATTCAATTTATATTGTCAAGTGAAAATGTTTCTTGATTGGCTCGCATTTTTTTAATGCTCTAATCATATTGTTAGTACCTATTACCAGATTTAATCAGGACTAGACGACCCCATGAACTTCGTACCACTTTTTTAGATTTTTGGGCTGTTTCTTTCGGTTATACTGGGGCGAACAAAATTAAAAAATATATTCAAATCGGTCGAGTCATTCTCGAGTTTGTGCGAGACTAAGATCCGTTACACACTGTCGACTAGTCGCCGTCGACAGAGTCGCCGGCGACTGTGACTTTCTATAGTTTATATAGGTGTTTACGCACTTGGTCGCCGTCGCCCGAGCGACTTATGTCCGGTCTCTATATTCAAACCGCAGATAGATAAGGTTACTCCAAATTTAAATATAACACATTTTGTATGTGGCTTATGTCAGATTTTAACTCGAGGTATCCTTATCTATCCGTGGTTTGATTATTGGGACCGGCCACTAGCCAGTTGAGTGTAAGTGGCGACACACATTCGACTGGCCAGATGCCGCGACCATTACGCACTATGTCGACTGAGTCGCCGGCGACCAGTCGACAGTGCGTAGCGGCTCTAACGTACCTACGGCAATTCATTTATAAAATACATATATAATAACTGGAACCAGGCGCGTTGCTGCCCATACAAAAAAAATACAAAAATAAAAATCTGCTGATGTGATCGCTACCAGACTTCACAGGATCACCCGCTGGACCAATTTGCAGAGTCTGATAATTTCATCAAAATCGGTCCAGCCTTTTTGGACTCCATAAGGAACAAACATACACACATGCCCTCATATACATATATATATATATATATCACCCGCTGGACCAATCAAATTAGATAGGTAGATAGATATGCTTGTGACAAACAAAACTGCAGTTTTTACCATATTCGGACAGTTAGTTCCGGCAGCATTTTATAACAATGCACGAAATTGTTACTATGTATTTAAATTAACATCCATAGATGCATGTAGGTATAACTTTTATACAAATACATTGTGATATTAATCTACATTATATTTAGAAAACCGGTCAAGTGCGAGTCGGACTCGCGCACCGAGGGTTGCGTATTTAAGATAATACTAATATGGTTGGTACATATAGATTGGCGTTTTCTTAACTTGTTAAAGTATATTTGTTTTGAGTTTTAGTATTAATTACCTAGTGACGAACGTCCTTATCCTCACTTTATAATTATTGTTATTAATAGATGTACGAGTTTAAGAAAATGTCAAGGATACGCCATCTCTTAGCGAATAGCCAATCAAAAGCCTTCAAGGCAGATGGCGCAAAAATATTTTTTTTATAACTTTCCTTGACTTACTTTTAGATTTATAACCAAAAATGTTACAATAAAATCACCCACTTGCTATAATCAAATCACTTTCATTTTTCAACCCCCCCTTCTAGACCCCTTCTCATTTATTTATAAAATTAATTTCATGTTTTTTTTACTAAAAAGAGATGCGGGCAAGCAAGTTATATAACTACGCCAAATTCAAGTTGATAGCTTGTGTAGTTGCTGAGAAAAACTGCTGCAACCTACAGACAGACAACGAAGTCTCACCATAAGGGTTCCTTTTTCACCATTTTGGTACAGAACCCTAAAAATGCATGGTAATTTGAAACCATTTAGACAAATACCATGTTGGTACACAAAATACACATTGTAAAATAGCTGGATCAAATTAAGAAACGAAATAAGTATCTATAACTGTACCAGGCAGGCCACGATTATGCGCGATGGCGGCAAAACACAAATGTATAGAAATGTGTGAACCATGCCACGATAGCGATGATTATATGTATTTGTTTCCGCCTTCCGCTCCTCACGCCCACGCGAAAAATCGATAGGTTTCAAAAGAGTTTTCTTTAACTGTAATATTATTTAATATTGTATAAACACAACTATGGACTGTAACTTGAATAAGGACATCTTCTAGTTGCAATAATAATTAAACCTATTCGGCTCCAATAATTGGAACTACTAGAGTAGAAGATAACTTAGGGCCGTATTAAACCGATCTTGACTGAGATGCCAGTCTCAGGCACGTCATAAATGTGACAGTTTTCCATAACTTGACTTGTCTTTTACTTTGCGGACTTAAGACAGGCTTTGCCAAGATCACTTTTTTAATACAGCCCTAAGCTAAACCCTGCACTACGCACGGCATTGTTCGCAATATGATCTGCTTACATTTACGGTACACAAAGCGAGTGTTATCTTGTTCTTTTTTTTTTTTTTTTTTTTTTATTATTCAGTAAGTAGGCCGCACGGGCACTTTTACACGTCAAAATCTACCAGCGCTTCCCAAGAGGAGACCACTGCTGAGAAGAAGCGCCGCAAGAAACTCAACAGTTAGTCATTTTTTAAATGAAAATATAACAATGTCACTACTTATTCTAGCATTATATAAAACTGTAAAAATAATATTAAATATCTGCGTAGTTTTGCAGGAAAACATGTCAGAATGACTACGAGAAAATCTATATATATATATATCACACAAAACAGTTTTGACATGTCTTCCTACATAAACCGTGTCCCCTAGACAAGATACAGCGTTTACATGATTTTTATGAGGTATGTACGAGTAGTAGGTAAGCTATTGAACATTAAACATTAGTTAATTTTCTGGTTTAGGCCAAGCATTTTTGTCCGTTAGATAGTCCTCGACCCTATAGTACGCCTTTGACATCGACGACTTTTTCAAGTAATTTTTAAGTGCTGGAAGGGGTAACTCTAAAACTACGTCGGGTAATTTATTATAAAAATGAATGCATTGACCTACAAATGATTTATATACTTTACGGACACGAAACTTTTTTATGGCAATTTTATTTTTATTCCTAGTATTTATATTATGTATATCAGATATTTTAACGAAAGAGTCTAGGTTCTTAATAACATACATAATATTTTCATAAATATATAAGGATGCTACTGTTAAAATATTAATTTGTTTAAAAAGTTCTCTTAATGAATCACGGGAATTTAAGTTATATATAGAGCGAATGGCCCTTTCTTGTAACACAAATATAGTTTGTATGTCAGCTGCTTTTCCCCAAACCAGAATACCGTATGACATAACACTATGAAAATAACTATGATAAACTAAGCGAGCTGTCTCAACATTGGTAAGTTGTCTAATTTTCCTAACGGCGTAAGCGGCCTTACTTAATTTGCCTGCTAGAATTGCTATATGGGGACTCCATTGCAAATTATTGTCTATAGTTATGCCTAAGAAAAGTGCCTTATCTATCATTTCTAAACAATCGCCATTAAGAAAAATACTAAAATGTACCGGTTAAACATTAGGCAAAACGAACCTAACACATTTAGTTTTCTTAGCATTGAGTAGTAAGTTGTTACTCGTAAACCAATTAAGTACTTTAACAAGCGCGGCGTTTATCCTACTGTAGTCGATGGATTTTCGGTCTACCTTGAAAATGAGTGATGTATCATCAGCAAATAGTACAATATCACAAAGTGTATCTACTATGGGTGGTAAGTCATTTATATAAACCAAAAATAAGAAAGGACCTAATATAGAGCCCTGGGGCACACCTAATTTAACTGCAGCGCCAGCAGACTGCGTATTGTTTACAACAACCGTTTGTGTTCTATCACTGAGGTAAGAAGACATAAGTCTTAGAGCATTATTTGATAGACCATAATGTTCCAATTTTAAAATAAGGGTCGCATGATCAACGCAATCAAAAGCTTTCGAAAGGTCACAAAATATTCCTACTGCATCACAAGATGTCTCCCAGATATTATATATATATTTAATAAGAACAGATGCTGCATCAGTAGTGGATCGTCCCTTGGTGAAGCCGAACTGATTACAGTTAAGCAGTTTATTTCTATTGAAGTGACCTAACATATCATTCAACATTAACTTCTCAAAGACTTTACTTAGAACTGGTAGTATAGAAATGGGGCGGAAATTCGTTAAATCACTCTTCTCGCCCGACTTAAAAAGGGGTATGACTTTACTATATTTCATTAGATTTGGAAAGACCCCCTCAGATATGCAATTATTGTAAATTAATGCTAAGTGGGGTGCAATTACCTCTATGATATGATGGATAACTTTAACTGACGTTCCCCATAAATTCTCGGTTTTTTTTAAACTGAGAGATTTAAATGCCTTTACAATAGCAACAGAATCTACTTGACTAAATTCAAAGTTTATATTACATTTACTGACATTATTACAAAGTAAAGATTGAGCGTCAATCGCGGATGATTGAAGACATTTAGTTGTATTAATTGCTATGTTAGAAAAAAAATCTTCGAAAGCTAAGGCTACGTCTGTATTTGACGTGATTTCTTTGTCTCCCGTGTTTAGTATGATTTGATTATCACGAGTTTTAGATTTACCCGTTTCCCGATTTATGATATTCCATACAGTTTTTACCTTATCGTCAGAAGCTTTGAGTTTTAAACTAAGGAAATTTGCCTTAGCAGTTAAGCAAACTTGCTTGAAGGTCCTCGAATATTTCTTAACGTAATCTAGGAAATCAGCGTTCTTGTTCTCCTCCCTCTCTCTATACAGCTCATAAAGTCTATTCCTACTCCTATGAATGCCTAAAGTAGCCCATTCACTAAACTTGGTTTTCGACCCAGAAATAGTTTTCATTTTGAAATTGGTATTAAATTGATGAAGAATTACGCCAAACAGTTCTTTATAAATACTATTAGAATCATTCTGTGAGAACGGTATCGCACAGAGATCCCTCTGAACTTTATTTTTGAATAATTCCAAACGATTACTAGTTATGGGTCTGTATTTTATAGTCTGTGGAATTTGATTAAAATAATTAAGGAATGAAGCCTTTTGACCACTGTGGTCGGAATAAAAGCAATTAAATATTTGCTTATCCAAACATTCGCAATTACAAAAAATATTATCTAAGCAAGTTGCACTACTAACACCTACCCGTGTGGGTTCAAAAAACAAATTAACTAAGTTAAAAGATTGAAATAAACTAAGTAACTTAATAGTATTATTTGACGATTCCAGTAAGTTAACATTAAAATCTCCACATACTATAACAGGCTTTTGACTATTACATGCTAATTTCAACACATTTTCCATAGTAGATTCAAATGTGCAAAAATCAGCCAATGGTGGTCTGTAAATACATATTATTATATAGTTTTCTAATTCTGCGCAGGAGATTTCTACAATCCTTTCTATTGACAGCTTTACAATGTCCTTCCTATCTTTAGATTTAAGAGTACTTTTAACAATAATAAAGGAGCCACCGTGAATAGCGGATTTTCTGACATAAAAACTAACTAATTTAAAATTAACAAAATCAAAAATCAACTGGTCTTGTCTAAGCCAATGTTCAGTAATGCACATAATTTGTACATTTTCATTATCTAAAAATAACCCTACTTCGAATTCTTTGCTGGAAAAACCCTGAATATTTTGGTGAACTATAGTTATACTCAGAGGTGTTTCCGCTGTCTTATAATTTAGTTTAAAAGAGGTAAGGCATTATTGCCACTATTGGTGTGTTGGGGCCTACTTATCATGTTATTATAATAATTGACTATTTTATCAAACTGAATCCATCTTATATTAGATCCCAATAATTATAAAAAATATCTAGACAGAACGATAATTAATCTGGGGGCCTAGCCAAGATTCATCACGCTAACTTAACGATTTTCGAAAATCGACAAAACGTATGGAATTGACATAAGCGACTGACATGACTTATCGTTAGTTTAAGATTGACTAGACGCCCAGACTGCCCTTAGCCAAGATGCGCATCGCTAACTAGCGTTTCTTTCTATTCGTTTCGTTTTTAAACCAATCGCGTCACTGGTAGATCACGTGACTCTCCGTATGACGTGATCTACCAATGACGCGATTGGTTTAAAAACTAAACGAATAGAAACGCTAGTTAGCGATGGGCATCTTGGCTAAGGGCTCTGGTATACAGGTACATAGTAAAAATACTTTTTGACTGGAATTCACGGTTACTATAAAATTGCGTAACACATTTCCCTCCTTGTAGTGTCGGTGTAATGTATGTTTGCTTTGAACAAAATGGACATATATCTGGTACAGTCAGCCTTATAAGTAGCTGCACACTTTTGTACCTTGTCGCTTTAACGCCTTTGACAGATTAGTGCAGCAGTTCAAACATGAATTTGTAAAGTGACAAAGTACTGGCGTGTGCAGCTACTTATAAGGCCGACCGTACAAAAGTTTTTTTTACATAATTACATTAATTTCTAGATTACATTTACGTTTATTTTTTAGGTAAATTATCCATCGTTCAGTGAGCACATTAATTTTGTACTACTTATGTATTCATTAAAATGCAATGGTTTGCTATATTATTATAAGTAAGTACATATTTATTGAACAAAATGAAGGCTGTGGACGTGGTTTGGATCGTCGTTGTTTCAGCGATTTTATTTTTTAACTGGACGTGGGTAAGTTTTAACCGGTTGAATAATATCTTACTAACTCATCACTCAGGTGATCAGCCCCGTGACCTAACCTACCTAATAAGTATGTGAGACAGAAGGGTGGTTGTAGCCCTGGGACGTACGAGACGACATGGGAGTAGTAGGTACGTACCTATATGGAAAAACGATTCATCCATCATGGTCTCTTTGGAATTTAGATATTGTCTAGAGGATTTTAATAAATGGTGAAGTACCTACTTCTAAGTGATTTTCTGTTACACGGCATGGCACCGGCGTCAGCGCTGACATGCCGCCCCGGCCCCGACTCAGCCAGGAAAACAAAATTCTATGACAATGTACCGTCACCTCCAAAATTGCATGGATGCTTTTAAGCATATATTCGCTTGAACTCAAGTGCTCACGCGATTATAGGAGTTCACAAAAAACAATCTAGATAGCGTTGTTAACTGAACTTGTTAAATTATAGTTTGCTGAAACTTCCTAACTTATTAGTATTAGGTACAATCGATATTTCGACCAGTGAACGACATGGAACGTGGCTTAGTTGGTCGGCACCTTGCTTAAACGCGAAGTTAATCGAAGTTAATTTTTACCACGCGGTTAGCCTAGTTGGTAGTGAACCTGCCTACGAAGCTAGCGGTCCTGGGTTCGAATCCCGGTATGGACAAATATTTGTGTGATGAGCGCGAGTATTTGTTCCTGAGTCATGGATGTTTTCTAGGTATTTAAGTATGTATTACTCTATATACTATAAGCCTTGGCTTGTACTATAAGCCTTCGGGTTTTTCTGGTGGGTCCAGTACCATGTGCAACCGTGGAACGGCACCCCCACAGATCATATAAAGAAGGAGATACGCCATGAGCGCAAATTCAATCGAGAACCGGTGTCGCCACTTTAAAAAATGTGTGCGTCTTTACGCTTACGCTCTATGAACTACTACATAAACAACTTTCTCATAATTGGTTACAGCTTACGAACTAAAAACGCCATAACATAATTTTGTTAGTAACACAAAATTAAGCTTTATGTTCATTTAGCAAGGTCGAAAAATGCTGAAAGGTCGTTTTTTTTCCATCGCAGGTCAGTTACTCGACGTTGGATAGCGTTTACCAGTACCATTACCATGAGTTTACAGTGACCGCACTCGCTAGCGACGGCGTAAACGATTTGTATGGAGAATTGTACAGCTCCTCTAGCGGTCACTTAAAGAACTAAAGATCGCTAGTATGAGTACAACGGTAAATAACCTATCGAAATCTATTCGTTAGCGACTAACGTTTTGTAACCGTTGCCGTAGAACATCGGTACCATGAGTCGTAAATTTGACAGATGTCATCGAAAAATACCGTATCGACTGTAGTTAACTATTTCACTAGCAAATTGGTGCGTGAAAACTTAGAATTATTGTTTAATACGTTACTCCAATTATTTATCTATCCAAATAATATCGGCAAGACATTATTTAGCGTGGAATATGTAGGCTTATGAAGACGAACGACGAAAACAAGGAGGATTTCAAGCTGATATGAGAAATATTACGTTAAGAAATCCACTTCAAAATTTAACTGAGAATAAATTTTATTAAAGGATATAGGCTCAGTAAGGAAGCTTTTGAGAATTTGTGCGATTCGTTAACGTACTACACGGATTTGAAATCCACTCACAAATATAATGTTCCCGATCCTGATGACAAGGATATGTCTGAAGAAAGTCAAGGTATTTATAGTGAAAGATAATGATTATATATTAACTTTAATACTAAATATGTCCTTATCTTTATTATGTTTGTTGTAGGTACCTATTATTATCAGAACTATTTGAGGGCCAGGAGTTAGTGTTGGAAAATGAAGGCACCAGTGATTTATTAATGGAGAGAGCACCGCGGGATCAATTAGTTAGAAGACTTGCATCAATGCATTATTTCCAAATACTTGTACCATGTTTTCTGTTTTTTGTTTAATATAAAAATAAAAAGTACTCATACATCACACATAATCTTTATTTATTACACAAAATCTTTATTTATTACACAAAATCTTTATTTATTACACAAAATCTTTATTTATTTGCTAAAGTATCTACAATTATATTTCCTAATGCTAAAAATTTACCAAATAAATCTAACCACCGTTCTTGCATTCTAAACTCTGATTCCCTTAACCTATTCCTCTCCCGCTCCACTTCCTGTTTAAAAGCTCGCCATTCACTGTCAGCTCTGACAAAGGCTTGCCTTGCCAAATCTGACTGTCTGGGTGCGAGTCCTTCTGTAGACAGGAGATTAGTGGTTTTGCACCTGACGTCTTCGCCACTGACGCGGTGTGGGCGGTAAGAGCTTGGGGCTCTGCCACCTGGCATTAGCAGCTGTTAATGCTGTTCTTGTGACCGCAGGCTCACCACCGTGCGTTACTCCGGTCTCACTCCCGTCCACCTCGGGCAGGGCTGTAATGGATAAAAAAACGTTTACAGTACTATTTTGAATTCTTAATTAACTAATGACACTAGATAGGTAGGTACATTTTACTCTAAAATGTGATAATAACAGCAAAATTTATTGGAACCTATTTCTTGAAGAGCTGATGGAAATTGACTGTCATTGCAGTCACTATACCTGGGCTGTTAACTGTTTCGGGATACTCTCTGTCCACCAAGTCTTGTTCACTGCAAGTGCTGTTAGCCACAAGCAATGGTGGAAAAAAGGAGGGCTGAGCTGATGTCCCTGGTACAAGTGGTACAAGTAGATTCCAGTCTCCAACGCCTGCAGTGAAAAAAAACACATTGAAATAATCTTTCCTAGGACATGAATTAAATGAATTTTTATCTTAAATATATATAATAAATTGTTCATTTTATTTCAATAGTAACAATGATAGGGAAACTTACTGGAACAAGTTTGTTGAGCAAGTTATTCATTTAGCAGGAAAATTGATAGGCTGTCATTTGTTTCTAGTGCCACTTCAGTAACTTCTTCCTGTAAAGCATTTTTTTAAAAGAATGCCATGAGATATGAAATTAATGACTTATATGTAAGTATATTATAACTTTCGGCACATAAATAAATAACTTTTTGTCTAATTTGACTATACACAGACGTATGAATGAACTGTCACATTGACAAAAAAATCAAAACAAATTCAAGAATCACTTACACTTACATAGTGACACTGCTCTAGGGCACTTTTTTAAATTAGCAGGGTTATTTCTATATTTTTAAATGGATGACATGGATACTTATCTTTTAGCCCAATATCATCCTTACTCTGTCTTTTTATTGTAGTTAGAAAGAGACAACTTCGTTTGGTGTGAAATTAGGCACACGTAACGATAACTACACGAACTATCGAGTTAACGTTAGCGAGAATAGTAAACGTTTATGTGACTCATAGTACGAGTTTAATCAAAAACTATTCGAAGGACGTTTACTCGCTATCGACTGTAGAACGTAACACGAGTTTTCGATAGCAACTCATGGTAGAGGTACAGTTCGCAGCTGCCATCTAGCGACGAGTAATAGCCTTACTATTCAGCGCTAGATGGCGCTAAGATAGTAGTTCTTCTGTATAGCGCTTTAAGGACTACGAAATAATAGCGAACCGGTGAAGTGTCACCCGGACAATAAAGACTTAGCGCGTAACGAGCGTAACTATAGACGCGCAATACATTGCGCAATACGCGCGTTGTTCCAAGAACGTCAGCAATAGTTAGCTAGCAATGTAAGGAGTTACTGTCGTACTAACGCATTATAAGTAAATACCATAATAGATTACTGGATTTTCTCGAAATATTAATAAGTACAGTAAATTAGTGCTTACAGTTAAAATGAAATCACTCATGGGGTACCTTTAAGATCTTAGCCCCTTATTTGACACGATAAATCTGCAGAATACGGCGTTTTACTATTTTTAAAGTCACTCAATTCGTCGACTACGTCTGTACTACAACTAAGCTGCGTTTGACAATAACATGAGCGTCTGATCATAAGCGCGGTAACACGCGCCACGCCCCTTACCGCGTCTATAGTATTTCCTTGGTCTGTGGGCACCCCAGACAATGGCCCACCGGTTGTCCTGCCCGGCCTGCCCACATTCTTGTACTGAGGAAGACCTCCGAGATGGAACAGATAGGGCGATCAGCACCGCTGCCTTCTGGGCGCGAACTGTCTAGATGGAACCATCGACACGAGAAGAAGAACTACAAGCCTAGAGCTTAGGTTGAGACCAGGTCAATTTGTGTGAGATTGTCCCTGATATTTATTTATTATTTATTTAATCTAACGGACGGGAGACCGAATCTAGCCTTAGGCAGGCTCTGCGTGCCGTGGGCTAATCTTAATTATGTTTTTATTTTATTTTAATCATAATAATATGGTGTCTTATTTACATGAATATATCATTTTATAATGCCGAAATGATTAGGGTTTCGGATTTCTCGAGGTTTTTTATTTCTCGGGTCTCGAGAATTCTTGAAACCAATTTCTCGTTACTTCCCAGAAAGTCGAGATTTTTTTTTAATAATGAAAATTCCGTCAGTGAGCCTTTTGCTTATTAAACAATAGCTTTTGCCTGCGACCATCCGCGTACCTAGAAGTTGTTTATCGCTGTTCCCTCGGGACCTGTCCAGGATTCCGGGATAAAAAGTATCATATATCCTTTTTCGGGTCTCAAGCTATCTCTATACCAAATTTCATCGAAATATGTTCAGCGGTTCAAACAAACAAAAAAAAGAGAGTTAGGTACTTTCATTTCACATTTATTACGAGTATAGTATGAATTTACATAAAAATATTTTAAATTAAAGCGCATATAACAAATTTAAAAGGAAACCTATCACGACTAACTGCCGCACTTAGAGACGTCAATTAAGTTTTAAGTTTCATTAAAGTAGCTGCTGTCACTTTCTTTGCTATAGCAATAGAATAAGACGCAGCAACTTTAATTAAACTTAAAACTTAATTGACGTCTCTG
The DNA here is from genome assembly GCA_963241965.1 of Tortrix viridana. Taxonomy (NCBI): domain Eukaryota; kingdom Metazoa; phylum Arthropoda; class Insecta; order Lepidoptera; family Tortricidae; genus Tortrix; species Tortrix viridana. The sequence continues at coordinate 8,886,989 of OY725186.1, forward strand.
AGTGCGGCAGTTAGTAGACTTTATTGGTTCTTGAGTTAAAGACGATTAAAATGTTTATACCTACCGAAAATCAGCTAAGTAAGATAGATTGTCGGTAAAAATCAAAGGATTACCGATAGTCACGTGCCACTCTGTTAAAGTATGCCACCGCCGCGCGCTTAAAAAATCAAATAAAATAGAAATTAACTTTAATTATAATTTCTCGACTTCTCGAGTTTCCTCGAGCTAAATTTCATGGGAACGAGTATGATCGATTTCCCGGGAATCCTCGGCTCAAGAATTCCCGGGCCGAAAGCTTAGAAATGATACAACTATTTTTGTTTAAAATAAAATGTCTTTATTTATCTAAACCATTATTGAAATTTGTTAATAATATTACGTTTGAAACACTAAAATTCTTTATAAAATAAATAAATAAATAAATATAATATTATCATATTATCGAGGTAAGCTTAAGTTTTCATTTTCGAAATCGGAAAGAAGATTGAAGCTTCACCAAAATCAAAATATTATTGTAAATTAGAGACCGCGTTATCATAAAGGTCAAACGCATGAATATAACATTTGTTTTACAGTTTTGTTTACTTACCAGCTTATTTATAATTGAAAATTTCGAGTACCTCCACTTTGGGTGGGTCACGGTGGCAATTGTGTGATTTGTTTGACCTTAAATATTTAAAGTAAGATAAAAATATTTTAGTATATAAAAATATTTTCCCTGCCGTAAAACGGTTTTCCACAATGTCCGTAAAGAATGTAACATTAATATTCTTTATCTTTCCCATTCCTGGTTTGATAAGCTACGCTATATTACAGGGCGGCACGGGCACGGATATCCTCCTCGAGCGGGCTTATGTGTACTACTTTAACGAAAAGTACTTGAGTAACGCGTCTGCTATCATCAAACGGTATTCCAGGCGGAGCCCGTACTACGTCAATATCGAGGGAACTACCATTGGATATGCTGGGGACAACGTAACGGTAAAGTTAACATTAATACCTATTTAATGGAAGAAATTTTGGGGCTTAGACAAGATGCAAAACGCTGACTTGAAGATTGTCGAAAACTGCCATAATGTATGGAATTAACATAAGCAGCCGACCGAGCTCAAGTCGGCCCCTTGCTTTTTTTTAAATCGAAAATTCATCCATCGGGCTCCATCGGATCGGACTGCGTGGCAAGTGACTTGTTACGCTAAATGGGGCAGTAAGTAAGGCAGTAAGGGACTTGTTACGCTATGGATGGGTCACATTGTTCGCGTGACAAATACTGTCCACATAACCGGTACTGACACGCGTTACTGACACGGTCACAGAACCATGTTGTACGATGAAATGTCACAAATGTGGACCCACCTTTAAATAACAAATCTGTATGTCATACATGTATGAGGTAAAACATCCTTCTAGAAAGAGCGCCCAGGATTTACGTAACACCGAGCATCACAGCTCAGTCCCAAGTCCCATGAGCATTGGGTACCACGATGGCAAATTATTACTGTGAAATACCGTGCCCTTTAATAAACTATGATATAAGTAGGAAATGTGGGTAGGGGGGTAGAAAAAGAAAGTCCAAACAACACAAACAGCACTCATACTGAACAAATCAAATTCAATAATATGATACGGGTGATCGGGTTGAGTGATTACCTACGTGTATCAAAATTCCATGTCAATTCAGAATCCGTGTGCTCCTTTTTCCAAAATGACTAAGATAAGTAAATGAAATACGTTTCATTTTGCAGATTCACGCCGTATTTTACGAGTTCCTCCACAACGAGTACAAGCGCAGTTTTGTGGAGATAGATTTGAAGCTGTGCGATCTGACGAACAAAAGCCCCTGGAAAGAATTCGTCGGGGCACCCCTGCTTGCCGCTGGATTTATTTGCCCGACGCCCCCCGTAAGAACATTTTTGAAATAGATAGAAACCACCACGTCGTCAACCCGTTTCGAATTACCTATACTTAGTAGGTAGGTACACTGAAAAAAATAAATGGTTACTTCTAACCTAACAGTAACAAGATTGATTTTGTTCTTGCTAAGCGTCTTGATTCCATTATTCGAGCATGACATGACGTTAGATACAACAACTAAGAAGTAGGTAAGTTGAATCAGAAAAGACCTTGCTGTTGTGACTAAAGAAAAGAAAAGAAAGAAAAGAAATGGTTTATTCGGTGCTAATAAAAAATAAAAATAACACAATGGAAAATAAGAAATAACACAATGGAAAATAAGAAATAACACAATGGAACTTAACAAAACAAACTTAATTTAACTAAAATTAACACCGAAACGGTTGCCACTCAGCATGGTGTCAGGCTTATAGCCTACCTGCTTGGGTTGATGTAACTAATATTATGTATATGTTATTAGCTCGCAGTTCTTTCAGTGTATGTACGGAGGCGCGGCCCTGCTACTCAATTTGACGAGATGCTCGTTTGCGTCAATGTATACCTAGGTAAAATTAAGTAGTAGGACGCGACTTTGTGAATAATACACACTATACGGGGTGAGCAATACAAATGGACGTACGGGGAAGTCCAAAATTATAAGAGATATGACACTCGTGCTTAAGGTACAGTGACACGAGCAACTTTTCACGGCAATTTTTAGCCGGCAATTTATGGGCGTCTCGTTCTATCTTACGAAATAAGACTAAGAGAAGCTATGGTTGACGGACAATTATGCTCAAAAACTTGCCCGTGTAACTGCCCCTTTAGGATCTACGTCACCGATTTTAGTGATCGTCTAAATGAAAGCAACGATCCTTGCATTAGAAATGTTGTTAATTGCATTAAATGTTAACAAATTTGACCACGCAACTCTGTTAAACGGCCAGTTTAAACTGTTCTTTCGAACTTTGACGCACTTACTAGTGTCCGACTTTTATTGGTTGATGATAAACTAAATCAGGTCGTTATTTTTGTTTACTTTTTGTTAACTATCTAAGCAAACAGTATAGGTAGGTACCTCAACTTTTATTTTGCCGCAAGTGCTCCTTAAAAAGCAACGCGAGTTTTAAAGTTGCTGTTTTATAAACACTTTTCAACTCACATTTTTTCATTTACAAAATGCACATTGCAAAATGCAATTTCATTTATAAAAATAACATGTTTGCAGGGCACCTACAGATTACACAACATTACTGTGTCCATGAAGAATTTTCCCTACGTGTGGCCGTATGAAAAAATAATGTTACAAGCGTATGCCATGTTGATACCTACTGAAGAAATCATAGTGCGGGCACGATTCTACGCCACTTTTAAGCACAATCTTCCGGGCAAAGGATAAAGAAATTACATGTTCATTATTAGTAACTGGTGATGAGAATGGATGGACTTAATCACCTAGTGAGTCACTGTATTCGTAAATGTTATTTATTACGTGATAAAGTCCCATTTTATGTTACTGTAAAACAATGAAATAAAGCGTTTCCAGGGCACCTACAGATTAGTCAATTTAACGATACCCTTGACTGATTTTCCCAACTTGATACTATTCGAAAAGGCAACGGCTGAATGCTTTTGCGCGGATGGAACCAATGTCAAGAAATCCCGATGCGAGCGCGTTTCTTCGCTAGCTTCAAGAAAAGACTTCCAAAATGATGACAAATAGGGAATATGCATGATTTTTGTTTGCTTTATTAAAAAGTCATTCATGTAAAAAACAGAGAGAAAGAATATTTTTTGAATAGCTATAAAAATAACCAAGATATAATTAAGCCATCAAATATTTGTTTCTATCTCTTTCTAGCAAAACAGAATTTAAAATGGAGTTTATAATGGCCGTAGTGCCCACTGACGTCACAGTACATGTCGGATCTCTCTGTCTGATTAGTAGTTTTAAATGCTTATTTATATATTATCCGTATTTTTTGGCCGATTTTAATTTGAATTTCACTTTACGCCATCTCTTTAACGCTATTTTCATGTTTCGTTACTGCGATAAAAAAATTCATGCATATGTAATTTTGTAATTGTATTTTTTTGTAGGCCCAATTGTAATGTTTTGTGGGCGCGATTGCAATTCACAAACAAATTTTTCGGTATTTTTAATACAGGTGGAGGTGTTCATGTGGAATATGTTTTTATTCTTCTTCTCACATTTTGTTTTGAAATAAATACAATAAAGCATATATCGTTAATTTTTTTAAACAAGGGTAAGGCTAACAATTAAATCCTTTATTAACATAATTTATTTTTGTTGTAATACTTTATCCTTCAAAACTCTTTATTCGTCATATTATACAAGTACATCTTAATACTTATTTATTGTCCATAATGTTTCCTACCTTTCAAGTTTTTACCAGATCTACCTAGTCGGTCCATAAGTTCTGTCACTAGTAAGGAGGATTAGTCAATATAAAAAAAAAGTCGGTCAAGTGCGAGTCGGACTCGCGCACCGAGGGTTCCGCACAAACTTGTAGGTCTGTAGTGTTCCAAAGGACTCGAGCCTTTTAGCTCTTTTTTTTAAGGCTGGCTCGATTTTGACGCCTAGAGGGCTGAAAGCCTATAAAGCTCTTTAGCCCCCAAGCCTAGTTATATTAGCAACCTAGACTCGGAGCTCGTTACCTTACTAAAGGCTATATATTTAAAGGCTAAAAGTCCCTGTCAAAATATTGAGACTTAAAAGTATTTAGGCCTCCAAGCTTCATTAGGCTCGGAGGCTCAAATATGTTTGAGTTTATAATAGTAGATTGTACAACAAGAGCATAAAACGCACCATTTTACTCGAGACGTATATCCATCCAAGCGAGGTTGCGAGCGAGGATGGATATAAAGTCGAGTGTTAAATGGGTTTTATGGACGAGTTGTACACTCTACTTTTCACTTCGATTGTGAGGAAATGAAACAGCAACATAATAAAAAAAAAATGCGACGAAATAAAAATTATAAGTTCATTTCATGAAGCTTTATTGTGTACTTTGGCTGTTGGTATCCTTGCCTTGGTCTTAGAATACTAACGAAACGAAATAAAATAAAGAGGTTATTTATGAAGTTAATTAATTAGTTAATTTGTAATGATAAAAGTAATTTTTCACATTTTAGAAACAAATTTATGATAATAGACGTCTCAAGGTTTTTTACTTTACGGGTCTCGTTAAAACGAATACTTACGGTATAGCTACACGACATTACACCTTAATGTACGCTGTTACCAATTCAAATACCGTACCAAAATATTTCCCTCCTTGTGGTGTTGGGAGAATGTATGTTTGCTTATCTCTTTGAATAAAAAAAGAATTTTAAAAATCGGTCCACAATTCGCGGAGTAATCGCGTAAAAAACATACAAAAGAAAAAAAAGGAACATACAGTCGAATTGAGAACCTCTTCCTTTTTTGTAGTCGGTTAAAAATTGACAAATATCTGGTACAAAAGTTTTTTTTACATAATTACATTCATTTCTAGATTACATTTACGTTTATTTTTTAGGTAAATTATCTATCGTTCAGTAAGCACAGTAATTTTGTACCACTTATGTATTTAATAAAAGGCAATGGTTTGGTCTATTATTATAAGTAAGTACGTATTTATTGAACAAAATGAAGGCTGTGAACGTGGTTTGGATCATCGTTGTTTCGGCGATTTTATTTTTTAACTGGACGTCTGTAAGTTTTAACCGGTTGAATAATATCTTACTAACTCATCACTCAGGTGATCAGCCCCGTGACCTAACCTACCTAATAAGTATGTGAGACAGAAGGGTGGTTGTAGCCCTGGGACGTACGAGACGACATGGGGGTAGTAGGTACGTACCTATATGGAAAAACGATTCATCCATCATGGTCTCTTTGGAATTTAGATATTGTCTAGAGGATTTTAATAAATGGTGAAGTACCTACTTCTAAGTGATTTTCTGTTACACGGCATGGCACCGGCGTCAGCGCTGACACGCCGCCCCGGCCCCGACTCAGCCAGGAAAACAAAATTCTATGACAATGTACCGTCACCTCCAAAATTGCATGGATGCTTTTAAGCATATATTCGCTTGAACTTAAGTGCTCCCGCGATTATAGGAGTTCACAAAAAAACAATCTAGATAGCGTTGTTAACTGAACTCGTTAAATTATAGTTTGCTGCAGCTTCCTAACTTATTAGTATTACAATCGATATTTCGACCAGTGAACGACATGGATGGAACGTTGGCTTAGTTGGTCGGCACCTACTTGCTGAAACGTGAAGTTAATCCAACGGACGGGAGACCCGGGAGAATCTGGCCTTTGGAAAGCTCTGTGTGCCGTGGGCTAATCTTAATTATGTTTTTATTTTATTTTAATCACATTAGTGTCTTATTTATATAGATATATCATTTTATAATTAATTATCGTTAACCGAAATGATAAAACTGTTTTTGTTTGAAATAAAGTCTTTATTTCTTAAATAACATTTATCTTAACCATTATTAACTCAGTTTGTTAATAATATTATGTTTAAAACAAAAATTCTTATATGTATAAAATAAATAAACAAATAAATATAATATTATAATATTATCGAGAAATCGGAAATAAGATTAAAGAGCTTCACAACAATCAAATATAATTGATGGTTAATAGAACTTACCTAAGTGAATATAAACCATAATTATGCGAGATGCTGCATTCGAGGACACTTATAATAATAACACCATGTAGTACACCCTTATAGCATCGTATTACCACACCTTTAGATCAGTATTCGGAAGATTAAAAGAAAAAATTGTTTCTGGGCATTGTCTATGACACCTCACTTGCCTGATAGCCCGCCATCTTATCGTCATTCTTTTTAGAGTATAGTTACTTATCCTGCCAGTACAATTGTGCTGTCTGCAACAATCGGGCAGTAAGCATTTGGGGGTGGGCGGGACATAAGTGTCCTCGAATGCAGCATCTCGCATAATTATGGTTTATATTCACTTAGGTAAGTTCTATTAACCATCAATTATGCTTCTATGCTGCATTCGAGGACACTTATAATAATAACACCATGTAGATGTTTAGAAAATGTTGCAGCCAGGATAAGTAAACGCAAGGAGAAGTCCGCTGTGGGATCCTCAGACACTGGTAGAATATGAAAAGGAACCACCATATGAAATCAAATTGAAGTAAAAAACAACAAAACATATTATCTTACTGAACATAGAAAAGAAGAAACTTAATGCGTAATTAGTTGCCTTCTTTTACTCTGTTTTATTTAATAATTTCGTCCAAAGGTACACCTTCTTATCCAGTGATTAGGTATACTTCATAGTAGGACGCATAGCGTGTAACTGGTAACTGCCAATAGCGGTAGATATGCAATTCAGTACATTCGAATGATCTTGTTTCTGCATTGGTAAATTGGTAAAAAACTCATGTAATACTCGGAATAGTTTTGTAAAATTATAATTTTTAAGGTTAAACCAATGTGTTGGAGTGAATATTTATAATAACCACTAAAGTATCAAAATATAGAAAAGATGTTTTTATTAACTGGTTGTACTGATTACACAGGTTGTAAGATACTGTTATGTGATTGGTAAGGTCAAAGATAAAAAGGTAAGGACCTTACATATACGTTTCAATAAGTATATAAGTATATAAAACACGAATCAATAGGTACTCAAACAGTGCAATGTTCTGTTTGTTTGTTGTTTTTAACATCAGTTCATCATAAGTTAAAAAACTAAATTCTCATATTTTAGGTTTCAGCTTCTGAATGATATAGCATAATAAATAACAGTGTATGAGAGTATGAGTTGATCATGCCAGTTAAACTGCTCGCAGTATGTAGATAATGTACCTAAGTACTTAGCTGTATCAGTTTTTTAAAAAACAGTTAGCATGATTGTAGGTAAGTATTTATGTCTAACTTTACGTATTCATTGTCACACGTGTAGAAACTTATCTACTCGTAGGTATATTTATTACTTATGTTTATTAGTACCACTTTGGTAAGATTGAACCTTGATCCTATAAAAAAGGACAGCACTACTAATTATGGTTTAAGTTTCACATCAGTGTTAAAACTTTATTTTCCATGTTGTGATTTTATAACAAACATAGTAGGTAACAGTTATTGGAATCATATTATTTTAATATACTTGATGCCAGTTTTGGCAATGACATGTACTTCCAAGACTAAACGTGTGTGTAGTATACATGGAATACGTCTTTAAACGTGAACTGTAAACGTTTAGTAGATAACAACGATTCATCTTAATTACAATGTAGTTGACTTAGTATTATACTATAAAACAGTTTATTCAAAATAATAATGTGCGGGTAGCAGTGAAAAATTATCTTCAATTCATTGCAAGCAAAATTGCAACTGTTCAAGTTTAGTATTCAGCTATAAATGAATGTTTTGAATAGGAATGTAAGGCAATTGTTAAATTTCCTTTTAAGTTAAATAACTGACTATAAAAGCAACCTTATTAAGATATCTTAAACGAAAACTCTTTCAACGGGAAAGGTATACGTAGAACAAGCGATGAATTCAATTAGATTTGTTTCCAAAATCTATTTTTATTTTATCTATGTATTTCTATCTATGCGAGAATTAACCACATTTGAGTCAATAAAAGCATGGTCCTTGCTTTAGCTTCTTCGTGGCCTATCCACGCCATTTAATTGTAGCAAACTTGCTACTAGGCAATCGTATTCAGATTCCGGTTAATTTATTCCATTAATAACGTACATTTGAGACGAGAATTTTACAACAAAATTTTAACATCATCATGTCTTGCGATCAAAATGTTGAAAGTTAGCCATTATGGCTTCCATTACTATCAGGAATAAGATTTGATTTTACCTATTTGAGGTCAGTAATGCACGAAATGAAAGAAGGTCGGTTAGAGTTTCATTAAATTAGCAGTCAGGTGTTTCAATAGATTTTCAAACATTGCAACAAGAAAATTGATTATTGTTGAAACTTCGACCGGGTTAGTGCACCTGTATGTGGTGCCTTCTGTCGTGATACCTGGCTGACACTCGGCTGCCGAGCGGAGCTTGCAGAGTTGCCTCAGTGTCACACTGTATTTACAATATTTGTAAGCGGACCTTTGTAAAAGCTGGGAAAATAAAAATAAAGCGTTACTTTCACTCAGAAAGGAATTTCCCAACCACATGCAATCCACCTGACTGATGTGCATTAGGGTATCTTGATGTTTTGACATATGGGCACCATAGCCAGCACATTGAATGATCGTCTAATACCAAGGTTTCAACACCAGTGTAAGTTAACACACATATTGTATTTATAATAACGTTGGTATTTTTAAGTCAAGTCATTATTTCCTCCAAGTTGGATTGTGTCAATGATAACCTGTTTTTGTTAGATTTACTTCAAATAATTAAATGTGATTATGTGAATAGAGGTTACAATTTCTCAGATTGGGTACAAGTGCGGCATCTTATTAGCTTACATGCGATATATTTGACGTCATATATGCGATGGTTGACGTCATATATGGGATGGTTTGGCCGCTCCCCTTACGTTCAGAGAAAAAGAGGAAGAGAGATTATTGGCTTTCCAAAAAAAAATTACTATCATAAATACTGGACCAGGTCGGCATTGATACAGAGTATTCGTGTATGGAGAATTGCAACAACGGGTGATACTTGACCCTTTTGACTGACTGTGGTACGTTGTCCTTCGCATGGTTCCAACAGCTGTTCGTTGCTCGGGGCCCTTGTTCAACCATCAAATCATGTGATGGGACGGCATAGGACGCCCATACCAGGGCTTACCATACTTCTTTATGGTAGTAGGATCAGTGCCAAGCAATTCAAGTAAGTCTGCATCAAGAACAACTTCATTGTTGTCATGTGTTGCAGAGTCGGTCGGAGGCAACCCCACTGTCGCCTCCGTGGCGGCGGGCGGCAAAGGGGCGGCGAGAGCTGTTGACGTATTTTCAGCAGGCTCCACTAACACCTCATCGTGTGATGGTCCTCGCACAGGTTGGGCGGTATCATCGAGTAAAAGCTGTTCTAATTGCGACCCATCAGATTCTTCATCAGTATGAAGCAGAGCGTCCATAATATCAACGCCTTAGGCTTAAGTGGAATCGATACATCATCGTTCACTGCGCATAGCACCAGGCACGCGGCCACGTCCGCGGCGCTCCGGCTGGGCGTCAGCCTCGACCACATCCGCAGGGCTTGCACCATGTCGGATATCCGACCGGAAATGCTCTTATGTTTACTATCAGAATGGCATCACGTACCACTACATTAAGATAGCAAGAAATTTACTTTCAGGATGGCATCACGTACCACCACATTAAGAAAGCAAGAAATTTACTTTCAGGATGGCATATCGTACCGCCACATTAAGAAAGTAATGCGCCTGGCAAGGTAACTTTAAACTGCAGATCGAAGAGCTCATCGACGTGTAGACTCATGCCACAGCAACAAGCAGCAAGCAGCAGCAGTAGCGGCAAGCAAGTAGGCAGCAACAGCAGCAACGACAGCAACAGCAGCAGCAGGAACAGTATCAAGCAAGGAGCAGTAGCGGCTACTTCTTTCGGTATGGTTTACATTATCCACATTAAGAAAAGTTGCCGGTCATGCAGTCATTAGACAGCAGTTGAGAGCGCAAACAACTCGTTTAAACGTTTTCATCAGGTCATAACGGACCACAACAAAATGGCGACAGTGCGTCGACCAAGTCAGATCATCAGACAGCATTCAAGGATGCGAATACATCACGTTAGTTTTGAGGGTGCCGTCACACGCAATATCAAAAAACGCGAGATAACGGTTATGTCTTTATTAAAAAGCACTTAAAAGCGCGAACATCCGCTACGTAACTCCTCATGTCGATGACGGCGTCAGACACCATCAAATTAAATAGGCAAGATAAGATGTCAGTCATGCCATCGTCAGATAACACTTGAGTATGTGGACATTATTATGGCATCTCACGCCGCCAAATTGCGGAAATAATACTCGAATCAAGCTTTCATTAGACAACAGCTGGTTATTAAGGCCTAAGTAGTATAGCTATAAACTAGCGATTGTTCCACAAATGTTATTTTAATGACGGCGTGGTACTTTTTTATAATTAAAGTACAAAATAATGTAATGACCTATTTATAGCACAGTCAAAGACAGACTTACCAAGTTAGTTAACTTTACGCCACTCAAGCTGTGCACGGTGCTTAGATATTTGTTGGGCTATGTTATGCCACTACTAATAGATACTCGTAAGTTAGGATAAAGTAACTTTAATTGCTTGATAGCAGAATATTTTAATGAGGGTAATCTAGAAACGTAAAAGTACTCACAGTTTTTTGCTGCGGTAAACGAACATATCGTTCATGGAAAAACACTAGATTTTGTTAATAATTAATTCAGCTACACATTTTTCAAAATGATTTCACAAAAATGTAAACTGAAAACTAATAAAACTTCACAATTAAATTAATGTAAATGGATTAAAAATGAGGTGTGGCGTTAACGACACACAAAAGGTGAATGACGATAAGATGGCGGGCTATCAGGCAAGTGAGGTGTCATAGACAATGCCCAGAAACAATTTTTTCTTTTAATCTTCCGAATACTGATCTAAAGGTGTGGTAATACGATGCTATAAGGGTGTACTACATGGTGTTATTATTATAAGTGTCCTCGAATGCAGCATAGAAGCATAATTGTGAATTAGAGAACGCGTTATCATAAAGGTCAAACGCATGAATATAAACTTTGTTATACAGTTTTGATTTCTTACCTACTTATTTATAATTGAAAATTTCTTGTAGTTCCACTTGGGGTGGGCCACGGTGGCAATTGTGTGATTTTTTTGACCTTAAGTACCTATTTAAAGTAAGATAAAAATATTTTAGTATCACAAAAAGTGGTTAAAATAAGTTATAATTTTGTTATAACTTATTTTAGCCTTTTTACTAATGTAACAGGTTAATCAGCTTAGAATCACAAACGTATGGTTTAATATCTAGTGTCACCCCCACTTATTAGATAACTGCCTGCTTGTGGGAATGCATTGAATTAATAAGATTTTGTACGAATTAGAACCGCGAATACTTGGAGACAACTGTTACCTTGAGCACAGATTACCTTACTTCGTAACAGATACACCACTCCGCAAAGTACATGCGGTATTAGCCTACCATTTTCTGACCTTTGGACACCTGTGGTACGGACTTATCGAAACGGGCTGCCAGCGATGTTGCTGCCACGCCGCGCCGGCACGCATTCAAGTGTGACGGTGCTAGGTGGTGCTGGCGCCGCGTGGACCGCGCGGTCATTTGGTCGCTAGCACGTGTTGTGATCATTGACGTACTACTATTTATTTAATAAAGTTATTTAATATTCGTTTAATTTTATTCGTGAAGTTGAAGTTGTATATTAGGTATTAGCGTTAGTGTAGTAGTTAAGTTCAAAATGGTGAATCATGCATACTGTGCGGTTCATGGATGTATGTATAATAAGAAAAATAATCAAAAACTATCATTTTTCACACTTCCAGCTAACGAAGAAAGGCGAAATTAATACTAGGTATGTAATGATATATTTATTTGTAATAAAAAGTGGATTGGACTTAAGCCACGCGTTAGGCATATACCTATTAGATCAATTGGATTTAGGTTTTTATTTTTGCTTGTACAACATATTTACTTTGGGTTTCATGGTTATTCAGATAGGTTTCTATGTTTTCATTCTATACTTTTACATTCAACGACGTTTTACACAAATTTTATCGTACCCACGTTGTTTTGCTTACATGTGAATATGCAAAGAAGATACCCCCCAAAAAAAACTTATTTTATTAGCCGCTTTGTGCGCACGAAAGTATTTTATTTTATTTTTATCGTAATGTTGACAACCCTAATTTGATCTTGACGACGCAATTGATACACTTAGAGCGAGCGCTTAAGGTCTTTTCTAGCGCGCACGCGCGCAGTACACGTATTAACAACATAAGTATAAAAAGCTATATGCGCGTTCAAATTGTAGGTTTTATCATTTTCTATGAGAGTGGTGGTAGCCTGCCTTGAGCTCAGTCACAGTATAGTAGGTGCCCAATGCTAAGATTCGTACCGAATATGAACTCTAATTTATCATTTATAAATAACTAGCTGACCCGGCGCACTTTGTTCCGCCTTAGAGGCAATAAATGAGCAGACTTTTGATTTTATCAAGGTCAATTTTTTATTTGGATAATTAATGTAAATTAAAAAAGGAAGTATTTATTGTATGTATTTATAAGTATTTATTGTATGGAAGTATGTATTTATTGGCCATGTATTCTAGTGCATGGGTTCCACTCTTTAGTGAAGCGACGATACACGACATTTTTCGTTTTATTATGAGGTGCAAGAACAAATAACGCAGATGGTCTTCCGACCCGTGAACATGCCACATATAATTGACAATGGGAAAAACATGGATTTTCTAGATTCAGACCACACACTTTTAAGGATTGGATTGTGATTTGTTGATGGTCATGGCGAATGCAAAACGGATCGGAAATTGAAGTCGTTTAAACTCAAACGGCATGTCGGTTGGGATCATCGGGATCCTTGGAATGAGAGCTTCCTCACCTTCGAATTTTCCTTTGAGTATCGTCGCGTAAATCACATTGTTCATCAATTTCCTTACCACCAAACGCGTTCTGTTGCACAGTTTTGGTTGGTTTATGTTTCGAAGCATGATTACTACGGAGCCAACCTTTAACCGTAAATTGTGCGGTGGTAAGCCCGGCACATCCAAGGAGTTTAAAAATTCAATTGGATAGTTGGTGGCTACATCTTCATTTTGTTACACAGTCAATTGATTTGAAAAAATGCAGTGTACCAATGACCTCATTCTGAATTATGAAGTTTAAGTCATCTACATTTTTATTCTTAGCCGCCAAAATTGCTCGCTCACTCAACCATTCATTATTTTTGTGGTATTTATTTTTGTTTAGGGTTTCCCAATGGGTATCGTTTTTTTTTTTACGTAATAAAAAGTATCCTGTCCTTGTCCTGGTTCTAAGATACCTCCCCACCAATTTTCAGCCAAATCAGTTCAGCCGTTCTTGAGTTATAAATAGTGTAACTAACACGACTTTCTTTTATATATATAGATGAATACCTGCCTGCCTGTTAGTGTTAATTAAGAGAATATTAATAAAAAAAAAACATAATTAAGTTTACTTTGACAGGTGACATGTGACAATGCGGGGTACATTGCGATTTGTTATGAAAAACGTTGACATAGGTACAAACTCGTCGAATTTGCAATGTATACCGAATTGTCACATGGTAGGTACCTGTTAATGTCAACTTGTAAATGTAACATTAATCTTCTTTATCTTTCCCATTCCTGGTTTAATACAGGGCAGCACGGGCTCAGATTTTATTTTCGAGCGGGCTCATGTGTACTACTTCAACAAAAAGTTCTTGAGCAACGCGTCCGCTAGCATCAAACGGTATTCCAGGCGGAGCCCGTACTACGTCAATGTCGAGGGAACTACCACTGTATATTTTGGGGACAACATAACGGTAAAGTTAACATTAATGTTTAGTGGAAGAAATTTTGGGGCTCAGACAAGATGCAAAACGCTGACTTGACGATTTTAGAAAACTGCCATAATGTATAGAATTAACATAAGCTGCCGACCATCAGCTCAAGTCGGTCCCATGCATTTTTTGATTTCGAAAATTCATTTAATAAGTTAACGTTCGTGCATCTTGTTAAGTCCCCCAGTAGAAAGTGAAAGAATCTCAAGGTGGGCCCAAATTACAGGGCTCCATCGGATCGGACTGCGTGGCAAATTTATAGGGCTTGTTACGCTGCTAAATGTGGACAGTGTAATGTAAGCGCTAGGGATGGGTCACATTGTTCGCGTGACGAATACCGCCCACATAATACGTCTCCTTTAACATTTAGGGGGTGGAAAATATTACCGTTAGTATGGAAAGCCGTCACCTCACAATCCTCTTAACGATTTTCGAGAATCGACAAAAGGTATGGAATTGATATAAGATTGACTAGAAGTCCTGGTATACAAGTACATAATAAAAATACTTTTCGACTGGATTCCACGGTTACTATAAAATTGCGTAACACATTTCCCTCCTTGTGGTGTCGGGTAAATGTATGTTTGCTTATCTCTTTGAAAAAAAAAAAGAATTTTTAAAATCGGTCCACAATTCGCGGAGTAATCGCGTAAAAAACATACAAAGGAAAAAAAAGGAACATACAGTCGAATTGACAACCTCTTCCTTTTTTGTAGTCAGTTAAAAGTGGACAAATATCTGGTACAGTCACCACACGGGATTGTTGAGCCACTATAGAACCCTCTCACAGAAAGTCGACGGAAAATTTTGACGTAATTTCTTTTGAATGACTTGACGTTGTCATTATGACAGGGTTCTATGGTGGCTCAACAATCCCGTGTGGTGACTATACAAAAGTTTTTTTTTACATAATAACATTCATTTATAGATTACATTTACGTTTATTTTTTAGGTAAATTATCTATCGTTCAGTAAGCACAGTAATTTTGTATCATTTATGTATTTATTAAAATGCAATGGTTTGGTCTATTATTATAAGTAAGTACATATTTATTGTGTAAAATGAAGGCTGTGGACTTGGTTTGGATCGTCGTTGTTTCGGCAATTTTATTTTTTGAATGGACGTGGGTAAGGCTTGACCGGTTGAATAATATCTTACTAACTCATTACAGTCATCACCTGACCCCGTGACCTAACCTACCTAATAAGTATGTGAGACAGAAGGGTGGTTGTGGCCCTGGGAATGGACGTATGAGACGACATGCGAGTAGTACGTACCTATATGGAAAAATTAAATTAAAAATTTAAAAAACCCCTGGCACAAAAGAAATCTCTAAAAAGTAAATAAATAATATGGCCCTTATTGCTTAATGTCAGTAGTCATATTTTGATTCAAGCATCGTCACGTCGGGGGACGTAGCTAGTATTGTTTTTGATGACGCTTGCTTGAATCGAAATATTACTACTGACATTAAACTGCAAGGACTTTACTTTTAAGAGTTTTTTGTGCCGGGTTTTTTTTTTAAATTTTTAATTAAATTTTTATTTCATGCTTTTTCAATTTTATGTTTTACTAGTAGACAACGTACCATCGACACTATCCCCAATTCACGCAAATATACTTGCGGAAAGAAACACGAAATTGCGACACGAGATCTTTGCCTCAATTTTTTGTTCAGCGCTTAAAAAACCTCTGAGCAAAATCTTCCGACAAAGACTTAAACGGGCTCCGAGCACGTATGTACGTCATTGGGCGGACTTCGTCACTACAAGATCTCAAGTTTAGTATTAAAAACTTTCGGCAAAATCGCTTTCACAGCTCATAACTTTTAAACGGCTTAACGGATTTTCACCAAACCAAGCTAAGAACACTCTCGATTAAGTCACCTTTCTAACAAAACAAAACTAAATCAAAATCGGTCCATCCGTTTACGAGTTACGATGCCACAGACAGACAGATACACAGATACATAGTGTAACGCCCCTCTTTTTTCCGTCGGGGGTTAAAAACCGGGCAAGAGCATGTCGTACCATGCTCAGTGTAGGGTTCCGTTGCCATTCTTACTTTACCGGATGAGAGAATCATGTTGGTAGGTAAGAAAGGAACCACTTTGTCAGTCAGTTACAATCTAATTTAATTAAAATAAAGCAGAAGAATATATACAAGATTAACAAACCTTATGCGTGACTTAATTAGATAACCTAGAACACGTCTAACACGTATGGATAATTCTTATCCTAGATGTGATTAACAATACGTGACGACCAGCACAGTACCTACTCCCCCCAAGAGAAAAGAATTGAAAGTATAAAGATAATGACCCTACAGAATATAAGTTCCTTCTGATGCAAAAATATTTATGACGGCATGATTGTGCGCGTGTGCGCGTGCCGCTCTGGGAAGTAACAAATACTTTACCCCGAAATTTTCTTGACTCGTTAACGGTCTTTGGCTTGGGGTAGCGTGTAATATCCTTGTAATATCCTCAGTTAGCGGATTTCTTGGCCCATTGTCTGATAACCAAAGAGATTAATTCGCATAAGAGGCACTTCTATCTTCATGTGCTACCAAGACTATGCATGAAGGCAAAAAAAAAACTTAAAATATCATCGAAACAATAACACAGTCAACCATATAAATATTAACAAAAACATACCGTAATGTGCTAAAATCGCTAGATTTCTCTCGAACTTGACATTGGAGAGAGTAGGTACTTACTGTGCCGACCGTGCTGATATGCACATATTTGCTATGATATGACCCTGTTAGCTGATTATGCAGTTTGAATGTTTTCATAACAGGGTCGATTTGGGTTTTAACACTAGTTTGCGGAAATCTTCTGTGTCCTGATTCGGCCCCTTTGCTTGCTGTAGGTTGCTTTAATCCGGCGCACTCTGCTTCTGTAGTAGAATTTTTCCTGGCGGCATTTTTCGGAGTCCATTTTCGAAATACGTTAATCTCACTTTTATTAATCAATGTCGAATAGTTGATCATCACAATCGAGCCTGGTCCGTACTCCGGAATGCAGTACATGCTGAAGACTCCCGTTGACATGTGGAAACTGGTATTATTCCTGCGGGCGCTGGCTACATCTTGATCGTTGCTCTTGCGGCAGGGCAACGGTGGTAGTACTTCCATCTGGTAGGGTATCAGCGATGACATTCAGTCGGGCAGGGTATCCGCATGACGTTCTTCAGTGGCGCAGGGTAACGACGATGGTGCTCCCAGTCGAGCAGGGCAACGGCGATGCTTCTTCAGTCGGGGTCACCACTTTACCAGAGGAGAAAACCATGTTGGTGGGTAAGAAAGGAACCACTTTGTCAGTCAGTTACAATCTTATTTAATAATAATAAAGCAGAAGTATATATACAAGATTAACAAACCTTATGCGTGACTTATTTAGATAACCTAGAACACGTTAACACGTATGGATAATTATTATCCTTTATGTGATTAATTAACAATACGTGACGACCGGCACACTTACAAACATAAACAAAAATCTCCAAAAAAACACAAATATTAGCAAATTTTCTAATTAAAGTTATCTTAGCTGATTTTCGGTAGGTATAAACGTTTTAATCGTCTTTAACTCAAGAACAAATAAAGTCTACTTACTTAGTCTAGATAGTTTTTATTTTAAATTCGTTGTATGAACTTTCATTCAAGATGTTTTCAGATTTTTATTACTTGTAGTTTTGGCTGTAAGGACACTTGACACTTGACTCTAACAAAAATTAGCACTTTAAAGCTTGATATTGCACAAACGGATTCCTTAATCGAAAAAGTGTCTCCACAAATCATTAATATTTTTGAAAGACCTATCTAACGACACCCTACACTATGGAATAATAATATAAATAATAATAATCCAGCCTATATACGTCTTACTGCTGGGCACAGGCCTCCACTCACAATGAGAGGGTTCGGGCTATAGTTCCCACGCGGGCCCAGTGCGGATTGGGAACTTCGCACACACCGTCAAATTGCTTTGCAGGTGTGCAGGTTTCCTCACGATGTTTTCCTTCACCGAAAAGCTCATGGTAAATTACAAATTATATTTCGCACATAAATTCCGAAAAACTTAGAGGTGCGAGCCCGGGTTCGAACCCACGACCCTCTGCTTGAGAGTCGGCAGGTCAAACCATTAGGCTACCACGGCTTTTTTGGAATAGACGAGAAAAAAAGCCATCCCCACTTTACGTGTAGGGGAACCTTTAAATTTTTTTTTAGATTTTTTTCTTTGTTATTGTTAGCGTGACAAATATGTATATTCAAGCCAAATAACAGCTTTCTAGTACTAAGATTATCTGAGCTAAGCTGCGGACAGACGGACAGACGGACAGACGGACAGACGGACAGACGGACAGACGGACAGAGGGACAGACGGACAGGCGGAGAGACGGACAGACGGACGGACGGACATGGCGAAACTTTAAGGGTTCCTAGTTTGATAACGGAACCCTAAAAATGATTCATCATGGTCTCTTTAGAATTTAGATATTACACATATAGATATAAACAATGAAGTATACTGATATGATAAGTGATTTTCTGTTACACGGCATGGCACCGGCGCCGGCGCCGACACGCCGCCCCTGACGATTCCGGGTACATTGCGATTTATTATGGAAAACATTGATATAGGTTTAAACTTGTCAAATTTGCAATGTATATCGAATTGTCACATGGCACCTGTCAATGCCAACTGTACGGTGAAATAGGGAGCTGGTAGCCTGTGTGCTCGATGCCTTCTCCCTGCCATAAATCAATTTTCCACAATGTCCGTAAAGAATGTAACATCAATCTTCTTTGTCTTTCCCATTCCTGGTTTTGATAAGCTACGCTATATTACAGGGCAGCACAGTGGTCATTCCCGAGCGGGCTGAAGTGTACTACGTCAACGAAAAGTACTTGAGAAACACGACTGCTATCATCAAACGGTATTCCAGGCGGAGCCCGTACTACATCAATGTCGAGGGAACTACCACTGAATATTTTGGGGACAACGTAACGGTAAAGTTAACATTAATATTTAATGGTAGTTTTGGAGCTCAGACAAGATGCAAAACGCTGACTTGAAGATTTTAGAAAACTGCCATAATGTATGGAATTAACATGAGCGGCCGACCATCAGCTCAAGTCGGTCCCATGCTATTTTTGATTTTGAAAATTCATTTTATTAAGTTAACGTTCATGCATCTTGTTTAGCCCCCCAGCAGAAAGTGAAAGAATTTGGACCCAACAAAACTATAGGGCTCCATCGGATGGGACTGCGTGACAAATGTAAAGGACTTGTTACGATACTGTGGACAGTGTAATGTAAGCGCTAGGGATGGGTCACACTGTTCGCGAGACAAATACCGTCCACGTAACCGGTACTGTCAAGGCCAAGGAACCATGTTACGATGAAATGTCACAAATGTGGACCCACCTGTAAATAACAAATCTGTATGTCATACATGTATGAGGTATAACATCCTTCTAGATAGAGTGCCCTCTACTTAACACCGAGCATCACAGCTCAGTCCCAAGTCCCATGAGCATTGGGTACCACGATGGCAAATTATTACTGTGCAATACCGTGCCCTTTAATAAACTATGATATTAATAGGAAATGTGAGTAGGGGGGCAGAAAAAGAAAGTCCCTTCCGATTTGGACAAACAACACTCTTAATGATCGAATCAATTTTAATATTATGATACTCGGATTTAGTGATTTCAGGATCTTAGAAAGGGCATATTATCAAAATTCCATATATCAATTCAGAATCTGTGTACCTACTCCATTTTCCAAAATGACTAAGATAAGTAAATGAAATACGTTTCATGTTGCAGATTCACGCCGTATTTTACGAGTTCCTCCACAACGAGTACAAGCGCAGTTTTGTGGAGTTCGATTTGAAGCTGTGCGATCTGAAGAACAAGAACCCCTGGAAAGAGTTCTGGGCATACAATCTTGCCCATACGTTTATTTGCCCGGCACCCCCAGTAAGCAAATTCTTGAAGTAGTCAGAAACCACCACCACGTCAACCTATTTCGAATTACCTATACTTAGTAGGTACACTGAAAAAAAAAATGGTTACTTCTAACAGTAACAAGATTGCTGTTGTTGTAAATAAGCGTCTTGATTCCATTATTAGAGCCTGACAAGACGTTAGATACAGCAACTAAGAAGTAAAATAAATCACAAAAGACCTTGCTGTTGAGACTACCAGCTTTAGTTGATGTAACTAATATGATGTATATTTTATTAACATTTTATTTATTAACATTTTACTTTTTGTTAACTACCTAAGCAAACAGTATAGGTAGGTACCTCAATTTTTATATTGGCGCAAGTGCCCCTTAAAAAGCAATGTGAATTTTAAAGTTGCTGTTTTATTAAAAACTTTACAACTCACATTTTTCATTTACAAAATATTTTAAGCTCTATGTATATGAATGATCTTACTTCTTTTTAAAAATAACATATTTGCAGGACACGTACAAATATCACAACATTACTTTTTCCATGGAGAATTTTCCCTACGTGTGGCCGTTTGAAAGAGCTATGTTACAAGGGTATGCCATGTTCATACCTACTCAAGAAATCATAGTGCGGGCACGATACTACGTGACTTTTAAGCACAATCTTCCGAAGAAAGGATAAAGAAATTACGTGTTCATTATTAGTAACTGATGAAGAGAATGGATGGACTTAATCACCTAGTGAGGATTATAATGTCACTCTATATTCGTAAACTTTTTTTATTACGTGATTAAGTCCCATTTCACAGTAGGTATTAGGTAGTATGTGAGAAAATTATGTTACTTTAAAACAATGAAATAAAGTGTTTCCAGGGCACCTACAGCTTTGTCAATTTAACAATACCCTTGACTGATTTTCCCAACTTGATACCATCCGAAAAGGCAACGGCTGAATGCTTTTGCGCGGATGGAACCTATGTCAAGAAATCCTGGTGCGAGCGCGTTTCGTCGCTAGCTTCAAGAAAATACTTCCAAAATGATGACAAATAGGGAATATGCATGATTTTTGTTTGCTTTATTAAAAAGTCATTCATGTAACAAACGGAGAGAATGAATATTTTTTGAATAGCTATAAAAATAACCAAGATATAATTAAGCCATCAAAGATTTGTTTCTATCTCTTTCTAGCAAAACAGATTTTAAAATGGAGTTTATAATGGCCGTAGTGCCCACTGACGTCACATCTCTGTCTGATTAGTAGTTTTAAATGCTTATTTATATATTATCCGTATTTTTTGGCCGATTTTAATTTAAATTTCACATTTCGCCATCTCTTTAACGCTATTTTCATATTTCGTTACTGCGATAAAAAATTTCATGCATATGTAATTTTGTAATTGTATTTTTTGTAGGCGCGATTGCAACTCACAAACAAACTTTTCGGTATTTTTAATACAGGTGGAGGTGTTCATGAGGATTATGTTTTTATTCTTCTTCTCACATTTTGTTTTGAAATAAATACAATAAAGCATATATCGTTAATTTTTTTAAACTAGGATAAGGCTAACAATTAAATCCTTTATTAATATTATTTATTTTTGTTGTAATACTTTATCCTTCAAAACTCTTTATTCGTCATATTATACAAGTACATCTTAATACAGTGGATTTCGGTTATAACGACGATGAAGGGACCACTATAATGTCGTCGTTATATCCGCAAGTCGTTACAACCAAAGGTAAACAGAATTGCCCCTCAGAATATCACTTTGTAACAGAACCATAAATTTAACTCCGAAACGTACACGCTTATCTACCTACCTGGCTAATTTATATAAACAAAAAGTAAGGTCGCCACAGGTAACTGACCATCTGTGAATTTAAACAAAAGATAAGAAAGCTCTTTGTACCTTTGGCGGCCGCCGACTCCGGTCGCAATATCTGCATGGGATTTCCAGGAATTTGTTACAAATGATTAATTAAAAACAGTCGTTACACCCGAAGTCGGCGTTACATCCGAAGTCGCTATAGCCACGTGAATTTTGTACTAAAGTATGCTTTCAATTCAAGGGACTTAGATTTTACATCGCTATAGCCAAATGGTCGCTACAACCAAGGTCGTAATAAATGAAATCCACTGTACTTATTTATTGTCCATAATGTTTCCTACCTTTCAAGTTTTTACCAGATCTACCTAGTCGGTCAATAAGTTTAGTTACTAGGAAGGAGGATTAGTTAATATAAAAAAAAAGTCGGTCAAGTGCGAGTCGGACTCGCGCACCGAGGGTTCCGCACAAACTTGTAGGTAGTGTTCCAAAGGAGTCGAGACTTTTAGCTCTTTTTTTAAGGCTGGCTCGATTTTGACGCCTAGAGGGCTGAAAGCCTATAAAGCTCTTTAGCCCCCAAGCCTAGTTATATTAGCAACCTAGACTCTCGGAGCTCGTTACCTTACTAAAGGCTATATATTTAAAGGCTAAAAGTCCCTGTCAAAATATTGAGACTAAATATTTAGGCCTCCAAGCTTCATTAGGCTCGGAGGCTAAAATATGTTTGAGTTTATAATAGTAGATTGTATAACAAGAGCATAAAACGCACCATTTTACTCGAGACGTTTATCCATCCAAGCGAGGTTGCGAGCGAGGATGGATATAAAGTCGAGTGTTAAATGGGTTTTATGGACGGGTTGTACACTCTACTTTTCACTTCGATTGCGAGGAAATGAAACAGCAACATAATAAAAAAAAATGCGAAGAAATAAAAATTATAAGTTCATTTCATAAAGCTTTATTGTGTACTTTGGCTGTTGGTATCCTTGCCTTGGTCTTAGAATACTAACGAAACGAAATAAAATAAAGAGGTTATTCTATGAAGTTAAATTTGTTCGTGTGGCTGTTGGACCGATTGCCTAGGTCTTCGACGAAGATTTTACTTTATGCACTAGAGCATAGGGGTTATACAACTATGCCAAATTTCAAGTTGATAGCGTGTAGTTGCTGAGAAAAACTGCTGTGACATACAGACAGACAGACAGACAACGAAGTCTCACCATAAGGGTTCCTTTTTTACCATTTTAGTACGGAACCCTAAAAAGGAAATTGAAACGAATTAACCGTGAACAGGGTGCCGAGCCAAGTGTCACACGCCCCGTAGCGTTCGTTTCGTTTTCAAACCAATCGCGTCCCTGATAGATCACGTGATATGATAAGTCAGGTGGTCTACCAATGACGCGATTGGACTACAGACGAAACTAACAGAAACGCTACGGAGTGTGTGGCATTTGCATAAACAAAGGATCTAATAGACTTGACAACTAAATAACAATACCAGTACCGAGCGTGATTATCTACTTAAATCAAGGTAAGCTAAGAGCTGTAGGTAATATATTAAACAAAAAATGTCAGATCACTTTCATATACATTTTTAAAGTAATCAGTTGGTTTACGCGTGCTAGCCTCTAAACTATTTCAGCGGCATTCTTTTTATCATGGACATATTTATTCATTTCCATTTTTATAATTTGTGTTGGTGTCCTTCATTTTAAATTATCATTGAAGACCCACGAGTCAAAATTAACTACAACGCAGTACTACCTAAAATTACCTACGATACGATCTAATAGTTGACAACAATCTTTGTAAACAAACGCGAGCTATTTTAATACCGGCCCCACAGAATAAGTACTTGCATAGAATCCGGACTATAAGAAACAGCAAAACTTATGTTTGACCTTTTTCTATTTATGGCATTCATAACGAGTTAGAAAGAGATGTCCTTATAGGTATTCTTTCGTTTTCCATCATGTTGTCAAAAGCTTGAATTGGATCTGTCAACGCCAGTGTTGTTGCTGAGTCGACTATAATATCATATCAATTCAATATGCCTTTGAACCACATATGGTAAAAGCCACTCTTTTTGAGTTGGTAGATAGTGAAAATAAAACTACGATAAATACGCTGTGGACGAGATGACTGCGCAGTACGGAATAAAAATTCCAAGACTGCCCCTTTACCACTGTGAACTAAACCCCATCGAGCTGGTATGGGCGCAGGTAAAGGGGCATGTCTCTAGAAATAATAAAACGTTTAATTTACAAGAAGTAAAAACTTTGTTCCAAGAGGGTCTTAATGGCATTAAATCGACTAAATGGAGCGACTTTGTGTCTCATGTTTTAAAGGAGGAAGACAAAATGTGCCGTCTCGACCACATAGATGAAGTGTGTGATAATTTCATGATACGTGTGGATAGTGATAGCAGCAGTGATTCTGACCCAAAATCATTCAATATTTTTTCTATTACAGAAAGAATAAAATCGACCAATCAGAACCGTTTTGTATCGTAAAATATTTGGTGTATTTTTGCGAAAAGATACAAAGACTAAAAATAATGTGCCTACTTTTTAAAATGTCTTACCCACATGGGTCCTATTTTCGAATCCATAGAATAAGTACTTGCATAGAAACTGAACTATAAGTACTCGTTATGAATGCCATGAATAGAGAAAGGTCATATAGACGTCTTTTGTTGTTTCTTATAGTCTGGGTTTCTATGTAAGTACTAACCAAAAAACAAAAGTCATCTCATGCCCAGTTCTTATATTCAAACCGCGGATAGATAAGGTTCCTTCAAATTCAAATTTGACACATGTTGTACGTGGCAAATGTCAAATTTTAATTCGAGGTGTCCTTATCTATCCGCGGTTTGGATATAGGAACCGGGCATCAGTCATCTATGGCAAAATTAGCGGGGATACCGCTTAGGTACTTGTCATGTCGCAGCCTGTTAACCCTACTAAATTGAAAATGTATAGGTAGAACATGGATAAACAATTACGAGTAAGTGTCACATACTTTAGTCGGATTATTGTTGTTTTATACTGAGGACGCACACTAATCAAGAGTGACTCACACAGACAAACAACCAAGGTATGCTTTTCAAATCCGAGAAATATAGTTGTCACTGTTTAACAAATAGAATTTGTAACAAGAGCGAAGAGAATGATGACATCAAACGTTTTTATACTCTATAGCTAATATCCTTATTGTAACTGAGTTGAAAACCGACGCCCTCGAAAGTGTGCGCGTTAATAATATGAATATTTTTTTTTGTTTTATTTCCTCGCAGTAGTTGAGAAAATCACTATGTCTGCCTCGGCAGAGAGTGCAATTTTTGAACTCGTACACTAGAGGGCCTCAACTACGTTTGGGCCCTCTATATGACTCGTTTAAAAATCGCTTACTTTCTACCCTCGGCAACAATGTACTATATGTATGAAATCTTTAGTTTCTCCTTTGACCATTTTCTATCCTTCATATGAAATTTGTGTACTAAAATAAAAAATCTAAAAACTCGAATTGCTCGAAAACTACCGAGTTGCGACCCCTGGTTGACTGGGCTTAAAACATTGCAAATAAGCCCTAGTATAACCCCTTTCAAGGAATAGGTCGAACTACCAGTCACCCAGTTTATTACATAGTGAATCACTCAAATTAAGTACATTACATTCGTTCATTTTTTCATTCACTCAATAAGTAACATCACTATTTTTATACACCAAGAACTGACAACACTGAAGCTGTCATTTTACTGCAGTGAATTAGAAGTCCGGGTATAGGTTGTTTATGGTAACCTGCCAGCTACTTTAAAACGTGTTTTTAATTTAGTTGCATGGCAATCATGTTAGTGATACCAGATAAAAATATCATAATTTACCGGGAATTTTGACTTCTAAAACTTTTTTCGTACAGTTCGCCATCAAATATATCTGTACATATCAGAGTGGTCAAAAATATCTGAACATGCACTCTAACGCCTTGACAATAGAGTCGTGTTCAGATATTTGTGAGCACCTTTTTTGCTGCAATATATATGATGGCGACTGTACTTGTAATTACAACAAATAACAAATGTTTATTTCGTAAAGATTAAATAAAGATACCGGTTCCACGGTTTAGAATCGAAAATTAGTATGACACAATTGAACATTTTGAAATAAGTATGTACCTATGAACAGTTTTATATACGCCATTCAATTCATAAAAAAAAATACGTCTGAATTAATATGTGTATTTTCTAGGTTTCCGCTAGACGAGTCTGTACGCAACGTTTGGATAGCGGCTACTGGACGACAAATTTGGCAGCTGACTAAATACAGCCAAACTCATGATGGAAAGGGTAAACAAGAACAGAACCAGGTATCTAATAAACCTTGGTAAGTATATTATACTATAGTATACTAGCAGGGGTGATAACAGGACACTGTCCACTAAACAGACACCTGACAATAATAGGTATCAAGCAGGAGTGCCCACTCTGTGGCAAAGAGGAAACTAGCCAACACGTCCTAGCCGAGTGTGTAATGTACTCGTCACTGAGATACCGCACATTCGGGGAGGACGAACTGTCAACAAAGGCATTAAGAAGCATCAACCTACAAGACGTACTTTTGTTGTGTAGGAAAACAAGAAGATGGGATCCATGCTGGATGGGAGCGTCGCCGGACCAGTAACCTACGGTTCAACCAAGGGGAACAGGGAGGAATAACCGTAGGAACGATCGACCGCCCGCCTGATCCGGGCGTCCCCACCCATCATCATCTACGGCCGGGCCGTACCTGTGCAAGCATTTTGAACACCGTTGCTTTGTGTAGAAATTTCTTACATTGTCTTTTTTGTCACCCATAGACTTCGTATAGTAGTCAGTGAATTCTCATATTCAAATATTAGATTATATAAGAATATAATATGTATAATTAAAATATCGGTTACATTGTCTAATGTTTCATTTTTCATCTAACCTAAACTCCACTTCACTTTTATTGCTCCAATATAATTATTAAATTGTTTTAATAAAATAAAACCGCCTTCAAACTCGATATCGAATAACACACACAAAAAAAAACGAATTGAGAACCTCTTCCTGTTTTGAACTTGGTTAAAAATGGAATGCCAGTGATATCAAAATATGGGGAAATTTGTATCAACATGGCCACCCCGCATTTATGACGTGCTCTATGTCTGTCCCTTACGGGTGTACGCTGACTTCGTGTCTGGAATGGACATTTGGCTATAGGCTCTGTGGTGCAAAGCATGTTTTGGAAGACTGTTAAGTTTTTTAATAACGTCGTCCTTTAAAGCTCCAATTCCTTTAATTTGGTTTTTGTTTTTCAGGGCTGCCACTCTTTCATTTTTATCGTGGTACTCTTTAGATTTTAGACGCCAAAGGCAATACTCAGATTATATATGTCTATCAACTCCGCAATGACTGAGTTCCGCTTACGAGACGACGTATTGTACATACAATCGAGCGCCGCGCGTCCTTCCCCTCTAGCAATCACCGGTCAACTGACGCCTGCCTGTGCAGGCGACCGCCACACACGCTCAGTTTTGCTTGCACAGGTAAACTGCACAGGTATACCCACGGGCAGAAAATACAAAAATTCATATTTTTTTATTTGCCTGTACAGGCGTGGAAACCTGCACAGTTGTGTCACATACACGATCCGGTTTACCTGTAAAGTTGAACTGTACAGGCAAACCTGTCAGGTACACCCTAGTGTGTATGGCCAGCTTGAAGATAGATATACTTGTGACAAACAAAACTGCAGTTTTTACCATAATCAGACAGTTAGTTCAAAGAGTATAATTACAATCCACGAAATTGTGATTATGTATTTACTCGTATAATTAGATATAGGTATAGATTCATGTTGGCAGAACTTTTATACTTTTAAAAACTCCTTAAATTTAACTTTTAGTAATTAAAAACTTCAATAACTCAAATTATTAACGTTTCCCTTGGTCTTTATCTTATCGAGGTTCTACTGTACTATAATATTGATTTTAACGAGAGATTAAATGACCACAATCTTGATGTCTTTTTTATCTGTAAATGTTAATAATACATTTAAAAAATATGATATATTATTAAAAAGAATTAGAATACCTATCTCAGTAATTTGTAATGATAAAAGTAATTTTTCACATTTTAGAAACAAATTTATAATAATAGACGTCTCAAGATTTATTACTTTACGGGTCTCGTTAAAACGAATACTTACGGTATAGCTACACGACATTACACCTTAATGTATAGTTGATTTTATTTAAAATGTCGGAATCCACTTGAGAGCTTATCTTCCAATGAATGGCTTTGTTATCTATTGTGAAGCCCCACCGCTAATTAGCAGTGCAAAATGAAACGCACAAATAACAAAAGATTTCATATGAATAGCAACTTTACCGCTTAAAGAAGAAGGTTCAAATTGCAATGGCAACGCATTCGAGATAGTACTGTTTCAAATTGAAAGCGGCAGCCAGGAAGTTTGTTTGTGTAACAGTACAAACAACAGTACAAACAGTACTATCTCGAATGCGTTGCCATTGCAATTTGAACCTTCTTCTTTAAGCGGTAAAGTTGCTATTCATATGAAATCTTTTGTTATTTGTGCGTTTCATTTTGCACTGCTAATTAGCGGTCGGGCTTCACAATAGATAACAAAGCCATTCATTGGAAGATAAGCTCTCAAGTGGATTCCAACATTTTAAATAAAATCAACTATACGCTATTACCAATTCAAATCAAAGGTTAAATGGATCCACCATTTATTGAGAATAACTCATCTAACAACAATTTTAAAGATAGATGATTAAAAAATAACTTACTGGTCGTCTCGTGGAAATTGGTGGAATTTTAATTCTTTGTCAAACCTTGATGAAGATTTAGTTCAAAACAGAACAAATCCTGTAAAACATTATGCACGTGTAAGATAAGCATCGGAAGGTATACATTTTTTTAGGTATTAAGTATCACGTTACACCCCTTCTAATTTTATTAGGAGCGCCAACTAAGGGAGATTGTGCTCGCGGACTCTGCCGCTCGCTTCCCCGCGTACCCCCCATCGTTGCCCCGCGCAAGTACAGCCAAAACAGTAATATCTATACGCCCATCGCGCCAAATATATGTATACATAGACCTTATTATCGGAGGCATGTGGGTATGGGTGTATAGATATTTATGTCATCTTGGGAATGTATAATATATTTATGACTTTGACTGTAGGTACATGAGTCGGCCGACTGTTAGTTATAATTAATAAGACTGTGCAAATACATTGTGATACAAATCTACACCATACATATTTAAAAAAAATGCCGTAATTTTAAACCGTTAAGACAAATACCATGTTGCTCCACAAAATACACCTTGTAAAATAGCTGCATCAAATTATTAAGAAACGAAATTGGTTATTTTATCAAACTAAATTCAGTATGTAATTAATTGCTTATAAATATAAACATATAATTTATATTAGATCCCAATAATTATAAAAAATATCTAGACAGAACGATAACAGAACTAATCTGGGGGCCTAGCCAAGATCCATCACGCTAACTTAAGAGGACTGTGAACCGACTGCAAAATCTAGCCTTTTCATACAAACGGCGATAACTTTTTCCACCCCTTAAACGTTAACCGAATTTGACCAATTTTTGATATTTGGTCAGTCGGAACAAAAACCGTCAAACAAAGTCCGTACGTTTCGTTTTTTAAAATATTAATTAGTCATAAAGAGATTAGGGGACACGGTTTATGTAGGAAGACATGTCAAAACTGTTTTGTGTGATATATATATATATAAATTTTCTCGTAGTAATTCTGACATGTTTTCCTGCAAAACTACGCAGATATTTAATATTATTTTTACAGTTTTATTTAATGCTAGAATAAGTAGTGACATTGTTATATTTTTATTAAAAAATGACTAACTGTTGAGTTTCTTGCGGCGCTTCTTCTCAGCAGTGGTCTCCTCTTGGGAAGCGCTGGTAGATTTTGACGTGTAAAAGTGCCCGTGCGGCCTACTTACTGAATAAATATCTTTTATATTTTTTATCTTTATTATGGCCGAAATTACTTTTGTATGAAAACAATAACACGGAAATAAATCGAAATTTATTAATAATATTGAAAAAAACGAAACGTACGAACATAGTTTTTGTTCCGACTGACACCGTATCAAAAATTGGTCGAAATCGGTTAACATTTAGGGGGTGGAAAATATTACCGTTTGTATGGAAAGCCGTCACCTCACAATCCTCTTAACGATTTTCGAGAATCGACAAAACGTATGGAATTGACATAAGATTGACTAGAAGCCCTGGTATATAATAATAATATAATTTGTGGTGTCGGGTGAATGTATGTTTGCTTATCTCTTTGAATAAAAAAATAATTTTAAAAATCGGTCCACAATTCGTGGAGTAATCGCGTAAAAAATATACAAAAGAAAAAAAAGGAACATACCGTCGAATTGAGAACCTCTTCCTTTTTTGTAGTCGGTTAAAAATTGACAAATATCTGGTACAAAAGTTTTTTTTACATAATTACATTCATTTCTAGATTACATTTACGTTTATTTTTTAGGTAAATTATCTATCGTTCAGTAAGCACAGTAATTTTGTACCACTTATGTATTTATTAAAAGGCAATGGTTTGGTCTATTATTATAAGGAAGTACGTATTTATTGAACAAAATGAAGGCTGTGGACGTGGTTTGGATCGTCGTTGTTTCGGCGATTTTATTTTTTAACTGGTCGTGGGTAAGTTTTAACCGGTTGGATTATATCTTACTAACTTATCTCATCACCTGACCCCGTGACCTAACCTACCTAATAAGTATGTGAGACAGAAGGGTGTTTGTGGCCCTGGGAATGGACGTACGAGACGACATGCGAGTAGTACGTACCTATATGGAAGAATTAAATTAAAAATTTAAAAACCCCCGACACAAAAGAAATCTTTAAAAAGTAAATAAATAATATGGCCCTTATAGCTTAATGTCAGTAGTTATATTTTTATTCAAACTTGGTCACGTCGGGGGACGTAGCTAATATTGTTTTTGATGACGTTTGAATCTAAATATTACTACTGACATTAAACTTCAAGGACTTTACTTTTAAGAGTTTTTTGGTCCGGGTTTTTTTTTTCATTTTTAATTAAA
Organism: Tortrix viridana; assembly: GCA_963241965.1. Taxonomy (NCBI): domain Eukaryota; kingdom Metazoa; phylum Arthropoda; class Insecta; order Lepidoptera; family Tortricidae; genus Tortrix; species Tortrix viridana. The sequence goes on from OY725186.1 coordinate 8,918,447, forward strand.
TTTTTATTTCATGCTTTTTCAATTTTATGTGTTACTAGTAGACACGTTAGCATTGACACTATCCCCCAATTCACGCAAATATACTTTCCGGAAAGAAACACGAAATTGCGACACGAGATCTTTGCCTCAATTTTTTGTTCAGCGCTTAAAAAACCTCTGAGCATAATATTCCGACAAAGACTTAAGGTGCTTTTCCACCGGCGAGGCGAGACGAGATGATGTGGGACGAGAATTGAAATCGCGCCGACCTATTTCCAAAAATTGCAGGCGCGTGCCAGCGCGAGCCAGCGCGGCCCGCGCGAGCTAGCGCGAGCCCGCGCGATCTCGCGCGATATCGTCCATATTGTGGGCTATGTACAGAGAAGATACATTACTGTTCAGTTCGTCTTGCAACTAACACGCGGGTGCAACATTATGTCTCGTGAAATAGTAGTGTTATAGTAGTTTATGTGACTGGTGCATAATGAGAGGCATTAAAACAAGAGTGTGTGTTTATGAAACGAGCCGACAGGCGAGTTTCATAATAGCATCACACGAGTGTTTTAATGCCTAATTATACACTATTTTATCTACATACATATTATAAGCTCTCATAGCTCTTATGAGAAAACGAACTCATCGTTATTGGGTTCGAAATCATATTAAATATCATCATAATGAACATGGCGAGTTTAATATTTTACTTAATTACTGTACTTAATAAGGTCGTGGTTATATATTTTTGAAGCTTTGGACGTACCTATTTGGTATCTATGGATCTTACATTGGCTGTGCGTCTCGCGATTGATATTAAATAGCCATCGCGAGCCAGCGCGAGCCAGCGCGTGCACGCGCGAGACGGCGCGAGACAGCGCGAGCCGGGCGAGCCAGCGCGAGCCAGCGCGATTTCGCGCGGGCCGGCCGAGAGAATCGTGTTTCCGTTGCAGAGTAATTAAACACTTTATGTACGCAGCAATACGGTTCATTATTATAATAACAAAAATTTCAATTCTCGTCTCGCACATCCTCGCCAATCCGTACTGTTTCCACCGAAGATGCGCTAGGCGAGAATAGAAATTTTGCCATATAAATTTCAATTCTCGTTCCACATCGTCTCGTCTCGCCTCGCCGGTGGAAAAGCACCTTTAAACGGGCTCCGAGCACGTATGTACGTCGCTGGGCGGACTTCGTCACTACAAGATCTCAAGTTTAGTATTCAAAACTCCCGACAAAGTCGCTTTCAGAGCTCATAACTTTTAAACGGCTTAACGGATTTTCACCCAACCAAGCTTAGAACACTATCGTTTAAATCACCTTTCTAACAAAACAAACCTAAATCTAAATTGGTCCATCCGTTTTGGAGCTACGATGCCACAGACAGATACACACGTCTAACTTATAACGCCCCTCTTTTTTGCGTCGGGGGTTAAAAACCGGGCAAGAGCATGTCGTACCATGCTCAATGTAGGGTTCCGTTGCCATTATTACTTTACCAGATGAGAGAATCATGTTGGTGGGTGAGAAAGGAACCACTTTGTCAGTCAGTTACAATCTAATTTAATTACAATAAAGCAGAAGTATATATACAAGACTTATTGAGATAACCTAGAACACGTTAACACGTATGGACAATTCTTATCCTAGATGTGATTAATTAACAATACGTGACGACCGGCACACTTACAAATCTCCAAAAAAAACACAAATATTAGCAAATTTTCTAATTTAAGTTATCTTAGCTGATTTTCGGTAGGTATAAACATTTTAATCGTCTTTAACTCAAGAACAAATAAAATCTACTTAGTTAGTCATCATAGTTTTTATTTTAAATTCGTTATATGTACTTTCATTCAAGATTTTTTTCAGATTTTTATTACTTGTAGTTTTAACTGTAGGGTGGCAAAAATGGAAAAAAAAAACTGCACTAATGCCAGATGACGCCAAAAGGTTCCAGCTCAGCATGATACATACTGGTTTTGAGGCCGGAGCTGGTCTTACGCCGGAACCATTTGGTGATATTGCACAAACGGATCCCTTAATCGAAAAATTGTCATCACAAATCAGCAATATTATTTGAAAGATATATCCAACGACACCCTACACCATGGGATAGACGAGAAAAAAAGCCATCCCTACTTTACGTGTAGGGGGTCCCTTTAATTTTTTTTTAAGATTTTATTTTACGTCTTTGTTAGCGTAACAAATCTGTATATTATTCATTCAAATAACAGCTTTCTAGTACTAAGATTCTCTGAGGTAAGCTGCGGACAGACGGACAGACGGACATGGCGAAACTTAGAGGGTTCCTAGTTTGACTACGGAACTCTAAAAATGATTAATCATGGTCTCTTTAGAATTTTGATATTACCTAGGGATTTTAAGAAACAGTGAAGTATACTGATAAGTGATTTTCCGTTACACGGCATGGCACCGCGGCGGCGCCGACACGCCGCCCCCGACGATTGATATAGGTTTAAACTTGTCAAATTTGCAATGTATATCGAATTGTCACATGGCACCTGTCAATGTCAACTGTACGGTGAAATAGGGAGCTGGTAGCCTGTGTGCTCGACGCCTTTTCCCTGCTATAAAACAATTTTCCACAATGTCCGTAAAGAATGTGACATTAATCTTCTTTATCTTTCCCATTCCTGGTTTTGATAAGCTACGCTATATTACAGGGCGGCACAGTTGTCATTCCCGAGCGGGCTCAACTGTACGACGTCAACGAAAAGTACTTGAGGAACGCGTCTATAATCATCAAACGGTATTCCAGGCGGAGCCCGTACTACGTCAATGCCGAGGGAACTACCACTATTTATGCTGGGGACAACGTAACGGTAAAGTTAACATTAATATTTAATGGAAGAAATTTTGGGGTTCAGACAAGATGCAAAACGCTGACTTGAAGATTTTAGAAAACCGCCATAATGTATGGAATAACATAAGCGGCCGACCATCAGCTATGTTATTTTATTGACACATCGTCGTTCAGGTCTACTCAGTCGATGAATAGCCGGCGAATTTACGTCGTCCGTCAATGTGGGTAAATGACATTCAACTGCCTGCACATTCATTTAGTCGCTGGTTTCACAGACGATCGTCTGTGATTCGCCGACTATCCATCGACTGAATAGAACTGAACGAAGATGTGTCAACAGAATAACATAGCAGCTCAAGTCGGTCCCATGCTTTTTTTGACTTCGAAAATTCATTTTATTAAATTAACGTTCATGCATCTTGTTTAGCCCCCCGGCAGAAAGCGAAAGAATTTGGACCCACAAAACTATAGGATTCCATCGGATGGGACGGCGTGACAAATGTAAAAGACTTGTTACGATAATGTGGACAGTGTAATGTAAGCGCTAGGGATGGGTCACACTGTTCGCGAGACAAATACCGTCCACGTAACCGGTACTGACAAGGTTACGATGAAATGTCACAAATGTGGACCCACCTTTAAATAACAAATCTGTATGTCATAAAATAAATCTGTATGAGGTAAAACATCCTTCTAGATTGTGCCCAGGATTTACTTACCACCGAGCAACACAGCTCAGTCCCAGTCCCATGAGCATTGGGTACCACGATTGCAAACTATTACTGTGCAATACCGTGCCCTTTAATAAACTATGATATTAATAGGAAATGTGAGTAGGGGGGTAGAAAAAGAAAGTCTCTTCCGATTTGGACAAACAACACTCTTAATGATCGAATCAAATTTAATAATATGATACTCGGATTAAGTGATTACGCGTGTATCAAAATTCCATGCCAATTTAGAATCCGTGTGCTCCATTTTCCAAAATGACTAAGATAAGTAAATGAAATACGTTTCATATTGCAGATTCACTGCGTATATTACGAGTTCCTCCACAACGAGTACAAGCGCAGTTTTGTGGAGATAGATTTGAAGCTGTGCGATCTGACGAACAAGAGCCCCTGGAAAGAGATCCTTGGGGCATCCGCCGTGCTTGCCAATAAGATAATTTGCCCGGCGCCCCCGGTAAGCAAATTCTTGAAGTAGACAGAAACCACCACTACGTCAACCTATTTCGAATTACCTATACTTAGTAGGTACACTGAAAAAAATAAAGGGTTGGAAACCGTTAACTAGGCGTAGACTTACGTCAATATTTCGTCTTAACATTAGTTTTTGGGGCAATCTATGCTATCTACGGCTGTAAGTTTTATTTCGGGATATGGAAGAGATTTAAGCATTGCGCTATTTAATTGTAAACACAAGTTTTTAGATCACTAGCAAATAATATCAGTAAACAAACTATTAGGACATTCAATCATCAAACAAATAACATCAAGCGAAATTATAGAAACCTATTTCTAACAGTAACAAGATTGCTGTTGTTGTAAATAAGCGTCTTGATTCCATTATTAGAGCCTGACAAGACGTTAGATACAGCAACTAAGAAGTAAGATGAATCACAAAAGACCTTGCTGTTGTGACTACCAGCTTCGGTTAATATTAGATTCAGATTCAGATCAGATTTTATTACTCAATATAAATTACAGTATAAATTGCACTTCATGTCAAATTGCAAGTTATTATATTGAGATCGTCAGAAGTAGAAATTACACATTAATTATGAAAATACAAAAATATAAAATTTGAATTATTTAACCTCCATGTTAATGTCATCTTATAAGTATCCCATCAAAAACATAACATGTACAAAAATGCCCAAGTCTCGCAATGCTTCCACCGTAAAAAGTTGGGAGATCGAATGTAAACCAAGTCGGTTAATTCAGTACCTACCTATCTATGGGAGCAGCTATCCAACCACTTTGTCATAAATAGATACCTTGTTAGTTAGCTTACAACATTTTATAGTAACCATTATATCAATATTACATTTTTTTTTATTTCTTTAATAAATAGAGTGACTTGGCAATTGCACACAGCAACAGAATTTACTAAGTAATTTAAATAGTCCTCCAAACAAACAAAACAAATAAAAGCACAAAGCGCTAATATTAGATAGATATTGTTTTATGTAGATTCTTTTGCCGTGTGCAATTGCCAAGTCACTCTATTTATTAAAGAAATAAAAAAAATGTAATATTGATATTATGGTTACTATAAAATGTTGTAAGCTAACTAACAAGGTATCTATTTATGACAAAATGGTTGGATAGCTGCTCCCATAGATAGGTAGGTACTGAATTAACCGACTTGGTTTACATTCGATCTCCCAACTTTTTACGGTGGAAGCATTGCGAGACTTGGGCATTTGTGTACATGTTATGTTTTTGATGGGATCTCATTTCTTTTTGTAGGTCAGGGCTTTTCCCAGAGGCTTTGATGATTGATTTTTGACAAGTCTGGACGGTAAATGCATCTAAGTATATATTCAGAAATTGTAGACTCCTGCGCTTTAATACAACCAAACCGCCTAGACTTTTCACTTTTCACAAAATTGTCACATACGCTTGACCGCATGTAAATACTGAAGAACCAATGTCCATTAATACACTATTAAGACTTACTGCCGCACTCAGAGACGTCAATTATTTTTTAAGTTTGATTAAAGTTGCTGCGTCTTATTCTATTGCTATAGCAAAGAAAGTGACAGCAGCAACTTTAATGAAACTTAAAAGTTAATTGACGTCTCTGAGTGCGGCCGTTAGCCCTTTACTCTTATGTATCGTTATTAGGCTATACATATTAGAAACTGTTCGCGATGAGCATAAGCTTTATTAATAATTTCAAATTTAGTTTTGACCGGACCAAACTCGTACACATGCTCATTATTAAATTTAATACGTATTTTTTTAATTATATATGTATTTTCATGATCAAGCTTTAATCCTTGTACCAATAGAACCGTTAACTAGGCGTAGACTTACGTCAATATTTCGTCTTAACATTAGTTTTTGGGGCAATCTATGCTATCTACGGCTGTAAGTTTTATTTCGGGATATGGAAGAGATTTAAGCATTGCGCTATTTAATTGTAAACACAAGTTTTTAGATCACTAGCAAATAATATCAGTAAACAAACTATTAGGACATTCAATCATCAAACAAATAACATCAAGCGAAATTATAGAAACCTATTTCTAATGAGTTTAAGAAGTTCAAGTAGGTACGAGTAGGTACCTAGGTACAATATGTATATAATGAGCATACTGCATCCTAAAAAATATATAAACATTGCATTCCTCGGAAGATGCTTCCCAGTATCGGCGGCTCAATAGGCAGATTATAAAGTCTCTTACTCGCGATATACGCCTCTAAAATACTAACCGTATTGAGGAGGCTATCGAGCGACACAAGGGCTCAAAAGTGTTTGCACGAGATCTGTCTATTGGGCAGAGCGTGCTGGCAAAGCTGAAGACCGAGGACGGCAGAATCGTATCGTCAAAGCTCGAGCTTTTGGGAGAGATCGAACGGTTTTACGGACAGATATACACGACACAGTCACCTGTCAGCAACCTAGCAAAAGACCCCAGTGCTAGGTTGACCCGACACTTTACCGAAGACATCCCGGACATCAGCCTGTACGAGATTAGTATGGCTCTGAAACAGCTTAAGAATGGCAAGGCACCTGGTGATGACGGAATTACGGCTGAGCTTTTGAAAGCGGGTGGTACACCAGTAAAGTACTGAGAGCTCTTCGGAAGTAATTTAATTCCGTCGTACTCGAGGGCAAGACGCCACGAGCATGGCATAGAGGTGTGGTGGTGCTGTTCTTCAAGAAGGGTGATAACACTCAATTGAAGAACTACAGACACATCACACTTCTGAGCCATGCCTATAAGGTGTTATTCTCAAGAGCCATCACGAACCGTGTCTCGCGGGCAGGTTTGATGATTTTCAGCCTATCGAATAAGCTGGTTTCCGAAAAGGCTTTAGTACCATAGACCACATCCACACGCTGCGGCAGGTTATACAGAAGACAGAATAACAGAACCAGCCACTATGCTAAGCGTTTGTGGACTATGAGAAAGCTTTTGATTCAGTCGAAACCTGGGCCGTGCTACAGTCTCTCCAGCGGTGCCAAATTGACTACCGGTACATCGAAGTATTGAAGTGTTTGTATGTCAGTCCATCTTCTGGACCAGAACTCGAAACCCATTCGATTTTTTTTATAAGAGAGGGAGGCAAACGAGCATGCGGGTTACCTGATGGGAAGTAATCACCACCGCCCATGAATACCGACAACTCAAGAAGAGAATTACAGCGAGGAGTGAGACAGGGAGATGTTATATCTCCGAAACTGTTCACTGCTGCGTTGGAAGACGTTTTCAAGCTTCTGGACTGGAAAGGACTTGGCATCAACGTCAACGCGAATAGGTACCTCACTTACCTTCGATTTGCTGACGATATTGTAGTCGTGGCTGAGACCCTGGAGGAACTGGGCACAATGCTCGATGACCTCAGTAGAGTTTCTCAACAAGTGGGTCTCAAAATGAATATGGAGAAGACAAAAGTTATGTCAAATATCCATGTTGCATCCACCCCTTTAAAAGCCCGCTCGAAGTGGTTGATCATTATGTTTACCTAGGACGAGTAATCCAGCTAGGTAGATCCAACTTCGAGAAACAGGTCAATCGCCGAATCCTACTCGGCTGGGCAGCGTTCGGTAAGCTACGGAGCATATTCTCGTCCCAGTTACCGCAGTGTCTTACCAGCGTGTGTTGCCAGTGATGACTTATGGAATAGAGACGTGGTCCTTTACAATGAGCCTCATAAGAAAGCTCAAGGTCACCCAAAGGGCAATGGAAAGGGCTATACTCGGCGTATCTCTGCGAGATCGAAACAGAAATGAGGAAATCGGCGGCAGGAGAACCAAAATCACCGACATAGCCCAGCGAATTGCGAAGCAGTGGCAGTGGGCGGGGCACATTGCTCCTAGAACTTATGGCCGTCGGGGCGGAAAGGTTCTATAGTGGCGGCCGCGGACCGGAAAGTGAAGTGTTGGCAGGCCTTTTACAAGGTGGACCGACGATCTGGTGAAGATCGCGGGAAGCCGATGGATGCGAGTAGCACAAAACCGGCCGTCGTGGAGATCCTTGGGGAAGGCCTATGTCCAGCAGTGGACGTCTTGCGGCTGATATGATAATGATGATGATGATGACGACATCCTAAAATTATTCAAACAACATCCAAATCACTAACAAACAATATCAGTAAACAAATTAGTTAAACCAATAATAACAAATGAAATTTTAGACGAAAACCGCAAACTTATGCGTAGCGTTTTGGGGCACAACCGAACAGCATCTAATCGCTCGCGCTAATGAGCGCGGTTGTCGTTGTCTCTCACTTCGGAACATCAACATCGACTCCCCCCGCGCCCCTCGCGGCTCTCACTTGCTGCGAAACATCGCGTGCCCCGCGTGGCCCCTTGCAAACATAGGTCAATGTCGAGTGCGTTCGCGAAATCTCATTTCTTTTTGTAGGTAGTCCACCTTTATATCCACTACCTAGTCTTAAAAGTACGATTACAAAGTTACTTGTCCAGTTCGCAAAATTATTTCTCATAGACTTTATATGGAGACGTGAATTTACCAACCGCAAAGGAAACGGGACTGAAATTTCAGGATGTTTCAGTTTTTACTTTCTATATAGGCTAAACACTACCTGATTGCAAAATTTGAAGTTTGTGTGTCTGCTAGAAGTACCTTAGAATTTTGATGATCGGTGAGTCAGTCAGTGACAAAATTAAGGAACTTTGACTTGCAATAATTCTCAAACTACTAGTTAAAATTTAATGTAATTTGGAAATATATATATCTATGTAATGTTCTCTTGGTCACTGAAAATTTAGGCTTCTAGTTATTTCCACAACGAAGTTACAGGGGGTTGAAAATGGCCCGAATGGCTTCGGGAAAAGGATGGTACGGCCGTGCCTTTTTTTGCTCGACTTGGCGGGGGCACTGCCGTGCCCCCATTAAAGATCCTCCATTAAAGATCGTCATAACATCATGATATAAATACGTGGTCAGTAAAGAAATCAGGAATAACAACATATAACAACAATGAAAGTCAACACAAAATACATTAAATGTCAATATTATTTATATGTCAAGTTCTGTATACTCATTAGAATACAGTGGATTATCCAACAAAAGATTTCTCAGCCGGCGCCTAAACGTTTCGTCAGATGGTTCGCGTTTGAGATCGGCGCGGGTAGATGCTCGTAGTAGGTGGGACCGATGACGCGCGGGTTCTTACCTGCAAGTGCCATGCGACGAGGAACCGTTCTCAAACGCCCAGTATGGCGGAGTTGTTTGCCGACAACATTCACCGTCATGAAGGAAGAAATATTTGTCCGGACAAACATTATTATTTCAAATAAATAGAGTGAGTAGTGCGTCATTATGCGATGCGTTCTGAAAATGCCCCGGCAAGAGTCCCTATTACTAATATTATGTATATTTTATTCAATTTATGACCACTAAGTGAAAATCTTTCTTGATCAGCTGTTAGTTTTTTCAGTGTACGTATATACGGAGGCGCGGCCCTGCTACTCAATTTGACGAGATGCTCGTTTGCGTCAATGTATACCTAGGTAAAATGAAGTAGTAGGGCGCGACTTTGTGAATAATACACACTATACGGGGTGAGCAATTACAAATGACGTACGGGGAACTCCAAAATTATAAGAGATATGAATCTTGCGCTTAGGAACTAGGTACGTCACCGATTATAGAATTGGGAAATACTAAAACACGCATAGTTTTATCATTATCATCTAAATGAAAGCATCGATCCTTGCATTAGAAATGTAATTAATTGCATTAAACGTTAACACATTTTACCACGCAACTCTGTTAAACGGCCAATTGAAACTTTTTTTTCGAACTTTGACGTACTTACTAGTGGACTTCAATTAGCTGATGATGATGAACTAAATCAGGTCGTTATATTTGGTAACATTTTGTTAACTACCTAAGCAAACAGTATAGGTCGATACCTACCTCAACTTTTATTTTGTGAATTTTAAAGTTGCTGTTATACAGTCCCGGTCACTTGAATAGAACCAGCACAAAAATATTGTGATCAGCTCAAATTTGAAAAGATACAAGTAATGTATGATTACGTGCTAATTTATCTCCCTATGTAAAAACTGTACACACCCCAATAGGCGCATCTAGAAAGAGATCTTTCTAGAATTACCATGCCTGCGGCCGAGAGCCCGGTCACTTGAATAGAACCAGTCAGTTTACATTGAGCTTTCGAAGCGAATAGACGATTGTATTTACAAAATCAGTACGCTATCATATTGTTAACTCTTGTTAATAAATTTCAGTAGCAAAGTGTAACGTGATTTTAAAATAAAATGGGACGTGGGAAGAAGTTAACTTCAGAAGAAATGATAATAATTAAAACATTAAACGAAGAACATTATCCGCTGCGTGAAATAGCTCGACGACTGGGTAGATCGCATCATGTGATCATGAAATATTTAGAAGATCCAGAAAACTATGGTAAACGATATACAGGAAGAACGAAACGAGCCACGACAGAAAGAGAAAGGCGACGTATACTTCGTGAAGCGTCTAATTCTCCTCTAACTGCTGGTCAAATAGCGCTCAAGGTGGGCACGCAAGCATCTGTACGTACAGTGCGTCGTATTATAAACAAGTGTCCAACAATAAAACGTTTGAAAATTAAAAAATGACCTGCTTTAAATCGACGACATTATTGCTTACGTTTGGAATTTGCACGACAGCATATGTCATGGAAATTAGAATGGTACAAAGTAATATTTACGGATGAAAAAAAAATAATTTGGACGGTCCGGATGGCTATGCATATTATTTTCACGATCTTAGAAAGGAAGAAAGGTATTTGTCCCGTCGACACAGCGCTTTAGGATGTATAATGGTGTGGGGTGCTATCTGTTTTAAAGGTGTGTTAGATCTAGTTGTACTCGAAGGTAAACAAAATGCAGAAAAATACAGTAAATTAATAGAACGACAGAAGATAATTATAAAATCAAATTTAGAAGATCGTCATTTTATATTTCAGCACGATAATGCACCTATTCATTCAGCAACGCTTGTGAAAAAATGGTTCACAGATAATAATATCGAAAATCTTGAGTGGCCTTCGGTATCACCCGATCTTAATATTATGGAAAATGTATGGGGATGGTTAACGAGAAAACTGTATGCAGATGGAAGACAATTTGATAATAAAGAAGCATTAAAATTAGCTTTAATGAAAGACTGGTCGGCGATACCTCGACGTTACATTCAATCATTGTACGATTCAATGCCTAGTCGATTATTTGAAGTTATTAGAAATAATGGAAAAAATACAAAATATTAATACACTTTTCATAATTGTTTGTTGTTTTATTTAAAAAAATCAGCTAGTGGTTCTATTCATGTGACCGCCCAAAATAAATCGTACTTCTATACATCCATTCCATACAGAAATAAATAAATAGAGAAATGTTCAGTAATATTATATTTAAATAGTACTCGTAACCGTGTATTAAAAACAGAGACGGTCATAATTTTTTCATGAAAAAAATATCTCAAATATCTGTAAACATTCGTGGTTCTATTCAAGTGACCGGGACTGTATAAACACTTTTCAACTCACATTTTTTCATTTACAAAATGCTCTAATCTCTATGCACATTAATGGTCTTACTTCTTTTTAAAAATAATATGTTTGCAGGGCACCTACAGAATACAGAACCTTACTGCAATCATGGATAATTTTCACTACGTGATACCGTATGAAAAAGCCATGGTACAATCGTACGTCATGTTCATACCTACTCAAGAAATCATATTGCGGCTACGATTCTACTTGACTTTTAAGCACACTCTTCCGAAGAAAGGATAAAGAAATTACATGTTCATTATTAGTTACTGGTGATGAGAATGGATGGACTAACACCTAGTGAGGATTATAATGTCACTCTATATTCGTAAATTTTATTTATTACGTGAGACTTCATCACGCGATAAAAGTTAATGCGATAAAAATTTTCATGCATATGTAATTTTGTAATTGTAATGTTTTGTGGGGGCGATTGCAACTCATAAACAAATTTATCGGTATTTTTAATACAGGTGGAGGTGTTCATGTGGATTATGTTTTTATTCTTCTTCTCACATTTTGTTTTGAAATAAATACAGTAAAGCATACATCGTTATTTTTTTTAACTAGGATAAGGCTAACAATTGGGGATCGCCTAAAAAAAAAACTACTTATTTTTTTTTATTTATTCGAAAGAATAGACTTTTATAAGCAAATAAAAAAAATATCAGATTTTTTGGTTGCGTCATATAATTATAAAAAATAAAAACAGTTTATTAAATCTGGGACAGATTAAAATGGACACTAACCTTAGTCCTTCACATAATTAAAAAAACAGTGACAGATGTGCCATTAACACAAAAAGTAAAGTAACTATAGAGGAAAAGAGTGGCAACTCTATGGCCAAACTTGTATGTATGACAAGTGCTGCCACCTAGAGAGCTGTGGTTAAACTTAAGCTATACTATATATATACGTACCTAGGCATGTGTCGTAGAGTTTACCTACCACCGAAACATTATATTGAGACTCTCCATAGAACCGTTTCATAATAAAGTGACATCCATTTTGCGCCTCTCAGTATGTCACTTTATTATGACGCGGATCTATGGTGTCACAGTAACAAAGTATTCAGCAATACATTTTAATATTGAGATAACTCGGAGAAACGCATTTCCGCACAGACTACGCTTGACTGACTGACATTGGACTGATACATGTTTGACAGTTGACGTTTTGTATTTTCATCAACACTCCAGAGGTCGCTGCCGTCAATGAAAATGGTAACCATTCTAAGTGTGCCCCCGCTGCATTGACAGCTACCTTGTCATGAAATAAACAACATAATCTTCGCTTGTGATTTTATTCCCGCGTCTTTCTCTAAGTTTTCGGTATTTTCTCTGGATTTCTTTTAATTTTTTGACTGCTTACCCACGATAATAACTACGACGATAACTCTTGCTTTGTACCCTGATCCTAACCTTGATAGCTGCTACGACGACTTTGAACTGATACTGGAATTTGAAAACTGCAAAATATGAATAGAACCACATATTTTGCTTTTAAGGTCATCACGGCAGTCTTATGTAGAGAGCGCAGTTGGCTATGTTGAGGTGAAAAGAAATGGAAGTTTATGTGATGTACGAGCAAAAATCGGGCATAAAAAATTCACAAGCGAAGGTTATGTTGTTTATTTCATGACAAGATAGCTGTCAATGGCAAATCTGTCACTGATTTTTTTAATTATGTGACGGACTAAGGTTAGTGTCCATCTTAGTCCGTCCCAGATTTAATAAACTGTTTTTATTTTTTATAATTACATGACGCAACCAAAAAATCTGATATTTTTTTTATTTGCTTATAAAAGTCTATTCTTTCGAATAAAAAAATAAAAACGAGTAGTTTTCTTTTTAGGCGATCCCCAATTGATTCCTTTATTAACATAATTTATTTTTGTTGTAATCCTTTATCCTTCAAAACTCTTAATTCGTCATATTATACAAGTACATCTTAATATTTATTTATTGTCCATAATGTTTCCTACCTTTTAAGTTTTTACCAGATCTACCTAGTCGGTCCATAAGTTCCGTCACTAGGAAGGAGGATTAGTTAATATAAAAAACAAGTTTTTAATAACTGTTTTTATAATTCGAAACCTTGATTATTATGGATTTAAAAGCAACATTAGTTAATTTTGACTTTTGCAATAATTTGAGATAACAGATTTTAGAAATCTCATTTTTGACCGGTTGACGAGTAAAATTACGCACGACGATCATACCGATTAGCAGCCACAACTTACTAGATAGAGACTAACGAACGGCAATTCATTATAATAATAATAATAATCCAGCCTATATACGTCCCACTGCTGGGCACAGGCCTCCACTCACAATGAGAGGGCAATTCATTAATATAATATATAATAGCTGGTACCAGGCGTGTTGCTCCGATCTGAAAAATATGTTGATCCGATCTAGCGAGCGATCACCCGATAAACCAATTTGAAGTGTCTGAAAATTTCACCAAAATCGGTCCAGCCTTTTTAGAGTCCATAAAGAACATACACACATCGATTTATATATATATTAGGTCGGGGCAAAAGTATTTTCGTATTTTTCGTACAAAGGAAAAACAATTTTTTAAGTTATATTTTTTTATTTATTTATAATATGTACATGCCGTTTTGATCGATGACTTGTTGCCATCTTGTGGGTAGTGCCATGATTCCATTGCTGTAGTAATTCTGAGATTTTTGATTAAAAAAATCTGACAGGTAGTTTTGACAGTTTTCTCTTGATATTAACTTTATGCTTCCTAAAGAGTTCTGAATGAAGAATGAAGTGACCGAAACAGGTGGAAATCCGATGGAGCAAGGTCGGGGCTATACGGTGGATGCATCAACACATCCCAGCCAAGCTCTCTCAATTTTTGCTGGGTGGCTATAGATGAGTGCGGTCTGGCGTTATCATGATGAAAGACTACACCCTTTCTGTTTATTAACTCCGGCCGGTTTTTCTCAACAGCTTCTTTTAATCTCATGAGTTGCTGGCAGTAGAGGTCAGAATAGATAGTTTTACCCGGCGGCAAAAGCTCATAGTGGACAATTCCTTTCCAATCCCACCATACACACAGCATCACTTTGTTCCGAGTTAAGCCGGGCTTTGCCACTATCTGTGGAGCTTGTCCATGCTTCGACCACGATCTTTTTCGGACGTTCTTATCGTAAGTAATCCATTTTTCATCACCCGTAATCAACCATTTTAGAAATGGTTCGGATTTATTTCGTTTTAACAATAAATCGCAAATTGAAACACATTGCATTAGGTTTATTTCAGTGAGATCGTGTGGCACCCAAATATCGAGCTTTTTCTTGTACCGAGACTTTTGTAAATGACGTAACACTGTTTTGTGATCAATATCCAGTTCTTCAGCAATGTCGTAACTACTAATATGTCGATCTTGCTCCACTTTTTCATAGATGACATTGATTTTATCAATAACAGGGCGTCCAGAGCGAACCTCATCTTTCACACTAAAATTTCCAGACTTAAAACGCCACTTAAAGCACAATTGTGCTACTTTTATTACTTTTATTGATACCGCATTCGGTCCATAAACCGCACAAATTTTATTCGCGGCATTAGTCGCATTTTTGCCTTTTTTGTAATAAAACTTTAAAATGTACCGAATTTTTTCGTCACACACGTTCATTTTGTTAGCTCAAAAACAATTGAAAAATGCCGGGAACCAGTTTTTTTTTTAATTTTATTGTATTTCGGAATGTTGACTTTTAATGGTATTAAAACCAGCCAGGTACATTTAGTATAGACGAAGAGGTTTGATTACAACTTATACGGTCCAAATACGAAAATACTTTTGCCCCGACCTAATATATAGTTTCTATGGATGTACCTAGTAACATGCCGAAGGAAGTTATCATAAATAAATGAAAAACACGCTATACATGTATACAGGGTGTTAGGTAATGAGTGGATAAACCGTGATCTGCTGATAGGGGGCACTTAGGTCGTTCTAATAATGATAAATGAGGTTTAGTAAAAGTGCCACGGTTTTCGAGATATTTGGACTTTTTAAATTTTTTAGGAAATTGACACCCTTACTCGATTTTTGATTTGAGCTCTTGCGGTGAAAAAAAAAATTACTATCACATGGTAGCCAATGAGCTAAAAAACATGCCCATTTAATAGAGATTTTAAAACAGTAAACATCTTTTTATTTAAATATTAGAATAAAAAACAACATCAGTTTTCCGCAATCGATTCGATTATTTCCTGTGATTATTTCATATTAAATTTGTGCTCCACAATTCCAAAGCGTACCTAATTATGACAAACTTTTCCTTGCGAAAATAAAAATACTGGCCACTAATTTTGTGAAACCTTTTATTGAAAAAAAGTAACGATTTGTGATCCGAGCGAAGCATTACACCCTTTTGTTGCAATAATAACAATACTGGGCAGTACTTTTTTTAATGCCATTTATTCATTTATTTATTTTTTGTATATATACAGGGTGTTAGGTAATGAGTGGATAAACCGTGATCTGCTGATAGGGGGCACTTAGGTCGTTCTAATTATGATAAATGAGGTTTAGTAAAAGTGCCACGGTTTTCGAGATATTTGGACTTTTTAAATTTTTTAGGAAATTGACACCCTTACTCGATTTTTTGGTTGTGGTTAGTGTACCAAGATGTTTTTTTTATTTTCTTTTTAGCTTATTATTGTTTAATAGTTGTGTTATGCGATAAACATTACCATTTTGGCGTAACTACCGCGGTTTAATTAAAAAAAAATCGCAAACTTGAATTTTGCAGCTTCAATAGAACATTTGCCAAATTTTGAGCTCTTGCGGTGAAAAAAAAAATTACTATCACATGGTAGCCAATGAGCTAATAAACATGCCCATTTAATAGAGATTTTAAAACAGTAAACATTTATTGGTTTTGATAAATAAAACTTAAAAAAAGTAGGTATTGGAGTAGCAAGGAAGCCGGTTTTTCTAATGAATGATTTAACTAATGCTATCTGTGAAATAAAAAAACATAAAAAGGAAATGTTTTAATAAAGTTTAGTTAAATAATGTGCTCAAATTGACGTCCACCAGCCCTAATGCAAGCTCTACACCGTCGGATAAAGGAACGCCTGACGAATCTGGTGTATCCAGAGTTCCCTATTTCTTGAGCAGCAATTCTTATTCGCTCTCGTAACCCAGAAAGACTCGTAATTGGACGGCTGTACACTTTCTCTTTGAGACAACCCCAATAAAAAAAATCTAAGGGGTTCAAATCCGGTGAACGCGGAGCCCATAGTATTGGGTCTAACCGGCCAATCCATCGTTCTGGGAATGCGGCACTTAAGTACTGTCGCACTCGTGCTGCGTAATGTGCGGGACAACCGTCTTGTTGTAACCACATTACTTGCCTTAGTGCAAGCGGCACATCTTCCAGAAGGATAGGCAGATCATTTTGAAGAAACTCCAAGTAATTATCTCCATTTAGAGTAGATGGCAGCTCGAAGGGGCCGATCACTTCGCCATTCAAGATACCGGTCCACAAATTTACCTAAAATTAATATTTGTAATAGATAGGGGATTCATCGCGGTAAAAAGCATAATTAATTAAAACTTGACATTTTTATCGTATTACAACAACCGTGAATACCGTGATCATGAGAAGACTTACCTTAAATTGGTACTGAGATCTATCCTCTCTCATTAAGTGAGGACTATCTAACTGCCAACTGTGCAGATTGTGTAGATTGATGTAGCCATCTTGACGGCAAGATGATTCGTCCGACCACAGTATCTTGTTAAAAAAGTCTGGGTCTTCACGCATCCGACGCAGCATCACTCGACAAAAAGTTACTCTTAAGGGATAATCTCTAGGCAATAAAACTTGCACACGTTGGACGTGAAATGGGTGTAATTGGTGTACTTTTAATGTAGTATGCACTTTCCATACAGATAAACCCAGGTAATTTGCCATATCACGCACGGATAGAGAAGGATCTGCTTCAACTAGGTCCAAAACATTCTCGTCATCTCCTCGGGTGGGTCTTCTTCCACTTGTTCCACCCACACCCTGACCAAGAATTCTGCCTTCAGTGAACGCATTATGTACTCGATTAAAAATCCGGTAGTCTGGATGGCTAAATTTCGAATAAATGGCATTAAAAAAAGTACTGCCCAGTATTGTTATTATTGAAACAAAAGGGTTTTAATGCTTCGCTCGGATCACAAATCTTTACTTTTTTTCAATAAAAGGTTTCACAAAATTAGTGGCCAGTATTTTTATTTTCGCAAGGAAAAGTTTGTCACAATTAGGTACGCTTTGGAATTCTGGAGCACAAATTTAATATGAAATAATCACAGGAAATAATCGAATCGATTGCGGAAAACTGATGTTGTTTTTTATTCTAATATTTAAATAAAAAGATGATTACTGTTTTAAAATCTCTATTAAATGGGCATGTTTTTTAGCTCATTGGCTACCATGTGATAGTAATTTTTTTTTTCACCGCAATAGCTCAAAACTTGGTAAATGTTCGATCGAAGATGCAAAATTCAAGTTTGCTATTTTTTTTTAATTAAACCGCGGTAGTTACGCCAAAATGGTAATGTTTATCGGATAACACAACTATTAAACAATAATAAGCTAAAAAGAAAATTAAAAAAATCATCTTAGTACACTAACCACGACCAAAAAATCGTGTAAGGGTGTCAATTTCCTAAAAAATTAAAAAAGTCCAAATATCTCGAAAACGGTGGCACTTTTACTAAACCTCATTTATCATTATTAGAACGACCTAAGTGCCCCCTATCAGCAGATCACGGTTTATCCACTCATTACCTAACACCCTGTATATATATATATACACCGTGTTTTTTTATTTACGATAACATCGGCAAATTACTAGGTACATCCATAAAAACCAATTGGTACATTAGATTTTTAAATATTGCAAGAACAAAGTAAGTAACCCAAGTAACATTTTGGGTATTAGAAAGGTTTTGAACAGGTTCTAGGATCTTTGTATGGAAATCTGCTCGTAAGTCTTAATCGTCTTAATACACTGAGAAAACTGTTCATCAATAATTTAGGTGAATTCAGTTAAAATTATGATGAATTCACGTAAAATAGAGAGCATACTGATATCACCAAAAAGTACGATGAAACTACTGTCGCTGCTGCTCACAATATAATATGATGAACTGTCACCACGCTTTTAGTAGGAAGCAGACACAATTTCGTGCTTTGTAACAAGCTTTTGTTATTAATTGTTTATAAGCTGAAGGCATGATTAAAGTCCTTTACACCATATTTTAAAGCTTTAGAGGCATCCTCAAAAACTGACAATAGTCTTAGCGACGAAGATGGAGCGACACAGGGTGATCTCAAAAAATCGGAGTGGAAATATTAAACGTAATGTGCGTAAAACCTCTTACGAATAATTAATACATCAGTAATTTTTATTGTTTTTATTAACCGACTTCAAAAAAGGAGGAGGTTCTATGTTCCACTGTTCGTATTTTTTTTATGTATGTTTACCGATATCTCTGTCAATTGTGGACCGATTTTCAAAATTTTTTTTTTCGAAACGGTATACTCCTGAGATGGTCCCATTATCACAAAATCAGAATCTGATGATGGGATCCATGAGGAATCGAGGGTAATCCTCAAAAGTTATAGGCACACGTACAGCGATTTTGGTATTACCTGCAAGACCTTAAGAAATTGCATTAAAAAAGCACCTCATGGTGAAGAGGAACTGATGATGAAGACCAGAGATGACCACGGAACTCCTTAGTCGTAAGAGATTGACGCCGGCCATGACATTTCTTTATTAAGAACATAAAGCTACTTTTATATTCATTATAATGCATGTGATGAAGTGCAACTGATGGTGAGGTACCGGGAGAACTCCTCAATGATTAACGGCCCTGCATCTTGGACAGCGACATTTTGTTAAGGGTGATGAGAAATTGGTATAAGGGTATTGTTTCTTAGCGTGATGTTTATGTCGAAGGCGTTTGATAGGGTGTCCTATGACGTAATGTGGCGAAAATTACAAAATGAGACGAAAGTGCCGCATGCTGTTACATCATTGCTTAGGTATTGGTACGGCAATCAATTGAACAGTGTTAAATGGGCGGGAGCCTCCTCGGACGTGTATAGGATGGAGTGCGGGGTGAGGCAAGGGGGGTTAACCTCACCGAAGATCTTCAACCTATATATGAACCAACTGATTGGGGAACTCAGCAGCAGCAGAGTCGGCTGTCACGTGGGTGGTACTTGTGTCAACAATATCAGTTACGCTGACGACATGGTGCTGCTGAGTCCCTCAATCGGCGCCCTGCGCAAACTCCTGCGCATTTGTGAGTCGTATGCGGAGGCCCACGGTCTCAGGTACAATGTGGCAAAGAGTGAGATCTTGCAGTTTAAGGCTGGCAGCAAGATATATAGGATGCCACCCATCAGTCTCTGTGGGATCCCTCTTAAGAGGGTGAATAAATTTAAGTACCTGGGGCATTGGGTGACGGATACAATGTCTGATGACGAGGATATTGAAAGGGAACGCAGAGCGCTGTGTGTGCGGTCCAATATGCTGGCCCGCAGATTTGGACGTTGTAGTGGGGAAGTCAAAATAGCATTATTTAAATCTTTTTGCCAAACCTTCTACACGTGCAGTCTGTGGGTTAAGTATGCGCAGCGTGCATACAGCGCTCTGCGCGTCCAGTATAACGATGCGTTCCGGATGCTGTTCGGGCTGCCGCGGTGGTGCAGCGCTTCCGCTATGTTCGCCGAGGCGCAGACTGATAGCTTCTATTCAATAATCAGAAAGCGATGTGCCTCCCTCTTAAATAGGGTTCGCTCCAGCCCGAATAGCGTTCTGAGCACTCTGGCCCAGCGCTGGGACTCGCCGCTGCTGCAGCACTGGGTAAGCCTGCACGTTCCAGTAGCGGCGACGCCTCGTCGCTTTTGATGTGTGTTTTGGTTTTGCTTTTTGTGTGTTTTTTTTTTTTTTTTTTTAGTGTTTTAACCTAACCGTAGAATTTAAGTTATTTAATGTATGTGTTATCGTATCTACTAACAAACTATGGATTATGTCCGAAATAAATGTTTTTGAATTTGAATTTGAATTTAAAAGCGAAAAAAAAAAAATTAACAAAAAGTAAAACCGTCTTCAAAAACCCAATAAAAAGGGTTAAATAAAGGCCGGCCTCCTAGGAGTCCTAGGAATTGCCTATTTAGTAGATACCTAATAGGTAGATGTAATATATCGAAGTCGGTGGCAATAATCATGGTGTTATTGCTATTGTGTATACCTACTTGACACCGGCTTGGATATATTTCATGTACCTATTAGGTACTAAATAGGCAATTCCTAGGACTCCTAGGAGGCCGGCCTTTATTTAACCCTTTTTATTGGGTTTTTGAAGACGGTTTTATTTTTTTGTTATATTATTTATTAAGGTAGACCTACCTAGTGTGGTGACTGGTTAAGACTACTTAGGGTTCTTTACATGTCGGTTTTAACTGTCTGTCAGCGACAGTCGCCAACAGTGATCGCCGACGGCTATCGTTTGCAACTGTCGGCGACTGTCGGTGAACGTCGGCGGCGCAGATCTATAAGAGCCCTTATAATTATAAAAAGATGTGTAAATATGGCCCATCTTGACATGGGGTCGTATGGATTAAAACCGTTTGTTAGTCGTGTACCTCGAAATCATTAATTCCTTGTAGCTATTGCTCGCGTTTTGCCACGATATCAAATTTTGTTGTAGCATGTAATACCTATCGGTGGTATTCTGTTAATCGCATATATTTTTAATCGCGTTTTACAGCAACAATATATTTTGTTGTAGCCTGAATTATTGATCGCCTATTTAGTTAGCCGCTAATATTTTTAGTCGCATTTTACCTCGTTCGCTTATATTGTTGTAGTGTATAGTATTAATTTTTTTTTATTAATCACCTTTAATACTAATCGCAATTTACCTCGACTAAATAATTGTCTATGATCGTGTTAGTCATATCACGATATAGGTAGGTAAGGGTAATAGATAAGTTAGGTAAGTACCTACCAAACATAATTGAAAAAAATTTTAACAAAAAAATAAAACCGGCTTCAAAAACCTACTAAAAAGCGTTAAATAAAATCCAGCATCATAGGAGTCCTAGGAATAGCCTATTTAGTGCCGAATAGGTACATAGAATATATCCAAGCCTTTGTCAAGTAGGTATACACAGTAGCAATGACACCATGATTCTTGCCACCGACTTCGATATATTCTATGTACCTATTCGGCACTAAATAGGCTATTCCTAGGACTCCTATGAGGCTGGATTTTATTTAACGCTTTTTAGTAGGTTTTAGAAGCCGGTTTTATTTTTTTGTTAAAATTTTTTTTTTCGCTTTTTAGTGATGCACCTAATATTATTATGTTATAAACTAAAGCACATAAACATCACATTAAGAAACAATAGCCTAATACCAATCTCTCATCACCATTAACAAAATGTCGCTGCCCAAGATGCAGGGCCGTTAATCATTGAGGAGTTCTCCCGGTACGTCACCATCAGTTGCACTTCACCATATGTGTTATAATGAGTATAAAACTAGCCTCATAGTCTTAATAAAGAAATCTCATTGCTGGCATCAATCACTAACGACTAAGCCAGTTCCGGTGGTCACCTCTGGTCTTCATCATCAGTTCCTCTTCGCCAAGAGGTGCTTTTGTAATGCAATTACAGGTCTTGCAGGTAATACCAAAATCGCTGTATGTGTGCCTATAACTTTTGAGGAGTTCTCTCGATTTCTCATGGATTCCATCATCAGATTCTGATTTCGTGACAATGGGACCACCTCGAAAGTATACCCTTTCAAACAAAAAAATAATTTTCAAAATGGGTTCACAATTGACGGAGTAATCGCGTAACAAACATACAAAAAAAAAAAAGCAACATACAGACGAATTGAGAACCTCCTCCTTTTTTGAAGTCGGTTAAAAATAATAGGAACTTAATTACTTGCACTTTAAGAGCAACCAACAGCTACAGCTGTTTGTTTAGTACTCTTATTGTCAAACGGTCATCAAGCGCACGCTTAGCAGATTTAAACGACTCCTGGCTAACCTAACCTAACCTTAACGCCGGTAGCACACCTCCGCCGCTGAACTGTAGTAGCGGTTTCGCGGTTTGCCAGAGTTTTCTGGCAACGAAATAAAGTTCAATTTCGTATTAAATATCACGATTCCGCCACAGTTACGCGGTTTCGCGGCGGAGGTGTGCTACCGGCATAAAGCTGCGAAAACAGCCTTGTCGTTTTAAGTAGCTCCGCGAGATTACCTTTAGCTCACATTTTGGCAAACATTAGGAGCTTTTAGCTGTTACATTTCTGAAAAGGTTAATTTTAATGCTTTCTAATAATTTCCTAACGCCGCCATATTTTTTCACGGAAATAATAAAACACAAAACAAAAAATGAATTCAATAAGGCAATATTAAGTATTGTAAAATATAATTATTTAAAAATACAATTTTTATATGATTAGAAGTTTTATTTCTAATGCGATTTACCATCAACCACCTAATTTTATAATTTTTATTTCATTAAAATATCTTCAAAATGTTTAACTTGCGGAAAGCCCGTCTCGTATACAGTACTACCTATATTATCCTAAGGTTTCACTACAAAGTGACAGTTGCACTGTTTTTTTAGTTTTCCTGACTTCAGCAAGCTATTTATAGTTTTTGTGAATACAAGTTTACTTAGCCATTTTGAAACTTGGTATAATGACAGGAAAATTAAATGGCTCCACTATAAATAAGTATCCACGATTGCCGTCACTGTGTAACAAAAATCTTACACAGAAACATTCTAAAACCTGAGAGTCCTAGAAAAGCATTTATGTACATCAAAAAGGTTTTAAGTTGTTATTTAGTTACATCCAATGCTAATTATTTAGAGCTTAAAAGCTGCCTTGCAAAGTCATATTAACGTTAAATTAAAGTTGTGAAGATTATATTTGGGTTCTGTGTAAGTAGTTCTAAAGGTTCTGGATTTGAGCTATAGGTTTGCTGCAGCTCTTAAAAAGGTTCTAAAACGTGGGCCCTTTTGGCACTCAGGAGACGTGGGCCCTTTTGGCACTCAGGAGGTTAATATAAGGTTAATATAACGTTATTGCACTTTTTATTTAGCTATAAAGTCATCGTTTCATCAAGATGCATGGTATACTCGTAATATTGGTGGTTATATTTTTGTTTCAAAAAACGCCCTCTATCTGTTTTACCTACAAACTCAACGATCGGAAATATAGATAGCGTTGCTTGTGTTAACCGTTCAAATTGGCAGCACCTGCTCAGCAGCGAGTCAATGGCCAAAGTCATTGTGGATAAAGTTCTATCAAGTAACGTCTAGGTGGCGTTACTTGCAAAAACAAAGGAATAATTATAATATAGTCCTCATATAGCGGTCCTAGCAAGCAAATTAAGGGCCGTATTAATAAACTCATCTCAACTGTGATCCCCGTCACAAGATGCGTCAAAAATGACAGTTTTCTATGGATTGACGTTTACTTTGACGTATCTTGAGACGGGGATCACAGTTGAGATGAGTTTATTAATACGGCCCTAAGTTCGGCCGCTTACGCCGTTAGGAAAATTAGACAACTCACCAATGTTGAGACAGCTCGTATAGTTTATCATAGTTATTTTCATAGTGTTATGTACTTATGTCATACGGTATTCTGGTTTGGGGAAAAGCAGCTGACCTACAGACTATATTTGTGTTACAAAAAATGGCTATATAACTTAAATTCCCGTGATTCCTTAAGATAACTTTTTAAACAAATTAATATTTTAACAGTAGCATCCCAATATATTTATGAAATTATTATGTATGTTATTAAGAACCTAGACTCTTTCGTTAAGAATTCTGATATACATAATTTAAATACTAGGAATAAAAATAAAATTGCCATAAAAAAATTTCGTGTCCGTAAGGTATCTAAATCATTTGTAGGTAATCATTTGCATTCATTTTTATAATAAATTACCCGACGTAGTTTTAGAGTTACCCCTTCCAGCACTTAAAAATTACTTGAAAAAGTCGTTGATGTCTATCTAACGGACAAAAATGCTTGGCCTAAACCAGAAAATTAACTAATGTTTAATGTTTAATAGCTTACTACTCGTACATACCTCATAAAAATCATGTAAACCGTAATCATGTAACCAACACGTACCCGTACACTGCACAATCTGTATTTTCTCTTTCTCGTTTATCTCTCAGTGCGTCTCTTTCGTTACAGACTAAGTAGAGAGGGATTACCGAGCGACAAACGAGTCGCGGGCAACTTGTGCTAGCCGCCTAGACATTCACCAAGCAATTTTTAAATAACCTGACTGCGTGTTTTTGATAATTTAGTGTTATTTATTATTAGCAAACGTCATCATCATCAACAGCCACAAGACGTCCACTGCTGGACAAAGGCCTTCCCCAAGGTTTTCCACAACGATCGGTCCTCTGCTGCTGTCATCCAGCGGTTTCCCGCGATCTTTATCAGATCGTCGGTCCACCCTGTGGAAGGCCTGCCGACACTCCGTCTCCCGGTTCGCGGTCGCCACTCTAGAACCTTTCCGCTCCAACGGCCATCGGTTCTACGAGCGATTTGCCCCGCCCACTGCCACTTAAGGTTTGCTATTCGGTGAGCTATATCAGTTACTTTAGTTCTCCTGCGGATCTCCTCATTCCTGATTCGATCTCGCAAGGAGACACCTAGCATAGCTCTTTCCATCGCCCTTTGAGTGACCTTGAGCCTTCTTATGAGGCCCATTGTAAGCGACCATGTCTCAGATCCGTATGTCATCACTGGCAACACACACTGATCAAAGACTTTTGTTTTGAGGCACTGTGGTATTTGAGACGAGAAGATAGTGCGTAGCTTACCGAAAGCTGCCCAGCCGAGTTGGATTCGACGATTGACCTCTTTCTCGAAGTTGGACTTACCTAACTGGATTCAACTGGAGCAAACATGTACAACAATACAACCCGAAACTCGGCACTTCAAAATCCTAAGTAGCCGAAAATCATTTCTCAATATTTGTTGGGCATTTATGAAATGTGAATCATGTGCGATACGTTCTGTATCGCACATGATTCGCATTTCATAAATATTTATTTATTTATTTATTTATTTATTTCCAACATTCCAATATTTTTATTACAGAATCAATCGGTGTCTGGTATACATATAGGGTTACGATAATTTTTCAGACTGTTTACGTGCGATATACGCCATAGAAAAAATATCACCAATACCGCTCTCTAGTGTTTAGTTTTAGAATCACGATTGGGTGTTGTTGGCTCAGAGCGTGAACGAGAGGCAAAACTTTCATGTCCACGTACTTACCAGCATTCAACGCTAGATGGCGTTGTTTTGTTGGCAACAAATAAAATTGTGGGAGGTCTCGTTTAAAAAACCGGGGTAGATTTTAGGATTTCATTTCACTTACCTATACAATTCATCATTTCCATTATTTGAATAACCTATCCCATTGCACATTTCCAAGTTGCATTTTGCGAATGAATGAGAGTTATTTAATGACTGCAGAAATTACTCGTAACATACCTACCTACATAAAAGCTTGAGCTAACCTGGACCCTTATTCTACATTGTTAATTCCCCTGTTGTTATCGTACTCGTATTGTTTATGACTTTTCTCTCAAATTAAAAGGTGAATTAAAATAAAAACCGGGCAAGTGCCAGTCGGACTCGCGCACTGAGGGTTCCGTACACATTTGACTGGTTTTTAGTATTTGTTGTTACTCTATAGGGTTTGTTCTATAATCATACCAAATTTGACGCTTGTATGTTTTGCCGTTTTTACGATAAAAAAAATAATAAAAATACCCCCATACAAGAAACGTTTTTTCTCAACGTGTTTTTATTTTTGTCTTATCGTAAAAACGGTGAATATTTGCTATGTCCGATAAAATGTCATTCCTGTCATTGAAAACCAAATAGGGGGCGGGTCTCCGTAACGTAAACTACCATCTACTTATATTCTTTTTGTGTGTATTTTTCTGTCCTTTACTGTTATTTGTCACGAATAAATGATTTCTTCTTCTTCTTCTTCTATCTGTATCCTGTATCAGGATAACACGTTCAGTCAACATAATATTAACCTCTCTTGAATGTTGCTTAAACTGCTATTTCACAACACATGAGTTACATACAATTAGTCTACCTTTTATAAAAAGCGGCGCTTGCGCATTTCTCCGAGCTTTGCGCTGCGCGTGAGAGCGGTGAAAATGTTCGGCTCAAGAAAGTGAAACCGGCAGCCAGCCTTGACCGTCACGGCGTCTATGGAGCTGCTTCCGTTACACTTCCATATTTAAATTTGGTTACTGCGGTCAAAGGTCGCTGTGAGGTATTATTAGCTGTTGAAAACCTGCCATGTTCCAGTGTAAAGGGACATAGCTATAGAAAAAATATAATATATCTCTGCTTTTTATAAACCATGGAACTTGTCAGGTTATGATAAGTAGCTCTTAATACGGCCTCAGGCCTATCCTTGAAAGCTATCTGCATACTTCATATTTCTTTCTATGAAAAGTCGTGACAAATATACTGTCGGAACCGAGTGTGAGTGTAACAGCGATAAACAGGTGACAGTTATTACCAATGGCAATATGTGACGTTCTCAATATAAAGGGACCTTATGGAGGCAGGCGGTTTTTATAACTTTTACCATATTATTCGTATAGTTACAAGAATAAGAAGAGCGTAACTACCTTCCTCCATAAGGTCCCTTTATATTGAGAACGTCACGTATGATGATGTACTTTGGTCAAAGTTAAATTATTGAAAGTTTAATGATGGTGAAACGTTATTAAAGGTGTCTTGACAGTTAATTGTTATTCTTTTTGTTATTTCTAATTGTAAATAATTTTCGCTTTTCTCAAATTATTTTGTTGTAAAGCCGCGTATCCGCGCGCGCCAATGTTCGAGGGCTTAATTTTGCTATATAGGAATTTTAAAACCGAGATTTTAAACTCGGACAAGTCTCAATGTTTGTGCGTCAGTTGCAGGGAGCCAAATGAAACAAAACTTGTAACAGCAAAGAGCTAAATAGTTCTTTAAGTACGTCAACAACAGTATCACATTTTATAAAGGAAATGAAATGAATGATTTCCCTACAGACAGATTAGTCTCAGTTGAACGAGTTCCGACCACAAACAATAGTGGAACAATGTCGCATTACCATGAGCTATATACATCAGGAAACGTATTATGAGGTATTTATTAAAGTGCATTCAGCTTACATACGATATGTGGAAACATATGCCTAGTATCTCTTGTAATTTTGTTTATTAAGTTTAAATTATTAAAGTAAAATAATTATCAAATATCAAAAATATCAAGGGACAATCTCACAAAAATAGTCCTAATATATAATTATATTATTATTATTATTATGATGATGATGATGATGATGATGATGATGATGATGATGATGCCTTTCCGGCCGGTTTCGACCATGGCGACTACCTCAACTCCGTAAAGTATGTCGATTGTGTGCTCGCATGTGACTTACGTAGCATATCTTTTTTGAGAACGTTCTCCCACAAAGTGAGCATACGAGCACACCATCAACGTAGTGGTAATTGATCGCCACAGGTATTCGGGCTTTCAAAAAATCTCTTATTGCGTCCAGCTCGGAACGCCGCAGGGTCTCAAAGTCTTGGACTCTAGTTTTAACCAGAGTCCTCCATTCCGATCGCTTGATGGACCGCTTCTCCCACTGCGTAGGCTCTATGCTACACCTTTTCATGTGTCGCTTCAGCACATCTTTATACCTGAGGAGTTGTCCGCCATGTTTGCGTTTACCCTCCTCAAGTTCTGAATAGAAGATGCGCTTCACCACTCGCTCTTCTGCTATCCGTGAAACGTGCCCGCACCACCGAAGCTGACGCTGCATTAGGTAAGCCTCGATGCCACACACATTCGCTCAAATCCAAGTGATAATAAGAAAAAAAAATTGTGATAATCTTGTCAAAAAAATCTAATTATAGATATTTCTGTTTTTGGTCGGCCGTATCCTCCATTGTTCTGCATAAGATGCGGCGGAAATACTATGTATGAACGACTCTACGGACGCCTGTGTCCAAATTCGGCGTTCAGCCGCCGTCATACCGCATGGAAAGTGCTTTGTTTTGGTCTTACACCCGCGGCGCTAAATTACGCTTTCAAACTTATTATGACGCAATAGTGTGCAGTAACAATATCACGTAAGAACTTACCGTTAACTTTTTGCTGGTTTAAAGCGTATCAAGTATAATGTGAAAAGATCAATCTCAATTTTGACCCACACGATTTTAACCCGTAGCAGGAAAGTATCTTGTTTTGTGAGAGATAGTAATTTGGACTTTTATACCTTTTACATTTTATTTTATATACAAATATAACTATAAAAAAATACAGGCAAAGTTGTATTATAGGTAATTATAAACTGTTAAGCTTTTGCCCGCATTTAATGTTTATCTCTAGAAAGTCAGGAGACTGAAGTCACGTGAGTCAAAAAGTTGATTCACCCGGAATCCTCTTGAAGGAAGTCGATTCGAGGTCGTTGAGGTGTTTTATTACTCGTAGGTTAAGCATGAAAATAACTAGCCACCGGGTTATTGAGTCAGTGAAACTCACCAACTTATATTTTATAAACATATTTATTAACATACGAGTAATAAATAGTTAATAGCCAAACGGCTAGCAGGTACCAATGTCAAATAGAAAACGTCTAAATCAAATTTGATTATACCGTGACAATTGATTGGAACTGCTTGAAACGAAAAGTTGAACGAACTTACAAATAACATTTCCGTTTCCAACAGAGATATTATTTAGAAATCTGTCAACACTATTCAATGTAGAAAGCATAAAGGAGCCTGGCGGCAAATGAGCGAAGATGGCACCGTGACCAGCCGAGGTGGGACTGCGGCCGTGGAATGTAAGAATGGTGTGAAGACGCACATTCCGCGTAACCGTTGACATTCAAAACTAATTAGATAAGATGAGATTTATTTATAAATTGGTTTTAAATTATGCTTTTACCTGTTGGATCTTTAGTTATAAATGCGAAAATGTATTTTTTGTTTGTTCCGTCTTCATACTCAAACGTTCGATGTGAAACTTGCTATAGTTTAATGCTTGAGATTTTTTTTTATTGATTTGATTGAATGGGTTTGCTCTTGACTAATATAAACAACTTCTGCGCGGATGGAGTCGAGGGCAAAAACTAGTACTTACATACATTTTTTCACCCTTGTTATAGAAAGAAGATTGTTACGTTACGACAATATGTAGACTTGGAAAGATGCTGCGAAAACGGGTCATCTAAAAAAATAGGAATAAACTATACTTAGTTCACAAAAGTTGTTTTTTAACACAGTTGCTCAAAAAGTGGTACTTTTCGTAGCTATATATCGTGCGGAAAGTTGGTTTTCGCGAACTAGTGCTTTTTACTTTTCCAATTTTTTTAAATTTATACGTATTCCAATTCATGACTACTTATTGATGAGTGTTAATATTGGTTTCCTTTAAACGTCGTAATCAACATAAAAACCTACTGTTAATGTAAGAATATGAAAAATATACATATTTCATATTTTATTACTTACCTCTTCATCATTATAACACGTTTATTTTTTAATATTTAATATTGAAAAACCGTTCTTAATAAGTTGTGTGAATGGAACGGAATAGCTGCCGAAACGCCTGTCAAATTTTTGACATTATGAAGAGGCGTTTTTTCTTACTGCAAAAATGTTTTAAGTTTCCAAAGGCAACATTCGATATTGTTTTTATAAATAAACGATACTTAGGTAATAAAAGTACAATGTTTTATACTTACAATTGTTTATGCTTATGTATAGAAAATGCATTTGAAAAAAAACTTTCATTGAAGTGGGTTCAATAATAATAACAAAATCCATTCTAGTCGAATAAAAGCTAAAAAAAACGCCTCTTCATAATGTCAAAAATTTTCACTGCGAAAGATCGAACTTGCAACGAATTTGTTTACCAATCTTAAGTTTTCAAAAAGTTGCTTTTAAAATGAGTGAATCAGGGTTTGGAATTGATTTATTTTTTCGCAACTGTGTTAAAAAACGTCGTTCGATACACGTGCGGAAATGTCATTCTTCACTCGTCCCGAGTCTTGCCACTTGCCTACGGCTCGTGGCAAGATATCTCGGTACTCGTGAAGTAATGACATACTTTCCGCACTAGCATCGAAATGTACTATAGTGCGTTTTATGTGTACTATCATTAATTTGTAAAATAAAAAAAGCCGGTCAAGTGCGAGTCGAAATCGCCCACCGAGGTTTCCGCACAAACTTGTAGGTATGCAAATAGTTCGTAAATCAAGGGAATCGAGTCTCGAAGATTTTTCACCCTTTTTTCGAGTTTTCCCTCAAGTTTCAAGCTCCAAGGGTGGAGCTGTGAAAAAATCAAACATCTAAATCAACG
Organism: Tortrix viridana; assembly: GCA_963241965.1. NCBI lineage: Eukaryota > Metazoa > Arthropoda > Insecta > Lepidoptera > Tortricidae > Tortrix > Tortrix viridana. Next base: position 8,949,505 of record OY725186.1, read on the forward strand.
CAATCAAAAGATACGGCTGTTTATGCCGCATATTCAAGGAAATCTCAAGGGAAACATAACCTATAGGGTACTTTCCGTTAACTTAGAATCATGAAATTTGGAAAGATGCAATGTCTTATAGCACAAATAAAGGGAAAAATCCGAAAACCATTCATTTGTAGTTACATCACATTAAAAAAAAAATCCAGTATAAGCTGACACTTACTAAGTATGAGAGTGCATACTTAGTGCGTGTCAGTTTATACTGTTTATCCTGGATATTTTTTATGTGATGTAACTAAAAATTAACGGTTTTCGAATTTTTTCCTGTATTTGTACTAAGTGCTTCTTGCTAAATTTCACGATTCTAAGTCAACGGGAAGTAACCAAAAGGTTTTGATTGCCTTAAATAAGTTTAATGTTTATTAGGGTAACAAACGGAACAATTCAACTTATAGCTAAAAAATGATATTATAACATCAACCACTAAAGTTACTAAAATAAAAGTAAGTAATATTATTATTATTTTATAAGTTACTTAAATATGCGGCATAAACGGCCGTATCTTTTGATTGCGTTGATTTAGATGTTTGATTTTTCCACTGATTCAAGGGATTGCAGACTTAAGTATTTCATATTAATTTCAACTTGATACCGTTCCTGAGAAAAGGTTCTTGACAGACACACAGACGACGGACAACAAAGTGATCCTATAAGGGTTCCGTTTTTTTTTCTTTTGAGGTACGGAACGCTAAAAAAGGTACTTATCATAAAATCCAGTAATATATTGGGTTTAATAATAAAGCACAGTTTATGTTATGTATGGAATCATCTTAATCATTGTAATTAGAAATAATGTACCTACTCATTAATTAGTAAGTATAGTGTTTCAAATCCACGACGACCGGGCCCATTATTTCATTTTATATCTTTTTTTTTATTTCGATATGAGTGGCAGGATGCACCGTCGTGGATTGACAACCCCTTTTGGCTCTTTATTTATTAACATCGAAGTATACTAGCTTCAGCTTATTTTAAGCCTTATTTGTTTCACAATTTACTTATACCGCAGTAAATATTAAGATTAGCTAAAACTTTATTCATCCAAAGTCATATTTCACCCTACGGCTAAACTTCTGCCGACAATAAAATACGATGCGCCAATATCTGCCAAATAACTCGACCTGCAGAATTCCAGCAATAACTAATTTCTCCTACGAAATGCAACTGCATTATAGCATTAAATGCACTTGCACCCGGTTCCTACAACCAAGTTTAAGTAGGAAACTTTCTTACTATCAAGTTATACTGTTAGCGACATTTAACTTTGTAAAAGTAATATATCGATACTATGTTGGAATTAAATTCTACCTTAATATTGTAATAGGTAAGATTTTATTTACAATGGTACGGGTGAGAGTGATACGTTTTGTTATATCCGTAAGTTCATTATGTGAGTTAGTCAAAAACCAACTTTTGTTCTGCGTATGCGATTCTGTTGTTGGTCGCACGTGAGCACGTCTGTAGCTAAAAGTTACCTAGGTACGTGATTTTCGTTAAAATGTTACTTTAAATAAAGGGCTACCCTATTCAATTTAAAACCTCCCGGCCTGGCCACGACTTCGAGCGTTGGGCTGCGCGGCTGCGTTACTTTTTTGGTGTGCCGGGTTCAATTTGCTTTGGTGTATTATACTTAACACGCGCGGGCCCTCGCGTTCGAAGCGCGTCGCGCCTGACACGGGTTTAGTGTGCCGAAAGCTTCAGTGTATAAAATTTAGCCATTATGACTCGCCGCGCCGCCGGTCGCGCAAAGCCGTGGTCAGCCCCCGTATGGTCACCTTTATCGCGGTGGATAAGACTGGATAAAGCATCCGTCACTCTGACAAATGACGGATGCTTTATACACATTTATCCACGACGACAGCGCAACCATAAACCTGCTGCATCAGGCGTAGCATGAATACCTAGTTAGTTTCGTCTATGTATGTGCATGCTTATTTTGTCAATAGTTTTACAAAAATGTAGTCACAGTATTTTAGCCTCTCCTGCCCGCGCAGAATAATTAACCATGCAGAACTAATGCCTCTAATTACCAACGTTGTCATTATCCAATTACCTTCGAAGTCTGCAGTCTAATGTGGATACACTTTACAGCGCGTTAACCCCACACTCTCATTGCGTGATTTATATCACACATATTAAACATACATTCTTTATTTTTTACCTTTCTCCTCGCACTTTGATCGAACCACTTCAATAAAGAGATTATAACTCTTGGTCGATGTTTTTTCCTTCCCTTGTGTATCAACACAATTTTTACGGAAGTCTACTCATTCAAAACCAAGCTCTGCGGTTTTCATATTAAATAGTCCCGATATAGAGTTGTTGGCAATGAATTGTGGTATTGGAGTTGACCGCGTAGAACGCAAATAAACGGATGTTACGAGTACGATCGGTTTTTGCGGAGGCACGCCGCGCCGCCCGGTTACATGGCGTTCTCTTGGCGTTTATCGTGGGCGCCGATCGGATCATAACATTAGTTATTTATTAACAACTTTGATTAAATTGTTACTACCTTTTATATCATGTTTTACGTTATATAACGTTAAACATAAACAAAGTAATATTCATTCAAACTTTTATACGTATATATGATAATTATGTTTTTTCAATTTTACTCACGATTTTCATTCCTAAATTATCAATAGTTCCAAATTTCTTTGTCATGAAAAGGTGGGTAAATTTAACGGTGAGGAATTTTTATCTAGAGATTGAAAACTCAGCCTTTAGAAATAATTAACCAACTACCATAATAACTACAATAATTAACCAACACCCATAATCACTCTTAAACAATTTGGCGATATTATTTACTTGCTTGCTGAATGAATATATTACATTACAACGATTCCTAAAAAACTGTTAAAAAAAAAGCCATTTATATCACGCTATGGATTTTCTCACACATATCTCGATTAGACCATTTATTTATGACCGAGTTGAACTATTTTCTAACAGCCTTCTGTTGGCGAGTAAAAGTGCATGCTGCAATTAGAGCGCAGTCGATGGCATCGGGATAATGCAAGTGGAGTGGGTTAGTGATTACAGTGAGAGTTGCACGAATCGCGCCACTGTCGAGCACTGAGAGATGTAATCGGTGGAAGGGAAAAATACAAATATCAGGGGCCAATTATTGACCTAGTCCCAATTTCAACACTAGTGAACGTGCTTATCACACAAATATTTGTTTTTACTGTACTGGAGCTCTAGCTAGCTTCGTAGAAAAGGTAAGAACATACCAAAAAGCTGCAATCTTTGTGGTATTCCGGTTTGGGGATAAGACAACTGGTGAAATGATTAGCACAGAGGAACGTCTTCTTATCCCTCACAGCTGACACGGGCAGCGCCACACACTGTGATTCAGAGATACACTGGGCCACGGGTTTCGGAACCCACTTCTTCCATGCCACCATGGCTGTCGTACTTTAATTACCAATTGTGATCATAGTTATCAACAGCAACATCAAACCTATACAAGCACAAAGCAAAGCTTGTAAGCACATAAATCATTAGATTCTTGCAAATTCATTTCAGTACCTATCTAAAATCCAAAGGTATACCTATAAGACAGTTGGTAAGGAGGTAAGTAATAGCAATACAAGAACAACAATATTTATTAAGGAGAAAACGTCCGGCAGAATGAAAAACGGTTTCACCTGAGCGCGGGTCACGGGCATGAGAAAGACGCGATAGTCCATTAAGATAGTCGCCGACGACAATCACCGCGCAATTATCCCGCGCATTCGTCGTGACCGAATTGAAATTGCCATTGCATTAGAGCGCAGGCGCAGGGAGGGCGTTTAATGTGCATCCACTATCAGAACTATATCAGCGCGCGCAGCCTCCGCCGGCACTCAGTCCTCGCGCGCCCGCTCGCGCGTTCTCGCGATTCGAAAGTGAACTCAATGAAAATGACAGTGAGAATAATTGTATTTTGCGTGCTGGCCCTTGCTTTGGCCGATTCAAAAGATCCGACACGAATTGAAACACACGACGAGTTTAAAACTTACCATTTGGATGTGCCGGGTAAAGAGCCAATCACTGTTGTGGAGACCACGGAAAATAAACCGTACTGGCAGGAATATTCCCGAGATTTTAAGGATGATAAAGATGAAGTTGAATTGAAGAACATCATGACGGATATTATCCATGACTCGGACGGTAACCCGCGGTGTTTTGGACCGTCTTGTCAGGACGGCTTTACTGACACCGACGGGCCACAAAAAGACTTTGAAGACTACTACATAGATAGTTTAGAGAAACTTAAAGATTATCCTGAATTTTCTAAAGACAGATTGCAAGCGATAAGCGCGTTAGCAGCAAAACTCAAGAAAGAAAAGTTTAAATCCAATCATTATGTGCCAGTTGAACAGAGTCCAACTGGTGAGGAAGATAACGGAAAGGTGTACACTTCATGGAACAGATTAAAAGTTAAACAACACAAACATCCTTACGACGATAAAGAAGGTTGGGTTACACTAGAACCAGTGGCGTGGTCAACGAGCAAAATTTCCAAGTGGAAACCGAATGTAAAGAAACAAAAGCCTAATCAGTGGGTCGAAGAAAATGAAAGGCCAGACGATGATGAACGATACTCTTCTTACCAAGGAATGGATAACAGCTACAGTTATTCGCAGACGCATCAACAAAAAAAGCCGACTATGATTCGACCGACATACATCAATAATAAATTGCATACGTCTTCAGAGTACGACTCTGAAATGCCATCTAAGCCTTCTTGGAATAAGCCGCAGCCGGGCGTGTTCAGTTATCCGACTACTTGGTCACCTGACGAAGGGCGGCGTCCGCAAAAACCTAACTGCGATTCTGAAGATCATTATCCAGAAGATAGTAGTGCATCTGACGATGCAGTCTTTTACGGTATATCTGATTCAGTCGTAACTGATCATCGTCCATCTAAATTCCCATTTGAGTATGAAGCACTCCATCAAGCTCCGCACAAAAGACGACCTATCAGAAGACCAACTCAAGTGATTTACGCGGGAACCCCTGAGCTGGATAGTGATCGATCCTCAAGACCGCCGCACGGGGATGGCCAGTGGGTGTTGCTCTCGACAACGAAGGGTTATCGCAATAAGAAGCGTCAGCGATCACTGAACCCGATACCTACAGATCGATCTGACGGGACAACTATGACGTCGCATCAAGCTGTAGCTCTAACCGTACTACCTGTGGACAGCGCCCTGAAGAACATGACAACGTCACATGGAGGGTTATTGGAGGTAGAAAAAAGCTTCCAAACAGTAGAGGAGTCGAAGCGGGATATGGACAAGCAGTATGACTTGGCGTTTGCGTCGAGTCAACCGAAGCCGTCTGTCAACCGAGTAGTGAAGAGGAGGATAGTGTCGAATGTTCAGCCGGACAGCTCCTCGGTGTTCGCAGCTGTTGGCGCCGGCATGCTCCCCGCTACAATGGCTATGGTTGTTCCTATGATGCTCGGTCGACGCCGAAGAAGAGACCTAGATATTACACCGAAAAATACAAATATGAACAACGTTTTTTATAGATATCAATAGAGTGCAGCATAGATTAAGTTATTTGAGATAAGTGATCACTGTGATTATTAATTAATTTATTTATTTTTGTAATAGCTTCTATTACTCGTAGTTTATATTTGATAGAAAGTCTGAAAATACGTTTAATGTATTTTTGTAGAAAACAGTAACAATAAATATTAACTAGTAGGTAAGGTTCACGATTAAAAATAAAAAAAGTGACAGAGTTATTGTGTTTATATTATTTTCTTTTATAAATACCTCAACACCTATGTATACGTGTTATTAACGGCTATACCCATATCCGACACTGGACTTAATATGAATAATGTGTATGTATGTTGTAGTTCTATCGTCGGTGAAACTGCAATACCGCGTAACTAACAAATTCAAGAAAGGGCAAAATGCACCTTACACAGTGAGTCAGTAAGGTGCATTTTACAACCTATTCAATTTTTTAGTTACGCGGTATTGCAGTGTCACCGATGCAATATTATTAGTACAGTCCTTAAATAAACGTCTTTTTGCATAAATCGCTTTACAATAATAAAAACAAGGTTAGGAAAAATAAATTAATCTTTATTATTATAATGGTTTGCACTGTTTAACAGAGCTAAACTAAGGTTGATACGCACACATGTCGAATACGAGAAGATACATATTACATAAATAAAGGTGGCTCCGCACCGGGAGCATTCGCTTCAATGTAACAATTAAGATTCGAGCGTTACATTCAAATAGGGCTCAAAATTGAATCCTGGATTTATTCATCACAGGCACCCTAATATCACGATGACTATTTGAATTTACCTTTAGAATACAAAAACTACCATAAATTAGAATGTCTAAAATTTATTCGGTTAGTAAATTCGTAAAGAATTTGTTCATATATTCGATATTTGTGTTGTAATAATATATCTGTAGAGAGAACTATATGAGAAGTTGAAACATAACTAAGTTAACATCGCGATTACTTGTCTTGTTCTTAACAGAGGTCGTATCATGAACTGTCAAAAACTGACAAGTTCCAGGCAGTAAAAGGGACAGAGATATACGACTCCTACAGCTCTAACCCTTTCGGTGACTGGAATTTGGCAAGTTTTAAGAGCTCATATTACGTGTTCAGTACAATCATACAAACTCCAAGAAAACTTTATTATTGTGCCGGACATAACAACGGTCGAACAAGGTTCGGGATGGGTCGGGTTTTCCAAAAACACTGCGGTACATCAGATAAAGAGTGCATTTATTACTTATTGGTCTAAAGTCCTTGGTTTGTGACTATTTCTTTTGGAAAAAAATATTTAAGTACTGTAAGTTTAACTTTTTAGATTAACATCACAAAAAATAGTTTGTGTAAACTACTTATTTGACCTTTCTATACATATAAATACAAGTGTTTTAAAAGTAAATTTACTTAATTAATACTTATAATAAACTTCACCAGGTCGACTGTAGATGTTGCCAGTCCTTATAGCTTCCATGAGGTATTTGACACTGAATAGACAGATTATCAGGATCACTGCAATAAAAAAAAGTAGGTAGGTATTACTGCAGTAGGCAAAGCAAGGTTAAAAATAACAAGCATTTCCGCGCAAATATAATTTCCGATTCAATCACTATAATGTTCAGCGTAAGAAATGAAACGGTTTCGTTCCTAACCATTTTGACTAAGTACATAAATATGAAACCGGCAAGAAAAATAAAAATAATTATTAAGTTTAATAATAACTTGGACAGTTCCCGAGAGAACAGTGATAAATTATTTCTACGCGGATGGTCGCGGGCAAAAGCTAGTGTTTAATAAACAAAAGGCTCACTGACGGTATTTTCTTTATTACAAAAAAAAATCTCGACTTCCAGGGAAGTTCGAGATTTCTTGAAACCTTCTCGGGTTTCAAGTAAACTACAAATAAAAAACCTCGAGAAATCCGAAACCCCAATCTTCACTGAGAGCATTCTTACCCGAGCATTTGTAAGCGAGCAATAATTTTAATAATTTGTAAGCTTTTTTGTACGCTCGGCTCAAAGTCCACCCCACTCCAATATTCGACGCCGAATGCTCATTACACGCGAATGCTCTCAGTGGGGACGCTCCTTATGATTAAAAAGCGTGGAGCTTTGTTTTTCAGTTTCGTAGATCATTTGTCCTGTTCAGCTAGTTTTTTTTCTACATTTAAAAACACTGGCTCTTGTTTTTGAGATTTTTTGCAGGATGTTGCTCCTTTTTCTCTTCTTTATATTAAAGTAACAGGTAAAGTTACCGTCGGAGCCTACGATGAGCCCGAGCTGGATCCAGCCGCTTGAGGTGGCCTCCCACACAATCAGGAAAACCGTGAGGAACAGGTGGAAGAAGCTGTACAGGAAGAACGAGGACACCAAGCAGCTGTTCACCTGGAAACAAACATATTTTAATTGTTTTTTTGAGAGGCTCATTTAAAAAAAGCCGGTCAAGTGCGAGTCGGACTCGAAAAACGAGTTTTGCTCCCTCTAAACGGGCTAGAAAAGCCTTTTTTTCGAATAGGAGAAATGAAATATTTTAAGCTTATTTTCAGTAGGTACGAATCAATATTTGTATTTAAATTATCTCTACCTAATTCAGCAGTTAAAGCTTATACCAAATATTTTTGAAGTGGTTCTATTAAGATATTTTCGGGACAGTCGGTCAATACTTTCAAAACGTCTAAACGGTGCTCGAGGTTTGGAATTTTATTTGCTCAATTCATAAACCGTAGTGAATTTAACGATAACGTGACTCTACAAACGTATCCAGACTTACAAACACCTATTTAAGGTTTTTTTTTAATAATTCCAGTGCTTACGATACGTCCTCTTGATTTGTAACCTCTCTCGGTAAAAGGGCAATAACTCGCTAACTTTCCTCGCCTTCATATTCTTTTATAGTGAATACACGCGACATACGTCCCGTTTATAACGTTTATCTCGTCTCGTAAATTGGCAACGTTAAATGTACTAAGTATTACAAAGTTAACAGTTTTAACGACTGCCGTTAATAAAAACGTAAATATGACATTATCTTGCCGCAGTAGATTAAGTTACATAGGCACAGTTACCAGTAATAATATTATATTATCTTATATTAGGCTCAAAAATATCTGATAATATGCCTCTATTAATAAAGACATGTCACATATTTTAATACCTCACTTTCATTTTGATTGAATTGCAAATGTTTATACTGCTAAAGTGCATTCCTAATACTACAAAACTGACAACGATAGCAAGTATATTAAAACCTTTTTGGCTTGTGTCTACAAAATGGTAATTTAACCTTTTAAAGGTAGTTTAAAATGCGAAAAGTTCGTGCTACAGAAATAAATAGCGGTAAAAATACCGTGTATTTTAAAGCTGTAAAAAACACTTACCGAGTAAGCTCCACACGTAAAACAAGCAGAAGAGAGAAACATCAAGAAAGCAATAACTATGTAGAATATGTAATACACCACAGTGACTATTGCTACTAGAGATTCGTTCTTCTGGCCGAACAAGTCTTCCAACCTCTCCCAGTTCTGGAACCTCCTAGAATCTTCTGTCTTCTCGGGCGACTGGATGGTAAGTCCCAACTGGTATAGGTTATAGGCCATTACCGCTATAGTTATTACCTGTACAGAAAAAAAATATTATAAGACTTGTCTAGTTGTCATTGGAAAATACTTTGTGGGAAGGCTAGTTTAGCATTTTTTAATGTGTGTATGTCTTAATCGTGGTAAAATAGAGTTTGACGTAGTCTCAAGTAGCAACCACTACATTTAAGTAGCAGTTTTTGGATTTAAATTGCATCATGATGCCAATTCCAGGCGGGCTAATTATGTTTACTTTATTTTTTGCAAAGCTTAAGTTTTAACTTTTTTTTTAATATGTAGGTATAATATATTTGTCCTTGCCACACGTTTTCATAAAAAAATATATGGTAAGACAAAAAGCGTCGACCCTCCAGGGGTTAAATTCTTGCCGCTCGCTCTGTAGTATATTTCTACGTAGATAGAGAGGTTTCAAAGTTTGCCTCGTGCTTATTTGCTCCTGTTATAAAGTTTTCGCTAACCTTTGAAGACATCTTGTTTGAACAAGTTGATTTTTGTGTCATTACCTATATGATAGTGTTATCACGTGCATCATGCGACGTAAAAAAATAACAAATAATTTAGTGAAGGGCGTAAAAGAAGTTAATTATTTGAATACTGTTGCAATTTTCCTTAATTACTGTATCAAAACCTAATAACTAGAAATCAAATCTGAAATAAAACACAATTTATACCCTCTTTACTCAATAATAATAATAAAGCAATTGAAAATAACGCCTGCGTTAAAATAGTTGGCAATGCGTGCAAAGTATTCTTTAACTTTTTTGCTAATATTTCAATACTGCAAGAAAAACGACTATTTCTGCAGGAAGGTAATATAATTCCAACTCTTCAATCAAATAGTCAGGTGTTCTCGACGCTTCCAACATATACTACTTTGTGTGCCAAGTAAACGTAGGAAAAGTTTTTATTAGAAGAAAATATTCGTATTAGAAACCTTTGCGTGCGAATTACTGTTATAATGCAGGTATTAAGTACGTATAGTTTTCTCAAACAATGGCATAACTTTGCCAGCTCTCGCATTTGTAGCTAGTTTTACTAACACGTTCTTCCCATTTAAGAAAACTCAATAAAGACCTGGATCGCCAGCATAATTTGTCCGCGACTTCTTTGTCGCTTGGATCTCCCGTTCTACTAGTCCGTAACGATAGAGATGCACTGAGCGACAAGCGAGAAAATACAAGATGTGCTAGCCGTCCAGAGCCCTTAGCGAAGATGTCCATCGATAACTAGCGTTTGTATTCGTTTCGTTTTTAGACCAATCGCGTCACTGGTAGATCACGTGACTCTCCGTATGACGTGATCTACCAATGACGCGATTGGTTTAAAAACTAAACGAATAGAAACGCTAGTTAGCGATGGGCATCTTGGAAAGACTAAGGGCTCTGGAAAGACTCGAAGGTACCGAGTAAACTTTTACAACTATGTGCCTAGCTTGCAACAATATTCCGATTTTCCTCATAGTACATTCATTCAAAAAATATCATGTAATGAGCGTTAGTTTTTACTTTTCTATTACATTATATCAAACTATTAATTACACGATTCATTAAAAGTCAATTATCATATTTTTCAGATAACGAGCGAGCTAAGAACAAAGTTGTATGAGTTTACGTATTCAAGATATATTAAACAGCATTATAGGTACTTACTAATACTAAATACCCGAAAACTAAATTTCCCAATCTAAGAGGGAAACAGAAGAGGAATTTTCTTGTCATCTTGATTTCATGTGTGATCCTGAAACCAAAATAATGGAAGTTTTAGTTATAACTAAGTATATTTAGTTACGTATCTATATCAAAATACTTAGATATCGTGTCTTAGTCCGTATGAGATGTAAATTCGCATCGTAAACATTAAATATAATTTTAAATTTTTGCTTCAGCTCATATTTAATTGAGTATCGCATAACTTTGTTGAAAAATGTATTTGAACATAGCACATTGCGGTTTACGATAATATAATTGGCGAAGATACACACAAAACAGCCGAATTGAGCACCTCCTGCTTTTTAAAGTCAGTTAATAATAAAAACCCCATTAAAAGACATCTAGTAGATTTTGTGATTATAGAGAATATACACAAATTACACACACAGACGCGGCGGGGACATTGTTTATAATTTTATAAGTTTAAAATCTACAGATAGTTTAGTAACAGGGACAGTTCAGGAATAGTCCTAGTTAGGGTTTTTACATACTACTTATACCTACTTATTGTGTCTAAATGCTGTCTGTGCTAAAACAAACTACAGTGTGTTTAGACAGGTCATCTAAGTTTGTCAGAAAATCAATCAATTGTCTTTTTATAGGAATCAGTTGAGAAATTACAATGCTTTTCTTGAATAACTATGAGTAGATTATTTATAAATATTTCTATTTATCAAATAAATTTTACTAAGCTGGTAATATTTAAATGTAGAACCCTCATCAAAATATCTGCATGATATAATTTTCAAATTCCACTGCGTCTCCACACTAGGTTTATAAATATTATAATATATGCGAACAAGACGTATAGACAACTCGCATGGGTGCATCTTGCTAAATATTCATTCTCGTTGTTGAAGCTTTGTCAGGCAAAACATGATGACTGTTATAAGATTAAGTATCAACAAATGTGCACTGGATGTGTGATATTGTATTCAAAATACTCTTCACCTGAGAATTGGGTTAGTAGCATATTTTCAATTCATTTATAAATATGTTATAGCAATTCTAACGTATAATACGGTAAATTAGTACAATTTTGCCAAGTGGCCTGTAAGATGGTTTGCTTTCTCCGTACTTTACCATCCTACTTCCTACTAATATTATAAATGCGAAAGTTTGTGTGTGTGTGTTTGTTGGTTTGTTATTCTTTCACGCTGCAACGGCTGGACGGATTTGGATGAAATTTGGAATGGAGATAGCTTATAACCTGAGGGGTTATTGCCTAACGAAATTTTGACAATTGGTATCCGAATCAACTGTCATAGCCCATACAAAATCATGACACTTGATTCTGATTCCGAGCGTCAAACGCGTTAGGCAATAAGGGGGCTGGATTAATGGCCTGGAAAATTTGGTAGTTCCCAAGGGAAAGCCAATAAACGACTTCTATGCGTACGGAGTCGTGGGTGCTGTTCAGTTCTTCGGCTGTCGGGTAAAAAACAATCTTAATTCAATGTTATCAGTGTGTAGGTACTTACTTCATTATTAAAAAAAATTTTTGGGAATATCAAGGCCTATTTTTCACGGTAGAATTCCTCTTAAGTATTTGAGTTGAGTATTGAATTCCCACCAGCTAGACAGCTGCCTGTGGCTGGAGGCTTAACGTCGCGGCAAGTGCTAGGAGATATCTCCGGAGGCTTACCGAATCGACAATTCGAAAAACATCAAAGTGTCTACATATAGACACATGGAACATTAACTGGTACTAGTTGGAACAAAGTTCCTTATCGCACGTTACACTCCAGAAGCTTGGCGAGTGATAGCTAGACTCACTCTCTAGCTATAGCAAACACGATGAGTCCCGATCATCTTGCGACCATCATAGTTTTATAAACTGTCATCTGTCATGCGTAACACAATCATTTCATCAATTTGCTCAATTGTTAACTCAACTCCAGATTGCCTACGCTTATGTTACCTTAACATACGTTTTAAAGTAAAACAAAACACGAAAGCAAGTGTATCAAAACAAATTAATAACAATTTACGTTCGAGCAAAGTGGAAACGCGGCGAGCATGTTCAAACGTAACGTCTTTACCGCTCGCCTAACTCAATTTCTACTTGTTACTTTCCTAGACCCGTATTTTTTATTCTATTGTCAACAGCATTACGAAAGGAGATCGAAGAACGTTGAAGTGCGGGTTTAATAATAGGTATAGTATAGAATAATGTATAATTACATTAATTACTAGTAAGTTGTTACAACAATTTATTACAAAGAGGTAAGACGCGAGTGAATGATAAACCGAAAATTAAAATGAAAAATTGTATTTATTAACGTAGTAATATAGGTGTCATATCTATATTAATAAATACTAACTTAATGACAAAGAAAACATACAAGACTCAGAAACAAATAATCGCGCTCATCACACAAATATTTCCCCTTACCGGGAGTCAAACCCAGGATCGCTAGGTTCGCATAGGGTCACCACCAACTAGGCTAACGGCGTCGTCAAATTGATTGTATAAAACTCTTTGGACAGTGGATTCACTTGCACCTTCAACATCTGGCAACCTATTCGTGCGCTCCCATTTGTTCGTTAACTTGAATTACGTACATTTTATTTCGTACCTTTTTTGTTGAACTACTGGCACATTGTCAGGGATTCCACAGACGTATAAAGCATTATCTACACTGTTCTTACTTCAAGCACTTAACACGACCGGAACGCTTGCAAGCGTCACACGATGTGCTATTTCGGGCTAGATATTCACCTGTCCACTGATACTTGAACTGTGTTGATCTCAATTTGGCGTAAATTGCGATGGAAGCCGGGGTTCGTTGTTAATTGGTTTATCAAGTCGTCGCGGTCCGGTGAGTACTAAAGGTCATTGGGCGTCCCGTATAGCCCAGTGGACCAAGGCCGGGACTTTGTGAGAGGATAAAAGGTATTTGAGCCGAGGGCGATAAGTTTTTGTTAGACGTTTGGCCACGTGTCTTTCGTTATCGTTGTTGGCTATAGTGTAAAAGTAAAATTTAATGATCAAAGTTATAAAACTCGATACTTATGTTGAATACTCATCAAGATTGGTGTATCAGCGTTTTCCCTTTAGAAGCATTACAGAGCTCATTTGCATTAAACTGGTGCGCTGCCTGAAAATTAGTAGTTATTGTCTCAAATATTTATTTTAACTAAATATTACAAAATTTCAATATTACATTTTTAAATAAAAAGTACCTACTGGTAACTATCAGTAGGTACTCAGTGGTAGTATAATAAAACAAAGAATGCAAAGAATGAAGCGGTAATTCATTCTGAATAGTAAATCCTCAAAATAAATTTGTCAAACAAATTGCCCTAGTATATGTATATTGAACTGAGCTTATTTCTACATGACTCCGGTGAGACGTGGTAGGTTTCTGTACCGCTGTGCTTTAACGAAACCACAATTAGTAGCGCTAGTTGTTATCGAACCAATGATAACCAAATAATAAACGCACCTTTAGAATTAAAGAGACGAAATGTTAAATTTTCTACTTCGAGTCGTAAAATTATAAAGTCGTAATCGAATTAGGTCACTTTCATTTTAAAGGAGGGATGCAAAAACCCGCGACAAAATTAGGACCACTGCTTACAGAGCTCACTCTTAAAAGGCCCGAACGGATTTTCACCAAAAACTAAGAACACTCGATCAAGTGACCTTTTCAAAAAAAAAGCCGGTCAAGTGCGAGTCGGACTCGCGCACCGAGGGTTCCGCACATACTTGTAGGTATGTAAATAGTTCGTAAATCACGGGAATACAATATAAACAAAGTCCAGTATAAACTAACACGCAATAAGTGTGCACTTTCGTACTTAGTGAGTGTCAGTTTATACTGGCATTATTTTTTAAGCGATACGAGTATAACTACAAATTAACAGTTTTCGGATTTTTTTCTTTATTTGTGCTATAAGACGTCATTGCTTCTTGCCAAATGTCATGATTCTAAGTCAACGGGACGTAGTACCCTATAGGTTTTGATTCCCTTAAATATGCGGCATAAATGGCCGTATGTTTTGATTGCGTTGACTTAGATGTTTGATTTTTTCACTGATTCAAGGGATTGCAGGCCCAAGTATAATATTAATTTCAACTTGATACCTCCACGCGTTCCTGAGAAAAAGGGTCTTGACAGACACACAGACAGACAGACAGACAGACAGACAGACAGACTGACAGACAGACAGACAGACAGACAGACAGACGGACAACAAAGTGACCCTTTAAGGAGTCCGTTTTTTTCATTTGAGTTACGGAAACCTAAAAACTAAATCAAAATCAGTTCATCCGTTTGAGGACGACGATACCACAGACAGATAGGTACACAAATATATACGTTAAACTTATAACACCCCTCTCTTTTTCGTCGAGGGTTAAAAAACTCTGTGGATTGACTGTAGACTACTAATGTGCTCCTAAAAAGTATTCGCATGCTGTGATCTCAGACTCGTATATTTACCCAATATATTAGCTAATGGACAAAAATTCGAACAGTTTCATTATAAAGCAACACTCAGATAGCTACACTGCACTCCAGAAGATAAAGGGAGTATAAAAGTATGAAGTTTATATGCGCATACTGCCTTTTTCCTTTGGCCGGTTGAAGCGTTTCAGGGACGGTCAATAACATATTTTATTCAAATTAAAAAAAATATCAAGAGCAGCAGCAGCAATGTCATCAATGAATATGTTTATATTATGTAATCTGTATTAAGTATGTCGTCTTTAAGCAGGTAATAATAATTTCATTTCCGACACGGTAACTGATTCTTTTATTTTGAAATAAATAACTCCATAGTTGTCTGGGTGTTTACATTTTTGTAGAAGAAAAAAGAAGCGTATAATAGAGAATTCGGTAATAAATTAATGTTTTAATTACTTTTGTTTTTCGGAATGAAGTTAACGATGCCGTTATCTGTCTGGAATTTTATCATTAACTGGGTACTAAGACCTAAGTTTAGTAGCCATTATAAACGCCGTAAAAATCCTACGAACATCCTTTACGCTCCAAATAAAACGATGGCTGCTTTTGCTGTTCTCAAAATGTTAGGTCGTAATCATAAATTTTGACGACGCGGTTAGCCTAGTTGGTAATGACCCTGCCTACGTAGTAAGCGGTCCCGGGTTAGATTCCCGGTATGGGCAAATATTTGTGTGATGAGCAAGAGTATTGGATAGTCTGGGATGTTTTGAGAGAGATTTGATGTATGAGATTGTCCACTGATGTCTATATATTTATTTTATGAGTAAGTTATGGTTCCCTTTGAGTTTTGTCTTGTAATGTATCTATCTCAACTATTTGCAACAATGTGTATTTATTGTACCGTATCCTGTGCCATATCGTTCAGTATAATTAACATGGCTTAAAATAAAGTGGAATAGAGGCCTTGATTGAGGTCAAACGAAGAGTTATTGATTCGTTATAAGTTAAGTTATTAATGGACGTTCACTTTGGACATGTAATTTATCAACGGATTGCTAGTCGACCTTCAGAAACAAACTTGTACATTAACCCTTATACATACATACCTATAGTATATAATTTGTAGAAGGAATATTAGAAAACATAAAACTAAGGAAAACGCTCCAAATTCCAGGGCAACAATCACTCATTGTACTCGTCAGTAATTAATACAAGTGGGAAATTGTACGCCCACGACATTGTACTACGTCCACTCCATGTGTGTGTTCTGTGTCAACAACATCGTTATTATTCACAGTGCATCAATGCCCGCCAATGTTACACGAATAAACAAACGTGGTTGCTTGCTATCGAGCTCGAGTCTCATAATAATTCTCTCATCTCCCTCAATTAAGAGCTTATTAATAGAAATGTAAAGGGCAGTGCACTTGTGTTTGTATATCTTACTAAATGCGTTAATTTTTAGGGTTCCGTACCTCAAAGAAAAAAACGGAACCCTTATAGGATCACTTTGTTGTCCGTCTGTCTGTCTGTGTGTCTGTCAAGACCCTTTTTCTCAGGAACGCGTGGAGGTATCAAGTTGAAATTAATATCAAATACAAAAGTCTGCAGTCCCTTGGATCAGTGAAAAAATCTAACATCTAAGTCAACGCAATCAAAAGATACGGCCGTTTATGCCGCATATTGAATGGAATCTCAAGGGAATCAAAACCTATAGGGTACTTCCCGTTGACTTAGAATCATGAAATTTTGCAAGAAGCTATGTCTTATAGCTCAAGTAAAGGAAAAAATCCGAAAACCGTTAATTTGTAGTTACATAACATAAAAAAAGAGGCCAGTATAAGCTGACACTCACTAAGTACTAAAGTACATACTTATTGCGCGTCAGTTTATACTGGACTTTGTTTATATTGTATTCCCGTGATTTACGAACTATTTACATATCTACAAGTTTATGCGGAACCCTCGGTACGCGAGTCCGACTCGCACTTGACCGGATTTTTTACAGTATATGTGTTTATAACGGTGGATTTTGTAACAAATAACGAAAAAACGTAAAATAATAAGGGGATCCCCATATAAAAAACGTTTTTTTGCACTTTATTTTGTTTTTGTTCTATCGTAAAAGTGGTAATACATAGTGCACACTCTAAAGAAAAACAACAAATAATACTTGACCGGTTTTTATAGTTAACTCATGGTTAACTACCCCTACAACAATTTTCTGCTTGCCCAAAGGTCAACTGGTAGAGAACGCCATTAGGCATTAAGTTCACCTTTTGTACTCAAATTTGTTTTTTTGTGCAATAAAGATTAAATAAATAAATAAATAAATAACATTGAGCTACTTGTAGTCTTATATTCTTGACTGGACTTAAGTATAACATAAGTCATCTGCTCTATTCCATTTGTTTCAGCTGTTCATCTTACTTTACTATCGTAATCATATTGGTCACGTTTAGCAGTTTTTCCTGTCAAATGAGTCAGAGCTACGTCAAATATAATGATTACGATAAAGACGATGATGATGATGATGATTGAAATTAAGTGAGATCTTTTCTCTCAAATACGTCAAAGAGCATCTAGGGAGTGCATGCAGATATAAAGGGGCCTGAATGAATGATAATAAATATTTATGCATAGAAAGGTGTATTTTGAGTTGTTTCGTCACTGCAGACGCTGTGAAGATACTATAACGCAAACAGTTACGAGTACAAGATGTTCTAAGAATGGGTACGTGAGCAAAAACTTGGTACATTCACACGCTACATTTCTTCTTACGTAGGCAAGTGCCGAGTCGGAAAAACTGTACTTCTGTTTTATTTATTGTCTGACCATTATCATTACGGTCATGGTTACTGGTTTGTATTTGTTAATATAAACATTTTATTGTACAAAAGAAAGCCAAAAACAACACAACCGATGAAAAAACCTATTGAACTTACTTGTATATCTTAAATGTATTCAAGTTTCAACAACAATATTAGCAATTGTAGGCAAAATATACTAATTAGACCTTATAAAAATGCGGGTAAACCCATTTGCCTAATTCATTCAAATAAATACGGTCGAAGTAAATAAACGCCGCAAATATGCAGCGGTTTTGAATTTGAATAACTAAGTACGCATTAGCGTCGAGACGGTATACCTATTGTATGTTTCGCTCTGCTTAATGCAACGTTCTCTGCTGGTTCTGTTCATGCAAGATTTATCCATTTCTATGTATCACCAGTAGACTTGGATGCTACAGGGACTAGTGAACAGACTACGATCTTTGTTGACTCATCCATCTCATTGACAATGATTCTTTGAAACAGTTTATACGTTACAGCTACGTGGACGATTTAGACTGATGGGTCAAATTTGTAACCTTTTATCATCCTTTTGAAACACGTAATTATGTATAATGCTTGTGGAGTTCTCCCGGAGAGGAAGCCAATAATTCTTAATAGTTCTTAAGTAGATACTTCTCCCTTTCTCGTTTAAGAAGACCATCAGTTCTAATACCGTCCGCCCCCAAGAGTCACTACGTACCCAGGGCTTTTACACAATTGAGTTGTTTTAGGACTTAAACTAGGTATCTGCTTGTTTTTGTTGTTTTTGATTTCCAAGTGAATTCCTTGGTTAGATGCTACCACGGAATCTCTCAAGTTGCAAGGTGCACTTAAGTGTATAAGCTCGGATTCGGATAGCACCAATCTGTATTTTTTTATTTATCAGTTCATATTTATTTATCTGATGATGTAGAACTTCTGAATTACTCTCTTAAGACATTTTTAGAGAAGGAGGCAGAAAAGAAAGTCATAAGTTTTTTTATCGAACTTGATTTCATAATTTTTGCTTGCAAAGCACTTACTGAAAACCTTAGAATATTAACAAGAAAATAATATAACTACATTTGCAATCATATATTTTGATGAACACCTATTGGCGTACCCATTCTATTATAAGCTGCGTTGCCAAGTCCCCAATAACTGGATTAGGTGTTTATAAATTGGTGAAGCGAGCGAGTTTAATGAACGTCTAACGACTTTAAATATGACATTCAATTTAAAACTAGTTTTTTCTTCGTCTCAAGATTCACTCCTAAACAAAACAAGACTTTAAAGAATTCGAGCAATCATAACCTTCTTATTTTTGGATATAAATATGTGCCTATATTTGTTAAAAATGACAATGAGTGCGAAATTTGTGAGTTTGTGTGTATGCGGAGAGTAGTCTTCGGAACCACTGCAACTACTTACATAAAAAATCTTTCAACCATTGAAACGGCTTTGAAACCTTTGAATTCCAGATGGACATGGGTTATATTTAAACTTATATTAACCGAAGCGAAGCGAGGGCAGATCGCTAGTGTTTATGCATGTATCTAAATACTCGATAATTATCGCCATCGTAAATGTCCATCTGCGTAAGGGGACAGTGTACAATCTCATGTTTATAAATACAAACGCAATTAACCATACACATTATCTAAATAGTATATTATTATTATAGATAAATAACTAAATAATAAATATAAGGGGACAATCTCACACAAATTGACCTAGTCCCAAATTAAGCTCTAGGCTACTATGGGTACTAAGTAGGCAACGATATACGTACTTATATAGAGAAATACATACTTAAATATATAGAAAACATCCATGCCTCAGGAACAAATACACGCGCTCGGCACACAAATATTTGCCCATACCGGGATTCGAACCCAGGACTGCCGGCACACTTAAAGCATGCAAATTGCACATATTATGAAGTAAACGCATATACGAAAATAATATGGCAATTGCAAATAAAATAAGGATTTCATAAGGAGATCATCTTTCATACGTAGTACAAGTACATAATTTGTTTGTATGGAGTTGTTTTATTGACCAATTCAACTCTGATAACTTCTTATGTAGTCAAATTTTATCTAAGAATATACAGAAATGATATTTACCTACAAATGATAAGGTTATAAATACGCACATTAAACAACTTAAAACTTAAATAGGCACCCCTTAAGTATTTTTCTTAACCGACTAACCAACAGACAAATTAGTAGATATTTTCAAAGGAGTGTCTAGTTCATCACTCGCGAAATGGGTAACTTGAACTTTTCATTATTCACCAACATTAGTATTCACGCAGTGTTAGCGCCTGGCTCCAAATTAATTTCCAACTCGGAATAAAGTAAATTGGAGCAGTAAAAATAATAATTTGCTTCGTTAGGTTATTTCAAAAGCTGAAGGATACAAAAATGAATAATTTATACCCACTTACTAGTCTTATTCTAGGGTATCTTTACAGGTGTTGTTTTTACGAATCCTTAAACGAGAGCAAACAATTCACATTCCATTTATCAGCACTGCCACCAAATAAACTTCACAATTTGAAAAACGAACGTTATTATTTTAGTTCTAATTTCGAATAGCGTTAGACGACGCGGGCGCACGTTCGTTAGCTCGCGCGGTCGCGGCGAAGATCGCGGAGGCACCACCTTACGTCACCGCGCAAGGTCGCCGGCGCGACCTACAAACTTGGACAGATCTCGGAATTAATCTACCAGCCAAGGTTATCTACGAAAACTAGCAATGATGTATATAAGATAATGTTGAAATAACTTTCTTTAGACTAAGAATTTAAGTTAGAAGAAGCCTGTTGTAAGAGCAGTTAAAAGGTGTTTTCAACGTTCTATGCCATGTATCAATTTTTAGGCACTAAATGAAGCATATTTTAGTTATTTTATAAGCACATTGATACCATCATTTATAATGGGCAGGCCACACTGAAAAACATTTTTGGTTAAGTACCTCTAACAAGATTGTGATTGTTGTAAATAAGCGTCTTGATTCCATTCGAGCCTGACAAGACGTTAGATACAGCAACTAAGAAGTAAGTTGAATCACAAAAGACCTTGCTGTTGTGACTACCAGGTTTGTTTGATGTAAATAATATTACGTGTATTTTTTTTAAATTTGGTAAATCTTTCTTGTCTGGCTCACATTTTCTTCAATGCACATTAGCCGTATCGGTTATTATTTATATTGTACCCTATACAGTTGTCACATCGTTAAGCAACACATTGCAGTAATCAATCTAATCAAACGGATGTAAAACCACTATTAATGACAACGTACACCTAGCCGTTATTGTTATTATACATACGCCGACTGGTCATTCGTCAATGAAAGTCATTTCAACAACTAGCAGGATAAAATTATTCTCTACAAATTAACTAAGTCTAAATTAGTTAATTAAGTCTCTCGAGATCCAGAAATGTTTCCATAAAGCAATTTCCCTTGGTGATATGATTAACATCGCCCTTTAGGACTCATAAACGCGATGGGAGGTCGTTAAGTGACGTCATAAATAACCGTATGTCAGTGATATGCTATAAACCGTTTCATTGCGTATCCTGTATAAATATGACGCGGTCTTGCGTAGTCGCAAACGCTCGCAGTATGAGTATATATTGGGCGCCAATGAGATAAAGATCAGGGACTCTCAGGATGACCAGCCTTTTACGGAAAACGTAACTATTAGCGACTTACGGCATGGTTCAAAATTTAATGTATTTCTAGTTTAGACCTACTTGATGTATAATTAATACCTAATTTTTCTTTCACTTTTCGTCGAAGAGGATGGCTATGAGTCATTAACTGCAGATAATATATAAATTTAATGGAACCAGTCGTTAATGTTAAGTGGTTGTTTCATAAGTCGCATGTTTGGTTAGGTCAGAAACGCATAGCAATAAGTAGCATTAGTACTAAATGGAAGTAAATATTCAATTTCAAGAATTCAAAACGCACGTTACCTAAAGCCAACCGCTTTTATTTCCTCAATTTTATGAAAATGTGTTTTGCGCGCGACAACTTGAAGGAACGGGACTGAATCTCGCTGTCGAGAGCCCTTGCCGAGAGGGCCTGCTCTAAAAACATTTTGCTTTAGAACAGCCTATAGAGGCTCAAGCTCGTTCATATGAGTTTTGAACAGGATTCGGTGTTCTTTTTCAGCAACAACTGACACAAACGAAGTTTTGAAAACTCAATTGTTTTTGTAAATCATTGACAACAGCATCAGGACTGGGAGTTGCGATACCTCGTGTGTCAAAATCAGTCAAGCCGTTTAGTCTACTGAAACTAACAAAGAGACAGTAATGGTTACACCTGTGGTTACATCACATACATTCATACATATAAACTTACACCCGAAAATTACCTAGGTACTTTATTTTTGGGCAGTCGCGTAATATTATTTAAACGAAAATAAAAATTATAATTAAGTACATACGTAATAACAGACAACAGCACTAGATATTTAAAGAAGCAGAAGGTCAAAAAACAACGGGTTCTTTGTTTGTATATTAGTTAGTCGTTTAAACTGACCGAGATAAAAACTAGTATCATTATCACTAGGCATACGATCCATATGAAAGAAGAGTCGATCTACTTACAGGAGTCAACGCCTAATTGACCGAGCGAGTGAAGCGTTTCCGTTTGTTTCAGCTTGGGGAAAAATGCTTTCGTATGTCCGGCTGTCCGGCTGTTCTCCACTAAAGGTCACAATTCTCGACCGATTCTCGTGAAATTTTGTGAGCAGGTAGGTTCGATAACTATATGGAATTCTTTCGTCGATTCAGTTTTTCGTAATTTATCAAAATGGCGGAGATTTTTGAGATTACAAACATATTTGCGGTGTTGGTAAACTGACCGCGACCTATGTCGATGTATGGGGATAACAGTCTTCCAACGGCAAAGTTAAGTTTGTCGCGTGGTCTACAGCTCACAGAGCCACTAGTTTTAATTTTCCACATTCGATTAAAAAGGTAAATTAACGAGGTATAAACGTATGAGATGCAGTACACGCCATAAAATTAGCCTTTAATATCTCATTTCATCTAAATTATTACGAACTTCACCTTCTTCCAAATTATTTATTCACGTTTTTACATAGTTATTCCTATTTTATTGCACCACAAACCACTAGTTAAGTATTAGTGTCTTAATGACTCAAGGGCTATCTTGAGTTGGGCTGAGACAGAGTGGGTGCTCAAGATCTGAGAGGGAAGGTTAAGTTGAAAAGTAGACATAGGCTTGAAACGATAAGGGTTGGAAAGGGTTCGTGAGGTTTTCAGCGAGTTTCCGCTTTCTTATTGTAGTTGTAAAGCTCTGTTCAAATTGGTGTATGCCTTTGTAAGGTGCGAGAATCGTTAACATGCGCAAAAAAGTCCCTTTGTTTACACAAGGGTCTCAAACATTTTGATGATTTACTATAATACCTTCACGCCTGTATCCCAATGGGGTAGGCAGAGACTCTATAGTCTTTGATTTACTATATTAGTGTGAACAAATCTTAAATATTGTAATGTAACTTAATAAGTGTTTTTCCCCTTTGGCAGGTGAATGAATCAAGAACGTAATCGTGGGGAGTCAACACGCCTGTTACAAAATGGGGTATTGACACCCTCGCAACGAGGAATTGTTGCTGCGTCATATTGACTAGGCGCTATTCTGCCGATTCTCGGTACGTTAGCCGAATTCGCAATTAATAATATAACTGGCATTTTATTGCTTTCTGAAATACGGTATCTTGGATATCTGTTATATCAAACTGCGAGAGTAACATTTGCTATTTATACAATTATGCAGTACTCTCTCTCTTGTGTTTTGTTTGTTTGTGTTGTGTTTTTTTGTACTCTTTTGTAGTATGCCAGGTAAGTAAATAAAACACACCTTTCGTACCGTAATTTGAATTTCTCTTATTTTCTTTCCCATAAAAAACGAAAAATCACATTAAAAAGGGTTAAATAAACTCAGATATAATATGTAGTGTGTAGTGAAAAATTAAACGTACATAATATAGGTTTAAGAAAAAAACATTACATTCTGCTAAAATACACTTAATAATTGTAAAATTTTGAAGCTAAATAAAAAACACCTGTCTAAGTCTTGATTTTATGTTAATCATCTAGTAGGTCGTCGTCAAACCTAATTTCTGAAGTGTTTAATATAACTCTTATCTCCTTATCACTTGCACTTTTGCGAGTTTAATTACGGAAATAGATTGTTTACTCGGAAACAAGATATTGAATCCTGCGGCTGGAATGTTGCTACGTGGATGATTTCATTTTCCGCATCATTAGTCGTTGCTCATTGCGGTCCAGTAGGCACCTTTATGATCCTGTGGAACAAAAATGTTGCCTTTGACACGGTCCTAATTTTAGCCGCAGCGGTAGTCGTTAACAGAAAGGGATAGGTACGGGCGCGCCCTTTTGCTTTCGCTTCAAGTGTTTTCAAATAATATGTATCTGGATCCTCTTCAGACCTAACAAGGTTGAGTTACTTCGAATACTAAATTTAGACTATTCTTCTGGGAATCTACTCTTTTCGCTTGAATAACATCAAGGTTTATTAAAGCGTAGCGAGAGAGGTAACGATGATATTTTCTTCGATGAATTCTTGCGCCAAAATATTTATATTAGAAACAATACGGCAGCCTTACAGCCTGCCACCATGCCGCTAAGTAATTGCTTATTTGATGGTAGGTAGTTTTAGAATCGCTTTTCGTCAAAGATTTGCTCGCAACTCTCGTTGCCAAATATCACAATAGAATCAATAATGACATATAGCAATACTTATATATGGATAATCTCTGACTAAACGTTCGAAGCTTCAGGGTTCATTTGGCACAATCGGATCCAACCGCGCGTGATACCGCGCGTACAGGATACAAGAAGATTACTCTGTAGCGTTAAATTTGAAACTTTAGAAGCTTCATCTTTTTCACTCACCATTCGTGAGAAAGAAACTGATTTTGCGTAGCAAAAATTGTTGAGGAGTTCATCGATTCGCCTAACTTTAACACTGAGCGCGTAAAAACTACGTGTATTATTGCTTGTAAATATTTTCCCACGTTGTTATGTCACATGTCACCTTATCTCAAGGAAAACAAAAAGATTTCCATCGATAAGATGGCAGGCCTAGAGGCCATAGATAATTAAAATTAATAGCATATAGACATGCTATTAATTTCACCGGGTATCTTAGAACACTATATTGTGGAATATTACTTTTTGGCGGCAGGTTAGCCAGGGCCGGATTATCCATTAATTATCCAAAGAAGTGCATCATACGGGCCCCGATATGGGATAATTCGGCCCTATGTTTAGTGGGCATGAGTGTGGTAGGGTTCCGGGCGGACCCTGCATAAGGTCCTACCACAATGTTCAGTCGAGGACAGAAAGATGTTTACACTTTTTCACCTTATTCCATTGTAATAAGGTCCAAAAGTGTATACATCTTTCAGTCCTCGACTGTTCACACTAGTAGGTCAAGTTATAATTGCCGATCGCGTTGTTCGTCGACAGACGAGTAAAATAATAACACCACATTATAAACGACGCGTAACGTGCTTCGCGGTTCATAGCAGGTGCTGATCGATACATTCCTTCCAGGAACAGGAAAAAAGGAATGAGCTAGATGGTACTGGGTGAGCTCACCAATATCTAAACGTCAAGATGTACATATTTATCAAGTAAATAAATGAAAGCCAACTGAGAGATATACATTGAATGAATAAGCTGAGTATAAAATTAGATATACTTCGATGAACGCTGATAATAACGATTTAGTAAGTTCATTTGTAACTTAACGTCTTGTTAGGCTCATATAAAATCAAGACACTTTTTCACAACAACCACAATCTCGAATCCTACAAGTGCTCTCTATCTTTTTGATTTTGTATCACATAAGAAAGTCAGTCACGATCTAAAAGTCCCCCATTGTTAATTGGCATATCGGTTTTCAAATCAAAATTTGATTCTTTAAAAAGTAGTACTCCAGCATGTGTTTTATATATTGTATATATAGGTACATATATACAAGAGCTTCTATATTATGAAAGCAAAGAGAAACAAACTAATTTACCGCATGCCAGAGTTAATGAGTATCGCTACGATTACATTTTGCCGACCTTAACTCATTTCCGTTGTCCTAATATATTACTGATTCTTGTTGGGATATTATCCGGAAAACCCGTAATATTGTGACTGGGCAGAGAGTATAAAGAAAATAATAAAATAGGTACAGAGTAGAACAAACTTCTAGAACAAAAGCTTGTTGATATAGCAGTGAGGTAGTCTTATCTACAGAAGATAACCATAGAGCAGGCGCATTGTGGGGGAGACCATGACACAACAAACGAAATGTGGCATTCCGCGGCAAGGGAGAATGACGACTTACGTCTACTAACTGAAGAAAATTTAGATGGAGACAATTCGTACAGTTTATGTATGTATGTAAACTCTTTATTGCAAATATGTACGTACATAAACTTACTACGCTTACAGTTTACTTATTGGACTGAAAAAGACTGTAGCTTATTTATGCATGGGTCTATTATACTGCACTCCTACAGGAATTGCTGCATAGCGTGCGATGCGACCTTGCTTGACATTTAGGACATATAGGCTGGGCTTACAAAATTATTCGGAACACTGATGCAACTACTTTCTCAACTTTTTCCTTAAATGGATGAATGTACCAATTTATGCTCGATTCTTATTGGCTTTTTTTTAAATAATAACATCTTGATGGACAATTTAAATACTTTACTATCAATAATCAAGTTCTTTTCCTTTCTTACCTATATTACTTTATATAATGTGGTTGGTTTTTGATCTAAAGGCATTCATTAATCATTTAAGTTTCGTTCTCTCAAGATCAATACTCTTATCGTTAACAAACTTGGTTCTCTCTTTCTGACCATTAGAAAATAACTGTCTCTCCTCTAACAAAATGCTGTCTTTGAAATGCTAATGTAATTTAATTTCGCAACAACATGGTAGCTTCATCTCATGTAATTTAAAACCCGCATATTTTATATAGCAAGTAGTTGCTTTATGCGCATATAAAAGTAGCTCTTCTTAAAAGTAACTCTTAACATGTCAATATAACGAGTTGCTGCTGCAGTGATGCGACGACTTTTATGCAAAGTCGTGTCGTAAGACATTAACACGTCACAAATGTAATTAATTCGGCACGATTTCCACACATTGACAATTCACCATTGATTGAACTAGAACTCCTAATAGGGCATCTCATCTCCTTAGTTTTTACTTTCAACAGCGAACACCGGATTTCGTTAGTGCTTTTTAAGATTATAGACACTATATAGCTTAACATATCCTATTTTTTTAGATAACGACATAACCTTATACATTTGCCGATATTATAAAAGAGTACCCTGTTCGTTGCTAGGTGTAAGTATCTATAGTTTTGACTTTAAAAGTGCAGCACATCCCTAACGTGACGTCTCAAGCCGCCCGGGCGACGCGGCGGCTTGGCGCCACTTTCCCGCGTGTCACGATTCCAAGAAAAGTTCACTCGATAGAGCCAACTTAAATTGACCCCTAAAAGTCCAGGAATCATGCGGGTTTGAATGTTTACGACGCTGGTTTCCCTGAGGCTGAGCTAAACAGAATAACACTAGGTATATCCAATACCAACACGAGGATAAATAAAGTATTCAGATGGCGCCTATTTATGCCGTAAACAAGCATCTATTTCACGGAACATTTACAATAGAATAATGGATACAAACTCAATGTGATCAGGGAAAGGTATAGAGGATATTTCGGAAAGATCGTAAATTTCTAAAAAAAATCTAAAATTGTCTTTACGGGTCTTAGAAAAAAGATTTCGCAAAATTCATGATCGACTAAACAGCTACATAAAATTGATGTAGCTACTCATAGCAATTATTTGCACTTTCTAATAATCCTGTATAGGTAGCAAGAATTTGGATAGACCTTAATAAAATATCCAGTCTTTATCTATACTAATATTACAATATAAAGAGGTTAGAGTAGTTTTGTTTTTTATTGTTTGTGGGTTTCAGGGTGGACAGTTTTATTTTAACTTACGAAGGTACTGAGTCTCCACAGACGAAGTCGCGGGCGAAAACCTAGTTAAATATAAATAGACAAAGATCATTTTGAAAACGTGGTCATTTTATTTTTAATTTGACTTTTTTTTAGTTCCTAGTGAATATTGCGCAAAGTTCTGCGTCTTTTAATAAAAAGCAAAATTGAAAATTAAATAAAAATTAAAAATATGAATTATTAAAGTGGGATACCACTTGTGCGTAACTATTTGTAAATTGTTTGCTCAATATTTACTTCTGATTTATTTTATTTTACGTCAAGTTTCTCGAGCTTCTCTACTTTTGCATCAACAAAATCAGCAGAGCCGTGAGAGCCTAGAATGATACCCAGGTATCGTACCTGAATTTTCCCGCAGCAAGTTGCACTAACCGACTCTTGGGTCAAGGCCGAGCTTTATTATTCAGAAGCTCGCGAAGCTGCACTACTTTCAAGAGCCAACAGGAAATTGTAGCGCTCTGTCAGCAAAATTACCTTTAAAACTAGGGTGTTATTCTCTTAACTTATTTCTCTATTAATCGACGAATTTACCAAACTAAAGTTGAACCGCGCAATCGTCACGTTTTGCAGAGTTAGGTAACTATCGCTTCGCTGCTTCGTTTCAGAGATTAGCCCGGACTTGGAGGACTTTAATTTATAATATTACTAGCGACCCGCCGTTCGGTTAAAGTTCCCCCTCTCATTTCCCCCCTTTAAAGTGTAACTATAAATCGGAAATCAAGGAATATCTGAAAAAAAATATAGCCGAATTGGCCAAGCCGTTCTCAAGTTATGGCGTGACCAAGCGAAATAGGGCTTCATTTCATTTATTCATAATATATATATGAATATAAACACTACAACCAATCTTTGGCGAATGGCGGAGAAAAGGGGAGGCTTTGACCAGCAGTGGGACATCCAGACCGGCTAAAAAAACACTGATTTAATAGAATATTTATTCGCTCGTGTTCTGCAAACTTTTATATTCTTTCCACTTTGATTGGGCTCGTTAAATTGGTCTCCTGGCTGATTTTGTTTCACCTATTTTTTCGTCAAATTGATTATTAATTAAGATACTTTTTATTTTTGCTTCTGCAAAAATACTAAGTACGAAGTTTATCAAGTCATGGGTTAATATTTAGTAATTATTACATGCTTGCTGTTGCCCGCGACTTCGTCCGCGTAGAATTAGTTAAGTTTCCTATTCCCTTGGAAGCTGTCCAATTTTTCTAGATAAAATTACTCTATTACTCTATTCTACCCTAACTCAAACAAATGAACAAACAAACAGTAGTTATAATATTAGTAAAGATAGTATGGATTATCAAGGATTTATCGATTTATATATTTATACACTCCTGAAAAATCACAACAACGTGTAAAAATATCCGTGGGAATCTTTCGCGTCGTTTGAATTTGCCATAGACAGCGCTGCTCCGGCCACCGAGACGTGTAATGAAAATGGACCGTTATGGGGAAATATGAACTGTAGGCCCTTGTTCACAGTGTGCTTACTAAAAAAACCAGTAATACACAAAAAAATAATCTGGATGGGTACCAGGCAACGATATACATACATACTTATACAGGGTGTTACAAAATACCCGCAGAAAGGGGGTTAAATGGTCCCTTGTAAAGAGTCATTGACAATGTATGAAAACCTTAGCATGACTTTATGAGATGATAGTTTACTAGGGTTGCATTATTTTTGGCTTTGACTTTAAATACATATTTAAATAATATAGAAAGCATCCATGACTCAGGAATAAATACTCGCGCTCATCACACAAATATTTGCCCACACCGGGATTCGGACCCGTGACCGCTAGCTTCGTAGGCAGGCTCACTACCAAGTAGGCTAACCGCGTCATCAAAATAGTGTTTATCTACACTTTCAGACACTTTCTTTGCATTTTTACAACAAGGAAGATTTAGAAAAATGTTCAGCTAGCAAGGATTGTGAATTGTGATATTTTCTCTACCTGGGAAGCCGCGTATACTTGTGCTAACGTGTAAATTTTCCTCGATATAGTATTCGAATATATTTCTTCAAACCATACGATTATGTTGCCAACGTTCGGAGTAGTTGCTAAGTTATTCTCACGGTCTCGCGTACGGATAAAGATTCAAATTCATATTTGTCAAACTTGGGGTTTTGCAGAAGGCAACGTATAACTACAGCTTTCTTCCGTCCAGGGGCATACAAATTATTATTACAAATTGAAAATATAACATAATTTTCTCTAGACTTATGTATTATTTGAATAGATGATTTACATATTCAGGCGTTTTCCAAAAAAAGTATACATAGTTAAAGATAAAATTTAGAAACGGTAACTTTTCCTGTTTGTCACGAAAATTTACGAGAGGTACTAAATGTATGACTAATATTAGTTTTTTGAAAACCGCCCCTTTACAGCTCTACATATCTCTTGGCTAGCCACAGTATCCACATCACTGTAAATTTTCCGATTTCTTTTGTTTATTCTTTGTACGACTTACGAGTATATACATGTATTTTGTCTTTGTGAAATAAATTAAGTTATATTCTATTCTTATACCTACTGCTCGTAGCATTTCGAAATATATAGTAAGATCTTTACTTGATTAAATTAAATGGGTTTGTAAATAAGTTAGGCTCTTTAACATATCATATTTGGAGAGTTGAAACTCGAGAAATAACTTTGGGAAAACGATGTCTTCATGAAAATGTGAATACTTAGATAAAGTTCAAAATATCTCTTTAAGTATAGGTATGAACGAGAATACAAATAATATGTTCTAAATTGAATCGTCAGGGCTGGCCAGGTAGGTGTTTTGCTAACTTTTACTGCAGAAAATAAAATGTGTTTAGGAGCTGTAGCCTGTCTGATAAATCTGATAAATCAGTCTGGACAGATTTATACAGACATTAGCTTTGGTAGAACGAATGCTGTTTGGCTAGACCCAATAAAAGTCTTAATTCAAGTTGCTATTTAAATTTAAGAAAAAGTACTTAAGTAGATATACAACAATTTATTGATTGAAATAAAAGGCTGAAGATTGCCCTCCAGACTTAATAAAATTTTGAAGTTGAACGTCTAAGATTATTTCTTAGTAAACTGATTTTCGTTAAATTAAATTGCCAGAAATAGGGGCATGGGATATTTAGTTCGGGTGGTTATATAGTTGAACCCTCCACGCAACATCTGCTTATTTCATTTATATTAGAGTTCAGAACACTTTAAATACGTATTGATGAAGTAAATTACTTTATTAAATACTAATATTAATATTACAAATTCTCAATTAGGCCGTGAGACCCGTTCCTCTTGGAGCAGACCCTCGCAGGTTCTGAACTCCTCGAATAGGGTGAATGAACACCCTCATCTGAATGACAGTCAAATTAGACCAGCTTGACTAACTGGTTTCCTGTAAGGGGGCTTGACTCCCAATGTAATACAAACTCTTATACAATGTAATACAATAATAAGGCTAGTATTTCAATTATTGGTATTCTTAACAACATGAATAACGCTATAGTTTTTATCCGAAACTTGTATAGTTTCATTTCAGCAGATAGGTAGTTCAATTTTTTCTTTCTGAATCAGATGAAAGCATACCCTGAACAACAGAAAAAAAAAGCCGGTCAAGTGCGCGCCGGACTCGCGCAACGAGGGTTCCGCACAAACTTGTAGGCATGTAAACTAAATAGTTCGTAAATCACGAGAAAACAATATAAACCAGTTCCAGTATAAACTGACACGCAATAAGTATGCACTTTCGTACATAGTGAGTGTCAGTTTATACTGGACATTTTTTTATGTGATGTAACTACAAATTAACGGTTTTCGGATTTTTTCCTTCACTTGTGCTATAAGACATTGCTTCTTGCCAAATTTCATGATTCTAAGTCAACGGGAAGTACCCTATAGGTTTTGATTCCCTTGAGATTCCCTTCAATATGCGGCATAAACGGCCGTATCTTTTGATTGCGTTGACTTAGATGTTTGACTTTTTCACTGATCCAAGGAACTGCAGACCTTAGTATTTGATATGAATTTCAACTTGATACCTCCACGCGTTCCTGAGAAAAAGGGTCTTGACAGACACACAGACAGACAGGCAGACAGACAGACAGACAGACGGACAACAAAGTGATCCTATAAGGGTTCCGTTTTTTTCATTTGAGGTACGGAACCCTAAAAACTAGGGAGATAATTTATTCTCACTAACTGGAAAAAGGCTAAGCAACATTGTTGAATCAATTTTTCAGATAGCTAAGTATGAACACGCGAAGGCTGGGAGCGGACGAGATTAGTGCAACGCGATACCGGCCGCACATAGAGCCATTACGCCAGTGTTTACTTTATTTGTCGTTCATGCTAGAGCCGGGGCGGCCCGTCGGACACGTGACGTCATCGGGAACTAAGGCTGAAGAAGATTTGAACCTGAATGGTGACATCAGCTTAATTATAGTTTTGACCTGATTGAAGTTCACATATTGTCAAGCTGTATGTATATAGGTTAATTACAGACACAGTTCTATTTCATCAGATATAAGCTAAGAAAATCATCTAAGAAATCAGCTAATATAACTTTAACTAGAAAATTTGCTAATACTTTTTTTTTTGGAGATTGTTGTTAGTCTTTGTAAGAATAGCGAAGGAACCCTACACTGAGAATGGTCATGCTCTTGCCCGTTTTTTATAATACGGATTAGGATTCTGTAGCTCGAGCATGAACATTTCAATCATGCATCACGATTTCGAATCACCTTTATACGTACTATACGAAAACGCACCGTATGTCAAAACTGTAACACGGAGCGCTGTTCCAAACGCCACGCGTATTTTCTCTATAACAAAACGTTAACATTACTTACGCTATCGAAAGTGAAAGTTCATGCTCGAGGTACTGATGTTTGGTTACAATTACAACAATGAGATTCAGGTCTTTAGAGCCTGCGGTTGGATGCAAATTTTCACTACCACATCCACAAGCCGAACAGTTTCACCGTTCCCGCTCTTTAAAAAACCTGTTGTTTTTCTATTGCAAGTCTGATTGGTTTTCGATAGAGGTTTGAATGTCGATGAGTTTTGTGTTTCTAAAACTAAATTGTAGCACTGAGATCAATGTTAAATCGTGTAACGAAACATCTGCTTCTGACATAGAAGTAAATTAAACTTTTATCCTAAATAACCTAAATAACTTATATTAACCGAGGCAAAGCGAGGACGGGTCGCTAGTACAATTTTATTATACGTTGAGATATTTGTGCGACCAAATATATGGCGAGTCTACCTCTCATCTCATCATCATCATAATTTAACAGCTAAGCTTAATATATAAATATATTAATATATATGAGTATTTTTTTATCAAGTATTGTAATTTCACGAGTTTTAGAACTGCTTTTTTCTTCATTTTTAAACGAAACCAAACATTTCATAATTCAAGATCTTAATGCTCCTCCAAGGTAAACGATGGAGATATATAATGTGACGTAACATGCCCGCCCTACCTGCCTCGCACCGCTCGTCATTCCCGCTGACCTTTCCCTGCCCCGTTAAATATAGATATTTCGATTTACATGGAACTGGGGTGATTATAACATCACTATCGATGGTCAACAATTATGTTTGAATGTACTTTAAGATGCCACTAGGCAGATATGCCACAATTAACGTTATCTGCCATTGATTAGGATAAACACCCTAGTTGTTTAACGGGACTTAATCACGTAAAGCTAACATTATTACTCATACTAAGTAAGTACAGTCGAGGACAGAAAGATGTTTACACTTTTAAACCTTATTACAATGGAATAAGGTGAAAAAGTGTAAACATCTTTCTGTCCTCGACTGTACCTATTCTTTGGTCTGCTCGTGATCACGGTCGTTGCGATACAATCGAACATCGAGGCAATAATAATTAAATTAATTTTATACGATTAAGTTTCAGTTTCAGAAATATGTGGGAGAATTGTGATGTTTTCAGGGAATAAAGTAAAAGAAGAAAATATCTTAATAAGAAGTACTCATAGTACCGGTTGTCACCCACAGAAACATATTTAAAGGCGAATCACGTAGCAGACAGCGTTACTGTGGCTTTACGACGCCATATCGCGGTTTTGTGTGTCCGCTTCGAGCGTATGCGGGTTTCCATGAGAGTAACAAACATCAACCCTGGCCATTTAATAACTAGAGCGCTATTTTTGATGCGAGGCTAATAGTTTTATTTTCATTTACACACTTTTGCGTGTTTACACTGACATACGAGTTAATAATTTCTGGACAATATAATTCTGTTTTCACTTGTAAATAAAATATTAATTAAAACCATTCCAAAAGGCAAAAATGGTCGGATTAAAAGGTAATAAAATCGGACGTTAAAAGAGCAGACAGCAAAGTGCCGTAAAACGGTAAATCTAAAACGCTGTTTGGGCCCTAGAGCGTCAAACGTCTGTTATTGAACAGGCGTTAATTAAAGTCATTGAGCCACGAATTTATTTCCAGGAATGGGCTATTATAGAATTAATAATGGAAGTCTAATCTTTGAAAGTAAATCTTGATACTTAGAAATAGAAAACAGAATAGAATAATAAATAATACATAATATTTAATAATAATTGACACATAATTATTTATCTACTTTTGTCACCTATTTTTATGTTTTTTGATTTGGATAAATATCTTCAAATCCAGTGGCACGTACGCTATTTAATGGAACATTTTTGTAATGGCTATCGTCGGAGGGGCTTATGTGTGGTAATA
This sequence comes from Tortrix viridana, assembly GCA_963241965.1. Lineage (NCBI taxonomy): Eukaryota > Metazoa > Arthropoda > Insecta > Lepidoptera > Tortricidae > Tortrix > Tortrix viridana. The sequence goes on from OY725186.1 coordinate 8,984,448, forward strand.
AACGCCTTTCGGCTGATATAATGATGGTGCTTTTAGGTCTAAACGCCATTTCGAAAAGACTTCGATTCGATTCAATTCGATTCGATTCGATTCTTCGATTTTTACTTTAAAGTTGATAAAAACAAAACGGTCTCTCCAAATTTTTAAAAACAAAACATGTAACGTGCATAACCCAGTATTTTATTGTTCAAGTTGAACTGCATATAAATGCACTATCTAACAGATCCCAATGCATAGAATTATGATAATTTATACATTCGAACACGCAACCTCTCCATGTCAAACAACGTATGTACAGTTGGTAACTAAAGCTCGAGTCAAAAATATATTTTTTAGTAACTTATTTTACAATCGAACATTAAAAAAAAAATTAATTTAATTGTGTACACCGTTTCAGTTACTGGTAAACTAACTTAAAAAGTACACATGCATAGTTTGACTTACAGAGAAGTGAAGTTTGAAGTTTAGTTAGTCACACTATTAATAAATACTATTTTAGGCCCTAGGCTCACATTCTGATTTTTACGACCTGCAATTTTTAATATCCTGTAACGAAATAGAAACATGGTCTTATCACTTCTAGTAGAGAGTGGGTAGGTACACGTCGCTTTCTATCGCCGTTATTGGAAACAGGCGACTTAATCTAAAATCTATCAAACGCGGGAAACGCCTGTTCTATCGTATCTAAGATAAAAGTAGTTACAGCGGCACTACACAGCCCGGGAACGGCCACGGTGGCAAAAAGGCTGTCGATGGTCTCCTTTTCCTTTTGTTGGAATGAGTTTTTATACGAAAACAAGCGCTATCCAATTAGTTTTAGCTTAGTTATATTGTGATATAGAAGCAAGTTAGGCTAAAACATAGTGAAATAAAAGCCCTCCGCCTTTATTCTACATGCTAAAACAAAATGGTTTTGGACCGTCTTCTTTATTGCTATGCGATTTTGAATGTAATAAATTGGCAATAATTCGCCATAATTTGAATTTTAATACTGAAGAGGTCTTCTTCGTATTAACATTTCGGAACTAAAATTAAACATTTTGAAACCTACGTATACGTAGGTACATTGTTCAGAAATTAAACAGAATAATATTATAAGATTTTTTTATACAACAAATACTTTTAAGGACCCGTCGTAAATTTAAGCCTGTATATGGAACCACTAAAGTGCGTAAGAGAATATTAAATAAATTGTTATAACTTAATAAGGTTAGCGTTGACTTTGTACAATCGAGGACAGAAAGATGTTTACACTTTTTCACCTTGTTCCATTGTAATAAGGTCCAAAAGTGTATACATCTTTCTGTCCTCGACTGTACAGGCCAATGATTACCAGCCCCGATCACCCTTAGCTTAATGACGCACTTAGTGGCTCCTTCAATATCCTCTGCAGCGCTATAACTAAGACGCCGAACACTTGGGCAGTAAGACCTCACCTAGAGCGCTTAAACTCGACCTAGTTCGGGTTAACGTGGACAAAGTAGAAAAGAAAATGGCAATGTAAGAATAAAATATTAAAAACTAGGGTCACTTTATTTGCTGTCTGTCAATGCCCATTTTCTCATAAACGGTTAAAGTTATTTTCAAATACATACTAAGATTCCTTGAAGATATAAAACATTCAAGCTTCTAAGCTAACACAACAAAAGATAAGGCCATTTGTATCACATGTTTAGATACTCGCAAACTCACTTGTCAAAACTTATACGGAACTTCCCGCTAACCTAGAAAATAATAATTATTTTTTGCAAGAAGCAAGACTTTCAAATGTGAATTACTACTTATAAATAACATTATTAGGGTAAAATAAAACATGTTATTTAATACCATGTCAAAAGCGTATAAAACTACCGACTTTTTGCGAAAAAATGTGACACGTTTTGACTACATCATGTACGAAAAAGGATAACCTAACAGAGTATAACGTACTTATGTATAATATTAGGACAATTTTTTCATTTTTAATAAAAATAACCGGTTACAACAAGTACCTAAAAGGAGCGCCAGAAATTCCTGTGTTGCGGAAAAGCAAAGTTGTTTATGAATACAGCGAGATTTAATATCTTTAACAACAATAGATTTAGTCAATTAACTGTTTTTGTTGGTAACACAAACAAAGGCGAATTAATTAATGAAAGCGAGCACGCAATTAATATCCACTTAACTATTGAAAATTTTGTTTAAGCAACCGATGAACTGAGGGCTCAAATACGATGTCATTTTAGGAGCTTTCTTGTTAGAACGGACGTTATTTTGGTTAAGTTTTGAATTTATAATGGTTTTCCGCGATAAGTTAAACATTTAATTGATGGGGACGATTGTGAAATAAATTGGTCAATCCGATTATAGTATGGATACTTACCGATTATGTTTAAAAAACCTTTCAGGAGGATACGTATACTGTACATATATTTGTCGTAACTTGTCGTCGAACCCGTTTCTCGCTCCCTTGGAAAAAGTAATGTATGGCACAAAACCGTTCCCAGTGACAGATATTATCTTCATTCTTCAATTCAACAATGCATGCAACGGTTCGGCCGCGGCGTGGAAACGGTGGAAGCCTTCACGTAACCATGGTTACGAGACGCCGCAGTGCTTTCTCTGCCCGCCCTTCGTCGCAGTGTGCGCTCGCGGCCCGACCACGCCGCACGGTCGTTCGAAAATCAAGTTATAAATCGCCCGTTATTTTTCCGTAAAAATCCTTTTTTTAAATTAAAAATACGAGGCACTGATTGAAATTTCTATAGAAGTGTTTGAGTCGAGGTTGAGTATCGATCGCGTACCGCAGGTATATAGTTATGATGCTCGAGGGACGTGCAACTTTGGACGGAGTTTGGATGCAGTTGGAGTGGTTCATGTGATGGAGCTTTGTGTGTTGTGAGTGAGCCATGAGGAAATGCTGTTACGGAACGCGGATCAACTTTGAGAAATGACGGCCCAAGATCGAGCTAACATTTTCACCGACGACGACGAGGACTTGGTACGTACTTAAACTAGAAAAATACGACTGTGAAAATGTTGCGTAACATACATTCATATTCATTTTGAATGAAGCGCTCGAAACGGAACACTTGAAACTTTTGTAATACGCGGCGGGTGTTTTGTAGTTTATTTAGTGGAGTTGACGGGAGGGGTGATCGATGGTTATTTGTCTGAAAAAAGTTACTAGCTCGTTTCAAACGCGTATATTGTAGGAGGGGGGGAAACAAAACATCGTTGCAAACTCAAAAAATAACAAAAGTATGAAACTTTTGATGAAGCATGAACTGCGACCCGACTGCAGATTCAGTTTGCAGTTAACGTTCAGATTGAACGACTGCACACTAACTGCAAATGTTATGCAGTCCTAATACAGTTAGACCAATTGCAATAGGACTGAGCTATGGTACGACGACGTTAATAAACTCAATTATTTTTCTTGACTCAATAGGTGGTTAGATAATTAAAAAGAAAGCACAGAGAACCAGTTTAAGACATACATTGTAAGGACAGGGTAAGTATTAAAAAAGCTTTTGCTAGAGAACTTTGATAGCGATATACGATAGCTCATCAACATTTTTTTTTTCAGGAACATTACCAATTAAACACTGCTCAGATAAAAAAAAATCACTTCAAGGTTTATATACTATCCCTATGTCCTACACTGGAACCAGCTCATTTCATATTTCTCAAACCCTGCGAAGGTTTCACCGGAAAAAAATAAAACAACAACGGGGTAAAACAATGGTTGAGGGGGAGTGTCGGGGAACTTGGAATGCTAAAGTGTCAAACCGTATTCTGACGAATTCCCTCGACGGCCACTCCGCCCCAATTCGAATCGGTGTTGGACAAAAATAAAACACATTTTCCGAATACCCCGAATTTCTGAACGTAAGCCACATTTTGGGATATTGATGTCTGTCTTATATACCCTTGGGTACCTTAAATGTATTTCTTTAGACGGTAGAAGTAAAGTTGTGGAACTGAATTAAAAATAAACCATCTTGACAACTGCCTTTAATGACTGGTAGGAGCAATTAAAGGCGAGTCCGATAATAACTCTTATTAGATCCCCGATGCCAGTTTATTTTTGGACGACACAAACAATTAATTAGGTCAAACCTTAGTGTTTTATCTATTTAAATAGAGAATTTTAGTGATTATTAATTCTCTACATTTTCTAAAACAGGGGTCATGAAACACGTTCCCGCATTCCTATATTCATATAATATAACCTATATTCATCACTGACTAAGCGATTTGCAATTCAAAAAAAGTTTTCTTAGTTTATTTCCATGTGTACCTACCTACATACTTATCCTTATCGTCGTCATAAATCCGTATCAAATAAAAAGTTGCAGCTTCCGTAAAAGTTCTAGAAGTAAATAGAATAACTCGAAGACTCTTGACGTGACGTATCTTAGGGCCATATTAATAAACTCATCTCTCAAGACACGTCAAAGTCATTGTCAATCCATAGAAAACTGTCAGTTTTGACGCATATTGTGACAGGCATCTCAGCTAAGATCCGTTTTTATTTGAAAATCACAGTTCCACTTTATTTACTCGGCTAGATTCCACTAAGACGAAAACGTGTCGTTTCTCGGCGTGTTTGCACGGTAAATATCCATCACCAGTAATGGCGAGCAACCGTGAGGGCCTCACGTCGGGATCCTTGTTGTCCGGGACGCTGGGTTCTTGGCCGGGGAAAATTAACGGTACCCCAGGGATAGGTAGTGTTGGCAGGTACCGGAAAAATTTCTTAGGGGAAAATGCGGTAATTTCGGTATGCCGGTTTTACAAGTGGCCCCAAGAATTCGAAGTGTACTCGTGATACTAATAAAAAATGATGAAATAATGTTTAAACCGTACTCGATTGCGTCATCAACTGTCCGTTAAGCCCATTAAATAGTAAGTAGGTAGGTACCTAAGTAATCAATCGTAAATAAATATATTTTTCTTAAAAGAGATAAAACCATAAATTAAAAAACAATTAATGAGTGGCGTGAGCGGCACATAATTTACACTTTATGCCGACTAAACCAGTGCCATTTTTTAAGGTAAGTTTTATGATTCCGTAAGTTAATAAATTACTTACACGTTACTATTATTTACCTTATTGGAGGCGAATAATATTGAAGGTTTAGTAGTGAGTTTATTCTGTAACACGTAAATACTGAAGCAAATATACGCACTGAAGTTACAGAAACTTGCTAATGGGTTAGCCAATAAATATTCATTCACATGTTTAATGAATAGGGGCTGAAACATAGACATCAACCAGCGGGTAGGTAATTATGACATAATTATCTCCATATTTGTTAACTTAATTTAAAAATAACTATGGGAAGTGTACCACAGATAACATGCTATCTTATATGTACTAAACCAGTTACCAAAAGACATTTTGAACAAAGTGTTAGATGAAAAAAATAGTAAACAGTGTAAAAGTGTACTTAAAAGTCACTACATATCTAGTTAGGTACATGGAACAGGATAGGTAGTGACTGATAGATAAATGAATATTTACTAAGTGTTTAATAATAATGATAATAAAATGGCAAGTGACACTGCTTACGATTAAGCCACACAGGCTTCTGTAAGTAGATAAGCATGATGTTGTTAGGTTAAGATTAGAATTGAATAAAAAAATATAAATTCGCTTGTTCATTCAAAAATATATTCCTATTTCAGTCGCGCGTGTTGAAGCCAGCGTCAAGTTAAGATAAATTACATGAAAAGAGAGAGACCACCATCATCATCACATACCAAAAATTGCCCTAAAATCCTCAGTCGTCCACAAAGCAGGCCTATTTACTCGTTTCCAGCGTACATTTCCTTGCTGCCATTTCGCCGGGTCCTTGAGTTTTTTGGAAGCCGGCCAAAAGTAACTTGCTCGTTATATAAGCTATCTGCAGTGTAGTTTGATTTACGCTACTATTATTGAAATGAGTTCCATGTGATGACCTTGCCTTTGAATTAAGGGAAAATTAACATCGTCATACAATGAAATACGTTTATGTAATAGTAATATGGGTAAAGTGCTTCAGACTATGAAAGCGTCATCATACGTAATAAGAAATCACAAGCCTTTGATTTCGTTATTCTCGTAATAGCCCTGAATTATAGGGCAAAACATACCGCATACTACTTTGCGCATATAGAAGATACTAATTTAGCTATATAGACAGTCATAAAGGTATAACTAGTACGTAAGTTATATAGACGATCGCATACAACACCTGACAATGGCACCAACTCAAAACGTTAATTGGTTTTGCGGTTTTGTGTTGCTCTCCTGCAGAGCCCCTTTATGCTCCTAGAGAGCTGTATTCATCTGACTGAATACCTTTAACAATAACTATGAAAAATAGCGTTTCGAATGCACGACCATTAAAAGAGGATTAAAACTCATGATAAGGCAGTAAAAAAATTGCTAGTTTACGTTTCTAAAATAAATGAATCAAAGATCCTTCTTAAACTAGTACCTCCTGTAACTCCATAAATCACCCCAACAAAACCATTACGTAACACGCCTTTCGGAACAGGATATATATTCAAAAATGTGCGCAAGCATGCAAAAATACCTTTCCGAGGAAGCAGGTCCATAAATCTAAAACAATGTTACAAGGCCGTTACGTTCGCATTGTTCGCCCTGCCATTTTCAGCCCTGCAGTACTAGCGTCTTTAGAAAAAAGCTCACATCTAGCACATTTTTCACAGAAAAACCGTTCTTATTTCTAACCAAAAAAAATTTTTACATTTAAATTGCACATGCGCCGTTTAACTTGAGCGCAAAAATCCGAAACTGCACCACCTCCGGTAGTACCGCAAGGAGCACTACTTGGACCTAATTAAGGTTACCTGATGAGCATATTCATATGCGTGAATAATGTAATTTTGGGTGCATTCAAGCTATGCAAGTTGTTTGGTAACTTACAGCTGAAGTTTTATAATTCGTTACATATTGTGTTCTTCATATCGATTGTACAATACTATGTACGTTTCTATTTAATTACTGTTAACTTCGTGGATTTTCCTAAGTGACTATTGGCAAAGATTTAGATAGTTCCTTTTCCATTAACGGCTGCAAATAATTCAGGTTTTATTGTGTTGGTCTTATACTAAGACGATTATTCCAAATCTGAATTAGAATTCACGTATTTACCAAGGCAAGCGCTCGTGCCAGATGTGTTAAAAATGCAAGCGCCATTAATATGCAAGAGCAAGCAACCGCTGCAGGGCAACTCCGGAATACCGCGGATCGCGAACTGGCGGTTGCGTCCGCTTGTCTACAACAACTGGGACTAGAATACTCTGATTATAGATAAGCTGAGAATTCTAGATAATTATCTGCTTTGAATGACTGAGTTCAGCACGAAGGTATCTATAAATAAATAAATAAATAAAAATGATTTATTCAATAACTTAATTTTATAACAGTATCAGTGCTGGTGCCTCTTTTTAAGTATACAATGATACTTGTGTTAAGAGAACACTATAGATAATGAAGATCGAGGTTTCTAGTTGGTACGTTTTTATTTACCTTACTTCTATTCCGTCCGGATTGCTACATTCCTCTTGCCCAATAACTTGCGGTGATGCGGTGTGGGAGTAAGTCAGCTGGTGAAATTAAATTACAAGCATTGAAGCATTACCTACATCTTGATCCTCAGAGCCCATTTACCATATCTGCTCGATTGCCTTAACCATAAAATAAATGTAAATAAAAAAGTGCATTATAAAATAATAGCTAGAAACTCGTTAACAAACCTTCATCTTGTCAGTTTTGAGAAGTGCAACAAACCTAATGTCCTATTAAAACTTTTCAACAAGCGTCATGTTCAAGCTGCTGGCTCTGTAGGATTTTTAAATCACAGTGAAGGTTTGAGGGAACAAGATTAAACAAAAACACGCGACGTCTTACAATATTCACGCGGAGAAAATGGCTGTCTATACATCCCCGAGGTGTCTACTTTAAGAGAGTGAGGCTGTAACTCGTGACGCTAACCCCTCTTTATGCAACCCTTATCGCATTACCTTGACATATTGGTTAGGTGGATTTTGTTTGACGCCAACTGGGATCATGCTAGATATTTTACACACCCAAAAGAGCGAATATGCGTGAATGTTTTTGACAAAAAAATCCGTCATGTGCAAATCGGACTGACGTGGGGTACATATACCGTAACATTCTTGAAACTTTAATGACTCAACATTATTATTTAGCAGGACATATTAAAAAAAAAAACTAAATAGACTTTGGTAAAATCATCGAGCACAAGATGAACAGGCATAGCTACGCTTGCCGGGCGCAGCTAAAGTTATATATTTATTTCCAGGGTTTGTAATGCTGCCAGAATAATAAACATAATAAGAGGGCCTAGGTTAAATATTTCAGTTTATGTCACCATTTGCGTAGATTGCGTAAGTGAGTTCATTTGTACATTCTCCCAAAGTCAAAACAAATTTCAGAGATTTTGTTGGCCTGGCTCGGAAAATATGGCCTAGCTTTATAATTCATAGAATAATTATGCTAAGCCACGAGTCGCGAGTTCCATAGTTACAACTTTGCGGATGAAATAGGTTGCCGTGTAGGTGTGCGTTATGAGGAAACTTTGATTAGTTGCTTTGACAACACATTAAGGTTGTAATTTCCTGAACGCTACCTGATTATGACAGACTGGAACAGACTTCAACACAACGGATATCTTTCAAAAACAAATAGAAGCCTACAACTAGGTACAAGCCTACCTTAGTTTGGGACTAGGCCAATTTGTGTGAGATTGTCCCCTGATATTTATATTATGTATTTATTTAAATATTATGCGACAATTATGTCCCTAGACAGCTATAAAAATAGATTTAAATAAAAAAACAGGTAGGTACTTAATATTTTCAAAGTCTCAAAACTTAAAAGGTAAATTAAAATTATATTTTATTGTAACGGTGAATTAGTTATTATAAAAAAATACATCAAAACTTTAAAAAAACACAAGAAGGTTTTTAATTATGTAAAATCTTTCAGCCGGTAATCTATTATGAAATGAATTCCTTTTAATAAACTTAAAGATAGATTCAGCAGACTTTTTATCGCTATTTAATTATTATTAATTATCTTACATTAATTTTTATCTACTGTTAGAAAACTATCATAGTTAGGAGTCGTAGTGCATAATGCATTACTTTACTCAACTCTTGTAACCCCTTAGATATAATGAAAATGGAAGGTCACAGAGGAAAGCTACCGCATTAAATAAAATAGTTGTGCTATAAAACAGTGCTAAAACATGTTTAGCCCACACGGAGTTCACGTAAACCAAATGTTTGTCGTACTCCCGCAAACACTATACAAACATCGTGGGAAAATCACGAAAGTTTAAGAACAAAGTTTGGTCTGTTTATCTTTTATCCGAGACCAACCAACTAGGGTGTTTTTACATACTTATTTGCCGACTGTAACAGAGTTTTTAATCCACGAATACTCGCCTCTCCACTTAATAATAAAGTGAAGTAGCGGGGCACATCTTTGTAGATTGAAAATAGTATATTTACATATCTACGTATGCATATACCTACTGGATGTTTTTTTATTCGCTTTGAACATTTTGGGGGTAAATCAATAAGTCATACTGACCAACTTTCACTATGGGACCAACACCGAAATCCCGAAAAAAAATTTGACCCTCCCATACAAAACATCGTCAGCTGACTAGCCAAAATGTATGGGATGGTCAATTGTTTTTTTCGCGATTTCGGGGTTGGTCCCATAGTGAAAGTTGATCAGTATGACTTACTGATTTAACACCCAAAATTTTGTAGACGAATAAAAAAACACCCAGTATACTTATATATATATATACTCGTAAAGGTAGGTTACAACACATTATAATGCCAGTAACTATTTAACAATTACCTAACCTAACAGAGTTAAAAAACCCGTTAAAATAGGGACCACTAATTTCAGATCTCATAACTCTTAAATGGCTAAGCTAATGGGCAAGCTAAGAACATTCTCGATTAAGTTAGTTTTCTTAAAAAAAAAAACTAAATATCGGTCCATACGTTTAGGAGCTATGATGCCACAGACAGACACAAACACACAGATACACACGTTAAACTTATAACACCCCTCTTTTTGCGTCAGGGGTTAAAAATATATAATCATCATCATCATCATCATCATCAACAGCCGCAAGACGTCCACTGCTGGACAAAGGCCTTCCCCAAGGTTTTCCACAACGATCGGTCCTCTGCTGCTGTCATCCAGCGGTTTCCCGCGATCTTTATCAGATCAAATCAAAATATATAATATATACCCGCAATTTCAATTTTGTTACAAGCTGCATAATATATTATTGTAAAACAATACGGTATCGATCCAATTATTTTTGGACGTGTTTAATTAAAGTGCCGAAGTTGATTACGTCCTGTATTGAACGAAATCATGCGGTTAATACTATTGAGTCCGAACAAATATTCATTAAGTTCCGTGACGATATAAAGTTATTGATACCCGGTATTAAACAGGCAACGGTCAACGTTTTGCTGAAACCATGTCTTCTGCTTCATTGGAGTGCGTTTGCACGCTATAAAACAATAAGTTCGATAAGATGCGTCAGTCAATTTGAAGAGTATTTTCATTTTGATAGAGAGTTGTATAAAAACTGGAAAGACCACTTATTTGGCTGACTGTACACTACGCCTTCTTGGCGCAGATACTAAACTTTCATCCAGTTCCAACACTAAGTTATCCCGAACTAATTAGTACATGTTCATGAGCCATGAAAAAGCAATGGCCGTCGCTAAGTGCCACTGATATTCTCTAAAGCACAGAGATCTCTAACGAACCATTTTATTCCGACCCCTGGGTCTATATCGATTGTATAAAACCTGAAGCTTGAAAATGCTGGTCAGTTCAAACATGTTTTCCTATACGAGTCTGGGAATCAAGCTACACTGAATAACGATGAACACGGGTCACATTTCTTACTAATTTACGTAAACCGTAACACGTTTTCTTTTTCTCTTTACTGTTTAAATAGTTCGATCTTGAAATCGACGCTTTTCAGGCAGAGAATACCGTAGCTGAGCAGGTAGCTGATGGTGTGGGGTGTTTTCACAGCGAACGGCCGAGAGCACGATTTATCGGCAATTCAACTTACCTGCTTATTCAGTCAGGGTTAATAAAAAAAAATAAGGGCGAATTAACTGGAAACGAATTATTTGTCTTAATATTTTTCATCCCAATGTACCACGGGTCTGATCGAATTATTAGATTTTGAACCAAGCTAAGAGCACTCTCGATTAAGTTCTTTTTTTAATCAACTAAATCAAAATCGGTCCATACGTTTAGGAGCTACGAAGCCACAGACAGATAAACAGATACACAAACACACAAATACACAGATACACGTCAAACTTATAACACCCTTATTCTTGCGTCGGGGGTTAAAAAATATTCCTTTTCACGATACAGTCGTCTTCACTATCAATACAATAAACAAACAGAAACAGAAACAGGAAACATTTATTCACATTAACAAACACAGTAATAAATTAAAATAAAATAAGGGTACACAGCAAAGTTGTCGCGAAACGGTCCCAACTCAGCTTGTGCTGGCTGTAGAGCCAACGCTGGTCTTCCGTTGAGACCGCTCGGTGAGACCACGGAAGATGATACAAACAATACATATTTCATTTCAAGTGACAGATAAATCACGAAACAGCACTAGCAAGTAGAAGAAAAGAAAAGAAAAACAACAGCCAGTCATCTGTCACTAAAGACTCCCGTTTTACCACTAACAGCATAATTCGCACCTTTAGAATGAAAGGGACCTAATACAAAATGTTAAGTTTTCTACTTCGAGTCATAAAGTTATTGTTATATAGACCTAATTTAAAATCTAAACATTTTGGATTAGGTCACTTTCATTCTGAAGGTTCGAATATTGTGTGCTGCAGCACAAGCTGAGTATGGCCTTTTAAGTATTGATCGATGTCTGTTACCACACCACCACCAATTATTAGATAAAATGAAACGTTTTGTAAGACGCGTAAAGTGTATTACTATTATTATTATTTTATTATTGATAAATGAAAGGTAAGTTTTACTCTTTGCTACTGATAAACTAAAACAAACCTTTAATAAAAAGCTTGTTTCAACATTTCATAAAATAATTTATATCGTCAGGTACAACAAGCCACTTAGTAGAAAAAACGTGGCCAAGTAAAAGAACCACGTCTTATTGAAGAAGTAGAATGGTTTCAAATTATTTTTATTCAAGAAAGAATACAGATGTATTTGGATGGATATGGCTTTTAATTGAATTTCTTCAAACAGGTGGATTGAAAGGTTATTGTGTATTTGTTGGCAAAAAATAATTTTATCAGCTTGAAAATACATATATAAAAGTAGAATACGTTCACTCTTTCGCTTGCGATACCGGTAAGAGCTAAAATACACTTGTAATTAACTATTAGACAAATTGATTGATCTACGATTAGCTTGTTGATGTTTAACTGAAGGATAACAAGGATTTTGCAACACGTTAATAGCTTTCAAAATCATTTCTGTACCTATTTTACTTAGGGCCGTATTAATAAACCTGATTTTGGCTTCAGATTCCGACTTGACGTTTACTTTGACGTGTCTTGAGACGGACATCTCGGTCAAGATGAGTTGGGCCCTTAGAGCCAATTAGAACAAAAAGTATAAGACACCAATTTTTAGTTTGTGTATGATTCTGACAATATTAAATTTCAAAACCGAATCCCGGTATGGACAAATATTAGTGTGATGAGCGCGAGTATTTGTTCCTGAGTTTTCCATGTATTTAAGTATGTATTTCTCTATATAAGTATGTTTATCGTTGTCTAGTCCCCATAGTACAAGCCTAGAGCTTAGTTTGGGTCTAGGTCAATTTGAGTGAGATTGTCCCCTGATATTTATTTATTTATTTATTCTTTATTTAGTGCCCTAAATCAGGTTTAAGACTTGGTGCAACCTTTATTTGCTCAATCCAATATTAGCCCCTAAATTTTTATTGCACGCAAATTTACACAGAGAAAGAGTTCGTTTTGCGCCCGCTCGGAATACGCCCGCGACTCGCAATTTCTAACTTTGTTCCCTTTCATTACCCCAACCTACGTATCCGTTTCCTAATAGTCTTCCTCATTTTCCTTTTTATGCTAAACCTTCTTAGAAGGGCTCATTTCTAAGGACTTGTCCTGGGAATATTTTTATTGCTTGAAAGAAACAACGCCTTAAGAAGTCCTTAAAATGTCAGAATGATGTTTTGATATTAAACGTGCGCATGTTGTTTGCAAAATGAAAAGTAGATTAAATAGGTAAGAGCTTTTCTTATTTGTTACTTAAAGCATGAGAAATAACTTGAGCTGAGGCAATAACCTTAATGCATTTACGTTTTTTCTTTTTTTTTCTTTGTAAACGTAGTCAGTCCGTCGATATTACTCGTATTTTAAAATATTAATGTAAATATTAATGTAATGGGAAAGAAAAATAAGTCCTACCCATAGTGCAAGCCTAGAGCTAAATTTGGTACAGTATAAATTTGTGTAAGACTGTCACAGTTATGGTTTCTTTATTTATTGTGTAAGAATTATTCATTTTATGACTCTTGAGATTTGTATCCAATATGAATAAAAAGTTTTCCGCACTTCCCCTTTTTAAGTAAATCTTCGCTTCAGTATAAAGCTTTGAATTTTGAAAAGGGCAATGTTAAAATTCTACGAAGGCGAAACGTTAATCTAATTTATACTCTAAAGTCATTACATAAAGTTAGAATTAAGTTTACAAGAAATTCCAAGTTCAGTAACTTTTGGTGGTTAGTACGTTCATACAAAGTTGGCGAAGTATTTGGGGTTCGTGGGTCTTCCTGCGAAAAGTCGAAAAGTTAGCCACAAAGACCCAACTTTGTACCTACAAAGCGAAAATGAATATGAGCGTTGATTTTCATACTTCAACGAACCGAGGTTTAAAAATATTAAGAAATAGCTGGGATATTCGGACCCTCATATCACGATTCTTAATTAATACAAAGTAGAAATTTCAGAATAATTATAAGCAATAAGTAGCTAAAAAATATTACGCTGGTGGTTATTTACCTAAAGTTTGCAAAGTCTCAATAAAAGTTAAGTTAATGTAGAGGCGCCTTCTTAAACATATTTTTTTATGTAACATGTCTGGATTTATTTAACATTTACAATAATGCTTAAACTTGGCCTATTAGCCCATTATCATTTTTAACTTGTTTTAGCTGATTCTAAGTCATTGTAAGTAAGTGTAAGTCAAGAAGCACCTAAATGTAACATCCCATAAACATTTTTAAGCCTAGAACTTAATTTGGGACTAGGTCAATTTGTGTGAGATTGTCCCCTGATATTATTTATTTATTTTATTTATTACCAAGCATATAATTATAATATAACCTAAGGTAAGTGAATATGTATTTACGAGTAATACAGATAATTTATCGATCCATTTAGTAAATAAAAAAATCAATAGTTCCATAACATGCTAACACGAAACTTTAGGTGAATAAAATCAGTGTCTCGTTGGCGTTACCACTACACACAAAGACGCAAACCTCAAGTGTACTAATATGCTGTTAAAAAAAATTAAAAACAACAAACACAGTTATCAAATCATAATGCAGAAATAAAACGTTCTAAATAAATACCGTCGCTTGTTGCATCTCCAGTAGACAAAGCGGGGTCGATTTTGCTCTTTTTGTTTTGTACCTGTCTGCCGCTGCCTCGCTCTTCCATTTACTTAGGTTTGTTATTTAAAAAGGGAAGCGAGGCTAACTATAATAATCCAGCTCTAAATCTACATTGCGTGTTTTTGCTTAAATTTGAAGATTCTATAATCCTTTAAAGTTAATTTATTGCATTAAACAAATGGGAATTTTCATTTTCATTCAATGCAGAAAAAAGTTCAATTGAAATTTAGTTAGTATTAAGTACAGTTTAGTAGTGTAAAAATGTATGGAACTGTCAGCTTTAATCTAGATTTAAGATTTAAACCAGATTTACCTTTTTTCTGCAAGTGACCCTAAGAAAAGACCTTTTCTGATTGAAATTGCGCTAGAAACAAAATTTGAAGTATGCGCTGTTTGTAATTCTTTGTACAATTTGTGTTTGTACTTGCAGGCAGTACGTATATGAATTAGTGGCTGTAAATGATACTCCCTTTCTATTAAAATAATAAATCAAAACGTTAACAGAATCAAATTACACAAATAAATAGAAAACAAATAAATTTAGAAATGGTTAACAAGGTTTACAAACTTGGCATTAACTTCTTTACGTTCAGGTGTTTTTTTACCAAAGAGTAAGTTGTATTAAAGTGTTCTGCAAGTAATAATACTATTTTCAAAATTAAAAAGGTATGTAACATTAATAATCAACAACATTTATTGTAGTAAGTAATCATAATTATATAATTTAAATTGGTAAGTGTGTACAATTTGATTGTCTCTACGGTACGTGAAATAAAATCATAAAAATATATTGTGTCCTCCTGAATACGCGACTCTATGTCGCGTACCTACGTGATGTATATATACATAGCACATAACTTCATTCACCATGTTGAGTCAATCTACATAGATAATATTGTTCTTCTCTGTCTTATCCACAATAGGTAATTTATCGTCACTTGCCTCTAACGACACGTTGAGATCTTACATAATATATTTTGCACAAAAACACTGTTGTTTTTAAAACAGATGGTGATACTTAAGTAGGTACCTAGTTAAAAATATAAAAACAGCTTCCGAAGGTGATTAAATTTCGGTTCCAATTATGACAATTCCCAAGGACGCTGGACTGCTTTCACGTTAAAATACTTTTCACCGCACACGTCACGAAAAAAATGAGACTGCTAAGTGGGCGAGAGATGTCGGACTTCGGAAATAACGGTCAAAAAACAAACTGCTCTCAAAGTCAAAGTAAGCGTTCCATCTCGTTATCGTTATCCTTTATTTATTTACCGCTAAAGAGAGAGACGCAAGGCACATGAATTTTGGAATTTCGTACTACAGGGTAGCCTCCCAGGTTATTTTGCACCTTTAGAATGAAAGTGAGCTAAACCCAAAATGTTTAGATTTTGAATTAGGTCTCTATAATAATAACTTTAAGACTCGAAGTAGAAAACTTAACATTTTGTATTAGGTCACTTTCATTCTAAAGGTGCGATTTATTCAGCTGACATCGTCTGAAGCGAGGAAACTGAGCAAGAGCACGGAAATATTGTTTGATCAATCACTGCTTTCAATGTAAACTACAGAGGATCGCGTTACGGCAACTATCACGTTTCCTTTCCAATTTCTTGTCTCTGCAAAATAAACTATTTTACAATACTTACTTGTATAGTGTATGTAGTAAAAAGGTAATGGTTTTTGCCAAAAATGATGTCGATTATGTCCCGTAAACACAATTATATAATGAACAGACAGCAGTTAAGGATTTGTACAGTCGAGGACAGAAATATGTATACACTTTTGGACCTTATTACAATGGAATAAGGTGAAAAAGGGTAAACTTTCTGTCCTCTACTGTACTGTGCTACGTGTTATTTTTAGAGTGAGACCTCCAATGTTGCTGTGCCCTTGCTGGGTGTCACATGATACGCAATAAACGATTTGAATTTGAATTTGAGTAAATTATTATTCAGGTGATTTATTTATGAAATCTAACAAATCTACGAAAGGTTTTAAAATTATTTAGTTAGAGTGATTGTCTTCACCACTCGCCTCAGATCATTCACAGATAAATTAACGTTTCATAAAGTTCAAAACTTATTTAAACCGCTTATTTATCTGAATTTTCTATTAAACAAACAAGTAAATTTAGAAGTTATTCACCATGATCCCTCTAGCCGAGTAAAGGTTACGGGGCTGCGAACCTGAGCCTTCGGTTAATTTACTCGGTCCCTTTTAATACTGTTTTAATTATTGTAAAGGTACTTGAGTTTCAAGGGGTTGGTTGCAGAGCTGAAAATAATTTCTGAAATTACGGCGAAAACTACGCAAACTATAAGCAAATGAAATTATATTTTTCTATGCCGTGAATCCTTTATATAGAGTTCAGAATCCATTTCATTAAGTAGTAGACTTATAGAAAATTGGACTGCGTGGACTTATAAATACTTATAATTATAACTAACCATAAAATGGTGCGTTTTATGCACTTGTTGTACAATTTACTATTTTTGACAATTGATGCGATATGAAATAAAGTTTTATTAATTAAGTAATATCTTTAATTAATTATATTTTAGAGAATTGAAACGATGTAAAATAAAAATATGTCAAATATATGATTTAAATTATGAATCATTTGTTAAACCTGTAGTTGCATAACGTTGATATGTTAAATCATAATTTTGCCTATCGTTGGTTGTGAAATGAAAATTTGCGAATTGATTGCCAGTAAAACGATAGCCCGACTCTTAAGCAGAGTGTCGTGGGTTCGAACCCGGGCTCGCACCTCTATGTTTTTCGGAATTTAGGTGCGAAATATAATTTGTAAATTTACCATGAGCTTTTCGGTGAAGGAAAACATCGTGAGGAAACCTGTACACACCTGCAAATCAATTTGACGGTGTGTGCGAAGTTCCCAATCCACACTGGGCCCGCGTGGGAACTATAGCCCAAACCCTCTTATTGTGAGTGGAGGCCTGTGCCCAGCAGTGGGCCGTGTATAGGCTGGATTATTATTATTATTATTAAAACGATAGGATACCATTTTTTATTTCAGTTTATATTACCTACCATAGTACAATTGTATAGACCAATTACAACACTACGTGAATATTCCCATAAATATTATAATCTACACGTAATAAATGTTTACTACAATAACTTCTCGCAATTCTTCTCGCTTTAAAAGAGAGACCAAAGTTTCTTCAGTGGCTGGTTATAATGAAAATATTGACTTACGACTTCCTTGGTTTACTTTCTAAACACCAAAGTATCTCGAAGTACATACTTACTTTACTCATAAAAGAAGCTATAGATAAAATGGAATAATTAAAAACTCTTAATAGCGAAGGATGAATTAGCTTCACAATACTCGGATTAAACAAAGGACCAGCTCTCCAAATCTGGGGAGAGAGCAAGCTCGATTCAAGATGAAACGACAAGTGATTTTTTTTACAATTTCGCACGTGACTTCATTTCGATTGGCACAACCCTTGGGGGTCAGACCATAAGGACTATTTTTAACCGACTTCAAAAAAGGAGGAGGTTCTCAATTCGTGTGTATGTTGCTTTTTGTATGTTTGTTACGCTATTACTCCGTCAATTGTGGACCAATATTGAAAATTCTTTTTTTGTTTCAAAGGGTATACTTCCGAGGTGGTCCCATTGTCACCAAATCAGAAACTGATGATGGGATCCATGAGAAATCGAGGGAATTCCTCAAAAGTTATAGGCACACATACAACAATGTTGGTATTACCAGCAAGACCTTAAGAAATTGCATTACAAAAGCACTTCTTGGCGAAGAGGAACTGATGATGAAGACCAGTGGTGACCACCGGAACTGTTTACTTGTAAGTGATTGACGCCAGCAATGAGATTTCTTTATTAAGAATTATGAAGCTAGTTTTATACTCATTATACCACATATGGTGAAGTGCAACTGATGGTGAAGTACCGGGAGAACTCCTCAATGATTAACGGCCCTGCATCTTGGGCAGCGACATTTTGTTAAGGATGATGAAAGATTGGTATTAGGCTATTGTTTCTTAATGTGATGTTTATGTGCTTTAGTTGGGCACATAATAATATTAGATACATCACTAAAGAGCGAAAAAAAAAATGTTAACAAAAAAATAAAACTGTCTTCAAAAACCTACTAAAAAGCGTTAAATAAAAACCAGCCTCCTACCACCAGAGTCCTAGGAACAGCCTATTTAGTGCATAGGTAGGTAGCTATTTATAGGTACATAGAATATATCGAAGTCGGTGGCAAGAATGGTGTCATTGCTACTGTGTATACCTACTTGACACCGGCTTGGATATATTCTTGCTTGGGACACAAAAAATACAATGTCACGAAACGTTAAATCTTACTTAAAAGTTAACACTCCATAAGGCTGCGTTTCCACCAGAGCTATGCGAAGCAGCTAAGCGATGCGTGATGTTGGGTTTAGGTACTTTAGGTAAACCTGAATTGGCGTGTTACGATGTAATTAAATAAGTTACGACACGACAATATGCAGTGTAAAAAGTGCAAAATAAGGTGTACGCTGAGTAGGGTAAACTCGTCGAATTCCGTGACTCGCTCAATTCCGTGGTAGCAGTTCTATAATCCGCCATAGAACCCTGCTAATAGAATCTAGGAATTGAAATACGACCTTAGACTTTTAAATAGGCTAAGGCAAATATAATAAAGGGTGTATTTTAGGTCCCAGATTCGGTCGAGATTCGAGTTTATATGGCAGATTATAGAACTGCTACCACGGAATTGAGCGAGTCACGGAATTCGACGAGTTTGCTATACTACGTGCGGACATCGTGCAGAGCAAATAGAAGCTTAAAAATAAAAACAATCTCGTGATATAAGATATTGGTCTAATACGAAACTAGCGCGTGACTACGTCGTCGTTCGAAGTTGCCCCGATAAGCAGTTCTGGGAAGCAAGGCGAGAGGTATTTTTCGGGGAAAAGTTCAATCCGTGCTTATTTTTCAAACGATTTGTTGTTCCCACGGTTTTAGGAAAGTTATTTTACAAGTTGTTGGTGTTTTATTATAATCTGTACAATAAAAATGAAATGGAGTTCGTTGGTATGCGCATCATTTAAGAAAGGACAGATTAGTACCTAATTTTTTTAATGCTTCTAATAATCTGAATAATATTTTTGAATATTAATCATAACTGGAAACGATGTCCGGAAAAATAAAATTTACACAGGACAACGTCTGTTAGATCAGCTAGTAATATAATAATAGTAACAAAATGAAGGTAGTTTTACTTTTTTAAGCAACTTCATTATATTTATTTATTTAATCTTTATTGCACAAAAACAAGTACAAATGGCGGACTTAATGCCTAATGGCATGCAAGTACAAATGGCGGACTTAATGCCTTAATGCCTAATGGCTCTACCAGTCAACCATGTGTCCAATCGGAAATGTATGTTATATTCTGTGAAGTATCGCTCTAATGTGGCAAGTTTGCATCTTTCATGATTTAACTCTTGATCTGTTAACAACTGTTTGAAAATACAGTATAATTATTACCAGCCTATGAAACACTATATGACTGCAAATCATCCTTTTCTAAGCACTGTCTCACCTTGTCAATATAAAAGCGAAACTGGGTCACCAAATCTAGGCCCAAACAAAATATCCATTGCGCAGGTTAGCCTTTTAAAACATGTTCCAAAATCAAAACGACCGCTCTATCAAACTCAAAGGGTATAATT
Source organism: Tortrix viridana (assembly GCA_963241965.1). Lineage (NCBI taxonomy): Eukaryota > Metazoa > Arthropoda > Insecta > Lepidoptera > Tortricidae > Tortrix > Tortrix viridana. The sequence continues at coordinate 9,004,885 of OY725186.1, forward strand.
TCAAGGACTTCAAGCTTAAAAATCTTTCGTTCATCGTAGGGTTGTGAAAACGAGGTTTCTTTGCCTGCTGACGCGGTGTGACCCTGTTTACTGCCGGCCCTGGCTCGAGTCTATTGATGTTCATTATGATAACAGCTTTCAGTGTCAGCCAGTGTCAAGGTAGCTGATAAAACTAGACTTATAGTAGCCGTTAGTCACTGATTATGTGTTAACTGTTAACATACCTACTGTAATCATATGAGTGAGAGCTAGGAATTGCATATGTAATGGTTAGTCCATAAGAATTCTAAATTTGAATATTAATTTTCCTTGTACAGTCCAATAAACGTAGTTTGTAATACGAATAAGAATTATTTATTGTCCAAAAGAGTACATGTTCTTTAATGTTTTGAAGAAGTAAGTAATAAAAAAGATAAGGCAAACAACAATCAACGTCAGTCACATCCTATACTATTAAACCAGAAACATTAAAAATGTATAGAATTACGTAAGCTAACGAAGAGTCGCGTCAACCGCTTATGTCAATTCCATACATTTTGTCGATTTTCGAAAATCGTTAAGTTAGCTTATTGCATCTTGGCTTGGGCCCCTGATGTTGAGGAAAATGGTTCAATATTGTCCATTTAGGTAATTACGTTATGACGTGGACTATAAAAAAATACGAAATGAGTTCACGGGTGTTCCCATAACGCAAAACGTCTGAGAGATATGAATAACAAAAATAATAAGTAATAGCGATGACGCCGGTAGCACATCTCCGCCGCGGAACTGTAGTAGAGAAACTCTGGCAACGAAATAAAGTTCAATCTCGTATTAAATATCACGATTCCGCCACAGTTTCGCGGTTTAGCGGCGGAGGTGTGCTACCAGGCTGAACAGTCATTGTCAACAAACCCGACTACAAGAACCCAAAAGGATGGTATTGAATTTAACCATCAAATGTTTGTATGCATGACCACCATAAAGTTAATGTTTCATTTCAGAAATAATGTTTAATAAATCTGGTAGGTATAACGATTCGTAAAAAAAGAAAAGGATAAAGAAAATAAATTTATTGGGACACATAAAGAAACAAAACAGATACAAAACAAAAAGACCTAGGGCCCATTTATCAAAAGCTTGTAATACAAGTTGCAAGCTTTTGATAAACGGGCCCCGCCGTCACAAATGAGTGTTAGCTTTTAATAAGATAGAATGGAATTATAAGGGTGTGTCACACAAGTCAATGTGCTTTTTGATATGTAAGACACTGTCGTATTTAGGTAAACACAAATAGCTAGATATAAAGGAACGAACCTATGCTAACGCAATAACCCGGTGTAGCTTCCCTTTTATTAGTCAGATTGATTCTCAGTAAGCTAAGCCGGCTCACGCTGACGCCATCAATTCCAGCATCATCGATCCCCGCGGTAAAGTCATTAGGCTGCCTTTCCACTGAGGCGGAGACGAGCGGAGCGGTGCGAAAACGATCAATCAGATTCCTCTAGTTTCTGTGTGCTGTGCGTTAGTGTGGGTACTGTACAAGGTGATTGGTCGTTATCGCACCGCGCCGCTCGTCTCCACCTCAGTGGAAACGGAGCCTTAATGCCCGGACACTATATTCAAACGCTGATAGATAAGGTTACTCCAAATTTAAACATGACGCATTTTGTACAGACAGACAGACGCGGTAAGGGGACTGGATATGTAGATTTAAGTATATATAGATTCCCAGAAGCAGATGTCGATCAAAACCATAACTCACACGGCGAAAATGGTTGGATATAATATTTTATGATCGAATCAGAGAAAGTACTGGAAGCGGGAAATTATGTAAATTAATTTATTATTGAATTACGGAATCCGGCAGACCTCTGTATTTTGTTTCATTTCAAAATTGAGAGCAGCGGTACGAATTGCGACGAAATAAAATCTAAACGTCCTGTGTTTAATGACGTTACGTGACGTGACGTGAATCAATAAGTGCGGCAATTTGTCGCCGAAGGGCTCTTCAGACAATCGTTACTGTTATTGCCGTTTGTTTTCGTGTTGAAGACACTTACATTGTTAGTCAAGTGGATACGAGTAATTTCTGGTTATGATGTCAAAATTGTAGACAAGGTAAATATTATATCGTTGTAATACATAGGTATACTGATACTTACTACGTCCATCGGCTGTCTTCATTTCTTTAAAATGACAGAGGGCGTATGTTATAAATTTTTCATTGCGGCCTTTTATTACCGTACCAACCTCGACATCATGGTTTGGTTTTTCGTTGACTGGTAGCGCATGCCCATGCATGACTTTAAGTCCGCCAACAGCCATATACTAACTCCAATTCCATCCAAATAAATAACTCGAAAACCAATTGAGCTTGACCCCTGGTTAACTGGACTTAAATCATTACAAATGAGCTGTAGAACAACCCCTTTCAAGGAATACGGCGAATTTCCAGTCACCCTGTAGACTTAATAGTTTGTCTTATTTGAGCCAGAGAATATCTCGCGTTGGCTGTCAATAAACTGTGTGAATACTAGAAATGAAATGTATGAGGACGTTTGAAAATCACGCATCGTGTACGCAGCCCAATGCAACTAATAGTGCAATGGGTACTACGGCACTGTTGATAAGGGTACACATTTTTTAGACACCATTAGGTACAGTTTCGCCAAGTCCGTCTGGTCTATCTGTTTGTATAGATTAGAATAACACCAATAGATAATTAAATAAGTAAAAAACAATTTCCCATCTACCTGCATGTAAAATAATGGTGTTTTTTTTAATCTTAGATTTTGGGGAATCGTTTAGGAAATTGAGCTTTGTTATTTTCGGTGGAGTTACGTCCATTTATAATTACAAAAACTTAAAATCAACAAAATATATTAAATAAAAGCATATGTAGGTATATGTAAATCATCTAACATAGCACCAAGTACCTGATAAAGCTTGAAACGTTTGTGTTATTATTTGGTGGCGGCTACGGAACTCAACGCTGCCCTCCTAAGAAAAAAAGGCACATCTGCGAATTATTCACAGAAGCATATTAAACCCTGTGTAGGTTAATAATAGAGGTCGCATGTGCAATACCAATTCGTTTGCACATGTGCCTTTTCTTCTTATGAGGGCAGAACACTGACCGTGGTCCGGCCATGCTCTTAACCGGTTTTCCCCGTAACCCTCAGAACGAAATCATCGCCGATAGCAAATTCCTGATTACTTTATATCTAAGTTCGGAGGTCGCGAGTAATGTATGAATCATACAGTATGATGTACAGTCACACCACGGGATTATTAAGCCACTTGCTATCATTCTTAATTCGGTCGGGTTGTCAAATCATACACGGTATGATACTATTTAAATTTGACGATTTGACAACCCGACCGAATTGAGAATGTTAGCAAGTGGCTCAACAACTCCGTGGTGTGACTGTACAGGGAACTACAGTTTAGTCATATTTGTTTATTACTCGTTGAGTTCTCGTTGAGATTGCATCTGTTTGCACAACACCGTTGAAATGGGTTGCTTGCCGGTGACTTCGAAGTGTTGCTTCTGCGTCCCTCTGCGGCCAGGGCTCCTCGCGTGGGCGTATATCAGACTGGTAAGTTTACCATTTCATTTTAACAATCAGTAAACGTAACAGCCACAACGATTAACTATTTTAGTGAACATCATTAATTTCGTCAAAAGGTGTTTGGTTTTTAATAAGGCCTTTTTTGAAACGGTGCCTATTTTACTATATAAAAAAAAGAACAAAAAGAAAACAAAAAACAAAACAGGTCCATAGCTGGGGTTTGAACCCACATTCTTGGCATAGTAGGCCAACGCTCTAACCATTAGTCTAATCAGACGGCGGCGACCGCATTGAAATTATACGAACCATATTAAGCGGGCAAATCTTTTTGCGAGGAAATACGGAGAAAACTAATTTTCCCAGATATGAGACTCGCCCCCGTAAACTCCTATATTGCAAATTTCATCGAAATCGTTACAACCGTTTTCAAGAACGTGTGTAGGTATGTTTCTTGTTTAATAAGTAGGATAACACTGTAAACGCGTTTTTATATCGTGTTTGTATCTGTTGTAGGGTGCAACGGTAGCATCGTTGGTGTACATAACATATGTTGCTTGGACTCTTTTTCAAGAATTTTATAATCCTGAAGATATTTTCATTCACTTTCATCCGGTGATGTCTTCGCATCATTGCTATGGTATTTTCCGTAGTCTTCGTTGTCGGGCTGCAGAACGTGAGTAAAGTAAAGAGGTAAAAAAAATAAGATGAATTTGCCAAAAATATCTCATCATCATCAGCCGCAAGACGTCCACTGCTGGACAAAGGCCTTCCCCAAGGTTTTCCACAACGACCGGTCCTCTGCTGCTGTCATCCAGCGGTTTCCCGCGACCTTTATCAGATCGTCGGTCCACCTTGTGGAGGGTCTGCCGACACTACGTCTCCCGGTTCGCGGTCGCCAAAATATCTATTGACTTGTATTACAGGAAAACAACAAAATGATTCTCGTGTACTACTTCAGCATGTTGGAAGTGCTTACCACTAGGATTGTTGGCTTGGCAGATATACAAGGGGAAGGAGTATGCGCGGTATTACTACTGGACAAATCCTTTAATACTGACACAGTTTACCGCCCGTGTCGTGCACGGCGTATGTAAGTACCTATAACTTAAAAAAAAGTCGAGTAGAGAACCCCTTCCTTTTTTAAAGCTGGCTGTAAAAGACCATTGTGCTATTCATAACTCAATTCATTTCCAAATTGGCCATAGCACTATTTTGAGTATTTTATGTTAAAGACTACTGTTTGATGGGACAATTTCTGTTAAACCTCTGTTTGTATGTAGGCTTTGTCATGGTTTGGTTTGAACATTAGTTCTGTTATCGCCATACATACTTCTCTAAACGGCTAAATTAGTTAAGTCAATAAATACGGAGTAACAAACACCTTCGTTTATTCGTATAATGCAAAAACAGAGATTGTTACCGCAATAATTCTCTCTTCGATACAATTATTTTTATTAAAAAAAAGTCATATGTATTGTATATGTGTGTGCATACTGAGGCTTTTTTATTACCTCTTACTAATTAAGTTTACTTTAAATAAATAAATCGACAGTAAATTCAGAGCCATAATTTTATTTTCAGTGTTGCCGATCTACTTCATAATAATTATCAGAGGTGAGTTGTTGGAAATAAAGAGTGAAGAAGAGCAACCCGCGGAGACTGCGGATGATGATACACGTGTCGTCTTTGATGTGCCTGTAGCGAAGGAACAGGACAGAAGATATTATTTCGTTTATTCAAGCCCGGAGTCGGAAAATAACGTCAATAATGCAAGCCCCCTTTTCCCAGTAGAGGAGCTCAGAATCGAAAGACTGAGACAGGGATTGGAATAGTAACTTTAAAACCTCTGACATTTAGACATTTTTATGGCTGAAAGTATTCTGATACAAGCTAAATCGAATATTTATTGTTTTAAATCGAATCACATGAATACAAGGTTTTTTTTTAATACTTGGATATAAGATACATACAGAAATTAAAATTGCAAATATACCTACCTACAAATTTGAAAAATAAATAGATGTATTCAAAATATTTGGCAATATATTTTATACCTCTAAATTATAAGTTTTAACAATATGCACAACGTTTTGTACAGGTCACCAACAATTTGGGTACAGTTATACTTGCTTCTTTATCAAGGAGAGGGACATCTCGACACGAATATTTTTTTAAATAAAAAGACGTTCCAATCCCAACTCATTGTAAAGAATAGATTCGGAAATGGCGGCCGCCCTTGCGCCATCTCGCTCACACCTTGGTGCTTTTACTATGGTGTGAGCAAGATGGCTTGAACAATGTTCGCGGGTTTGCCGCGCGTAATGTGGATCCAGCTTAACATAGACGCATAATAGCGCAAAATTTTAACAACAACTCAGTTTCGAGGCGTGATTATCTTATAACTTATAAGGTCAAAAGATCACGCGTAAAATCCTAAGAGTATTTTAATGAAGCCATCTTTATCTCTGGATTCATTTGTTACTGGTGTGTCAGTGTGATTGGACCAATTGTATAATTTCCATTTTAAAATAAATTAAACGCCTTTGAAATGGGTTGCCTGCCAGTGACTTCGAAGTGTTGCTTCTTCGTTCCTCTTAGGCCAGGGCTGCTTACATGGGCATATATCCGACTGGTATGTTTAGTATTTAAATCTTTTTTTTTACTATAGAAAAAGTCTTAGCTCTCATACTTTCCAATGTATCAATCTTGGGATTACAAATGTATTATCAAGGGCATTCATATTTAATACAGCCATCGCGTCAAATATATGTATACATGGACCTTATTGCCAGTGGCATAAAGGTGTATAGATATTTTTGAGATCTTGGGAACGTATATATATTTATGCCCTTGACTGTACATGGGCAGATGATGATGATTTTGGATAAGCCTTTTTACCTTCTTCATAATATAAAGATACTGGGTCAGTTCTGAGTCATTTATTTTCGTGGCGTACCTACGTACCAGAGTTCCCTTAGACCACATCTTTTGAATAAGTTTAATTAAGTACTTCCCCTTTACTTCGACAATATTCATAAAAACGACTATAATTCCAAAAAGTCTTATCTTATTTTTCCAATCGTTCTAACATTTACTGTTAAATGTCTTTATTACAGATCCTTGGAACTGCGGCATTAGGGTTCCTGCTCTATATTACCACGGGTTTGATTACTTTGTATACTAGATACGAGGAGCCTGCTGAATATGGATTAGCAACTTTGATGCTGGCGTACCTTGGCGTATGCCTGATAGATTTGGTGTTATCAATCATCTTCGTCGTCTCGTTGCATCTCGTAAGTAGCATATTTAATAATAATAATAATCCAGCCTATATACGTCCCACTGCTGGGCACAGGCCTCCACTCACAATGAGAGGGTTTGGGCTATAGTTCCCACGCGGGCCCAGTGCGGATTGGGAACTTCGCACACACCGTCAAATTGCTTTGCAGGTGTGTGCAGGTTTCCTCACGATGTTTTCCTTCACCGAAAAGCTCATGGTAAATTTACAAATTGTATTTCGCACATAAATTCCGAAAAACTTAGAGGTGCGAGCCCGGGTTCGGGTTCGTGTTCTATGTGCGTGTTTGAGAAAATAAAAATTAAGTAAAAATGAAGTCGTGGTTCTCTAAAGCGTATAGGGTCGAGGACTATCTAACTGACAAAAATGCTTGGCCTAAACCAGAAAATTAACTAATGTATAATGTTTAATAGCTTACTACCTCTTAAAAATCATGTAAACGCTGTATCTTGTCTAGGGGACAGTTTATGTTAGGAAGACATGTCGAAACTGTTTTATGTGTTACATATGCGAAGATATATATATATATATATCTTCGCATATGTAACACATATATATATTTTTTTTTTTCTTGTAATAATTCTGACATGTTTTCCTGCAGAACTACACAGATATTTTATATTATTTCTAGGGTTTTATATAATGCTAGAATAAGTAGTATCAATTGTCATCATAACTAGTAATAAAGTTATTTATGTTTAAAAAATGACGAACTGTTGAGTTTCTTGCGGCGCTTCTTCTCAGCAGTGGTCTCCTCTTGGGAAGCGCTGGTAGATTTTGACGTGTAAAAGTGCCCGTGCGGCCTACTTACTGAATAAATATCTTTTATCTTTTTTATCTTTTAAGGCGGTGTGTGGCAAGTTTGCAGAGGATTGTGATTAATATGAACAATAGCCCTAAGAAAAACTATTTTTGAAAAATTTCTTATAACTGACTTGCTACATTAACAGAACATTATTGAAGTCAGTTATAAGAAAATTTTCAAAAATAGTTCTTATAGCCATGATTCATATTCATCTCAATCATCTGTAAACTTGCCACACGCCGCCCACCGCTGCCGCCCAGTCCTGACCAGGTCGTTAATCGGATTTTTTTTGCAGGAAAAATACAAATTGCTGCTAGCTTACTATGTGTACGGTATATTCGAAGTGATCGTTATATTTTCCATCCTGGTGCTTCAATTCTTTTTTCTTGCGACGAAAGAACCTCATGGAGAGAGATCTTTCTGGACAAATGGACCCATGCAAATTGTTGTCCCTCTTGTTGTTAATATACGTAAGTATTATTATAAAAACGTGTATAATCGCATAGATTGCCTGTTATTTTAAACATGGTTGCGCCTTTTGTTAAGAATGTAATATATCAAGAATTTAAGGTTATCGCTCCGCCCGTTAACAAATTGCAGATAGCAACCCACTCTGTTATCATGCCTTTAAATAATATTTTTTTACTATCAGCTATGTTATTCTGTTAACGTTATGTCATTCAGTTCGACTCAGTTGATGAATAGCCGGCGAATTTACGTCGTCCGTCAAGGTGGGTAAATGACATTCAACTGCCTGCACATTCATTTAGTCGCTGGTTTGACAGCTGGTCGTCTGTGAAACCAGCGACTAAATGAATGTGCAGGCAGTTGAATGTCATTTACCCACCTTGACGGACGACGTAAATTCGCCGGCTATTCATCAACTGAGTCGAACTGAATGACATAACGTTAACAGAATAACATAGCAGTTATAATTACAATAATTGCTATATGTACCGTATAACTGTCGCTGGCGTAAAAATACCACAAACAAGCAGCTGTTTTATTCTTTCCTTACTTTCAGTGTTGCCGATTTACTTCTTAATACTTATTAGAAGCGAGTTGCATCAGATAAAGGCCGGAGGAGACCAATCCGACAAGAAAGAAGGGGGTAACTCTCATGTCGTCCTTAACATGCCCAAAGTGACTAAGCAGGACATGAGATACGTTTTAGGTAATTCCAAGTCAGAACCTACACAAACCGCTTACGAAGACCACACCACCACGACCCCAGTGTTCCCGGTCGAAGATTTAAGAATTGAGAGACTAAGACAAGGGTTGGAAGGAAATGCGTGAAAAATATTATAATCTTTCTCTTTCTTTCTTTCGAGTGTAAAGGGGTGAATCAACTTTTTCTTGTTGTTATTCTGTCCCCTTGTCTCCTGGACAACTGTGATAGAGTTTCTTAGAAAAATTGTATTAATATACACTTCTAATATGCTTAAATGAAAACCTATAAAATAACGGGCTTGTAATGCCCACAGAAACTGATGTTTGGTGAATTTATATATTTAAAAATCATAGTTTTAAACAGTTGTCCAAGAGACGTCACCATGGCAACGAGGGACAAAAAATAGTTGATTGACCCAAAAACCAAACTAAATAAACAAAATGATATCTGAAGAACTTCATTTTCCTAATAAAGTACCTTATTAAAAAGATACCTGGTATTTTTCTCACCCCCTCTGAAATTTTTTCGAAAATAATTGTCTAATTAATAATTTACCCCTACTGGGTCTACGCGTCGTTTGCAAAGGACAAAATATCAAATAATTAAAAACTTCGCATTAATTAGACGAAGTTTAAATAGCCTATAACAAAGCGAGGAAGGGATGCCCCACATAAAAGGTAGTCAATGAATCGTATTTTTTTGGCATCTAGGAGTAAAAACGACAAAAAGGAAAATATGATTATAAAATCCTGAATGACATTTAGACAAACAAGGCACACTGTTCATTTAATGATTTTTAAATGGGTTAAATCTAATGTATGGTCGATACCAAAGATATACATATTTACATTTTTTCACCTTACTCCATTGAAATAAGGTTCATTTTGGACATATAATACAGTCAACTGTAAGCATCGAATGGGCTTGGGCACAGATAATAATATATATAATACTATACTATACCTTGTCTACGTAGCAGAGTTAGTACCAGAAAACTTAGAATGCACGTAATGCGATAAGGGCACCGCTTGCGCACATCTGGGTTTACATGTCGGCCAAAATCAGTCAACATCTGTCTCTGTTCACTCAAATAGTTTGTATGTTTTAATGTGCCGCCTACAAAGAAGCCGCTAGCGTATGCATAAAGTGGTGTCGGCGACTTCAAAGGCCTGTACACCCACAGTATGCGCTGGTAAGTCGCGGCGTTAATATTAATAAAATGTTGACATGATATGTATGTGTTTTTTATTTTCTCTTGTTTGATTATTTGTCACTATTTTAAAAAAACATAAAAAAATATATATAAATTAAATGATTCAAAAAGGGGTATGGTTATTCAGATAATATTATATGGTTTCCATATCAGTGTGTGGGTGTACTGCACGCTATTTGAACGAACGAACTATACCTACCTGGGCTTTCGTTTAATGTATTTAAATTAACAATCGTTTTATTGCAGTATATTATTAAAGCGAACTGTTTGTCACTGAATTTGGTTTCACATATTTTAAAGGACATTGCTTAAGCATTTTACTCAACAATTTCGTAATCGGCATGATTCTAGTGAAATTTAACCTCTTAACCCTGATCAATAACTTAGGAATGGGATAATGCTTCTTGACAATCCTCGATAATATCGATTCCTCGAATTCCGAGTATCCCTGAGGAATATTTCATAATAATAAATCCAATCTTGGGATTCCGTCGCTTCGCCAAAGATAAACAAATCGAGCGTTGTTCAACGTTGTTTACAAGCAAAATAAGATTCCGGGTAAACACTTGAGTATCTCGTCTTGAATATGGCGGTGCAAATTTAAAATAAATTTATTAACATACATGCCAAATTGTAGACTTAACTTCAGCAATTTTTACAGGTCTCATTTTTAGGGTTCCGTGTTCGTAGTAACGTCAAACTAGGAACCCTTATAGTTTTGCCATGTCCTTTCGTCTGTTTGTATGTCACACTAAACTTTTTCTCAGAAACTATAAATGTCACAAAGTTGAAATTTTGTATACGTATAAAACATTTTACCGCGCACAAAGATCAATAATAAAATTTGTAAGAAAAAATATGTTAGGGTCCCTACATGTAAAAATATTTCAATATTTTTTTTTATCTTATAACATCGTATGAGGTATTATTGGATAGCTCTTAAAAAATATGTGTATGGCATCATCAATTTTTAGATCAGGGGAACCGTTTAGGAAAAATTGAAATCGAAAAATGACATTTTCGCTAGAGTTGCAACTACTTGTACTAAAAATCTGGAAAATATCTTAAATGAAAGTACATATAACGAATTTAAAAGAAAAACTATCACAACTAGGTAGGTAGACGTTATTGGTTCTTCAGATACAGACTGTTTATACCTACACTGATAACGGCTAGGATAACATAGAACAGAAAATTAGCTAAAATATTTATTGTATTTCCAGATTGTTTTTTGTATACGTAGTAATGGCAACGGAACCCTACACAGAGCGTGGCCCGACATGCTCTTGCCCGGTTATTATATAAAGAATTGGATGGACCATGCACCTTTTATTAAAGTTGATTTTTACGAAACCAAATAACTAAAAACCGAACGCATATATATACCTAACCATTACGTATAACTTTCTGCAGTAATGGTCATTGGGAACTCCTTAATTTTAGTTGGAAAGCCGTTTAAGTAGTCTTTGGTCTGATTTAATTTCCGGTCTCTATAAGTACACAAACCATGGAAAGATATTATACCTAGTATAAGAATATACCTCAAGTTACAATTTGACATTTTCAAAATGTCTTACATTAACTTGAAGTAACCTTACCTATCCGCGGTTTGAATACAGGGGACAGACATTAGTTAATCAAATAATTATAGTAATTCGGCACTGAAGTAATATGATACCTACGTTTTAAGCAAGCTTTTCCGCAGGCAGATAGTTAGATACGGCTTCTCAACTCTTAAGTTCACCCACGCTCTCGTTTCCCTTATGACGTAAATAAACAAGTAGATTCGAGATCTGCGAGTTTATTTAATAATTAATAAGTTCTGAGGTTCACGTGATCGTCAAACATTGGTATAAAACTATTTTATCACGTCTAATTGTGAAATCTGAGATTAAATCTTTTAATGAGGTGAGGTGGTTGAGGAGGTCGTGCCCTGAATAGAAGTAATAGATAATCCTGTTAAATGGTGCATAATTAAAAAATATATATTTTACAACCGCTTACCAAAATGGTGCAAAAAATACAAGAAGTAATAATGTCGAGATGCAGCGCACACACAATTTTCAATAGGAAATTACAAAGTGTGAATACCACGCGTATTTTATTACTCGCTATAATTGTTGCTAAAAACCGTACACAAAACATGTTTTGTTTCCTTTTTTGGTCAGATTTTGTGGTCCTGAATATTTCACGGACTGGGTAAGCATTTTCAATCTTACCAAGGCGTTTGAGTGTATTTATATAATATTATCCGGGTTCCCATAGTGTATCAGCTTCCAACTTCCGCGTAACACGTTAATTAATCTAATATTAATTTGATTAAAATTAATACGTTCACACAACACGCGAGCCTTGAGCAACTCGTAGAATGTAATCCGTTCCCAGAATTGGCAAAACAATTCAAGTCGGTGGGCATAGCTTCCAAGCCCACAGAAGGTGTCACATTTGCACAAGTATGTTTCGACTCTTGTTTATTAGACATAGAGTTGATATTACCCCACATTTCGTTGTAACTAATTTTAGTTGTAGCAAATATTTACAGCAACGTAGAAGTGAATAGTGTTGACGAGGTACAATTAAATGATGACAAGACTTGATATGTGACGTTCTCAATATAAAGGGACCTTATGGAGGAAAGCAGTTACGCTCTTCTTATTCTTGTAACTATACGAATACTATGGTAACAGTTCTAAAAACGGCGTAACCGCCTGCCTCTATAAGGTCCCTTTATATTGAGAACGTCACATATAACTATTACGAGTAATTACTAAGGCCTGTAATAATAAACTCGTCTTGACTGAGATGCCTGTCTCAAGACACGTCAGAGTAAACGTCAACCCATACAAACTGTCACGTTGAGATGTGTATCTCAATCAAGAACAGATTATTAATACGGCCCTAAGATTTAGTGTAAATATTAATTAAGATGAACTCTGTGGCTCCAGTATAACAGGGCGTAAGTTTTCTGAGATTCAAATAAAAATGGTATGTCTAGTTACACTATATGTGATTTATCCCCTTTATTAATACGAGCTAAGTCGACTTACATAAAGAAGACCAGACCATACAAAATACCACATAAAAATCTGCTCAACAGATTCAGTGTTCCGTGGAATAGAGAACATACTCGTATACCTACTACTTTATTATTAGAGTTTGATAGACAGAATAAAAACCTATTGTTAGTAAAATCATTACACTCCGATCATTACACTGGCGCTCCTAGTTTTTACTGAGGGCGCTGAAATGGTGATATGAATGTTATATTAAGATACCATTTCTAAATCGGCATACTATACGCTAGTTTTTAAAGTAATTTGCTCATTTTATTTCTAGTAATTTTTTTACACGGCAGGTGTTCAAAGTCAGAGTGAATGTTTTGCTGATAATTTTGAGTCAAGACTAAATTAGTATTTTTCCAATTTTCACAGTAGTTATTGTCAAAGTAATGATTTTATCGTCTTAATTAACCATTCCAGACAGCATTTATGTAAAAAAAACTAAGTTCAAGAGCCATTCTAAAAAAAAATGGACCAAGAACGTCAAAAAAGGTGCGAAATTAGAAAAAAACATTAAATTGGCATGTTAGGCTGAGGCATGAGGTCATGTTAGGCTGGTTTGGTAGGTCTACGGGTGGGCTATCTCCGGTGTCAGGGTTACGTGAGCTTTATGGGACACCCTGTATAAATTACGTTTGGGATAGATGCCCTGCCGAGAAACAGACATCTGTCCCGCAAAAACTTTGTTCGCATTTTTCCTTCCCATGCAATCGCACAGAGACACGCGACACGGTCAACTTAGTTGTAGTAGGAGTCTTTCGATAGATAATATAATAAAATATAATACGATTCATCCGCGAAACTAGAGTAATTACAATCGGGGCAACTATACCCCTGGGGCAACTATCACGGATTTACCCTACAGGATACCTCGTAACATATATCAATAACTAAGCGGGAATAAACAAGGATAATCTATAAGAAAATATTGCCTCCGGAACACTAATGTTGTAGTATGTCAGGGCGGGTCATCCCGTTCCATTTTCCGTCGATACCTCTGAATACAGGCTGGCACGAGCCTTATACTATAATACCTTTTGTCCACGAATCCGTCCGCGTAGAAGTTTTATATCGCTTTTCCCTCGAAACTATCAAAATTTCCGGGATAAAAAGTATTCCATGTCTCAATCCAGGTAAGGCTAAGGCTGTGTACTAAATTTCAGTCAAATTCGTCAAGCTATTCAGCAAAAGGAGTGGCAAAACATATAAACTCGCTCACAGACGCAAATACTTACATACTTTCGCATTCATAATGGTGTATTTAACTGTAAGTATAAGGTCGGGGTGTACCCTGAAGGTATTACAAAAGTGGACGCCGATCATCGAAAGAAGAAAGGAATAATCTGGAATTATTAGTTACTTTACTTGTCATCGACAACGTCGTCTGCGTGAAGTTTCATCGCCAATTATTTCCGCGAAAACAATGGGTTAAAGGTACCTACAAAGTAAAAACTTGACATTGGTTTTCAGTACCGTGCAAAAATAGGGAGACTCATTTTATCGTTTCGTTTAGCAGAAAGTCAATGATTGATTTTGACGTGATTACTTTTGCGTGACTTGACGCTGTGACTACAAGTACGAATTGAAGTGAGTGGTGATTATCTCGGTATATCACTAGTGGTTATTCTTTCTTACAGTTCAAAACACTTTGTCATGTGTGGGTAACAGCTTTAACGTTTAAGAAGCTATAGGTAACGTAGGTAACAAAGACCGTTATACGTTTTCACATAATCGGATCTGTTATCGGAGACATGGGACACAGTTATAACTTCTATCTTGCTGTAACTGCATTCCGTATGCACCGATATAGGATTGGATATTGTGAAAGCGTACAATTGGGTCGTGCTTTTTTAAAACCGACAATGGCGACATTACGATACAGATATCGTAACTAATTTCAATATTTTATTTTATTTTAGCCTTCTATAACATAATTAGTACTTATGTTTATATTGATTTAAGCGAAATCATCTTGCCAGTGTGGTCAGACAGTGTAGCAGAGGTGTATGCCTTTGAGCGTTGTGTTTATTTCTCGCCATAATTTCGCTTAAATAAATATAAATAACAACGCAATTCAATGGTAACTTGACAACAGTACAATTATTTCACAAACAATTATTAAACGATTATTTTTCGTGGGGACAAGTCATTGTCGATAAAAAATTAAACGACCCAATTGAGAATAATTCCAACTTAATCGATCCAAAATATACTAAACTGGCTGGATCAAACGACTATTAACCATGACGCAACAAAACAGGCATGGGTCTGTCGAATATGCCATAATTACGTTGATGATGGTCCAAAATCCGTTCTTATGCTCTATGTGCTCCAGCATTTACATCCCGTAAATGCTTACTAATATCACATTAAACCCAGCTGACTCAGCTTAAATGGGTGACATGGACCCCGTTAATGTGACCCTGTTATACGTGTAATAGTCTTTGTTTATCCTCACTATGCGCTTAAGGTTAAGTTTTGTTCTCTCTTGAGCGTGAAGGTTATTAAAAATGCGAGATAGCGGTGACTTTGTCTGTATCTCGTGATACAGGTTATATTTTACGCTTTCATTTGAATAAATACAATTTATAAACACAGTGTTTTTAAAGTTGTCTATTGTTAGACTAGGACGAGTATGTCTTTACTTGTGTTAGCCTCTAATATCAACAGTGATTGATTTGAAAGAAATTTGCCACGAAATTGTATGGCGAACAAGTTTGTCAGTTTACCGAGAAGAAAAGCCAAGACTCGGAATAATAATGGACTTCAGTAAATTTAAAGCATATATCTTCAGATTTCAATCATTTTGGTCATGACGTACTAAAATTATGGATCCAGTGAGCAACTGGTCATATGTAGCATCTTGGAACACGCCTACCAAATTTTCAGACCGTAATTTTTTGGAACATGTCATCAGAAGTTTCCAACTTCCAATGCTTAGCAAATAGCCTGTTGTTAGCCTTATTATTCATGTGTTATTCTAAGCCCTCATGAATACCCCATCGTGCTCCATTCCGCTGTTGGAAAGTCCTCGCAAGCATACTTATTACCCTCCGGGGAGTGCGGTCGCCCTTTGTGTCGCTAAACGGGATTATACAAATTAACTTTCTGTAGGTACTTTGAATCATGGACATGAATACTTTTACAGATTATTACTTAATTATCTATACTTTTTACACAAAAAGTATGTTAGTATATTGTTTGTAGTATTAAGATTGGAGATGTATGACGTCAACAATATGATCACAATATCGAAACTAAATGGGCTAATATAATGTGGAATGGAGTGGAGACCATGGTTGTTATACAGAATGTCAAGGTCGACAATATTTTTATACCCACAGTAAATAGCACACTGTTTGTAAAAGGTGAGCTAGTGCTTGCATATTATTAAGAACAATCAGAATTAGGTATAGGATGGATCACTTTAAAGCTTTCAGAAACCTTGTAGGTAAAGTTCTAAATGAAACCCGTCTAGTGGAAGTTGTAAGAACTTGTCTCAAGTCCCAACTTTTTCTTTGTAAGTTCTATGCGATGTATAACGTTGACTGTGACTTGACGCTTAAGATATCTTACTATTATCACTACCACTAGCTTATTAAGTGTCCTTCTGTTGGGAACAAAGCCTACTCTTCATTTTGTCCACTCATCCCTATAGATTTAGTAACTTCTTAGTCTGAAATGATTTGTCTTAATCGTTCCTCTATCTTCTTTGGGTCTTCCTCTGCTCCAATTGCCGTTCCTTGGGACCCAATCCGTTGTAACCTAGCTTCATCAATACAGCATTCGGCAAACATGTCCAGCCCAGTCCAACTTTAATTAGGCCGTTGTCCTTCCCACATCGGCAATTTGAGTCCCAGATCTTCCACTAAAAATTACATACAGTAGTGCGAGAGATCTTCAAAAGTGTTTCGGGTCCGGGAAAAGTCGGTTAGAAACGCATGAGAGCGAATGAGAGAGAAGTAGTAGAAGGTTGTTTTATGTGCTATTGCACTGTAATGCCTGTTGGAATTAAACCTATAATCAATTTCTTCCTTTGCCGTAAAGTAGCTGACTGAAAACAAATAATTTAAATTTGACTGTCATGGAATAAGAAACTTTATTTTATTTCCATTGAGGGTTAGATAAACATTTTTGTTCTCTTTCCAGTTAAGGTCGTAGACTTTTCTCTTTACTGAATAGGTATCCCATCCCTAGCACTCGCTCACCCGTGTCGAACTCAGTTTCGATTACTGAAAAACGCACCTTTTCCCGAAACCATGATTGGTTATAAACATTTTTCCTTATTCCGAGTAAAAACCCCTAAATAAACTTTGTTAATCAAGCGCTTAATGAAAATGTAGCGCAAACGGCCACATGAAAATTCAAAATTGATTGATGTCGTTTTTCGTCGTTACGATGCAAATTTCGTCACTTATAATGATTATGGAAAAAGGACGACGATAAATTATGGTGCAGAGTACTTTCGTACCTTTTAAAATTACACTTTTTCGTCACAAAAACGTTACCTAAATCGGTTATATTTGAGCTCTCGGAGAAATAAAACGAAAGCGTGCTTTATTGGGTCAATGTAAATAAAGACGGTAGATTTCCCGCAATTCCTTCCATAGCCCAATATTTTCAGTGTACAAACATGCCCGATTCGGGCTCCCAGGCGATTAATATGCCTCCTAAAATATTTATTGGAACCGGAAAATGTACCTATTGGATTGTTTGAAACTGCAAGTCACAGGGTTTTACGTCATATTTGATTTTACGTATTGTTATTCAATTAGACTTAGCACAGAAAATAGGATTATGGCGGAATACGTTAGTGAATTCAGATAGAAAAAAACACAAATAGAAATGAATGGAATATTATTGAATATTTTCTGCTTATATTGTCGCAACCTACCGGGGTGGTTAGAGAAACAAGTCGAAAGTTAAAGACGTATAATCACGTATCTCCCGGTGGCTCGAACCTTAAGAAATTTAGAGTGGGTAGGTAGATATGGTCTGCTTTCGTATACGCGTGGGACTTCCCTCGGTAACACGCAGCGATGGGTCGCGGCGCCGGAATCCGGAGGTAGGTAGTCCAGCAGTGGAAGTACTCCCAGCCAAGTTCAGCTCCCAGCGAGGTTGAAGACCCAACACGGTTGTATTTCAAGGTTCAACTCCCAACGATGCTCCCTGTAACCGCCGAGCATTGGACGGGTCAGTAATGCCTCCAGGTCCGGATAGTCCATGCCAACCGCCGTAGTGGAGTGAAGCTCCGAGGAAAGTAGAATAATAGTTAGCGGTGGCAAGAACTATCGAAACGGGGTTACATATAAACAAGGAAGCAAAGAAAGTAAGATAAAGTTAACTAAAGACAATTTACTAAATAGGTTAAAATAATAATTTGGAAGAAACTACAAATAATATAATAATCCTAAAATATAAATGACGGAAATAACCGTTAGTGCCTTTTGTTGGCGGGTATAAAGTCTACCGCGCCAATACTGAGAACAAAGGAAGTATCCTATTAGCTATAGAAGCTAACGGAAAATAATAATAAAAACAACTAACAAGAAAACAAGAAAGATTTTACATAGCACAGCAATCTACACAAGAAAAGAGAATATTATTTCGTTGCACTAGCACTTACCCGATTTGGGGAAATGTACCGTAGAACAAAGCAAGTGTTTAGGCACCTGGTTCTAGGTAGTAGACAGTGAACAAAGAAGGCAGGACTGTGATGTCCCGGACCTTTTATATCCTTACAGTCTGAACCGTTACATTCGCGAATGTGAATACGTGATCTCACATACCCCCGTTAAAATTCACAACGCGAGTGTCATCTACCCGACAATTACTTGATATAATTTAACTGCATCCAAAAAGTTGATTAAAGCATTACGAATTTATTAAAATGACATTATTATGTTTAATATAAATTTATTGAACAATATTAATATTTATTGTAATTTAGAATAAAATAATTGAAAAGAAAGATTGACGATAGTAACGCCATCTTTCGAGAAAAGGTAGCTAACATACGTCATTATTGAACTAATATCAGCCTTTGTTAGCATAGCTCAAATAGCACGCAAGAAGTGACATTGACAACTGACAATCAAAACAAACAGAAGATATTGTGATGATTTAACGTTATAATCGTGAAGTTAAAAGTTGTGTTCATTATTGTAGCATAAAAGTGAGTATCGTCACAACTAGGTACATTGTGACAATATATAAGCAGAAAATAATTTCTTATAGAGAATAAAATGCAGATACTGTTTACTTTAACTTCTTATTATGGGGACTGCTGTATTACTATTAATACCGCGCATACTATTGCATAGGTACGCAAGTATTTTAAGTGTAATTTTGATGAGTTATCTTATCGACTCGTCACATTACAACAGTTGTATGACGTCAGCAAATGTATAACACAGCTTTACGCATTGTGTCAACCTGCTAATCATTGATTTATCGTACATAGGTGACAATAACAACATATACCTATATTGAAACTGAGTTAAATATTCACGCGACAAACGGCGTTAGAAGTCTTGTACCAATCTCTGCGTGAGTTGCCATCTTACTTAACGATGAACTTGTGTAGCCCATTCAGAAATTAACACTAGGTTCCCCTTCGAGTAAGCGTCCTGATCTAAATGTGATTGGATCGTCTTGATTCTCCGTTAATTAGTTCTACTACAAGTTCAATTTAATCAAACTTCATGAGTTTCAAATACCGTAGCGAATCTTTATATAATAAATAGGATCCCAGTTTTAGAATATTATTACACGCGTCTAATATCGATTCTATTATTAGCACAATGGTGAATACGCCAACTAAGTTTACTTGTTATTAGGCAAACAGACACAAGTCATTTCTAATTAAGTTCATGGTGTATTACGATAGCTTATAGCGATAGCGAAATATTAAATATACGTTGAATTATGAAAGAAAGTTAATAACCCAGCTAATAGATGTCCGTGGAGTTAGCAGAGCATTTTCCAATTCAATATTAATCGAATTTTAATTGGCATTTTATACCTAGTTAGATTAGACATGTGCGCCGCGCCGCTGTCGCGCCGGGTCAACCGTCGGCGTAAAATCGCCGTGGAAAAAATCTTCACTCTTTACAGCAGATTGTTTATTATTTCGTATGATTGTTTAATTTTAAATAATTAAATACTCTCTAAAATATTTTATATCTTTCATTCCCATCTATATTTTTTTCTATTTATACCTCACGCCGCTTTCACGCCGATCTCACCGCTGCCGGTCAAATTGAGCATCGGCGCACACGTCTAATGTAGTTCTGGCAATTTAAGTGGAAAAAATAAAATACGTTTTTACATGAAAATGCTATGCTTACTTCACGGACATGCTAGTAGCCGCACAATTGGCTAGGTAAAGTTTTTGAAAGAGATGTAAATATTATTTTTTTCGATAGTCGTCATCCTGAAGATCAAGGAACTGCGGCTCTTTTATTTTTATTTCCTCTAATATTTTAAAAATATTTTTTCTAGTTATAAAGTTGACATTTGTATACTTTAATGACCGACATGCTTGTTGCCTTCGTACTTATGAAAAAGAAAAAAAAAACTGTCACTTCTATATCTGTCATTGTCAAATCAAAGTAAACATACGATTCAATTCAACTACTCTTTTCTGTTTGCTAGCGTTTCATGTGATCAGTGTTTTTAGAAATATTTTTAACGAACTCCGGACTTTCGGTTTTGCCGCTTGCTCTACGACCTTTGCACGATATTGGACGTAGCTTAGGGAAAAGGATCCAACCCACAAAGTAAATGTATTTAAATTTGAACTTTATTGCTGTTAATATTATGTCAAATTCTACAAGTGTGAAATGGTTGAATTGGATCCTTTTTCCTAAGCTACGTCCTTGGACTTGAATCATGAATTAGTATTGAATCGTTTGTTTACTTTGATTTGACTTGATAATGACAGATATAGATGTGACGGTTTTTTTCTTTTTCATTAAGTACGAAGGCAACAAGCTTGTCGGTCATTAAAGTTTATAAATGTCAACTTAATAACTAAAAAAAATATTTCTAAAATATTAGAGGAAATAAAAATAAAAGAGCCGCAGTTCCTTGATCTTTAGGATGACGACTATCGAAAAAAAATATAATTTACACCTCTTCCAATAACTTTACCTAGCCAATTCGGCTTTACTCGGTTCCTAATTCATATTCATGTATTGGGTGAGCTTGCAAATAACATTAATAATTGCATGATGCAACCCTTTAAACACATTGGCGGCCTTCCAACATATTTCTTACAGTTTACTGAAGTACCAAGGAAGACACCGTGCGGTGGTCGAGTTGGTATACAGCCTCAGCCTTTATTATTTACTTAAAAAAAGAGCACTAAGGCTTGGTAACCGATTAACTAGATATCTGGCACGCTCTCGTTCGTCACTTTATCCTTCCACAAAATTCCAAGAACACCTACTGCGAAAATAGCGCCTGTACGCCTAGACGTAGTGAATAATCATTCGGCAACTCTTGTTTTTTCAGTCAGCCTCATACTGTACCTGTCGACAAGCTAATTGAGAAAGCAAGAATTTTAAACTTTAGAAGCTTTGAAACATTCTCAACAACTTGTTATATCGTAAGAACGTTAATAGGTATATACAAGCGTCAAATTTGGTGTGATTATAGTGCATACCCTTGAGAAAAATAACAAATAATAAAAACCGGCCAAGTGCAAGTTGAGCAGTACGGAACCCACGGTGCGCGAATCCGACCCGCACTTGAACGGTCTTTTTATATATATTAAAGTTTGCAGTGACACCCGCGCGACGCTAGGACGAATATATTCTAAAGAAGTTATTCTTCCACAGCGTCCCCGGCAACAAAGCCTGGGCGGCGTGCTCCGGCGCGAGGGCAACTGGAAGTGCTTCATGCTCACCCTCATGATCGCCGGCTGCCTCGGCTCCGTGGCCTGGTGCAACACGGCCAAGATCGACAAGGAGCTGATCGACCTGCACACGTGAGTCTTAAGGCTAAGCGTGAGTCAGAAAGTACTGACCATATTGATTAGTCAAAACTCATCATAGTGACCATCGCCATCGTGATCACCAGTTTTGCCTATATCGGCTGAAGCAATACTGGTTTTCATTTAGTTTGTTCGGCAATAGAGAACTGCATACGTGAATTTGAAGGCACTGTAGTACGACGCCTTGACTCCATTATCTATTGTAATACAGCCAAGATCAATAAAGAGCTAAACCACGCACGTGTTTTATATTCTTTTTTCGTACAGGTAAGTCTTAAAACTACAAGCAGGAGTTACAGGAAATTGCTGCTGTAATTCATCACAGGCTTCATAACACAAATGTGAAACCAATATTAGGATTGCAGTCTTGAGATCGTAGTCTTGAGATTGCAAATGGGTCTCAAATACCACTTACCAACAAGTGGCTTGCGTGCTCGTTGGCCTTCTCCATTCTATAAAATTAAAGATCGGTAAGGAACTAATCAATCAAAATACGTAGTTAATGAAATTGTGAACCTTTTGACTGTCGATAATTAAATTAGTTCTGTCCAATATCATCAAGATCGACTCGGAGCTATTCTATAATTGAAAATTTTGAAATTTAAAATCAACGGGTTTAATTTGAGAATTAATGTCTACTGCATACTGCATTTTTGATACAATATCTTAAATATGCCTCTGAGGGCTGACGCAAATCTTGTTTCTTGGCAAATGTCAAAATTTTGTTTGTTTAGAGGACCGTGACGTCACGCGCTGTTTGCGGTCACGTGATAACGAGGATGAAATATTTATTTTTGTATAATTAATATGAAAGATATTTTACGAAAGTGTGATTTTCGGTAATTATATATTAAACACTACCAGAAAAAAATGTATATGTATTTATTTTCGTTTAGTGTCTACATCCCTATTGGCAGCAAAATATAAGGAGTTTGGCCTGTATATGACACTGGCCAGCTGCCACGAAAAGTAAGACAGGCATAAAACAGCAGGAGCTGTTTATTGTGTTCTCAAACGTAAAAACTTGATTGATGTTAATGCTCACCCAACCCGCTTTTGTTTTTGTTTGCTTTTCCCTTCTCAAATTTTTTGTATATTCTGAGCCATCATTCCGACCTTTTTATTATTCTGTTCATAAATAATTGTAGGTATTAAAAACCAAAAACAACTCACATATCATATTAAGAGCGTGTTTACATTAGGCTTACAATACGTAGCTTACAGTAAATCAGCAGCAGAAATGCAGCGAAGCATCGGTTTGTAGCTGCAGCAGCGCAGCCAATTTTTAAGTCGCCGATTTACAAATTAAAGTAATCGGTGAAATGACTAGCATAGAGGCAATCCATCTTTGTCCTCACGGTTGGCAACGCATTTGCAGTCTTAGGGCCGTATTAATAAACTCATCTCAACTCTGATCCCCGTCTCAAGATACGTCAAAATAAACGTCATTCCATAGAAAACAGTCATTTTTGACGCATCTTGTGACGGGTATCTCACACAAGATCAGTTTATTAATACAGCCCTTAGGAGCGCAGTCTTGAGATTGCGAATATGTATAGGCCTCAGAACCCACTTACCATCCAGTGGTCTGATCTGTGTGCTCGAAAAGCACGTTTGCATTTCATCCATCCATCGCATTTAAACTTTAAAGTATTGTTTTACCCTAAGTCAGTTTTGTATCCCTTAGGTTCCCGATAAAGCGAACAGTCCGCGAGTCTCCGTGTGACGTGGGCTACGCCTACATCCCCATAGCCTTCGTCCTGCTTCTGTATCTGGTGTACCTGGTGGAATGCTACCACAGCACCGCGAGGATCCAGCTGGCCAGGAGGGTGGACACTGCTGCAGTCAGCTCCAGGGTCCATGCCATGAGGACCGCCACGCCCAGAGTTTGGTAAGGGCTTTTGGTTTTGTATAATGTTTTGACGAATCATGACACCCCTTTAATTAAAATTGGTCCAATAACCCAGGAGCTAGAGTGAAACAGCGAGCTTGTAAACCCCATAATTTTTTTTTCCCGTGATAAAATCACATGTAGTTTTGCCCTTATTCGTTTGTGCACTTTATCGCGGGACACCCTGTATAGCTGACACTCACTAAGTACCTGGACGTATTTTTATGTGATGTAACTACAAATTAACGGTTTTCGGATTTTTCCTTTACTTGTACTATAAGCTATAAGACATTGCTTTTTGCCAAATTTCAATTATTTGATATAAACCCTAAAACCAACTTGCGGCAATTTTGGATAAACTACCCCTAAATGGGTGAAAAGGGGGGTGGAAGTTTGTATGGGAGTAAAGTAATTTTTGAAGTAAGAAACGTGGAAAATGCTATTTAGGCTACTGCTTACAAACCAATAGTAGTACTTTCAGTGACTTTGGAAATACTACCCCTTAGGCCAGACGCATACTATCGACTTTTAGTTGAACAACTATTTTGTTGTGGGTCATAAGTCTATAGGATTATATTGCGATCCGCATACTATCAACTCGATCGTCGGGCCTAAGGAGGTGTGCATACTAACGACTAAACAGTCGATCGGCGACTGTTTTGTCGAACAACTATCGAGTTGATAGTATGCGGATCGCAATATATTATATGATAATAATGAAAACCTTATCTGTACTTTTTAACGAAAATACTGACTCTACGCAGACAAAGTCGCGGGCAGAAAGCTAGTACTCTACATAGACTGTTAAACTAATTACCCTACTTTTATTTCGCGTAGTCGGGAAAAAGCTGTTACATGAGAGGTTCCCGAAACTCGAATGTCCATTTTCAAAGCCATGTATGAAAGCAATTACCATACAACTGTACCGCATCGGCTTGATAACGCAAAATGGCGCATTATGCGAGCCCGCATACTGATAGAGATCGCCGTAATCGCTGGTGTGGCCTCGGTGGGATTTGCCCTGAACATTAGGCTAAATAATAGCCACATTCTTTTGAAAGCTATCGTTTGATCTAACATTATTTATCTGCAATAACAACCCTGACGAATATTTGAAAAGAGAATTTTTTTACCTAAAAATGAAGTAAATTACCATATAAATTAAAATGGTTTCAAATAGAAATAACGACAGAATAATATTTATTCTAGCCATACAAATATAACAAGAATAAAAATAATCTACATATTATGACAACATAAATAGCACAGAATGAGTGTGTGCATAAGGCAGTGAAACGGAAACTGGTTTGGCATCATGCTGGTCAGATTCCTACAACGAGGATTGAGCTCATTTAGAAATATCCCTTATACTCGTGGGTACTTGATATACTCGTACATGCAAGCATGCTAAGGGATGTACTTTGAAAGGAACTAAACACTTTTTTTATTTTAACGTTATCATTATCTTGTTATCTAAAAGACGTCCACTGTTAGAACAACGATATCCCCCAACGATCCTCCTCAAGCTTTATTTGAATATAATTATAATTGATTCAAAACTCCTAAGCCTTCTTGGAAACCGATACAAATATCCATTAGATCCAAAACAGGATCAGTAACGCCCTGGGGTCTCTAATCGCCTTACCGTTTCACGCCCGCGATTCGCCAGTAAATTTGCTTTTCCAATTACTTAAGCGACAATCTAGTCGATTAATATATGAAGGTTACAATAATTAACTTACAAATAATCCAATTGTGTTTTGTGTGTGATTATAACAGACTTTCGACTGCTTTACAAAGGAAATTATACAATCATCTGTGATCACATTATCCTAACGTGTGTAGCCTAATTTTAAAGCCTAAATTACATTTGGCGGTCGTCTCTTCTGAATCAAACCTAAAACGGCTTACGCAGTCTAGATGCAAAAGAACTATCGCTTATGCTGTGGTATGTTCTACTTAAACTGGAACATGGGAACATTTTGGATTAACAAGTAAAAGGTTCTTACGTAACGAGTACGAGTACTAAAAAACATTTTAATATATTTCGGCGAATGCCAAGTACTAACCTTCAGCATAAATTCCTTCTCAAAGGAACCCCATTTCGCGAATTGCTTCCGCGACGGACCCCCTGCTATTAATATCTTATTGTGTAGGTAGCGTCCACAAACAAAGGCCGAGATTGAAAGAGTATTTTCTTAGGAATTTCAATTTAATAATCGTGTGTGTCACTTAAACATTTCATGTAGGTTAAGTAATTCAAGTTCATCATTTTATTTATTTATGACGTTGCTTAAAAGTAAATTGACGTCAATATTGATGGTATCTTTATTTCACGAAGGACTGCAATTATTGTTATTAAAGCTAATATCACTTCGGGTCTACTCGGAACTACTTAGAGCTTTCTATGGACAGTTCGATCGACGTCCTTACTTACCGCGTTCACAAGGCAGACCGCCTGCAAAATTACTGCTTTTTTTTCCACCTCTTTCACACTCGTACGTTCCGCTCTACGTTTAATTGTTTAACTAGTTAAAATAAAAAAAGTAAGCTTTCTAAATTTAGTTGGTAAATTAGGCATTTTTTTAAACCGAATATATTAAAGATTATCACGGCAATATTCTCTTAAACGTAAGCCTTGTACACGTAGATACGAAACTACCAAAAATTTCAATTGGTTCCTTCTTAATCATAAGAACATATTTTACTTTAGTTAACTTCCCAGTATCGAAGCTATAGTCTTGAATAAGGTCATTAATTGGTGCAGGTGGAAGGCGATATGTTACCACTACGTGCGGCGCAAGCGGCAGGTCACGCGCTACCGGAACGGTGACGCCTACACCACCACGCAGGTGGGATTACCCCCCCCCCTCTCACCTTTTACACGGCATTGTTCCTGCACATTTTGTCCGATATATTACCTAATTCGGTTACTTTTAGATAATATTATATGAAAAAATGTTCGATACCGTGAAAACAAGGCTTACTCGAAGTCGATTTACTAAAGTTGTAAGTACTGTCTTGTCTACTACATGCCTTTGATTTTTTTTGGACGGTGTTGTGAGAACGGTTACAGTTGTATAAACCACTATTCTCGGATACTGTTTCTCCGTTTTTTACGTTTGCAAGTATTTTTTGATCTAAATAGAACATATTATAACATTATAAAGCTCAATAAATTAAAAAAAGCGTTTACTGATAAAACAAATGTACTTAATGTGTCTGAATGCCACGCAGCATAGGGGCGTGAGACCTCACGCTAAAATTCCCCCATAGGTACTACGCCCCAATTAATTCTCTTAAATGTATAAACTATGGTTTTAAGAACTCAAGGTAGTTTCCCCGTCAGGTGTACTACGAGCGGGTGAATACGCATAGCGCGAGCACGTCGTTCGCGCATGCGTGCTGCGGGCAGCGCGACGCGTCCAGAAACCTCGTGCTGGACTCCAGCACGCCCATCACCAAGGTCCGCTTCAGCAAGGGGTTTGCCTTCGCCAACATTGAGGCCGCTAGTGGTTAGTATTATTCTCATTATTTATGCCCGTTCCCAATATCTAAATCGCGGAAATATAGGGTTCATGATGTATGTGGCAAATGTGAAAAAACTGTAAATAACGTAATATATGAGCGTTTCTTCATTGGCCGATATCGTGTCGGTGCAACGGGGCACAGTGGATTGGAGCGTGGTGTACTTCTATGTTACTCTAACCCATAACAGCGTCCCTTTTCACCGACACGATATCGATCAATGAAGAAATGCTCCGCGGTTTCAATATTAGAGTCCGCTAATGGAAATTTTAGTCGCACTGCTGTGCAAAGTCCTCCCATTTTCTCTAGGTTTCTCCCTTTTGCGTAGTCTCTAGCTATATTTTTTAAAGTAAAATAACTCATTCCATCATCGCCGACGCTGTTTTCTTCTTCAGTTTTGGGCTTCTACTACTTATAGAGCAATTTCGTCAAAAAAAAGGAAAAACTGTGAAATTGCAAAATGATTATTATCAGAGTAGTATATACATATTACATACCTATATCTAAAACAATTTTACTTGACCTACTTTCACGCTTCCTACGATATTCTGTACATCTTAATTCAAAAACCTACGGTTTTTAATTGGACACATCTACAGTTAATAATGTAATGAACCATTATAATTATTCCACTAGAAAAATATCAAGTAAATTCCTTACAATTTCTGTGTGGCAAGAGCGGAAAATGTATTTTCTCTTGACAAGTTACCGTCGAAGTGATAACCTCAGCTTCTACGACTCCTTTGACGACACCGAGTTATAAAATTTTCGTAAGAATAATTCAGTAGACTACTAAAAATATTGTTTTGCAGAATTTGAAGATCAAAGGTCGAGGTTTTTTGCTGAGCACGAGCGGTTTGACGACTTCATGGAAATGCGGGAGGGCCTGGACTTGATAGGCGTCAGCTCTTTTAAAGAATACATGGTGGCTTACAGGTAATAAGGCATTTTTAGGGCAGTTCTTTCAGTAAGAAATTATCCTCATGCAGGTTATTAATTTCATCCTCTATACTAACAGGGACGCTGACAACTGTCCTTGGTATTCATCGCAATGGGTATTTTGGATCCTTTCCTGTCTACTGCTCTCTTGGCCACTTCGAATCGTCATAGAATGCAACACCGCTTATGTCCATTATACAGTGAGTTTATATTGAATACCGTTAAAAACATGGCAAAATATATAACGAATATTTTGTGTAGGCTATCTTAACAACATCTACAACAAGAACATTAAAATATATGTAGTAACTCGACCATCAATTTTAATCGTTTTTGTCTCAGCTGACTTTAAGAAGATTATACTAGGTTTTTTTTCAGATAACCAAAATATTTGGCACAAACTACGAACTGGATCCCAGTAGACAGCTGGACATAGACACGCACATGTCAGATACGCTGCCTCCAGTTCCGCAAAGGAATTATGGGTGGGCGATTGCGGACGAGCAGAGTGCTCTGCTGTGCTCCGCGCCTCGCCCGCCCCGCCCCCTCCCCCTATCTCACGCTTCCACCGTTGACAGTCTAGAGCTCTTCGCAGCCATCCGAGAGAACTGTGCCTTAGTCCCTTCCTACTCAGAAGCTATGCGCATCGATGCCGCTCTCAGAGAAGATCCGGCCGAAAACACTGAAAGCAACGGAGTATTAATGGAACCCGATCCACGACCCAACCACCCGGCCATCAAGGCGGCATCCTTCGACGAGCCTGTACGCAGGCCCAAGGTTGCAGTAGCTAGCACGCATTCTAGTCATAACATTTCAGCGATTGCCAGGTCACATGAAGCTAAACAACAGAACCGGCGATCGTGGGCTGGTATGATATCAACCAACAGAACGGCGAGACAAATACTTGAAGACATCCGATCGTCTGCACCTATTTGCTATCAACCAATGCCACAACCACAAGCAAATCGGGGTGCAGAGAATACGCTGTATTACTCAAGTGAATTATCTCCGACGTGTTCAAGGGATCCGTTTGGTGGTCGAGCGCAAACCACTCCGACTGACGAGCCTCCATCTTACGAAGAAGCGTTGAAACTTCCTGCAGTGAGAAAGTTAACGAGGTCAATAACTGGGACAGACTTGGCTGGGCCTCGGAGGGCTTTCCTGAGAGATATGTTATCAAATAGGAGGTCCTGCATCGAGGGTGTAGGGGTGCTAGCAGGTGCCAAGACAGTGCGGCTTCCTTTCACCGACCCCGGTGACGAAACTCCACTATAGCGCTTCTACTCTTGCAATTAGTGACTCTATGGTGCAATCGATATTCCTGTGATGCCCGCGGCTCCGCCCGCGCTAAATCTACATTTTTATCAGCCTCTGTTTTATTTAGCGGTATCGAATAATAGTGGCCAGAACCAAGCTGTAAATATAATAAAAATATTGTTCATTATAAAGTAAATAACGCCGTCAGATTTGCATTGTGGTGTATATGTAAACATAGGATAAGAAACAATTGTTTGTATGAATTATAAGGCCAAGTCAAGTGAAGTTGAGTGGTATAAGATCGGTGTTGATAGGAACTTTTAGATGGCTTTGAAAGTATCTAAGTAAGTAGGTAGATTAAAGAATGAGCTTGCACAATTACTATTTAGGGTTCGATAGCCATAAAGATAGAGGGCATTATGTCGGCTTGCAAACTATAATTAAAATAGATAGATCACAAAGGATCTCAGATCCGCTGAATACTAATAATAATAATAATAATCCAGCCTATATACGTCCCGCTGCTGGGCACCGGCCTCCACTCACAATGAGAGGGTTTGGGCTATAGTTCCCACGCGGGCCCAGTGCGGATTGGGAACTTCGCACACACCGTCAAATTGCTTTGCAGAATACTATTAAGTAAAAATTTCTTTTATAAATAATCCTACAGAAATGAATGGACGCGTAATAAAATTGGAAACCGTTGCTTCAGTATCGAATTCCAGTATTAGATATATTTTTCTATTCATTTTACTTGTCGCTTGAATTTAATAAAAACCCTTATCGTATTTTTACTGCACAAAGAAATATAACTATAACCCGTTTTGTTTTTAGGGTTCCGTACCTCAAAAGGAGAAAAGGAACCCTTATAGGGTCACTTCGTTGTCCGTCTGTCTGTTAAGACCCTTTTTCACAGAAACGCATGGAGGTATAAAGTTAAAATTAATATCAAATGCTCAAGTCTGCAACTGTGAAAAATCACACTTTTACGTTAACGCATTAAATGATACGGCCGGTTATGCCGCATATTTTGACACACTTACATACACCTACAAGCTTGTAGGGATCCCTCGGTGCGCAAGTCTAACTAGAACTTGGCCGGTTTTTTTAATTCTGATTACTTCTACTGAATTCAGTTGGTCTTTTTATTTTATAATTTTGACAAGGCACAAGTTATTGTAAAAGATCTAAGTGATTACTAAGGATGCTTGTGAATATATTTTAGGTAAGTATATTGTGTGTATAAAAGGCAGTGCCTTATTGCGTTGATATTTGGCACTATATATGCAAAGTACGTAGTGATATTGCGACTTATGCCTCAGAAACGTAACGTATGACATAAAAATATTCATACTGATGGATGAATTCAACAAATGTTTGGTTTGATTTGTGTCCAATCCAACCATAGTACAAAATCTCATGCAAAAACATTATTTTAAGTTTTCATTCTTCAATTATCATTATTGAGTTTTTGTAATATAATATAACTATAATTTTCCGTCCGCATTTAATTGTGAAAGTTGACATTTTGATTTTGATATGACATTATTATTTCTAAGTTTTCTATCTCTTAGTGATTCAAGCAAGTAACAATTTTATACGATTTAGTTAAACTGAAGGATTATTTTACCTTTATCTCATCTAATTTTTTTTTAATTTTACCACGTTTAGTATACGAGTAACAATCAAGCAATATCAATTATTAGTTATTTTTTACAAAGATTCATGAGAAGCAATGTCTATACGCTATATACAGTGCATAGACTTATGGAATAGTATAAATATAAATCTTATTAAGAATAAACAGTACTTGCTGGCCCGAAAGTATTAAGGTGTTATCCACCGGGGCGAGGCGAGGCGAGGCGAGGAGGGAATTGAATTTTGTATAGTAAAATTTCCCGCTCGGCTGCGGTGGAAATAGGCTGGATGGGCGAGACGCGGAATTGAAATATTTGTTGTTAATATTGAACCGTATTACTCTAACATAGAGTGTTATTAACACTGCAACGAAAACAAAAGCGTCGCGATTTTCCCGGCTCGCCTCGCCTCGCTGGTGGAAAAGCACCATTTAGGGTGTTACTCCAACTATTGACGTTCGATTCTACACGTTAGCAGGTACCTCTATCTCTTTCCATCGATTTAGTCACAATGAAGAGTGAAAGGGTATAAACATCTAAAATTATAAATTAAGTGCTTCGAAGTCACCCTCCTGGATTGTGCGCATTTATTATAGTGTAATCTCCTCTGTCCCTCTCTATATGTCCGTCCTTCTCTTGTATAATACCATCTACTCAGATTTATTTTCATTTTTACAATCTTCTTGGCCCCTTTTTTCTTCCTCTTTAAATGTATGTACATTTTACCATCCATTGGATAATTTTATTTAAAACACTTTAAAATTAAGAAATAAACTATTTCTTGTAAATAAAATTCAACGCATCACTGACGGATGTAAGATGTCTTTGGCCAAAAGTGATATTAATGTAATATAATCGTTAAAATACGTGTGTCAGAGCAGAGCACATCGTTCAATTAGCAATGAAAACGAAGAACCAAACGAGTACCTATTTGGTAAGTAAGGGACTTTGCCCTCTGGGAGCGTAGCTAAGATCGTTACCCTAACTTAACGATGTTCGAGTCGACAAAATGTATGGAATTGTCATAAGCGGCTGACACGACTGATCGTTAGCCTACGTCGACCCTATACACATTTATGATTCCGAAAACCGTTAAGTTAACGTAATGCATCTTAGTTAGGCCCAGATTATACTTCGACATCACCTTATATTAGAACAGTTTTATGTGCGACGTATATTGGCGGGAAGACGTCGTCGGACAAAATCCATTGCGGCACGCACAAAGTTCCTCGACTATTAGCCGTTACGGTGTTACTATACGTACATCTATTAACCATTACATTGTCAATTGTTTATCGATTGGTTTCTCAGCCGATGTTCGATCGATTAACCGAAGTTAGATTAGATTGATTGACGTCGATCGACGATTGATCACCGTCTGTCTTTGAACGCGCAATCTATCGGTGCGGTAGCGCCTTTATTCTTCCTCTCGACTTTAACGATAGTTGGTAACGAAACTGCTTTAGCAAATCACTCCAATGCAACAGTAGTTGATAAACTGTTGCTAAATTTCTCGATAACGGACACATAAAGAAAACTGTCGACAAGAAAGAACACATTCTACAAAAACGAGAGGTCGACTTATTGTAGGTACAAGTTTGTTTCGTAGATTACATTTTTGGTTATTATTGTTTTAGCTTGCATGCAAAATCTGTAAACCTACAACTAATTAGTGCCAATAAATTACTATAAGTAAATGCTAGTTTAACTAAAATTATGGAAGACCGCGGACTCTTAGACATTATAAAAGACCCGAGAAAATGATGTATTATTATCAAAATTATTTTATTCACTAATAAAATCGTTTATCTAACAGTAAACAAAAGCGCGCCTGTGCACCGGTTTAGGTCTAATAATGTTTAGTTTATTTTATTCATAATTTAATTGATGATGGCAACTCTAGCAATAAATATGAAGCCTGGCTTGTTCTCGAGATTGCTTTATTATCGTTAAACTTTAACACATCGGCCATATTTATCTTTGCCTTTACGATATAATATTGATATAGAACACCTAAGTCACATATAAATAGAGCTTATTCATATGTGACTTAGGTAAGTTTATCAAGTTTACGGGGACTAAACTGATAAGTCAAGTTAGGCGTTCTTCGGCTTGCCTTGTGTAATTAACTCATTTAATGCGATTTTAAAACATTATGTTGTAGTATTATTATACCAACGTTGTATACCTATTAAAAATACCAATAAATAGTTATTGTTAGTTTAAAAATCTCCATTCAATATTATTTTCCAATTAGGTTTTACGGTCTTGATGATTGTTCCAAACTAGTGTGCAACTGCCCGTATGGATTTTCGAATTCGGATCGCACTCGGTGTGAAAGTACCCTAAAGGTCCATTTACGATATCAACGTTATCATTATATAATATCATCTCCGAAAACAAGTTCCAAGTATGTCCTATGTCAAACTCTTGTATGGAGCCATCGTTCTGTGTAACGTAAATCTTGCGCATTTCAGGATGCAAATTAACAAAGTGCGTGTATAATTCATGCTCTTTGTATGTACATACGAGTAGCTAGGTCAGCACAAACTATGTAACCCAATTGTATGTAATTATGTCTGTTTCTTTGTGATCTCTTGTAGGCTAAACTCGTTGGATTTTGAAGTGCGGGTATCGTTGAATAGGTCTTTATATCAGGAGAGTTAGAGGCTATATTTCGATTTATTTATGACTAGTTTACAAGTAAAATGTGTCAAAAATAGGCAGTTGGATTTTAAAAGCTTACTTTTTACCCGACTAAGGAGAGTAATGTTGTTTTTTGCAGGATTCTACCAAACAAAGACGACAATATAAAATAAATTCAGTCGGGTTTTTAAGGCTACCTGTTTATTAAACCTGTGTTTGATTTGTTACGTTAGTAAAGACTATGTTACGCAGTGAAATAATGTACCTAAATTAATTTATATTTATTGTCACAGAACAAGGAACTATGTAAAACAGTGTTCAAATGCCGTATTCATTAACGAACCTCGCGTGGATACGTGAGTTGTAATAACGCTTTTAGTATTTTAATAATAGATATTGTAAAATATTGACAGACTTTGGTTCCATAGTCGAAGTCTAAGGAAAATAGCATCACATTTGCACCATAGCCAAAGAATAATAGCCATATTTTAAGTATAGACGATCAAGAAATACTGACCACTTTTACTGAAGTATTAAAAACTTACTGAAATAATTGATGAGATTTCACCAACCATTTTAAGAAACTGTTAAATCTTAGGACGTCGTGGCACGGCGCGACGTCGTGTTATGTTGAGACGTCGTGTCGTGGAAATCTACGAATTCTACTATGTACATTGTGAAAGTTCACGATACGAAGTCGTATCGTAGTACGATTCACGGCACGTCGACGTGCCACGACGTGACGTAGTATCGTTTAATTGTGTTTTGGCCCTTAATCGACTGGAAGTCAATATACAATATTTTAACAGCTGTCCAACTTATAATCGTCTGTTTAATTGTTGGTGAACTCCTCACTTGGATTCGTAAAAAGAGGGACATACCTTGATATAAATCGTAAAATAGTAACACATTCCTTATTTATTGTTTTTTAAGTTGTGTTATTAATTCCTATTTTAGTTCAATTGACACACTAATAATACTAACTTCGACTATGTGACAAAGAAATAAATAAAGATACGCTAAAATAAATGAATATTTTCGATTGTAAATTATTGGTGAAGAAGAGATGTTTATTATTTTAAATAAACTATGTTACAAAGCAAATATTGTTTTAATTTGCACGCAACTTTCATTTTTGGTCTCGTTCGGGCATGACCCGAGGGCCTGGGCAAGATGCATAACGGTAACTTGACGATTTTCAAAATCAAATAAAATGTATAGGATAATTGGCCGTAGTTTAGGGAAAAGGATCCAACCCACAAAGCAAAATGTATTTAAATTTGAACTTTATTGCAGTCAATATTATGTCAAATTCTACAAGTGTGAAATGGTTGTATTAAATCCTTTTCCCTAAACTACGTTCAACTAAGCTAACGATTAGTCGCGTCAACCGCTTGTGTAATTTCCACAGACCCAACAGCGAGTTTTAGACGAGGAACGTGTACTTAAAATTATTTTACTTAATGTGTACTTAATGTCATTTCTTATTTGATTTGACGTTTGCGTCGTTAGGGCCTGGCCACGACTTTGCGCGACCAGCTGAGCGGCGAGCGAAGTTTCTAATACATTGCGTGTATCGTTAATTAACCGCTGCGCGGTGAGTGTCCCTGCCGCGCAATGAGGAGAGAATTCGCTCGCTGCCGCCATCGCCACTCGAAGTCGTGGCAAGACCTATATGACAGGGACATACTTAGCCTTCATCCACATGGCATGGTACTGCACATTTTGTATACAAGTTTTACCGTATTCCGTTGCAGTTCGATAATAATAAGTATGGAAAATCGTGACTTATGAAACCGGCTGAACCAACAACCCAATTGAGCTTAAGGGGATTTTAATACAGATAACTTCTATTATTGCAGTGTTATCTTAAGGCGTTTAAAAGGATTATACAATGTAATACTACCCTAATGCTCTGTATAACATTTCACTTCGTTTCCTGCATAAATTTTCTACACACTAATATATCTTGTTTTACAGAGCGCTGTAGCGGAGTTCATGCAAAAATGTTTAGAGGCATTGAGATAACACGGTGAATATTGTATGAGATGGCTGGCTGCAGCGACACTGGCTGGTTACGATGCATATTGGATGCATGTAGCCACGAGGCAGTGAAAGGGTTATGTATTTCTTTACACTGCAGAAAGTAACAAATAAAATAGCGAACATATAAGTAGTACTCGTAGCTGTAATGACTCCTAAAGTAGTCCATTTGTTTCCCCCAAGTGAAAAAATGTATTTCTGATAGAAGCATCACAAAGAGCGTCATCGTAAAAATGTCACTTAGTTAAGACGTCAAAATCAAAATGACTCAACAATACATTTTAATAAATGTTGTCGGTGTGGGCAAACATACTCACTTTGGCATTTATTAAAGTAGTACCGTAATTATTGCAGCTAAATAAATTAATATCGTTTAGTAAGTGTCAAATATAACATGTCGAGTACAGTAAAAAACATATTTATTATGTTACTAAACTTTTGTGTAACTAAATAACTGGCATTATCACTGTCAACTATCAGTGCGAAAGATGAGCTTAATTTACTTAGTTTTGCTTTAGGTACAGTCAAGGGCATTAATATCTATACATCCATCGCGTCAAATATATGTACATGGACCTTATTGCCAGTGGCATAAAGGCGTATAGATATTTATGCGATCTTGGGAACGTATATATATATTTATGCCCTTGACTGTACAAAGAAAACATTAAAAACCTACCTCCGTACATTGTTATCGTACAATATTTGCACCGCTACTTTATACAAAGTAGTCCAGCTGCCATCCTTAAGCCGCCTTTATCTCTGTACCGTACAGTAGTGGTCGCGTCGCGTCAAAAATACGCAGTTCGAGTATTTATGTCTCCTTTATGGTCTTGGAGACGCGATAACGCGCCATAACGAGGTGTGATCGGGCTTTTTCTTGCGAAGGATTTTATACACACATATTACAGGGGTGTGTGAAGGTTTGGGAGTTTGCGAGGATGCACGGATTGAACTTTTTTTGCATAAGCAAGCATAAAAATGAAAATTAATAATAATGTGTAGCTTTCTAACATGCCTGTTTTACAAGTTATGCCATAATAACTTATAAAACGCATGTTAGAAAGCTACACAATCCAAATTAAAGAAAGATGCAAGAAATAAAATACAATAAAATAAACGAAGCAAGGAAATGAAGTGTATCCCAGATGAATTGCATTATCTAGTATATCTAGAGTCTAGTAGGTTACGGCCACAGCGAAAATGCAGTTACTTACGATATTTAAGAAAATATTTTTTTCCGTAAATATAAATGGAAGAAATCGAGAGAGCTTTGAAAATTATTATAAAAAGCAAAGTGTTTTTATGATAACATATTGAGCAAAAAATATTGAATAAGCGCGTAACGTGATGCAGACAAATTAAACCAATCTTGGATTAACCTTATTACAGGTTAAACTTAAATTGCACCAGTTTGAATAAAATTATCTCATATTGCTGACGACTGCACCCTTGATAACCAATTATAATTAAGAGCTCAAATTACTTGCCTTATTAAACTAACCTTAAAAATTATACACTTTAAAGAGTTTTTCAAACAGATAAAACTCAAAGCACTTCATACAGCATCAATTAATTACGCCACTGAAGAGAAACGGTCCGGAAACTCGAGCTCGTTTAATCTTGTTCTGCGAAATGAAAAATATTATCGAGTTCTTTCCTTTGCGTTCCCTATTTAGCCTGATCGAGATCTGCGGCTGGCAATTTAAAGTTGTAAAGGCCTGCGAAATAATCATAAGCGCAAAAACAAATAAAGATAGAAACGGGAAATAATAATATCTTGAACCTTATTACCGACCTATAAGCTCTATTTCAACATATCTTCCATCGACTTCTTAGTTCATACTGGGTTTGAGAAGAACTCGCGCATTGCCAAAAAATTACTGGCCATTTTAGAGGATTAATGACGTAATCTCGAATTAAAAAAGATTAGCCAGCACCTCAGGGTGAAGTTTAACGGGGATATAAATCAAGGAGCGCGCGGCGAATTTGTACCCGTCAATTTACTACTGGGCCGTCATTTTGTTATTTTACGTCTTACAGATTACGCTTAAATCGATCTCAACTTAAAAAATCGCCTACCATCAATCACGCGCATCGATGTCGTAACGAGCATCAATTTGTTTTAAATGGGTAAAACGTTAGTCAATATTATGTTTTAGATGTACCTAAAAACTTGGTGTTTTTTCCAATAAAGTAGACATTGCCTAAAAGACAATGCTGCATAGTCGTATTAATTTAAATTTTTAAACTAAAAGCTGTGTTACTTATAAAGGATATACCTAATAGGGTCCTGAAGTCTTCAATCACATCCTCAGGGTTTATCTCCACTCTGTCGCCTTCCGGCTGGAGTGATAAAGACATCTAGTACCTACGCATACCTATACCTGTGTATATGCGTAGGTACTAGATGTCTTTGATCCTGTGATTTTCTTATATAGAGATATTTTCCACAAGACTTTTTCCAAAAAGAGCGGGATTAACCATGTCAAAGTGAAGAAACTAGTCTGCCCACACAAAAATCCTACGTATTTTTATACAAATGTATAATCTAAAAAAAAGAACAATAATATACCAACTATCGGCCAATAAATATTTAAATATAGAGGAAAATTTTCAAGTATTTTCCGTCCTTTTTGCATACACACTTTCCATCTCAACATGACGTCCGCCAAAGTTCATATTATAACTGGCGTATAATTTTTTGTTTCAATAATGAGCAATTTAATGAAACACTTCTTCCCCTTTACCCAAATCTTGTTCAAACTCGAGCGCTCAAGAACGCGGTCCTACGCAAACGTAGCCTTTAACGAAATTAATTTCTCTGCTCAGAAATTGGATTATCGAGAGACCAGTTCCAACCTCTTTAAAACGAGATCGATGACAGCGTTTATGAAGAGTTTTGCCTCCTCATTTCTAAACACAATAGCTACAGGTATGTTTAAAATATGCTTTGAACCTATCTTTCTAGACTAAATAAAGAAACAAAATACAAAACACTGGCACATCCCATAGATTGTCATATTATCCGGAAAGAACTTACCGAGAAAGAAAAAAAAAATATCTTTCATTGTGACATTTGAATTTGACAGAAAATCAGAAAGCATACTTTAATGCTATTTTTAACCGCTTTAACCTAAGACTTTAAACTAAATAGTTTGATGGTAGTATTCAACCCAATCTGCCCGTAATATAGTTACCTAACCTGGGTGTTACAAATTCAATAATGCAAATTTATTCTGTCACTTCCACCATAATTCAACTGCGGCTTGGTTACATTTGTTCGCCCTCTTTTCTGGCGAAGATTCGTGTAAGTGTTATTTAAGAAAGGAACGTTGGATAATATATTTTTTCATTGTCCAAGTATTCTTATTTCTCTGCATAACTGCCTTCCTGATTTTATCTCTCGTCCAGCCAGCCGTAATTAAGTCATAACTTTGTAAATTCTTCCTTTGAAGATATTTGAGCTTAATTTATTATTAAATATTCTTATTAGTATTTACAGTTGCAATTAATTATCTATTTGTTTTTAAATCCCTCAAATGATAACGCAGCAAACTATTTTTAGAAAATAATTTTCAGCGTTCACTTCCATTCTTGGTACACCGGCAGAATTGTTTTACTGGACAGCGGATATACTGTGTGTTTATTATAAGACCACTGTTACTTATTTTTTGAAAGATGTTATGTTTGTGTTCGTCCTAGTAGTTTTTTAAAAAGGTACATTGTTTGTCGTGTATACTGATGACCATCATCATCATTATCAGCCGCATTGATGACCGCTTCACCAAATTTTCATATTATGCTAATAACTTAATAAATAAATTATTTAATCAAATGTCATGATGAGAGCGGTCAGTGAAAATGTTCAGTAAGGTTTTCCATTCCTCTAATGGTTTCAGAATTACTGGTATCCCTGTTCTAGTTAGCAAAGAAAAAATAATTTAAAAACAAGCTAGATATAAAATACTACCTACTGTTTAATTAAAACGAAGTTACAGAATCAAAC
Source organism: Tortrix viridana (assembly GCA_963241965.1). Lineage (NCBI taxonomy): Eukaryota > Metazoa > Arthropoda > Insecta > Lepidoptera > Tortricidae > Tortrix > Tortrix viridana. The sequence continues at coordinate 9,044,933 of OY725186.1, forward strand.
GATGAGGAGTAATTCAGATAGGTAACCTATTCTTCCAGATAGATTTCTATTAGGATGAATCTTTTTTAGAACAAATGGTTATTCGAATCTGTGAAAGTCTGTCTTAGACTTGATGAAAATGCTTTATTTTTAGGCGACATTTGGTCGGTGCAGGCTTAAGAATCTATCATAGCTTAAAAACTAACCAAAACAGCAATAAACTACTACAACCAAATTGTCGATTTCTTCAAAGAAGAATTGTCAAAAAGTTGCTACAGACCTGAATGCCTTTTCTGTGAGTATTTGTACTCACAGAAAAGGCTATATTACAAATGCTCCACCTAATACAATCCTGAGCCAGATTCATACCCTCGCTTGATTAATTCATGCATGAGTAGGTAATGTTCATAATTAGGCTAGCAAGGATTATACTTACGACATTACGGTTGGGAAGTAATTGAATTAATGCTTAGCACGTGGATAAGGCCGGTAATTCATTATATTTCCCCTTGTAAATTAGTTTCTTATGCAAACACAGTGTTTTACGGCTTTAATTATATTTACGTTATAACAATAAAATATCGTTATTATTTTGGAGGTAGGTATGTTTACCTCCTTTGGTTTATTTGTGGATTGTATATGTTTACACTTTGTAAAATTTGTTATATACTCGTATTTTATGAGATAAATTTGTATTCCCAACATTACGAAAAACGAAAGCAAAAGTGTGCTTTTTGTTTGTTTTGCATTCAGATCTTAAGGAAATTGTTGAAGAATTTTTTATGCAATCATAGCCTCATCAGTTACTTTTAATTCCTGAAAGTCTGATAATTTTTGAGAAAAACCATTCTACATTAAATAATATAAATTACTTATAAAGTGTGCGTGTAATATGGATAATTCACTGTATGAGTATACCTGTGCCATCAATAACGCCACATGAGCCACGAATTTCAAAATTTATGGACAGCCGTATATTGTAAAGATTTTTAAATACATTTTAGTACCTTCAGCAATCGTCCTATGTGCCCAATTTTAAATAAATAAATAAAATAAAAAATATTTATTGCTTATTTTGTAATTTTGTGTCTTCGTAACACGTTTTTTACACTCTATCGACGATAAAATTGTCAGAAACCAACAAAACCTCCAAGACTCGGCACCGCGTCACCCCGTCAGCTAACATTGTTAACAAGTTCCATTTCCGAATATAAATAGACCACTCCGCAAACGTTGGATGTGCCAAACACGAATGTATTTCGAAATTCAATCAATGTCCTTACGCTCGGAAGGACTCGATGATTTGTTGAGCCCGCCCCGGTTGGAACACACGTTGATTCAACCTGTACGGCTAGCACATCTTGCATTTCTCGCTTGTCGCTCAGTGCGTCTCTATCGTAACAGACTAGTTAGAAAGGGATATCCGAGCGACAAACCAGTCGCAGGCAAGTCGTACTAGCTGCAACTTTATTTGGGTACGATTTTCGACCGTTTTCCTCGTCGATGCTCACTTGTTTGCTATAAATTCAAACCAATTTTCAACCCTTTTCATATCATGAAATGTAAACGGACGATCGAAATCGTTCACGTGCCTTACGTGCAGAAAAATAATTTAAATACGGAATTTTAGAAGTTTCCCCTGTTTTGAACGTGATTTGTGGTTTTATTGCAAGCTTTAATTTCAGTTTACATGTTGGTAGGTTTGGCAGTGTTTTTATATGTCAGAACGGGCTGCAATTTGGAATACATAAAGTAAACATGATTTTTTTTTCAATATTGCGGTGTCTAACAGCTGATCTGGTGCAGGCTATTATAAAAAAGTACTGGAGTAAAAGTTTGTTTCATTTTTGACAAACTTTTAATCGAACATCGAATATTTTTTCTTGATTTGGACAAAATAACATCAATTGATTTTTTGCTACATTACCTATCTATATTGTTCCGAGGTTTTCAGTATCAGGACATCCAATATAGTACACGACAGGAATGATAATTTTAGGCTAGATATATGAGAGAGAGGGATATGTTATTTTTCTTACCGCCTTCTTGCTCGTATAGAAAGATAAAATATGGGAAATAAAATATTATTAATATAGACATCTTTTTAGCACTTTGCAATAATTTCTGAACTATGATTTTTTTGTAAATAATACTATTAAATTAGTCTTCAATATATCTATGCAATATCATTAACAACATCACATCAACATAACAGTATCAAATAACAATATCATTAAGTTTATTATCTCTATCTATTTAGCCTACAGTAACAGTTTTGCTGAACCATCAACAATGAAAATTATAATAAACCGCAGTAACTTTGCCCTTTTCACACAAGCTGTCACTTTCGAAAGCCCTTTGAGTCAAAGCTTCTTCCGTCTGAATGCCACTTTATCCCAAACATCCGATTAAACGTCGAACAGAGCTTTGGTGAACCTTACGCAGCAAATAAGCTTCTAGGGGAATTTCCGAGCTTCTCTATACAAGGCATTCAGTGACGGGTAAGCGGTTTATTGAAGCTTCGCGTAAAGCTTTATCTAAGGTGAAGGTGAAAATGGTGTCATGATATGACGTTTATTACATTATATTTATACATTATATAGATCGCAAATATCACACTAATATTATAAACGTGAAGGTGTGAATGTGTATGTGTTAGAGTGTGTGTGTGTTTTTTATTTCTCAGACCCTCCAAACAACGACGAAGTACCGACGTTTACTCTCACAAATTTATGTTATTTGTGAGAGTAAACGTCGGTATTTCGTCGTCGTACATGCAATTAATAAATTTCATTCAAACGATAAACTTGTCTAAGGTATTTGCTAATTCGGTTATTCAAATTTTAGAAGATTTACTACGAAGTGTAAAGAATTTTACCAAGTTTTGTAACTTTTAAATGTGGGTGAATTTTACAGTGTTAAAATGAAATATGAATTGTTGGCAGGTTCAATACAGAACGCACAATTATTTTCCTTTTCAAATTAACTTCGCGAGTACCTGCTTCAATTATTCAGATCGTTCCTGCACAGAGCAAAGTACAACGATATCTTACAATGAAAAACAAATATTTAATTTCCATTACTAAGATTACAAAAGGAATTACAATTTGTAAAAGAATTTTACATTAAACGTTGCCGACATTTTTACAAATAATTAGATTTTTGAACTTCCCGAGGAATAAAATAAGAGCGAAGTTTCGACGATTGAGTCGCGATGATTAAAAATGGAGTTCTGTCGGTAAACACGCCGGGAAATTCGTTATTTGTGTAACTGTCAGCGGGTTTGAGCGTACACTTGAATAATGTATCCTAATTTAAGAAGGTGCGGGCGGGGTAAATGGAGCGGATGAAACGTATGGAACATACGGGAGTTATTTACTCTCATAAAATGAAACATTATATGAATATACGGCCCATGAGAAAGTCAAAGTATAATATATGTATGTATGTATGTAAACTCTTTGCACAAAAGGTTAAGTACCTACTGGTAAAATTATTTTAAGTTATTAATGAGCTATTTCGCAATATATATTTTATTTATTTCATATGTGAGCGCCAAATATAAGTACTTAGTTTAAATATTTTCAGAAAAATAGGAAGAAAAACAGCACAGGTTGGAATATTTTTTTTACATTATGTGTATGTCATTATCAACTTTTAGATTAAGGAGACCGTTTAGACAATATATTGAACTCGAAAACCTACAGCCAAAACTAAAAGTAGTAAAAATCTGGAAAATATCTTAAATAAAAGTAACTACATATAACGAATTTGAAAGGAAATTATCACGACTAGGTAGACTTTATTGGTTCTTGAGTTACAGACGACTAAAATGTTTATACCTATCGAAAATTGGCTAAGATAACTTTGAACAGAAAATTTGCTAATATTTATGGTTTCTCCAGAATTTTTTTTTGTATTTGTCGTTACGGCAACGGAACCCTACACTGAGCATGGCCCGACATGCTCTTGCCCGGTTTTTCAGCTTGACTTTTCCTGACTTTTTCAAATTGGTTTTACATCTCCTCTGACTTTTTCATATTGGACCTGGCAACACTGCCTTCGACGCGGCCATTGTTTGGAAGTTGCTTTGTTTGTCGGCCATTATTGCAGATAAATGTACACATAGTGGCAAAAAGGCATCGAATCCCTTTAAACTATATCTTCGTAGTATAAGTATTGAAAGCATAAACATCTGTTGTCATAAGATTTTTAAGCATAATGTTTTAATTAATTAATATTTATCGTCATAATGGTTTTACGCATATGTAACTAAATAAGTACTACTGTACTACTCTTATTATGACTTTGAAGTCATAATAAGAGTAGTATCGATATCACTTTTACTAAGTGTAGATATGATATAAATTGTGCGCATAGAAAATTCTTTTGATACCAATTAAAGTCTGAGTCTGAGGACTAAATATTTAATTATAAATTATTAGTGTCCCGCCAACAAGGGCCTGCAGTTCAACTAAGAAAGAGGCGTGTCTTGCGTGAGTGAGGCGGAAAACAGCTGCAGCGTAATTTGCACCTTACTTATTACGATTAGATACAAGTCTTGACTGTAAGTCGAAATAATGCTCTCGGACATCTTCGGTTTTGTCTGTTCGTGCCTGCGCAAACGATGACTCACGACGCGCCTTATCATGTGTGTCGTACTGTATGTACCTCGAACATTTTCCTTTTGTCAAGGAAGGTAAGGTATCCTCTTCGAAAAAAAATTATGGCGATTTGAACAGCGCCCACGTGTCCGTATTTAGTACTGAAATTTCCTAGAACTTTGAAGTTGACATTTTGTATCGTCATCGAGTAGTAGGGGTGAAGGCTAGTTGTTAATGTTGACTCGACGCAATCGAACCAAATGACGTCAAGTCGTGATACTGGCTAGTTACGGACCAATTAATCTTGATCCCTCTTTTATTTAGGAACGCTTTCGTTCAACGGCAAAGTTCGTTCGAAGTCTTAGATAAGACCTCATCAATTAATTAATCTTGGGTTCTTAATTACAGGCTGTCGGCACACGATTGACTCGACTTTTAGGATTGTGCAGTGCCGGACAAGCCATTGAATAATGTAAGCAGCTGCTTCTTTACTGATCAGAGGGCGGGACACCAAACCAAGGATCAAAATTGACAAAACAAAAATAGGCAAACAGATATAGGGGCCTACACGTGCAGATACTCAGGGCACAATGAAGGCTTAATTTAATATAGGCACTTAAATTCTGTCTATAATTCTTATTACTGTTGCTAGATTGCAGACCCGTCATACCGCAACCACACGAAATCAGAAATAAAATTCCATTCGTTGTGTACCTACGTATGTAAACTTTTCTTTGCACATAAACATAAACAAGACATATTCGTATCAATTCAGTAAATGTACGCGAACTCATACGTACAGGTGCGATGGTCAATAGTAACAAAATTATTTTTTTGTCGAAAACATTATTTTGTTTACTCACTGGACCAGTTTTAAATCCCAGATCCAGTTTTAAAACACAATATCAGAGGCTCATTTAAATATTTTGCAGTCGTCGACAAATAATTGCATAGTGTAATTTTAAACAAGAGAGCGTATAGTCAACGTCAAAAGTAGATACTCACGTTTGTACTTTATCGCATTAACATATTTGACAATCTTGTTTGACATACGCGGCTGTAAAGCGACAAGGTACAAAAGTGTGTATCTACTTTTGATGTTGACTTTACAAGGCCCGCAGCTTCGGGCTGCAAACATAATATTTATTCTCCCATATTGTCGCAAATTATCTCTTCAATTCGTGGAGTAGGGTTTTCACGTCAGTTTTTCTAACAACTGCCCTAAAGGAATGATTTTTTTTTCCAAGCTACTAATTATAATTCGCGTAATACGCTTATTTTCTTGGCTTTGCCACAGTGTTGTGTTGTGCGGCGCTCAAAGGACTAATTAGCGATAAAACCGTGCGTAGGAGCACGTAATCAAAAGCAGCGACACAGTGGCGTACTTTACTTGGTAAAGTTTATATTTTTTGCATCTAATTTAATTTGTTAGTTACGCGGTTTTGACCTATCACTGAGGTAAATTGGTATCGACTCGCTCGTACCAGTTTCGTTAAATGCTGCTACTGGCTCAATGGCTACATTAAAGCACTTGTAGCATTAGTTACTTTGCAATATTTAAACTCCACTGCGGCTGCGGCTGCACAGCCTACCCGTTTTTTATCTTCAACCAAAGTTCTTTTCCCGTGCCTCTATTTCCCGTTGGTTTAAGTGACATTAAAACCTTGCTAGCGTGTCAAGATGTCACATCAAAAATCTGGATAAAACTGTGACCTTAATTAGTTCCATCTTTTACTATAGAGATTAATGTCAAATGCATGATTAGCTCTCTATAAAAAACTTCTCATAAATTGCTTTTCATTTGCCATAATGTCTTGACACTTTGTTTAAAGGCCGTATTAATTCAAGTCTCATCCGTTAGAAGGGTTCACTTCCGAGGGGCCCCTAACAGCTATCACGCCTTAGCCTTCGAAACCGCTTCGCCAATTAGCCAGGCTCACAGACTCCGACCTGATCCCTTCAGTAATGGGATGAATCGAGTAGTTGATTGCTTCGTAATCTTGTAAGACGGGGCACTTTTATTTTAAACCTTAAGCATTAAGTCTTACGTTAGAATATGGAATAGATATATTCATTTCCTTAGCATCAGTCAAATTTTATTTCGTGCATGCATGCTAAGCCCGTTGTAGTGTCATCTCGTTTAACAGCGAAAAGTATTATTTTAAGTAGTGGTCTACAAATATGCATTCGCCTTTAAACATATCGGAGCAGACAGGGTGCTCAATATATCTGAACAAGCAGACAGGGTTCTCAATATACTCGTAACTGAACACGTTTTAACACCATTCAAACAAAATATTTTAGTTCAAATACTTTGGAGGACCTTGTCTGCTTCGATATTGTATTTGATGGTGCCCTACTATATTTATTTATTTATTTATTTTTATTTTATTTATTCCAAAAAAAAGCGTGGTACATTTTCCCACACACATGTCACGTGTGTTACTTTCTGAGCTTTGCGCATTTATTGAAATAAGTACAAGTAGAAATAGGATTTCATCCTACGTTATTAGGTCACGTAATTTACGTTTTTCAGGCAAATTAAGCCAAACGTGTACATTAACCTAGGAATTTAAAAATGTTACCTGGTCATTCCTGTCTTTTCGAAATAATCTCAGTATTTGTTAAAGCAGGTACAGACTGCGGCGGACTTTGTTATCTGGAATTGGGATCGTTTGCACAAGTTAAACACGGCGGGACAATACACAAATTAGCTCGACCTTACACTCAGCTGGTCCTGTTGTGACAACAAAGACAACAAATAAAGGACTCACAATAGACGGCGATGAGACAAATACTTAGTCAACTTACTAGTTCGACTTAAAGCTTGAGATAAATAAATAAATATCAGGGGACAATCTCACACAAATTGACCTAGTCCCAAACTAAGCTCTAGGCTTGTACTATGGGTACTAGACAACGATAAACATACTTATATAGAGAAATACATACTTAAATACATAGAAAACATCCATGACTCAGGAACAAATACTCGCGCTCATCACACAAATATTTGTCCATATATTTGTCAAGATATGCGTACATATATGGTAATTTCACTTTTACCGACTACTTTGATTTAATTATTTATCATTATTATAATATTAACTCATTCGCCACCAAACTGGGTAACTGTTGGGGTTCTACTGTAAATAACATTAGGTATATGAATGCACCTTTTTTCGAAAATTTATTTAATAAAAGACTACATACATTAATTGCTTTTACCCTACGAAAAGTTGACTGTTTTAAACGAAAATATATTTTGGATAAACAATAATTCCAAGCAACAAGACAGTAATTAATTAGGCCAAATAACGCCCACAAAAACAACATTATAATATAAAAGTGATTATGAAACGGTGTTAGGCTATAACGATACAGGCGACGAGCCGTGCCACGATCAAAGAGCCTTTCAAGTGTGGCACCAAACACGGCTCATAGTCCACTATTAAATCACAGCTTAGCTTAGCTTGTGGAACGGTGACCTAAACTAGCTAGGGGTAATTAATTTGGCTTTGCAGACTGATTGGAGTCAGCTTCCGTATTGCATTTGATTCCATATGAACATTTCATTAACCAGGGCTTGTGATAGATAAATTGGGTTTAGAATATTGCAATAGATATCTCGTAAATCAGTTTCTTTTTGGATTTCTACTGTCTAGCAATTTGTCAAGGACAATATTGCATAAACTTTGACGAATGTAGCCCCTAGATACGCTAGAAATTTACTTTTGACAAACATTACGTAGGTACTTGTGACCAAAATTCAAAAATTCAAAATAATTTATTGCGTAGTACCTATCGCATTCTGTTTCATTTATATAGGTAGAACTACAGGCTACAGGTAAACATGTAACGCCCTGCAAGGGCACTACAACTATTTAATTTAACCCTCAGAAAACCATAACTATCTGTTGCAAATGAAACAAAAATCGGACCATTCGTTTGAAGCCAACGAACTTTATTTATTAATTAACACCCGCTAAATTCTGCCGATTACACGTTCCAAATTCGAACGGGGGTCAAAAGTAGTTAAATTTGGAATTTCCAATTTCGTTTTTCATTCGATTGTAAGGAAAACACAGGCTGAAAGTGGCTAACCGTAAATTAGAAAGTGCGCGTGGTAAAAGTTTCAACTCGTTTTTTTTAACTTTTTCCTTATTTATGGTCGAATTCGGTTCAAAATTGTTGTTTTGCGATGGAGGAAGCTAATTTGGAGATTTTTTCTTGAAAGATCGATAGAAAAGGCGCCGTGGTGTCGCGACGGCTTGGCGGCGAGTCCAATCTTCATCATAATTCATATCATATAAAGACTGCGTGGGTTGCGTTCACAGCCATTCATCCTGTAGTAGCACTTTGAGATAAAATAGCTAACTACTTACTTTTTTTCTTTCAAAAATAACAACAAACCGTATTTCTAGTTTATATAAGCCATAGGATTAAAAATAACACGCAATTAGTAGCCGACCGGGTAAAGTTGAAACCACTCATTCAGCTAAGTGGATTCAAAGCCGAACTAGAAGAAAATGTACCTATAGCGTAATTAATTTACAGGTAGGGTCTATTTGGCAACGACCCCGGTTTGTGTCGTTTTTACATGAGACGAAGGATAGGGCGATTTGAGGGTTCACTAGGTATATTGCAGAACTCATCGTAAAAAGCTATTGTTAGTGTAGGGTTAACGATGTAGTAATTCTGTGACAATTATTCGATCTGCCGCGATCCTTGAAAAGGAAAATGCCGTGACGCTGGAAAATATACTCATGCGTATAACATAAGCTAATACATAAGGTTGAAAAAATATCTTCTAGATGGGTTTATAACAAAACGTGAGATAATCAATCATAGCCCTGAATATAATCTATCTATTTACAGAGAGTGAACATGATTTCATTAAACTATGAATGAGTACCGATTTTGTACACTTCACAAACTGTTGGTTATCGGATTTGGACGAGTAATAAACACAACATCAATTTGAAACACGTCACTCAGCCGAGGACAATGACAGCTTAATCAAAACTATTCATATTCAGAAACCAGTGAGGCCTGAGGTCCCGACATAACGAATGGCTGCTCAGTCCCTGCTGTCAGAATGAATGATTCCCGGCGTTTCACTAATTTCGAGGGAAAGGGCTAATTGTAATCAATTTATAACTGTCAACAGAGAATTCAATTGGACGGTGATCCCGTGCAGAAAATCGCATAGAATCTCGTTAAAAGACGAACTATGGGATGGCATTCTTCAATTGGATTAAATTACAGTGTGTAGGGATTAAATTGGATATTTAAAACTACTTTAAAACGGTAGTTAGGAAATTTGAGACTTGACGGTAGTAGCTGTAAAGGTAATTAAGGAAGGTTAACAGTACAACAGAGACAAAATATAAGAATAAGACATTTTTAATGTTAAGTACCTGTACGTTTCAAAAGTTACAAACTTACTTTACAAATTGTTTGTTACTTTAAAAATATGGCCAATGGAAATGTTGAGGGTACATGAATCTATTCTATTTTAAATGACAGCGATAATTTGTCAGCGATAAGTTATTATAAGTTTTGTTTTAAGTAACTGTTTTTTTGTTTGTTTCTACAGCATTTGTATTTATAAATGTTAAAATTAAGGTTGTAGCAATAACTACTATTCTATTATTTTCTATTTAATTCAACTAATAGTTAATATTCAAAAATGTTACACTTTTGGTGCAGACTTAATAATTGGTTACGATTTTTAACTATCAATCACTTGAGTTAACTATGGGTCAAAAAACTCGTGTATACTATTACTATTTGTGGCAGTTCATGTAAATTGACCTGGGAGCATAGCCAATATGCATTATGCCAATATACGATTTCCGAAATTAAAGAAAATGGTCAATTCCATATATCAATTCCATATTTATCGATTTTCGAAAATATGTAGCAGTATCTAAAGGACTTAAGTTTTTTTCTACTGGTTATGTGTTTATATTTTGTCTGAGCAATTTAAATACAAATATTAGAAGACGAACGCAATAAATGACGGCCCTCGTCTCGCAGTGAGTAGGCCGTAACCGAAAGCAATATTTTATTCCTGACGCTTATTTTCTTAGAAGTTATGGAAAATGAATTCATGATAAAGTTAAACGTATTCGTAAGTACGAAACTGAAAAAATGATTGATGTCTGTCTTAATAATGGCATTACGAAAATAATATTGCAGAAAGAGAGAGAGAGAGAGTTAAGAGTTTTTAGTAAACTTAGGGCCGCATTAATAAGCTCATCTCAACTGTGATCCCCGTATCAAGATACGTCAAAATAAACGTCAATCCATAGAAAACTGTCATTTTTGATGCATCTTGTGACGGGCATCTCAGCCGAGTTCAGTTTATTAATACGGCCCTTAGCTGTGCCTATGGTCGACGGTGACCGCTTTTCGTCAACAAATTTGAAAATGTATTTGAGTGGAATAAATAGTTTTCATATTCATCATCATCACCATCATCAGCCTATATTAGTCCACTGCTGGACATAGGCCTCTCCCATTGCACGTCAACGAGCACGATACGTGGCCACTCTCATCCAGCCCTTGCCAGCCACCTAGAGAAGATCGTCGCTCCACCTAGCCTGAGGGCGTCCTACACTACGTTTGCCGATTCGTGGTCTCCACTCAAGAACACGATAGCTCCAGCGATTATCGGTTCTGCGGCACAAATGTCCAGCCCACTGCCACTTCAAACTGTTCTCATATTACACGCTTTATAATAATTACTATTGATACAATATCATGATGTAGATAAGCAAATAGTCGACACAGAAAATGTGTCTTAAATTCCGAGCAGAAGTTAGGTTAGATGTAGAAATAAAAACAATATCACGGCAATATTATCACCATGGATTGTTATCGACCTGTACTTATCACGACATTATCTTGTTTTTCTAGTAAAGGAAAAGAAAAAATACAAATAAATCAAAAATAATGTCATATGAGATTGAGAAGGCATTGAGAAAATATCGATGGCCCCACCGAATAAACGTGCATGTGAAAAAAGCTAATTTTACAGGAAAAAATAAAAACGTTAGAACTGTGATTACGAGCAAATGGGACAGAATTGGTATATAACATGTACACAAAAAAGATAGATTATAAAATAATATTTCTATTAACTTTATAATACATTAAGTACAAATGCTAGTTTTCAAGAAAATTGAGAAAAAGCATGTTATTTTTTTATTCTAGTGTAGATAAGCGCAGATAGTACGTGCATTAAACGTTTACACGTTTTTTCGTGTTATAAGGTCCGACTATTTTAAATGTAATGCAATGTTGCGTTATTTTTTGCGTAGAATCCAGACTACTGCTGTGATGGGTACTAAGCTCTCGCATGCTTTTTTAGGAAGAAATACACTATTGTTAATATCAGTTTTAAACAGTAACACGCTTACTTGTGCAAGATTGCGTAAGACAATTTTGTGCAAATATTCTTTACAATAACTAAGGCGTTCTTGTTAATGTTTTGTAACTAAAACTGTCTTCTTTTTTACTATTTAAACTTAATATACCTTTTGTTTTTTTGTGAATTTAATAAAAAATTGGTTAAAAATGGATTTGTAAAGTAAACACATACAGTAAACACGGGTTACTTTAGCCCTCGGGGGTAACATTGCCCACCCAATAAAAATACTTTACTTTTTTATTTTTATCAAAATAGATTACACGGACTTTCACTACGTATTCTAAAAAAAGTATTTGTTACTTAAAATTGCAAAATATACGAAGAAAAGCTGGAAATATAGGGGCTAAAGTTAAAGTTACCCGTGTTTTCGGTACTCACCTTGTAAAAAATTTAGAACTGGTGTCAGATTTAAGCACCGAAACGTTTTTTGGCAGCTCTTAAAAGAATAGGCGCTAGACGAAGCCTACCCCTACACATCTACAGTGACAACGGTATCAATTTTATTATTGCGGCAAAGGTGCTGGCACAAGAAAAAGGAAAAGCTCTTAAACGTTACATCAACACCGAGATCATGGATACACTGGGCCAGCTCAAACATTGAATGGAACTTTACCGCGCCCGCATAGCCTACAGATAATGGAGAGTGGGAGATTGCAGTTAAGACCACCTACGACAAGTGATTGGTGAACAAAAACGAACACTTAAAGAGTATTTACTCCACCCTCCTGGCATAAATAGAGAACTGTCTCAACTCCAGACCTTTAATAGTACACCTCTAACAGAGGGCATAGGTGACTTGGATTACCTCACTCCGGGGCATTTCTCCCTTTTCGCCAGAAACAGAACCACGTAACCTTCGAACATGGTGGCAACTAACCGGAAAACTGGCTGAATACCTGCAAACACTACAGACCCGGAGTAATAGACCACTGTCAAAAGAGTCTTGAAAGTCGGAGACATGGTCTTAGTGAAAGAGGATAACATACCTCCGGCAAAATGGTTACTAGGAAGTGTTACGGACACCCATCATGCAAGTATTCAAGTTTAAATGGGCACCAACGGTGGTGCTATTATATTAATACAACTACACAGCACAACACGACTACAACATGACTTGAGAAAATTGGAACATTATAACGACCTAATTATCGACTGAAAATAGATCACACGCTAAAAGAACAAGACGTGATCTTATTAACGGCGTGGGTTTAGTCGCAAACTCACATTCTGGCGTACCGGACGAGAGATTTCCCCAACAATATGACAGAGATATCCAACTTACCCGCAACAACGAAAATCATACTACAGTTGTAGGTATAAAAATCACACGTCGATAATAGAAGGTGAATATAGACTTCTACAAAGATATGAGCAAGTCATGAATCAACAATTCACGGCTATTAACAAACACTTAGCAGAATCAGACAAGATTGACCGCCAAGACAACAGTATACGACTGCCACAGCACTCGCCCCAGGGATGGACATGGACAACCTGCGGTGTCCACAACAAAGGCTACTACTGGACTTGATAAATGATGCCAACCTTCTACAGCCGGAACAATTCAAGGAACAACTAAATAAATCGCTGGACCACTTCCTAGCGAATTATCACTACCCTGCGTCAATTCTGTATTCCAATTCCGCAAATCGTCTCGGACACCACTCAGCGAGTCGCCGTAACATCGGAATACTTAGCAGTCAACCTCGAAAAGGAAAGGCGTGATGCCACTCTTGTTACAGGGCACAGGAATCATTACGATAGAAACGGGAGCACCATGTTATCCATTCTCATACCAACTTCCACAGTGACATCACAATCAACGACATGTACGTAATAAATAACTGTGGAGAAAAAATACCGCTTTATAATTGAAGACTATGGAGAAGCTCTAGACAGAATAAAGGTCAGCATTGAGGCGGTAAAAGGACAACAGAATGCATTCGAAGTCAAGAAGAAGAAGTCATCCTATCAGACGCATCACTACATCTTCATCGCATTTATCGTGGTTTGCACGATCGCCACCACCTATCTGTATTGGAATATACCTTCTACATCTGGCGCAGACTTCGGCACACCGCTGGCTGGTGAAGGCGTTGCTCCGGAACAAGCATCCAATGAAAACATTGCATTTCGTTACTTTTCTCAACCGCGGGTCTCCGACAGCGTCAAAGAGGTGATTGTGCGTGATCCAAAACGTCTGGATAAGATAACCTCACCGTAATAATCTTAAATTTTCTTTCACTTTCTTAAATTTGGCACCATGTACGAGCACGCTCGATAGTTTAGAATTAAGCCGACAATGCACCTAGTGCGCGTTCCAAACGTTTACTAGCTAGTCTTGATGTCACGCGCCACTCCCTGTCCCTCTCTTTCTTCAACTAAGCAGCCATTGCTGTTTTAATAACAGGTGCAAAGAAAGTCTAAGCTCATCAAACGAAATTTGACGCGTAGAATATTATCAGTGAATATTCGTATTTTGAATTATTACAATATTACGTAGAGAAATTCTATGCTGCAACCGTTATTACACAATGTGAGTGTTATTTTATTAAATAGCAAACAGTTGTTACTATAATTTTTATAGCGACTTTATACTGCAAGAAGCGATACTCTCAAAATTCATATCGTTCATAACACCAAAAAGCGTGCATCAGAATAATACACAAATATAAAATTTAGTAAAGTTTTGAACAAAAATGTTTTAGACTCACGCACGTTTGTTCGTGTTTAGGCGATGGATTGTAATTTGTGTAACAAGTGAGAATAACACTATTCGTGTGGTCTCGCTGATTATATTTTCCGTAGAATAAAAATATTTTCTTTAATAAATCGGAAAATAATAAGCGTAGCCCCCTCAAAAAAATTAAAATAAATAATAAAAATAACCTTTGCACGTTTATTCGGTGGGGCCATCGATATGCCTTAAAAATAGTATGGCATAACTTCCTTCTGTTATGACGTTTCGTTTTTTTTTAATCCGAATATTGTTGCAAATTGTTGCTCCATCTAAATGTTGATGCACCTAAACTTAGTAAAGTCACGTAAAGTGCTACTTCGAACTCGTATTGCAGTTACATTTAACTACCCTCCCGCTCCCTTATTAGCCGATGATTCAGCCCGTTTATTCAGCGAGCGTCGCACTAGTTTGCCCATTCAAATGAGCTCGTGATCTCCGAAATTGGCTCATTGGGGCGAACGGCAATAAATTCACGGAAGCTTCGAGAAACGAGCAATATTTTTACAGATGTTTTTTCAGTTTTCGGAGAGATAGAAATCCAACGAAGTGGTTCAGGCCCCCTAGCATGCGTGCAAGAGATAAAATTTTACAGGTGCTAGTGAAATGAATACATCCATTCCATATTCTAACGTGAGACTTAACGCTTAAAGTTTAAAATAAAAGTGTCCCGTCTTGGTAAAATCGCTATAAAATGTGAAAATCACAATAGGTACTCGCTTAGTAATAAAAGGTAATAAATGTCAGAACGAGACACTTTTATTTTAAACCTTAAGCGTTAAGTCTTACGTTAGAATATGGAATAGCTGATGTATTAATTTGCCTAGTACCTGTCAAATTTTATCTCGTGCTTGCATATTAAACCCAGTGGAGTGACATAGGGGAGACCGGGGATGGTTGACTATAGGGGCAGGTTGACTAACTATCAAAAACTCGTCCGACCTTTGCCTTTGACTCGGCCTTTGCGTCGGACAAGTTTTTTCATAGTTAGTCAACCTGCCCCTATAGTCAACCATCTCCGGTCTCCCCTAACTATGGAGCTTGGTACCTTTTGTTCACATGAAAGTTAACTCCTGGCATGAATTAGGCACCAAGTTAGACGGGGTAGAAATACACGCGAAATTTTTCCTGTAAAGGATGGACGGCTGTACTTGGCCGCTCGATCTTGGTGGAGGCACTTATAATAAATCTGTAAATCTGTTTATTTGAACGCGCATCACGTGAAAACGGCTGAACGGATTAAGATGAAATTTGGTGATTTAGATGAGATAGCTTGAGTCCCGGGAAAGGACATTAGCTGTATATAATAGTACCCTGGAGTGAAGTGAGGGCGGATCGCTAGTAGTATAAATGTACCAAGGCGAACTTATCTCTAAATGTGTGTGTGTGTCTTCTACCATATTTTCATTATTTGTCATAATTTGATAAACAATGAGTAACAATTGCTATTAGTAAGTATATACATTTCTACAGGTTTTATGTAGGTACAATAAATCGTTCTGTGACCGGTTTATTAATTAATAACCACAGTACCATTTTGTCGTATGGCGTAATTCATATGATCATAACGCGTTTAAATTATGTTGCGTCATAAGGATTATGCAAGTGTGCGACCCAATTTGAAGTAAAATTAAATATAAACATTACAAGTACTGTGCTAACGCGTCTAACCGCACCAATGAAAGTATTCAAACATAATTATCATTCAGTTTCTGATTTAATGCACAAAATACGTTGCCTCATTACCGCTAGCTGAATTTATTCACGTAATAACAAGCAAGAAATGTATCAGTAACTAAGCGATATTGTAGTAATTGGTGTGGTAATTGAAGCAATGGCAATTCTTTCTTCTTAATCCATTAAGCAGTATGAGCAATTGAGTTGCTCTAGTAAATACGACCTTTTCCTGATTGTAATAAGGTTTTACGTATAATAGAATTTGTATAGGATGTGGGTTCTTGTAGGAAGGGGGACAAAACTTAGGAACTCTCCACGCAACTCGCAAGAGCTCTACAAGAGCGTGATGGATTCAAAACTCGTTTTAACAAGATTTCCCTCCTTCTGATTACACTTATATGAACTTTCCGGGGACGGAACCATGAATATTTAAGAAGTGCCTCAGATATTCTTCGATGAGCGCTCATTATAAATTTTGTTGATCGCGGACAAGACAAGTTTATAAATATTCAGATTCAACTCTGTTGTTACGGGGCTGAGATCGATCTTGGTAAGCCAACTTCGGTTTTGAGTAGGATAAGTGACACAGTTCAAAAAGTCCTGATACCTAAGAATAATTTCCGTTGTATGTACTCTAACTGAACTGGAGACATTGGATTATTTTTGGCAATTAAGTATAGACAATTTATATGTGTCCATTAACAACGGTCTTTGTTGTGGCCGCGGATCCGAGCGTTGATACTCTTTATAATATGACATGCCTAATATATTCGTGCCCCAACGAATGTTTTTAATACCGAACATTCGTTGCTCATCTGCAATTGCTTATTTACGAACTTTCACAGACAAACGCTCTTAAGGGTTTATTTTAAAAAGATGTTAAAGAGTCAATTAAAAACACGTTATCTTTTCGTCGAGTTTGAAAAATTAACCATGTTTGAATGGCAAATGTTCGTAACATAAGTAAAAGCTAACGTTGTCTTATTAATCCCTTAACTACATGTATTTTTTTACTTATATAATATGTTCCTCAGGTTGGACTAATAAAAGTGCCAGAGTACGTTATATTATGGTTAAGGGCTCACACCGTAGCCCGACGGCTGTTGCCACAATCTGTTGAACTCTTCAGGTGTATATTTGTTTACCTGCGTTTGTAAACAATAATAAAAAGTTCAATACTGAAGCGTGTGATTGCCACGATGTTTGCCGAAACTAGTAACAGGAATAGCGGGAACTTCGTGTCGCCAAGTTTAATTAAATGCAAACAGTTGAGTTTGCCTCCCTCTCTCTTATGGCGTAAGTCATAAGAGGGCTGAGGACACAATGGAATGGAAGGAATGTTTAGTAGTTTGATGAATTTGAATATTAAATGAGATCGAGGGAGGGCATGATTCTAAAGAGTGTTACAGTGATAGACAGCCGATTAAAACGATTGTGAGGCTGAAAATTTAATGTCCATACAAAGTGCGGTAACGTTTCTCTTCCAATCTACACTGGCCCGCAAAACTAAGTATCACACTTTTAAAATTTCATTTTTTTATAAACTATAGAAGTTAGAGATTTAAACTAAAAAACGTTTTATAGCAAACTTTATCAGCTTTCTTTCCAATTATAACTAAAATAAACAGTAATATTTTCAACTTAAAAAAAAATATAACAATAAAAATAGCCATTTTTAGTTATTGCATTTTAAAAGTGTGATAGGTACTTAGTTTTGCGGGCCAGTGTAGTCCAATTTTCATGGTTTTTTAATATATTATAGATATTATAATAAACTAGGTATGTAAGTTTTCTAATGATTCGCAACCGCACGTTTCGCAGACTGTTTCATTTCGCAACCATATCATTTAGCCAAACGATTTTGTTTCTGAAACTGTAAATATTTCAGGATTTTTATAAAACTAACCTAACCGAACCTATAGGGTTCTACACGATGGTCCTGAAATAAATCCTGAAATATTTACAGTCTCGGAAAAAAAAGCGTTTGGCCAAATGAAACGGTTGCGAAATGAAACAGTTTGACAAACGTTTTTTGCCCAAATGGAAGGACACCATTTCTTGGAAAGGAACAATTCAAAGAAAAAAGGAACGGAAACGAAAAAACGTAGTTTTTCATAACATCAATACTTAGACAAAAAAACTAGCCTATGTATAGACTTAGACTATAGATATAAAGAAACTTCGCGTCATATACGGTGATGTTATTACTACATAGGCAAGAATAATGAGCGTGATACAACTGCCTATGTTACCTTTAACAGAAAAATGTGACAACGATAACTTTCAAGTTCTGTTACAGATTCATCTCGCGTACAAAACTTGTTTTTTTTCCCACTTTCAAATAAATCCAAGCTAATGGGCTTGTAACTTGCACTGTGATTATGTAGCAAGCTCATGATTTAATACAACAAGCTGCAGCATGCCGCTTGATTTAGGGCTATCTGGTCCCCGCGGCCGGGTCAGTCAGGTTGGACAGCGAACACAAACTTCACAACCGACGTCGAAGACAAGATCCCAAGTTCAAGGTGTGCAAGGTTACCCTGTTAAACAAACTAGTGATTAGGTAAAGTTTATGATTTGAGTGTAGAACATGGTATAAATATTATAACTAATAACTACACTAAACTTATAAGTTGACTACGCTAGGTTCAGTACCAAACTGTGTTGATATAGTTATAAAATTAAAAAAAAAACCGGCCAAGTGCGAGTCTGACCCGCACACGAGGGTACCATACCATCGTACAAGATTTAATACTGTGCTCTTTTTAAATATCGCAATCGCTATCGCAATCGCTATCGCAAATTGCCATCGCTATGGCAATAGCTATAGCTATCGCAATCGCTATCGCGCTAACTTTTGAAATTCATGAAATTTACTAATTTTGGGCCAAATCTACAAATACCAGATGTAATGCCACGGGGTATGTTGGCCAGAGTGTCAATATATCCAAATGTCAGGACCTCCAAGTGTCGAAACGTCCAAGGATACAATACCCAGTTGCCAAAATGTCTAGTGGTCAAATCGTCCAAATGCCAAAACGCCCAATTTCCAAAATATCCAGTTGCCAAAATGTACAGTGGTCAAATCGTCAAAATGCCGAAATGCCCAATTGCCAAATAATCCAGTTGCTAAAATGTCTAGTGGTCAAAATCGTCAAAATGCCGAAACGCCCAATTGCCAAAAATATAGTCAAAGACAATAAGGGATAGGTGGAACAGGGGCTAGGTAGGTTTAGGTTATGTTAGTTTTGCAGCAGGCCCGGAGGGCCAAACCACCCGGAAATAGGAGCTCCGCGTGAGCGGAGCTCCGTCGACACTGTCTAATTGATTTGAAATAAGAGTGGTGGCTGTTACTAGGTGCAAAACTAACATAACCTAAACCTACCTAGCCCCTGTTCCACCTATCCCTTATTATATACCTCCTCGTCTTAATTCCATTTCGACATTATTATTATGACCCTGAGTGAGTGGCAGCCAATTGACCAGTGGTCCTTCTGGACATTATGACCTCCCTGGCAATGTAACACTCGGGCCAATTGACTAGTTGGATCATAATGGCATCTGGACATTATGACCTCTCGGGCAATGTAACACTCGGGCCAATTGACCATTTGGATCATAAGGCATCTGGACATTATGACCTCCAGGGCAATGTAACAATCGGACCAATTGACCAGTTGGATCAAATGGTATCTGGACATTATGACCTATTGGACATTTTGACATTATGGCCAACATACCCCGGAGGCTTCCTATATATTTCCATTGTTTTAGGTCTGGAGAAGGTTACTGAAAGTTTCACGAAAGTTTCCACAGGCACATCATTAGGAATGCCCCCTTAGAGTAAATTAATGTAATCATGTAGGTACCTAACAAGATTTATCAGAATGGGAACTAACAAAATAAATTAATAATTTTTTAAGTATTCTTAAAACTACCGTTGTGTTGGCATTTGTGTTTAACTTTGGATGGTCCTGGAATAACATTAAGTAATTTTTACCGCGGAAAAATACCCCATTCCCAAGTATTGTAACTCACTTAGCCGCGGGTGAAACCACGGGGCGGAAAGCTAGTAGACAAGACGATAATGTTTTAAGGGATCAATACACTACACGTAATATACGAAGAACTTTTATGGGGTTAAAAAGTTTTTATAGGGTTAAAAAATTATCTGTTCCATACAAGAAAATTCACGCCTAAAATAAGTAAATTATTTAAAATTTTATTTTAAATAATTTACACAGTTAATAATTTACTTATTTTCTACAGTTATCTGCAATACTACTCTACAATTCAAGGCACGGACGCATTGTATTATGAGTTTTTTTTTTCTTTTATTCATAAACAATACAATTTACTAAGGATATGAACTAAGGACATGAAAATATTATATAGGACAAGATGAGTAAAATGTCTAAAGCTACAAGTAACATTGACCCCTCAAAAATGTTTGTCCACACTCAGTGACGATGTTTAAAAATTTCAATCGTAAACAATCAATCATGATTGATGACTAAGATTGAAACGAATCAATCATTAGCCACCACGCCATGACTAAACTAACAAATCATTAGTCATCAATCATGATTGACGTATTTAGTCATTAGTCATCAATCATTAGTCAAACTAAATTTTGCCCAACACTGCTATGTACTAGGCACACAACTTTAACCTTTGAAAATAAATTTATAAAATGAATTAAATTAGGTAATATTTTTAAGATGGAGAAAGTTGGTATAACAGTGTATTCATTTAGGTATTATGTACAGCTACATTCACAAAAATAATTAGGTAACATTATTGAAGTTCATAAACTAAGAAAGTACCGAACATTTGCTCTAACGAAAAGATAAACTGGATTCTGCGACAAACTTAGCTTTGCCGTTGGAAAACTATTGTCCCCATACATCGTCATATGTCGCAGTCAGTTTACTAACCACTAAGTTAAGTTTGTCCCTTTAATAAAATTGTTATTTTTGTAACGTAACTACAAATGGGTTTTTTCCCTTTACTTGAATTGCTACTTGCAAATTTCACAATTCTAGGTAAAGGGAAGTAACCTACAGGTTTTGATTCCCTTGCGAGTGTCAAAATATGCGGCATAAACTTCTTTTGATTGCATTGACTTGGAAGTTTGTTTTTATTCACAACTCCAAGGGATTGCAGACCTAAGTACTTGATATTAATTTCAACTTGATACCTCCACGCGTTCCTGAGAAAAAAGGACTTGCAGACAGACAGACGGACAACGAAGTGATCCTATAAAATAGGTTATTTTTTTCCTTTTGACGTACGGAACACTAAAAATTACATTTTTACGCAGCAAAACAAAGCATTATTACAAACATCGCTTCTTTAGCTCATACGAGACTGAAGAAATTGGCAAATCATGTCCCAATCACTTTTTTTGATGCTGTAATGGGCTCAGACGTGCCAGGTAACGTCGTTTGTCACTGTGCACGCGGATACAGGGTGATGCGAAATCCTCCCCATTGTCTACAGACGATGGATTATTGGGTGTCCTATTATTATTTGGGACACCCCCCTATACCTATTGTTTTGTGAGTTAGGACATGAAGGTCGATTTATTGGCGTCGACTGCCTAATACTAGGCAGTCTAGGCACTTAGAGCAAGTTGTATTCTATCGATCGTACATGAATGGAGACAGCAATAAAAAAAAGTTATGCACTCGCACGTTATAAGTATACATAAAATACCTTTATCGCAGTTTGTTTAAGTAACGAATACAGTTTCTTCTTTAAAGGAAATCCTTTTTAGTTATTTCCCTATTTTCTTTCTCAATATAAATATTGTTATTAAAAATAAGGACCCACAATGCACCGGTTAAATATGATACACGATTTTGATAGGCAGAGATGATTGCTGTTGGCATTTGCTTAACACAAAGTACAGTTTTCAGACAAAAAAAAATACAATACACTCTTAATTATTTAACGTTTATACGCTGCAAGATTTATAAAAATAAATGCAAACACACTGATTGTTGATTGACATTAATTAGGTACACAGAGATAGCAAAATAAAGTGCCCAAAAAGTATTCTCATTGTTTAAACCAACGGGGCCAACAACAACACAACAACAACAACAATAACAACACAATAACAATGTTTAAGCAATATTGTTTTTATTCCAATTTCTTAAGCCTCGTGCAAATATCAATAATTACAACTAAACTACTTGACTGCCTTTGATAAAGCCGAAACGCACACGTCTTGATACTTGTGCGATGTCATCTGTTTGATTTTTACCCACACACATGCAAACGAAAGGCCATAGTGACTAAGCACAGCGTTACTACGGGCGTCACGTTGCCACGAAACCTCACATCAAAGTCTCGCGAGTGTGTTTATAGACTGGGTGATTAATTTATCTGGTTAGCGCGTGATCAAAGGGCTGAAGGCTGCCGGTATTATACATACGTTAATGTATGTCACGCGGTCTGGATCAAATGCTAATTGGTTTAGCCCACCATTGTGTACGTAGTTAAAGAGTTAGGGAATCGATTAAAAACCCATTTTTCAACGGATTAGTTTAAGTATTAGATAAAGTTAACCATATGATTGTACGACAATTTTTCATTACACAACGGGAAAAAGATCGGTTTTTTAATTGATTACTATGATACTTTTTTTATATACAGATATATATGTACAGACATGTAACATCAATGACTCGAATACAAACATTCGTATCATTACACAAATTTGCTTCTGCGAGTACCATCGGATTAACTCTCAGCTAAATAAACATGTCACAGTACCAATTTCACATGTAATCACATTACTCAACCAGAATCCAAATAAATCCATTTTGTAGATATTTCGAACCCGGTCCTAAATGCTATAACACAGATGACGTCATCAAACGCAACGCCAAATTACTCCTAAAAAGTCACCCCACAACCCTATTAAAGGACATAACAGACTTATTTGTGTCGTTAAAATAACGGTGTTTTCATTTCTTATAATTACACTTAGGGGTAAGCTTTACGTCCCATTTTGCGATGGCTCCATCTCGCGACGCACTGGCGCCCTAGCGCCGTCGAGTCTGTAAACATCCCAGGCAAACAACCATGCTAAAAACACTCCATCGAAACCTTCACCCACTACAATACAGCCTTTTTTCGTGTATCACAGAAACAAGATAAATTTGTAAATTGTCAGGCGCCGCAGGATTGCGTCACCCGAATGTAGCCGCTTGCCAAGAAAACTTTACCAATTTATCGTGATCTTTATTCCTCTTTAATTCAAGTAACCGCATAGGTCTCGAACAGTGGATGGTGTTTATCAAAATCGAAACCAAGGTCGTGTGCTCTATGTTCGCGCCAAGTGATTCGTTCTGGACGGGGTGACGTCACAAAAGAATATAAAGGGGATCGGGGCGTGCTTAGAATGATAATTCTCTAATAACGATATCAAATAGTGGTTGGGCTTGCGGAAGAAAATATCAGTTTCAGTGAGAAAATAATTGTAAGAATTATAAGTAAAAATTTGTATAGTTCCTATGACTGGCTGAAATAAGGAAAATCGAATGAAATTTTTTGGTAAATACATTTTAATTTGTACTAGTAAAAATGCATACAATTCATATCATTTATTTTTTCAACATTAATTTCAAGAACTGTTTCACATTCAACATTCTTAATCTAAAATTGAGGCACAAAAAGAGAAACACAGACATAATAAAAACGACAAAGTTGATTGATGCTCTAGAGCACAGCAAAAGATTGAAATGGAAGTGGGCCGGTCATATTGCTCTCATGAACGAGGGCAGGTGGGCCAAAAAGATAACTTCATGGAAGGGGCCTGTATTGCATGCTCTTTAATCACATTATTACTGTAAATTGAATTTTATTTAATTTTTATTTATTTGTTTTATGAAAGAAATATTAATAACAATAGTTTCAAGATCACTCATTCCATTGTTACGGCTTCTTTTCTAGATATTAAAATTTTATTTACGTACACTTCTACAGAGCCTTTATCACACATAATCAAATAAATCACACAAAAAGCTATCTTCAACACATTAAAAACATGCAATTAAATAAAAAAATAATAGATAATTTAGAAGAAGAAAGTAATAATGATGTTTGCTATCAACTACGATCGTAGCGGATGCTACGGCGTAGCCAGCTACACGCTAAGCTGCTACGAAGGCGGCCGTAAAATTTCCCCACCTCTTTGTGACGGGGTCAGGAAAGATATTTTTACACATAAAGGTAGGTAGGTATGTAGATCAAGCTTAAGGAAATATTATTATACAAAAGTATATACATACTGCCTTCCTAAAAAAAAAGACAGTATAAAAGTATGAATTTCATATGCGTATACTGTCTTTGTGCTTTGGTCGGCAGCTTCTTACTTCAATAAGAGTACTAGTGTACAATAAAATCGGTAATAAATTTTATTTATTCTGTAGTGTACTCGTAAACGGAGGTGTTTTTTTTTCGTATTATTAACCAACATTTAAAAGGCGAGTATTTGCAATATCTAAATTAATAATTCAATGAATTTATTAACTAACACTTAAAGTCTATAAAATTGATATGATTTATATTAGTCTATTATATCCTTTGTTAATTGTTTATATACTCAAGAAATTCGGTTGAATTGACATAATATTCCAAAACTCGGTTAGGCATGTTTAATTACTTTGGCGTAATAATAATAAAATGTGTTTCTTGCAGGTTCCTACCCTTTGGTTTTCTTCGGTATAAAGAAAATGTCACTAAATTGCTGTGTAGTAGTGATTTTTGTACAATAAAATACTTAAATACATATTATAAAAGAGATCAAAAAATAAAAGATATTTATTCAGTAAGTAAGCCACACGGGCACTTTTACATGTCAAAATCTACCAGCGCTTCCTAAGAGGAGATAATTCAACCTAAGTGTGGCATATATCATATTTTCGACTCGTATCTTTCATTTTTTCTTTTAGTCATTTGCATGGTCTGTAATGGACAGTTGAATGAAAATTTTCTATAAAAACACATTTTTTGCAAACAATTACAGTAGATCAATTTACTTAAACTATCCAGACATTATTCATACACCCAAATTAACGGCTTGTGACCATTGTGTGACCCCAATTTGAGCGATAGAATCGAGTAATTACGCATTCATTTCTGTTCTTAGTAATTAAAGGCTATAACACGAAACACGTCAGCGGCGTTGTATTTTGAAGCTTTTGTCGTAGTAATACAGTTTGAAATTAGTGTAGTCATGTGTTGAATTGTATTTAAAACGAGGAAACGGATAGTCATACATAATTTATTTACACAGAGATAATTAGATTAATGAATAATGTTTTCACCTACTTTTGCTTTGCCAAGAAAGAAAAAGGGTAAATATGACAAAACCGTAATAAAAAAAGACTATTATTTATTGTACATGGGAGTTTAAGACTTATTTTACCAATAGTGCATAAATCTACAAAGTTAATTTGCATCTACATCTAATCTACAGGAGTATAGAACAACGGGTTGGTGTGATTACCATTATGGTAGGTATATCTGTGTGTATGGTCTCTTCAAAAAGTAAATACAAAGGGATGGCGCCTTTATAATTAGTATACATTATTACTATAAATAAATAAATCAGGGGACAATCTCATACAAATTGACCTCTCTCTAGGCTTAGAGTATATCTGTGTGTGTGCGCTTTCACAAAATTTTACAAAAATAAAAATAATGAAAGAATTAATATGTGTTATAACGGATTTTCTAAGAAATACATATTTAAAAATAAAATAACAAGGGGTGGCCATACAAGAAACGTTCTTTTTTGTTTTTTAGCGATATTAAAAAAAACGCACAATATTCAAACAAAAAGCCTTGGGGGTTTTTGCGGAATTTCATTACGTCAGACTCGTTCAGTTGGATAATATGTTAGAGAGTTGTGCACCCTGGGCCGCTATCAGGGGAAATTACTGTCTCTAAACAATCGGCGCTCTCTGGCCAGGATAATTCACTCCCGTTTTAATTCTGCTCCCAATTCACTCCCGTGCGTTTGAGAAACATTTATTCTTAAGAGCGTTCAGTCCGTGATTCTGTTTGACGGGCGATGTCCAAAATAACTCGCACCTTTACAATGAAAGTGACCTAAATCCAAAATATTTAGATTTTGAATTAGGTCTCTATAATAATAACTTTAAGACTCGAAGTAGAAAACTTAACATTTTGTATTAGGTCACTTTCATTATAAAGGTGCGAGCTGTTTAAATTCTTTTCACGCGACTTCCTCCGCATTTGATGACGCGGTCCGGAGTTTTGATACACCTTGTAAGCATTTGTTTTTATCGAACGTTTATTATTAACATGATTAAAACGGAATCGATCTTTAAGGGCACAATAACTTCAAATTCAGGCCTCCCAGGCAAACCAAAACAAGAACTTTAAAGTCGAATAATTTGAATAGCATCATTGAGTCACCCATCGCTATATATAATTACAAACATTGCAAGGTCAGCGTTGTTTTTATTTGACGAGTTATACGGATAGTTGAATGTCACCGGTCCCGACTCTGCGTCGCCTCGTCAGCAGACAGAGCGTCGCCTGCCCAATTCCGAGATACTTTAGTAAATCAATTTAAAAAATCTTCAAGAATACTTTGCAATCACAGCTTAAATTAAAAAAAAATACGCTAACAAACCTACATTATCATTTCAATGTTAATCTCTTGATTACAAGAACCTTGCCGACCAGGTCGGACTTGAGCACCGAGGGTTCTGCGTCTACGTTTAGTTCATTAATACGGCCCTAAGCCCCGAAGGTGTGACAACTTGTACATTAGTAATCTCCCGGACCGCTTTTCATTTGTCATGCTAATCTCTCGCAGACGCCCGAGATGAACGTGTTTGAAAGCTTGCGACAGTGCTGAGGAGGTTATTGGATTAAGATAACAGTGGAAATTAGTTACTTTACTATTCTAAATTGTAAAGAGAAGGAGAGAGAATATAGAGCAAGTTAAATGTTATCAATATTCATGGCATTTTGTTTTCATTACCCCCTAATACCTAATAGGGTAACCCCCTATACATAATATAAAATTATACCAGTGTTGAATAATAATGAAGTACTTAACTGTCATAGCTAAATAAATGTGCAGGCAGTTGAATTCCATTTACACACCTTGACGGACGACGTCATTTCGCCAGTTATTCATCGACTCAGTAGAAGTCAACGACGATGCGTTAACAGAATAACATAAATTATCTGTGATATCATATCATATTATGTAACGTGGGCGAGATTCGTATTTCGTGCTAAATTATATATATATATATAATACGAATCTCGCCCACGTTCTTGGTTCGTTTGTTTATCGGATAGTTCGAATATGTAAGAGCACATAAGGGCAAGGGAATACGTTTGTAAAAAATACATTGAATCGCAATGAGGTTAAAGCAATTTTGACTTTCAAAGTCTTTTATGTTATCATAACGAAATAACACAAGTGGAAACATCATATACCTTACATCATATTAGATTTTTATGATTTAAAGTATCTTAATTACTTGCAGGCCACTTGCAGGAAAAAACATAATCGAGTTTTAGTCTTTAGGGCCGCTCGCACCATCTGTGTTCAATATATTTAAGTCTTAAATCAGTTTAAGTTGTGTCGAAATATTCATGAAAATGTCATGTCGTTAAATAAGTATGTTTAAAACTTAAACATATATAATGATAATAATTCCATACATTTTGACCCAACAACTGAACCAAACATTATCTTTTATCTTTTCGCTGCAAGTGGCTTTAAGTATAACTCACCCTTGCTGTTATACAGGTAAAATGTCTAATGTAAAATGTGTAAAATGGTCTAAAATGAGGGTGTCATATTTTTTATTCCATGATAACTTGTAAGGTAGGTACAGCAAGTTGTTGCCAATACCTGTTAGAATATTAAACATACTATCTTAGTTTCTATCGTCAATGAACGTGACCCAAACAAACGTTTTTACAACATTACCATTATCTATTTCCGAACGCTAAATCCGCAAAAGGATTCCATTACACGAGCTGAATAAAATATTCGCCAAAGAAAGGTCCAAGCCGACCGTAATAAATACCTATTTATGTTTAAGTGCTCTTCTGGATGTTAAAATTTTGTTACATCCCTTGGTGGTATCAGACGGAGGAAAGGTTGAGCGTTTGTTTTGAGGATTAAAAAGTTACGTAAAATAAGTAACAGAAAAGAAAAAAAATCGCATAGGAATTATTTATTTACAGCTGTATCAGGGGCTTTTAAATAATTTATTAACAACAGTTGCAAAAACGTGTCGGTTACTTAAAAAAATATTTGGAGAATTTAATGATGTGAAAAATGTTCTCGAGTCAGCTATCATTTATAAGTTATATAAGTGTAAATTTTGCAAAATAAGGGCTTTTGACAGCGGCGCGTACCTATTCGAAACATTTGACAGTTCCAACAAATTAACTCCTTTACGCATAGCAAACGCGATTGGGATGTAAAAACGTCGCAAATCTTACAATGTGGGTAATGTTGTTATATAACGACAACGTCCTCTATAACCATTGAAACTTGTTACCAAATAATAATTTTAATATATATAACTTTATTACTAAACGTCCTCGCTAATCCAATAGCCGAACGGGCGACTCGGCGGGTTTTGAATTTGATTATTCCGCCATCTTTATCCTATATCTAATGAAGCCAGCGGCGCAGTGTGGAAACAATCTACAGGCTGTTTTAGAAAAGTTTGACTGATTGATTTCCTTTAATTATCATTACAAATTATCACACACAATTTTCATGATGTAACTCATATTAAATCATATAAAACCGCATTTGTAGTAGAAATTATTTAGTTACAATTAATGGACTAATAATATGTTAATTAATGACATACCTAACAAAACTTATTGTTATTTTAATCCTAAACGATTATAATTCTCCAACATATTATAGCTGCATTGCAGCTAGCAAAGAGATAACAAATTTGTATCGCATCAAACCACATACAAGAGCAAATAAAAATAAATCAATAAACGTAAAAAGAAAATAACTGTTGAATCAAATCAAAGAGCAAAATAAATCTGTGTAAATTTAATCCGCATTGAAAATTCGTTTTTCCAATTTGGAATTCGCACGAACGTTCTCCTTGTGACCTCGCACCTCGTACGCGCTTTGCATTTGTATAAGAGCCCAATCAGAGTGTAACTGTAAAATAATACAAGGGATTATTCTCATACATTATTCTGACGGGACTTCAGTTATATTTACGAGAGATCGAGCATTTCAAAATCCAATTTTTAAATCTCAATAACACCAATGCTCTTTTGTGTAATAAGTATTAACAGTTCTCAAAAACATGCAACCATAAAAATAATTGAAACGTGAAACGAGATGCCATAAAAAAAACAATGTGATGTTTTAATGGCTTTCATAATTTAATAGGCATCCGTTTTTCGGCCAGTAACAACCATTTACATTTGGCTACTAAAGAGATTCTATAGATTATTGACAAAGGCTTATGGTGGTGACGTCATCAGCATTTAAGACTATCAATCGTTCTAACGTTTGGATAACGGGCATATAATTACTCAATGTCTATTACAGAATTGTTTTGTTACAATATGGTTTCTTTGTATTCACGTTTCCTGTTTAATTTAATTAACAAAGTGTTATTTAATAACAAGGATACTGCCATTGGTAATCTTACAAGAATAAAATCACCTTTTGAACAACGATTTGCCAAAAAAAAAACATTTTTTGTGTTGAACTTTCCCTTAAACCAAATCTTACTCAACACAAAAAACAGTGAAATATGACTAAAACACACTTTTAATACGTTCGTTTTTATTGAACGGGGTCTCTTTATATCCTGTATGAGAAAGCACCTAAACAAAATGTTGAATGTGACCTGATTTACTCCAATATATTCGATGGCCACTATTCGAGTAGATAGGTACCTAATATGACGTTCGCAAACACAAGACCAAAATGAATCAACTATTGAAGAGTGGACATAAACCTAATCTCACTTTGTCTTAGATAAATGGCGGATCTCATCGCTCGTGATTAATGTCCCTGTCGTTTGTTGAGTTTCTATATCGATTTATTACCAAGAGCTGTCAAAATGTCAAAAAGTTTAATGGCTTTTGAATGATTGTCCTTAGGGATACACCTAACGGGTAAGTTTAGTAATCCTTCATTGAGTAATTGCTATCACTAAAGCAAATCGACGAAGCAAAAAGACGACGTGGTTAGCTTAGTTGGTAGTGACCCTGCCTACGAAGCTACAAGTAGCTGTCCTGGGTTCGAATCCCCGGTATGGGCGAATATTTGTGTGATGAACATGAGTATTTTTTCCTGAGTCTGAATGTTTGATGATTTTTTATGTATTAAATTATACATTTCTCTATACTGGGTGTTTTTTTATTCGTCTACAAAATTTTGGGGCTTAAATCAGTAAATCATACTGACCAACTTTCACTATAGGACCAACCCCAAAATCGCGAAAAAAAATTTGACCCTCCCATACAAAACATCGTCAGCTGACTAGCCAAAATGTATGGGATGGTCAATTTTTTTTTCGCGATTTCGTGGTTGGTCCCATAGTGAAAGTTGATCAGTATGACTTACTGATTTAACCCCCAAAATTTTGTAGACGATTAAAAAAACATCCAGTATAAGTATGTTTATCGTTGTCTAGTACCCATCATCATCATCATCATCTCAGCCGAAAGACGTCCACTGCTGGACATAGGCCTCCCCCAAGGTTTGCCACAAGGACCGGTCCTGCGCCACTTGCATCCATCGGTTTCCCGCAATCTTAACCACGTCGTCGGTCCACCTTGATGGAGGTCTGCCCACGCTGCGCCTTCCAGTACGCGGACGCCATTCGAGAACTCTTCGGCCCTAGTACCCATAGTACAAGCTTATAGCTTAGTTTGGGACTAGGTTAATTTGTGAGAGATTGTTCCGTGCGTCTTGAAACTTGAATCCACAGCCAAAAACTACTAGTCATTAATATCAAATCAGCATTTTATATGCCCAAACTTAACCTCTTGACCGCCACACTAGGAATGAAGTGTCGTGCTCTGTACGCCACGGAACAAACCGTCTAGTAGATAAATGGGACTTTAATTCCGTCGTAGAAGGATTAATTTCGAGTTGAATGTTGGTCACGTATAGGTAACATTAGCGTGTGAGCCTTGTCATTGCCTTTCACGACTGGATGACTGTAGCGGTGAAGAGGTTAATGACCCCTAAAAGTCGCTTGCTGTCACTTAAGTCACTTTATGCCTTGGAAAAACAGGAAAGAAGATACAGAAGAAGTCCTAATGGCACATAATTATTTAAGTGCTAACGAACGTTTGCGCAGCTATGTTTTAAAGGCACCACAGGCTAACAGTCTGCCGGCAGTCCCAAGGCTGTCCGGCGGTCTGCGCGACAAAATCTATGAAATCGTTCGAGAAACTGATAGACTCTGATCTAATCCGATGAACTGACCGCCAATATCAGCCCATGAACTGTTAGTCTGTGATGCCCTTTATAACACTTGGAAAGCATTCCTCAGCCACGATCGATTATCAAGTATTGAGCACGATCTTAATTTGCTATTGGATATTGTGGTAAAGCTGTGATGAAGCGACGATGTGATGAAATATCTACCTATATAATGCCTATTGTCTCTCACCTTATAATTATCTACGTAGGTTATAGTCCTATTCGTTCCTAGTCAACCAATTGAAAGAAAGAAATCTGGCCGTTATGGGCGTCATACTATTGCAGCGTTACCGAGGTCACCGGCTTGCTTAGCTAATGTTTTATATTTTTATGTATGTCACCTCAGAGCCCTTAGCCAAGATGCCCATCGCTAACTAGCGTTTCTATTCGTTTAGTTTTTAAACCAATCGAGTCATTGGTAGATCACGTCATACGGAGAGTCACGTGATCTACCAGTGAGGCGATTTGTTTAAAAACGAAACGAATAGAAACGCTAGTTAGCGATGGGCATCTTGGCTAAGGGCTCTGATGCGTCTCAAAACGGTGTATTAATACGACCTTTAGTCGAGTTCCACGCTAAAAGAACGCGGTTCCACGCGGCGGAATAAAATCACGCAATTCACACTTCAGAATAACCGATAAAATAGACGATTTTGCGGAAGAATTTCGAAATAATATAAAGGTTCTCAATCTCGTATTTTACGACAAATCCATTTTTCATGAATCAAATCTTAGCATCGCCTCAGGAACCGTTAAACAAAAGAAATTTCGCGACGCAAAAGGATTTAGAATCCGAAACCGGCAATGACGTCGGAATTCTGTATGTATCCCGAATTTGCATACGTATCTTAAGTATTCTCTGCACTTGGGAGATAAGGTGACATAATGCCTAAGACTGTTCCAGGAATATAGACTTTATTTTGGTTGGGGAAGACCCTTGTTGTTTGCGTGGGCTCGGCACATTGAAATACCCGTGGAATTCGATCGCAGTAAAGATACTTTAGGTTGCCTATTTAAATCATAAAAGTCTACGTTTAATAAACTTCTGCTAATCATAACAATTTTATTGGCAGATAGGGTCATTCTGTGCAAATTCGGAGGAAAGGAAGGATAGGATAGGATTCGTAACAAATACGAGTACATCCGACAGAGAACCAAAGTTATCGACATAGCTCAAAGAATCGGCCATATCTCGCAAAGAACCGACAAGAGTAAACGTGTTCCTGAGTGGAGACCGTGACTCGGCAAACGTAGTGTAGGACGCCCTCAGGCCAGGTGGGATGACGATCTGCGAAAGACTGCAGGCAGATGCTGGATGCGGCGAGCTGAAGACAGGGGGCTATGGCGCTCATTGGGGGAGGCCTATGTCCAGCTGTGGACTAATATAAGCTGATGATGATGATGATGGACAGTTTCACACGTTTGTAGAAAAAAAAATCTTTAAAATATATTAGTTAGTCACTATTGAATAGTTACTTACGTCCGTATATTATACAACTATCACACAATGACGATCTGAGTGGCAAAGTTAGAATCACGGGGCGAGACGAGTGTCCCACCAACTAACACAAGTGTCGTTAAATCTTACGTGTTCTACAGTTGCATACAAAACGTCAGTAAGTTTATCTCGTGAAGTGCCACTCTCCTTATGGCTTTCGATTATTTAACAATCAAAAAAACACGAATTTTCCTGTAATGTAATTAAAATTTGTTCTACTGTCGACATTCCCATGATAATACTACCAGGCTCCAAAAAATTACTTTTAAGGAAGTCGCTGTTATGTTCTTGAATTTTGAAAAGTACTTTTAATAATTAATTATACAATGCAAATAACTGATCGAACCAATACTTGGAATTCAAAAATAAATGTATAAAATTCTCTTTGAAAATCATCCCTGTCAAAAAGGCACATTTTACTTACCAATTACGAAATACAAAAGTACCTTCAAAAATGTTTTTGGTATTTCACGCTAAAATGAAAATTTAATCTATATTTAGCATACCTACCAATCTACATAATAATATGAGACTAGAATTAAGTTCTTGTGAAGTATTGAATTTAACTGTGTGAAAAAATTTAACAGTTATATTTATTATTTCTGTCGTCTTTTTTTAAGCGCTCTGTCTGCTACATATGGACCAAATGTATCTTTTTATGTTTTCAAAGTACATAATCTAAAAAAAATCCGAACTTCTTAATTCCGTTTTTTCAATAAAAAGAGCAGTTGTATTTATACCTCGTATTTATTTATGAATTCTATGCTACGCAAAAGTACAGTAAAGTAAGCGCAAAAACCTTCAAAGATACGCTTACAACTTACCTAAGTTTCTTTTGAACAAATCTTCGCAGTATAAAAATGGAAATGCAAAGGATGAAAGAAATTAATGGAATACAAATAAGTTTCCGTCACAAAAGTTTTTTTTTTCGTCCTTGTTTGGACCGGTGTCAGCGCCTAAAACCAAAGCAATAAATACTTGTTTGGTAGTCCATTGATCCTTTAAAATTGTAGCTAGATTCATCCCCTTTACTATGCTTCAATGTATTACGAAATGGACCATTTCAACAGGGTGTAGTGTTGAATCCCCTGTCTCCGTACGGTTTGTCTTGCTACCCGCAGACACTTCATTAAAGGGAGCAAACTTAAAAATGGAACTTTTGCAGTTAATTAACAAACTAGGGACTATTTAGAGCAATTACTCGCAACTTCTTCCAAGAAGACCAGTAAGGTAACTCTTAACTGAAAGGGACAGAAATTAAGCTCAGTAAAAAAATAAGTGCATGAGTAGGTACGTATCATAATACCGAAAGTTCATAATGACTACACTTCAATTTTCAAATGACTGAATGATTAAAATCCCGAAAGTACGTTTGACCGAAGATTAATATATTTTACCTACATCTGAAATTCCTACAAGTTGCAGTACAACCAATACTGATCTGTAATATGTACGAGTACGACAAAGTCGACGGAGCTCCACTGCGCGGAGCTCCTATTCCGCGTAGTTAAGGCGCTTAGCGCCTTGACACAACTCTAACCTAACCTAACTTATCAAGATGAAATTGAATGAAATGATGAAATCTCATTTAGCAAATTAGTTTACTGATCTACCAATCTACCATGCATTGGCGTTCAATGTAAGGGGTACGCATCAGTGATTATTTGTTAAATTAGGTCAATTTCAACTTATAGGTTAGGTTAGGTTAGAGTTGTGTCAAGGTGCAAAGTGCCTTAACTACGCGAAATAGGAGCTCCACTCAGCGGAGCTCCGTCGACTTTGTCGTACATTTCTTGTATTTATTTAGCTCCGGAGCATACCAGTAGGTATTTCAGGTGTAGGTATATTAATCTTCGGGTTTATAGTCTTCGGGATTAAAGTTTTCACGATTATAGTCATCGGATTTATGGTCTTCGGTATTTCAGGCTTTCGGTCAAACCGTACCCTTATTGCAAAAACCAATTATCTGCATTTAACGTACTTTCGGGATTTTAAATTATCGGTGAAATAATCATTCGACATTTTAATATTCGGCCTTCCGTTCATAGGCCTTATGAAATTCGGTGTTTTGGACTTCGGTATTACAATACGTACCTACCTATACAGGTGACATAATATATTTTATTTTGCTAATAAAACAATACCTCAATGATATTTGTTTTTATTAAGAATATGTTACATACTACTCTGTCAAGAAAGTACCGGGAAAAGATCAATAATACACAAACTGTTTGTTAATCATCCAAATTTATTTTATCACCTTCAAAGTATGCTCCTTCAGAAACGATACACTTACGCCAACGAATAATCCAATCATCAAAACATTTTTTAAACGCTGTTTCCGGAATTGTATTCAGTTCTCGGCGCGAATTCTCCTTTATGTCTTCTACCGATTGAAAACGGGTGCCACGAAGTGGTAATTTGAGTTTAGGAAAAAGAAAGAAGTCGGCAGGAGCCATATCTGGTGAATATGGTGGTTGCTCGATGGTATTTGTTGAGTGTTTGGTCAAAAATTCTTTCACAATGATGGCCTTGTGCGAAGGCGCATTATCGTGGTGCAAAATCCAAGAATTTTCATTCCACAAATCTGGCCTTTTTCGTCGAATTTGCTCTCTTAAATGCCGCATAACGCTCAAATAATATTCTTTATTTACCGTTTGACCTTCCGGCAAGAATTCCGAGTGCACAACACCGCGATAGTCAAAGAAAACAGTCAACATGACTTTGACTTTTGATCGACTTTGGCGTGGTTTCTTCGGTTTCGGTTCAGTTGGAAGGCGCCACTCCGAAGCTTGTTGACTAGTTTGCATGTCAAACTCGTAAACCCACGTCTCGTCACCAGTAACAATGCGTTTCATGAATGTTGGGTCGGAATTGACTCGTTCTAGCATGTCCTCAGCGACTCTCATGCGATTGAGTTTTTGGAGAAAATTCAGGTCTTTTGGGACTAGCCGAGCGGTAACATGTTTCATACCCAAATGATTAGTTAAAATAGTACGGATCGACTCGTGAGATACAGAAAGTTCGGCGGCTATCTCTCTCAAAGTTGAATGAGGATTTTCAGTCACTATTTCCTTCACTTTTGCGATGTTAACTTCAGTTGCAGACGTTGATGGCCTACCAGAGCGAGGCAAATCTTCCATCACATCTCGACCGCTTTTGAACGCTTTGTACCACTCATAAACACGTGTTTTTGATAAAGTCGAATCACCGTAAGCCTTCTGTAACATTTTCAGTGACTCCGAACACGAAATTCCATTGGCGATGCAAAATTTAAGACAAACTCTTTGTTCAATGTTTTTGTCCATTATGAAATTCGCAATACACACTAGATATGATATAACTAAAAACAGCACTGTATTTAATATAAATAACAGATGCAACTCAAACTCCGCGCCAAAATAGAAAACAGTTGTGCCAATCTAACAACAACAAAAAAAACAAAAATTTGAATTTGGAACCATAAACAAATCATCCATTCCCGATACTTTGTTGACTGAATGTATTTACTTAAATATAGTTTATGAATACGTTATAAAGAACTCCTTTCAATTTTATTTTAACAACGACAAATGGGCCCATTTTCGAATGAACTACTTGTA
This sequence comes from Tortrix viridana, assembly GCA_963241965.1. NCBI lineage: Eukaryota > Metazoa > Arthropoda > Insecta > Lepidoptera > Tortricidae > Tortrix > Tortrix viridana. The sequence goes on from OY725186.1 coordinate 9,081,970, forward strand.
CAGTCGAGGACAGAAATATGTTTACACTTTTTCACCTTATTCCATTGTCATAAGGTCCACACATCTTTCTGTCCTTGACTGTACAAAAAATTTCAATTATGTACGAGGGCTTTTCTGTGCCCTAAATATTGAAAAATAAATAATACATAAATAATTAACTAATGAAATATTTCTTTTGTTTTTATTGTATAAATGAAACAGCCAATTTACTTCTCGTCTATTGAAGAAATTAAAACTTAGCTAAACTAGAGTCGTGACTTACAACTGAATATAGATCCTTGTATACCAGAGTGCGAATCGCCTTTCAAAGTTTGCTAAGTATGACAAAGTACTGAAGTGCTTGACATTTTCAAGGCCAGAATACTAAAATCTAGACGCGATTCTCTAAGGGCCGTATTAATAAACTCATCTCAACTATGATCCCCGTCTCAAGATACGTCAAAGTAACCGTCAATCCATAGAAAACTGACATTTTTGACGCATCTTGTGACGGAGATCACAGTCAAGATGAGTTTATTAATACGGCCCTCAGAGTACAATATTATAGGTGTTCCTGAATCTTAGTCTACCTACAAAGGGTAGCCACCCCGTCTGGATCGCTAAGGCTTTGTTATTTATTTGTAAAATAAACCATCGATGGTTTATTACGCGCTGAAGTAACGGCCGGAAAGGGTGTCGGCGAAAACAATTGTGCAGGTTTGAAATCGAGCCACGTTTTTGTTTCATGTGTTTTTTCGGAATAGATATACAGGGTGATATAGGTCACTGAAAATATTACTCCGTTAAACGCGTTCGTGTTAAAACCGGACGCAATTGCGTGTAGGTACAATAATAAATGAATATTATTTGTCTGTATAAGTAAACATAATAATATGCACTAACTTGAGAAGACTTTATTAAAGCCTAGTTCTTTGGTTTTAATACAGAAAATGCATTTTTTTTATTAAAACGATCTTTAGAATGTGGTTCGTTTGTCACTCGTCAATATTGTGTAACTACTTTGTCTTCTGGAGCTCAAAATGTCGAAATTATTTACGGTTAATTGAAAATTTTGAGATTAAACATTGCGCTATTTGATAATAATTATAAGTTCATTACATTATTTTCTTGAAAAGGTTAAAAGCATGATTTCTCATTCGATCAGTTTCATTTATTTTTTGATTGGCAACTAGTAACAAATTGCCCATTACGCCACAAACATTGGCAATCTTTTGTACGGTAACAACAAAAGATAGAATGCGGTGCACTCGATACAACTCGTTGGGCAATGTGGCGACGTGTTTGAGAGCGCTATTGTGCGGAAACCGCGGGAAATTGACCGCTTGCAGGAATTCACGATAAAAATGTTCAGTCTCTTTTTTGTCAACATCCTTAGTATTAGGCTGCCTTTCCATAGAAGCGGAGACGTGCGGCGCGGAGAGGAGCTGTGTAGGAATTTACTGTTTCCATTGAAGCGGAGCGGAGACGAGATGTGGATTACAACCAATGTGATTGGTCGATTCCTACACAGCTCCTCTCCGCACCGCTCGTCTCCGCTTCTATGGAAAGGCAGCCTTATAAATGCGAAGGTGTGTTTGTTGGTTTGGTCCTCACGGTTGAACGCCTCACCTGATCGATGAGTTTGTTCAGAGGAAGTTTATTTCCCGGATACAAAGCGCTTTTCATCCCGGAAAATAAATCGGTTCCTGAGGGACCGTTAAAAAACGATAATCAACTTCTGCTCGGATCCTACTTCCTACTAAGTATGCTATCCTAGTAGGTATATTCAAAAAAGTAATTGTGAAGATGTTTTTTATTGTTTTTTAGGGTTCCGTACCTTAAACGGAAAAAAGGAACCCTTATAGGATTACTTCGTTGTCCATCTGTTTGTCTGTCTGTCTATCAAGACCCTTTTTCTCAGGAACGCGTAAAGGTATCAAGCAGTGATCGGAATAGGTAGAGTTAATTTACCTAAACTTGACACATATTCATTCATGCGTGACTGAGATGGGAACACATTATTGAATGAACATGCATCAAGTTTAGGTAAATTAACTCTACCTATTCCGATCCCTGGTATCAAGTTAAAATTCATATCAAATACTCGAGTCTGCAATCCCTTTGAGCTGTGAAAATGTCAACGCAATCAAAAGATACGGCCGTTTATACCGCATATTCAAGGGAATCTCAAGGGAATGAAAACCTATAGGGTACTTCCCGTTGACTTAGAATCATGAAATTAGGTAAGAAGAATGTCTTATTATGTCTACAAATTAATAGTTTTCGGATCTTTCCTTTCCTTCCTTCACAACTCCAAGGAAAAACTCGGAAAAAGAGGGAAAAATCTTCGAGACTATTCTCCCGTGACCTAGGTTCCCGTGATTTACGAACTATTTACATACCTACAAGTTTGTACGGAACCATTGGTGCGCGAGTCTGACTTGCACTTAACCTTTTTTGTAAATGTTTGAAAGTTTGTCTTTCAATCACGCTTCATACATATCCTGAATTACCACATTGAATACAGTCTCGGAAAATTAGCTAGTTCCCGAGGGAACCCCGATGAACGAGTTCTACGTGGATTAAGCCGTGAGCAAAGGGTCTACATAAACGCGTATAGTCGTGGGTGTCCTTATGTAAACTATTGAACGCCAAAATACCCACTCACTTATGAATCGGTAGATTCCATACGGACCTGTATTAAATTCTCCTTTTATTGCCCACGTTTATTTATCGGCTTAGGACACGGACCTTTGCGAAACCCTCCAAATAGATCACGTCAGCAAAAGTGGCCGTCATACAATTTTTATTCGCCGGACTTTTATTCGAACTGGCACAAAGGGATACACTAGTGCGCAATATTTCTTTGTTCATCGAACAAAAGGAAACGCGAACATCTGGCCAATATCACGAACCCGTGTCGTTATGCTTCGTCAACAACTTTGAGGTGTTATTCTCAGCAACAATTTGTCGGTGGAATCGCCGCCTATAAGTACTTAACCCGTCCTTGGTAACCACGAGATTTTTTATCCTCTAAAACAATTTGCTCGTGTTTGTCACCGCCCTGTATATCGGCGCCTGCTCTGCATAGGTTTTAGGTGTCATCTATGAGCGCGCGGTCAAAGAGTTATCTGAAATAACTGATAAAGTAATGGCCTCTGTAGTGGACAAATAAAACAGTCATTTAAGTACATATAAATTTTTTCGAGTTACCCTTCTCTAGTCTGATTTAAAACATTCAAATTAGGCATACAAAAATCTACAAAGTTCAAAATCAGTCACAAAAAATAAATACTTCATAAATTAAAAATAATATTGGATGTAGTTATTTTGGGTCCTAGATATTGGATTGGATTTAGGGGGGGTCAATGGGGTCATGGGGTAGACAGTTTAGATAGGAAGCGATAAACAGCTTTTTTTACTTCTGACGGAGGTGAGGGCATTTATAATAAAGATATGCCTCATTTCCCATGAGTTGTTAAATATGTCTAATCCTACCATCCTGCCCCAAACCTTCTCTTTCAAATTTTGAAACTGGTTCCTGATAACAACAAGGTTTCTTTCTTAACCCTTCTTTAGAAAAACTTAGCCATCCATTCGATCCAACGACGATTGACGTAAAATTTACAGCACACTAAATACAAGTCAAGATTTGCCGGCGCCCTAATGACAAACTGATGGGCCCAATCTGCGGCACGTTAACTGACGGATTGAATCATGCCAACCCTACTCGGCTCGAATCGAATTTGGAACGACAAAACCCTGCCCCTTTCTTTCCTTTCTCTTACCAATGTGTAAGAGGGATAGAACTTATAAAGATTCGAATTTGAAATTTAGGTAAATGGTGCCAGGGCTGCCACCTAATTGACGTTTGGAATGGTCCACAAAAACATTTCATCAAGTCGTTATCGACGGCGACAGGTTTTTTGCTGGCGAAAATAGACAGACTTATTGGGAAAAGCCGATATGAGTTCTAATTTGGTTGCTCTGGTTTTGTTGTCAAGTATATACTTCTAAAAATCTACTAAAATAATTCTAGAGCTATTAGCACACTCTTACTGCGCTCCTAAACTAAAAGGCGATATCTCAAATTCAATAGCCAAAGCAGATTCAGTCCTCTCCTGTTAGTAATGACGTTGCAATTGAGGTATTGAGGTTGTTTAGCAGGGCAGCTTTGGTTTTGGCACATTTTGGAGAAATTAAGTAAATACAATATTAAGCAAGTATTAAGATTATAAACTAATCATTGAATAATAATATGTTTGCTTAATTTGGACGCGTCCAGTAGACTGACGTAGTCTACAGCAGTTTGTATGGAAAATTTCCAGTAGCCTGCAGTAAGCTACTGGACATTTTCCGTTCAGAGATCCTGTAGACTGACGTAGTCTCTACCAGAACACTCCGCGGGTTAAGGAAACAAAATCAAGTACATAATGAATAGTTTGATTTCAAAGTATGTCGCCCTAACAATAAATATAATAAGTTTTTATCAAGTCGAGATAGATAACATTAGACTAATCCACTACTTACTAATATACTATGTACTTAATACATACATGCGAAAGCGTGTTTGTATCCTCTTCACGGTTCTCAGAATTGGCCTGATTTCCGAGGGAATAGCAATAAACGGCTTCTAAATACACAGATTCGCGACAAAGGCTAGTATAACTTTATACATCTTAAACTAAACCTACCGAACAAACCTATAAATTAACTCAAAGTTTTACTTATAACAAACGGATAGGTACGTCATTAACAGTCAATATAACATCAATAACAGTTCCTATTGTTCCTAACATTAGGAGTCCAAGTTCCAAAGTCAGAACTCGTGCCCATATTGTCCAAGCAATTAGATTCCCATAAATCAAACAAAGTTTACGGACGGTGTGGGATAACTAGTTGATACGTTCAAAGCCCGCGACACACCTCGTCTGTTCAAAGTGCATACAGTGCTCTAGCCCGTGGCAATAAACTCAACTGACTCGATGACCAAGGAACGAGGAGTCATTTGTATGTGTGAAGTGTATATGTAGACCAGTTGCCCTGTTTTCGTAAAGTGTAAAATGGCTTGTGATTGGAAGTCATTAGTCACTAAGGAAGGGATGTTATTCTCTTAATTATCTCAATTTTTAACTCGACGACGAAGTAAAAAAGCTGCAGTAGGTACTAGGTGAAAGACCTGGGCAATGGGACAGCAGCGAAACCGTTAAAGCTCTAATTATTTAATTATTCATGTTTCATTTCAATAATGTCCAAGTTGTCTCGGCGTCTCGGGTGATATAGCCAGGGCAAAATATGGGAACACGTAGAAAGATAAGATACAAAGGTAGGGGCCGCTGAGCATATACCTATACGTCCTTGTGAAACATGACGATAATAGATATGAGTATTTTTCAGAACATTAAAATAATATAATAACTCAAACATTGAAAGAAAAGAAAGAAGAAGAAATATAAACATTTATTCGTGACAAATAATAAACAAAGGACAAAGAAGTACACACAAAAAGAAGAGTCACAAAATGGTACCAACTCAGCATAATGCTGGCCAATGTCAGCGCTGGTCTTCCGTTGGTACCATATCAGGTGAAACCACGGATGCTTACACACAAATAACTTTGGAACAAAAGCGAAAACAAGACATAATTTTCGAAACGAGAAAATGAAAAAAAGAGAAATAAAAATTCGCATGCAGCCAATCATGCCCTGCTTTGCTTGGTCGTATGGGCGAAGGTCCCTTAGCCTGACATAGAAAAGCAAAACAGACACAAACACAACTTATCTATCTATCTATTGTTAACACCATTATGTAACCTATCCAGCATTTAGATATACCTACTTTCCGCCTGTTTCACAATCGTCAAGTAAAGCATATCTATCAAATAAATTTAGCCCTTTCCCTTTCTTACACTTGAACATAGAGGAGGAGAGGGCTATCTTTAACTGACAGATGAATTTTCTTGTCGATTGTGAAACAGGCCCTTACCCTTATAATCTGTGCTATCCAGTGGCTTTTTAACCTTTTATTTTAGGTCATTTTTGTCTTTTTTCCTATTTTCCTTTAATTATTATTAGGTACTTACACTCCATTATTCCTATTCGATAGCGTAGCGAGGCGAAAATGTCGGCATCCGAGATTGGTGGCCGAATACTTTGGGGAAATACTTCGGCTTAGACAATTAGATGAATGTCGATTGAGAGGTCACAAGGACGGTCGGCTGGGAGAGTTTATTGGTTTATTGATATTTTGCACAAATCGTGTGACTCAATAAATATAGGGTAAAACCGGGATAGATGCCTCACTTTTTGAAAGGGCCTCCTAATTTAAAAACTATCATTTTTCCATGAATATTTCCTATGAATATAGCTAGTTCAGTATTTAATCTAGCATTACCACTGGTTTTTGTTGACCTAATAATTACTGATTTTGTAGAAATTGAGTTTTTGCAAAACCTTTTTTTTGAGGATAGATGCCTACCTATATGGATAGATGCCCCACCACGAAAATGCTAATAAGGATAGATGCCTGTGGTGTAGGATAGATGCCCCATGGAATGAAATTAGTAAAAAATATAGTAGTAAAATGTTTTATTTGTAGGAATAGAAGATAATAAGCATTTGTCTAACAAAAAATCAACATTTAAGCATTAATGTGAAAAATTAAGATCAACCGGGGCAAACGCGTCTACGGGGTAAATGCGTCCTTTAAAGATTATAAAGAAGAAAACGTTTTAGGACTCTTTTTGTGCCTTTTCAGTGTAGTTTAATTACGTAAGTTTTTATAAAAGGTTGCAAAAATAGTTGAAAATACTCGAGCTCTTACTCCTTCCTTTCTCTTGTACATTGTTGGCATGGTTCACGTCAGTAGGCATTAATAAATGAAAAACACAAAAGTCATTCTAAGTAAATAAAACATAATGTTTCCGAAAAGTAATAAAATATTTTTTCAAAACACGGTGGCAATATCGGGGTATAGATTCTTAGAAGAACATATAAACCTTATCATTGGAACTAAATCGATTGAAAAAAGCAATAAAAATTATAACAGAACATAAACACAATTCAAAAAATACGCTGACATATTATGTATAAGGGGTATGGGGGATAGATGCCCCAAAGGGCACGTATACCGCGAAAAATTGGGGCGACTAGGTATCCTTTTTGATACGGATAGGTGCCATTTTATTTTTCATCTAAACTAAATACGAAAGAGCGATAATTAACACTTAGATGTACACTTAATAAACCAGTATATTGATAGAATAAAAACAGAACTGAAGGTAATACTACTTATAAAGTTATGAAACTGCAAATACTTATGTTTGAAATTCTGAGGCGTTTTTCGCACTCGCCGCGAAGATTTTTGCACACACAAGCGAAACGCGTCTGTTCCTTCACGACGACCTGTGGGGAACGGAGGCGTGTGGCCCTCGCGCTCCTTATTTAGACTATTAATTCTTTGCTGAGGTTTCGGGAAGTTAGGTTTTTAAAAAATAGGCGCCTATCCCTCTGCGGCATCTATCCCGGTTTTACCCTAGCTACGTTTTTGAGGAATGTACCTATCTAGTTTAAGAATTGCAAATTATAGTCAGTGATTTGAGCCAAGGAACCTATAATAATAATAAATAATAATAATCCAGCCTATATACGTCCCACTGCTGGGCACAGGCCTCCACTCAGAATGCGAGGGTTTGGGCTATAGTTCCCACGCGGGCCCATTGCGGATTGGGAACTTCGCACACACCGTCAAATTGCTTTGTTGGTGTGTGCAGGTTTCCTCACGAAGTTTTCCTTCGCCGAATAGCTCATGGTAAATTTACAAATTATATTTCGCACATAAATTCCGAAAAACTTAGAGGTGCGAGCCCGGGTTCGATACTTCGATCCCATGACCCTCTGCGTAAGTCAAACCATTAGGCTACCACGGCTTTTGTGTATATACGTCTCAACACATTTTCTGGTCCGTTATTAAAAGAGCTTTCAAAAGCATAAGTAGTAAGTACATATTTTTAACGCTGAGTTCTGGAACATTCTGTAAGTAAATGTCTAACGGTGGCTCATCATTATACAGGTTGCATTTGTTATGTTGACATCTACAGTGTTGACCTCTGTGTACAGGTCAGATTATATGTACATATAGCTTTTGCCCGCGACTCCGTCTGCGTGGAAGTCGTTTATCGGTACCCCACAGGAATTTGTAAAATTTTCCCGGGTAAAAAGTGTTGTTAAGTACGTGGGGGTAGGCAACTTATAGAAATGCACAATTAAACCGATAATTAAGAGTTAGACTTTCGATCGCCCAGTCCAAGACAATTCCAGATGGCCTTTCTAGAATAATCGACGTTCTTCGACCCGCCGTCGGGAATGTTCCAGTAGTCGTTGCTGGAATTTTCTATAGCTGTCTCTGTCTCGTTTTTTATTGCGACGAATCTTGAAAGGTTCTCAGTATTGCTATCTCTTTCTAATCATGCTATCTCTTTCACTTTTTCTGGAAAATTCACCATATTCTCAAATGTACTTCAAAGGCCCTTAAGGGGTCCTGAAAACGCCTGAAAACGGGTTTTCAAGTTATCTCCTAATCTGGTAGAGGGTGGCCTGAAACGGCCTGAAAACACTTTTCAGGCGTCTGAAAACAACAGCAACTTGGTTGAAATTTTGATAAACTGGTATGTGATAGAGCTGCTTCTGAAACGGCCTGAAAACATTTTTCAGGCGCCTGAAAACAACGGCAACTTGGTTGAAATTTTGATTAACTGGTATGTGATAGAGCTACCTCTGAAACGGCCTGAAAACATTTTTCAGGCGACTGAAAACAACGGCAACTTTGTTGAAATTTTGATAAACTGATATGTGATAGAGCTACCTCTGAAACGGCCTGAAAACACTTTTCAGGCGCCTGAAAACAACGGCAACTTGGTTGAAATTTTGATTAACTGGTATGTGATAGTGCTACCTCTGAAACGGCCTGAAAACATTTTTCAGGCGCCTGAAAACAACGGCAACTTGGTTGAAATTTTGATTAACTGGTATGTGATAGAGCTACCTCTGAAACGGCCTGAAAACGTTTTTCAGGCGCCTGAAAACAACGGCAACTTGGTTGAAATTTTGATTAACTGGTATGTGATAGAGCTACCTCTGAAACGGCCTGAAAACATTTTTCAGGCGCCTGAAAACAACGGCAACTTGGTTGAAATTTTGATTAACTGGTATGTGATAGAGCTACCTCTGAAACAGCCTGAAAACATTTTTCAGGCGCCTGAAAACAACGGCAACTTGGTTGAAATTTTGATTAACTGGTATGTGATAGAGCTACCTCTGAAACGGCCTGAAACCATTTTTCAGGCGCCTGAAAACAACGGCAACTTGGTTGAAAGTTTGATAAACTGATATGTGATAGAGCTACCTCTGAAACGGCCTGAAAACACTTTTCAGGCGCCTGAAAACAACGGCAACTTGGTTGAAATTTTGATTAACTGGTATGTGATAGAGCTACCTCTGAAACAGCCTGAAAACATTTTTCAGGCGCCTGAAAACAACGGCAACTTGGTTGAAATTTTGATTAACTGGTATGTGATAGAGCTACCTCTGAAACGGCCTGAAAACATTTTTCAGGCGCCTGAAAACCACGGCAACTTGGTTGAAATTTTGATTAACTGGTATGTGATAGAGCTACCTCTGAAACGGCCTGAAAACATTTTTCAGGCGCCTGAAAACAACGGCAACTTGGTCGAAATTTTGATAATCTGGTATGTGATAGAGATACCCTTGAAACGGACTGAAACGATGTTTCAGCCTGCTGAAAACGCTTCCAAAGCAGAAGTCGTTTATCACTGCTCCCTCGGGAACTCCAATTTTCCGGAATAAAAATATCCCATGTCCTTCCCCGGGCGGGACTCAAATTATCTCCATACTAATAAATTGTATATACCTTACTTAAGAAATGATTGATTCCCCATACAAACTTCCAACCCCCTTTTCACCCCCTTAAGGGATGATTTCCGGGATAAATAGTATCCTATGTCCTTTCCCGGGACTCAAACTATCTGCATACCAAATTTCATCTAAATCGGTTCAGCGGTTTAAGCGTGAAAAGGTAACAGACAGACAGACAGACAGACAGACAGACAGACAGACAGACAGACAGACTCTCATTTATAATATTAGTATGGATTATATCATAAGGGCCACTCATGTCATAATCAGACGTACAAAGGGTAGCCCTGGGGCTCCAGATTAGGCTTGCTTTGTCTTACTCAGCCGCATTGTTCCTCAGATGAGATATTTTACGAATCCCTCCGCTCCCTTTGGCAGACTTTCTCGGAATGTCGAATTGTTACTGCAAAGGACGCCATGGGCACAGTATAAATATAGCGAAAGCAGTAAATAAACTACGAACAAACGTTCGAAACGTCGCACTCACACAGACGCACGTCTCAACGAGACCCCTAAGCGGACATGGCAGTGCTGTCAGTGGCGGATGTCGCGTGGAAAACATGGTTTCGCTTTGTATTATTTTCTTCTCCACGAAACCATTCGTCTCCACGCGACACCCGCCACTGACACCAGTGACAGCACTGCCATGTCCGCTTAGGGGTCTCGTTGGGACGTGCGTCTGTGTGAGTGCGACGTTTCGAACGTTCCTTCGTAGTTTCTTTACTGCTTTAGCTATATTTATACTGCGCTTTGGGCGTGGAAATGTATTTGGGATATTGCCTTATGAGATAGACTTGTTTTTATTCGCGTGTGTTCTTTGGGAAATTATTCATCCCGTATTGTGTTTTGACTCGTGATAATAATTGAAACCTTTTTTCTAAGCATTTCAAATCAAGTGTCGACTTTGTATCATATCGCATAAACCACTCGCTTCTCAATTCGTCAATCAATGAATTACTTACTGATACTACTAATTCACAAGCTTAAGAGTTGTTAAGTACCTACTGAGTTTTGAAACGCAAGCTACAAGACTCGAGCCGCGACTACCGAGCCCCAGAAGGCCTATTAAGGGTGAAGCCACACGAGCGTAATTTTGTGAGTTAGTCGCGTAAATATCCAAATTCCATACAAAAGTCCGGTTCAATCAACAGTATCAACACGACGGTATACTGAATTTCGATATTTACGCGACTCACAACTCACAAAATTACGCTCGTGTGACTTACTTAGGCTTAAGCTAGTCAAACTACAAAGCTCGCATCGCTGCTGCCGCGATTAGAAGACTCATAACAAGACTACGCCTTGCGGCTCCACGCCTTTTTATAATTACATTATTCAAGTGTCCCTTAAGCCAGGACACTTGAATAATGTGATTAAAAAGTGACGCTCTTGTACTGCTCTTGAGCATAGTTTTAGAACATTCAATATTTTTATCAGAAAGTGCCGACAGTAATACAATTAGCAGCACAAATAAATAAAATAACCTGATTCTGACTGGTTTTAGTGCGTGTATTTTTAGGTTTAGTACTTAGTTGATCAAAGGGTGAATTTCAGGGCGTTTCAACCGCCGTCATTAGTGTCACTAAATATATTGACGAAATAAATGACACTACAGCAACTTCTGATGCTGATAGATATTGATATAGATATAGGTGCATTATTAATTAGACGACGCGTTTAGCCTAGTTGGTAGTGACCCTGCCTACAAAGCTAGCGGTCCCGGGTTCGAATCCCGGTATGGGCAAATATTTGTGTGATGAGCGCGAGTATTTGTACCTGAGTCATGGATGTATAGGTAATCATAATAATATAATCAGGGACTGTATATCGATAATAATATCGATACTGCCCGAATATATCGATAATCGTATCGGTAAACTTAAATATTGGTAAACAGATATCGATACTTTTATCAATGCTTGGTACCTATATACTACCTATATAATAACATATTTTTTTAGCAAATCGAGTTAGTAATCATAATCAGATACACAATCACCTGGCCAAATATTGCTACTGTTTAAAAAATCGCCGTGTAGATATGACGCGATGGGTGTATATAGAATAGATATTAGTGCCTTTGACTGTACCTACGATTTTTGAGGAGTTCCTCATGAATTCCATCATCGTATCATTCTTATGGAAATGAGACCAATGCATAATAGGCCCTACTGAACCGGGTATGTTTTATTCGGGTACCTATGTAAGTATGTACCTGACGGAGTTCTGTCAAAATATATAATAATTATGCCCGGAATTTTGGATGCGGCTTTTGACAAGTTGTACAAAAAGTGCTACAATAATGTAGGTACCTAAAATTATTTATCAATACCTATGTCGATAAAAAGGTACCTAATTATCGATATTTATATCGATATCCGATATCGATATCCAAATTATACCGGTATTACCGTCCTTATAATTATGATGGATACTCTGTCAGACCATCGAGTAATTGGGTCTCGTCGGCCTCGTCAAGTCGTCGCACCTGGGACTCTACTCGCAAAATCTAAGTTAACTTAACCCTGTCCCTTTCATACAACTGCGTAACATCTGAAGAGTGACAGCGATAGAAATTTCGTAGTTTCATAATTTTGCCCATTTGTTTGACATCTGCCAAGGGCGTTTAAGGTCATGCGAAATTTGGTTTAAAACCACTGTCTACATGGTTTCAAACCACCTGTTTTAAACCGTTGTTTGAAACCGTGTAGCCCACGCACGACCCACCTGGGGCTCTAGCCAACATGAATTAGGCTAATGTGATTTTTGAAAATCGAGAATATGTAGATATGGAATTGACATAATTACATTACCTAAGCGTCTGACGAGACAGATCGTTACCTTACGTCAATCCTATACAGTTTCTTTGATTTTGAAAATCGTTAAGTTAGCGTAGCGCATCTTGGCTAGGACCTCTGATTAGCCCGTGATTAGAAAACTCTCTTACCGCCGCACTCAGAGACCTCGATTAATTTTTAAGTTTGATTAAAGTTGCTGCGTCTTATTCTATTGCTATAGGTAAAAAAGTGACAACAGAAACTTTAATCAAACTTAAAAGTTACCTAATTGACGTCTCTGAGTGCGGACGTTAGAGATCATTACGAGAAGAATGAGGTATTAATAGTGTTTGTATGGTCATTAATATTCAATGTTGGTTCCAGTGTATAAGCTCCACACACCATCTATTTTTGTCTATGATAGATAAACGACGTTGATCTCCCTCTATCGGTCGTTCCCTTTTTGAGCTTTCTCTTCCTTCCTGCTGTCAAACTGGCCTCCTGAGTTTTTCCCCATGTTAGACAAAAAATGATATATTATCTCTTGACATCAATTACATCAACTCGCATTGCATGGTGTTTCACCTTAGTACAAATAATATAAAAAAGAGTTTTTCTTTGTGGTCGACTTTAATGAGTAAAGTTTGTTCACCGCATGCGACTAATATTAAAATATTATTTTGAAAAATGGAATTAGTAGATAAATTACTTACTAAATTTCATAAGTTAACGTTATCATCTTTATCAATCAGGCGGTTCAAAAATTGACCTCCGACGCTACGAGTAAACGTTTCAGCTTTCAATTCATCGTCGAATAAATCTACGACCTCCAATTTTTCGAATAACATTCTATGTCAATTTAATTTTAATTTAATTTTTACATGTTATTTCGTCAATATTAGAATGTAGTAAACCCGAGATGCAATTAACGCATGCGCCATAGGGACGATTTGTGAAACACACCGCATTTATTTACAACTCTACCTTACAGACTACAATACAATACGAAATTTTTGAGCAACGAAGACGTTCAAGTTGCTGTGGACAACTATTTTGAGGACCTGGAAGAAAGTTAAAAGTGGTGAAATTGAAATGGCGCCAGAGCCATTCCAGAATCCCGGTGGAAAAAGTGTATCGAAATTCAAGGGGATTATGTAGAAAAATAAAAATAATAAAAAATATGTGCATTAGTTTTCATAGTTAGGCCGCGAACTTATCAATCTACCCTCGTATCTATTAAACATAAAACTCATATAGGTAACACTTATTTATCAGCTGGCCGGCGGCCACGAAATTGCCTAAATATTACTTCCCTCAAGTTGAAATTACCTAAGTAGTTGCCAACCTAATCAGGTCTGCAATCCCAAAAATAGGGATGCAGATATTTGTAGGAATGAGATGTAAATATTACTATCTCATTCTGACAGATAGCTGCGTCCTTCTTGGTTGGCCCAACCACCCGACCGTCTAGAAGGGGTTTAAGTCGACGCGATCAAAAGATTCTCGTACTGACGTGTATGCCGCAATCAAAACCTATAGAGTAGGCAAGGTACAGGTAGGGGCCTACTTCTAGTTGACCTAGAATCATGAAATTTGGTAAGAAGCAATTTCTTATACATAAGTAAAAGGAAAAAACCAAAAACCGTAAAATCGTAGACGGGACCCTCTCTGCGCGCACTTGGCCAGTTTTTTACCCTGCGTAAAGCAAAAAGAAGGGTAAAGGGGAAGGGTGGTTAATAGTATAATTATGTATGTATGTAGTATGTATGTATTTATGTAGTAGGTATGTATGTAGATGCATGTACCTATGTGACCGAAAATTGGATGTTCCACTTTAGCGCCTAAACTATTGGACTGATTAAATGGGGTGTCAAAATAAAAATGTTTTGCCAAACCATGCGAGTGTCATAGGACTCACGCCGGTAGCACACCTCCGCCGCGAAACCGCGAAACTGTGGCGGAATCGTGATATTTAATACGAAATTGAACTTTATTTCGTTGCCAGAGTTTCGCTACTACAGTTCCGCGGCGGAGGTGTGCTACCGACTGCCGTCATAGGCTATATAAAAATTATAAGGGTGCGTCATACCTAGTCGTCAGTCGGGTTTTAGTTTTTGAGGTTAGGTTATACAGAATTTATTTATAATCGTTTTTCAAAAAAAGTGTACATCGTTAAGGATAAAAATTAAGAAATTTATTTTTTCCAGTGCGTCACGAAAATTAGTCGTATATTTATTAGTATCGATCATATTTTTCGTGACGAATCGGAAAAAGTTAACATTTCTTAATTTGTTTCCTTAACGATGTACACTTTTTTTTAAAACGCCCTTATATTAATCTAGACAGTGGTTTTAATCCGCTACCTATTATTTTTTGTATTCTGGTAGTAATAGAGAAATACACATTGACCTCGTTCTCGCTATATAGGTATAGGTTGGCAAAAAGAGTTTGGAAAAAATATATTGCCACTGTTCAGAATGAAATTGACAACATGATCCAACTTTAGCGATTTTCCCTATGAATTTTCCACATAAAACCGTGTGTTAGTTTCATCTGTCACTATCACTATCTCAAACTCTATTTTGCCAAGGTATATTTAGGTCAAGCTATCTTTGAGTAATTTTGCCAAGCTATATTGTGTCAAAAACGATATGAAGTTTGTTCGTGAACAGCTATCTTTATATCGTGTCACAGTGACAACTGTGTCTATGGAATTTAAAAAATAAAAAGTGTCTATGACTTCGTCACATGACCCTGTTATTTTGTCCCCGTGATCAAGTTGAGAAAATTCAAAAATAATTACGCGCAATGGCCACTAAAGTGGAAATTGATGTTGACATACATGATCATTCTCTAGAAAACAGGTAATTTAGTGTTTGTGTGTTTGAATCTGCGGGCCCTAATGAGTGCATTACATAATTATCTCGGTATATATAATGCCGTCGAAGGTCACTACATATTCGCGACTTGGCAAACGACGCAGTCGAATGGTTTCGCTAATTCAGTGATTGTTATTTATTTACCGCCTTTTGATTGCAGTGGAGACGGTGAATTAATAGGCATGGTCGACGAAGGTTCTTTTGGTGAGTATAAATTGTAACCCCATGACGTTTTTGGTACTTTATGTAGTTTGTTTACTTTTCATTGATACAATTAAAGTATCGGTCGGTGTAGTAATTTGCGACGGGTATTATTGAATTAAGTATAAATTGAATTACGTTTTAATTTCAGGAAGTACTGAGGATCGGTCTCAGTTAGTGTCACAATCTTTATTTGGGGCAAATTCGGATGTAAACACAACCACATACAACTTCAGAGATTTATGTAAGTTTCTTAATCTTGTTTGTTTGTAACAGCCGTATTTCGTGAATTTAAATGCTCAGAAGAAAGGCATATAAAATGAGTTGATTAATCATTTAAATTACTGAACATCAAATTGAAATTGCAAGGTTTTGTCTACCCATAGTCTAGTCTAGTTGAACACCATAAAAAATTCACCCGAGTATTCTTTATGGATAGTTATTTATATCTAAAAATTGGTTTAAATTTATAAAAACCTAAAATCAAGAGTAATAACAATATTCAAGTTCGGTATAATATATTTTTAAAAATTAAGTTTTGTTTATTACAATCAAACACTTTCATGTTAATAATATTGTTTGTCATAAACAAGAGATTTCCCTGCTGCACATTTATCATCATCATCACTATCTCACCCGACAATCATCCACTACTTTGCTGAAATCACTGCGACAAAAAGTGAGCCCAGGGCTTGCACACTTCTTGCAGAATTCCTATATTGCATCATTTTCAAGATTCTTTATTTGACTAATTGCAAACTCTTGGCATAGCTGTGTGTGTTGTAGCATAAATGAAATGCACACCTGTTTATGTTATATCTACCATAATGTTTATCATTGTGTTACAGCTGGTGGCGTCACATACAAATTGGTTCAAATGACTGCAGCTGAGGAATCTACTAATAACCTCACTGCACACTCTCCATCGCATGGTAAGAAGGGCCTAGGTATATTTCATCATTTTCAGTCATATTTCACATATTTGGCTTATTTATGAAAATTGTACTATAATACCAAAAAATACCTGTAGTGTTTTTAATCTAATATGGTACACCTGCCAATTTAATTAAGATTGCATAGTTATGTATGTAAAACTTATATGATGTATGTATTTTTTTATGTAGGGCTGGTTTCCACAAATTCTATGTCTTGCACCTGTTTTATGTGTGTCAATGTACGAAAGATGAAGTAGTGGGGCAACTGGCGACACATTGTAGATTGAAGGTATCTTGTAAAAGGGCTGCGGGTATAGAAATCGAATTTTTCGATATCCACATTTTAAAAAAAAAGTGACTGCTAACCTGTCCCCAAAAAATTTTAACTAAAACATGTGTGCATTTTTAAAACGAATAAATATCTAAGTAACTTCACTTGCATTCAATGATATTGCCAACCCTCTTGGTTGGATTTGTTTAGAAGTTGCTTTCAGTGTTTAAGTCTCGCAAGTGTTTTAATTTTTATTCATACAGATGGTGAATTCTACGTAATAAGCAACCCAGTGGAGGTGTTTGGGACAACAACAACGCCAAAGAAAACTATCCGGAAAGAACCCATTCAGGCTAAGGCTGTGACTGCTAAGAAAGTAAGCTAAGATGTCCATAAAAATAGGAATATTTATATTTCATTTAGCTTCAATCTGAGTATGTTGTAGTGTTTGTATACAATTAATGGTGGCACTACATTTGGCAGTATTTGCCAAATATTGATCTTACATCTCTCTCATTTGAAATACCTACAGCCTGTATGGTGTGCATAATGTAGAGGTCTATGTCCAACAGAGGACTGCTATTAGCTTGACTGATTATGTGATATAATACTAATGATAATTATTTTTAAATTTCCAGCGCGATGACAAAAGAAGAGCAACGCACAATGAGGTAGAAAGGAGACGAAGAGACAAAATAAACACGTGGATCACCAAGCTGGCAGCTCTGGTGCCGAACTCCGGCCTCCCCGACACCGCCAGTAAGGGCGGCATACTCGCGAAGGCATGCGATCACATCACTGAGCTCACAGAGAAACAGAAAAGGTAAAATTTTATTTTATGTAGTGATCCATACCGCTGCGCTGCTTTTTGTGCGATATGCCGTGGATGGCGGCTAAATAGGTATCCCCGCAACCCGCAACAGATATCAAACTACTTTATCTGATGTGTATATTAAGTGACATCCAATTAAAAATGATTTTTTCTTATCATAAGCTAGACTTCATTTTGGAAAATGCAATCTCTTGAGGCACTAAAAGTACCAACTAGTTCTATAGCCTCCTAAGGCCCCTTGTACAATACTGGGTGTTTTTATATTCGTCTAAAAAATTTTGGGGGTTAAATCAGTAAGTCATACTGATCAACTTTCACTATGGGACCAACCCAGAAATCGCGAAAAAAAAAATTGACCATCCCATACATTTTGGCTAGTCAGCTGACGATGTTTTGTATGGGAGGGTCAAATTTTTTTTCGCGATTTCGGCGTTGGTCCCATAGTGAAAGTTGGTCAGTCTGACTTACTGATTTAACCCCCAAAATTTTTTAGACGAATAAAAAGACACCCAGTCCAGTATAATGTACATAATACGGCCATTCCAATAAAGATCCATTGCAAAGGAGATAGAGTGGAATCTCTTTTGTTTTTATGACTGAAAATTAAATTAGAAAATAGACTCTATTCTGTTCAGAATAGGTTCATATTCCATTGGCAAATTTCGTTGCCTTAGAAGCTGGGCCTTAGAAGGATAGGTAGAGTTTAAGTCAAATATCCTATTCCCCCAATCATGCACTCTTGTTACACAGTGGTTTAACATGATATAACTTATTTTCAGATTGGAAAAACTAGAAGTGGACAATGAAAAACTTGTTTTAGAAATATTGAGGCTCAACCAAGAATTAACAGAGCTTCGGAAAGAAAATTGTGTAGTAGTGACGTCTCGGCCAAAAGGCCAGAAGTCTTAGCTGGAGCCTAGATCTAGGCATTTAAACAACTGAACTATAGTGGTTACTACGTAACAAACTCATGGTGCTGGAATGAGTGTTAGAATAGTGTTCCGACTAATGAAGTGTCAATATTATTGAAGCTGTATCGGTAAGTGTGGTATTACCGTGTAAAAGTTAACATTTCGTAAATCGTCAAGAACCAAATATGAAGTGTAAATATAAGTTAACAAGCACTGACTGCCGGATATTCTAAATAATTGCATAAATATAATAACATACATACATAGTTCAAATTTAATGGGGATATTTGAAGATGAACAACACAATTAGACAAATAAATTAATAATATTTGTTCCCCCGCCATTTTCTTAACGTGTCTTATGTCAAGAAGTTGTTGGGATTTAATAGAACTCCAAAAATTATTTAGACAAATCATCCCAATACTTTTCTTCTATTAAAACAAATATTAAACAACAAGTATAATGTTGCTATATATTAATACTTCTGTCTGTCCTCTTTTGAATTAATACTGGCTGGTTTTTGTCCAAATTCTTCCAATTAAATCATGATAATGTTTATTACATTCTTACAGTTGGCACAAAACATCTTGACTTGAAAGTCCAAATTTAAAGTTACAGTATCCATTTCTCATTTTTTCACTATGCATATCAAGAATTTAGATAGAGAAGAATGGGCCATTTAAGTTTAGAATTTAATATTTTGGACTTATCCACATGGCTGTAGTTGAAATACATCCAGTTGGACATTTTGAAGTTTGACAGCAAGGCAACTAGTAAAGAATAATTTTTCACTAGTGTTATAATACTCGTACTTATAATATAGTAGATTGTTGAACAAGGGACGAAAGTAAAAGGGCTATTACCCTACGCGTTATTCAGGGTTCCTTTCCCTAAATCGGGATGGTGTAATAAGAGAAAGGGTCCCTAAATAGAGCGACGGGGCCCTCTCGGCGTCCTTGCTCCCTAATTTTAGGGCCCTAAATAACGCGTAGTATAATAGCCCTTTAAGCCATTATGACACGAGATATGCGAGGGTGGTTGTAGATCAAGTATCATTATGGCTTTTTTGTCTCGAGTTAAACACTCTACTTTTCACTTCAATTGCTAGAAAATAAATCTTAATAATTAAAATACCTAATAATTTTAAGACAGACATGTAAAATCTTTTTAACTCTCAACCCGTCAGTGCTATGCAAAAAGAGACAACAACAAGGTTGATTTTGGGGTTAGAACATACCAAATAGTCCATAGACAACTTTTCCGAAACAAACGGTTTGTACGCCCGCTCTCCACCGCGCGCTCCGACGACTAGGGTAACATCAAATGGCAACATGATGTATCTGGCTATTTGTGGTTTTCCAAGCCAAAGGAAATTTAAAAGAAAAAGTACTCTAGTCCCTAGGGATAAGAGTCATTTTAGAGCATGAGAAGTGAAAATATTATTATACCTTGTCGACAATAAAGAGTTTAGCGCGGAGTCTAGTGGAACTACAATATACTCGTTACATTAAGCAGCAGCGCTTGGGTCTACTGAACAGCGCTTTCATTATTCCAATTCTCTTTTGTCTGGCTCTATTGACATTGATTATGTGATAAAAAAACTGAATGCCAGTAAAGTGTCACTGACCATGCTTTTTTTATGTGACATGTTTGGTCTTGTCACTCCTAGGCCGTTGTCCATTTAAGTCTCAGAGCACTTGAGAATTATTGGAATGACATGCCGTGTTGCCAAATAGTTATGAATGTACTATGTTGATATTTTAATGAATTATTTGATTAAAATCTCATCTTTTGAGTGAGTTTCGTTTTTGTTTCACCATGTTATTCTAGCATAGGTTTATGTTACTCATTTAACAATTGCTTAAATCTTTGTTTTTATGAATCAATACTATACTTACTGTATTAGCTGTTTATGTAAATTACTTTCAAATAAGGATGACATTGAGATACCTAATGAACTTTAATGTGAAAAATGTTTCGCTTACCAAGAATATGATTAAGACCGTCTAAACTGTATTTAAAAAATAGATAAGTCAGGAGTACATAATACTATACGATACGAGAGCCTACGATATTTACATCACAGTTATAGTTAGTTAGAAAATCGAAATTAATATTAATAAATGGTACTATTGCAGTCAACATTTTGGATCCCATTTGCATGATTTGCACACGTAATATTAATGTTGTTATTGTATTATTTTAAAGATTCTGGCGAAATTGTACAAAAGTGTTGAAATTTAATGTCAGGCCAGAGTGAGAACTCTGTTGCAGTAAGTGTTAATGGGTCCAATCGTTGAATTCATGTACTAAGTTTTCCTGTTTTATTGATACATTTATAGGTTTATTATAGATATAGTGTCAGTACTTGTATATGTGTTACTTTATGGTCAGTTTAAGAAAGCGTATAGATACCTTTCAATTCAGACTTAATGAATCTAAAGTAGGGTGCTTCATCGGGTTGCAAGTAATAAAAAAACATGCTATTTTATTGGGTATTATTCTCTTGACGAAGACAAATTCGTAATGACTATGCGGTGGTGGTAACTTATTTATTCGACGCTTGTGCCTAGATCGTAGACACCTACCGCCGCATATTCTTTACAAGCTTACGTTTTAACCGTCCGTCATAGAATAACATTCATCCAGCAAATCGACTGAATTCACATGAGGAGCTGCCGTTTGTGCGAAATATTTTGGTCAAACGTTCCGTTTCTCAAAAATCTAGTAGGTATTACTAAAAATAAATCTCCTAAAGGGTAGAGGTATATTGATATGACCTGTATAAAGACGCATGAGCTACTTTTCTTGGCAATCTTTGCGCGTCTCGTTCCTTCACACGAAATTAGAGTAAGACGGCTATTGTTGCCGATTATAAATTGCCGTAAACAATAGCTTGCAACTGCACTTTATGTAATTTAACAAAACGTTTGATCTCAATAATTATGAAATACCGCGTAACTTACAAATTCTATAACTTGCAAAATTCACCTTTGATATACTTGGTACCTAAGTTGCATTTTGCACCTTATTGAATTTGTTAGTTAAGCGGTAACGCACTATCATCGACGGTTGGTCCACGATTAGGCTGCCTCCGCAACTTGTAACGGCAATTTATAGTCGGCAGCTATACTACACTACCACTACAGTTGGGTCAATCTAGGATGATCACTGTGGCAGCTCATATAAACACGTATTACACTTGTTTCTTTGACTGTTCATAAATAATACATTGTTAGTATTAATTGGTACAAACCTTGCGACGACGCTCTCTCATCAGATAAATCAATTTTATATGCCTTGCTTGCGAGTATAAGAAGTGTTAGAAATCACGAAATACGGCCGTCACAGGAATCATCCTAAATTAACCGAATTATAATAAAGATTATTTTTGTGCAATAAAGAGTTTACATACATACATACATATAAGTATAAAGGCATTGGTAAACGAGCAGCACCTTAACAGAGAGGAAAGCGCTGTGTAATCAATTGCCTCCCCCCCGTCTGTCACCCCGCAGGACGGTCGCGCTTGAACTGGGGGGGATTTTTGACTTTCGACTGCTCGAAAACAGTCGGGTGAAGAAAATAATAGCACACGAAAATATGTTACGATTATTTTCGCATGAAATTTCGGATTATCCGTATTTTTGAAAGCCTTCACTCGAATGATTGACTTACGGCCGCACTAAGACGTCAATTAACTTTTAAGTTTGATTAAAGTTCCTGCTGACACTTTCTTTGCTGTAGCGATAGAATAAGACGCAGCAACTTTAATCGAACTTAAAAAATCATTGTCGTCTCTGATTGACACGGTTAGCCTAGTTGGTAGTAACCCTACGAAGCTAGCGGTCCCGGGTTCAAATCCCGGTATGGCCAAATATTTGTGTGATGACCGCGAGTATTTGTTCCTGAGTCATGGATGTTTTCTATATATTTAAGTATGTATTTCTCTATATAAGTATGTATATCGTTGCCTGGTGCCTATAGTACAAGCCTAGGGCTTAGATTGGGACTAGGTCAATTTGTGTGAGATTGTCCCCTGATATGAATTTATTTAATTTTATTTAATTGCGGCAGTTAATATATTCACGTGTTTCGTTATAAGCAGAAAGTCTATGAGTACTGTTTTTTTATCATATTTTAAATCATATTATAAATGGTGTGGACCATTTGTTTTTAAATGTTCTAACGCTTGTAGGTATTTCAAAAATACGGTTTCACCGTTATTGCTCGCTTTCGAGCGTTAGAAAGTCAAAAATCGCCCCCCGTTTGAACCTTATACCGAATGGTCGAATGAAATCTATACGCTGACTACTGTACTGTGAAATTCTAGCTATAAGTGTTGTTTACCTAACTCGATCTTGCGAGCTAGGTTACGAGTACCATGAACTAAAAACATAGTAAATGCATTTAAAAAGAAAATCATACATAACCAAAAATTTTACATTGGAATCCGCCAATCACAATAAGTTTTGTATTTTTTTATTTACCTCGAGACCTTATTGAAATATAATCGTGTTGATGATAACCGCTTTTATTTACAAAATACCCTGCCTCTAAGTTGTATTTTTTTAATTGAAACTTTTTAGGCGGCGATTCAATAATCGATAATTGTGGACGACAATAAAATTGAGAGTAAAACTTTAAGGACGCTTCACGTTTAGTTAGTTACATGAGAGAAAAGAAAGATATGACGTTGAGGGAAAGAGAGCTATATATTAAGACGCCACGGATGTGGCGCAAAAGAACGTATACTACAGAATAACTAATCGTCAGTGGTCGGAATAGGTAGAGCTAATTTACCTAAACTTGCCGCGTGTTCATTCAATAATGTGTTCCCATCTCACGCATGAATGAACATGCGTCAAGTTTAGGTAAATTAGCTCTACCTATTCCGACCACTGTAATCGTATACACAATACAAAGCGACAGAACAAGATAGCGGCGCGCACGTAATGCGGTTGCGGCTTTTTTTTACATTTTCCACAAAAGGATCGAAACTAATATAGGAAAATACACCCAGTTATTTGTCTCCTAGTGATGTAGCATTATTGTCACTATTACCTTATAAAGATGGCATTTGGATTGCCTTAAAGATGGCCTTGGGGAAGGAGTTTGTCCAGCAGTGGATGTCTAGCGGCTGATGATGTTGAAAGATTATGGTGCCAATAATCGGCAAGGTGCCAACCAGCGTTAGGGTAGTTAATACTTAGTAGTCCCTTGCTTAGATTTCGTGACAGGGTAGGTAAATAAAACAAAAGTATTATGTAGTTTTTTTTAAAGACGTAGAAAACTACGAAAGCATAATATCAATCGGTATATCTTCCTGAGCGGTTATCACAATTTCTTCACCAACAAGGTCCACTAAAACATCATCATCCTGAGTGTTCACCACTATTTCTTCACTAACAAGACTCGCTCCAACATTTTTCTGATCTTTCATCACTGTTTTTTTACTACCAAGTAGTTCCACTATATCTTCTTGCGCTTTGATCACTGTTTCCTCACTAACAATAAAACTGGACAATTCCTCTCCGTCAATTTTATTTTGTTTATTTGATATTAAATCCCTGGCTTTGATACAGGATTTGGATTTCTTGAAGTGAGTCTTCATATTATTGTTGTTCACGAATCGACTTTTGCAGTAGGGGCATTTGAATGGTTTTACATCTGTAAGAGAGAACAATCAAGCTTTAACCTTATCAACGTCATAGACGGATATATCCGCACCACTGGTTCAACGCCAACGACGGATATTTCCGTTATGGTATACAGCGAAAAATAGACCTAAGTGTCTGTAAGATAAGTTTAACATTAGCTCTGATTTTTACGGTTTTTAGCTGTCCAATGCCGCCAATGCGTGCGAGTACCGTCTTTTGTATTTGACATGGCATTAAAAAGGTTAACCTTTTTAACAAAGTGGCAACCGCAACATTTTAAGCAGCAGTTTTTGGTTAAACAATGGATCATGTACTTTTCAAGATCGAGAAATGTATTTACATGATTTATACGCTTGATTATAACTTTCATATAATGTTTAAATTAAATAACTATTAATTTCAAAATCTTAATAATATTTTTTAAAGCTTCTAGTCAATTTTTTTAACATTTTTAAAAACCTCTATTTTGGCTTTACTAAATATGGTGTGTATTATGATTAATTAATTTTTAATATTGATTTAAGTTGCTGCGTCTTGTTCTACTACTATAACTTTAACCAACTACTACAACTTTAATCAAACTTAAACGTCTCCGAGTGCGGCAGTTACTAGCTTCAGAAATAAGTTTTTAACTTAGTTTAGTCTTCTTGGTAATATACGGCCGCACTCAAAGACCGCAATTAAGTTTTAAGTTTCATTAAAGTAGCTGCTGTCACTTTCTTTGCTATAGCAATAGAATAAGACGCAGCAACTTTAATGAAACTTGAAAATTTATGGAAGTCTCCGAGTGCGGCAGTTAAAGTTTTTAGTTTAGCTTTTTTGGTGTCATTCACTACTATATTATTATGTAATCATTAATTGACCGAGCGAGCGCGAAGCGTCTCCGTTTCAGCTTGGGCAAAAATGCTTCATATGTCCCGATGTCCGGTAGTCCAGATGTCTGGCTGTTCTCCTCTGCAGGTCGCATTTCTCAACCGATTCTCGTGAAATTTTGTGAGGAGGTTGGATAATTATGATTTTTTTCCGTCCCGAGGTCTACAGCTCACCGAGCTACTAGTAATCTCTGTTTTAACTTAATTGTTCTTCTTTGTTTCATTAGAATCCATAATCTTTATATAAATCTGAACTTAACAAAAATTAAACAAATACTTAAGTACTGATTAAGACCTTACGCAAACTAATTAAACCACAATTTGAGCATATAAAATGTCGGTCATCTTTTGTCAAGCCAACACAAAGTTCGTGACACTATTTACTGCATAACATATAATCCTCAATATTTTTCTTCAAAACATGCGTAGCAGTACCATTTATTTATGTATTTTTTATTTATTTTCTTGATGCTTTGGTTTCTCTAACTTGTTCGAATCGCGTGACTCTTAGTTTTCTTATCTGCTTTCATGGAGTTTATTCTTACCTTTTTTATCTTTGTTACACACCTCATCTGCTTTGGTTTTCATTTGCTGTACTTTCTTTGACGAAGTCTTCAATGATTTCTTGCCAGGTCTTTTTTGGATGAAGTCTTCTCACGTTTCTTGTTGTTCTTGTCTTGTTTTCAATTATTTTCTTTAAATTAATCCTTAGTAACTTTTATCCCCTTGTAGCTTGTCTTGCTTTTTTGCGCGGCTGTTCAGATTTTTTTTCGCGCAGTTGGGAGTGGGCATTACTATGGGCTGTATTAATAAACTCATCTCAACTGAGATCCCCGTCTCAAGATACGTCAAAGTCAATCCATAGAAAACTGTAATTTTTGACGCATCTTGTGACGGGGATCAGAGTTGAGATGAGTTTATTAATACGGCCCTATGAAAGGGAATGTTTTTTTTTTGCGAATGTTAATAAGGGGAACATTATCATTTTCTGAATCTGAGGTACTAGATGTTCCAGAGCGATTTGTATCTTTATTACTAAAATAAGCTTTGGTATCATGTGTGGTAAGTTTAAAGGGCTTTTTAGGAGTAGTACCACCTTTTTTATTTGTATAGTCTATGCCATCATCATCCGATGAAGAACTGTATAAATCTCGGGCAGAGCATTTTACAGGACAGGTATTTAGAACAGGATTTTGCCAACCGGAAAAACTTGGCACGGCGTCATCATACTGATTCATCGTACCACCACCATAACGTATCGTAGTTTTACTATTAGTATCCTAATTTAATGCAGGCTTTTGCAAACCAGAACAACTGGAAACATCAGCGTCCTCATACTGGTTCTTCGTTTCACCAGTATGAACCTTCTAATTTAATATGGATGGAGATACACAGTTTTCTGTTTCAGAAGCTATTTCAGGTAAATGAATAATTTTATCTGTCTCGTCTTCGGATACGTCAGTCGATGATGAACTATAATCAACGAGGGATGGATGGTAGCTCACGCTAGCAAACTTTATAGATTGTCTTAATGACGATGCTGAAATTAGATTGGACCGAGATAGAGTTTTAGACGTTTTGTCAGTCTGTTGAGATGTCTGGTTTTGGTCGCTTGAGAGTTGATTTTGACATAGCGGGAAATTTTCACTTTCTTCATCTGGCCGGAACGGACTTTCTGTGAGGACTGATAGAGCATAAGCTTCTTCTGGAATAGCTTCTGGGTTAAAAGGGAATAATCCCGTTGCCTTGAATCCGTGGACAACATTTGTATGCGTCATACACTTAGTCCAAGTGTTGGTGAACATTTTGTTAAATGTGGCTTTTGTTAATCTTGTGTCCGGTTTTTGGTACAATATCCGCAAAACTTCTTCGTCCCAGTGATGGTCGAAGGATTTGTTAATCGAATTGTCCAAGGGTTGAAGTTCATGCGGTGTATTAGATGGTAGGCAGTAAAGAACAATGTTATGTTTTTCCGCTTCTTGTACTGCTTCATAGGACATGTGGGATTTAGCACCATCAAAAATCAACAAGCATTTACCTGGGACCTTGTGTCTACCTAGGTGTTGGATGAACTCTACAAACAGATCAAGAGTCATGCTTCCTTTTTTAGCCATTCTGACAAGTGTTCCAGCTGGCAAATTTTCTGCGAGTTCAGGATTATTGCGTTGGTCCTTAAAGACTATCATAGGGGGAATGGTGGTTCCTGTGGCATTCACACACATCGCTACGGTCACATTTTCAGCGTGCTCGGGCGCAACTAAATGCACTCTTTTGTTTCCTTTCGCAGCTGAAACAGTGTTCTGATGATGGACGGTAATCCTGCATCCTTTTTCATTGTAGAGACGTTCAGGGTGGTCGAGTATATCCAATTCATCATAAAGTCCCCGCACCACTTGAAAATGATGTTGAACTATCGGCTTGTAAAGTTTTTGGGCACTAGCGGGATTCATACTTTGGGGTTTTCGCTGTGAAATTGAAGGATTTCGTTTGAGAAAAAGTCTGAGCCAGTCTGGACCCGCCATTCCCTTTTTGCGGTTAAAATTATTAGGGATATCATACCTTAAACAGAATTGGAAAGCCTGCTTTCTTATATACCGTGGAGTAAGAGGCAAACCAATTTCAGCAAATCTCTTGATTCTTTGACACAGTTCATGTTCTTGATATTTATTGAGAGTAGTCTGTCTACCTATTACTTTTGCTTTAACGCCTGATATCAAGTGATTCCTTAAAGTTCGTCTAGGAATATGGTATTTTTCAGCTGCGGCGCGTTGAGTAAGATGTTTGGTTTGAACTGCTACAATAGCTGATTTTAAATTTTCTTCAGTCCAAAGCCCCCGCTTCTTTGGGGAAGACATTTGATGATCTAAGAACATATAACAAAATATATAAAAAATAAGTGTATTTATAACTTGTGTTAAGGTACGGTAGGTATAGGTAAATTACTTTCGAGACGTTTTTGCAGGGATTCTAAAATTAAAATTTCATTCTACAGTCAGAAAAAAAAAGGTTCGTCACATTTTGAAGAAGAAAATATATTGACAGTCAAAAGTCAGTGAATGTCAAATAAATAATAATTATATTTATTCTTATGGTTTGTAATATTTCTTGTTCAGTGTTATTATTGTAACGTTGTTAATTAAAAATGGTTCCGATGTTGAAACATGGTCGAGGTAAGCCTTTGATTCCTAAACTAAAGAAGTTTTGTATAATTTGTACAAATATTTCCAAAATGAATGCAATAGCAATCCGAGCAGTATTGTGACTCCCGCTGAATTAGTTGCTATATCAAGCGAAATATCATTGACTTCCGTCAGAAAGGTACTATTGTTTGATATTACAAAAAAATATATAAAAGTATTGGTTTCTTTCTTTATGTGCTGACCGTACACCACTACAAATGCAAAAACGTCTCGAAAGTAATTTACCTATACGTCAGTAAAAACAACTTTATTTAAATGTATCACTTATTTTATAAAACACGGGACCTTATTAAATTGCAGTAGTGTTAGAAGGCCCAACCGAGTCTTGTAAGGCCCAAACAACAGCTTTGTTGGGCTTTCCTAAACGACGTGGGCCTTGCAACGCAAATTGACCATTTTCGAAATAATGCGTGGACTACACGGTTTCAAACAACGGTTTAAAACAGGTGATTTGAAACCGTGTAGACAGTGGTTTTAAACCAAATTTCGCATGACCTTAAACGCTCTTGGTAGATGTCAAACAAATGGGCTTGTTTGAAACCGTGTAGTAGCTCGCTTCTACAAAGGTCACTTGGTTTAAAACCGTGGTTTGAAACCGTGTAGCACGCGCTTAAATTGACATAAAATCGCACATGTCTATGTACCTACATATCAAAATAATAATGATCAAATAAACACACTAAACAAAAATTACTTTATCTAGCTTTTATTGCTTTCAAAGGCTGCGTCTTAATTAGAAATTGGTGACAAGGCTATTAAAATAAAGATGATTTATGATAGAGAACTGCTTCAAACTAGGTCAAAGGTACGTTACTGTATTGCATTACGTAACTATCTACTTACAAATCGTAGTATAAACAAGTCAAAACTTACGTTTTATGGAAGCAATAATTAGTAATTTGAGTGTATGTGACCAAGGTCCGCGAACAACCGGGTGTTACTGGCAAGACGGCGGCCGCACGCGGTCCGCTGCTACGTTCATATTGGTATATTTCTTACGTGCTATGAAGTTTGCGCGGATCAAATGGATCAATGCGGCCTTTGAAAAACTGTGGGCCTTGTCACCCAAAATATTTTTGATGAAAAAATTCCCCACCCAAATGGCATTTGATGTGTCGAGTAAGCCCGTCCTGACGAACGAAGCGCATGTCACAGAACGTGCAGGCAAATGGCTTTTCGCCTGTATGGTATCTGAAATTGTAAAATAAAATCGATAATTCTACGGACGATTTTGACAGATAGAGTAGTGCCAAATATAAGTAGGTATATAAAATGTTATAGTGATGATGTTATAGTGATACTTCAGTATCGACTATATTTACGTGACGTTAGTCCGAGTTATACACTTATACAGTAGGAAGGTATAAAAAATATGTTGCGGCACTTTAAGGCATCAGCTTTGCGAACCCCTATTTATTCAAAAACACGAATAAAATATTGAAATTTTATTTAAATAACTTAACTTTTTTGCGAGGCATATAAAGTTAGGATAGATAACAATTTAATTATTAATAGATCTGGTATCCCACGCCATAAACTATAAAAATATCGATATAAACACCACTACTCATACAAAATAACTAACTTAACGATTTTTGAAAATCGACATAAGCGATTGACGCGATTGATCGTTACCTTACGACAATCCTATTTGATTTCGAAAATCGGTAGCGTAATGCATCTTGGCTAGGCCCCCTGGTTCGCGTAATTAAAAGGTCTACCATTGGTAAGACGACGGTACCATCGTTGCCCGAACTACCCACAACCTATCCTCATAAGTGCTCCACAAACCTCATGTGTATGGTCAGCTCCGCCCGCCTGTAGAACCCTTTGTTGCACTCCGGACAGAACGCCGTGTATTTCTTCTGGTGCCGCTTCATGTGCACGCTGAAGTTGCTCGCTTTGTCCGTCGTCGCTCCGCATTCTATACACACAAACCGCTGAAACGAAAGCAAAAATATTTTATATAAGAGCCTTTTAATAGAGAGAGACTCACCATTTTCGAAAGTTCTCCACTAACATTCAGTAGAAGTTTTCAGTGCAGAAGGTATTTTTCGTGACTTTTATCGTAACAAATAATACAAGAAACTCGAAATATTTTAGTACAGGTTGTATTTCTAAAAGAGCTTCTTATTTAGGGCTCAAATTGAGCTAAGAACGAAAAGCAAAGCTTACTTTTCTCTCGGGGCTCGACGCGCGCTGCTGCCCCGCGTGGGCCCTTCTATGCATTCGCAGCGTGTACTCCGAGGAGAACATCAACTTACATTCTTCACATTCCATCTTCTTCGGCGGTTCTCGCTAAAACAAATAAAAACAATTATATAACATCGTCGGAATCGACAAGACGATGACAATTGATGTTTATGAAGTTTTGTTCGTGTTTGATTAACTTTATTTCCCTTCGACTACGGTGTTTATGGTCATATTTAGACAAAAGTGTCAGGTTTTGCAGGATTATTGGCAGGCAGACGATGCGTCAGCCTACGAAGGTAACGGTCCCGGGTTCGATCCCCGGTAAAAGCAAATTTTGTGCGATGAGCATATTTATTATTTTGTTTTAGAGTCTTCAATGATAAATTTTTATGTACTTATCTACTTAAATATATTTCTCTTTAAACGGTACTAGCCTAGAGCTTAGTTTCGTACTAGGTCAATGGTACTCACCGAATGAGATCGTATATGCCTAACGAAATTGGTTCTATGATTACACTTAGTACCACAATGGTCACAAATCCACACGCTAATCGGCCTGGGTTTTTTTTCGTGATATGCTGCAGAATGTCTTTTCAAGCCTCGCAAACTTTTAAAAGTTCTCTTACACATCTTGCAATAAAAATTCGAAATATTAAACTGATTTTTAATCCCAGTAATCATATGTTCATCTGTATTCTCTTCGACGTCAGTCTTATCTTCATCCAATTTATATTCTTCTATTTTTATATCTATGTCATTTATAAACTTTTCTGTCATTTCCACATCGCTGGCGACATTTTCAAAACTTTCTATGCATTGGCCTGTTATGTATTTGTGAGAACTATTACTATTTTCGTCCATGTCTAGTTTTTCTCCAAACAAAATATTGTTTATTAACGGTGTCGGTGGAGTTTTCACTCCTGGAATAACTGAAATAAAAAACAAGTTGATTGCAATATTTTAATTTAATACTAAGATGATTGTATTGACTAAAAAAAATTACAATTACCTCGAGGCGAAACAAGCAGTTCATCCAACAAAAACTCTTGATTTTCAGTATTTTGGAGAGCTTCTTGCAAATTCCTGTCTATTGTACAATGCGGTTCCTCGTCTTTTCCATCTTCGCTTTCAAATCGAATAATGTCATTAACCGCATCCAAAGAATCTATCTGTTCATCGAATACCCTTTCGACTTTGATAGGAAGTAAGGCATGGTTTGATTCTTCAGTTATTATGGGCATATCTAAAACTTTCTCAGCCGGAACACAGTTTTGTTCATGTTCTTGTATATTTGTGTTGAGACGGTTTTCAGACAGTTTTTTTGGCGTGTACCTATCGTTGTTAACTGACCGTGGCGTAGCAAACGGGCTGAAACTAAAGTAAAAACATTTAAAAGTACTATTTCGCATAATAGGTATGTACAGCAACAAAACGATTTATCATAATAACCGATTTTCATGATGTAAGTCCTCATTTCAACAATAGGATCTCGCTCTTAAATTAGCTATTCTGTCTACTGTTACTGAATTATCTAATACGTGACGGTTGCGTAATGCTAATTACGCAGAGTAACGGCCTCTCTTCACGATTGGCCATGATGGGCGAGCATGAGAGATGAGTCGGATGTAATTTGGCACACAGATCTATGTATTGTTCTTATTCTGGATTGACACATAGGATACTTTTTATCCCAGAGGGAAAAGTAATAAATGTCTTCTACGCAGACAGAGTCGCGGGCAAAAGCTAGTTGTCAACGAAGCGCTGTTGTTATTTAACCAACCACATTACTCTGGATAGTATGGTGTCCAAGCAAGGGCTGTCAAGTGAATAAACTAACTAGTACTTCTTAACCGTTCTGTATTGCAGAGTTTTAGTGAAAGAACCTTACCTAAAGTCCAGTTTAAAGTCTGAATCAATGGACGCGTCATCCTGCATCCAATGGGAGTCTAGCGAGTCGTCCAGCAAGTCCGCTTCCTCTTCTATCACTTCTCTGATGATGCGCGCCTCGGTGTCCGGCAAGTCAGCGTCCGGCATTATGTCGGTCATGAAATTACGGATACTTGTGGTAGTGGATTCTGTAATAGGATATTATAAATGTGTATTAGTTCGTTTGTTTTGTCTGCACGGCTCAATGCCTCAATCGATCAACGTGAAATTTTTCTACAAAGAGATGGTTGGAAAATGGCCATATGCCACTTTTTATCCCGGTAAATTGGATAGTTCCAGAGAGGAAAGCTATAAACCACTTCTACGCGGACGGAGTCGCGGGCAAAAGCTAGTAACATACTTAATAATTAATCAATATATATTATAAAATTTATAAAAGTTAGTGCACAGTGTGCGTGCTGCTTAAACTCAGAAATGGCTTAACTGATTTGGATGAAAGGCACAGAAAGCTTATTACCTGCATTAACACATAGAATGCTATTTATCCCGGAAAATTTTGTAGTTCCCGAGGGATACACGATAAACGATTTCTACGCGGACGGAGTCGCGGGAAAAATTTAGTACAATTATAAAAGATTCTCGAAATTTAAAGAACCATTTGATGAAAATATCAACTTAATTTCTTGAGTAGTGAAAATAATGCAAAGACATTGCCAGATACTTAGGTACCATATTTGTGTTCTTGAATATAGATACATTTTTATTATTATTGATTTATTTTGTTTATTGTTATTGTAAGGTAAATCAGTAATTAATAGATAAAATTAATCATGGCAATATGCATTCTTGAATAATCTCCTTGACAAACGGTTTTGTTTTCTTGCATCAATCTTTCACAAGAAAAAAATTATAAATTCTAAGTTTTTGCTTTTAACCATACCATTATCATCATCTTTAATCCTCTGGTGCGCTGGAGTACTGCTTCCGTTCAAGGCAGGAAATCTGAAAATTACAATTTCTCTTATAATAGAAATAAAGAAAATAGGATATTTGGAAGGCATTTTACATGAAAATGAACACAACAAAGATACAAAAAAAAATTATACTTTTGAGTTAAAATAAATATACCAAACTAAAAAACAGCACTTAAACAGACTGTTAATTAATATTATATTTTTAAGAATATTATTGACAGAATGTTTCTGACAGAAATAAAATTATGACTGAACTTTATTTTTGGGAATTTTACATTCTTTAATAGCTAAAAAATTACTGACACGCAATATAAGCACGAGACATTGAATTTAGAAAACAGACTGCTATAAAATAAAAATAAATAAATAGCATTACATGACTGACAAACAAAACATTATTTTATTTTATTTATTTTATTTTATAGCCTCTTTTCAGAATAAATACAATTAGAAACTTAAAAACTACAGTAACCGCAATGGTGATTATAATTCTGTGTGCCTTCTGGCAAAGGCCTCCCCCAGTCTTCTCCACTCCTCCCTGTCTGTGGCCACTCTGGTCCAGGTCCTAACCAGGTCCTAAACAAAACATTAAAGCATTGCAAACCTGAAAGCCCATGAATCATCATTATTTTTTAAAAATGTGCATAGGTCTGTAGCCTCTCCGGTTTCCTTCAAGGCCGCATAGCTCTTGAACCTCTTGTCAGAGTTGCGGCACTGCTTCTTGAAGTTGCATGCCATCTTCATCTTCAAGTAGCAGTCCTTGCATAGTTGGAAAGTGAACATGTCATTGCGTTTTACCTTTAAATAATAATTTTAGTAATTATCTTGGGAAGGACTGTACAATATCTGATGTCGAGTTGAGAGTTCATATTTTTTTTATAGATAGTACTCATTAATAGAAGCCTCCTCGTAAAATTTCAAGTTGCGGAAACGCACGGTTCGCAAGAGAAAAATTAGTAAAGTTTCCATATAAACTGGTAAATTAACACTAAATTTGGACACCATGACACCTGATTCCTATTACAAAAATCTAATCTGACAGAGTTGATGGAGCTCCCCTTCGCGGAGCTCCTATTTCTGGGTTGTTTTGGCTCTCCGGGCCTGATATAAAAACGAACCTAACCTAACCTACCTACGTATTACGATGTTGGGAAAAATTGGGAACGGAAAAAATGTGAATATTAAAACTCACTAACATTAATAAAAAATCACAACATGACGAAAGAAACACAAATAATAAAATTCGTGATTATGAAAGATCGTGATAGGTATGAAAATTCGCTACTATGAAAGAATGTCACTATGGAATAATCAAAATCAACACAAAAAAACGGAAAGAACCAGAATCTCGTCTGTGACGTTTGAATCAGGTGTCATGGCGTCCAAATTTAGTGTTAATTTACTAGTTTATATGGAAACTTTAATATTTTATTTCTCTCGAACCGTGCGTTTCCGCAACTTGAAATTTAATGAGAAGGCTTCTATTAATGAGTACTATCTATAAAAAAATATGAGCGCTCAACTCGACGTCAGATATTGTACAGTTGAGCCATTCAAATTCAAATAGTTCATTGTGTATCACATTACATTTTAAAACAGATGGAACTACAGGCTGCATGTACACATGTGACGCCCTGCAAGGGCACAGCAACATGAGAGGGTTAACAGTTTAATTATCCTTATTCTAAATTATTTACTATATTGCACATTATCACAATCTTGGCATGAGTCAATAACATTTATGAAGTATTACTAGATATTGATATTGTGGCCAGCATCGGCTGTATTTATGATATAAACCTTATCAAAATGAAACTGATCTCATATATAAAAGATCACACTTAGTTTATATTCAATACCTTACCTGTAAACCTGTGGAATAAACAAACAATCTTCTGTTTTTCTCCGTGTAATGTAAAAGTTCGGTTGGTTCATCATAGTGGACTAAGCATCCTCGACAAAATCTGTCCATTATGATTGAACTTTATAAATAGAATAGAACTTATAAGCATTAGGTACAACTCTAAGCTTTTAAAGGTAAAATTTAATTAATTTAACCGTTTTGCGCTTAACCTACACTATACCAATAAAATGACATTGACATTGACCACAGGTTATGATGATGATAGGTTATGTCTATCATTGACAGTTAGAAACATAATAATGTAATGTAAGAATTGGAATGCCGGTCTGGAGCGCCATCTGTTTGTGATTGTAAACATCGACTTGACGTTTTAGGTTAGTGGTAACTGTGTTGTTATAAACTAAAGCCCTGCCCTGTAAGAAGCACGTCGGATAAAGTTTTATAAATTAGTAACGAAAACATATTATAAGATAAAGTTTACTCCGCAGACGCAGACTTACACTTGTGTACAAAACGTTGACATTGGTCGTTTTGGATATACCTACATATACGAGACCTTAGCCTATTGTCTCAACCAAGATCATTGGTATTAAAAACAGCACTATACCTACTTCCGAGCTCGGTGGGCCAAGTGTTTAACAGAACACTGGTGAACCCCTGAACCTGCTCCACTCTACTACTAATAATTACGTCTCAAGAACTTGGATTGAAGGTTATAATTCTTTCTACCTTTTGATTAGTTAAGCAAAGCATCTCAGTATGTATAGTCTAACTGGTGGCGTAAAGGGGCATCCACACGATACAATTTGATTGCGAAATAAATTGGCTACAATCTGATTTTCCGTCCACACGTACATTGAAGATCGCCAGTTTAGTTTTATTTCGAGTCAAGCGGAAGCGGACCTTCAATTTCATATTCTATCCACACTACACAATTCGATTGCCAATATAGTTAGATTGGTCGTAAAATTGTATCATTTGGATGCCCGCCGCTGGTAATAAATAATAATATTATAACATACTGTGGCCAATCAAAGCAGTGCTCATTTGACCGCCGTCAGCGCACCTACTGTGACCCAACACAATATTTTGTATTTTTACGGTACCACAACGCCTTATTAACTTGGATTCATATCTACAGACAACGAGCGTGTCAGACACGTGCCGTGGCATATTTTCGTATACAATGTGTATGAACATATTAACATCTACCGTGATACGACCGCGCAGACGCTGGATGTGAATACGTGTGTATTGTATATGTAGGAGAATATTATTCGCTAATATATAACGCTCGTTGTTTGTAGAAATGAATCCTTAAAAGGTCCGTGTGAACGTAGGCTTAATGTACATGTAACTCGTACTATCGTGATTATTTCATCAGTGTGGGTATATGTATACTTACATTCATGTTACGGTAAATAATAATATTTAGAATTTTATGATTTAGAATAGTATTTTAATTTACGAACGGATTTGATGGGTGAATTGTTTTGGAACAGGCCGTTAGATGTCGCTGTTTTACTTTTTTTCAACGTATTTATATTTAGTGGCGTTTATTTTATCTGTTTCTCAAAAGTTCATTTGAGCCACTGATAAAAAGGTTTACTATTCATAAATTTAAGGCATTATATTTTCACCAAAGGCGAATGTAGTACCTTGATTAAACTGACCTTAAGTCAAATATATTCATGATTTCATTCATTCATTAATATTCGATTGAAAATAAACAACGACGGAGTGAGTATTGAGTTGTAAAGCGAGTTGAATCGTGTAAATCGAAGAAAATCCCTGTGAGTGGGTTTTTAAAATGGAGAGTAAACACGATATACCAAGTGATCAGACAGATATTACAGCCAACAGAAGAATCAAACTACTGCACTTTAGTGATGGGGTGGAGGAAGTTATGGAACAACAAAATGTTAGCCAATTAGATGCTGCACCCAAGCATGAAGAAACTGTCGATCCGGTAAGACATACATTGTACAGTAATGTTAACTAAATAGAGTATCTACTAGAAAGTTAGCCGTTGTTTTGTTTTGTGAAAGACAACGACGGTCCTAGACTCCTAGTTATAAGTTATAACTTCCTACATATCCCTTTGGTGAAATCGTCAAGGTCTGTATTACCTTATATTGATCTATGACTCATAGTATTGCCTGTTTGTTGAATGACGCGACATCTACGCATTAGGTTGTAGAATGTGATTTATCGAATTATTTATAACATTTCTATAGAGCTTAGATTTACACTAAAAATTTATGATTGTGTTTTGTTAAGGTTCTTTATATTAGGTTAGGGTTAGGTTCATTATAAGTACCAAACTATCGACTACATTGTTATCTTATCTTAGAAATTCATAGTAAGATGCGGATGGTAAAATAACTCATTGTTTGATACAAGAAGGCTAATAAAAAAAAAGATATTTTAATAAAATAAAATTGCATTCTCAATATGTTTTTCTCTGTCAAGCTTTGTTCACGCCAAATTACAAATATGCAGAATATAATATCATTTTTAAAACTGTATTAAAAATTATATCCCCTGTGTTTCTCTTTTTTTTTTTCAGAAAACTTTGGACTGGGTTCCATGGTTCTCCCATTATGCTTGGAAATCAGGCTCCAAAGTATTGGGTGCTGTGGATTATGCTGGAGATAGCCTGGCTAGTTTCTTCGGCATCACTACACCCAAATACCAGATAGAGATTAACGAACATGAAAGAGTTACAGAGGAGAAGAGAAAACTTGAAGAAGAGGCCGTTGGCTGGGTTCCGGAGAATGCTGGAGGAGACATACCTTTGGTGCTTAATGAGCCTATGAAGGAAATTATTAAGCCTGTTGATGTTTAAGATTAGTATTAGGGATTGCACAAAGTCAGTTTCTTCTCAAGATTTTAAATGCAATCAAAGATATGCTTGAGCACAGGATCGGTTTTAAAGTAGTGTAGTTATTTGCAGTCCATTTGTTCTGATTAATTAGTTAGTTATCAGACATTTGTGACTATTTTCTTATACAACATGTAAATGAAATAACGCAAAAG
The DNA here is from genome assembly GCA_963241965.1 of Tortrix viridana. Classification (NCBI taxonomy): domain Eukaryota; kingdom Metazoa; phylum Arthropoda; class Insecta; order Lepidoptera; family Tortricidae; genus Tortrix; species Tortrix viridana. The sequence goes on from OY725186.1 coordinate 9,120,376, forward strand.
CTCAGACACCCCAACAGATTTTTACTATTTTAAGTATTTTAAATTGATCTATTTTTTTATTTATTTTATATCCATTAATTATTCTAGAAGAAATTTTCATATGTTTAGTTGACTTAGTAATTACACTTGCTTCATAACTCTACACTTGTCATTTGTGACGTCAGCTGTCATTCTGTGCAACACTTTAGACTGGGCAAACTTGCATAAAAAATTGGTTCTACTCTTGATTCTGAACAAACTACTTTCAGGTTTTGCGTTGTTTTATTTACACGTTGTATAAGTGCAAGACAGGTGAGGTTGATATTGTGTTGTCTATTCCCAACAGTTACACAAAACCATGTTTTTAATAAAACTGTTAGGAGAAAAAAACTTACTAATTAATTATGTTCACCTCCTGTATGTCAGTATGTTATATGTAAAAGTAAGAGTGATAGGCAAATAGGTTTTAGCAATTACTTTCAGTCAGGCTTCTTTCTATACTCCTAGAAGGGAAGTCTGTTGAACACCAGATTGTCAGAATAATTACAATGAAACAAAGTGCCTTATGTGAAGCACATAGGAATTACTGTAGAACTAACTTGGTAAATTATATTGATGGCCTTATCTGATGGAGATCAGAGAAAAGTATTTTTGCAATGCATTATTACAATAATAATTTTACTAGATTCAACTGAGAACGATTTTTTAAGTAACTAAAATAAGTTTCAATGAAAAAGTACATAATACATACCACAGTTTCATTCGTTTTATTATTAGTAATTTATTTTAATGCATTAATTTGTGTTCTTCACATTTTAACTAGTCCTATTTTTATTTTTTTATTCCCTCCATAAGTACTATATTAACATTGAAAGTATCTAATGTATGTTGTTTTTATTTTTATTTTAAAAACAAAAAGGTTGTAACCTTTTTGTTTTTAATTCATACTTATATAATAAGAAATAATTCACAATTATAAACATATATTAACAGAATAACATTACATATATTGTAAGACTTGATGATATTAATATTATACTTGGTAGAGCTAATGGATTTATTAATGTCTCATAATAAATGAATTAATTACATACTTGTTTTAATGCACCACACCCCTCGTTTGGTCTACTTTAACTTTAACGATCTTTATGACGTTCCAGTTTGACCCTTGAACTCGCGAGCAACTCTTAAGAGCAGTACTAGACTGATCTTAGCCGAGCCTTCTACATATACTGGGTGTTTTTTTATTCGTCTGCAAAATTTTGGGGGTTAAATCAGTAAGTCATACTGATCAACTTTCACTATGGGACCAATCCCGAAATCGCGAAAAAAAAATTGACCATCCCATACATTTTGGCTAGTCAGCTGACGATGTTTTGTATGGGAGGGTCAAATTTTTTTTCGCGATTTCGGGGTTGATCCCATAGTGAAAGTTGGTCAGTATGACTTACTGATTTAAGCCCCAAAATTTTGTAGACGAATAAAAAAACATCCTTTATATCAAATAATCTGGTCCACCCCTTAGTTTCTATCAGCATCAGAAGTTGCTGTAGTGTCATTGATTTCGTCAATATAATAGGTGACACTAATGACGGCGGTTGAAACGCCCGGAGATTTACCCCCATGCACATGAAGAAACAAACTAGCTACTGAAACGGCGACATCTTGTGATTCAATGTAAACGCATTGTGACATGAGGTATGATTGCAAATTCATAGCATATTCTTTAGAAATCAGTATACTTACTTACTTTCCGATAGAAGTGATCAACAATTAGCTTACTGGTGACATCTAGCGGGCGGTAGCTGACTAAGCACAGTTTCATCAGTCGGTCTTTAGTAATGAGGTGGTTTGGTAAATATTGTATATGATTACCAATAGATGGCGTTTATATACATTTCAAGTAAAATATACCTTTTTTCCCGATTGATCCTTTTTATTTGGTACTTCAGTTTGGCTTGTGAGTGTTTGGTATATATATTTCGAATTTAAAATTTAAAATTTAAAATTAAATAATTGAAACGCGTAAGTTTGACTAGGTACCCGAAAATAACAAACGTTTGAAAACCTACCCACTCATTATTCTATTATAGATCATTTTCTAGGTTAGATAAACGGGGAGAGGACCTTCTGTTTAATAGATTATAAATTTAATAGGTAAAGTCGAGTTCATAAATATGTGTACACCTTAGTACCTTGTCCATTTAACGTCATGTTTAAACTGCCATATGATAGATATCGTCACAGCGATTAAAGTGACAAGCTAATAGTTAAAGTGTACACATATTTATGAACTCGACTGTACTTAACAACAAATATTTCATTCGTGGTCAGACTGCCAGATTGTTCGGTACTTTCGGATCGTGAGTTCGTGAGGTCACAACTACCTACACACACATGCACAGAATTTAGCTTTTAAAGGAACAAACAACGTAAGTTCAATCACAAATCTTGTTCCATAATAAACTCTAAGTTGTAAGCTGTTAAGTCAGTTTTTGCGTAAAGCGGGACTATGTTATAAATTACACCCCTGTAGAATCCGAGAACGTCGTAACCGACTCCAACACTACCGATGAAATTTTATCTTTGTCTATTGGTTTATAAGGTTTTAAATCGAATGATAAAAAGTCATATGTTATTGTTTGTCGGTGTTTAGCATGTGATATGTCGAAATGTAAACGGTTCGAGCGGTGTCCGCAGATCAATATGCGTGTTGCGCGAGGGTGTTTAAAGACGTGCGATTGGCCGGCGTGTGTGGGGCGGGGCGTGTGTGAGGCGGCGCGCGGTCTGTCAAGCGACACCTGATTTTGGCGCCAAATTGGTAGCGTCGTGCGTTCCATATTCAAATTTGAATTTGTGGTCAGAGTTGGAGTAAGTGTTTTTTAATAAGTATGTGACCTTAAGGGCCGTATTAATAATAAACTGATCTTGTGTGTCTGAAATGACAGTTTTCTATGGACTGACGTTTACTTTGACTTGTCTTGAGACGTGGATAACAGTTGAGATGAGTTTATTAATACGGCCCTAAAGTACATAAATAATTTAATTTAAATAAGGTACCTACTTATATTGTAGTGGCAAATAGTTACTTAGTTGATAACAAAAGTTTGGCTTGGTGACAGGTGGGGTGGATCTACAACATTCACATTACTGTACTACACATTAAGCAACAGTTTTAGGGTAAAATTTAGATCATGTTGCCATTTTCATTCCGATCAGCGCCCTCAATATTTTCAAGCTCTATTTTGCAAATATTATTACAAATTGTGTTTAGTTTCATTTGCCATCGCATTTATTTTTAAGTCAAAATGCAATAATTACAGCAAAAATAAAAATACATTGTATATTTATGTAAAGCCCTGTCTTATTTTTATAGCTTAACCAAGCTTAACTTTGTCAAACCTAGATAGGTAGCTTGCAAGGGGTAGTACAATAAAAAGCCTAATACAAACAATCGTATCAATTCTTCTAGGTACGTACCGACTGTGCATGGTTACCTACTGCATGATTAATATAACTATTAGGTAAAATTAGTTGAGTAAAATATAGGTACATAATGTGTTTTTAGTTTTCTACCTAGAAGGAGTGGGTTGAATAGGTTCCTAGTATGGAGAGTAAGTGGATGCAAGCGGCGCTGGACCGGTCCTTGTGGCAAACCTTGGGGGAGGCCTATGTCCAGCAGTGGACGTCTTTCGACTGAATGATGGTGATGGAGAGTAAGTACATTGTTTTGACAAATCTTACAATGGTCATTTAAATTTTATCAAGATCTAATTTTTTATTCCAAATAGGTAAAATTGCTAAAATAATAATTATTTACATCGTAGGTACATAGGCAGTAGAATCTTTGTCCTTCGTTTTGACATTGATAATATTCGACGTTTTGATACTCGTATTGTCGACGCGTTTGGCCTAGTTGGTAGTGACCCTGCCTACGAAGGTAGCGGTCCCGGGTTCAAGAATCCCGGTATGGGCAAATATTCGTGTGATGAGCGCGAGTATTTGTTCCTGAGTCAAGGATGTTTTCTATATATTTAAATATGTATTTCTATATATAAGTATGTATATCGTTGTCTAGTGCTCATAGTAGGTGGGCGTTTTTCAAAAAAAGTGTACATGGTTAAGGAAAACTTAAGAAATGTTTACTTTTTCCGGTTCGTCACGGAATGTATGACTAATTTTCGTGACGCACTGGAAAAAATTAAAATTTCTTAATTTTTCCTTAACGATGTACACTTTTTTTGAAAAACGCCCAGGTACAAGCCTAGAGCTTAGTTTAAGACTAGGTCAATTTGTGTGAGATTGTCCCCTGATATTTATTATTTTATTTATTGGGAGAAGGTACGCAGACAAAGCAATATTATTACGGTACCTAATGTCTCCAATGAAAACGCAAGCATTGTTACAAAACTAAGGGAAACAAATTATTTCCTAATTCAATAATTCGTTAACTACGCAGGTCATTCCGGACAATGTAGCTTCCACAATACCAGTGTGACCAGCCCACGACCAGATTTTACCCCAAATGCTATCCATAAAAAAATTGCAAATTCCATAGAGGCGCGTGATCAAACCTGTTTTTTTTATAAATCAACCAGTATTACTGGTTTTCCGTTTTGGTTCTTCATTATGATATTCGCGTGGATTTGCTAAACATAATTATTTCGTGTGGCGACCATTGTTGCCGGGTTTTAGGTGGAGTTCGCGGCTCGTGTAAATGGTGTTTTATTGCGATTTCTTTTTAATTCGAACCAGATGGCGCGGGCAAGGTCTGCCATTACATTCGAAATTCAAATTTCGAAATTCATGTTTTAGGTTTGAGTTTACCGTCGATAATTTTTTTATTGATTTCGCTACGGCTGAAGATAGTAGGTACAAAGATAGAGTTGTTTATAGCTTTTAAAAAAATAATTTCGTAAAAATCATTCGCAGTTTCGATTTTGTCATAATTTATTGAATTTTATTAAATTTTTATATAGAAAAGAAGTCAACGCGCCCGAATTTAGTAAAATATTTACTACGAAAGAAAAACATGAAGTTCTTTAAAACGTACAGTGCCTTAATATAATTTAATTCAATTGTTTTGTTGGTCTTTGACACACATCACAACAACAAACTCTGGTCGGCCCTCAAAGTTGAAAGTTTAATGAGATCGTCCTTTGGTTTCAACATGGTTTCAACCCTTCAAGTTAGCTAGACGAAGTTAAAAAACCGATACCTATTCATTGTATTTAATTATTTCTCATAACCATATGTGGAAAAAGGGAAACAGGTATATTTGACATTGCCTAGGTATATACAAATACCTACAAATTTTCCCATTCTAGATTTTTTTGAAATCTCATTTTATAATAAACTAGTGGACCAACAAATATTTACACCGTTACTATTTTTGCTAATAATTCAGCCAAGCATAGAGCAGATGTTCTACTTTTCAACTTTGCATGCATTCGCAATGTTGTTTATTAAAAAAAATCTATTGTGGCCATTTAAAAATAAAACCTCCCTTTACAATGCGCCATGCAAATTAGACGGAAACGCATGCATCAAACGTTCTAAGTCCCCCCAAAATTTAATTCAAAACCGACTTTATTTCTCACTGTAAAAAAATGCTATTCTTTTAGCAATGTTTCGAATGCAAAATATTATTTTTATTCCATTTTGCACAGTAGATTTTCAACCATATACGCATAACAATAGAGTGGAAATTAGAAGTGGCTTGGACCGATTAGGAAGCTACAAACAAAAATTTGCATAAACGGCATCGCACACCTTTCCCGCCGATCCGTTCGATTTGCGCTGCATTTGACTGACAGCTTTTGTTAAAGTATTTTGTAAACGAAATGCTTTTATTTGATACTGTATATACTCCGAGGAGTTATTTATTCAGCTAATCCTTAAGCTTTTTAAATAAATAAATGTAGTTACTATATTTCAAATTTGATAAGAAAAAATACAATGAAAAACTGTAGAAAAATACGAGGTTATAAACAAATGATTTATAATTTATAATAAATTCTAAAAATGTTGAACAGTAGGTAGGTACTGAAATAAGTTATATTTCTTCATTAGGTATGTACTAAATTATTATTATCATTTATCATTATATGTCTAAATCACTGTTCACTAAACACCCTGCTGTACTATATTGAATAATTAAATTATCCTAACATCTGATTGATTTCGATGATATATAACTGTAAACTAAGTTACCTATTGTCTCTTTCTTTAGAATGATGTGATTTTTTTTAACATAAAGAAATAATGATAAATATGAATGAAAGACAGTGCCTAAACTTGCGAGGTGCTAAGCGGCTGAAGACTTGTCTTAATTGGTAAATAGTCGAAATAGTCACAAAAGTAAAAGTATAAAAGATCAAACGAAATAGTAAATCCTTAAATTTAACTGTTACAATCTTGGATTTTTTTACTTCAGTTCAGAGACACAGTACATATTAAAAATAGATATAGATATTATCTAGACAGTGTATCATACGCCGAACGAAGCCCATTGCCTCAATTAATTATAAAGGACCATTTATTTTTAACCAATCGCCATTCAAACAAAATAAATGAACCGCGTATTTCTAATTCTAAATTCCACCGCATAAATCAAAGGGTGCATTAGTGTAAACTATTTGCATAGCTCACACCTTCCCCTGGGGTGGAATAATGCACCGGAAGTGCTAGCAGATGCAACGGAGATGCACCAACGTACGACGACGACGTTTGATACTTAGTTGACGAAGTTCATTATGACGATTGGACAGTTCTACGTTGGTTTAGCCGATCTTGCTTCGATATTTTAATCACACTATTAGCTCTTACTGTCATGTGAAAAAAGGGTTTTTGTTAGGTACACTATCGCCGCAGGGGCCAGCAAACTTTTTAGACAGAGCCAGATGCCGGAAAAATATCGATTTTTCGGAAGCTCAAAGAGCCGCAGTTTTCAGTTTCAGGTATTTCACTGTATAAAATAATTTGTTGAGGGGAACTTGAAGAGCCGTAACTAACCCGTCAAAGAGCCGCATGCGGCTCTCGAGCCGCGGTTTGCCGACCCCTGCACTATCCTATGGAAATTATTGTTTTTGAAATTTAAAACAATAAACCGCCTTTAATATGGTGAAATAGTTACTCATTTACGTCGCTCCAGACGTTTGAAAAGAGTGAAAAACTCTCGTAGAAATAATTAAGTAAATTATTTATTTTTAAGTGTTTGGACTATATGTTTAGGAGGAGTAGGCATGTCTCCAAAGAGAGCTCTTCATTGCAGGTTGAGAGGTAACCTATGCGCCTTAAAAGAGACAGAGTTGGCGATGGCCATCTCATTAGACTCGCGTCATACTAGACTCAGTTTGCAGCTGACCAGCAGCAGTATTGCTTATATATCACATTGATAAGCATCTAAACAAAAGCCAGCATTCCCCAAATGTGCCAAACCAGTATAGGTACCTAATCAAAAAAAATTGCAAACCAGTTCCGAACTGGACACTTAAATTTAATATGGACACAATGACCGGCCTCTCCGCCCGGCGACAATAGACGGACTACCCGATTAAATCGGCGGACAATATGCAGGGTCGGGGGGTCATATTTAGGTAGAGGGGTTAGGGGTCAGTCGGCAGGGGAGTGACTGGACACCGAGTTTGGACAACATGTCGCCGAGGCGGGTTTGAGAGAATTTATGGGGAAATTATGTGTTTTGCGGGAGAGGCTTTGTCATTTGGAAATGGCTTCTGAATATTCAAAAGGTTAATGTATTGATTGATTACGTAATTTATTGATCACTTATTCTACATTGTCTTTAAGTACCTCTTAATAATTGTTGTCGTATTTTTATTCTTAGCCGCCTTCACTGTTTTAAGTTAATAACAGCTATCATAATAACGTTACATTACGATAACAATTCGTAAAACTCATAAAAGGTCATAAAAGGATACGATAATATAAATTTGTATATGATCATCTTCTTCTTTTCCAAACGTTTCGTATCTTGATATTATTGAACTTTCTGTTATCTTGTCTTCCTTCTTTTTTTCTTGAATGAATACCTCATCTCTCGCTTTTAAAACTTCCTTCGAGGTTGACTGTCTCACTCGCTCTCATACAGACTTTCTCCCGAAATACTTTTTAAGACCTCCTCTACACACTCGTACTTCAATCTATTTTACATAATGATACTTGACGGTTAATGTAGACCCTCAGATCTGTTGTTGTACAAAAACTACAATGGGACAGATAACATCATCAATTTCACACTTGGTACCTACCAGTGCTTTATTTGCGAGATAGCATCGCTCTCGTTCCCATCTGATAAAGTCCTTGGCTTCTGTCTGGTTAACATTGTGAGTAGATAAATGTGATAACTCAAGTAGGTTATAAGATATAAAAACATCTATTACGGACAGTACTCCAGTTAACCAATAAAAAATAAGCTTCTGAGATTGATTTTTGATTACCACAATAAGAATGAAATGTTTTCCATTAAATTAAGGTTATTGTTTGTTCATTATTGGAGCATTGTCCAGCCAAGGTCATAAATATGTGTACATTTTAGTACCTTGTCTATTTAATGTCATGTTTAAACTGCCATATATATATGACCTTGACTGTCCATGATATAGGTGCTTTTACCTAACGAGTTATCTCTTTTATCTTATAAAGATGAATCATACTTTTATTTTAAAGAAACACATATGTATACATTAGAAATATCATACAATATGATTTTAAAAGTTTCCCAAAACAATTACAAAACCTAAAATAATAAAGGAATACCAATATTTACTATATTGGTATTTCGATCCACTCGTTTATCTAATTTAATTCCACAAAACATGATTAAGAAGTTGGGTCAATCCAAAGGAAAAAAAAGTCATTCAATACATCTGTAATCCGTATCAAAGACTCCTTAGAAATCAAGGGTCAATAAATCGTTATTTAAATAAAAATCGATTCCAAACACCGAACATCTTTTGTCGGATCGATGGGAAAAAATCGAGCACCAACCCTTTCGCTGCATCCCCCATTTGCCTTCGATGCACCTTGTTGCAAATTAAGGATTCAACGGTAAAAAAAATGTGACCCCAAAGATCCGTGGGTAAATTTTATCTCTTTTTTTATTGTACATTATTGAAATGAGATACTAGGGCTGCATAAAAATTGGTCTTTTTGTAGTGAAAGGGTTACGTCGGTATTGTGCATATTTTTTTGGGTTTTGTATTCGGTACAATAGACGAGCTACTGTGGTTCGAGATGGGTCGTTATTTCGGTGTTAAAGTTGAATTTGTGTTTGCAATCGCATTAGATAAAAAAACATCAGCGAACAAGTTTCTGTGTGCATAAGGTTATATTTATTAATGACTGTTTGGTTTTTAAATCTGTTCGTATTACAAAAGCTCATTACGAAAGTACAGTCACACAACGAAAATTCTTAATTCAGTCGGGTTGTCAAATCGTACAAATTCCAATAGTAATATACCGTGTACGATTTGACGACCTGACCGAATTAAGAATGTTAGCAAGTGGCTCAACATTCCCGTGGTGTGACTGTACTTAATATATTTGAGAGACAATAGGTTTATTGCAACGTTTCGTCTGTTGCCAGGTACTGTTTAATTTGCATCAGAGGCGTCGAACAGAACTGTTTAAATTCAAAATTCGAACGAAATTTAACCGAAATAAACACGTTTAGAAGAAAAACAGCTCTATCCTTTTTTTACCATATTAATTAACGCTTATTGCACAAATTTAAAATCTTGATCTACTATGCAATGGTGCATTAAGCCAAGATGGCATAAGTCTCAAAAATTGCAGAACTTTTGAGCTAATATGCCATTTTGGTTTAATGCAAAAAAATCTGTACCAAGTGCCAAAGTTGTTGAATATAAAACAAGTAATGCTTCAGTGAGTGGCTTAACAGTATGAATATGGATATAAGTAGTGTTAATATTTTGCAATTATGGCGTAGTGTAATTTAGTAAATGGCTACGTTATCAAATTTCAAAACTACAAATTAAATAAATAAATATCAGGGGACAATCTCACACAAATTGACCTAGTCCCAAACTACTTAGCGATTTTTAGCCAAAGTAGCCAAATGTCTACCGCATTAAGGTAGTCTCTATGAGTTTCATTAAAATCTTATTACTCAACTAACTAAAATAATATTGTTGATTTATTAAAAATAATTTCTAGACCGGTGTTTCTTATGCTGTAATATTTACGTCAAGTTTTGAGACGACCTGTTTGTCAGTAGCCACCAGCGATATTATATTTTATAACATTGTGCTTATATAAATATCTGATACGCTCTGCCTTATCCTACGCTATTCCTATCGTAATCGAGACGTGTCACATATATTTTTGAGGCTAATATTGATTAATATATTGTTTTTGGTGATTATAATATACATATAATATATTTGTAAGAGCCTACCCGTACTATAGTTTGCTCAAGCTTTGTCTATAAGGAGTTAGGGTATGGCTGACATTAGCGGGTCTATTAGCAGTCGCGTAGCAACCGTCGCTACGGCAACGCTACGCGTAAACGGAGATCGGCTCATTTACCCTATGCGTGCTACCGTGACAGACTTTAATAGTTAAGCCTCCAAATCACCCCGTCGATACGATAGTACCTACAATTTTATTATACCTATATAAATGGTTTAGGATATCGGTAGGTACATTAATTAATTCTACGAGGTGATCGTATCGAATGATAAATAAATAAATAAACGCTGGTGATTCTTCTAACTAGGTATCCACATTACAAACTCCTTGAGCGTTATTTTAGGGGTGAGGCCGAGAGCGATCCTATCAACGTCGTCGCGTAGCAACTGTTGTTACATCGATGGCCCCACCGAATAAACGTGCAAAGGTTAATACAGTAAAAATTTTTTTTTGCCGATTTGGAATCCCCATGTTGTAATACACCCCCCCTATTTTTTTGAGGGGGCCACGCTTATTATTTTCCGATTTATTAAATAAAATATTTTTATTCTACGGAAAATATAATCAGCGAGACCACACGAATATTGTTATTCTCACTTGTTACACAAATTACAATCCATCGCCTAAACACGAACAAACGCGCGTGAGTCTAAAACATTTTTGTTCAAAACTTTACTAAATTTTATATTTGTGTATTATTCTGATGCACGCTTTTTGGTGTTATGAACGATATGAATTTTGAGAGTATCGCTTCTTGCAGTATAAAGTCGCTATAAAAATTATAGTAACAACTGTTTGCTATTTAATAAAATAACACTCACATTGTGTAATAACGGTTGCAGCATAGAATTTCTCTACGTAATATTGTAATAATTCAAAATACGAATATTTACTGATAATATTCTACGCGTCAAATTTCGTTTGATGAGCTTAGACTTTCTTTGCACCTGTTATTAAAACAGCAATGGCTGCTTAGTTGAAGAAAGAGAGGGACAGGGAGTGGCGCGTGACATCAAGACTAGCTAGTAAACGTTTGCAACGCGCACTAGGTGCATTGTCGGCTTAATTCTAAACTATCGAGCGTTCTCGTACATGGTGCCAAATTTAAGAAAGTGAAAGAAAATTTAAGATTATTACGGTGAGGTTATTTTATCCAGACGTTTTGGATCACGCACAATCACCTCTTTGACGCTGTCGGAGACCCGCGGTTGAGAAAAGTAACGAAATGAAATGTTTTCATTGGATCCTTGTTCCGGAGCAACGCCTTCACCAGCCAGCGGTGTGCCGAAGTCTGCGCCAGATGTAGAAGGTATATTCCAATACAGATAGGTGGTGGTGGCGATCGTGCAAACCACGATAAATGCGATGAAGATGTAGTGATGCGTCTGATAGGATGACTTCTTCTTCTTGACTTCGAATGCATTCTGTTGTCCTTTTACCGCCTCAATGCTGACCTTTATTCTGTCTAGAGCTTCTCCATAGTCTTCAATTATAAAGCGGTAGTTTTTCTCCACAGTTATTTATTACGGATTGCTGTATATACATGTCGTTGATTGTGATGTCACTGTGGAAGTTGGTATGAGAATGGATAACATGGTGCTCCCGTTTCTATCGTAATGATTCCTGTGCCCTGTAACAAGAGTGGCGTCACGCCTTTCCTTTTCGAGGTTGACTGCTAAGTATTCCGATGTTACGGCGACTCGCTGAGTGGTGTCCGAGACGATTTGCGGAATTGGAATACAGAATTGACGCAGGGTAGTGATAATTCGCTAGGAAGTTGTCCAGCGATTTATTTAGTCGTTCCTCGAATTGTTCCGGCTTTAGAAGGTTGACATCATTTATCAAGTCCAGTAGTAGCCTTTTTTGTGGATGCCGCAGGTTGTCCCTGTCCATCCCTGGGGCGAGTGCTGTGGCAGTCGTATACTGTTGTCTTGGCGGTCAATCTTGTCTGATTCTGCTAAGTGTTTGTTAATAGTGAGTTTGCGACTTAACCCACGCCGTTAATAAGACCACGTCTTGTTCTTTTAGCGTGTGATCCATTTTCAGTCGATAATTAGGTCGTTATAATGTTCCAATTTTCTCAAGTCATGTTGTAGTTATGTTGTGCTGTGTAGTTGTATTAATATAATAGCACCACCGTTGGTGCCCATTTAAACTTGAATACTTGCACGATGGGTGTCCGTAACTCTTCCTAGTAACCATTTCGCCGGAGGTATGTTATCCTCTTTCACTAAGACCATGTCTCCGACTTTCAAGACTCTTTTGACAGTGGTCTATTACTCCGGGTCTGTAGTGTTTGCAGGTATTCAGCCAGTTTTCCGGTTAGTTGCCACCATGTTCGAAGGTTACGTGGTTTGGTTTCTGGCGAAAAGGGAGAAATGCCCCGGAGTGAGGTAATCCAAATTACCTATGCCCTCTGTTAGAGGTGTACTATTAAAGGTCTGGAGTTGAGACAGTTCTCTATTTATGCCAGGAGGGTGGAGTAAATACTCTTTAAGTGTTCGTTTTTGTTCACCAATCACTTGTCGTAGGTGGTCTTAACTGCAATCTCCCACTCTCCATTATCTGTAGGCTATGCGGGCGCGGTAAAGTTCCATTCAATGTTTGAGCTGGCCCAGTGTATCCATGATCTCGGTGTTAATGTAACGTTTAAGAGCTTTTTTTCCTTTTTCTTGTGCCAGCACCTTTGCCGCAATAATAAAATTGATACCGTTGTCACTGTAGATGTGTAGGGGTAGGCTTCGTCTAGCGCCTATTCTTTTAAGAGCTGCCAAAAAACGTTTCGGTGCTTAAATCTGACACCAGTTCTAAATTTTTTACAAGGTGAGTACCGTAAACATTGGTAACTTTAACTTTAGCCCCTATATTTCCAGCTTTTCTTCGTATATTTTGCAATTTTAAGTAACAAATACTTTCTTTAGAATACGTAGTGAAAGTCCGTATAATCTATTTTGATAAAAATAAAAAAATAAAGTATTTTTATTGGGTGGGCAATGTTACCCCCCAGGGCTAAAGTAACCCGTGTTTACTGTATGTGTTTACTTTACAAATCCATTTTTAACCAAATTTTTATTAAATTCACAAAAAAACAAAAGGTATATTAAGTTTAAATAGTAAAAAAGAAGACAGTTTTAGTTACAAAACATTAACAAGAACGCCTTAGTTATTGTTAAGAATATTTGCACAAAATTGTCTTACGCAATCTTGCACAAGTAAGCGTGTTACTGTTTAAAACTGATATTAACAATAGTGTATTTCTTCCTAAAAAAGCATGCGAGAGCTTAGTACCCATCACAGCAGTAGTCTGGATTCTACGCAAAAAATAACGCAACATTGCATTACATTTAAAATAGAGGGACCTTATAACACGAAAAAACGTGTAAACGTTTAAAGCACGTACTATCTGCGCTTATCTATACTAGAATAAAAAAATAACATGCTTTTTCTCAATTTTCCTGAAAACTAGCATTTATACTTAATGTATTATAAAGTTAATAGAAAGATTATTTTAAAATCTATCTATTTTATGTACATGTTATATACCAATTCTGTCCCATTTGCTCGTAATCGCAGTTCTAACGTTTTTATTTTTTCCTGTAAAATTAGCTTTTTTCACATGCACGTTTATTCGGTGGGGCCATCGACATGTCGTCGGAATTTGGATCACTTACCTACTCTTTGCGTGTAATGTTAGGCGCCATCTCCGAGACGAGAGAATCGCGGTGATAGTATCGATACAATACATTCGCTCGTAGAGATAAGGGTTTGTATCGAATGTGGCGGCATGGGCGAGACTATCGCCGAAATTTCTCGTCCGAGGAGATGGCGCTTTAGAGAGATTATGTTAACTACCTTAGAATACTTAACTGTGTTAAATGTTCTAACCAGTAGTGATTCATTTACGTATGTATACCGTGTAACCAATGCTCTTACGGTAAAACATCTTGATCCTGCGCATATTGCCGGTAACGAAATATGTAAGTCGGGTAATTACACAAAATATCCTACAGTATCGTAGAGTGAGCCAATATGAATAAGATAAGGAATTATAACACCTATTACCGTGTGTGTACTACTAAAATGCCCAGTTCTTTTAAGAGTAGCCTAACCTGGATTTATTGTAAAGTATGAAACTCAAAGCATTTCCCGTGTTAAGTTCCTCCATCTCACAAACAGATGTCGAGAGTATAATCATTCGATATCGTATTTGGTCGGAAAATATCGTATTACGTCGTTTTATTGCTTTCTCAGTCAGCTGCAGTACGCATAGATAAACTAATTGATAAAGATGAATACGAACTTAACTGGCAAAATACGATGTATGATTATGCTCTACATCTATTCCATAGCTCTACCATGTGTCGCAGATATTGTCTCTTGAATTTTGTATTTGTAATCGTACATAATTTGACACGACAAGCTCACTCCCTTGACTTACCCGTGCTTCCCCATATCATCCCCATGTTCGGTGAAGACATCGGAAACGTGACGTAAATAAACATGAAATATGAGAAAAATTATGGTTTATATTTTATTGGTTCGCTCTTGCATAAATAGTTTCATGGGAGAATAAAGTCATAATATTCTAAAACAAGTCATATTTAATTCAAAGATGGAGTTTGCGTCGCGTTTGGTAATTAAATTGCTTTACGATACAAATTGCGTCAGGTTTATTTTAGAACCTACCTGTGATGTGGATGATACGTTAAGGATGAATAGGTAAGATTGTGAGTGACATTACAGCTGAAACAAATTATGTATAGCAAAAAAATAAACCTGTAATCTGTGACACTTCAACTCTCTCAAATAAAAAAAGTAAAATAATAAATAAAAAATCGCTGATGCGTTTAAGTATGAGAGAAGGATAAAATAAACAACGAGTTCGTTAGTTACCATATAATACAGGATGAGGCACGAATGTTGCTACAATATATGTAGAGCAACACTCAATATAGAATGTAGCAACATTCGTGCCTCACCCTATAAAGACCCGCTCGCGACTCTGCCTGCGTAATCGTGTTTCGGGAACTATCAAATTTCGGGATAAGAAGTATTGTATGCTTTAATCCATTACATAGATTACCTGTCACGCCAATCCTTTTAGCCGTTTAAGCAAGTTTAAGGAGCAAACATCCTTACAAACTTTCACATTTATAATATCGATATAAGTAAAGTAGGATAGTTATTGTACCTGGATTGTATCGCTAATTAGCCAGCAAATTTGTTTATTCTGCTAGCATTACTGTGTCAACCCCCACCCATCCCCCCCCTAGGCCGAACAAGCGGGCAATTTCTGCGCGCTGTCCTGTGCAGGATTTCCTTTACGACGTGTGCCGTCAAACGGGAAAATGTTACCCCCATCCCCTTGCTTAGTTGAGTAACAGGGCTAGTGCAAGTTACGGGCTTTTAGAGTTTTTGGTAAGTAAAATTGTAATTGAATAATTATAAATTAAACTGTTAGTATGAAGATTCGTGAAGTAAATGATTAGATTGAGTCTCCTGTCTGCTAGTTAGGGAATTGAAACGCTTATAAGACATTGTTTCAAACTAAAGACCATAAACCTTGAACGTTAAACTTATAAACTAAGTAGCACTAAGATACAAAAAACAAAATAAAAACAGAAAGAAGGAATGTAAACTAAAGCTAAAATTACCTAAGCTAAAGTCGGTGACAATTTGAAATAACTACCATCACTACATGCTACAATAATCACAGCCCAGCTTTTTAGTGGTCTTATCAATTAGTTAGAGGGCGTCAGAAGTCTCGGGTAAGATATTTTTTTACATTTCCAGTGGAAACCAAGCCACAAGAGGAGAAGAGGCAGGCCAAGGAGACGACAGTACGACTCGGACAAGTTCTGTTAAAACTGGGCCCAGGAGTGTCTTTGGATGAAAAATTGTTGAAAGGCCTGAGGATGGCTTTTGTACAGAAGTAGCTAGAAAAGACAAGACCCTATTACCTAACATGACTAACCAAAACTACAATTTGCTACATAACCATCAAGAAGCTACTTCTCCTCACCAGCGCCATCCCCCTAAGCACGTGTACCTCCCTGCTTAGACGACCAAACAGCGAGGGAGGCTATACCCTCGCATGATATATACCTTTAAACTTAAACGGATTACCTTTGATATATTACGTGGATTCGCGATTCAATCTCTTGCGACGGATAGTTGATCTCTCTTAGATGTGATTGCTTTTTGAACAGCGTTCGTAATTAGGATGCGATGTATTTTAGAAATGCTTGAGAAAGATGCGTTCAGTTGGATTTAAAGGGGAAAATGTACATAGAGTAATGTGTGTACGTACAAAGCGACAAGGGTTATAATAAAGTGCTCCTACTGCTATTTTAGATGGTACTATTAATAAAACGGGATGCTCTTTTGTGGAAAAAGTCGCTACGGGAGAAAATGTGCTTCGCGTTTACAGGACACAGTTACACAGTTAACTGATGAACGCTGATGGTTAAGTAGTGTTTAACACTGCGTTGCACAGAAATAAATACAGCACACTGTAACCAGCTGAAGTTAATAAGATTTAGTGTCTATTAAAATTACAAACGCACACTACTTTGCAGTTAAACGACGCGGAGCTCCCATTACTCACCTCATTAAATTCAAGACAATTCAAGACAAGACAAAATTTTGCCTGATTGTCTAATAAATATTTTTGTTTGTGCGATGATAGTTTGTGCCATAGGTAGGTAACATAATAAGTAATACTAGAGATATTTGTTCGGCAGGTATGAATGGGAAGCTTACATATTCAATTAAAGTTACAGGTAGGTAGGTTAGTTATAGGTACTTACCCTAATTTCGCAATGTTATGTATTTTTGATGCAAGGAAACGAATGCATTAAAGATATAAGTTATTCGATTCGACTAAACAGTAATTTTAAGCGTAATTTTCTCTTAATCCATTATTTTCTTAAGATAAGCATAAACTACCTACAATATATTAGACTACTACTATTGTCAGACAAAACTTCAGCAAACATTGCACAATCTCCACCTCCCACCGCCCTTACGCACAGCTTCTAGTCCATTTCACCAACTCAGGTGTTTCCGTAATTGCGAGCTGGAGGGTTGAAAAACCACAATGGAGGGGACGCATCACACGTCCTTCCATCACTTACAAAGGAGCTAAGGGCATGCGAGGATGGAAGCAAGGGCGTGGATGCGGCTGTTAGATATTTTTTATAAAAGAATGACGATGATGGGCTTCACTATAACTTCAAAAGCGGTAGGACTGTGTGTGGTCAAACATTTTCTTAAAGTGTCCAAGTGGCATTTCATTTGCATAAAATATAATAATATATATTTTGATAATTACAACCATAAATATGATCGGGGATTATTTGTATAGTTATAATACAACATCAAGCAATCCGACAATGACTTCTACATGTCTATAGAGTTACACCCTTTAAAACAGAAAATCAACATCGTATGCCACTTTAAAGAACCCGTTGACACATTCCATCAATAAACAACTAAGTACCTAAATTAGGTTCAGCTTCCCAATTTAAGTTTAGTTTGCCTTCTCTGCAGCCGACAGCGTTCGCGGAGGCGCGTGGACAGGCATTCGAAATGAAGAGTGCTCCACAACTATGTCTGTCTGCCCCTCTTGACGCTGTTGTATGGCGACTGCTTGGGTTTAAATAGTGAATGTGAATTGTGGGAGTAGGAAATTTCTGGTTTATGGATTTATTACGTTAAGGTAGTAATATATTGCTTTTTTTTGCGTATAAATGTAAATGTTGCAAGGAAGAGTTAAATAAAAAGTGATAACCGATGCTTCAAGTTTTGGTTTAGGAGCTAAGTTGGTGTAAGTATTTTTCTTTAACTGCTTGCAGGGTGTAGTGAGATGAAGCCAATATTTATTGTTTTGGAAATCCTCACAGGTTATGCATGTGGAATAAAGTGTTGCTAAATCTTTACACTTAGTCACCATCCCTTGGTTACCATTGTAATTGAATTAACCTTTCGATATTTAATAAATTCACCAACTAACCAGACCGGTGACTTTTTTACTATATTATTATGTTACTACTGGGTGAGAAACACTTTGAAGTATAACCTTACAGATGCAAAAATCTAAATATTCAAGTTTGCTAAATAACGGCTCCTACTCCGTAGCTGCAAGCATTCCTCCGTGCGGGTAGTGTAGGTACTCATATCCAGGATCGACCGCCGCCCGCCCGCTAATGGTTCTCCTTTATTGGAATACACCGAATTGTTATGACGACAAACGCACGGGCATGCGGCCTCTTAAATCCTATATGAATGAGTTTCATTTCAACGATATGCCAGCCTTGCAGTCAATTTCAAAATAGGTAGGTACGTTGGATTCTTTAGCATCTGAGTACAGTTTTGTTAAGCCAGCTCAATACAGCGGTATATCAAAACCGTTGCGGATGTCCATGGGAAGCGGTAATTACTTTTCACCATGTTTGCCTCCTAACGTAAAACAAAAAAAGTCATCTTATAAGGGTTCCGTTTTTCAGTAGTTTGTACGGAACCCTAAAAATTAGCCTAAAATTTAGGAGCCGTTTCTGTTTGTGCCATTTTTTTCTGGTTCTGTTCTAATCTTTGGTGTGGTTTTTGTTCAACTATTAGCTACATCTCCTTACCATTTTTTTCTAGTCACGATTCCGGTCTCCGAATCTGAAAGCCAATGCAGAGAAAATCTTTTCTGAGGATTTCTACCAATTTTTCCCAAATTGTACTCTGAACTTCTTGAGGGCTCGGTCGTAGTTACCTACACTTGTAAACAACCGAGTTATTTACGTACCAGGTAGTGAACAGACAATTCGTGGCCGGTTGCCATGGCAACGCCAAGCCCAAGATGGCCGACGTCTGCTGCGGTTTCCAGTTCGCATCTAGTTCCAAATTGTTCCTCGAGTATTTTAGAGCGTATGTACGTACATAATTACATTATATGTATACGGCGGGCTATGTACGGTCTCACTAATTACGGGTACGGTCGGCAGCGCAGCCACTTAGAATTGTTTTGATTTCTAATAGAGCTAATCAGTAAAATTTAGATTTTAGAAAGGTTATAAACTAAAAGGGCATTTATAAATACAGGTTGTCACAATTTTTTAAGACAGCCTGTGGCTTTGTATAATTATTTTAATGCTAAATGTAATGTTTGCATAATCTTTTTTTTTTTCATTCTTTAATTTTCGCTGAAACCTCTTCTATTAGCGTTAGGTTAGATAAGTATAGGGAATGCAATCCCGCATGAGCATCTAATCCCGGTATTCAGAGGGACTGTAAATTTTTAGTCTCGCTGGATCCCGGTATTAGCGGGATCCCGAATGGTAGTGTATGATTACCTTAAGTATTATTATAAAGATAATGGAGTCGTTTAAAAATAAACGGTTTTTAAGAAAATCAAATTATGAGAAAATTTTATGCATAACATTACATTACATTATGAACAAAATATCACCTAAACAAATGAAGATGCATTTCAGCATATAGATATATAATTCCCGGAGTAAGATGGGGGTGCACTACTAATGTACTTTTCGAGACTCACCCTAATTCCTTCTCAAATGGGGTGAATTTAGTGGGAAATCTTACGAGTAAGGACTCATGGACAACGTTGCTACCTTGGTTAACCTTGGCTAACCTTGGTTCGGTTAAAGAATAGCATAAGAGCAAGTGAAGAAGAAATACATACCTAAGGTGGTTTTAAAAGCTATTTCACTGTAGTTTAGTGTGTATTATATCCTTCTTCTTATTCATCGAATGATACAGGCTCAGAGTGTTTTCTAGCTGACAACCAAGAGTGCAGTTTTTACCCGATTACGAAGAAGTAGAAGAATGTTTTTGACCTGTATGTTATGTACGGTTCTTTCTTCTCTCGTATAAGCTGAACGGATGGCCCAAACAAGGCGTCATTAAATTCGTGTTACCGTATCGAGCGTCACTTTTGTATTACTTTATAAAAAAGCTAATATGGCGTAGATAAAGATATGCTATGGTGACTAACGTTATATTTACGACATTATCAAGAAAAGCTTGGACTAATCAGAATTTAATTTATCTAATTCAGTGATGAATGACTAACCCTGTGCAACCATATTTACGTGAAACATTTACTTTTTTTGTTTTTATTACTTAAAGTAAATAAAAAAATGTAGTCGCTGCATTAATGGTCACCCTACAATAAACATTTGATCAAGATAAAACCTCTTTATAGCAAAAATAGAACTGAGACATGGTCGCTTACAATCAAATGAGCCTCATAAGAAGGTTCAAGGTCACTCAAATGGCGATTGAAAGAGCTATGCTGGGTGTCTCCTTGCGTGATCAAATCAGGAATGAGGAGATCCGCAGGAGAACTAAAGTAACTGATATAGCTCACCGACCAGCGAACCTAAGTAGCAGTGGGCGGGACGGGGCACATTGCTCGTAGAACCGATGGCCGTTGGTGTGGAAAGGTTCTAGAGTGGCGGGTTATTTATGTTTTACGTTGTATGTTATAAGTTAGTTAGATAAAGATTGTTAGCTATCTTAAACAGCACAAGCGCAGCGACATTTTGAAATTGGAAACTCTGTTCTGGCCCCACGAGACAGGCTTTGCCTAGTGTGGTGGTCACAAGTAATTTTTAATGTAAAATTATTTTAAGTTGGTAAATAAACATCATCATCATCATCATCATTTCAGCCGAAAGACCTTCACTGTTGGACATAGGCCTCCCCCAAGGTTTGCCACAAGGACCGGTCCTGCGCCGCTTGCATCCATCGGTTTCCCGCAACCTTAACCACGTCGTCGGTCCACCTTGTTGGAGGTCTGCCTACGCTGCGTCTTCCAGTACGCGGATGCCATTCGAGAACTCTTCGGCCCCAGCGGCCATCTATTCTGCGAGCGATGTGTCCCGCCCTCTGCCACTTAAGTCTAGCAATTCTTAGGGCTATGTCGGTGACTTTGGTTCTCGTGCGGATCTCCTCATTCCTGATTCGATCACGCAGAGATATTCCGAGCATAGCCCTCTCCATTGCCCTTTGAGTGACCTTGAGCTTTCTTATGACGCCCATCGCCAGCGCCCACGTCTCAGTACCGTAAGTCATCACTGGCAACACACACTGGTCGAAGACTTTCGACTTGAGACATTGCGGTATATTGGACGAGAAGATATCGCGTAGCTTCCTGAATGCTGCCCAACCGAGTCGGATTCGACGATTGACCTCTTTCTCGAAGTTGGACCTACCTAACTGGACAGTATGTCCCAGGTAAACATAATCGTCAACAACTTCGAGTGCAGCTATAAACAATTTTATTATTATTATTATTATTATATGATTAACAAACCCTTGAAATATTATTTTTAATTTTCAATCCAAATCTAAAACTAAAAAATCGGTAGATTTTTACGAAAATTCAGTAGGCCTGTAGACATACCCTAAATTCAGTAGATCTCCTAAAAATCAGGAGATCTGGCAACACTGATCGAGTTTGTAACCCACACGGCGGGCCCACAAACATGGCGACTTACGCGCCCGCTAATCACGGCACAGGATGTAAAATGGCGGTGCGCGGATCGTACTGATTGTTCAATACATTTCCCGCGCTTCAAAAATTAGTCTACTGCGCAGGTACATTTGGTAATCCATATCATGTTCATAATCTCGTCTTCCTACACTCCTCTATTATCTTGGACTACGTGGACGGATCCCTGGATGTTAATGTCTTTGGCGTCCAGGATAGAATCTGTCCATAGTGTCCATTGTGTTTCGCAATAAGCCCATAACTTATATGTATTCTAATATTTAGTAAGGAATGCATTCATGCATTTTCTGTGCATCATCCCAACCTCATTTGATATACTACTCTGTCAAGAAAGTACCGGGAAAAGATCAATAATACACAAACTGTTTGTTAATCATCCAAATTTATTTTATCACCTTCAAAGTATGCTCCTTCAGAAACGATACACTTACGCCAACGAATAATCCAATCATCAAAACATTTTTTAAACGCTGTTTCCGGAATTGAATTCAGTTCTCGGCGCGAATTCTCCTTTATGTCTTCTACCGATTGAAAACGGGTGCCACGAAGCGCCACTCCGAAGCTTGTTGACTAGTTTGCATGTCAAACTCGTAAACCCACGTCTCGTCACCAGTAACAATGCGTTTCATGAATGTTGGGTCGGAATTGACTCGTTCTAGCATGTCCTCAGCGACTCTCATGCGATTGAGTTTTTGGAGAAAATTCAGGTCTTTTGGGACTAGCCGAGCGGTAACATGTTTCATACCCAAATGATTAGTTAAAATAGTACGGATCGACTCGTGAGATACAGAAAGTTCGGCGGCTATCTCTCTCAAAGTTGAATGAGGATTTTCAGTCACTATTTCCTTCACTTTTGCGATGTTAACTTCAGTTGCAGACGTTGATGGCCTACCAGAGCGAGGCAAATCTTCCATCACATCTCGACCGCTTTTGAACGCTTTGTACCACTCATAAACACGTGTTTTTGATAAAGTCGAATCACCGTAAGCCTTCTGTAACATTTTCAGTGACTCCGAACACGAAATTCCATTGGCGATGCAAAATTTAAGACAAACTCTTTGTTCAATGTTTTTGTCCATTATGAAATTCGCAATACACACTAGATATGATATAACTAAAAACAGCACTGTATTTAATATAAATAACAGATGCAACTCAAACTCCGCGCCAAAATAGAAAACAGTTGTGCCAATCTAACAACAACAAAAAAAACAAAAATTTGAATTTGGAACCATAAACAAATCATCCATTCCCGATACTTTGTTGACTGAATGTATACTAAAATATTAAATGTTAAACGTCACCTCGTAGCTATCTTTGTCTGCTAACCGTACATCTCGTAAAGGATTAGTTGAGGAGGATTTAATAAGAGTTCCTTAGATAAGTGTAGCTCGCTATCTCAAGACCGAGTTGAGAAACTGACAACACTTCGTAAAGGACGTAAGCCCCCTATAATACTTATGAATATAGGATCTTTTAGACATCATACATGAACTATGAATATAAGTCTTGAACGAAGTAAGTCCCTTTGAAGTGCGTGGGAGATAGGCTCTTTTAGAGCGGTGTGTGTAGTCTTCATTGTGAATTAATAGTTGTGGAAATGCAAGTGTGTAGTTTTTTGAGGATTAGACTTTAGTAAGGAGGTTCTCTAAAGTATTTCCAGAAGTATTGTACAAGAAGGAAAATATTTGTACTTATCTAAAAATATTTTTAATTGACCTACCTATCTTATTCATAAATACTTCTATAGTGAATAAAACATAGCATGGTGCAAATGACATTTGCCAAAATCACAGACCAGTGAGGTGGAGTGTTTAAAACTCCAATCGATAAAACAGACTATGAGGTGGAGTATTTAAAACTCGAATCGATATAACTATTATTTTTTATCATTAAGACCGTCATAATTCACATTGATTTCTATTATTACTCTATAGCCACACCACACCAGTACGCTTTCATGTTCATCTTGCGTTTTCCTCAGACGCATGCCTCTGCAACCATAGCGCATTCAATAACGCATGTGCTCAAACTGGTTTGACAGCTGCATGCGCTACGTGCAGCGCATGCCCGTAGCGCACGCTAATCCGTCACAGTTGGGTTGACGTGTAGCATTTTGTGCCTTTTAGCAAATATAATGGCGGAAGATTAAGTTAAAACATTGGATTTTATTGAAGATTATCGAACATATCAAGTTTTGCGGGACGACAAGCCAAAGATTACACAAATAAAATAAAACGAAACGACACGTTGATTTCTCTGAGCCAAAAACATAATTATGTTGTTAAAACGGTCCAGATTCTCGTTTTTTTCGTATTTTCCTTGCACTTAACACTAAATATGCCGCACTGATAGCTACTATAGTTTCGCGTCCATCTTGACGGCTTACCGAGGCGCGTGTGTACGCCGCATCAGCTGCATGCAACAAGCGCACAGGTGTAGACGATAAGCGGCATGCGTCTTAAGGCAATCGATATTGAATGCGCTTGACGCAAGACGAATTGACAGTTGAAGACGCAGGATGAACATGAAAGCGCACTGGTGTGGACATAGCTTATGAGTAGCCGTGCCACGTTTTTTTATATTGAGTCCCACCTGGCATCGGGGTAGATTGCCAAGTACCATGTTTTTAAAGCGAATCTAATTTCCCTGAAATGTACTCTCAAACTGATGTTAAGACATTTTGTCAGATTGGGACCGTGATATTCATATTGACAATATAACAGATTCATCTCGTGTTATAACATTGTCAAAATCAGATGACGAATCCAGCGAGTTAATAGAAGAATCAGACTCAGACATAAGTCTCAATTGTTATTCTTTAGGCCAATAAAATATATTTTAAGAAGTACATATTTGTTTATTTTATTTTAACAGAACCTTATTGAAAACCAAACACGCGTCATGTCCCACAGGATGAAATGCGACTTTATACGTTCGTTACTTACAAATTAATACGTATCGATAAACACGTGGTACAGTGGTGTCGCATCACTAAACTAGTCTCTAATGTTTCGTTACATGCATATTACGTTTTGTTACTATGACGTACTTTGTTTTTTTTATTGATAATAATAAATAAGTAGGGTAAATTTTATTCGTGTAAGACAATTTTCTTTAAGTTTAAATATTTCAATCCATACATATTTGAACTGCAATTTAAATAAAACGCCAAATGTATAGACCGCAGCAATTCTCTTTGAGTATAACGAAACGTTGTCTCAAATGTCATTCGCACCAAGCTAAAGTGCAACAATTATAGGGGTATAGAAGACGGAAATATAGGAAGAGGTCACTGTCAAATACTTATGACCATTTATTTTCATTCGTGTGTTAAATTTTTACAGGTTTCGACTTTCATCACGTTTCTAAAATGTACGAATAACATTATACCTGTTTCCGGGCTATCCTAGGTTTGTGGATGCTGAAGTAAACTCCTTGACTAGTAAATACGAGTTTAATATAAATTATTCTAATTTAGAAGGCCGAGCTACAGTGCAATTTCTTATGTAGATATTAAGATGGCGGACTCCTCTTCCCCTCCGACACCGCACACCCCGCGGCCGCCACGCTGGAGCTGTCAGTGCCTTGACAATACCTCCTCTCAGCCAAGAGTGATAGCGAAAGGCAATGTAAGACTATACTAACTACATTGTAACACTACTGAGTAAAAGTTATGAAACTGTAGACGAAATGATAAACTCTTCCAACAAAGTAGATATTTTAGTGTGCTTCTTCTAAACAACTTCACCTTTAAGGCCATAACTATTCAATATCCTCCATTTGTTGACGCCACCTTCCGTATTTCTCGTAATAACTCGTACATTGTCATTTCGTCGTAAACCAGTTTACGGGCAAACTCTGGCCAGCGTACGCGCAGGATGGCTACACACTGGGCCTAATTTGAAAAAGGAACGTCAAAATATCCTCGTTGAAGCAAAACTAAGCATTCTTGGACGGTTTTTATGGAGTATTTTCACTTTTCATGTTATGGGTGCATCATCGATAAAATATTATTATGTATAAGCTAATTGTAAGATAAAGTTATGTTATGTTATCAAAAACGTTGCTTGACAAAAAGTGAATGCGATGAGGATACACCAATAGTAATATAAAATCAGTCTCAGACCTTTTAAAATTATGGATTTCAATAAAAAATATTATTATTGTGCCAATTTCTTTATTTAATATAAGTAGTACAAAAATCTTAATTAGGGCATATATAAAAATGCGTTCTCACCACCACTCGATTCCAGAACTGCCTTCTATCAACTGAAATAGAACACAATAAGTAGTTGTAAGTTCTACGAGTCCGTGTGCGATGGTCCTTATATTCTCGCCGCATAGAAATAGCCAAATCGTAAACTTAGCGAGACCCCTAGTCGTGCTAGCATGACGACTGCACTATTTCATTGCCGCTTATGCCCAGTTGTATGCGTATAAACGCTCTTGGAATTGAATGTCGACTGTAACGCTTGCTGTCTCTTTTCAATTGACCTTATTGGATTTAAAAAGTGACAGAAAATGTCCTAATAAGCCTGGGAATGAGTGCTAATAAAGAGGAACTGGGTGTTAGAAGGGATGAAGATAAGCAAGCGGGTCATAATGGTCACATAGCGCTATGGGATCACCACCACCACCCCTTTGACCAGCTCGCTTGATTATTTTTATTCCTAAAGTATTTAGTATTCACTGATCTTTATCTATTTTCATTCAAGCATTATCAATTTAATCTTTCTAAACAAAGACATTTACATTTTATTACAAAAAAAAATAGTTAGAGCAATAATAAACTATGCGTAAAGACGATGTATGATGTAAAATTAGAAATAAAAAATAATTATGCGAAGCAAGCCCCTAATCCCCTATTCAGTGCAAATATCATAATAGTAATTACAATATCATACTTTTTTTGGCGCATTTAAGTATCTATCTGTTTTTCGGTTTTTTAATAAACGATACTTGTATTTAAAAACTGAAATATCAGCTAGATGTTTAATAACCCTTGCCACTAAGCCCACTAATAACCCCCAACATCTCCAAATGAAATGCATTCTGCCTATGCTAGTCTTCATCACATTTGGTTCCGTGCAAGGGTATAAACTAAATGCGATATTGCGAGGAATTTGTTGAGAGATAGTGCTAAATAAGGTAGAGTACTGCGCAACTCACGTGGGTAAGTGAATTAACATTTAAGCAAAGTAATGAATGTTCATTTAAGAAGTATCTAAAGATAAAACTTAGTAATAGGGTTCGCTAAGCACCATTTGGGTACGGAACCCTAAAAATAACAGGAAGTCAGGCGGGTCTTAGACAGAAAAGACAAAGCTAGCTAGGGCTAGCTCATAGGGTAATAAAGTAGCAATTATAGTTCTAAAAAAAGAAAAATTGGCCTTAAGTCTGATGATATTCGTAGTTTCCACGCGTGTCATTCGTTAGGTAAGTCACATGCATGATAGAGTCAATTTGCTGAATACTACCTTTACATCACATAGTACAGTCACGAACTTTAATTTGGGACCCACTTTAGGTCCAAAGTCAATCTGACATTCTACAGGAATAAGGTGGAGTTTCCTGTAAGTTACAAATGACTTGGCATCTCTAATGACATTGACAATTTCAAGCAATATTTTTTTCAAATGGGTCCCAATTAACGTTCGTGACTGTACGTTACAGACTACATATTTATATTTTTATTGGCCGCATACATAACGAGAACAATGGGGAACGTAACAAACCAAAAACTACCATACTACCATGGCAATGCAAGAAAAGTGAGCGTTAAACGAGGAAACACCCACCAATATCTTACTAGGTATTGTGGGTCTTTCCTAGTGCGAGGAGTGGGTAGTGGGTAGTGCGAGGTTACGAAAATGAATTAATTCTATTGGCGGATTTTCCTCAAATACGGTTTGTTTTCGCGCAGCTCTGGTATGGAAACGCAGCCTAAGCCAGTTTTATTACTAACATTATAAAAAGCTCTGCGACCTTTAACGACGTAGTGACGTCATATAAGTCTACCTTTATGGGGTAGAGCAGGAAACGTGCCGGATGCGGCAGGCGGATTACCTATCCGGCGCCCGGACAGGGGATAATGCTAGATACTGATGGACCGGTTAAAAGAATGAGACCGGAAATTATATCCTTAAGCGGACAGAAGCAAGCTCGAATGGCCGACTTTATTTATCTTTGACTTTTTCTTTGCAAGTGACGTCAGAGCCCCATGTGCTAAAAACATAAGGTCTGAGCGGGCCGGCTAGCATATCTTATATGTTCTAGTTTGTCGCTAAGTGGATCTTTATTGTTACAGACAAGTTATAAAGGGATAGTCCCTCGATGATACGTTATATACTACGTATATAATACGTTATATACACGTTATATGATACGTTAACGTTACTTACTCGATAGAAGAAAAAAACGTGCTCGAGGTACTGTTTAAATTGTTGGTGGACTTAGCACTAATTAGCACCTTGAACATATTCAAGTGCCAGAAATAGCATAAACGAAAATGCATAATATTAAAACAAATAATATTTATAGATACGAATAACACAAAACTATTCTAATTAATTCTTTTCTCACGACAACTGTTAACTGTTAAGTTTACTAAAATTAAAATAAAACCATTGACAAAGAGTACTTACACGATAACCAAGATTCCACAACCATCCCGTAATTTTATCTTGATCAACATTATAACATATAAAACTAATATATATATGTATGTTACATCTCATGACAGCTAGGTTCTGTAAGGGACACGGCGGATATTGTAGAGCCTTTAGCGTTCTCAAGCAGGATATTAACATCGCATATATTACATATCTTAATATACACTTATACACTTACGCTGGGAGTTTTAGTAGGGTGGCTGTCAATCGTGACTGAAGCATATCTAAATAATGTATGATAAAGTTTTCATTCCTTATGTTATGGATTATGGAGTAGGCATCATGAAAAGTTTATATGGGGTTTATCGAGTGGAATGATCATTGTTTGTCCGATAATAATAATATTATCAGGGACAATCTCATACAAATTGACCTAGTCCCAAACTAAGATGTTTTTATTCCGTTCGGGTATTTTTATCAGAATTATTATAAAACTAACCTAACCTATCCTTAAACGAATCTGCACAATAGATGTTTATTAAATCCAGTAACAGATCAAACAATTTATTCGACACAACTATGTGTGATACTGTTTTGTTTTGATTTTACTAAAGAAAGAAACCAACCGGTTGCAATATTTCGTGTATAAAAGTAAAATTAGTTGCTTACAATTGCAAATGGCACGCAAATGAAATGAATATTAATCAAATCAGACAATCTCAGCTACGACCCAAATATTAATTAACCCGATAAAAACCCGAGCCACGTAAACCCGAGTAACCGGAGCCAACACACGAGAACACAATTACTGCTAAGCGCAACCGGCCTCGCTCTAAGCGCCGAATTCCCCCCCTTCCTCCCCCCGGGAGACTCCCTCACGTCTATCCATTTGCCAGCTAGTTCCGAGCTAAATTAATTTCAAAGCTCCTTATGTTACGTGCCTTGCGGCTTTACTATGTATGTGTGCGCTTCACGTGTGTGGAGCTACTTCAGGAAGGCTTAACCGAATATATAGCGTTATATAGGTATATATATGTGAGGTTTACAGACAACATCTTGATAAGGGTTGAATTAGAGGCGATAAATTGGTCTGCAGGAAATTAATGTACTATCGTATTTTAGAGGAGGGGAGACTTGTACAAAACTGTCTGTATACCGGGGTAAACTGTATGGTGACCTTATTCTTGTCAATAATTCGAATTTATCGCGCGCAAACCGCTCGTCAGCGCCCGCCGATGGGAGCTAATTTGTCAACAGACACTGGTCGCATGTACCTTTTAAGTTCTTAGCTATATACAGCTTTACCCCCGTTTCCCCTAGACGTTTTGAAACGAACTTATGAGTGTTTAAAGATTGTGTTTTAAAAATTGTTGTTATTGATGTTAAATTGAATATCGCCATATAAGTGGCGTGCTATCGCGAATTAGATAGATGACGGAAAAGTGTC
The DNA here is from genome assembly GCA_963241965.1 of Tortrix viridana. Lineage (NCBI taxonomy): Eukaryota > Metazoa > Arthropoda > Insecta > Lepidoptera > Tortricidae > Tortrix > Tortrix viridana. Next base: position 9,150,392 of record OY725186.1, read on the forward strand.
CTAATGGAACCCTAAAACGTGTTATTTGATGGAATAACTCAACATTTGCGGTAAAAACGAATAAATTACATGTCGTAGTTACTTGAGCGATTCGTAAACAGATCCCACAAGTTGACGTATAAAGTAACTGACAGTTAAGCGGAACGGATATTACTTCCCACCTTAGCACGTTCAAGGCCCCATGCTCGAAATGGTGTCCATTTTTATAGGTCCCCGTTAAAACCAAAGACCCTACGGCAGCTGGCGTATACGCTGTTCTGAATTTTGTTGCCATGTTGTTTGTATAAAAGCAACTAGAAAGTGACGTATCTGCCAGATGCAATACGATCCTTTGTAAGTTGAACGGCTTCATAGAAATCAGGAAAGTTGCCTCTGAAGGGTAATAAATACGTATCAAAGGTTATACTGTATGTAGGTACTAAATGTATTAAAATACCCAAGTTAAGTATATTCGGTTACCTACGTTAAAACACCTAAGGTTTTTTACTGGAAACTTCAATAAGCGCTTATTTCTTACTTTTTTCAGGGAATGAAAGGCCTACATTTTAGGGTAAACACTACTAGTGTTGTTTTTTATTATAATAAGATTATAATACGTAAACAGAGATCAATGTACAAGTAGCAGAGAGCGTCGTCGCGTCGGGGGTTTAGTGGCTTAGCGTATCGACTCGTGATCGTAAAGTACCAAATTCAAGCCCCAGTTGGTTGCCATGTGCCAATTAGTTTTTTGTAGCTTAAGTACATAACCCAATGCTTTTACAGTGAAGGAAAAACATCGTGAGGAAAATTAGCACATTTTAACAGCTGAATGTATAAAACTGGCACTTAATTGCACAAAACATCCTACAGGGTCGAAGTGTATCAGAAGGGCCCATCTGTTTCAGATAGGATAAGTAGAAACTTAAGACTGCTAAAATCATAATCCTACTTTTGGCTCCACCAGTATATGTTTTTCTATTGAGTAAATATTTGTATTGAGGTATGTAAAAAATACTAGCAGATATTTATTATTTAAGAGATTTTGACTACAATGCTCGAATAATAAAGTTAAGCAACAATAAATTTGCATTAATTATACCTGACCAAAATAAACAGAACAATAACGCAAATTGAATCGCGCGGGCATAAATAGTCCCGCCCGAATTCAAAAAGCGACCGCTTTTAACGGAACGCATGAATACGAATTTCGAACAAGTCGCCAACTCGAAATCCATCAGTTGGCTGTCAGGCGCGACCATTATCCAAACATCATCAAAGAAATAAAGATTAATTCTCGCCCAGGGAACAATGGAGGCTCGTGCATAGCACAAAGGGTTAGCACAAAGGACAAGTTTTGTCTAAAACTCTGCATGTGACTTTAACAGCCTTTGTTTTAGTGATTGTGACCATAAAACAAAGGGATTAAATTCGATGCATGGCTATTCAAATTTGAAATTCGAATGACGTTTGCCCTGAGAACAAACTTTTTTATAGATGTAGAGTAAAACAAAAGACGAAGTAAGTATGTATATCAAAAGCAATATTTTAATTACCCAGAAAAGAAACTCATCGGTAAATAATGTGTAGCGCCGTACTAACTTTTATATTATTACCATATAAATTGTCTCACTTCAAACGAAAAGTAAAATTTTCAAGTTTTTCAACTCATCCACAGACTGAACAACCTGTTATCTCTGCCCAGGGCACAAAATGGCGCAATTTATTTCTTTTTACTTTGTGGCACTAGTGGCATCAAAAAGTGCGACGGAGCGTAACATTCGCGAAATGGTAATCATGGAGCGTCATACATTATGGTTCAGATATCACAGGAGATCGGTATCGTCTGTTTTTTTTCGCGAAATGAGAAAATAGATTTGATGCTGACGGGGGAGTTGGCTGTCTGTTATTTAAGTGAAGATACGAATTGGATTTTTGTACATTAAATACTTTTTAAATAATGTAATTTGTTTCCGAAAATGTTTATGTATCAAATTTTTTTTACATCAGTCTACGTATAAATACCATGAAAAAAGTTAATCTATTTACTAAAATGTTTACCAAACAAATTAAGTAATTTGCACGACACTTTAAAGTAAAACGCCGTCACATATTCATTTGTCTACAACAAAACGCCTTTTGATGTTGAAAGCGTATTTAAAATTAAAAATAAATTAATCCTCTTCAGTCTCTCACGATTGCATCCTTACTAACAATTACATAAGAGTTGTATTCGCTTGTGGGAGCTAGAGAGGTATTTTATCAGGGAGAACGCTAGTTGGAGCTGGCTGGTAACAAGCGAGCATCAAAGGAGTTTTTCAGCGCACGTGATGCACGACCGATGTTCTAACCATTCCGATAGGGTTGCCGATCAAAGTCGACTATTACTTACTAGTAAGTTATTGATTTTCGGGGAAATTCAAAATGTGCTGAAGCTTACGGAGTAATAGCGTACCTACTAATAATTCTTAGCGAAATTGAATATGACCTTATGACCGAACTTTGGTGAGATACTTTACTTTGAGTTATCGAGGGTAGACTCTTGTGTCAAAAAATGATGTAGCGTGTAAGCTTAAATAATTATATATAAGGTCATATTTTTACCTACAAAAAAACTTTTGCGAATAATCTCCTACAGTAAATAAGCCACTTGCAAGTAAACTACCACTAGCTTCCTACTGTAGCACAGACTGTCGGAAATTTCTTGCAAGTGGAAAAGCGGCCTAAGAAATAAGTTATGTCCTAAATTAATTGAGCGGCCGCTATTTCATTCACCGACAATTAAAGATTCAATAGATTACACGAGTCGATTACGCAGCAATCTCGCTAACAACATGGCATACATATACAAGATATCCCAGGACGTAAATTATCATAACTACTAACTAATTGGCATATTGAAAAGTTCAAGATATATCCTGGACCGGTATAAAAGGGGTTTTAAAGTTTTGGGATATACCTCACCGTTAATCGATTCTTTGACCGCTTCTGCATTGGCCGCGTCCTTTGAAATCCTGAAAATTGAACTAATTGAAATCATATAACTTAGTGATTTTCAGAATTAATGCCAATTGGAATCCATAAAATACTCTAACAAACCTCTCTACAGTCCCTGTCAGCAATCAGGCACCTTTGTCGCGCAGACATATGGGCTCCGCTGTAATCTCGATACGCTGCCATTGACTCTGCCGATAGTGTACGATGTATCGGGAGCGCTGAAAGAGTAAAGGACACATTGTCATACGAGTATGTTAGTTTTAGCGGATTTTTTGTTATTTCGGGGTAAAATTTGACATTTTAACCAAAAGCAAACATATCCGCATTAATATTAGGAACGAAATTTATTTTTTAAGATACCTACGTCTTAAGATCAAAATTCAGCTAGGTACCAAAAAGATTGCATTTTAAGTAGAAGTAATAACAATTTTTTCTTAATAACTAGGAAAAGATGATTTTGATCCCTCATAAAAGGCTCAAAATCACCGATGTGATGTGATGTGATGTGAGTATCAACTCGTAGTGAACTTCAACAACTGTTCACCAGGGTATGTATATAATTATATGTGTATTGCAAGCCGCGTCAGAACCCGGCGGGTATTTGTCTCTATCTTATTGTGGCAGATATATATTGGCTTCTTCCGTCTCTAAGCCACGGAGTTGTGTATCAACAACATATATTATTTAACGTAACGTAATATATTTGGATTATGTCCGGAGCAGTAAAATTGTATATGTTTTTTGGACTACAATAGTGATATTATGATTATTTGTATTTGTTTGTCTTTTGTTTATAAAACACGGATCGGTCAGGATACAAAATAATATTACCACTTTCAAATTATATTAAAAGAGTTTGTAGAGAGAGATTGTATTATCCGATCTGAATCTGAGAATAAATCTCTCCTATGAATCTAATAGTCCAACCAAAGTCACGGATCTAGTGCGCTACCGCTTCTACAAATTGGTAGTAACAAGGCCACATCGCATTTCAGATAGGGTTATAGAATTCCAGACCAAATTTTAACAGATTCGAATCGTACGTACGAGGTGCGAAAACATAAAGGGCTTATCTTTTTATAAATTTGGTAACAATCGATAATAATTTACCGTACAATTAGAATTTTGAACTTACATCACACAGTAAACACATTTGGTGTTAAAAACTGAATTTTAAAAGTCTAAATAAAAGTTAGAGCCTACTATAAAATAAACCGTCTGTCGGTGTGTAATGGAGGCCAAGGGGCCTTAATATATGGCATGGGGGAACGAACCTGGGTGAAAACACTAGTGAAGTTATTCTAATTGTCTGTTGAATTATACGCTCTAGCGATTTTGATTTGGCAAAGGATTTTAAAGGGGTAGTTAGGAAATTATCCGCTTCTTTTAACTTCTAAAGGATTCTCAGTTTTTATGATTTTAATATTATGGGTTATCGTTAGGTATTTAAAGAAAGGGGCAGAGTTTCGGATTACACACCTTTTGTTTTTCGCGGTTATCTTTGTAATATGAAGCGGTGTTTTTATAAAACATTTTTTCTGTTGGATTTAGTTGATTGGCAATAAATGGTTAAAGGTAGAAAATAACATTTAAATAAGACAGATTAAGCTTGTAAACGTTGTAAATACACTGACCACCATAAAATACTAGGGATACAAACTTACGGCCATCCTATCCCTTATTCATTAGGTCATCTTGTTTTAAGCGATAAACTGCCGCACTCAGAGTCGTCAATTAATTTTTAAGTTTCATTAAAGTTGCTGCGTCTTATTCTATTGCTGTAGCAAAGAAAGTGACAGCAGCTACTTTAATGCAAGTTAAAACTTAATTGACGTCTCTGAGTGCGGGCGTAAGTCAATTGTCACTGTCAAGTCATATCGTCGTAATGTCAATAGTATAGTTACGATAGGTATCGAAGCAAGATGGGTAATTTGCAAAAATATTGTAAATAGTTAAGCGATGTAACGAGCTCAGATAGGTTAATGTCGGATTTCACCAACCACTTAATAGACGATTAGAGCGTTAACAGCTGTCAAAATGTATGAACTAACAGTCGATTGACATTTAACGTCGTATGGTGAAATTGGTACTAAACCAACACGTATACGAGTAGGTACCTACTAATCTATACTTCTATTATAAAGAGGTAAAGTTTGTAAATTTGTTTTTTTTTTGTTTGTATGTAAGGGGTAATCTCCGGAACCACACATCCGATTTCACAATTTTTTTCACCAACATTTAGAATGGACTTTCAGAGTGGACATAGACATAGACATAGACGTAGACATAGCTTACAAAAGTACTGACTCTTCGCAAACGAAGTCGCGGACGGAAAGCTAGTACCCAATAAAGTATTATTGTATGTGTACCACGCTTAGTTATTTTCCTTCCATGATCCTTCCCCCGTTAAACCTCTCCGACCCAATCACTCCGCTGATAGAAAAGCTATTAATTTTAAAAGTAACCTGTTCCAACAAAAAGCGTGCGTACGTTATATTAAAAAGAGAGCTAATTCAAAGGCTTTCACGTAAAAGGGAGGCCCGTATATCACATATAGGGTAAAGCGCCTACTCAAACACGCGTGTACATGTACAGGTATATAGAGCTAGAAAGCACATAGCCCGGGAAACTCACGTATGCCTGGCCGCCTCGCAATATTATTATCCAACACTTACGCACGTACGTACACTTACGCATATATACTATATATCCAAGCTAGAGGTCGTATAGCTGCGCAGATATAGGTGGAAGCCCGGGCATCGCGGCCCACACGACCCCGGGCGAAGGGACAAAGCGAAACGGGTTTGTCCCAGGGGAAATTCAATATTCGGGACTAAACCTTAACTCCCCTTAAGACTCCCCGTCTGCCCCCCCCCGGAATGCTTATATGGCCACGACGTGTATCGATTTTCTTGCCAAATGGAAGATTGGTGTCGAGCCGTTCTCGGCGGACGAATGAATGATGTATTGGAGTGGCGAGTGAATATTTTACGTGTGTGTGTGAGCTTAGTCACCGTATCGGCACTGATGGAAATCTCTTTCGGAAATTGACGTGAATTTTTTATTTTGGTAATGCGCCTCGGGGCCGGGTGCTTTGAGCTTCGCGCCAATTATGTTTGAAACATCTTTGAGGTGGCTGATGGTTTTCGGCGGTTGCCTCGCGTCACTGTCGCCGGCTCGTAATAGCGGCATTCGTTTAAACCTGATATTTGAGTCCTTTATTACTCCGCTTCAAAGGTTATTTATAAGCTGTATTAGGTTTTGAATAGGTCGAGTTATTAGGATAGAATTATGGTTGCTAAGATGGCGAAAGTTACTAGAATAAATTATACTTGGATTACTAGTTGAGGATTTTTTTATTTTTTTACCGCTTTGTGTGAAATATTAGGATATTATCTGATAATTGCGTAGTGAGTAATCTACTTTTATAAATTAAGGACTAACCATGTTTAACATTTCGAAAAAGTTAGTTATTTCTTAATTTGAGTAGGGTTACGGTACGTTATCAACTAAACAAAACAACATGAACATGATATTTTTAATTGGTTTTTGATCTTATTTTTAACCCCAGATGCAAAAAAAGGGGTGTTATAAGTAAGCTTAATGTATTTGTGTGTTTGTGTATCTGTGTATCTGTCTGTGGCATCGTAGCTTCTAAATGGATGAACCGATTTTGATTTACTTTGTTTTAGTTAAAGGTGACATAATGGAAAGTGTTATTAGCTTGGTTTGGTGAAAATCCGTCAAGCCATTTTAGAGCTCTGAAATAAGGGTTCTCGATTAATCGGGGGTTTTAACTCGGTTATGTTAGGTTAGGTTAGGTTATGTATTAAGTTAAGAGCACACCGTGCCGTTCCACTTTGACGGTATTATTTAGTGTCATTAGTAAACTATCCAACAAGTTAAAGCCATCATATAATGACTTTGACAAGGCACGAAAAAAAACATTTAATTTTAAATCTTAATTACTTACATAAATTAGGTATTTTAATTACGTTTAAACATAAAATACCCCATTTTCTGGTTTATTACTATCACTTAGATGCGATAAGTAACATTAGCAGTGATCGCGTGACCTACTAACTTATTCACAGCCGAATCCTTAACGGGTAAATCTCGACTTTTACGCCGTAACATGTCATAAAGCAACTCGTAAACTCCGCCATAAAATACGTAATAACGGAATTATTATAAATATTTACCGACCATGTGGGTAGACGTATACTTGTAGATACGGTCGTTAGACGAGACATATTCCGCGCACAATGGCATCTAGCAAATTGGCCCGAGTCTCCTTTCAAATGTGCATTCGCAATTTTTATTATTAAAAAGTACTTGCTTATAAAGGGTACTTTGTGCATGGTACAGCTTTAGTTAAAATTTTAGCCTTTTAATATAAGTGAGCTTTCTTATTTCTTTGACGTTATAGTATAATTCTTGCTCATTAAACAGCCTAACTAAACTCCCTACACTTTACCGTAAGAAATTAACTAAATGAAAAGCAAATTAATCACAAACAAAGCACATATTTGTTGTGTACGCGACACACACACGCTCATACGTAGGACATTAGTATTAGTGGGTTTCGGCCTTTGAAAGGCCCCTTAGATCGAGGGGGCATGTTCGGGGTAAGATTGAGCGTGGGCGGGGCGGGAGGGGGGAATTCCAAGATGGCTGCGGACCGTGCCGGCCATAAGGGTAAAATAGAAGGCTTTATTTATCTATAGGTACCTACGGCAAGTTTGGTCAGGCTGTGTTATCGATTTTGCGTCTGTGGTCGGCTTTGAATTCGAAATTTAAAATTTCTAATTCGGTTATTCGAATTGTTGTAAATTAACATCGGTTTACAGGGTGAAGACGATCACGAAATGGCTTGAACCTCGTAAAAGTTATAAAGAGCGCGAAACTTTTGCTTCGTGAAGTCGCGCTGAAGTTTTTTTGTCTAACGCATTAAACAATTTGTGTTACTTTGTGGTTTTTGTTTTATTCTTTTTTTGTACGTTTGTAGTTTATACGTTTGTATATCATGCAATGCTAAAGGAAGTAAGATCGTTAGAATAATATACTTACTTCAGTCATTCATTGATTATAGGTCTACATATAATAAATTAATATCGAAATAGTGTCCAAAAACAAACAATGTAAAAGGCTATGCCAGTAAGCAAATAAATGTAGATATAAAGTAAAAATATTATTGAGACATTTGGTTTTATTAAGAGTTCTGTCACACAATATCATAATCAAAAATATATCGTTAACCTGCGTTGACGTATCATTAAACTTATTATTCCGTAAACTTGAAGTAACATTACATAATCCCAAAATTCGAAACAAACTCAAAAAGCTGTTACTTTCACAAAACGTCGCCATTTTCTCGGCCCTCCAATGACCATACAGAATCCTCCCTCGGAGGGTATTTCACCCTCATACAGAGGGACGATAAACTGCGAAACCGCCACCCCCTCCCTTATAAACAGCCCTGTAATTTATTACACCTAGAAACCCTTTTCGGACGGTGTTTTGAGATGCTTAAGGAATTTTTGGGCTTGGGATGAGATACGTTTATTTTAGAGTCTTAAGATACTGCTTTTGGAATAAAATTGATTAAGAAGTGATAGTGATGAGCGTAATATAGTTTTTATTTTGATTTAAATTAATTTACGGCTATGACATGGTGACATGCGTTTATAGGTACTATTTTATTTTTAGCTTTACTCTATGTTTTCCCAAGTACTTACGTCCTACACGAAAAAAAATGTTGAATAAAAAAATATAAATATCTTTAATTTTCCACATAATTCACTTATTTTAATATTTATTGTCCATTGCGTGCGTATGTCTAAATTATTTCAAAACTTTACAATATTTTACTTCATAACGAACTGCGCACAAATTAATGAAAAGCGTCATAAAATCTTTATTTTTGTGGAATGTAATATAAAAATAAACAGTTTTGATACTTTGTGGGTCCGTCCGAGTACGAGCGCGTCTCTCTTCGCAAAGTATCAAGTTTGCTCGCCGGCGCTCGGCGCTTTCCATACGCGCGGTCAAGCGGATTTTCTAACACAGAGTAACGAAAGATTTAGAATGTTCATATTGAGTTTGTCATTTTTAAAGAGAATATGTCTGGTCGAAGCATAACGATTTTAATTAATTACGGTTAGGTTATTTTTCAGCCATTGTGCTCAAATGTAAAGATACATAATGCAAATTTAGTCCCGCAATAATTTCTTAAACGATTTCTCAAGGTCGAAACATAACATTAATAATTGGTTGGTTTAGTCTTCCTTAGCAACAAAAGCCTCCTGAAACCACATAACTGCCTAAAACGTTATCCCCTGTATCCACAGGTTATGTATACCTGTTTCGTATGTCTTCAGCTTTACCTAATAAATCAGCTCACGTAACAGCAATATTCCACACAAGGAAGCTAAGCTTAACAAAGGCAAGCCATAAAAGGTCCATTGTGAAAATTTAGTTACTCTGTGCCGTTTGACAATGTAGGTGGAGGCGTGCGGTCGGGGGGAGGGGTGACACAGGCTACCGGTCACCACCGCGCGTATTGATTTGTTGTATCGCTCGTCCTGCAACAACTGTCCCTCTCACACCGAGTCACTCGCCCCTCACAGCATCCCTCTCGTGCATGTGTCCCGTTCACACACGCTACGTATGTGAGCGTACATATGTGTTATGTGTTTGTATTCGTGTGCGTCGGGGTCCGATTATGTACGCAAAATTTTCGTGACGCGTGCTTTCGCTTTATAGACATGTGTGTGTTTGTATAATTTAGGCCAGAGGTCACAAGTATATGTTTATATATAAGCGGTCTTAAAGGCGTATGTGGTCTTAAACGTTCGTTCAAGGATTAAAGTCTTCACTCGGCGCTTTGTAATTAAATTCATAGACGTAGGTACTTTGTGTAAATTAGTGGAATTTTGATGTCGATTTAGGCCGTAAACTGCGTAGTAACGACGAATATTCTCAATAAATTTCATAAGCTTGCATGAAGATGAAGATAACAATAAAGTATAAGTGTTGAAACTGACCATTTGGTATGAATATAAATTTATCTACAAGACCATTGAGAGCTTCAAATATGAATCCATGTCCGTGTTTCGTTGCCGTTTTACGTAGAGCCAAAGCCAGACAAGTATTTAAAATAACGTCAAAGTCAACATTTATTTTTAAGCCCCTCCCCAAAAAAGAGCGTATGCCTATCAAGTATTTGTTTGTCTGTGTGTCTATCCATTTGCCTGTTATCGCCTAGGACCGGAACAGAAGAATGTGTAGTTTTTTAAAACTGATTCAAATGCAGTTAACACATGCTTGAACAAAAATTTATGTTGCCAAAATTGGTGTCTGTAAAAATTACGTACCTAAAGTACTTAATTAAAAGGATGTATTTTTTAATAGTTAGTAGGTTGAGATATTTAGACCCGATATTGGGCATTTTTTTTAGAAACGAGAGTCTGGGCTCTTTTAATGAATGTGTTAATAAAAATAGTTTATGTATCAACAACGACGTTAAAAGGACAGGAAAGTTACGCTACTGATTTAAAATGGTAAATTTAATTCCGAAGTTTTCATGACGACGACAGGAAACGTTTCTTTTGTCTATCGAAGGCGCATAATAAATCTGAAAGCTCAATGTTACAAAAATATATCAAGACCCTACTATTTCAAAGTCCTATGTGAAAAGCCATAAACTTAAATAACGCGCATTTCAATTCTAAATTGTGGCATAAAATAAGACCCTTTCATGTTAAAACACTTCCTCTTCTGTCACATAGACCAGTTTAATTAAAGGTACCTATTCTCTATTAACACATTGAGAACCAAGAACTCCATTTCCCGTTCCACTTTGTACGTAAATCAATGAGCTCGGCCCTGAAAGTATTAACCCTCCCTCAGCCTCTGGTACACCGTCACCATCTAATTACCGCTCGCATACTAATCCCACTACCCGAATATTCCCGGAATACTAACCAGGCCCGTAATTGCTTATGTAACTCCGTGTGCATGTGTGTATACGTGACAGGAATACGTTGGTAGGTTATGTTAGGAAATCGCGTCTTTGTTTGATTGAGGTTAATAAGTTAAAAATAAAAAAAAAAATTGGAAAGCCGTGAAGTTCGTGTTTATCGCTGAATCAGGACCTTAGGACTGCTCGCGAGATTTTGGGAGATGAAAAGTAAGTATTGGGTACGATGAAGTTTAAACTACTTAAACTAAAAATCTAAATGAAAACTTAATTTACAATATTCGTAAGATTATATTTTAAGTGACATTTTATTATTACGCTACATAGATAAGACTCAAGCGCTAAATACTTGCAGTTCAGTGCAGTCAATTTATAAATTTTTATTTTGTCATACACCCATATTTTAAGGTTTGGAGCTTTTGACTCTAGTCACAAAGGTAAGGATACTGTGATAAATATAAAAAAAACGAAAAAATACAGTCCCCGCTAATAGGTAATAATAAGGGTAAAGTAACTCTACCTGGATCAAATAAAAGCTATTCGATCAGCAACTAAAAGTAAAACTAAAAACGACTTTACAAAACTCAAGCACTAGCTTCTAAAATATTTAAAACCCACGCATTTCCTGGTTGTTAGAAGTGGAAACATTTCAGATCCGCGCGTGCTCCCCTAACTAGTGCGAAAGTAAACAGTATCGCAGAGAAAGGGAAAGTTTTCCCGTTTTTCTCCCCCAGAATCCTCGGTCGTCACTCAAATTTCCGTTGGAATCAAGTATCGAATAGCGTTCCAAATTTGAAATGGGTCTAGAAATATAATTAAATTAAATATAATTCGCGAACCAGTTGTAAATTGAGACCCATTTGGAGGTTAGGTCTTATCATCGTTCGATTTTCGAATTACGCCTTAATTGGCTACTCGTATTTGACTGACTGGCCAAATCAGCAACTTTTATTGAAACGTCAAAACGATCCGGTAGTACGAAGTTAGTATGAAAATAGTAAAATGTGACGCCACTATTTTCAGTGTTCCTTTATAAAGTTTTTGTTGAAATAAAAATCGTTTAAATTCCATAAATAAACGATAGCTAGGTTTTTCCGTGTTATTTTCGAAAGCTAGATTTAGTGGTAGTGTAAAAATAATTTATTTTGACATTAGTCAAAAAGCCAATAAACCTTGTTATTGTCGCTATTTACCTACTAGTTATCTTAAATATTAGTAGCGCATCATTATGGCGGCAATGAACTTTGATTACCTAATTGATAAGTAATTTGAATTTAAAATAGGTTATTCGTATGCCATTTGAAAAATAAACTACTTGGTAGTTATAAACTCATAATACCATAGCAATTCTATTCGCGTACCTACTATGGTAGTGTTCCTTCTATACAACTGGCTGTTCTTATATTACTAGGACTTAATGGATAAAAACAGGTGACACCTGTTTTTTCTTTACAACCCAAGACGTGTCTTGAACTCTTGAACCCTACACTATTAACCTTCTAAAAAGAACGCGTGCGCACACAAAATCACAAATTAATCGTAAAATTTCCAATAACTTGAACTGGATAAAACCGGTGTGACTACTCCAAGCTGCGAAAATATTACAACTTTTGTATATAATGTAGCGGACACGCGAGGGTAGACAGTTCACTATTATAAGAGCGTAACTGTGTTCGAAAACCAAATGACCATCCGCTTTTTTGGATGTCTAGAATTGTCCCCCTTCTGAATGACCAAGGCGACCCGACGCGCGTCGGTCACCGAATAATGATATTCAAAAAAGGAACGAACAGGCCCGCCAATAAACAAACCGTATATCATTCGTTATTCAAATAGTTTATAGAATGGTTGACCCGTGAGCCCACGTGACCATTGGATGGTTAAATATTTTCAGTGGGCAACACTGACCGCGGGAGAAATTTATGACCAGCAAATTGGAGAAAAATGGACGTTCGGATTTGCTTTGAATAAAATATTAATGATGTATTGTAAGGCACAAAGAGAAACATATTTAATTTACGTTACAATTTTTTGGGCAACGACTTTTTAAGTTTTGTTCTTATTTGTACGAGGCAGGCGTTTTGTGACTTTCCATTATCACTAACTGAAACCTAAATAAATGGATTTTGACTCTACATGTAGTATATATTCTGTGAAGCTACATCAATAAATAGATATTAAATAAAAAGGAGAAGACATTAATTAATTACCTTGACTATCAAAAGCTCTTCTTGATTAAAAAACAGAGAGATACGTTAAAGGTTTTTTAAGGTGCTTTAGTAACATCACATAACATCGAAAAATCAACTATATTTAACCTTTAGGCGTGTAAATGATAAAATACGGCGGAAGATTAACATTCATTAAGCATCCCCTAATTGTAACGATCTTCTTTATTAATAAAGTGACTGGTAATTAGTTGGGGGAGAAAATGCAGAAAAATTACATTAATGCGATGAACGCGTTTTTAACGCTGCGTTTTCCCCTTGCTATGGTTGTGCTAATTGCGGTATTGAGGGTTAATTTTGTGCTTTTCAATTAACGCCTACACTATTATTACTGATATTTTATTTATTTCACTACCTACCTAACCTATGGGAAAAATCATAAAGCTGAACCATTTTTGTACGAGATTACAGATATACTTTCCTAACACGTATACCCAAATATTCGTTAACGAATGTAATAATTATGAAACCATTATTTTAAAAAAAAACATACCGAACGAAAACCATCACAGTTTCAGAGTGCGACAACATTGTACAAAAATAATAAAACTAACTGCCTGCCGGAACATAAATTCACGGCGGAAGGACAGCATTCAAATTCAAACATGGAACATAAATTTCGAATATTACCTATATTGAAACGGGCGCGGATTCTAAAATTAAATTTTGCATGCAGAATGGCGAGGGGACGCCGTTATTTGGTAGGCGTATATAATTTTATTGCAGGGACCAATGGTTTGCGAAACATGTCAGGCATTTCTTATATTGTAATTTATGAAATATTCCTTTACTGTTGTTTTCTTTGTTGTCCTTTGTCATGCTTCTATAGGCATTGCTTGATTTGTAACTAGGTATTCAACCCAACAACAGGATGATTACGATACTTGTTCAACAAATAACCAAATGAAAATGATTTTCCCGTATTTTTGCTATTAAGTAGCTATTTTTGAGGCTTTTCCGAATTATGATGCGAATGAGAGGTTATCAAACCCCGACATGTTTTTAGTGTTATGGATGCTAAATGTTTTCGTTTCGATATTATATTATTGACGAATAATAAAAGTTATTTTCGGGCTGACGTAGAAAAATTAATCCCAAAAACATAAATTTGATAGTTTGGACAAAGTTCTCCTTTTGAAATCGTTGGGCTTGCAAAAGTGATGAAGATCGATGCCAAGTGTAAAAGCACAAGTATTCTTCTTTCTTTAAATCCTATCCTCACTAGCACCGAGTAACTCTTGGCCGTAAAATTACTCAATATACAACAACAGAACGACCTAAATTGTTTTAGACCTATACAACTTAATGAGATTATTAATATCTTAATCCTGCTTTATCGTTAAAACTAAGTAAGTTTATGTCCGAATTTTATACAACATTAAGAACATTCAAAAACAGATTTGTACTAAAATTGTATCTATGTATTCTTTCAAACCATAGTATTGCGACAAGTTTTAACTCTAAGCCAGGCATACAGAATCCAAAAAAAAATAAGGAGAAAGAAGACGAAATTGATTTCTCGCGTGAAATGTGTTAAAAAGGCTTATATAAAAAGGCACCTACTCCAAACGTTATTAAAACGAAACAACCTTCAAAGTACACCTCTTCTACACATTTAACGTCTCAAACAAAATCAAAAGCAAACACGCGTCCTAAAAATAATAACATATTATGTCCCTCCAAAGTGCTCGGGAGGCTCCCTCCTCTCACAATAACTTCACCCTCACATGGTCATAACGACTGCCGATAAGGGTCGTGGAGACCCTCGGTAAATCACCCTGTATCTTGGGGTGACACCCCCGCCGCTATGTACTCGCTGTATAAACCTGGACACCGCTGGATTTAGGGAAATTGAAAATGGGAAGGTACCTGGTTTTTGGTGTTATATGTGAATGGATTGTAAGCATTAATGTGCGGTATTTGAGATGCTTTGGTGTGGGTGAATGGAGGAGCTATTAGTATGTTCTCATATTTGGGTTTTGTTTGAAGCGTTATTTTTAACTTACCAAATAAGCAGAGATAATCACGTAAATGAAACTTGCGTAATTGTTGTAAGTTGCGTATTTTTTTGTAAAATAAAAACAATTCAAGACACGTGATCTTTCAAATTAAATACAAATAGCTATCGAAGTAACAATCTAAATATAAATAAACCTCCCTATACACTCGTGTATCTACAAAGTATAATGCTCAAGTAAGATCTTATATAAGCAAAATACACGAAAATAAGCCCGTCGCAAAAGCAAAACAAGCATGCGTTGTACATTAAAGCCTCCAAATATTAGAGTTGACAGCCTCTAAAAAAAGCCTTGAGAAAAGGTTTCCCAGAGGAGGCGGCTAATGTTTTCTTTTTATTTTATCAAGGCCCCATAATCCGTCAAGAGGGGAGGCTTGATCGATTTTGCGAGGGACCCGTAAAACTATGGATATTGGATATTTCGGGCATCTCGGCCTGTTTGGTTTATGCCGAAGGGAATAGCAGATGGCGTGGAATCGGGGCGCGAATGGATTGCTAATTTTGTGGTTCGACTGTCAAAATGACTGGCTGGATGAAATGACAAATGACCGAAAGAGAGAGAAATGCTTAAGTATATCAGAGGTATTTGTAAAGCTAAAACTAAATTACTGTTGAAGTGTTAATTGGGTGAATCAACTTTTGAGGTACTCCTTTTCTTTTGCGGCACTAAAACTTTCCTGGTGACTTATGATTAATAATAATTTATGAATATTGAAATCAGACCATCAAATTTACAGATCCCACATGTTGACACCTCAGATATTTCTTAATTTTCGGAAAACCCTGGTAACTCAGGGGAAAATGCACATTTTTCATACAAAACCTGGGGACAACATCGTCCCCCGCGTTACCAGCTATATTATTATTTAAAATTGTACCATTCTAGAACAACATTTTTTAAATGTTAGCCTATACATCTGATTTTATAAATGTGTAAGCCACGACGTTAGCAAATAAATGGTTTTTCTAAAAAAATTAAAATTGTGAAACATCTCGAAAAATGGGGAGTACCTTAAAAGTTGATTCATCCAATTACTGTTGAAGGGTGAAATGTTAATTCGGTAAATTACAGTGAATTGGCCAGTTTACAATTTCAAGTGATCCAAACAAGCTTAGTTAAATATTTCTTCTTGCGAAATGTTTACTTAGTAAAAGACTATTGCTGATTTCTTTTTAGTTTTAGGAATAAGGACCGCTTTACTATATAGCATCGAGAAAGGAGTAAAAGTAGACATACCTAAATGCCCAGCTGATTATAAAATAAGAAAACAACTCCTCCGAAATACATATTTTTCGCTCATAAAATATCGGAAACGTATATTTATCGTACAAAAACTGAGGTAAATTTTCAAAGACCAGAAAAAACATTCTGACCTTTCTAAAATAACTATTTATTTATAATAGTTTAAGTTGCATTAACACGATTATTTACGTCTATAAACTTTTATACGTAATTCACTACAATGTCCCTCGAAAACACTTAACGCTTCTAAATTTAGTAGTGAAAAATGCGATCCCAGCAGACTCCACGCATTTCGTCGGAATCGGGTAGATTTATGTTCAGGAAGTGCCCGCGTCCTGAGGCGTTCTGATACGGTTTATGTGCCGCCGCCTAATACACTGCGCCAGTCGGAATTACGAAAGTTACACGTGAACTAGTTTAAAAAAAAAAAAAACTGTAAAATTTGTAGTAGGATTAGGAGTTGTATAGGTATGTATATAGTGCGGTATATTCATTCTGATATGTTATTACTAGTTTTTTACGATGAAAAAGCGCGCAGGAGTTGTTAATCGGTATTTATGTTCGATTTTACGGAAAAATGTCTTAGCAAATTTTAATTTGGCCTGTGAAGATGGAATTTATGATATAGTAACAGTAAATATAGGTAGCGATAGTTGTGATTGTCCACGACTTGACAGGCGGCGGCGCCGGCGGCGACGCGCGGCGAGTGGCAACGGTAACAAGCAAATACATGGAGATGTATGAAGCATGCCATGAGTAGCGGCGGCATTGAGGCGATCTCTATAAACCTGTCCATCGTATCATTAAAAACAATAGGGGAAAAAAAAGGTATAGAGGCTGAGTTCGTACCGTGTCCCCTGGTTTTGCAGACACTCATTTCATCGAATGTGTCGTTTCACCGAATTTCATTTCATCGAAAGCTTATTTCTGGTAAAACTGTGATTACTAAAAAATTTACCTGCACGTAGAAATGCCTGTCGATGAAATGAAAATTCGGCAAAGTAAAACTTTCTATGAAATCAGTGTCGGTGATTCAAGGGTAAATTCGTACGTTCGTACATCTTCATAAATTATCCTCTTCATTAATTTTAGCAAAACTACACGAAACAGAAGAAACCATACAAACACATCAAAATGAAACGAATGGCTGTAGCTACACATCCATGTCATACATATATGAACTTTATGAGTCGTGAGTGAAGCTGAGGGCTATTTCACTAACGTCAGAGAGGGTCGGGAGGGATGCGATAAAAACTGATACGCCTAAGGTTATGGGGTGCTCTCAGACCGGCGTCTTGTCATCACGCACACACCCTGTAGAATTTGTGCGTTTGAGGGTGAAAAGTTTCGAGTGATAGTGAAAACGAAGTATTGCCAGAGCTTTGCCAGTTTTCTTAAAAAGGGAGTCATTTTTTTGTATATCTCATTCTTTTGTCCTTGGTATTTTGGGTAAAAATTGGTACCTATAGTATAGTAGAAGGTAAAATATGGACGCAAATAAGGTTTCAAATGAACATTAATATTGCTAAAAGCTTAAAAATACGCACAATGCACTTACTAGAAAATATCCTAAAATATTGTATTATACGATCTTGTAAGTCCCTAACGTAAACGCCTTGGTATTTGTGATCGATGCCGCTAGGTTAAAAACTGAAAGCGATGAAGTACTTAAACATTGTCATAAAGCATATCTGCCACTACTGAAGCCTTGATTTTGTTGAGTATTCGTCATCAGCGCCATCTATGAGTATCACTACTAGTTTTTAAAGTCACGTCTGATCCCATGCGCGATGTCTCATCTCTTCTTCAGATGCCATCCTTCTAATTTCATTATGTATCCTTGAATAAGACATGTTTGCTCTTCTTTAGACCTTTGTCCAACTATCAACAGTTAATATAACTTTGGGTCACTTGCTTGATCTATCCTTTAGATCTATAAATCAAATAATTCACTTGTTTCACATTTCCCACGTCTTACACTATCAAGACATGTTTTCATGTCAAGTATCGGAAGCACACTAATCCCGATGCGTAGTTTAATAAATGCGTTGTAAGTGTGAATAAAAGTAACCCCTTGCGTGCGCGCATGGAAATTAGATCAGTAGGTAGCGCAGCGGTTGTCAAAGTTTGCGCCTTTGTGTTTTGCAGGTGGGGAGATGAAAGAGTTAAGGTTAGCAAGATCATTTTTTTTCTAATTGCTGGTTACTTAAATAGTAATTCAACATAGTAAAATATTTGTTAGAGGTTCAAAGTGACGAAAATTCTGCTTCCTAATATTTGAAAGACTCAATACACTGAAGATAAATGCGATTCGTACGTTCATATGCAGAGCGATACACAGCGAGAGAAAGATTTAGGTTTAAGTCCCAACAGTAGCATTTTCTTTTTCCTTGGTGTTTTTGTGTCTACAAATTGTATATTTTTTTACGGAATCCCGTTTTAGTAAAAAGTGTTTAAAATATAAACTCTGAGATTAACTAAAGAACCTTTTAGCAGCAGACTCTCAGACAAATTGAATATTTGCTTAAACAAAACAAATTGAATACTTGCACAAAACAGGGTTATACATATTTGCATAAATAAAATGAGTGCCAAATTTATTTAGCACAACATGTTAACAACGTGCGATCTCCGCCAAACTTTGAGAACCGCAGCCCTAGATCGTATATCTCGATTGTGCAACATTTTTTGCATTTGCTCATTAATTTGGGTGTTATTCTGCCTAGACAATGGTACCCTTCCTGCCTTGGCCATTGTGCTGATATCACTGCATCCGGCCGCTTCTTTTTATTATGTAGATTAGGGGCTCACAGGATTTTGTTATCTGTGCAGCAATTCCACGAGCAAGATGTCACTTTTGTTTTTAATTTTCCTTTGTGCCAGTAGCAATTCCGTTTTAAAATTATTTTGTGCCAGTTGCAATTTGCATCCATGCGGGCGTCGATTATTAAATTACGAATTCGACCCTCGCCAAACGTCAATAGACACTAACTGCCAATTGACATGACCGATCATGCGTAGCGAGCTCAATGCAAAAACAGCAGTCAAATAAATCTAACGAGCACTCTCGTATCTGCATGTCACTGGAATAAATCAAATCACCAATGAATGCATCCGTAAAACATTTCTGAACTATTTTGAATGTGTTTTGTACCCAAATTCGTTTAAAAAAAAACGTCCCTAACCCGTTCACTGACACGTATTCAGCCGATGCCATAAAAAAGTTACACCCATATTTTGCACTTCCCGATATCGAATAATAGGGTCTATTTATGCATTCTCGATAAATGAAGAGTATTTTTTACGTCTATTATAAATCAAAATGTATTATTTATCTATTCGGATTCGGAATCTGCATCCTATTGTTATTCGCGTATGCGGTGTGTCAAGGGTGTAATGTTTTACGGGACACGGCGCTTCAGTTTGGCAACAAAATAATAATAAGCTTGTGGAATAAAAGGTTATCACACATCGGATGCTGTATCACAATTCTCTATCCTGTTTAATACAAAAATCAGGGAATACGTTTAATTTAAAGTGGCCTGCTAGGTACCTCAGTTACAATCGTCATATACTTTGCGTCTTTGTTTTAGAAAGGTTAAGATAATAGTTTAAATGGTGTTATGTGAAATATTAAATTGATTGGAAAATTAAACGGAAATAATTGATTAAAAATTAAAGAAAATGGACCTAAACAAGAAAATAGAGATGAGTTTAAAATGTTATTAATTAACGGTTTTCTAAGTTACTGATTTTATGACTACACTTTAAGTAGGTAGGTACGGAAGTACTACAACGACATAAAAATTTCGAGCGCATTCAACATCCCAAATATTTTATCAGACGCATAAATTAAACGAGAGCGTTTCGGCCATTTTGAATATTCCGTACGGAGGGTGTATTCGACCGTGGGGCAGTAATTATTTGATTGGAGTCAAGAGGTCGCATACCGAGATACCGACCGAGCGGCATTGTAGTTCCCGCGCCTTGGTCTCGAGTGAGTTCGAGCTTTTTTATTGTACGAGGTGCCGGCTTTACACCCACAGCGTTCGAGGGTTAACCGTCAACTATTCGAATTTTAAATTTCAGCGCACGTAGTTTACGTGCGGGAAATAATAATAAAATTAATGCCAAATAAGGATGCCAGCATAATTTATGCAATTCAACAAATAAATCGATACAATTTGTATAAAGTTGCAACGGCACCTTTGTGAAACACCCTTTCGAACGTTATTTAAATTCAAGCTTATCAATTAGTAGAATATTGGTGCGTTCAGCTTGCACTATAAATGCATATTATTAAATCTGAATGCATTGAACGTTAGAGTTTCAAAGAACATCTGACACAGGCAAGGTGACAGGAACAGGGTAAAAAACGTCACCGGCAGAAAGTGCGTATAACCCTTAATCCGTTCTATTATGCATATAATTATTATTTCCGATACTCTATCAAAGAAAATAACAGTCCTTTTTGCATATTGACGGAAGTGTGAATAAAAAAAATGTCACCCCCAGGTAGAAGGGTGACCCTAGGGTTTTTTGAGTGCAAGGGTAATCCGACCCGTTTGATATCGCTTCTGATGGTTATTATGCATGCATTCTCAGGAAGATTTAGAAACTTGCCCGAGGCTAGTGTGCAGTATGAAAGTGCTTCCTTAGGGTTAAAAATAACGGAAGAATACTTGACAACCCTACTTGTGAAATAAAATTCGAAATAATAATTATATATTTTTGCGCAAAATCGACGTCACTTTAAAATTCGAATACAATATCGTGAGCATTTAAAAAATTTGAATTCATAATTAGAATCACCGTTCTCTCGATTATAATTTGTTATTTTTTATATTATAAAATACTGGCGCTTACGGTTAAGGGTTGCCATTGTTGTTTGTTTGGGTTATTTTTTTTGGGTCTTAGGCCAGTTAATCCACTCGCTGCCGAATCGGTTTTGACGTATAAAAGGATCATTATTTAATAGATAATTAATGATGTTGCACTGTCACGCTCTGGTTTTAGGCAATGGATTAATTTCATACATATTGTTAAATCAATGTTGTGCAATACGATTGTTTGGATAAATGGAAATGGATGGAAATATAAGTTTAAGGGCATACAAATGTACCTAGTTAATAGCTAAAAAAATAAAAAAGGCGAAAGCACCATACCTACGCTGTTACACCTACCTCGTGAGTATTCACTGTTTGTACAACACAGTGTTACTTTCTTACTTCATTTTCTATTATAATATTAATATTTCTCTTAGCAATAGAGAAAGAAGAAACGACAGCCATTAAAATCATTCTACTTTAATCGTATTATCTCAGTAACTATATTTTAATTGCCACAGAACCAAATTCCCAATAAGTTTTAACTACTGTCAATTGAACCTGCATTTCATCCTTAACTACTAACGCAGACCAAAAACGCTGACTCAATCTGAACTCTTAATATATTCCAAGTCAGAAGTCTCCAGGTGAAAATGTCAACAAAACAAAAACAGCTGTGAGTTCGTCGACCTACGGCAACGTAGTAACTTTCATTCTTAAAGTTACTAACCTACTTTTCATTAATAAGGCGAGCTAAAAAAATGCACGAAGAAAGTATCAAAGATTGAGCGAAGTTCGCGGACGTGAGGATAGGGAGGGTGCGCCGAGAGTTTCTGGAACCAGTTTTGTATTGCAATTTGCAATGTAAGGTTTATTAAAAAGTAAATCGGACTCATACGCGTAACGTCCATTTTATATTACAATAGGTTATGAGGATATTCTAATATTTCATTTACCTTAGAAGTATGTTTGCAAAGGTTTTTTGCGATGTTTCCTAATAAAATTGTTTGAATTAGGCTGAAAATGTTACTAGTTCAGCTACATCTCGTAAATTATAGTGGGCTTGATTAGTTATAGTTGCAAATTTAAGCACTGTTTAGGCTCTTGGGGTTTTTGAATAAAATGGCTATGAAGTACGGAAGGACGGGCGGATAGGCACACGAATATAGGCACGAGATAGACGGACAGACAGATTTGGCAAAACTGTGAAGGGGACCCGTTATTATAGTTCTCGCGTAACGCTAACTACACATGTACCACAATAATTACTAGTATTCGCTCTCAGATTTTAAAGCAAACAACTTTTGATTCGCTTTTAATTTCCCCCAAAAAGATAAGCCTGATAAACCACAAAATTATTATACAAATGAGTCATCACGCGAAGTATGGAAGCGTAAAATTAATAAACCAAACTATTATTATAGTCAGTACCTAAAAGTCACTACGGATAGAATTTGATATTTGTTGAAAAAAGGCAAATTACTCGTAGGTTCAAAATAGTTTTCCATCGCCATTGAGCTTAGCAAAGAAGAGTTAGGAAAATACAAGGGCACAGTTCGCTGTGAAGTCCGTGAAATTGGCAACATGTTTAGATTTCTGCTTATTATAGGGTCGAAATTGTAGTTCGGTGACAGCACCATATTTAATTCATTTTTGCCAAGCTTAAAAAATCATGTCCAACCGTTACCTACGTCGTCTTTTAAAATCAAAGATAGATAAATACATTTTCATGTAACACTGGTGGACGCCGACAGTGACGACATGCTAAGTAAGGCTAGTCGGTAGTGACTCTTTCTTCAAAGCTAGCGGTCCTGGGTTTAATTCCCGGTAAGGGCAAATTTGTATGTCCTTGTTCCTGTGTCTTAGATGTTTGTATAGTAGGTACCCATAGTAGGTAGGTGAATTTGTGTGATTGTCCCCGGATGTAAATTATTAAATACAAAAAAAGCATTTTTACTCAAAAGAGCCCGTTTTATTTTGCAATTCATTAAAATAATTTTATTATGTATTTTTATAACTATTTATTTTTTGATGATTTCCAAAAACTAATAATCGCAATATTTTAAGTCAAATGAGCTACTCTGAGTTTTAATCTTAAGAAATTTCCTTCCACGTGGTACTTTCGTCCGTACTTTCAACCCTTTATAATGTCCTTGATTGGTTGGGAGTCAAAAATACCCGGACATTGCCATGCCCCGTTCCTCCCTATTCTTCCGTCCATTTTTCTCGGCGCTCCCGCCAGACGCCGAGACGCTGAAAAAAATAATTAAAACGAGCGACGGCGAAAGTGAAAGCGCGCCGTCTGCCGCGTAATTAGTACAATGGAGTTTCCCGCCCTGACTTTGAACTTTTGAATATCGAACTCGGTATCATTGCTCTTTTATTTTTAAATTCCAAAGTGGCTTCATTCATGGCTTAATTTTGGTCGTTTGAATTTGGAACACCTTAGAATTTTCAAATCGAACGAATTAAATCAAATTAGGTAGTTTTTGTTTAATTTGAAAATAAAACGAAATGACTTTTTCAATAGAAGCGGGCTGCGTGTTTATAATTACGGGAATCACGAACAAGATTTGGAAGTTATCAAATTTATTTTTCGCTTCTTTTTACACGACTACCTAAATAGCGTTTTTATTTTAGAAGCTTAAATAAGAAATACTGAAAAATGAACACATGGAACAAAATTCGTATTGAATTCAAATCACCTTAAATTAAGGATTCATTCCAATCATATTAATATAAAAAAATCACTGCGCAGCGAACGCGAATTGGCGAGAAGCCTTACACATATTTAATTTGTCCCGAAACCATTTAACCTCCATATTCACCCACATCGCCAATTTTTCCTTCTTTATTGAAAACTTCAAAATTAATTCCTAACCTAATTTGCTCCACGTAAAATATATATGAGGTCGTGTTCACGCACACATGCGTGACGAAAATTTCGTTACGTCGTAGGGTTGGCGAAACTACCCCCTGACTGTGGCATCAATCTTCGCCCCCGCCACCTACGATCATATAATACAATAATATATGTCTAACTTTCGGACCAGCCCTGTAGGTAACCGCGTCTCGCTCACGCTCGGGTGTTCCTACCATAGTTAGAGGGGGATAGTTTGAGTGGAGGCGTCCTAAAGGGTGTAGGGTGTGTGTAGGGGGCGCTATTGAAATTGAAGCTGGGCTTAGCGCGGATGACGCTTGGCTGGAGAATGGATGGAAATTTCCTCAATTTAGCGTTTTCTCCAACAAAGGACGTTGTTTAATTTTTGGTTTTTGGAGATCCATTCAGGTGTGAAGGTTACCTTTAGGGGGAATTTTGGTTTTGATTTTATTTATTTTGTTGTTACGATACACGACCACTGTTTCTTTTTGTGTTTACTTTTACTTTTTAGTGAGTTTTTTGGAAATAGGTTGGTGGTTAAAAATAATTCAATTTACAAAAAAATACATTTCACTCGGATATTTTCTCGACATCACACAATTTAGAAAACATTTGAAGCGCTCCCACGGTTTTAAAATAAGTGTTTTTGATAATATTAATTATGCACCTAAATACGTCCTTGGAAATTACCTAAATTATTAGTTTGCTCCCTCTTATAAAGGAAAGAAAAACTTTAATTATCGCTTTTCTTAAAAGAAATTAAATATTGATGCTTGATCTAAAAAAACAAAGGCAATCGGTAAGAATAAAGCCTGTCAGTCTTAACTCTTAAAACTTGAGACTCTTAAGAATAAAAACTCAGTCGCTTGGCAGCCGCTGCTCCGTGAGGGCGTTAACAGACAGATTATTTATCGGCCCTATTCTTCAGAATAAAGTATTTAAAAGAGTCGTCTCCTCAGAATACATATTTGTCTGTCCACTAAAATACGTCAAAAAAGGGTGAGAGTTTTTAAATTAGGATTACATTATTTGTCAAACACAGACGTGATTGTTACATAATATGTTCGATGGTCGTTGTTTGTGGACATTCAATAATTTAAACAAGAACCGGAACAGGTTAGTTTGATGACCCAGTTCATTTTTTAAATGTATCTACCTAACGCGTTTTTATCGGTCATCATAAATTGGTGGCTTTTTTCAGTACAGCCTAGTTCAAAGATATGAATGTATACACTTTTATTGCAATGCGACTAGATGCAAAAAGATGCAAATGTGTTTACCTACATATATTTGTACACAACTGTACCAGCCAGCAACTAATTAAATGGTTAAGCACTGTGTCATTCTCGCAGTAATCGAGATAAAAAGAAATATCGAACGATGTCAAATAATTTTCAACTGCAGTATCAAAGAGTTTAAAACATTCGAAATTTATGCTCCGGAATTACCTTTCTATTGATGCCAATCCGTTAGAGTGAAAAAAAATCTATTAATTAATTTATCGTTATAAATCGTCGGTGATACTGAATACCGCGTAACTAACAAATTCAAGAAAGGGCAAAAGGCACCTTACAAGGTAAGTCAGTAAGGTGCATTTTACAACCTATTAAATTTGTTAGTTACGCGGTATTGCAGTTTCACCGGCGAAATATCGAATTTCACACAACTCACATGGCATTCTTTAACCAGTGCTCACATGATTTGGATATAATGTAATGTTTCGAATAGATAATTAATTAAATGAATTGCCTTAGTTTTGACTTGGTCCCAACTCTCATATTTAATAGTGATGAAGTGACATTTAAATTGAAAGATTTGAAATTTTTCGAATGTCCTACTCGAAATTTGAAAATACATCGACTGCCCATTGTGCACACTTGTGCTTATTAATTTTTATTGCACTACCCATAAATATTGATAAGTAGTGATCCTTTCAACTAACGATAAATTTTCATGCCGTTTTCCGTGTCGCCACCTACAAGGTTACACAATTCTATATACCGCTGAAACTTATAGTTGGACTTCATTTTTTAACGTCGAAGAAAATATTTTTTTATTATTTTGGGTATTTTTTGTGGAGGACTTCAAAATGTTGAATGGAGTTCAAAAGTTAAACATAATAATTAGGTAGCCGTAAACAACTAAACGACGAAATCTGGCAAGTTTTTGTCGCAAAAAGGAAAATTCCTTTAAATCATTCAATTACGTGAATTGCCATGTCTACATTTCTGAACTCCCCATTTGGTGTTTTATAAATCTTATAATTTAGACAATAGCGGTTAAAAGGTAAAAATCAACTTGAACATAAAATATGAACAATACAATAAAAAGCAGTAACAAATATAACCTGTATTTGTCCCTTATCCAGACCCATCGGTATTTACTACGAGTAGAACAACGCTAGGTGCGGCTCCCCTCCGGCTTTCCATCAGACGTGATTGATAAGCCGCCCCCGAGACGCTGTCACGCTGCGGATAAGACACGATAGGCTTTTATAACGACAGGGTAGTAAAAGTAGATAAGGCATTAGTTGAAAGGTATAAAAACTGTCCTATGAGAGGATGAGTTTAAGGGGCTATACACGTTGCAGAGGCCTCACGAACTTAGGGCCGGCCACATGTCCACGGCACGGCGCCGTACGCCGTATAACGGCGCGGTGCCGCCACCGTGTGCCGTTATACGGCGTACGGCGCCGTGCCGTGGACATGTGGCCAGGCCCTTAGATCGTATACGACAGGGTCTATGATGAATGGGTGTTGTAAAGACGGTCTGCTTTACGACCCGTTCACGATAGACATTGTCGCAAACGACCGAAGTTCGTGACACGGTTTCTGCGACCATAGCAACGTGTAATGGCCCCTTGTAAGTAATTGCGAGCTAGGTATAGATTATAGATATGTGCCCGCGGCCGAACTGGCAAGTGGCTGGCTAACCGTTCCTGGTCTAATTAGTGTAATTAGTTACACTAGGCAACGCAAAATAATTTTTCCCAGAGATCTGATTGTGTGATTCGGGATCACCATGCTACAGAGAACTTACAACAGTCAATAAAACATTTCAGTCACGTATAGCTTTTAAGAGAAATTTAGAGCTACCCTCCTAAGTTGACAAAAAAGTGATTTGTAAAAAAAATATTCTAGACGCGAAATGATTATTTTTCTGGTATTAGGTGCATCTTATAATTTCTTACTGTGTTCGTTGTTGTGAATAAACGTTTCTTATTCTTTTTCATCTACCAAATACGCTACGAATTTTCCCCGGAAAATTTTGAGTGTTGCCTAGTGTTAGTTAGACTATAGTAAGATGGATTTGATATGATACTATCGTCAGGATTTTGTGACATGGAAGATGTGCCCCAACTAGAGGTGTGCCATCCTCGAGAATTCTTGGGAAAAGCTATAGTTACGTCTCTTAGTTGCGGGTTCATGAAAATTCTTGAAAACGTTTCTACACTGTAGGGGGCCAAATTATCAGGGAATGTAGTAAAAAGTCGTAGCTACGAGTAAGTACCTACTCATGGTGAAAATGCCCGTGTCCTTTGTTGTTTTGGGATATATTACTTAACTGTTTGTGAAACTACTAGCTTTAGTAGACTTATAAAATACTCAGGTAATCTCAGGCTAACAAGACTTAAAACAAATTATTTATTAAACTTTTTTTTTGAAAACTGTAGAACGCGAAAAGCTTGGTTACTGTCTCTCATAATTTAGACACCCTTCGTACCTTAAATGACGGATGCTTTTGATTTGATTTGCCCTGTCATACGAGAGATTTGCTGAATACATTTCCATATTTTAGCAATGCATACTACGCAGCAGATCTTATTCTTTCATTATAATAATCCAATCACCTCTAAAATGTATTCATTTGGTCAATACCGACCAGAACATACTTTTATTCCCCACAAGCGTGTAATAAAGTTACTTATCCACTTAGCATAACTTGGCGATTCAAAAACTTGAACAAACTGAAGTAAGCCCAGGCGTCACATAACAAATGGTGCATATCTCCACTAAGGCTTACCTTCTAACATTATTGATGACTAAAACAACCCCCACCTCCCCGCACGGACCTAAAATACGAAGTGGGGTCAAATGCTAACATTTAGCTCCCGCGTCCGAGATCTGAGCCAATGCTTGAACAAAAAGCCGACCATGTAGGTACGCTATAGAGTCCAGATTAGTTTGATGGTGCTTGTGTTTAAAGTCTCAAGTCCTCGCTCAAGTTTTGGGGAGACAGGGGCTAACCCCCCAGGTGGTTAAGCCATTTTACCACGTTAGGCTGTGACGGTCGCCTGTAATTTTGGGCCTAATGCGACTATTCCTATTTCAAGTTACCCTTGGAGGGTTAAGTAAGGGCTGCTGCAAGAGATAAGGCGTGTATTGCGTAAGATGTTTACGCATATGGGGTACGGAGGGTTAGGGATTTTGTTAAAGAATGTTTAGGTGTTTTAGTTTAAACAATGTAGATAGTTTTGTTGCAAATGCTAGCTTGTTTAATTTGACACTGGATGTATGATTGGCGTAGTTTTTCCTTTAGTAAAATTTTATGGCTTTTCCTAAATAACTGAGTATTTTTATCATTGATTGACTTTACTGCTCTTTTCAACAATAGGTATATTGAAGACATCTTTCGCAACAAACATGAAGCTGGAGACTATAAATCAAATCACTTATTAATTTTTTCACTTTTAGCAAAATGTCACTTACCTACTTATTACTTACTAACTGTACACATTGAATCTAAAACCCATTATTTTAGTATAACCGGACGTTGTTTATCTTAATACAGTACAACCCAAGAAAATTCTTATTTCGTCATATAAACGGAAAACGGCGGAAACTCCAGGCATTCAGTGACATTGTTAGTTACCGCGCTATAACTGGCAGCCACCGAGGGGTAAATTCTAAACAAAGATAAAGGTACGCAAATGGGTGCGGCCGCGCCCGTCCGGAATATAAATCGGACCGGTAAACTTCGGACGTTATTAATTGCCGTCTGAACGCGCCTTAAGCGGGGCAGACGGAGTTTTGTTTTCTGGTAAATAAATAGTTAGTAGTTAAAAATATCAAGTCTAGTTATTTTTTAAGGTTCCGTACCCGAACGGCGCCTGATTACTGTCCGTCCGTCCGTCTGTCTGTCCTAACTTTAAAGAGCTGTATCTTTTGAACCGTAAAAGATAGCTCATTGATTTTTTTGCAGAATACGTGGTATGAGTATGTTAACGGATTTCTTAACAAATAATAAAAAAGTTAAAGAGTAAAAAAACTGGGCAAGTGCGAATCGGACTCGCGCACTGAGGGTTACGTACATATTTGGCTGGTTTTTAGAATTTGTTGTTATTTTATAGGGTTTGTTCTGTAATTATACCAAATTAGACGCTTGCATGTTTTACCGTTTTTAGAACAAAAATAAAAATACGTTGAAAAAAAAACGTTTCTTGTATGGGAGTCCCCATACAAGAAACTTTTTTTTTTTACTTTATTAAGTTAGAACTTTATTATTTCACTTTATTAAGTTAGGACAGACAGACAGACGGACGGACGGACGGACAGCGTCGGCATATTGATAGGGTCCCGTTGGGCGCTCTTCGGGTACGGAACCTTAAAAAAGTCCTTACTTTATAGGGGTATGGAGGAGTCCCCAAAAAATAAACGTATTTTTTTTAAAGTTTTTTTGGATTTTTTATATTATATCGTAAAAACACATACAAGCGTCAAAGGTATGATTAAAAAAATAACTCTATAGAAAAACACAAATAATAAAAATTGAACGGACCCCTCAGCGAGCGAGTA
The DNA here is from genome assembly GCA_963241965.1 of Tortrix viridana. NCBI lineage: Eukaryota > Metazoa > Arthropoda > Insecta > Lepidoptera > Tortricidae > Tortrix > Tortrix viridana. The sequence goes on from OY725186.1 coordinate 9,180,336, forward strand.
GGACTCGCACTTGGCCGGTTTTTTATAATTTGTATAACTTACGAGTTGACGATAAAAAATAATCAAGATGCCTATCTGAAACACTTCCATGTACCTACCTATTTTCAGTGATTTTCATTTGTTTTTGAGTTAGTGAGAATTGTGTGAAATTCCAGCACAAACCAGATTTTTGTCTCAATTCCATGATTGTTACAGCAGCAGGACGAGACGTCTGTCGGGCCAGCTAGTTAGTTTAGTACATGTAGTAGTAATACTAAACAACATTATCAAGCTCTCTCTGCGCTAATTAATAACTTTTTTTTTCAGTTTTTTTACTTATACGAAAATAGTAAAATTTTACTTGACATGTTTTTTGATATGTATACCTACACAACCTCCATTTATTTACAAGACGTGAATTTGATGGAAGTGGTAGGTTTGATTTGATTCCCATCATAATCTTAGTACCTACTCTCTTAATTAGTTGATTTAGGAACCTAATATTTTTTCCCTTTTTTTGAGTCTCCGAAGTGGTTTTTCAATATTGGTACAATTTCCTAATAAAAAGATAATATAAAAAATTAAAAAATTGTGATAATTTCGCCATACATAGCCGACGTTTCGAATGATTAATTATCTGCAAACTATACTATATGAAACTGTTAAAAACTGTCAATTCTTATTGGTTTTACTAATACCAACCAGCAACGCAAGCGAAAACAGCGCTGAAGCAAACGTTCTTTAGCAACTAACGCGTTATAGTGCTGCCATCTTTTAAAATTATTGCAAATGACAACCAGTACTTAAATAGTTTTGCTATTCGACGCTAGATGTCTCTTTAACTATCGATCTTATTGGGAAAGAAAGAAAGTTATTTTCTTATTAATCAGAATAGTTAGACCTTTTAAGTTCTTAAAATATGTAAGTATTTCATTTATTATCTATATCTATCTAAAATCCTATTCTATTTTCTTCTATTCTATTCTCCATGGTTGACCAAGGGTGAGCTTAAATTCAGCCAAGCTGTGCTCACACCCTTTTCATTACCCTTATATGTATCTTATAAGTGCGTAAATGTAATGGAATAAATATATAATTTAATTTAATGTTTCATTTTAAATAAAAATGAATTGAAGAAATGTATGTTCGCGCATAACTTCAGAACGGCTGCCCCTATTTGGCTAACTCTTTTTTGCTGTATTTTTAATTGTAAGGACAAGGTGAGTATGAAAAAAAATTTTAAAAATCCACTGGGATTATCAGAAATTTGCAGCAGGTAGTGGCGAAGGCGCCGGCGGGCCGCTAGTTAACTAATAAGAATTATACGTGACGTAACGGGTCAGTATGGGAAAGTCTGAAACAAAAGAGATATAATTTAATTAATTTTTTAATTCATTATTTACAGTTTTTAAAAATTCATTGCGTTGAGTTTTCGTTTGGTAATCAAAAATAATCGAAATGTGCCAATAATAATGGTCAGATTGCCGGATCGTTTTCTTATCGCTTGCGTGTTGCGTGTTAGAATCATGTTCAAATATATCGAAGGAGACGAGCTACACAATGCCATATATATATATTTGACATAGGAACCATGGCGTCGATTTTACATTTTAAGGGCATTCAAAGATTTTTTTAAACTCTTATATACGACCGGGAATCATACCGGGTAGTTTTTTCCTACAAAAGCATAAATCGGTCTATTGCTGTAATTGATAGATTACCTAAATGATAACAAATGATTCTTGCACTGACACTCAGTGCATAAAATAAATATATGCCCGCGTGAAACGTAAAATCTCGTATATTTACCTGAGACTTTTTTTGGGAATCTTTACGGTTTTTCTTTTTAAACTGACTCCATAGTTCCTAAGAACAGATTTCAATATCTTATAGTTTCCGACTTTCCCATACTGATTTACCATTTTGATTTTTCGAGAATTCGCTCGCTGCTTAGGTTAGGCGTAAGAAAGAGGCCTAGTCTAAATTAATGTCGAGTAAACGGAAAAGCATTTCAATGTCTATAAATAACTGAATCAATCGTATAACACCATTATCAGAAGATAATTAACATTAAGTAACTAGTTCCTTACATAATCCTGTTCATTATGTACCGATCTCAATTTAGGCCGACGACATTTGAGGGGCATTTACTACATGGGCTCTGTGCCTTGTCAGGTAAATACAGCCTGTCAGCGTTTCTAAGATGCCTCGGGTAGAAGCAATTGTGCAAGCGAGAAAGGAGTACAGTAGGCGAAAAATAATACGGACTCTCATAAATACAAGTTCTGCCAGCAGCTCAGAATCACCAGTTTCGCGCAATCATTAGACTACCTTTCCATTGAGGCGGAGACGAGCTGAGCGGAGACGAGCGGAGCGGAGAAGAGCGGTTGTGTTTAAAGAGGTATGTGATTCCACTGAGGCGGAGACGAGCGGAGATGAGTGGCGTACTATATAAATTTGATACAGTCGTCTCCGCTTGACTGTTTCCATTGAAGCGGAGCGGAGACGAGATGTGGATTACAACCAATGTGATTGGTCGATTCCTACACGGCTCCTCTCCGCACCACTCGTCTCCGCCTCAATGGAAAGGCAGCCTTACCTGCCCCCCGAGCTAGTAGGCATCAGTAACCAGCTTTTCAAGATTGTCATCTCCTCTTCGAAATCTGTGGCAGTAATGTAATGAATTCGTATACAACCGAGTCGCTATGTGGAGTTGGGAAGGTATATACGTTCTGTACCACATTTAGAATGCATTTAACCTGTCTTTCTCTTGCTCTCTACAGTTATCTAGAGGTAAGTTTTCAAGTTGGCATTGTTCTCCTTAAGATGCGGCCAAAAAAAAAACAGAAATACTATACCAAATCAGTTTTTTAGTTGAGACACGTACTGACATAAGTATATTTTGAATTATACGCACTTAGGAGTTTAGTTAGAGGCCGACTGCGCGACCGGCTGAGCAGCTAGCGAATTTCCTAATACATTGCGTGTAACGTCAATTAACCGCTATGCGGTGAGCGTCCCGAGCGTGCAATGAAGTCTAAGAGAGAATTATCTCGCTTCTACCGTCACTGCTCATTTGTTATCCAACGTAGTTATGGTCCATGCTGTATTTCAGTGTGTATGCAGTGGGTGGCAGGGAAGCGGGGTTATTTATCTTGTGGGGGACATGTGCAATCGCTTTGCTTTGTTTGTGTTCGGGTTTACTACGGCATAGATCGCGGGCTTCGACATTATGTAGCAATGGAAGGTAGTTTCTGTAGAATTCACCATCTTAATGAATTGGAGGTGGGAGTAATTGGAGTCCCGTCTTTCAAATGTAGAAAGAGAAAGAGTTTGTTTGCTGTTTCTCTTAGATGAAATAGGCATTTAGGACTAATTTATACTGTTACTGTTAGTGTTTTTAGGATGTAATTGTTCAGAAAATTATGTAGTTTATTTTAGAATCTATATCCTTTTACAGATCCAAGAAAATCTACTTTTAAATCAACTTCAAACTAGAAAACTTAGCTAGGTACATTTTTTTAGCTGCGCTCGATTTTTAAATTCAATCTGTCCAAAGTAGTCAGTTCAGATTTCGTAAAAGATACACACATCTTATGCTACAAAAACTCGATTGCATTGACGCGATCGACTTCTTTTTGGAATCGTTAGTACGTATTGGAGTTAAGTTAAAAACAGCGCTGCAGCTCGGGCTGCTCACAGCCAAAAGCCAAGACCTATAGACTTCACACTACAGCGCAGTCTCTGTTTGTTATCTTTTTGACAAGTCATTAAGACATTTTGACCAGTGTCTGTAAAATAAACTTTCTGTCAAAATTGTGTTCTATTTTAACCCGGCAAGTGTTTTGACGATAGGTACTTTCACACGCTAGAGCTCAAAAGTGCCACTTTCCTGCCCCCGCCAAGGCATAACCATACACGGCAGCTGCCGTCTGGTCTCATACGTCTAATTGCTAAACTTCAGCGCCGTAAACCTCCCCTGGGATGATTAAGGGAGGAATTGCTGACTTTACCGCCCGTTCTAACTAGTGCATAAGTTTCTTAGGGGTTAATATAATAAAGACTGGTGTTTCGTGCCTTTCTATTACTCTTTATTGGCTTCTAGGTGCTGTGAGTTGAGTGTGAATTTATGTCTGCTTGCATGGGAAATTTTGTTAGATGTAAACATAAAATTATACTTTTAGATCCTAACTTTTTAGAACCTAATCAGCGTCTGATTAAACATGTCTTCCTACACAGACCCTGGAATTCCTCTGAGAGAGAATCATTTGACATTCTGCGAGATCATCAAGGTTTAGCGAGTCTATTTTTAGGGTTCCATACCAAAAAAGTAAATAAGAAACTCTTATAGTGACCTCCGTCCCACCTGTCACAGCTTTAAGGAGCGACCACAGCGTTGCTCAAAATACGGTGACGCAGTAACGTGACGTATACGCCACGTTTCTATAGCATACCGTCCTCACCGGATTTCTCTCTCTCTCATTGAGATTCCGTACCGTCATATTTTGAGCAGCGGTGTGGTCGCTCCTTTATATTATTATTTTGGGAACTTTTGCTGTCGACTTGAAATTTGAAACAGTTTATACATATACTCATCCAACTTTATTTCAATTACAAATAATATGCGACCGAGGTCGGAACGGAGAAACCACTTTGTAAACTAGGTTTATTTGCACATTCCAAACAGCTTCAACAGGTTGATTTTTAAGCTTCTTAGGGCCAATTTTTCCTATCCCCATATAAAATTATCTGACAGTTAAAAGTTAGCACTTTCCTTTTCTCTGTCATTTAAAAGAAAAGGTTAGAGTTAAAGTGTATCTGACACATAGTTCATCTGCGGGTCTAATATGGCCGTCTTTATCGCGTGACAAAGCGTGGATAAAGCATCCGTCACTCTTGCGCTTATATACGTGTCAGAAAGTGACAGATGCTTTATCCACGTTTTGTCACGCGATAAACGCGACCATAATACGGGCCCTGGAGATTGAAAAATCGGCTCTTAATTTTATTTACGATTCATCGCTCTCGTGCGTAAAACTTATTGGTAAGGAAGTGTTACGCACGCACATTACATTAACAATGACAGCAAGAAGCGGTCCTCTACCTTAGTGCTGGCTAAAAAGCCTTTAGTCATATATTGACAGACTGAATATTGAAGATAAGATGGCTAGACTGAACATGCAAGGTAGTAAACAGCTCAAATAACATTCCCATCTTCAAATCCGGCTGTAAGCTAGATCTCGCCGGATATGAGCCGATCGACTTACGTGTAATCCGCACGAGGATGGTAAACACGCGTCGATTTCTCTGGAATCGAACCTGGGAGTTAGCGGAAATCGCGCAAACCATATTGATAAAGCGTCAAATATTAATACTTTTAAATAAAAATAGATATTATTATTTATTATTGAACATACAATTAGTAAACAATAATCAGTTAATTTGTAAACTGTAGTTAAAGAATGTATCGCAGCTAGTTACATCCATCTGAGATACTCGTAGGAACTGTTTATGTTTTATGTAAGGCATACTGTAGGTAAATCTAAGTTAATAATAGTTTAATTGCATCAAGGCCTTTTCGTTGCTGTTGAGTCTAGTAACCTATATTTTTAACTCTAATCCAATTGGAATTGGATTGTTATGTTTTAGAAGCCTTTTGTGCGTCTGTCTGTTTTTAGTTTTTTTGTAAGGTGTCTATTATTGTTGAGACCTAAGATGGTTCTTAGCTAGGTTTGATGGAAATCTGTTTGGACTTCCACAAGGGCTATCAGCTCTTAAACCTACATTATATTATTATTATTACATCGGCAGTTTCTAAATATCAAAGCTTATGATCCGAATAGGATACAGTGTGTTGTAGGTATTCATTTTATCATAATTCAATCCTCAAATCCATCGCAAGCATCTCTAATCACCCCGTAATTAGACCCAACTTCCCCCATCTCCCCGTTAGTTCGGTCTTAGTTTAATGTATGCACATTATCTAAGCAAGTTCGCCCCCTTTACCCCTTCCTACGTGAGCTCAATTTACTTGCCTATGTACGTTATGTATGATGGAACGAAGTTGAAGGCTGATTTTGAGTGTAAAATGGACGTTGTAGCTCTTGTTAGCACGGAAACTTTGTTAGGTTATATCTACTGGTAAATAATATACCTACTTTAAGTTATAAGAATGAGCCTGCAAAAAAGATTTATTCCTTTCAATTTTGATTTTGAGCTGGTCTTGAATTTTTCTAATTTATGTGAAAGTCTCAAACTATAGGAGATAGAGAAATCTGTTCTTAGGAACCATGGCGTCAATTTTCGAAAAAAGAAAAACTGCAGTTAAGATTCCCAAAAAGTTACAGGTAGGTACACAGCCGAGAATCGAACCCGGAATTTTTCCTCTTGAAAAATACACGAGATTTCGCATTTAACGCGGGCATTTATTTATTTCAGGCACTGAGTGTCAATGCAAGAATCGTTTCTTAACACTTAATCTATCAATTACAGTGATAGAACGATTTGTGCTTTTTTTAGGAAAAAACTACCTGGTTCGATTCCCGTCGTGTATGAGAGTTTAAAAAAAATATTGTTACCGTTTTCTTTTAACTCTAAAATCAACGCCATAGTTCCTACGAACAAATTTGCGTATCTGTTAGGTAAAGACTTAGCTAGAGACTTTCCCATACATACCCATTCGGATTGCTAACCCTGTAAATACCTATAGGTACATAATTTATTTAACAAGCTTAATATGGTTAGCTACGAACTAGTTAACCATATTGTGAGATATCTGGCAGTAACTGTTCTAGATGCATCTAATACAACGTTAGCTTAGAAGACTTACTCGTAAGTTAAATCACTTGGCTAGACGTAACATTTGAGTGCAATTTGCTGAAGCGAATCGAAGTTTCGACATATTACAAAGGAGTCAAATCGAAGTTTCTAGAACTGTTTTGTTGATTATTTAGTTCATAATGGGGTTCAAAGGGAAGAGCTGCTTTGACAAGATGGAGAATGTGGAAATTTCACCATGTATTAATATAGTTAACATTGTGTTATATCTATAGATATTTTTGTTTGAAAATGATATACTTAACAGGGGTAAATCTTGTACAAATTGACCTAGTCCTAACCTAAGCCCAAAAGCTTGTACTTAGAGTAAAAGATAACATAAACATATGTGATCGTCCAAATTGAAAAGGACTTTATCGCGGCAGGCGGTTACGCCTTTTTTCATACGGCTGCTATACTAATGACAAGGCAATGAAGACTATAACAGCGTAAGCACCCGCCGCTATAAGGACCTTTTCGATTTGGACGACCACATATAGCGAAATAAATATTTATGACTTTTACACAGTAAATGTCCAACTCAGGAATAAATAAAATCGGGCTCATCGCACAAATACATGACCTTGCTTCGTAGGCAGGGTCACTACCAACTACGAGTAATCTATTACTTTTAATCAATGCAAAAGGTACAGAGATAGTTTATAGCGCGGAGTGAGAAAGGGTACCAAAATACAGTCAAACAAGCTGCACGTATGTACAGTTAAATCAGCCTTGCGTTTGCAAACATGTGTGTAAACATGTACAAATAAATGACAGTCGCAACTGACATTCATCACTAGAGATCGGATATTCGGGCACTTATTTAATTAAAGTTTGCGTAGTCACAATTAAAGCTATGATAATGTAGAGGCGGTTTCTTTAAAAATAATATTTAATATGTAACATATTTGGAATTATTTAATATTTACGATGATGTTAAACTTGGCCGATTTACCAATTATCGTTTTGTAAATGACTTTTCCGATTTACAGTCACGCCACGGGATTGTTGAGCCACTTGCTAACATTCTTAATTTGGTCGGGCTCTCAAATCGTACACTGTATATTACTATTGGAATTTGACGATTTGACAACCCGACCAAATTAAAAATGTTAGCAAGTGGGTGTACCTGCCTACTAAATCATTGAATTTGCTTTTTAAAAGTGGGTAGTGTACGTTTTAAAATGTCCAAAGAAGAATGCTCAGACTTTACGGTATCACTATATAATCGGCATATTCGGGTCAAAGGGTTGTAGGATGTATTATTATTATAAAGAAGGAGAAATATTTTATGAGCTTTGAATTTAGTTCTTCAACTTAAAACTTCAATCATTGCTGGTCTTCACCACTAGTACCACTACACAAGGACCGCAACCTTCCAATTATTTATTATACTACTCTGTCAAGAAAGTACCGGGAAAAGATCAATAATACACAAACTGTTTGTTAATCATCCAAATTTATTTTATCACCTTCAAAGTATGCTCCTTCAGAAACGATACACTTACGCCAACGAATAATCCAATCATCAAAACATTTTTTAAACGCTGTTTCCGGAATTGAATTCAGTTCTCGGCGCGAATTCTCCTTTATGTCTTCTACCGATTGAAAACGGGTGCCACGAAGTGGTAATTTGAGTTTAGGAAAAAGAAAGAAGTCGGCAGGAGCCATATCTGGTGAATATGGTGGTTGCTCGATGGTATTTGTTGAATGTTTGGTCAAAAATTCTTTCACAATGATGGCCTTGTGCGAAGGCGCATTATCGTGGTGCAAAATCCAAGAATTTTCATTCCACAAATCTGGCCTTTTTCGTCGAATTTGCTCTCTTAAATGCCGCATAACGCTCAAATAATATTCTTTATTTACCGTTTGACCTTCCGGCAAGAATTCCGAGTGCACAACACCGCGATAGTCAAAGAAAACAGTCAACATGACTTTGACTTTTGATCGACTTTGGCGTGGTTTCTTCGGTTTCGGTTCAGTTGGAAGGCGCCACTCCGAAGCTTGTTGACTAGTTTGCATGTCAAACTCGTTAACCCACGTCTCGTCACCAGTAACAATGCGTTTCATGAATGTTGGGTCGGAATTGACTCGTTCTAGCATGTCCTCAGCGACTCTCATGCGATTGAGTTTTTGGAGAAAATTCAGGTCTTTTGGGACTAGCCGAGCGGTAACATGTTTCATACCCAAATGATTAGTTAAAATAGTACGGATCGACTCGTGAGATACAGAAAGTTCGGCGGCTATCTCTCTCAAAGTTGAATGAGGATTTTCAGTCACTATTTCCTTCACTTTTGCGATGTTAACTTCAGTTGCAGACGTTGATGGCCTACCAGAGCGAGGCAAATCTTCCATCACATCTCGACCGCTTTTGAACGCTTTGTACCACTCATAAACACGTGTTTTTGATAAAGTCGAATCACCGTAAGCCTTCTGTAACATTTTCAGTGACTCCGAACACGAAATTCCATTGGCGATGCAAAATTTAAGACAAACTCTTTGTTCAATGTTTTTGTCCATTATGAAATTCGCAATACACACTAGATATGATATAACTAAAAACAGCACTGTATTTAATATAAATAACAGATGCAACTCAAACTCCGCGCCAAAATAGAAAACAGTTGTGCCAATCTAACAACAACAAAAAAAACAAAAATTTGAATTTGGAACCATAAACAAATCATCCATTCTCGATACTTTGTTGACTGAATGTATACCTATACATATACTTGTGGAATGGGGCGTATGTCGGAAACTAATGAATAATGCAGCGCCTGATGGAAAATCAACGGAATTAGGGATCCGCGGTGTTGTTGTTACAACGTTGAAGTTTACGCTCGGCTCAAGTTCTTGGAATAAGGTTGAGACTTGAGATGGGTTCAAGTGAGGGTTCTGTAGTAAGATAAATTAAAGTGAGCTTAAATATACACATATGTTTTGAATCAAGATAAATGCGTGGTATGAAATGTACGTTTTCTGCACAGGGGGTCTAGTCAAGTGTCACACGCTTTGTAGCGCTTCTGTTCGTTTCCTTTTTAAACCAATCACGACACTGGTAGATCACGTGATACGATAACTCAGGTGGTCTACCAATGACGCGATTGGACTAGAGACGAAACGAACAGAAACGCTACGGAGCGTGTGGCACTTGGCTGTAGGCTCCATACATTTAACGTATGGTCTGTGATTTGTAGTCTAATGTGATGGCTGGTGACGGTCACACGTTAGTTTAGTTCTGGAATCGCAAAATTATATGGCGCGATAAAGCCCAAGATCAAAGTCGTTATTTACGAAAGCTAGCAGCTTTAGAAATCTGTTAAAATGTATGAATAACACAGACGAACGCACGACAGCTTACGTCAATCCTACAGGATTTTGTAGTTAGATTTTTTAGTCATTTATGTTCCCCAAATGCTGCTAGTCATCTAGTATTCTTTTTTTAATGTTCCATCTCAAAGCAATCCTTTCTCCTCTTCCACTTAACAATATTATTTCCGATCGTTTTTTTATAATGCTTTATTTTCTTTAAGAGTTGCATAAAAGATAGCAATAACTAAAACTAAGACCGACACACAGACGAGGTCAAAAACTGGCTTCATTTCTATTCCGAATTATGACCTAAACTCGTTTTGCAAGAAAAAAAAGGGAATAAATTATAAAACCCATCTATACTGAATACTAGCCGGTACCCGTTCTGCCCATATCGCACAAAAACAAAAAAAAATCTGTTGATCCGATCGCAACCGAACTTCACAGGATTGCCTGAAAATTTTATCAAAATCTGTCCAGGCGTTTTGGAGTCCATAGGGAACATACATACATAAACAAATCGATTTTATTTAAATAAATTTAAGTACAAAACAGTGCAAGAGCTTTTAAAAAGTCTTTTGGCTCCCGGTAAAGTCGGTTAGACAAGCACAAGAGCGTATGAAAGCGAGAGAGAGAGAAGAACTAACCCAAAGGTAGTTTACTCAATACTCAAACGTTTATTGCATTCCATAATGTTAGTTTACAGATGTACGGCTAACTTCAGTTATACAGTAATCATTTATTATAACCTAATTATGGACCCTGTTGGGCACAGCAACATTAGGAGAGAAGAGGGCTTTAAAGCGGCTACCACACGCGCAAGCTTCACCACAGTTTTGCCTGCGCAGGCCGGTTTGTACACGGAACACGGAGCGTGTGGTTGGTAAAACTGTATCACGCGCCAACCCCACAGCGCGGCTTGCGCTCTTTTCGACTTGCTTGAAATTTGGATTGCGCAAGCCCGGCCTGCGCGTACTTGTCTGTGTGTGTGGTTGGGCGTTCAGTGTTCAGTGTACAGTTGAAGCTCACTCGTCGTTCGATGGGGTCGTTCGCCACTCAAAAATGGCAGATTTGCGTAGGACGTACAATCGCGAATTCACGTCTGAATTAATTAGTTTATATATAAATCTCTACCAGCAATCTGGAAAATTAAATCTAAAGATTATTCCGACCGAAATAAAAAAAACGATGCCCTTTATATGAGTATGAATTTTTCTATTCAACAGCCATTTTTTTAATCCACTGCATTGTCTTTTTTTTTAATAGCATAAAAATATTTCTTCATTGGGAAACATTGTTTCCACGCCAAGGATTTTGAAAAGAATGTGGCTTGCGCGTACTTAACTGTGCCGTGTGGTAAGACACGAAGTGTTCAGTTTTTTCGAGCGAGAAGCTTGCGCAGGCAAAACTGTGGTGAAGCTTGCGCGTGTGGTAGCCGCTTTAGAGCTATTGCAAATACGTGTATGAGAATATTACCGAACATAGGGGCAGATGAGTATAAACATGCGTATGAGAAGCAAATAACTAAGCTTTTTGCTTACCACACAACAAAGGGGAGCTCAAATATTCCTTTAAAGTTTAAACCGCTTGTTTTAAACCGCTCAGTATTCCAGCAAACCTCACATTCCGTGAAACCGTGGGAACTAGGGCGATATTAAATTTACCTAAAAAGTATGTGGGCAAAGTTAAAACGCTCATGACACTTTCCAAAATTAGTATTAGAATGAGATGGAGATATCTCCATAAGGTAAATAACGTATTGCGGCGTCCCTCGTCCGGCGTGTAATAAGCCTTTAAAAGAGAAAATCTTACCCCCATTAGTAGTGGTAGTAACAAAAATAAAAGATGCGTGGGTATTTGTCCCGGTATACCTTTACTTCCCAGAATTTCATATGCCCGAATTTCACCTGCCATAATTTACAAATGGCATAATGTTACATCTTATAATTTCATATGATATACTGATTGTTTATCATAGTAGTTAAATAACAGAATCTTTGTTTCCCATAATATTAATTTCAATAATCTCATTTTTCATAATCATTTTAATCCATATTTGTCACATGCCATAATGTCATTTGCCATCCGTGTAAATGGTGAATGGTGATGTTTGAATTAGGCAAAATTTACCTACATAGGTTTGGTTAGGTTAGAGTTGCAACAAGGCGCTAAGCGCCTCAACTACGCGGAATAGGAGCTCCGCGCAGCGGAGCTCCGTCGACATTAGTTTCGATCATTTATGTCCATATCAGTCGTGAATGAACACAAATATGTTAGGTTTAATTCCATTAGTAATATAATATTAAGACAAATGTTATTCAATCGATATATTTATTACAATATAACCAAGTGTTACATAACAAAATATATACTTAATGTAAATACAAATTTGACGCTAAAGCACGCAAAAATTCTTTTTTTGAATATTCGCTTTTGTTGGATAATATGTTATTTATTTTCGGAAATAAACTTTTTAGTACGGCGTTTAAATATTCTATTAAATAAAATATTGCATTTAATAATATGGAAAACATTACGTATGGCATCAGTATCATTATGGCATCTAACTTTCGGGAAAACAAGAGTATGTAAGATAACTTTTCTGGGAAATGTAACATTCGGGCATATAAAATTCGGGCAAAAGAAATTCGGGCAAGTGAAAATTATAGCATATTAATTTCGGGCAAACAGTAGATAATCATTTGTCCCTTCACACATTAACTAGATTTAGTCTCCATTCCAAATTTCATCCAAATCCGTCCAGTCAATTGAGCGTGAAGAAGTAACAAACATACACACACACACAAACTCTGGCATTTATTAATATTAGTGTGATGTGATTAGTAATAAGGTTTCTTATGACCCTAAAAAGTTTCATTTTCAACTATTTCCACCAAAGCATTACTCTTATTTCAGGTTTCCAATAAGAACACGCCGTTCCCAAATCCCATTAGTTACCAATTTCACCCGGGTATGTACCGTATGTACCGTGTACACCCGGTTATTTACCCAGCGTATTTGCCATGCCCGGACCGCCGGCTACAAACGTTTCCATCCCGAGACTAGGGATGGGAATGATTTATAGTCGTTTTGGGTGGTTTTTGTTTCGATTAAAATAGTTTAATACTTTAATAATAGGTAAGATAGGTAAGTAGTTATTAAGGACGTGGTATGTGAATTATGCACTGAATATGACGAACTAGCATCATACGAGGTCATCAAATCAGTCCAAAAGTAGCTTTAGGTTGTTGCGGTTTAGGCCACAGAACTTGTGGTCAATTTCGCCTGAGTGCCAATAAGAGCCTGATACTTGGCTAGTGGTATAGAGATACAAATAAAAATCAACTTTATTGACAACTGACAAATTGGTACTTTTACTTGAAACGACACAATTATATTAACAAAACTGAAGGTCTCTATTTTAATTCAAAATCTAAAGATCAATTTAACAATATTCAAGTCTAAAGTAATAGTGGTCTAAAACAATATACCTAAACTTATGTGCAAATTTATACACCCCCTTACAATCTTAAGTATAGCTTCCTTATCGATAAAACCTCCACCGTCAAAGCTTGTTCATTACAGAATTCTGAGAATGTTATATCGACAACCTCGGCCGCACTACAACGCGGGTTTGCCCAAACCGTATTTCCGAAACGTCTAATAACTTGGATGTAAACTCAACAGACACTGACATCACCAGTTCTGGAAGACCTCCACATCCCCCCTTACCTTAACATTTACTGTGACGCTGAGGGGATAGCATTGAGGGTGTCGAGGTCTTCTTATGATGGTGTTGCGGGATATGTGAGTCTCATTTGCCAGCGTTAGTTAGGTGTAGTGAGGGTTGGAATGAGGAAATACTTAGTTAGGTTTGTAGGGCAATTATGCTTCGAACAGGTATAGGTGAAAATCGATAAAACACATGGTGTGAGAAAATCGGTTAGGTTAGACTCAAATAGAAAGCATAAAAGTTTTAAAATCCCATAAGTATGTTAACGACTTTACAGAATGTAAGTACCGTCGATCAAAAAAAGTGAAATTCCAATTATATCAAATGAAAATGTCGCTAAAGTCGCCACTTTAAATTGACATAATATGCATCATATATTGTTCTCGATGCACGAAGTATCCCACCTCAATAATTAATTTAACCAACCGTGCAATATAAATTTGAATGGCCTGGCCTGGCCCCTCCAATTTCATGGAATGAAAACACTAATATCGACCTTAAACATTTCTAAGACAGGCAAATGAAGTTCAACCAGACCGTAGACCGGGTATAATATATACAATTGGTGTTCGAAAAGTGTCCACACGAAAAAAAAAACCAACCCAAATTAATTTCTAAACCAAATGGCATTTCTAAAAAACAGGTAATTTATATAAAAACGGCAGGATCTCCCCACACCCTACTTATCCTTTCGTATTGCTTAAACTTAATCTTAAAACTGCTGTGCGATTCTGTAAGCTGGGGTTGAAGAAATGTACCAAATTTTAATCCAATGTGCTTATACCGCCTGAAATAGGTTTTGCAAGAGCGAAAGATATTTAGGGCACATGCTTTGAGTTTTGTTTATTGATATCTATATTAATTGCTAGCTTTTCCCGCCACTCTGTGTGCGTAGAAGTTGTTTATCGCGGTTCCCTCGGGAACTGTTCGATGTTCCGGGAAAAAAGTATCCTGTGACCGTCTCCAGGCTATTAACCATATCTGTACCAAATCTGACATCGCTTGAGGCGTTGAACCATTAAGACCGAATAAAAAACAAACAAGCAAACTTTCGCAAGTGTTATAGTTCGTCAAAGATTTAGTATGAATAAGTATTTTGCGCATGGCTACAACTATAATTATATTTTCATTTATTAATGGTCCTGTGACATGGTCATTTGGCAAGTTTAGTAATGTGGCTAATTAAAATCGCATACATTTTTTTCATTATCGATAAGGTTTATAAAGGAATTGTAATCGATTTTTTAAAAACAACTCCATACCAACGTTGACAGTTGACAGCGTTGACGCAGGTGATGCGATTTTACAAAATGGCGAATCGATTTGGTCGAAAAAAAATATAGATTTGATTAAAATTCCCCAACGTAAACGTATACAAATCTTATCTTTAATTAACACGACACCCAGTAATTAAACCTAATTGTTAAATACTTGAAAGTAATTTTCTAACCGTTTAAGAGATAAAAGAAAAATAAAACAGAGCAAACAATGTAATCACAGCTATCAACAATCAATGTGAGATAATCGAAAACTCGAAACAAATTGGTTCTCCGTCTCGCCTGCCCCCATTAATGGACTAATTAGGGGGAACGGGGGAAAAAATCGTTTAGTCCCAGACGCTTTCGCTCTCGCTTTGGGGTAGGTCCGGGAAGATTTTTACGCCAGTTTTCAGTCTTCTTTCAAACAGTGCGGTTGTCGAGAATTGGCTCCTTCTAAAGTATGAAGAATTATTTTTTTCCGAAATGCTATAACGTTTTTATACATACAAATATAATTTAAGGAAGTTAATTTCGATGCCCCTTGAAATATCGAATTATTATTTAGCGAATGTGTTGTTTCACCGAATTTCATTTCATCGAAAGCTAATTTCTGCTGAAACCTTATTATTTTCAGGTTATTTTAAGCATGGGTTACGTAGGTTAGGTTAGGTACACCTGTGACCACCAAAAAATTACAACTCCTGTACGAGGAAATGCCTGTCGATTAAATGAAAATTCCGCGAAGTAAAACATTCTATGAAACGTTTGTCGATATTTCAAGGGTAAACCAGATAATTTAACTATGATGAGATAGATCCAACCAGACATTTTAAGCAAACCGTTTAGAATAATAAAATTTCCGTCAATACTAGACATTATTTAGTGATTTACATATCTAAGCTTAACATTTCATGCAGTACCTATACAAAAATAATTCAATGCTTCACAATACTGATTTTGTTGTAAACATTTGGGTTATTATGAATAATAAATAAGAGTTTCCTAAGTCATTTATCTCCCGACGACCAGACGTCAAAGAAGTGTATGTGTAGATATATTTGCAACACTATTTTTATGTAGACTTTAGGTCGTTACGAAGTTAACTCATTTAATTGGTGTGATTTGATTTTAAAAGACAGTTTATTTCATAAATTACACACAAAGCGAAAAACAGAACACCTTTTAATTAGCGAACAAAAAATAAAATTGTACATACAGCGCGTGCCAAATCACAACGGCGCGAGTATCCGTGGCGGCGCGCTGAGCAAATCATAATGAATATTTTATTTTATCATAACGGCCCGCCAGCCCTGAACTTGACACCGAGCGAAAAATTAGTTCACAAGGCGAAAGTGAACTTTGTACAGAGTTCGCACTTTTTGAGCGAACCTAGACTGAGATAAAAGAAGTTTGAGACTTGCCGAGTTCGCGGCGCGTGCACTTTGACTTGGACGAGTTTACTCGCCAGACTAGTAGCTGGCTTAAAACCCAGCTACTTATCTGTCAAGTGGTAACTTGTCACGTTTACTAAAAATAAAAATTATTGGCTTTAAAATTTTAATGGCATAACATTATTATGTCTCGTATATCTACCTACCTATGTATTTTCTGTAGGTACTAAATAATTACTATATAATAAATAAGACGTAAATAAAAAGCAAGAGGTCAAATTAATAGACTTAGTCAACAGTGTAGCCTACCAACTACAAATTCGCAAATTGAATTTGTTGCTAATTAAGCGCTTTAAGCTTTCAAAGCTTTCAAATAGCCTCATACCGGTGCCCCGAACGTTTCAAAAGCGCACTTCTGAATTAACATACTTTACTCAAAGCTCAAACTAACCGTAGGAAACCTAACGTATTTCACGCATTCACTCTGTGTATGGGGCTAATTAAAAAAGTACAGAGGTTGGTTCCGCGAGTGGCGTAGTTCCGCTACTCGTCGGTAGGGGGCGCTCTTTGACGGAGCGGTAACGTGGCTTTGAAAAATGAAATTCGAAGCTCGCGGCTCTCTGTCGGTCTCGTGTCGCGTCGGTATGGTGAGATGGAGATGGAGGTAAGGAAGTTTCGAATTTCTGTTATAAAGTAGAGTTGTTTGCAAGGTTATTTTTTAATGAGGTTCTGTGGCGGTGGCTTTGTGCGCAAAGGCTCCGCGCATGAAAGAGTTACAATGTGGGCTGTTCATTTATTCATAGCTACGCGGTTTTAGGATCGAGGGCTGGGAAAGGTTAGGTACGGTATTGTAAAGGGTAATTTTGTGCTCACGTAAGGTAAGAACTAAGAAAATGATATTCGAGCCGTTTTAAGAGCTATTTCTAACTACTAACAAAGGTACGAGTACGTAGCTTAATTGGTAGCAAAATCGTGGATTACTGTGATAAAAATATTAAAAGTTCGGCAATCTATCTCACAAATAAGTTCATTTGTGTTCGGAACGTACCTACTTTAGTGCTGTTAATTTAGTTTTTTATTATTTGAGGTTAAAATAAACTGTAAAATTATGATTTTATAATTTCCCCTCCTCTACTGAACAACATTCAAAGGAAGTTTGCTGCAATTTCTAATTGGATTTCAATAACATTTGTTTTATATACCTGTTGGAATCCACACTACTTAATAATGACCATTTAATCGAATTTGGAGACCGACATCTAAATGGCTTTTATACAAGCGAGTACATGATTTGGTACCTAATGTTTTTATTTTGTGTTGGTGTTAATCATTATTTTTTATTTCATTTTTTGGCAGACGGTTTCTTGTTGCGTTTCTTCGATCTTGTCCGAAGGCTCCGAAGCGTTTGATTCACTCTATGGTATTACAGTATAAAACAGCCGGCAGGCGGCCAATTTACTGAATACCTACTTAATTATGCTTCTATGCTGCATTCGAGGACACTTATAATAATAACACCATGTAGTACACCCTTATAGCATCGTATTACCACACCTTTAGATCAGTATTCGGAAGATTAAAAGAAAAAATTGTTTCTGGGCATTGTCTATGACACCTCACTTGCCTGATAGCCCGCCATCTTATCGTCATTCACCTTTTGTGTGTCGTTAACGCCACACCTCATTTTTAATCCATTTACATTAATTTAATTGTGAAGTTTTATTAGTTTTCAGTTTACATTTTTGTGAAATCATTTTGAAAAATGTGTAGCTGAATTAATTATTAACAAAATCTAGTGTTTTTCCATGAACGATATGTTCGTTTACCGCAGCAAAAAACTGTGAGTACTTTTACGTTTCTAGATTACCCTCATTAAAATATTCTGCTATCAAGCAATTAAAGTTACTTTATCCTAACTTACGAGTATCTATTAGTAGTGGCATAACATAGCCCAACAAATATCTAAGCACCGTGAACAGCTTGAGTGGCGTAAAGTTAACTAACTTGGTAAGTCTGTCTTTGACTGTGCTATAAATAGGTCATTACATTATTTTGTACTTTAATTATAAAAAAGTACCACGCCGTCATTAAAATAACATTTGTGGAACAATCGCTAGTTTATAGCTATACTACTTAGGCCTTAATAACCAGCTGTTGTCTAATGAAAGCTTGATTCGAGTATTATTTCCGCAATTTGGCGGCGTGAGATGCCATAATAATGTCCACATACTCAAGTGTTATCTGACGATGGCATGACTGACATCTTATCTTGCCTATTTAATTTGATGGTGTCTGACGCCGTCATCGACATGAGGAGTTACGTAGCGGATGTTCGCGCTTTTAAGTGCTTTTTAATAAAGACATAACCGTTATCTCGCGTTTTTTGATATTGCGTGTGACGGCACCCTCAAAACTAACGTGATGTATTCGCATCCTTGAATGCTGTCTGATGATCTGACTTGGTCGACGCACTGTCGCCATTTTGTTGTGGTCTGTTATGACCTGATGAAAACGTTTAAACGAGTTGTTTGCGCTCTCAACTGCTGTCTAATGACTGCATGACCGGCAACTTTTCTTAATGTGGATAATGTAAACCATACCGAAAGAAGTAGCCGCTACTGCTCCTTGCTTGATACTGTTGCTGCTGCTGCTGTTGCTGTCGTTGCTGCTGTTGCTGCCTACTTGCTTGCCGCTACTGCTGCTGCTTGCTGCTTGTTGCTGTGCCACGAGTCTACACGTCGATGAGTTCTTCGATCTGCAGTTTAAAGTTACCTTGCCAGGCGCATTACTTTCTTAATGTGGCGGTACGTGATGCCATCCTGAAAGTAAATTTCTTGCTTTCTTAATGTGGTGGTACGTGATGCCATCCTGAAAGTAAATTTCTTGCTATCTTAATGTAGTGGTACGTGATGCCATTCTGATAGTAAACATAAGAGCATTTCCGGTCGGATATCCGACATGGTGCAAGCCCTGCGGATGTGGTCGAGGCTGACGCCCAGCCGGAGCGCCGCGGACGTGGCCGCGTGCCTGGTGCTATGCGCAGTGAACGATGATGTATCGATTCCACTTAAGCCTAAGGCGTTGATATTATGGACGCTCTGCTTCATACTGATGAAGAATCTGATGGGTCGCAATTAGAACAGCTTTTACTCGATGATACCGCCCAACCTGTGCGAGGACCATCACACGATGAGGTGTTAGTGGAGCCTGCTGAAAATACGTCAACAGCTCTCGCCGCCCCTTTGCCGCCCGCCGCCACGGAGGCGACAGTGGGGTTGCCTCCGACCGACTCTGCAACACATGACAACAATGAAGTTGTTCTTGATGCAGACTTACTTGAATTGCTTGGCACTGATCCTACTACCATAAAGAAGTATGGTAAGCCCTGGTATGGGCGTCCTATGCCGTCCCATCACATGATTTGATGGTTGAACAAGGGCCCCGAGCAACGAACAGCTGTTGGAACCATGCGAAGGACAACGTACCACAGTCAGTCAAAAGGGTCAAGTATCACCCGTTGTTGCAATTCTCCATACACGGATACTCTGTATCAATGCCGACCTGGTCCAGTATTTATGATAGTAATTTTTTTTTTTGGAAAGCCAATAATCTCTCTTCCTCTTTTTCTCTGAACGTAAGGGGAGCGGCCAAACCATCCCATATATGACGTCAACCATCGCATATATGACGTCAAATATATCGCATGTAAGCTAATAAGATGCCGCACTTGTACCCAATCTGAGAAATTGTAACATCACATTTAATTATTTGAAGTAAATCTAACAAAAACAGGTTATCATTGACACAATCCAACTTGGAGGAAATAATGACTTGACTTAAAAATACCAACGTTATTATAAATACAATATGTGTGTTAACTTACACTGGTGTTGAAACCTTGGTATTAGACGATCATTCAATGTGCTGGCTATGGTGCCCATATGTCAAAACATCAAGATACCCTAATGCACATCAGTCAGGTGGATTGCATGTGGTTGGGAAATTCCTTTCTGAGTGAAAGTAACGCTTTATTTTTATTTTCCCAGCTTTTACAAAGGTCCGCTTACAAATATTGTAAATACAGTGTGACACTGAGGCAACTCTGCAAGCTCCGCTCGGCAGCCGAGTGTCAGCCAGGTATCACGACAGAAGGCACCACATACAGGTGCACTAACCCGGTCGAAGTTTCAACAATAATCAATTTTCTTGTTGCAATATTTGAAAATCTATTGAAACACCTGACTGCTAATTTAATGAAACTCTAACCGACCTTCTTTCATTTCGTGCATTACTGACCTCAAATAGGTAAAATCAAATCTTATTCCTGATAGTAATGGAAGCCATAATGGCTAACTTTCAACATTATGATCGCAAGACATGATGATGTTAAAATTTTGTTGTAAAATTCTCGTCTCAAATGTACGTTATTAATGGAATAAATTAACCGGAATCTGAATACGATTGCCTAGTAGCAAGTTTGCTACAATTAAATGGCGTGGATAGGCCACGAAGAAGCTAAAGCAAGGACCATGCTTTTATTGACTCAAATGTGGTTAATTCTCTCATAGATAGAAATACATAGATAAAATATAAATAGATTTTGGAAACAAATCTAATTGAATTCATCGCTTGTTCTACGTATACCTTTCCCGTTGAAAGAGTTTTCGTTTAAGATATCTTAATAAGGTTGCTTTTATAGTCAGTTATTTAACTTAAAAGGAAATTTAACAATTGCCTTACATTCCTATTCAAAACATTCATTTATAGCTGAATACTAAACTTGAACAGTTGCAATTTTGCTTGCAATGAATTGAAGATAATTTTTCACTGCTACCCGCACATTATTATTTTGAATAAACTGTTTTATAGTATAATACTAAGTCAACTACATTGTAATTAAGATGAATCGTTGTTATCTACTAAACGTTTACAGTTCACGTTTAAAGACGTATTCCATGTATACTACACACACGTTTAGTCTTGGAAGTACATGTCATTGCCAAAACTGGCATCAAGTATATTAAAATAATATGATTCCAATAACTGTTACCTACTATGTTTGTTATAAAATCACAACATGGAAAATAAAGTTTTAACACTGATGTGAAACTTAAACCATAATTAGTAGTGCTGTCCTTTTTTATAGGATCAAGGTTCAATCTTACCAAAGTGGTACTAATAAACATAAGTAATAAATATACCTACGAGTAGATAAGTTTCTACACGTGTGACAATGAATACGTAAAGTTAGACATAAATACTTACCTACAATCATGCTAACTGTTTTTTAAAAAACTGATACAGCTAAGTACTTAGGTACATTATCTACATACTGCGAGCAGTTTAACTGGCATGATCAACTCATACTCTCATACACTGTTATTTATTATGCTATATAATTCAGAAGCTGAAACCTAAAATATGAGAATTTAGTTTTTTAACTTATGATGAACTGATGTTAAAAACAACAAACAAACAGAACATTGCACTGTTTGAGTACCTATTGATTCGTGTTTTATATACTTATATACTTATTGAAACGTATATGTAAGGTCCTTACCTTTTTATCTTTGACCTTACCAATCACATAACAGTATCTTACAACCTGTGTAATCAGTACAACCAGTTAATAAAAACATCTTTTCTATATTTTGATACTTTAGTGGTTATTATAAATATTCACTCCAACACATTGGTTTAACCTTAAAAATTATAATTTTACAAAACTATTCCGAGTATTACATGAGTTTTTTACCAATTTACCAATGCAGAAACAAGATCATTCGAATGTACTGAATTGCATATCTACTGCTATTGGCAGTTACCAGTTACACGCTATGCGTCCTACTATGAAGTATACCTAATCACTGGATAAGAAGGTGTACCTTTGGACGAAATTATTAAATAAAACAGAGTAAAAGAAGGCAACTAATTACGCATTAAGTTTCTTCTTTTCTATGTTCAGTAAGATAATATGTTTTGTTGTTTTTTACTTCAATTTGATTTCATATGGTGGTTCCTTTTCATATTCTACCAGTGTCTGAGGATCCCACAGCGGACTTCTCCTTGCGTTTACTTATCCTGGCTGCAACATTTTCTAAACATCTACATGGTGTTATTATTATAAGTGTCCTCGAATGCAGCATAGAAGCATAATTGATGGTTAATAGAACTTACCTAAGTGAATATAAACCATAATTATGCGAGATGCTGCATTCGAGGACACTTATGTCCCGCCCGCCCCCAAATGCTTACTGCCCGATTGTTGCAGACAGCACAATTGTACTGGCAGGATAAGTAACTATACTCTAAAAAGAATGACGATAAGATGGCGGGCTATCAGGCAAGTGAGGTGTCATAGACAATGCCCAGAAACAATTTTTTCTTTTAATCTTCCGAATACTGATCTAAAGGTGTGGTAATACGATGCTATAAGGGTGTACTACATGGTGTTATTATTATAAGTGTCCTCGAATGCAGCATCTCGCATAATTATGGTTTATATTCACTTAGGTAAGTTCTATTAACCATCAAATATTTTGAATATTGAATTTTGCATAAAAATCCTTCCCATACTCAATTTCTGTAATAAATGCAAATATGAGTAATTAAAGAAGTACCTGTACCATGAATATAAAAAAACTTTACCATAATGCGGAAAAGATAATTGTGAACAATGTTATCCATTTCAACTTGCGCAGCACAGGTTAGGAAAGTATGTATTTATTAATGGTTCCGTGTGAGGTTTTTATGCAGTCAGGTTTCACACACGGAGCGATAACTTACAAAACAATTCTAATTACCGCTGCAGTAAAGTAAAACCAATAAAAAAAAAACCATTGACATAATACGTACTATACTACTTAAACAATACACAAAGTTATTTTATGGCGTTTCCGTAGCGATTTCCCCAAATACACACAGATATAAGCCGAATTAAGAATAAATAATAAATGTATTTAAACAAATTTAAATCCTACTTGGAAAATGATTGAATTTACATGATTTCAGGATTTTTTAAGAGACAAACCAACAGGTAACACGACATGTCATGGTCAATCATTAAAATGAGAAGAATAACAATTTATTTATCAATAAAAAAAAATTACGTCACTATTAAAGACAACTTACCCAAGACAATTTTTAAACAATAAGTTCCTGGCAAAATGGTCTCCCGTCCCGTCAGTATGGTGTCACATAGTATTATAGACAATTTGTGTTAGCTGGTTTATCACTTTACTACGTTTATGGACCATACATAAAATAATAGAAAAAATTACTTGACGTTTCAAACCTTTCCATAGTATACTTACCGCCTGGCCCGGTTCGACCAAAGTTTTTACACGGGGGTGACGCTTACTCTGGGGTTTGAGGGTAATCAACTTTTAAGGTACTCCTTTTCTTTTGCGGCACTAAAACTTTCCTGGTGACTTATGATTAATAATAATTTATGAATATTGAAATCAGACCATCAAATTTACAGATCCCACATGTTAGACACCTCAAATATTTCTTAATTTTCGGAAAATCCTGATAACTCAGGGGAAAATGCACATTTTTCATACAAAACCTGGGGACAACATCGTCCCCTGCGTTACCAACTATATTATTATTTAAAATTGTACCATTTTAGAACAACATTTTTTAAATGTTAGTCTATACATCTGATTTTATATAAATGTGTAAGCCACGACGTTAGCAAATAAATAGTTTTTCTAAAAAAATATAAATTGTGAAACATCTCGAAAAATGAGGAGTACCTTAAAAGTTGATTCACCCTTGAATGTCAAAATGCCATAGTAATCTGTCTGAATCTCTCATTTTAATCTCAAAGTAAGCGTTATACTTACCCAGTATAAGAAGTTTGGTCGAATTCGGCCTTAAACGTACAACAAAAATAAGCGATGAAATTGCAACTTATATTTTTCACCGACTATCTGAAACAGCGCCATCTATTGCGGAATAGCTAGTTCATGAACACACGTGTAGATGACTCGTGTGAGCACATATGCTCGTGTAAACATTCGGCCAAAGAAACAGATATTGTCGGGGTGTGAAAATAATAATTATTATTACCACAAAAATGAGTTCCTACTTATAGTAACAGTTATGACATTGTGTTGCAACTGTTAAAAAATGCAACTTTTGAATTATTT
The DNA here is from genome assembly GCA_963241965.1 of Tortrix viridana. Lineage (NCBI taxonomy): Eukaryota > Metazoa > Arthropoda > Insecta > Lepidoptera > Tortricidae > Tortrix > Tortrix viridana. The sequence goes on from OY725186.1 coordinate 9,204,982, forward strand.
CGAATGTATTTATTTTTGTTTTTGTTTTATATATTCATGATATTTGAGCCCAAAACTGACTGGTTTAATTCTTTACGGTTTCATCTCAATCCTGTAGGTTTATGAAGAGTGCAATAACAATTCGTTTGCACATGTGCCTTTTTTCTTATGAGGGCAGATTTTTGCATGTAAAGTAATGAGAATGAAACCAAAACCGCTCAAGGGCGAGTCCAATTTGTGTTGTTCATAATCGACTGAACGAAGCTAGGTCTTAGAGTCAACTCAGTGGACATTCGTATGTTTGTATAATTTGTTTGTTTGTTTGATGATAACATGAGTATCCTTGATCAGATCTTTATGAAATTTACTAAAAGAGTACATGCGGCTAATATATTAACTCTTAAATTCGAACATGGGCAGGAACGGTCAGGGGGTTACGACGTTAGGGGGATATTCCGAGACCCTAATTCGGGACGAACGACTAGTGTATAATTTATTTAACTAAACGTAAAACTGAAGCTAAATAAACGGTTCCTATAGGCCGACTTGTATTTTATTATTAAATCAACTTATATTTGTATAAAAAATACTTTTAAAACGAGACCTTTAAGGTCTGCATTTGACGTTCCATTTCAACCTGCATGCTAGAACGATCAAAGACAGACATCAACCTTAAAAACAAAGAAATTCGTATTACAAAATTGAAAACCGCTGTCAAAATTCTGTATCATCTATCATAGAAATAGGTCTCTTTTGGGAATGAAAATGACAAATTTACCGTGTTTTCTTGTATAAGCGCTAGTTGATAGGCGCGATGGTGCGGTGGAGGTATTGCCTCGTGCTGGCAACCTTGCTGCTACTGCCGAGGATCGGCGCAAAAATTGAGGATGACGACGAGGAAGAGTAAGTAGCCTTGTGATCCGGTACCCTACCAAGTTGTGCAAAAAGTGGCGTCAGGCACAGATAGCCTCCTGAGGCCTATGTCAAAATTTCGCTAGTTGGAAACAGAATCTGATGTCAGTCAACAAAAGTTAAAGTTATTTTGACAATCGTCCTATATGTAGGACGTTAGGGCTCAGGAGGATATAGCAGAGGTGGTATCTCTATAATCTTGTTTTGAACGTCTGGGTAAGGTGGTACTGACAAGCACACAGGACATACGGTGGGTTGATTCCCGCCTAGAATCAAATACAGTGTTTGTTATTAATCTTTGTTTGTAGGTATTTATGTTAAAGTCTGCTTCTTTGACTGATTGTGAGTGTGTTCATGGTCTTAATGTCATCTTATTTTGAGACATCAAGTGACTGACTGATGCTTCAAAGTGCAGTATCGAGAAGCAGGAGCCTAAAGTCTATCTCTCACTCCTGTGAAAAGAGCTATTTAGAACGGTAAAGGGGTAACAGAGGCGTTGTAGACTTGGACCGATTCCGCTATGTCTCGCAAATCTTCTCCGCACTGGATTAGCTATGTCAAGCTCCTAAATGCAGTTATATAAGCCTATAATATTATATATATATGCTCGGTCCTTCTGGATTGGTACTTTCCCGCTAAACAGCAGAATTCATACTGATGGTCACAATGGAGAGTAACATAACACAACCAGTGATTTCAACGGCTTGCACAGTACAGATGTAGTGAATAATTACACGACATCGTATTTGTCGGATAGTTCCGTATACATTTTGCTTTTTCAATAAGTTTATCGATGGGTTATGGATTCTATAACAAAAATAATATAAATATAAATATCAGGGGACAATCTCACACAAATTGACCTAGTCCCAAACTAAGCTCTAGGCTTGTACTATGGGTACTAGACAACGATAAACATACTTATATAGAGAAATACATACTTAAATACATAGAAAACATCCATGACTCAGGAACAAATACTCGCGCTCATCACACAAATATTTGTCCATACCGGGATTCGAACCCAGGACCGCTAGCTTCGTAAGCAGGTTCACTACCAACTAGGCTAACCGCGTCATATCTTTAGGCGGAACGAGGACAGATCTGAAGAGGACGAAGATGATGACGACGAAGATGAAGAGGAGAGTGAGCGAGAGGGGGAGAAGCTGTCGACAGGCATGGCAGGCCGGCGGGCGCCAGCCATCCTTATGTCCAGCACGCTTCGCCCGGTCGTGACACAAACCACCAAGGCTCTGCCACTGGAGTGCTATGTCTGCGCCTATAAGAGTGAGACTCCCCTGCGCTCGTGTCTCGATCCCACTAAATACAGGTATCTCTCCATTGCCATCCTTGCAAGCTTCGTTCAGAAACTCTTTTCTAATTTGTTTGCAAAATGGGCTTACCTTTTTGTTTTTATACTATAATCATAATGACTGTAAAGTGAATAAGAGTATTATAACGGATAAACAAAGTGGAATAGAGGTCCTGTTCGTTTTTTTGTGTCACCACCAAATGACAGTACCAGTGGGTATATATTAAATTGATTTTTAGGGTTCCGCACCTTAAATGAAAAAAACGGAACCCTTATAGGATCACTTTGTTGTCCGTCTGTCTGTGTGTCTGTCAAGACACTTTTTCTCAGGAACGCGTGGAGGTATCAAGTTGAAATTAATTTATCAAATAGTTAGGTCTGCAATCCCTTAGATCAGTTGAAAAATCAAACATCTAAGTCAATGCAATCAAAAGATACGGCCGTTTATGCTGCATATTGAAGGGAATCTTAAGGGAATCAAAACCTATAGGGTACTTCCCGTTGACATAGAATTATGAAATTTGGCAAGAAGCAATGTTTTGTAGCACAAGTTAAGCATAAAATCCGGAAACCGTTAATTTGTAGTTACATCAGATAAAAACTAAGACCAGTATAAACTGACTCTCACTAAGTACGAAAGTGCATACTTATTGCGTGTCACTGTATACTGGACTTTGTTTATATTGTATTCCCGTGATTTACGAACTATTTACATGCCCGCCTACAAGTTTGTGCGGAACCCTCGGTGCGCGAGTCCGACTCGCACTTGACCGGCTTTTTATACACAAATTTGCTAAAGAGTTGAGGACTCTTGATGGGCCCAATTTATTTTTCATAAAACTTATCTAGGAACCACTGTCACTCCGGTGTGTCTCTATCGTTACAGACCAGTTAGAAAGGGACATTAAAGCGACAAACGAGTCGCAGTCAAGTTGTACAGTCAACAGCAACAGAAACTGATGAAATAGGGTCTCAAAATAGTATATTCAATAAATTGAGTCAGATATATTATATATTATGTATATATACAGGGTGTCGCGTAAACCGACGATAATCCGTTGACCGGCCCGTTGATAGGGCTGCTAATTACCTATCAGAAAATCAAATTTTAGGTTTAATAAAAATGGTTTTGTAAAATTGTTTAGGGTCCCGTACCTCAAAAAGAAAAAAGGAATCCTTATAGGATCACTTTATTGTCCGTCTGTGTGTCTGTCAAGACCTTTTTAACAGGAACGCATAGAGGTAACAAGTTGAAATTCATATCAAATACTCAAGTTTGCAATTCCTTAGCGCTGTAAAAAAATCAGACTTCCAAATCAACGCAATCAAAAGGCGGCCGTCAACGAGCCAACGAGCCAAAAATTTGTACCGTTGGCTCGCCGGATCGCAAATGGATGATCACCCCTTAACTGCGTTAAAATATCGGAAGCTCATGAAACATAAAGGTAGTCGCGGTGTATATCCCGTTGACATTTTATCGAATCCGTGAATCATTACAAACTGTCACATGATTGTTATTTAAACTTTGTATTTATATTTTGGAGAAGAAAATCTCAAGAAATGCATGTCGGGCCCCAACATTCGCCGCGGACGGCTTGCAGGAGATCCAAAAGAAGCCCGACGTGGTTGGATGAAGAACTCGATATGTGCGTATAATTGATTCAGAATAACTTGTCTTAGTGCGAAATTTATCAACGATTAAACAGATGTTTTTAATTAATCAATCGTTTACCGACACATTTAATACCGTTAACATCTGTTTAAATTGTAGATGAACTCTGCTTTTACTACGTAAACAATATTGTAACCTAGATTTGAGATATAAATATGATGCAACAACTCTAACATAAATTATGTCTAAAATTTGTGAGTAGTTAATTATATGCCTTGAAATATATTATTTTTGTTTACCGCATAAGACAAGTTATGTTGAATAGATTATATGCATTACCAGTAAAGCGTTGACATTTAAAGGTTGGCGCAGACATAACCGCACGGTACCGGACCGGCACCGCCTCAACTCGAGCGGTGCAGTATTATTTGTAAGAAACTCCATACTGTAACGCACACTAATCAGCACCGTAACGGCATCGCCTCGCCTCGGAACAATAAGGTGAGGCGGTGCCGGTCTGTTGTCGAGCGGTTATGTCTGCGCCAACCTTAAGGCAGACATCCTTGGGTCGCGGCGAATGCGACAGGTGCGTTGCATTTTCATTTCAGTCGCGCGCGTCTCGCTCCGGCCGCAACCCACAGGAGTCCCCCATTAGGGAATAACATTCCTGTTCCTTTTCAGAGTGCACTCCGTGACGTGCCAAAGCCCGGATGACAAGTGTTTCACGTCGGTGATATCGAAGGACAAGACGTACGACGCCGTGGTGCGCGGCTGCCGCACGGGCTGCACCAGCTCTGCCGAGACCACCTGCTGCTCGGTAGGCCTCCTAAAATACATCTTTTTTAACCTCCGACGCAAAAAGAGAGGGGTGTTATAAGTTTAACGTGTCTGTCTATCTGTGTATCTGTCTGTGGTATCGTAGCTCCAAAACAGATGAACCAATTTTCGTTTATTTTTTTTTTTGTGTCATAGATAATTTTATACCGAGTGTTCTTAGCCATGTTTCATGAAAATCTGTTCAGCCGTTTGAAGATAATCAGCTCTTTTCTAGTTGATGAGGGGATCTGATTTTTTAATTCTTGAAATCTTCTAGTGACAAAGTCCCTCCAGTGAAACTGTACGTGCTTGGAGCCCGTTAAAGGTTTTGCTCATTGCTCAGAGGGTTTTTAGGCGCTGATATCGGGGGTTTTTAACTCGGTTAGGTTAGTTATCCTACCTATTAAACGAGAAATATTTGTATCTATATAATATTTGTACTCATATTTTCATGCAAAATATAGTTCGTAATTTCGATGCGATAGTCGCCGTCTGAATAGACTGATGGTTAGAGCGTTGGACTACTACGCAAAAACTGCGGGTTCAATCCGCGACTATTGATTGTTTTTTTTTTCTTTGGTTCTTTTTTGTTTTTGTATAGAAAATCGATAAAAAATCGGATTCAACCCGAGTGACGACACTCTGTCTCCCAGCTACCTACTTGAATTTAAAAGGCAAACAATAAGCACACATGGTGGTCTAGCACCCAAAGTCTAGTCTGGAGCTTAGATTAGGACTAGGTCAATTGGTGAGGGATTGCCGCTGTATTTTTTGATACCTGTGTTCCAGCTGAATCGCTGCAACAACCAAGCGTTCGCAATGCCCATGGTGCCGCACGCGCTGGCCGTGGCGGCGCAGACGGTCCCGCCGGCGGGCCCGGTCCCCACCGCCTCGGCCTCCAAGAACTACCCCTCCACCGTCCTCTTCTTCGTCACCGTCCTTCTGGTACTCCAGACTGTTGTCAAAGTGTCCTTCGTCTAATGGAGATAACCTTCCGATGAATCGGTGGTATAATACCGCATTGTGAACTCTAAAACCATCGGTTCCAAGATTATGAATGCTGACTGGAATCTGCATGGTTTAAAAGTTTATGATACGCAGTTGGGCTATTCGATATGCGGGCTAACTCACAGTTTTTTGTCGTTTTTGATCACATTCAGTAATTTATAGAGGTTTTTTTTATGGACACATTTAAAGTTGTAGTTGTAGACGGATTATTTTGATACGTAGTTTTGTTGAGATTGAACGCTTATTATATAGTTTTATCTCGAATATCGAATGGTTGCAATTATTAGAACTGTCTTGAAAACTTGCCGATTAACGATATGTACGGATACGAACCAATATAAAGATAACAAGAATCTGAAGAATCCCATTAGCTTTGTGAAGTTGTAGTGAAGGTAACATGTGATATTATTTATTGTCTGGTGCAGTTAGTAATATATTTTGGATCATTTAAGTATTGTTTTTTTTGCCCTATGTTAGTATGTTACACCAGTTGAATATTCGTTATGTATTTTCCATAACCAAAAGCTCGTATCAATTTTCTAATACTCATAAAAAATTGCGACAGGCATTCATCAGGTGGATATTTATTTGAAACCAAAGTACATAAATAATTTTGATTGGATTATTGGGGACTGAGGCGATAATTTTTACAAATAATTACAAATTACAGAGAGAAGTACAAATATAATCTTCTGGGTCCGAAAGCCAACAACTTAATGTACTACAAAAGCATGTTCATTAGTTTAATTACTGCAATACGCGTTTTTTACAAAATTTAATTGACTAGGCATAGGACTCTTTTGTTTTACATTCACTGTCATCGCCCATCTGACAAATTACCACTTTTCCAAATTCAATAATTCACCAACCAATGTTTTCACACCAGCTTTTCCAATTTCAAATAGCGTCTTAGAATGCCGTTTATAAGATGATTGCCCCTCTTATTCCCGTTTCTATGAAATCCTTAAGACCTTTTGCGAAAAAAAAATGAAAGGGCGGGCGCCCTCGCGGCCGATGATTGAAAGAGAGGCAAGGGAAGGGTCACTCGACCTGCGGTCAAGCCCTTTCCGCCCAATCGAGCCCGCTTCCGGTCCGGAAGTCTGAATAAAATGAATAATTCAAGGGCCATGTGTGGATAAGGGCTTCCTAGGGATTTTTTTAAGTTAATTTTGGATAATTAGCTTTTTGTTTTTGGGAAAATGCTGAGGATTAAATGACTCGTTAATAGCAAACCGATGCTTATATTTCGACTATGCGATTGCAATCTCCAGATAACACTACTGTCAGGTAAATTTTAGCTCAGTAGGTACTTTTCTTTCATATGCCAAGAAGAGCAAAGCGATAGAATTAACTATAAAATCATTCAATCTGGGACGCTTATTAAGCTAAAATAGAAGCTTTAGCCATTATCTGTTTGTTCTCTGTCAATATTGTTACAACAACCGGTGCCGCGTCCCTAACATGACTACCTCCTCGTCAATTTATTTCTACGTATTACTTAACTTTATTACTTAACTAATTATTCATTTGTTTTTTAAAAACTACTAAAGCACTAACTTGCTGATAGTTACTTATTTGTTAAATAATGAGTCTTTGAAATGTATCAATTATTTGAACAAGTGGCGCCACTGCGTCACTTGGTGGAACTAACGCCGACGCGGATGAAGCGCTTACGTTGAGACGGCAGAACGCGTACAGTTTGTTTTTGGTGTTAAAGTGAATAAAACTCTGTTACCGCATAAATCATTTGTGGGTTAATTTATTTCATCCAGAATATTATCACTGATATATTAAGCAAAAATTTACTTTTTTGGTTTAATTCTCACGATAAATGCATAATTTTAAATAACGGGTAATTTCTCAAATAAGTAATTGTATCATTTAATATTAAATATTTAATGGTTATTGACGAGATTTCAGCATAAAACCGCTTATCTCAGCAAATGTCTGTTTACCTTAGTTTAAATTTATTCATTCGTCCCTGACTTACCCGAGCTGGCAGGCCCCGATGTGTAAATCACGTGTGAAAACAACCCATAGGAAATTCCAATAAACTCAACAATTTCCCCTCAACTACCCTCAATTTGGGGTGTCCAGTGCGTTAAGGAGCCGGCTCACTTGTCCCGACATATGGAGCAAATCGCCCGAGAGGGAGAGAATGTGTTAACACTCAAATTTACCCTGCGTTTCTAATAAGCTTAAGACCGTTAGTCATATGGTTTAGAATTGTACCGTTCGAGCGTAAATGCGTTTTCTTAATAAATTTTTGAGGGTGGGAAAATTTCTCGATATCCGGAGTATTTTCGACCGGACCTGGTTATTTTTATTGGGCATAAAATGGGGTTGTCGGGTTGGAAGCGAAGTTTGGTCAGATTCTGACGTGAGGGTGAATATGGCTCCAATTGTGTGGTTGATTTGAACAAGTTGGATGGCTTTTTGTTTTCTTGTTTCGGACCGGGGTTTGTTTGGGCTTGTTTTTCATTTGTTTGTGAGACGAAGTTAATGTTCGAACTTTTTAGTTTGTCAAAATGAAGGTATGGGTTAAGTTTGTAAAAGGATGTTGTTAGTGTAATTCTGTGTAGATATATGTGTTTGCACCTGCAATATGACTTTCGTAAGATTAATCTAATAGTAATATTATGTAAAAAAAAAGTTATTCAGAATTTAATTCTTATGAATAGAAGTTAAGAATCGTTGTTAGATTCAACGTGCGTCCTCTAAAATAATGTCAATGATTGTTTTCAAATACTCCTCATATTATGGCATATTTTGAGGTTTTGACCTGCGCCATTACACTGTATAAAGGTTACCAGTGACGCAACTAATATTATTTGGACTGACTCTCCGAAATATTTTTTCGACTTAAATTAGCCATAAAATTTTTAGTAATATTAGGAATAGTATTTGTAATATTGTTTGTTGTACGACGGGATTGTTTCGACTAACTACGGCTAACTATTTGCTAATTATATTTATGTTTTTGAACTCCGTCCATATATGTTTTCAGTCTATTATGTTCTGACTAGTAATCGTAATTATCTCGAACGGTTTTTTAAAGCGTAACATTGGTGCCGTACACGGTCCACACCTGGTAAGAACGGATCGGTCGGGGCACAACAAAGCGGGACGTGTGTGATCGATCGCTGCATTTTGCACGCTCCGGCGGTCAGTGGGATTTGCGCAAAGGGATGTGGCGGATATCGATGATTTTTATCGATAATTTGATGTTTCAGATTTATGAATCCCATATTAAATATGTTTGCAATACAACCTTTTGTTGTTTAAAAGGTATATCCCATGTTTAAAATTTATGTTAGTTTGAGTAGCGCTTAATATTGGTGTTCACACAAACATCAAACATTTCAATGTTTGATGTGGAAAAGCTGATTATTGAATAAGTTATAATGTGGAAAAAGGCCTAGGTAAGTTAAATTCTTGAAGTTTGATTTCTTTCCGGATCCTCGTAACAAATTGTATGTACCTACCTAAAAAATTGTAGTCCAAAAATTTCTAAATATTTACAAAGCATTTGGGCTTCAAGAAAGTTTTTACTTTCTCGTAGTCAAAACAAACGGAGCTTTATGTTTCTCTTACTTTTTCTCATTAATATCGAGAGCGCAATAACTTAAAACAGTAACCATCTCTTTATGAATAACTCTATAGGAATACTTTTGCTACTATCGACAATTTTTAACACCACTACTTTATCGTATCAATTTTAACACGTATTATTGACCGGATGATCAATGATCTACGGATATTAGATCAATAAAATTATGCAAAATCATCGTCCCATTGTACAATTGTGCTATGTTGACCTTTTTACTTACATTTCGGCAACTAGCGTGACGCTGACAATGATTTTATTTCATCATTGTTATGAATATGATTTGGTTTCCGTTAGAAAGTAGAGCTTTTTGTAGAGCTTATTGGACGTAAGAAAAAGTCAAGCGTACTTAATTTTGCATATTTGTATAAAATGCTACATATTTTGTTGTTGTAATTTTTATTTGAAGGGTTATCAGAAGAAATGTTTTTTTCACTTAATTTAATCTTTCGAAGGTTATATTTGACTGAGAGAGTAAAAAGAAAATATGCATGTGCGTATAAAAAAAAAAATACAACAATTTTAACTTCACCAGAACAACAAAAAGCTTAACTGGAGCGCCACCAATACTTCTTTAGTCTGTGTTACGTGGGCTGCAATTTTAAATATGTAATATGGCAACGTATTTTTATATTCCTGCTATACCGTGAACTCTTATAAGTGATTGTATAAGTTTTGTTTAATCAATTTTATTAAAATATCCTCATTATTATTGAAAATAACTCTTAAAAGGGGCATGAGTTTTATTAAGTCCGTGCACTTGATATGCGTCCAAATGCACCGAAACACTTTTAACAGCAGACATCAAGGCGTTGACCGCCGGTGACCATTTATTTGCGTCTGCGATTTTTGCTGGCACCGAGCCAGTGGCCGCGCCGCTCGCGCAGACTTTTTGTCCGTCTGTCTGACCACTTATAGCTTGGAGAAAAGAAGAGTTATGGTTTTGGGGTGCCGGCCAAACTGTTTGCAAGAGAACTGTGTGTGCATTACACATTATTTGTGTTAGCTAGAAAATTATTTTATTGTAGTAGGTACTTAATTGTAAGTAATCTGCATTGCCACATTTAATTATGTATAAAGTACGTGTTAATGCCAGTTAATATAATAAATCCGGTACTTAGTGTGTTTATGGTTGTAAATGTCCGTAAAAAAGTTTTCACACATTTTTCTTCCCGTGGTTATGGAAGATTTTGTGTGAATCTTAACTTAACTTACTTAAAAATGGTTTTTGTTTTTAATTAACTTGAATCAAAACCAACATGTTGTAAAATAGAACAAACAGTGTGCTCACGTCCTTAGCTCAAAACACGTGTTGTCCGCGTGTGAACACCCCCTAACACATTAAAGCCCAATTTTTTTTTACGCTGGCGAGCACTGGCCTCTGTGCATTACTGGACGTATTTTTAGTTCACAATAAATGGCCGGAATTTGGTTCTCGCGTGCACTGCGTTGCAAAATATTTGCTAATAATTTTCACGGCTTGCTGATGTATTTATGACCGGCGTGTGATTATTTTTAAGACTGCGGTAAAATGTTTGGGTTTTTTTCTTCATTTAAGATAATACTTTAACGAAGCCGAATATTAAAACTAAAGACGCGAAATAATATGGGTAATATTGAGAGCTCGATGTGTTATTAAAAATACATTAATATCTACTTTAGATTTCAATACTCTCAGTTTGGTTGGAAGGCATTCAGGTGGAAACTGATTTCGCCGAAAAGCGACATTACAGACCAAGATGTACTCGTATTACGATATATGTATATTATGTAACCGTTGAATGGGTTTTTGAAAAAACTTTGACCATTATTAGGATTCCGTACCCGAAGGGCGCCCAACGGGACCCTATTAATATGCCTACGCTGTCCGTCCGTCCGTCTGTCTGTCTGTCTGTCTGTCTGTCGTGACTATAAAGAGCTGTATCTTTTGAACCGTAATAGATAGGGAGCTGATTTTTTTTTAGAATATGTGTTATTACGGCGGATTTACTAACAAATAAAAAAATAATAAAGTGAAATAATAAAGGGGGTCCCCATACAAGAAAGGTATTTTTCAACGTAGTTTTATTTTGTTCTATCGTAAAAACGGTAAATCATACAAGCGTCAAATTTGGTACGATTATAGAACAAACCCTATAGAACAACAACAAATACTAAAAATTAGCCAAATGTGTACGGAACTCTCAGTGCGCGAGTCCGAATCGCACTTGCCCGGTTTTAGTTTTTTTATTGGATCCAATAATGTGGCGTGACATAAGCTCCAATGGTCGTTATAATTGTCTCGTCCATGTGTGAAAAACAATGAGTAACGGTAGCACTTAGCAGATACTTTCAGGGAGATTTGTTTATGGCGCGGAGCCCTGAATCAATGCGAAAGCGACACCCACTTGGTCGTTTTTAAATCCGAATCATTTCCAAATTCAGTCAAATCTTTAAAGCCATCGGAAGTTTACCGAGTCTGTTTACCCTTTTTAAAATTCCTTCGCAGGGCGCTGTCCGATTCCATAAATAAAAGTTCGCAATGAGCCAAAATTAAACATTTTATGCGTGTTGGACCATATTTGACATTGACCTAACGATTACTTTGGTGCTTTGTGATAACTGTTATTAACTTGACAGGCAAGAGAGATACAACGTACAAATAATATGAATGTGAAAATGTGTATTGATGTTTGTGTTTAAATCACACCTAAACGGCTGCAGGGATTCGGATGAAATTTGGCACAAAGATAGTCCTTGGCCTGGTATTGCAAATTTACGCACTACTTTTTCTTCTCTGTGCAATGCTATCAAACATTTTGCAGGCGCATTGGCCTTTAGTGATTAAACTCGATTCAATTCCTTTTAAAACTTTTATGTTTGTTGTATAATTTCTAGTTAAAGCCTGATCTGAAGCTGAAATATGTTTGTGAATTGGACGGGCATATCTGATCCGTCACACTGGATTGACACATATTTTATGCTACTTTTTATACCGAAACATTTTATGTAGAATCAGAGTTTTTGATTTCTATGCGGACGGAGTTAAAAAGCAAAAGCTAGTTGTGACTAATTTAAAAGTTAAAACTAAAACCAGACTGGCAACACAAATATGAGTACTAAGATATTTATTAACACTCTCACCGCCACACATATATTAGAATTTTCTAGTACAGCAAGCCACTCGGTCCGCCGGCGGCCGCGCCTATCAGCAGGCCGTGCGGTCCGCTACAACCTCGCAATTACGTATAATTTTTCTAGTGCGTGGCCTGCTGTTACAGAAAAACATTACATATAGGTGGCGTGCCTTACTTGAAAAGTTACGACCCGCCGGCGGACCGCATGGCGGTGAGAGTGTTAAATCGGTCCAATAGTTTAGGAGTTAGACGGAACACCCGATTTTTGATCACATACATACATAGGCTGGTAAATTCATTACCTTCGCAAAGTCGGGTAATAAAAAAACAAATAGTGCAGAGGGTCGCAAACACGTGGTTGCTAACTTACAAATAAAAATTAAGGGGACGGCACGAGTGGTGCCCCTCAAAGATACAGAGAGATAAGAAATCTTGTCCCAAAGAGAGGGCAAGTTTTTGGACTTCGCGTAGTTCTTAGGGAGTTTGGTTTAGTTTAAAGTTGGATTAGTGTGGAAAGAGTTTAGTTATATGCCGAGCGAATTTCAATTTTGCGCTGATTTTTGTGCGGTTTTTTTATGTTGTCACCCATTACGGATTAATCCGTCTGCCATGATCCGTTAATGCAATGGCTTTGTTAAATAAAGAAAGGGATACATTACTTACTATCAAAAATCTCGACCACGCCTTAGAGGTTCCTTAGATCACAGTTTTTTAAACACTCACGGTGTGTTATTACAAAAAAATAAACAACCGTTGAACACTTGGTTAGTAAATGTCAATTCATAGAAAACTGTCATTTTAGACTTGTCTAAGGCATGTCTGGCGTAGCACCATAGGGGTCACATAGGACAACACTAATAAAAATAACACACGGTCAACATTAAAAAAAATTAAGACATTTTATACAATCTAACTCCACACTTTCTTTGCCCCCTTGGCCGGTCCTTGGAGCGCAAACATGCGTCTTTCTACCCAGCCCTCGGCATACGGGCCGTATTTCCTCAACTCCAAACTACTGATATGGCAACTTTGCCACCATCCTCAAATGTAGACACTCGCTTTTCATCCAGTTTTACTTTCATACCATAGCAAAATCTGTAAAGAAACGAAAAAAATATAATGGAACAAGCACATTTATTAGCCAATAACTAAATGATGAATTGTTAGTTGGTTTTTGTGATAGATGCTCGATGTTAACTAAGTAAGTTTCTGATATTTATTTTGGGTTAGGTACAGTCGAGGACAGAAAGATGTTTAAACTTTTTCACCGTATTCCATTGTAATAAGGTCCAAAAGTTTACATCTTTCTGTCCTCGACTGTACACAATACGTAGAAAAAAGGGAGATTTGCACAACAACAAACTCTTAATTCTTAATTGGACTTGATACATTCTAAAATATAGGTACCTACTCGAAGTGCTCGCTCGGTTATTAAAAAATAATTCGAGCGGCATAAGTATAATTATTTTCCAATTAATTTTAATGCCAATCAAAATGTTTCCAATAATACATCACAACAAGCAAACGGCATTATTAACGGCATACTCGTAAGGCTGGCTATAGATTATGCTGTTTAATTCGGAACGGCTGTCGCGATAGAACTAATTGTTGGTTGTGCAACACGGACAATGCACGAATGCATTTACATAAGGATTAGGGGATCGCTTAGAGGTAAGAAGAGACCAGCAAGATAGCGAGGATAAAATATCTCTTCTAGTCTAAATTTGGAGACAGAGCCCAAGTAGCATAAAAAGCTGTAAAAATGCTGAATGTAGAGTAATGATGGCTGTAGGCTCTTATACAGCTTTCTTAGGAGAGGTAAAGCTTAGGAGAGGTATTAAAAGGTACCATAGAGACTTATACTAGGTTACTAGTGCTAAGCTCGTTAAGATGAAAAGAATAAGAAACGATAATGCTAGTATATTTAACCTACTAAAAGTGATAAACAAGTGTACAAGACACACGGTTTGGGCTAAGCTAGTTCCTATTATAATTGGCTATTTGACTAATGTCAAAATAAATAATTTTTACACTACCACTAAATTAAGCTTTCGAAAATAACACGGAAAAACCTAGCTATCGTTTATTTTTGGAATTTAAACGATTTTTAATTCAACAAAAACTTTATAAAGGAACATTGAAAATTGTGACGTCACGTTTTACTATTTTCATACTACCGGATCGTTTTGACGTTTCAATAAAAGTTGCTGATTTGGCCAGTCAGTCAAATAGCCAATTATGCGACGTACATTATATAATGTACTGAATACTACGGACTATACAGACCAGCAGGCTTATTGCCTAGCGTACTCGCGATCGCGATCGACTTGAAAGTGGAACAATTGTTTTCATTTTGTAGGCAGATTTGCCTTCAACTGTCAAAAATGAAAGCGATCGCGATCGCGTTAGGCAATAAGCCCTCGGTTCTACCTTACCTTACCTTATTTCATTAGGTCAAGTTTACTTGACCGCACGCATTTTAGTGCGTTTAAACCTACTTCTCTCCCTCTGCGTCAGTTCTATCATACATTTCTCAGTGATAGTCATAATCATATCATAATTCCTATTTCTTTGTCCGTTTGGCCTAATATTAACTACACTAACCGGCAAATTTAGCGGTAAACATAAAAAATATATAAGCTCTTTTTCCAAGATTGGGTTAATTTGTTACTTTTTAATGGTCCGCTAAATATGCCGGTGAGTATACATTATACAAATTGTGGTCTATTGACTGCGAAAAAATAGTACAGGGGTGAATTTCAGGGCGTTCCAACCGCCGTCATTAGTGTCACCAAATAAATTGACGAAATCAGTGACACGTACTACAGCAACTTCTGATGCTGATAGAAACTACATCCCCGGTTCTGCTTCTGTTTACATCAGGAGTTGCTGGTAGGTGTCATTGATTTCGTCAATATATTTGGTGACACTAATGACGGCGGTTGAAACGCCCTGAAATTCACCCACAGTATGAAATTAAACAGTCAGTCCGGTCGTTTATTTGTTGTTTATGTAGCAAAAGCCACATCCAAGTGCCTCCTCCGTCGCGTCAGTTACCTGGCTCGCTGCTATTTTAATGTATTAATGTAAGAATTTAGACAATGCCCGTGCTATTACTAGTACCCGGTATGACGGATGGTTATTGCTATTGGGCCTGTCTGCGTGGTCACTTAACATTTGTTTATCTGCTGGTGACAAATGGCAAATTTATTTAACTGTTAAGTTAATTTATAATTTGAAAAATATTTTCAGTTTTAGTGTGAGATTAGGTTGCTTTGGATCCGTTTACACTCTTTGCTAACAAAAAAGTTACTGGTATATTATAGTTATTGGTTTTAAGGTTTGATTAAAGAATCGTGTAATCATTTTTCAAAAATCCACGAGAATAAAAAATGATATTTGACTATTGTGCAGTTCGAAGTATTTGACTCTACCTGTCACGACACGATACAGTAACGATGATTAGAGTACAAATCTAATGAGGGTCATGATGTTCTCTCGGGTTGATCGTCAATCTTTAGTAGTAGGTACCTACCTTTTTTTTTAGTTTTCGTAGGAATAAACTTAACAGTTCTCGTACAAAATAAGATCGAAGGTGGAATAGAGGTTCTGTTCAAAATATTGGTTTTCATCAAATAACATTATAGGTATCTTCAAGTATAAATAACCCAGTATATTATTTTAACGTTGAATAATTATCAGTTTTATTTGCCTATTAGGAACAGAATATCTTTAGCATCTTAAACCGCTAACATTATCGCCCAGACGATAATCAAACGTAGGTCCAGACACTTAACGCCTCGGAGTCTTTACTTTAACCCCTTTTCTCCTTCAAGGGCAGTCAAACCCCACGCATCGCGCATATTAAAACATTATTCAAGCCGCCATTACCATAATAAATGTTAATAAAGTCCCGCACATGCGCATTAGGCGGCGGTAAATCACGCGTCCGCTATTGGTTTTCAGAACGGCCTGTATCAATTATGGTGCGGACTACGGCGACTCACGCGCGGGCACATTGCTCCACTTCATTTTCAAGAATATGCTACACAGTCAACGGATTTTTTGCTCCTATAGAGCTATTTCAAAGTTACGCAATAAGTCAAAACGTTAAGAAGTCTCTTAGGATTCGATGATAACGACACTTTGTGATGCTGCGTGTATCTGATCTATTTATAATGGTATCGAAATCTTTATTAATATCTAGTCCCTAGATTCCTAATCTTATGATCTTCAAAAATAGCTTAGTCGGAGAATTATCTAAGATATTTTTTGTTATTTTTATGGTCTAATGCTAAACGCATATTTATTTGTTATTTAAGATTATTTATTTATTTATTCATATATAATATAAAATATAATTTTAAAAGTATGCGATATGTTGTAGGCACGATGTAGGGCGTTCCGTGAGTCATAATCGGTAGGTACTGGCTAAAAATCGGCGCCGTAGGTGTGTGACACCTCAGCATAATGCTGAGCCAGCGTCCGCTTCACTACCGAGGGGACACACACAACACGTGTTTTTTCTGTAATTTTATTAGTTCTGCCTTTTTTATTTTTGTGTGTGTACCTAGTGAATAAAAGATTTTCTTTCTTTCCTTCAATAGATATGAAAAAAGAAAAATAATTTATTAATGAGATGAGATTATGACCAACGAATACATAGGCTACTAGTAAATTCTTACAAGGTAAAAACAGGGAAGAAAAATAAGGAACAAAACATGAGAAATAAAATCAAGCATCAAGTGTTAAACTAAAACCCATCCATCCATAGACTATGAGGTATCCGACCTTTGTGGCGTTAGTATGGAGTGCAGACCATCAAGTGGAGCATATCTCGCTATGGCCGGCGAGCATTATGCCGCGCCCACGTGCGATTGTCCCGCGGGACTCGCTGTCGCACGGGCTTTATGTGCACCGGCTCACCGCGGCACTCATTTCGGTTCGTGCAGCTAATTATTTCGCTTGTACGGCTATTCTGTTTAGCGAAACAAGTGAATACTAGAAAAGTGACGAAAAATACTACGTTCTCATGCGCCTTCGTTAGTAAAAAAACAAATTGTTGTTTTGATGATAGAATGTAGCACAAGTTGTATGTTGTTGTCTAGCCCCACTGACGAAGCAGCCTGGATAGGCTCATTCATTATAACGCGAGTGTCGGGCGCGAGAATCTGATGGCTAGGATTACATAAGGTGAACATTCACGGTCAGTTAAGCTGATCAGTTGAACTGACGTACATCCAAAAACTGACCGTGAATGTGAAATCTTAAGTTGAAATTATACGAACTCAAGGTCAGCTTCTGGATGTACGTCAGTTAACTGATCAGTTTAATTGACCGTGAATGTCCACCTTTAATTATTTTAAGAGCCGATTTCTCAGTCTTCAGATACCCCTATCTGTCAGATAAATTTTAACTCTATCCTTTTCTATCATATGTCAAAAAAAAAGAAAAGTGATAACTTTAATCAGATAATCAATTATCTGGGGATTTAAAAAATCGAATCGGAATAAGGATTTTATTAGTTATCGAAACGTCACCAATTTTCATTATCTCTATAATAATAATTACTAAGACATTCTAATAAAGAACCATCGTGGTTTCCATTGAAGCATGTGCATTCCTCGGTGCATGGTGCAATATGCAGTCGTTATCGGTCAGGCGCTGACCTTTGCGAAGATGGCCCGTGAGGTTGCCATAGGTTAAGCGTGGTGAATTTTGGACCGGGGAATTAGGAAATGTTATATGTATAAAGTTCTCAACGATGTGTTCTTTATGCTGTCGTACTTATAGCTTACCCGACTACGGCGAAACAAAAAGGAGGGTTATGATTTTAGCAGTCTAAGTTGGTAAGTATGTTATTTATTGTTTGTATGTGCATCTGTTACCTCTATATTCTTTATCTTCCTAAAATGTAAACGTATTTTTTCTCTCAGTTTTGGGCACCGTATAACTGACATGATTTGACACCTGAAAAAGCATACAAGTTTTCCTGGTATTAAGTTCATTTTGGACGACGCGGTTAGCCTAGTTGGTACTGACCCTGCCTACGAAGCTAGCGGTCCCTGGTTAGAATCCCGGTATGGGCAAATATTTGTGTGATGAGCGCGAATATTTGTTCCTGAGTCATGGATATTTCCTATATATTTAAGTATGTATTGCTCTATATAAGTATGTATATCGTTGTCTGGTACCCATAGTACAAGCTTAGAGCTTAGTTTGGGACTAAGTCAATTTGTGTAAAATTTTCCCTGATATTTATTATTAGTTTTGGGCACCGCATAACTATGACACCTGAAGAACATACATTATGTTTTCCTGGTATAAGGAAAATAAACCTACTACTTATTAAGTAGTAAGTTTATTTTCCTTAAACATATATAAAAATAAATTGCCGTGTCTCGCAATACCTGGAGAATGGCTCGACCGAGTTGTTTTTCTTTTTTGACCTTAATACTGGCGTGATTTAGAATAAAAAAAATAATTAGGAAACCCCAAAGGAACAACCGAATCGAAAAAAGTGGTACGAAGTTCACCGGGTCATCTAGTAACGATATATGTGACGTTCTCAATATAAAGGGACCTTATGGAAGAAGGCAGCTACGCTCTTCTTACTCTTGAAACTATACGAATACTATGGTAACAGTTCTAAAAACGTCGTAACCGCCTGCCTCCATAAGGTCCCTTTATATTGAGAACATCACATATCGATTTTTAAAAAGCCTTAGAAAATTACGGTCCTCTTGATGATCAACATCACTAAGGGCCGTAATAATAAACTGATCTTGGCGGAGATGCCAGTCACAAAATGCGTCAAAAATGTCAGTTTTCTATGGATTGACGTTTATTTTGACGTGTCTTGCTTGAGACGGGGATTACAGTCGCGATGAGTTTATTAATACGGCCCTAAATGTATACTGAAATATGTAGTGTAGTTTCCATTTTATTGCTGTTCTTAGGTGTTAGTAAAAGACCTAGGACGGCCAATAAAGATATCAAAACAATACAATCTGCTATTTGATCTAGCTGCGATTCTAGGGCAGGCTTGTTGACTGAGGCAGGTTGGATTATATCATCCATCATGCATGAGGACACGTCTTAATAGAGTTCATGATATGCTTGTATTAAATCATGATCAATCTTGTGTCTTCCAAACATCTATACATATAATAAAATCGTTAAGACCAAAAAGTCTGTACATTGAAGATTTAAAAAAAAAAAACGATCAGGGCGATTTATAATAAGTAACTGAACATATTAAAACCATTTTTAAAATTCTTGTTTGTTTGTTTGACTGAGCATCACGTAAAAACTACGAAACGGATATTGATGAAATTTTCATAAATCTATTTAAATAACATCAGAATAACATTTAGGCTATAAAAATTTTGGAAAATATTAGAAGAAGGGGGTAAAAAGAGGGGGTAAAGTTTGTATGAAAAAACAAATTTAGATTGTTCTAGGATCATGAAACTCAGAATAAATACTTATTAATGAAAATAAAGAAATACCTGTTTCAGTGTTTTTTTTTAATCTCATCCAAAAACGCAAAAAAGAGGGTTTTATGTTTAAAATTACTGGATTTCATACAACTATAAAATGAAAACCAATGAAGTTTGACCTTCGAAACTTGCTACATATACGTAAAATAACAAATAAAAAAAACTACTTTCGGCGATTTTGGATAAACTACCCCTTAGGGGTAGAAATGGGGGGTTAAAGTTCGTATGGGAGTTTGGTCGTTTTTCAAATTAGAAACGTGGAAATTGCTATAGAGATTACTGTTAGCAAATAAAAAACACTACTTTCAGTGATTTTGAAAAAACTACCCCTAAGGGGATGAAATGGGGGGTTAAAGTTTGTATAGGAGTTTGGTCGTTTTTCAAGTTAGGAACGCGGAAATTGGTATACTTATAGGCTACTGTTAACAAATGAAAAAATAACGTTCGGCGATTTTGGATAAACTACCCCTGAGAGGATGAAATGGAGGGTGGTAATTTGGATGGGAGTTTGGTCAATTTTGAAGTTAGAAACGTGGAAATTAGTATATAGGCTACTGTTAAATAACAAAAAATACAACTTCTGGTGATTTTGGAAAACATCCCCTAAGTGGGTGAAATGGGGGATGGAAATTTATATGGGAGTTAAGTCAATTTTAAAGTAAGAAACGTGGAAATTGGTATATAGGCTACTGTTAACAAATAACTTTCAGTGATTTTGGATTAACTTCCCCTAAGGGGCTGAAATGGGGGGTTAAAATTTGTATGGGGGTTTGGTCATTCTTGAAGTTAGAAACGTGTAAACTGCTCTAGAGACTACTGTTATCAAATAAAAAACACTACTTTCGGTGATTTTGGATAAATTACCCCTAAGGGGACGAAATAGGGGGTTAAAGTTTATGATGGAGTTTGGTCGTTTTTCAAGTTAAAAACGTGAAAGTTGGTATTTAGGCTACTTAACTGTGTACAAATAAAACATACTACTTTTGACTATTTTAGATTAACTACCCCTAAAGAGATGAAATGGGAGGTGGTAATTTGTATGAGAGTTTGGTCAATTTTGAAGTTAGAAACGTGGTAATTGGTATAAAAGCTATTGTTAACAAATAAAAAATATAACTTCTGGCGGTTTTGGAAACAACTACCCCTAAGTAGGTGATATGGGAGGTAGAAATTTGTATAGGAGTTTGGTCAATTTTCAAGTTAGATACGTGGAACTTGGTATATTCGCTACTATTAGGAAATAAAAAAAAAACACTTTCAGTGATTTTGGATTAACTTCCCCTAAGGGGCTGAAATGGGGGGTTAAAATTTGTATGGGGGTTCGGTCATTCTTGAAGTCAAAAACGTGGAAATTGGTATAAAAGGCACTGTTAACAAATAAAATATAAAACATTTGGTTATTTCCGAAAAACTATCCCTAAGTGGGTGAAATGGAAGGTGAAAGTTTTAATGGGAATGAAGTCATTCTTGAAGTTAACGAAATTGGTATTTAAGCTACTGCTTACAAACCAAGAGTACTTTCGGTGATTTTGGAAACCAGACCCCTAAGTTTGGTTATTTTTGAAGTTAGATATATGAAAATTGGTTTCTAATCTACTAAATAAAAAATACGAGTTTTCTGATAATGGAATCACAGGTAAATTGATGGAACCCTTCAAACGGGTAGGTATTGTTTCGTAGAAAATTAATAGCTCGATTTTCTTTTGCCCGAACACGATACTTCGATTCTCAGTAACGCGAATTTTTACTTCTTCGAATTTTCGTTTCTCCGAATTTCATTACTTCGATTATTAAATTTCCGATTTTTAATTGAAAATATGTTCAAATCTACGAAGTTTTAATATCCCGAATGCACTTTTCACAGAATAGGTTTGCCCCGATTGTTCAGTTAAACGATTGTTTAATACGCGGTTTCACACAAAGTCGGAATATAAAGATTTTATGATTTCTTATTTATGTTTCGGGCGTGCTGTTGTGGTCACAGTTCTAACCTAACCCAACCTAGTGAGGGGGGTATTTGTTTTTATTATGGCGGGGGGCTTCGCCCCCCACTCCCCCCTCCGCCTAGCTATCCCACTCCGCCTTCCTAAAGTGTGTCTAACATTCGAAGTCGAAACCCATTCGAAAAGTATTAATTAGGATTTCCAACTATCAGAATCAACCGTTTTCGGTGAAACGTTTTCGAGAAACAGAAAATTTTGCCTATTAATATTCGATGTATTGAAAAAGCAGCAAGTGAAATTAGGAGAACTGTAGTTTCGGACAACAGATGACTTCGAGTAAATGAAATTACAAAGCAATGAAATTCTAACTATCGTGATTCGAACAACTGAAAATTCTGACAAACGTGGTCGGAGAACCGAAATTCGAGGTATTGACTTTCTACGAAACGATAGGCACCCCCTTCAAACATTAAAAGGACTTATACAGCGATTTTCAAACTTCTGTAAGAACATTTACTTACATTCCAAAAGCACCATTTGGTAAAGTGAAATTAATGACCAGACATGACCATCGGAACTCCTTAATAATAAGTATTTCACAACACGCTACTTTTGCCCATTATTTGTAAGGGGCTGTTTATTTATTACGTAAGACGATTTAGGGGGGAAGGGGTCTGAACAAGTCTTATTTTTTCTAACATGGGGGTAGAATGTTTTTACGTAAGATCACAAAAACAAGCAAAAATTAAAGCGTTTTTATATTTTGCTACTTTTTCTTTGCAATTTTGGTAGATACTGATCTTACGTAAGATTAAAAAGGAGGGAGGGTTCATCCATGTCTTATTTTTTCTTACGTAGGGGGAGGGGGGGTCAGAAATTGGTTAACATTGTCTTACGTAATAAATGAACAGCCCCTAATGAATGTGGTGAAATGGAAGTTTCGCCAAGTAATAGGAGAGTTCTTCAACGATTAATGTCCCTGCATATTGGATAGCCCCATTTTGTCAAGAGTGATGAAGTATTGGCAATAAGCATTAATGCCATGAATGTAGTGTATATGTGCTGCATGTAATACATAATCACATAATAATTAAACAAATACTAAAAAGCGAACAAATGTTAGGAAACATTACTATTTTTTTGGAAAGTCTGTCCCTTTATGATACGTACTTAATGAAAATTTTATTTGTACCTACCTACTTTTTAACGAAATTACTGACACTCCGCAGACGGAGTCGCGGGCAGACAGCTAGTTGTATATAAAACCATACTGCATTTATACTGGATAGTTCTCTTGTATAGAGAGGTATGAAGGTATGAACGTTTTGAAAAGGTTTTCGAAATCCAGGGTCACATAATTTTTTTGAAACACTATATTTTATTTATTTACTAGCTGTTGCCCGCGACTCCGTCTGTATAGAAGTCGTTTATCTTATATCACACGGGAACTATCAAATTTTCCGGGATAAAAACTACATATGTCTTTCCCCGGGACTCAAAATATCTCCATACTAAAAATGCGGTTTAAGCGTGAAGAGGAAACAGACGGTCAGACAGAGTTACTTTCGCATTTATAATATTAGTAGGGATCTTTTACCATAAACTATAACCATTTTATTTTTAAGCATAATAATATGATATATGCGGTAGCTAACATATCATTTCTAATAACTATACGATTTTGATCTCTTTTTTACGCATAAGCAGGTACCTAACTAGAACACTATCTCTTATTTTGCATTAAGCCGGGCTTTAGGTCTGGTTCTTAAAAAAATGATTTAAACTGGGTCTAAAAGTACGATCGGCTAAATAAGTAACTAGTCTGCCACTCCATTTGCCCTAATAACGTCGATAAGATCTGTTTATCGTGAGACTAGAGACACCTACAATTATTTTATAATTTTAATCCTCTCTTTTTAACCGACTTCTAGTAAAGGAGGAGGTTCTCAATTCGGTTGTTTTTTTTTAATATTTGTTAGAACTCCGTCATTTATGAACCGGTTTGGAAAATTATTTTTTTATTTGAAAGTCGGTGGCAAGAATCAAGTGACATTGCTATTGTGTATACCTACTTGACACCGCCTTGGATATATTTTATGTACCTACTAGGCACCAAATAGGCAATTTATAGGAGGCTAGTATATTATTTACCGTTTTCAGTGGGTTTTTGAAGACGGTGTTTTTTGTTATTTTTTTTTGTTTACATTGTTAGATCATATACGCGTGACTATAACTGTTTAACATGTGTTCTGCCATAAAATATAGGTACATCTCTGTCAGTTTGAAGTGTAAATTCATTATATTTTCATTTGGTAGTTGTGTAAAATCTGAAGACTACTTACTATATATAAATATATGATAGCCTATTGTGGCTACAAGCCTGAGAGGGTGACATTTCACGCCTCCGCTGACCGCTCGACCCGTGTTCTAATGATAGTCCGATGGTAATGGATGGACCATTGTAGTCATGCCGACACGATTCCTTTTCATCAGCCAACTTTAGTTAGATTTAGATATGATAATGATGCCTTAACAGGCTGTTTAGGAATATTTTGTAATAGACGAACACGGCATGGTAAAATGTTTGGCTTTCGGATTATGATGTTAAGTACCAATTTCACTATACGATGTTAAATGTTAATATGCTGTTAGTTCATACATTTTGACAGCTGTTAACACTCTAATCGTCTGTTATCTAAGTGGTTGGTGAAATCCGACATAAGGAGTTTAATTTTACAAAAGCCTAAGTGATGTAGAATACCGAGTAATAATTAAATAAATAAATAACAGGGGACAATCTCACACAAACTGACCTAGTCCCAAACTAAGCTCTAGGCTTGTACTATGGGTACTAGACAACGATAAACATACTTATATAGAGAAATGCATACTTAAATACATAGAAAACATCCACGACTCAGGAACAAATACTCGCGCTCATCACACAAATATTTGCCCATACCGGGATTCGAACCCGGGACCGCTAGCTTCGTAGGCAGGTTCACTACCAACTAGGCTAACCGCGTCGTCAATAAAAATGTCACGTCCCAAAGTAATACAAAATACGAATAAAATATCTTTTATCTCATAACTCAGCAATTAGGTACAGTAAAAAAACACGTAATGAAAAGGGAGCTTTGCCATATTTAAGTACTTTAATTAATAGGTACAGTGACAGTTCGTTTTCTGAGTTACTACACTAAGTAAAAACACAAAAATGCCGATGGGCAGGTCACATTGCGCGAATGTACGCTGTATTATAATTAACCCACATTGCACCTTATTACTCTAGTTATAGGGACGATATTTTTGAGTCACAATGTTGGAAAATATTTTTTTTTGGTGACTGTACGAAGCCAGATGGGCTCGGAAGACGTTGCAGTGGAGGCCACGTGGCCAGTCGAAGACAGAAAGATGTTTACATTTTTTCACCTTATTCCATTGTAATAAGGTCCAAAAGTGTATACATCTTTCTGTCCTCGACTGGCCAAGGCTGTCAAGATGAGTAAACGAAATGCGGCTACAGGCTGGCCTTGACTGGAGGATGGTTGCCCGGGTTAGAAAGAAGTGGAACGAGTTGGAGGAGGCCCATGTCCGAAGGAGAACAGAATCAAGAGAAAAAAAGAGAAGGAAATCGAACACGGCGATTATTTTCAAAAAAAAGTTTTATCTCGAATTATGGATATTAATTTTGGTATAGAGTTCCGTTCCGAGGCAAGAATCAGGTATGTCTTAGTTCGGTACACTAATAATTATCGCAACATAGTTTAAAACTTCTTTGATTAATAATCAACAAATAGCATTATTATTTGTCGCGGCATTATTTTATATGCAAAGCAAATGGCAAACTAATTGAGAACGATAATATATTGCCGATTGTATCTATATGTGAACATCGTGTCGGCCGCCATATAAAGATGGTCGAGGAAGCAATCGGCGCGTGCGACGCTTGATTACGTAGTCATTTGTTAACTTTCCATTTCCTTATATGAAGGGGTTAGGGAAGAAACATGAAGATTTTTTTAATTTTAATATGTTTTTTTTTGACTTCACATTTTTGTGACGTGACGTTGTGGTTAGCCTGGTTGCTAGTGATGGTGCCTACGAATCTTACGGTCTCGGGTTCAGTCCCGGTGTGCACGAGTATTTGTTCAAGAGTCTTGGATGTTTTCAGGGAACCGCTAGTTTCGTAGACATGTTCACTACCAACTAGGCTAACCGCGTCGTCACAAAGGCGAAGTTACAAGGATTGTTGGTGCTATATTATTAACAAGTAAATAAATAAAATAAAATAATAAAATATCTGGGGACAATTTCATATAAACTAACCCAAACTAAGCTCTTGTCTCGTAGGTACAGTCGAGGACAGAAAGATGTATACACTTTTTCACTTTGTTCCATTGTAATAAGGTCCAAAAGTGTATACATATTTCTGTACTACGAGTATGGGTATAGGCAACGATACACACAGTATATTTATAGAGAAAACACCAAGACTCAGAAACAAATACTCGCGCTCATCACACAAATATTCGCTTCGCCCTGACCGGGAATCGAACCAGGAGCCGGGAGTGGGATAAATCGCTGTTCGGCCATTCATTTTACAATGTTGAATAGAGGTTCGGTATCGATTCGCTTCCCTATTTAAATCATAACTCGGGTTCACTAAATTCCCACACAATTTATAGAATCCCACAGGACTAAATACGCGCTTTAAGAGACAATAGCGTTGAATAATGACCATTAAAATTCAATAAGGCGATGCTTAGGCAATAAATCGTCATAGAAGGCTATCGGGTCGGGAACAATCTTATCCAGGCTGGGCACTGCCATTTTAAACTACAAAATAAAAGGATATATCTCCAACTAACAGATAAAGTTATTTCAACTCTTGCAGCTTATAAACAAAGTCGCATTTGTAGTACGAATTGTATAACAGATGTGACTTTCTTTTTAAGAAAAGCATCATTCTATTTTTCGAAGTAAAGGGACGTATCTGAAACTTAGCAATCGCAGCAAAATCAAACCTCTTTTCAGTACAAATAAGGTTGCATTTTAGTTGGTATTTTATAAAAGATGTATCCTTTTTTTTAAAAAGGGCAGCATTGTACGTTCTGGCTATTGGGGCTATTCAAATAGATGCCCATAGACGGCCCCGGGCAATTTGTGCTCGACAGAGTGTTTTGACACCTTCATACATAAACATTCCGTGGTTTAAAATGACGCCCGGTTGTACGGTGGTCAGTATGTATTGACATTTTGGGGTTCCGTAATCAAAGGGCACTACAATAACACTGACCTGTGTCTGACCATCTGTTCGTCTGGTTGTCTGTATTTTTTTTACGGGTTGGTTTGTTTGCAAGTTTATTTTTGTACAGAATACGCGTTCTACGGTTGACCGTAGGTATAAACTGACGATTTTATAAAGAACCGTTAGTTAATTTTCGACATTCTTGATTAAATTTTGATCTAACAGAACTTTATAAAACCCAGCTGTTTCCTAAAAACGGTACTACATTGAAGAGTCAGAGTAAGGTCGCCTTTCCATTGATGCGGAGACAAGCGGTGCGGAGAGGAGCTGTGTAGGAATCGACCAATCACATTGGTTGTAATCCACATCTTGTCTCCGCTTGACTGTTTCCATTGAAGTGGAGCGGAGACGAGTTGTAGATTACAACCAATGCATTGGTTGTAATCTACAACTCGTCTCCGCTCCACTTCAATGTCTCCGCACCGCTCGTCTCCGCTTCTATAGAAAGGCAGCCTAAGTCTGCAAAAGTATTAATCTAGCTCACACTTTTTAGCAAAACGAAACGTAGTAACTTAATTTTCATTGTTTATAAATGAGTATGAATAATAATAATGACAATCGAATAGTGCCAATGCTTTAGAAGTTAATTTTGTTACACAAACGCCAACTAATTTCATTAAGGTATACATAACAATGTTACTTTTAAAATTAAGTTTGACAAAATCTTAGGGTACTTTTTTATTCCGGAATATTCAGTTCCGAAGGAAATACTTAGCGATAAACGAATACGCGGGAAAATTCAAGGGCTCTAGAAGAATAAATCGTTGAGACAAAATCGAATACAGCCCCATTGTGTTATATGTCTCTTTATTCCTCGGTTAGCCCGTACACCGGCCCTGCAATGACATAATATATTTCTCCCATTGTGTGCAAGGTGAGCGCTGTTATTATGACCGCCGCTTATTATTCTAATATAATAATACAAGGGTTAACCGCGGTTCCGCTCGCGGTACCGTTCCTTTTAATGGAGGTGAAATTTGTTTTATGTTATTTTTGTACAGTTTGATTCGTTCAATGTAACCTTGGTAATAGTTTTCGGCTATCTACTATATTTTTATTCGTATTGTGGAATTAAAAAAAATCGTTGAAGTTACAGTAATAGTGTATAACTAGGTATAGGACAAATTTTAAAGTTTGTTTTGAATGTTTATTCAATACAAACAGTAAGTTTAACATACTGCCAATCGACAGTTTTAGAATTGACACTTTCATCCGATTGAAACTTTACAGTGCAAGTGTAAAAAAAGTACTTTGGCATTAGTTTACTTTTTTTGGTTATAAAGGTGCATCCACAACAACGCTTGCAGTGGTCGACGTGTATACTGCCCCATCTAACATTACAGCTGTTAACATTTCATTCTAAAGGACAGACAGAAAAACAGGTTTCCCATGTCAGCATGGTTGTAGATTCTGTTCTGACGACGGCCGATGGCATAAGGAAACGGATTGACTTATTGCCGGTGAGATTTATTGACATAGCCGACTTCGCGGTTTTGCTCGCGGTCTGATGGCTTCCTTGGCAAAAACTTTCTTCTCATATTCATAATATTTTCTAATTTGAAATACGTACAAACATTTTAATTTTATACTTTGTTCCTTTTTACACGCTTAGAAAAAAATCTGGGACATTTAACACATTTTAAAATATTAAACCCCTACTACTTTTAGATATTTAAGTAACACCTTGTATATTTAATAATACGTTTACTTTTTTTTTGTAACTTAATTCATATGTTTATCTTATTAGTTCTGACTTCTAATTAAGAAATTAGATTTAATTTATTTTAAAGTGCTCCATATACGGTACGTTTCAGACCGATCGAAACGACGAATCGATGGTGTATGTCAATATCGTTAATAATTTTCGTTGAAGCGATCGATAGTCACGATTTTCTTCAGATTGATCGAAACGACGAATCGTACCGTATACGGGGCGCTTAAGTAAGGTTATTTTCACCTTTTACAGGATTTTTATAGTCCATTTTGAACGTTTAAATGCGTTAAACGTAACATGAAATCATTGGAAACAAATAAATTGTTTTCGATTCTAAAATAACCTTAACATTACACCCGGACGCCAATAATACAAATGGTAATGAACAGAATTCCATACGACACTAACATACGGCATAATTGTTCCATAGACTGACGCAAAACCGAGGGCAGAGGGCAAGCGAGATCCATAACTCTACTCGAAAACGCAAATACTATACACGATCGACCACAGTCGGGAAAACATCAGTAGAAAGCCGTGTAAAAACAGCCAGCTTGTAAAGTTCACATTATTGTGTATGATTTAAGTTTAAGGTATAAGGTCGACGTCGCTAGCACACGTTTCAAACAAACTGGATAGGTCAGTAAGGCCAGAGGTCAACGCGGGACGGGGGTCAATGCTAGACATTGTCATGTAGATTGTCTCTAACGCTTTTTCTTCTGTATTATGTTTTGTCAATATGATTTGTGATAACGTGGTTTTTTTGATTTGCATGTCTTTGTGCTGACGGAAGTTACTGGAAAATTGTATGGTAATATTCCTATTATATGTCGTAAATTTGCATTTAGCAATGTTGTTTCTTTATATTTATTATCGTTATCGGAAGGGTTAGTTCTTTTTGTATTGTTGTACACGTGTATTCTAGAATACGTTTTGGTCCCGGTTTCTTTATTTTTTTACAGCCTTGGCTAATACGCGAGTCCAAGGTGTGGAGCTTTGCCATCAATAATCAAAACACATTTTAATAGTTGAAATTTTAACTTTAATGTTTGTCTTCCAAGTGTCTTAATGACGAATTAAAAAAAATTGGTAATAAGTAGGTAATTAAAAATCCGTTTATTCTTTCCTTAATGTACTTAACGAAAATGAACCAAATGATTGTATGACTAATTTTCATTACTCAAAAGAAAAAATAACGGAGTCCTTAACTCCGTACTTTTTTTAATTCACCCTTGACACGATAGTCGCAGTTGCTAAAAATAGCAGTGTGTAAACAAATACCTCTTTCTTTTTTCAGTATGAAGTTTATAAATGTTGTTTAATCTTGTTAAATATAGTTAGTCTATAGTCCAATGTTTGGCTATAAATACATTACAAGTATTAATTAGATTTAATTTACTTTAGTTATGATCAATACGCGTCTAAGGTAACCTTTCTGTAAAGAGGAAAAAGTTCAAACCATGAAGACAATAAACAGGTACAATTACGTTAAATTAATGTAAACCATAAATATAGGTATTATTCTCAGGCAGCCTGTCACAGCCTAGGAACAAAGCACGTAAAACTGTGGCAAGCAAAACGCAAGCTGACAGCGGATGGATTTTACACCGTTGTGAATTTAAGCTTTATTTTACGTAGAACCATGATATTTATGATAATTTTCCTGTTCTAATGAAGGTTCATGGTTTTCTTCTATTTTTGTATCTTGGTAAGTTTTCTGTATAGGGATACATATGTTTCTTTTTTTCTCTTCCTAATCATCACAACATCAGAAGCATCAGTCGACTGCTCTCGAATTAAAATTTGGTAAATCATACATTTGGCCAAACGACTTCGAATAATATACGTACCTACCTACAAAGGGAACTTTTATCTAATAAAACAATAACTACAATTACAATAAAATCTGTTTATTTAAAAATTTCGTTTTACATTTCTTTCTACTTAAATCTTTAATTATTTAAGATTATTTGGCTAAGTTAGTGACGACGCGGTTAGCCTAGTTGGTAGTGACCCTGCCTACGAAGCTAGCGGTCCCGGGTTCGAATCCCGGTATGGACAAATATTTGTGTGATGAGCGCGAATATTTGTTCCTGAGTCATGGATGTTTTCTATGTATTTAAGTATGTATTTCTCTATATAAGTATGTTTATCGTTGTCTAGTACCCATAGTACAAGCCTAGAGCTTAGTTTGGGACTAGGTCAATTTGTGTGAGATTGTCCCCCTGATACTCTTTATTAAACATTAAAAATCTTTTAACAATGCTCTTGGTTAACCCAGGTTTATCTTCTATGCGTTCTATGACATGTTTAGGGAAACTAGTATATGAGGTAGGTAGTTAGACCAAACTCTAAAGCCGTTGGTTATTACTTCTCGAAGTGGTAAATATGTTTCCTTTTTCTAGACTTCGCAAGTATCTGGAATATCTTGTTTTTGTCAGGCTCTCATATTTCTACACCATTTTTTTTTATATACCCAGTGACACGCTGACGAACTTACCGACATCATCTCGTTTGTCGAAACCGGCCGTCCGTTGAGCCTCAGCTACGACGGAACATAAACAGTCACGATGTAAAGTCAAGGTCATTAATATGTATACATTTTAGTACCTTGTCACTTTAATCGCTGTGACATTCATATGTACTAAAATTTATACATATTTATGACTTTGACTGTTAGGTACTACGCTAACAGCAATTTTCGTTTCCCGCGATTTGTATGTCGCTCGGAAATCCCTCTCTCTCTAGTCTGCAACGAAAGAGACGCACTGAGCGACAAGCGAGAAAATGCAACTTGTGCTAGCTTTACAGTTTAACCCGCTCCTCTTTACTACCGCACACCGCACATCAGCTGATAGTATTGTCACGTGCAGTTAGATGTGGGTTGCTACGTGAAAGTTGATTGTCTGTCTGTCATCGCAACAAGTTAATGATATTGTGCACTTTGTCTCCTTTTTCTACTTGACATCTGAGCGTGACAGGGTTTGACCTGGAGCTAGATTGTTACGGACTCGTAACACGACATCTTCATGTGACTAGTGACTACTTTAATTAAATGTTTGAGACATCGCTCTACAAATAAACATAAAAATAATTAAGCTACTTACCTACTAAAAAAAATATTTTGTAAGATTGCATTGTTTCAAAACAAGGTACTTTTAAAACCCTAAAATCAAACCATACGATATAGTTTATTTAATTTAAGCAGAATTGTACTTATACGTAAAAGTTCGAAAAAATCATTTTGATTGGTTGTCTTACAAAGCCACATTTTTTTAAATTATGTAAAGTACTCTAGGAGCACTTTATGAGAGCCTAAAAAATCGTTAATTTTAATAATATGTTATAGTAAGTATATTTGCACTGAAGCCACGCTTCGATTTGTTTTACATAACCGATGGACCTTTAGCACCGTGGGATTAAGTCCTAACGCCACGAGACAAATGGCCGAGCATCGAACCGGCGACCCTGCGCGTTCATTACTTACGGCCGATATCTAGCTAAATGACTTTATTTGTCAAACTACAAACAATATGCCTGTGAATTATTGGCATGATTTCAAGAATTATTGTAGGAAGTAGCAAAATAGACAATTTTTTGCTTACTAGTGAATACGTTTATATTTACCATAAAAATAAAACTAAAAACCGACTTCAAATTATTAAGGAGTTTCATTGATTTTCCATAGATCCCATGACCAAATCTTGACGATATTAATATATAACCTAGCCAATAAAATAAGAACAGATAAAGTCGGTCCATGATTGGCGATGATATTGCGTTGCCTACACACACAAAAATACAATGGAATTGAGAACCTCATCCTTTTTTGAAATCTCACGAAAAGGCATGTTCATTTTTTAAGGAGCAGCGTAAGTGGCAGCGCAAGAAAATTCTTCTGAAGTCAAATAGTACGCGAACATTGTGATTGTAGGTTCTTTATTAAAAAACTTAGTCGTTTGAGCGACAATAAATACAGGTAATAGTTTAACAATATAAACCTGTGATGGCCGATAAAGCACCGCACAGGGTCACAGATACCACATTTTGCTTATCCCGGCACTAGCCTCAGAATGCGCGCAATCTGGGTTTGTTTTTCCGCGCATCTGCCCTGTGGCCAGGGCATGAGAAGCGATCCTATCGGCCGGCGCACACGTCGCTCCGAGATCGGCAGATTGCGTGTCATACTCGTGTCCCCGCATAATAAATGCAGAAGTGTAGGTTTTAAAAACCTTGGGTTAGGCTGTGCTTGAAAACTTGACTCAAAGGGTCTAGCAGGGTAAGGAAGCAGATGTGACCCCTGCGAGGAATATTTGAATTTTCTAGTGTGGGTTATTTGCCAGCTCATAATTAGGTAAAGCTCCAATTTTCCGACCCTTAACTTGAACCGTCTTTGAGATAATGTCAAAAATGTCATCCGTGAGAAATATTTAGCAAACCTGTTCTCCTAAACTATATCCGCTAAAACTATGAAACAAAGTCTCAGCTACGTCGATTGAGTAGCAGTATAATGTACAATTTTCTCAAGATTTATTTACTTATAAAACTACTGAAATAAATGTCAATTTATTTATTGACTTTTTTTTCAACTACTGTGTGCAAAGGTACACATTCGGAAAAAATCGTGTAAACCACGATTAGTATTAGCTGTAACCACAAAAAAAACAATTGATCATAATTGGGGCATTATACTTAAAAAAAAAAAAAAAAGATAATCTGCCTAATAATCGATGATAAAGCAAACTCCTTAGTTGGTAGAGGTCCGTAGAGGTTTGTTATTCTGGATGAACATGAACTATCAAACAAACTGAACGTTATATAGGTGCCATGCTATGCCGCTAGAAAATTCAAGTATTCTTTACAGGGGCCACATCTCCTTTCTTACCCTGCCAGACCCTTTTAGAGTTGCGAATATGGCCTTTTTCACTGATAAAACTAAGGATCTCTTTACTAACAGCTCCAAAGTGATCTGCTGCTGAACTTGAAGCTAGGAAAATTTCAAGTTTATAAATTCGTTGAATAAATGGTATAGCTCGATTAATTTCCTCAAACACCACGTCCCTTCAGCCTTACAGTTACCAAATAATGTTATCAAAATCTAAACCGATCTCCCCGTGAGCAAACAAGTGGGTTATCCATTGAACGGCCCTAATTGCCGTAATCAGTACGTGCGATGCGTTATCTGCCGGTTCCCAGGACCGGCGATGACCGCGGGGCCGCGATGGTCATCGGAGGCAGAGCAGACGGTCACGGAAACGGTTGAGTTACGGGTTTTAGGTTAAATTGGAGCAGAATCCTACTATTATTATAAATGGGAAAGTTTAGATATTTTAATGTTTATGAATGAGGGGCTTCTAAGCGGAGGGAGTCGCGGGCTAAAGCTAGTCTTTATCCTAAAGCCATGATTGTTTCTGTTTGAGACTTAGGAAATATAGGAAACTATTCAGTTAATAACCTAATCGAATTTTAAAACTCCCGACAAAATCGTGACCTCTATTTTCGGAGCTCATAACTCTTAAATGGATTTTTATGAAACTAAGCTAAGAATACTCTTGATGGAATCACCTTTCTAACTATAAAAACTAAATCAAAATCGGCTCATCCGTTTAGGACCTACGATGCCACAGACATATACATAGATACACAAATACACAGTACACACGTCAAAGTTATAACACCCCTTTTTTGCGTCGGGGGGTAAAAAACAAGCTTTTGCCTGTTAACTTACCTCGATTGCATGGACGTTGTTTACATGTTTACCTGTATTTGTGTGCAAATTTTTACGCTAATCTAGAATAATGTGTCTTTAATCCAAAAATGTGCAGAAACTTCGTGATATTTTTTTATTAGTGTGTTGTTATTGTTACGAACGTCTTTTACGGAGTCGAATGCTACTATTTTTGGAGTTTACTCTTTACTTACTAATATCTCCATGGCCGAACTATAAACCACATTTAATGAAATGAACGATTTGTTCGAAGTTACTATTTGCACTTTCCTGCTTTTCCTCCAAAAAAAAAAGTAAGGTATATTAAAACTTTGATAAATTTAAATCTTTTTTCACTAAGCTGTTACTTGATGATGACTTGATGACACAGTTGCAGTTTTTAGCGAGCTTTTAGAGACCCAGATAAGGCTGTTTACCATGACTTAGATCATCATTTGCTGCGACATTACCATACAGATTATAATTTAAAGTTATGTCGCATTGTTTTATCATTCACAACATCAGCATACTTGTGGAGTCAACCTAATCTGTTTTAAAATGTACAGTTTCCTTAGGATACTTAAGTGTGATTTTCTGTGAAATTATTATGATACTTAACGCGTTTAGGACTTTGGAACAAAGCTATGTCAATTCAATTACAGTGTGAAGTGATAAATTCCCTTATTATAACGAATATTCTATAACTCACAAGTCCCGGCCCACAGCTTGAGTCATACCTTCGAAATTTGCAAATTTACTTGAAACCTCCACGAGTTGACGAAAGCGTCAATGACATAGAAACCAAGAATGTCTTGAAGTTGTCAAACCCTCAGATACTTCATAATAATCTCTATGTAGATTTGAATAAGGTTTTACGTTTCTTTTGTTTGTGTTTTAGAGCTGTATTAAGAGAAAGATACTAGAATACAATGGTTGCGTAGGCGTCGTTTTGTAATGATGGAAAAATGTCAGATGAGCTTGAAATATAGTTTATTAGATTATTTGAAATGTGCTAAATGCATTAAACTGTTATTTTGTCATAATCGCCTTTTGTTATTTTTTCCATTGTTTCCCAATACCTAACCTATACTTTTGAACGGATTCGGATCATGTGATCATTCTTTTTTTTTCCGTTAAGTTCCTTAAAAAGAACTACAAGTGGTTACCCATTATAGTACCTACTCCTATTAAAAACTTTGTAACTGAAATTCAATAAGGTGCAATAATAATATTTGTGTGATTATTACGTAACGTGTGTGTATATACATATAATATTTGTTTTTTAAACTTCATTAAAAACCCAAAAACAATCCTTGAAGGTCAACGTTTAATATGAGCCAAATTCTGGTGTAGCGGAAACGAATCTAAACCTATTGCGCGGGAGTGGTACAATTAATGCGAAGCGCTTCTACTTGTGTGTAGCGATCAGTTAGTGCGAAGACAAACTGTCTGCCGCGCGTCTAGGATATACGGGCTGATAGCTCGTCGAACACACGGAATTATAGCTCGTCGCGTGAAGGATGGGCCATTTGCCATGACGATAGTATTCGTAGGTGAGGAAGCTTTGCGAAATAGAGACGGCAAATCTGAGCGAGTTACTTGGCAGTGTAGGAACAAGTATATTTTTGATAAATTAGTTAAAAATATGTGACCTTGAATGCCTTTGTCCAGCAGTGGACATCTTGCGGCTGATAATGATGATGATGATGTGACTT
Source organism: Tortrix viridana (assembly GCA_963241965.1). NCBI lineage: Eukaryota > Metazoa > Arthropoda > Insecta > Lepidoptera > Tortricidae > Tortrix > Tortrix viridana. The sequence continues at coordinate 9,241,236 of OY725186.1, forward strand.
AATAGGAAAAATTAGCTAAGGCTAGAAACTGATTTTTTTTAACCATTAGGGTCTATTATTTTAAAAGGACTGTGTCCGTTGAGCTAAATTTAGTGCTTATGCAGCGGACTTAACATGCAAGCACGAGATAAAATTTGACAGGTGCAAGGGAAATAAATACATCTATTCCATATTCTAACGTAAGACTTAACAATTAAGGTTTAAAATAAAAGTGTCCCGTCCTGACTTTTATTACCTTTAATTACTAAACGATTATTGCTATTTTCACATTTTCATAGCGATTTTATCAATATTAGTTAACGTAGTCGGTAGTGACCCTGCCTACGAAGCTAGCGGTCCCGGGTTCGGATCCCGGTATGGGCAAATATTTGTGTGATGAGCGCAAGTACCTATTTATTCCTGAGTCATGGATGTTTTCTATATATTTCTATATATTTAAGTATGTATTTCTCTATATAAGTATATATATCATTGCCTTAATACTACCCATAGTACAAGCCTAGAGCTTAGTTTATGACTAGGTCAATTTGTGTGACATTGTCCCTGATATTTATGTATAATATGCTTCATTTTTTTTTACTATAGGATGTTTCGAGGCGGATCATAGAGTTTTTTTTGTTCTTGGTTTAAGCACACTTTGACTTTATGTACTAATTAAGTATGTGTCTGTTTAATGGACACTTCGTGTGCCATTAATCACGTATGAGATGCTTTTGAGTCGCAGCTGGCCTACTCACGTAGGCTACGGGTTCTTTAATGTTTATATGATTGACTGTTCCTTGTTTATTGTTCATAAAGCATATTTATAACGGTCATTGGTCAGTTGGCTGTCTTTTTAAATTACTATTTATTAATTCATTGTAATGAAACATCAACGGGTAAACAACAAAAGCAAACAGACAAGCAGCAGCAAACATACCAGCAACAGCCAACAGACCAGCAACAGCTACGCAAGACCAGCGTTGACTTTACGGCCAGTGCATATGCTGATTTGGGACCGTTTCGCAATAACTGCTTATCTTATGTTATTTATTTTATTTTATCTGTGTTCGTTGTTTTGAATAAAAGTTTTTCTTACTTTCTTTCCTGTTTAAGTCACAAAAAGTCATTTAGACACCATTTCAACCTAAAAATTGTAATTGTATTATACGTTATTCAATTAAATGAAATTTAGTATTAAATATAAATATAGCAAGTGGTCTGTCTACTAAATATTTAAATCAGACAACGGTTCAAACTTTATAGGGTCCGAAAAAATCTCAATGGCTTCGAAGGCTGTACCCGTCATCGTACAAATATGAGGAGAGGCGAACCAGCCAGCCGTACGGACAGAAACAAAATTATCAAGTATGCTTCACCCCCGCCTTTTTTTCTAACTTACACAATTTATATACCTGTATTTTGCCTTCCAAAGTATAAGTGCACATTTCTAAACTACTTTTTAACATACATAGACGAAAACATCATAATATGCAGTCGGTCTTTTAAAACTTGCTTTCTTATTAAACTTGCTATCAATAGACATCGAGAAGACTGTCGCTGGTTTCACAGACGACCAGCTGTCAAACCAGCGACTAAATGAATGAGCAGGCAATTGAATGTCATTTACCCACCTTGACGGACAACGTAAATTCGCCGGCTATTCATCGACTGAGTAGAACTGAATGACGTAGCGTTAACAGAATAACATAGCTGACCGCTTGAGTGAAAGTGGTCACCGTCACCCACACTTTTAAGCAGTAAGTGTAAATCGGCGTCGCGGCAGACCACAGTGACGTTGGCGAGATGAGCTTGATGCGTTTGATCAAGACTGGTGGGACGTTACACTGCCCAAGATAGGGTTACGTGGAAGGAAATCAGGGAGACCTTTGCCCAGCAGTGGGACATTGCTGGCTATTAAATAAATGAATAAATAATAAGTGTAAATCGGCTATTTTAGGTTGATTTCCAACTTTGAACAACTGGCAATCTGGTCGACCGTGGTGCACTTACTGCGTTAAATAAGTTTTGCAGGGCAGCATAGAGCTTAGGAGCAGAGCTACGTCTCGCTGCCTTGCAGTTATATCCTACTTATTGACCACTGATACTGCTGACTGTACTGCCGACGTGTAGAGCACAATGCGCATATTCGCGAGCGCCCACGCACCTGAATTCATTAGTCGGTGATTAACTCGTCGTGGGCACAATCGCCTTTGTCTTCTAATAGATATGTTAGCTCTCTGACGCCGGAAGTGGGCTGGTTGTATTTAGAACTGATCGTTATTTTATATCGTTGCATGCCGGTTATGTGTTTGTTAAGTAAGCTCCTGAATATTATGAGGATGACCGGATTATGAATTAGTCTTTTCATTATTCTAGAGTAAGAAACGAGTCAGCCAGTTACCAGATTTCCTTACAATATTAGTAAATTTCCTGAAATTTTGTCTGTAGTTATACTTGCGGTAAGAGGTGATAGTGATTTGATTATCCTTTAATTAAAAAAATCCTGACATGTCAGGAAAAGGCCTGTGTCGTCTTGTAACCCTACACCTGATGGAATATATTTATTGTCACCGGAAGTCACGGACACTCAATGCACCAGGAGAGTAATTGCAGAAGATTGCTGGCCTTTGAGAAAAAGAGTATGCTTGTTCCGTGTACGACCCTAATTCACACCGCATACTGACGACTTTCTTTCGGGCGATTATACGGTTGTCTCTATCCATTTTTACATAGCGTGTGGAGACAAACCCACAGTCTGCAGTCTGCGGGAAGGCTTAGTCGATTCGATCCGTTACGTACGTTCCGATGCGTCTTGTGACTTGGAGTGTGTACGTATAAGGAATACTTTCATAAATAATAAATACATACTTAGCAAACGGCGCGTCATGAAAACAACGATAGCGGAAAACAATAGTTATGAGTGTTTGAGTGATTCATATTTATTTGTGCTACAGTGAGTATTAGAGATTGCGAGCTCGGTAGCCCAAGCTAAATAATATTCTTCCGTTTAGAAGAATAAATAGCTAATTACCTGAACAAATGAAGTCAAAGTAGATGTTAGGACGGACATAGTTTAGTTTATTGTGAGTACTAGACCCAACTCAAGGTTTCCTAAAGCTACATGTACCTATACACGACAGACTAAACATTAAGCACATGTAATTCATTTCTAAACCTTATATTATAAATCCTATTTAACATAAATTAGACAGACTAATATGACTGATCTCGTGTAATTACAATGGGTTGTCGGAGAAAGTCGCAAGCGCAGCCTGTGACAAATTGGCAGCGCGCAGGTTGCGAGGTCGACGCGTGCGCGGGTTTGGGTTGAATCAGTTACCAGTGATATGTTGTATATTGGAATATACAAAACAATACGCCTTATTTTCGACAAAAAAAAAACTTAGGAGATAGATTATAATTTATGGGGTAAAGAACAGGCATTATTACTCAAGACCACAAATTTTTGCCGACAAAACAGGTCGCTCAAAACAGTAGGTACCTAACTCGACCTAACGTGCTTACGTGACAACTTTAGTTTGTTGGTTAATATTTCGCTAACAAATTGAAAAGTGGGTTGTTTAACAAGAGAACACCTTAAACTGATTTCCACCAAACATGACTAAGAAATATTTAGATTAATTCGACTTTTAAATAAATAATAGCGCCTTAAATCAGTCCATTCTTTTGAAAAACGCTACTTTAGAGACTTATGATTTGGATTAACGCACACACGTACACAACTAGTATTAAGTAAGTTTAATAATTTTAATTTAATATAATATTTTATTTTAAAATTTATCATTTAACAACAATGTAACAATATAGGTACTGCATTTGGAAGAGCGAGACCTCCTGCTACAGATAAATTTCTTATCTACTAGGAGGCCTTAACAACTTTTGTAAAATGAGTGAGTTAAATTAATAAACGATTTTTCATTTTTCATTTTTTTCATTTATGTTTTGGACGTTTGGCAAAAAAAATGTTACTTTATCCTCTATAATTATATTGGTTGTATGATTTTCCCATTTCAACCCCGTAAACGTTGAAAGCTTTACTTGGGAACCAGCCTCACTCATTATGTTATATTAGAGATCGGTAGATTGTTTTCATTAGTTTATTTCAGTCTAAGTAAAGAAACGTCATAACATATTTTAGCCCATCGATCAGCGATTGGCACTGATAATTTGAACGCCTTTAACGCCATAACCTCTCATATATTACTGAAGCTCATTGAATATTACCGTGTCACGCCGCGCGCCTCACGTGCCATCTTGAACACTGTAAATCTGTCAAAACTTAGAGGTTGTATGGTCAAGCTTAATCCCTGGTACACTGTAATTATTTTAGCTTTATTACAGTTGTATTTGGTTTTTAGTACGATAGGACTATCAAATTGTGCAACAAATTACTTAATTTATTAAAATATATAAAATACACTTTAAAAACATGCCTAGTTTCACAAATTATTTATTTGTATTTTACTAAAAACTAAGCAAGATGCTGCGAAACAATACATAATGCAAAATAAATAACAATATTATTTATTTTGTAGTGTACATATTCGCCAACTCAAGAGGCTGTGACGTTTTTTTGTCCTAGCATCTAACACAATTCAGACTACTTTACTATCCTTCTAAAACCCAATTATTATAATTACATGATAAATAATTCATTACATGATAAGCAGGAAATGGTAAAACTGTCAAAATAGTGTGACATGTGGTCCAATAAAGTTTCACAAAATTATCATATTATGACAAACTATGTCATATAATTTTAATTTTTTTCTAATAAGGTACTTACTTCTCCGACATTCTGCTGCACTCAGAGACGTCAATTAATTTTTAAGTTATTTCACGTCTCTATAAGTGCGGCAGATTATTTTTATAGCTACAAGGTACTTTTTCTCAAATGACCACATCGTTTGTCACGCATTTTTAGTCAGATTACCGGATCCATTCGTAATGCAATGCACAACTATAATGTTTATTCTCATAGAAGCACAGTCAAGTGTGTTTGGATTAATATTTCGCATTAGACGCGTAATCAGGCTAGCAGTAAATACGGAGTCGTGCTGCGCGGCAGAGTGCGAACACTCATTGATACGGCAGATTGATACGATGGACCAGTATTAAGCCGATTGCCCCGATACGGGATGCGCAGACGCATTTGTTTGGCTAAGTAAAGGTGTCGATGGAGTAGCTAAAGATTGGGAGGAATAAGGTGTTTTCACGTGTCCAAAATAAATTAATTTATAGTGTATTCGTAAAAATCATACTGAGAATTATGTACAATTTTTTTAAATGGTGGTATTTTATGGGTAGTAATTACATTCGTCATTAAATTATCAGTATTTTCATTTTGTATAAATAATTTAGAATAATCTGATTTGACTCGTTAAAGAATTAGTAGTTTCCTTATGAATTTGCAATTTTTGGTCAGAAGTAGAATATCATTAAACTAAGGGAAGGAAACAATAGAATCACTTACCGGATGATTCGGTGAAATGTGAACGTGGAAAAAATTGTTAGACAAGATTGTTATCATCATTTTATATTCATACCTGATGGGTTATTTACGCTTAGGTAACAATTTTATTTTCCAAAAATAATTAAACTAAGTTTCAAAGCATTAAGTATAAATGGACAAGTAGATAAAGGTAATGCAGGCATACTTAAAAGTCCCCTCTGTTATTTTCGAAAACTACATGTCACAACGAACAAATCAAAAGCAGAAAAACATCCTGATATACATACGAGTATAACAGGATGCCTGCGGTTCAGAGGGAACTGTTCATTTTAAATTGAGTTCTAATTTCTCAATCGAGTTTCAATTATTATTTACCATACAATTAATCTAGCTTAATGTAATTAATGCGTACGGCTGCCCGTGAGAAAGTTGAAGGTACCAAGGCGTAAGAAATCCAGCAGAGGTTCGCAAGAAGCTAAGATAATGACCGGCGGTTGTACGGTCGGCCAGGAAAGTAAAGCAACTTCCTAGCAAATGGAAATATCGTTAAGGTCGAACCTTCAAATTGACATATACGTCTTATCAACCTTATTGTTTTATGGCTTGCAGACGAATTTCATCACTGGGAGTCTACTATTTTGGTGGACTGTACGTACGCGGGCTGCGGCAATGAATTAATGCTGCCAGTGCTATCTTCATTGCGGTCCGATACCAGCTACACACATTAGCCGGATTCAGTCACGAATAGCACACGCTATATATCTAGGGACAGCTATAGAGAGGTTCCTGTATATTTAGAAATTTGGCATGCATTTTTTAATGTTTTGACGATTTGTGCGTTTGAAATTAACCAGGAAGAAGAAGACTCGCTAATGTACATCTATATGCACATTACGTTGATATTTTTAATAAAAAAAGCTCCGTCTTTCCTATAGTATTTTTGTCACTGGTGAAATTTTTATGCTCTTATTATAAGCGCTTCTATCTATTACAGTAGGCATTATAACAGCTCTATATCATGCCATGATCCAAGCAGTTTGCATACAAACCACGATTGTCGATGAAATGCCCGCCGCGGCCATTTTCGACTTGTAATAAAGTACCGTAATTAGAGGCGCTAAAGTGCAGAATAAAGCGCACGTCAATCTCACATTCTGATTATTGATACAGCCGGATTTCACACGCTGATATTGACCAAATATAATGTTTTTGTTGTTAATTATGACATTTGTGATTCAAATATTGCCTAGTTGCACAATAGTTAATTGAACTTAATCTAGCCTTAAGTGACTTGCTGTCACTTTGTACCACAATGAAGTAGGTGTTCTAATGGGGCAGTAGAGCTAACTGGGTGTAAAATGCATAGGTATAGTAAATAAAACGTAAGAACAATCCATAAATAATTTCGAAGTACTTGTCTATTATATGTAGTATGCTGAAACTTACCTGAAGGTATGATAGTGTCCCAATGCTGGGCAAAGTCCTCACCCTCGGATTTTCAATTCTGTTTGTCCTTGGCAATCTCCGCCTCCGCATCTTAGTCGTCCCGCCACCTTCGCCTTGGTCTTCCACGACGCCAGTCACCCACTCAGACACTTGCTTCATGACTTTGAAAATCATTTTTCTGATGTGGAATTACAAAATTGGGCACCAGGCGTATTCGCCTGCCATGCCATGTTTCTTTAATTTAATCATCATTGATGACGTTATGATAGCTCTTATTTAGTAGGTAGTAAGAACTTCTATAGTTTAGATGGCTAGACGACATCAACAAAAAAATACCAATCAACTGGCACGAAGTGGCCCAAGATCGCTCAAATTGGCGTAAACTGGATGAAGCCTTTACTCGAGAAGAGGTCCACTCATTAAGCAGTAACTGCCGCACTCAGAGACGTCAATTAATTTTTAAGTTTAATTAAAGTTGCTGCGTCTTATTCTATTGCTATAGCAAAGAAAGTGACAGCAGCAACTTTAATCAACCTTAAAAGTTAATTGACGTCTCTGAGTGCGGCCGTTAGTGATTTTAGTTTCAACTATTTAAGATAAGTTTATAGTTTCGCATGTAACTATTTATAACTGGTATAAGTGTTACTGTAATTTAAAAAATGAGTAGAAATTAAAGGCTTTTTATTTTATTTTTATTTATTTTATTTATTAATTTATTAAGATCTTCTATAGCGTCAACAATATGATTAAGATTAGGGAGCAAGATGAGCTGAAACAAATTGGAAAAAGCCCTAAGCATTGAACCGCAATATAAGACAGTGTAATATTGAAATTACATTTTTCCTTCTTCTACTTTACTACGAAAATTGCATGCGATTCCCGATATTCATCCCGGCAATTTGTCTTGGAGCACCAGGTGAGCAGACGAGGGTAGGAGTCGAAGCTATTAGAGGAGTCATTAGGTTAGGTGATGCGCCGCTGATATTTAGTCGTCCGCGCCGCTTGCGCCACTTGCGGATGACACGACCGCCAGGACGCAGGCTCGGTGGCTCTGGGTTTTGGTTAAGCTTTAGTTAACGGGAGATTAGTGGGCGCTTAGGTTTGAATAAATACCAGATACATCATTACAATTGTATTAATTGAATTGTTATAAATTTCGCCTTTTCACAATATTAAATCACCCACAACCATTCACACCATCCACCCACTATTGTAGAAACCATTGATACTTGTACAGTTCGCCATCAAATATATTTGTACATATCAGAGTGGTCAAAAATATCTGAACATGCACTCTAACGCCTTGACAATTGAGACGTGTTCAGATATTTGTAAGCACCTTGTTTGCTGCAATATATATGATGGCGACTGTACATTTAGGGGACGAACTTAAATCTAACAAATTAATATATATTCATCAGTATTATGTATGAAAGAGAAGACTTTGATTAGAACACTAATTAGGTAGCCTATATTTCATACATTCAGAACAGAAGAAGCTTACAGACACACAAGGCATTTATTGTAAATGCTTTATTTTGAAATCTATTTCAGATAAAATATTTAATCTGGATTCAGTTTGTGACTTACAGTGTTAAATTTTTATTTTAGGTTTTTGATAGGCCTCTACGCAGCTTTGACCATTACTGATATTTTGTGACAGGAGCTCTTACTAACCAGTTAAACTCTGTTTCCATGTGTCACGTGCCACCGGCTCCGCAAGGCCTCCGCGGGCGGCGAGTTCGTGTGGTCGTGCCCGCAGCCAGATTAAACTATTGCACCTCACCGACATTTCGGTCGCCATGGAAACCAAAAACACACGACTTTCCGCACGGAATTACACCACCGTGCAACCGTTCACACTCTTATGATCTGAACTTTAGGGTATTGTTTTGGGTGAGCTGGCGGTAAAATGGTTGGTGGTTTGTATGTTTATGAAATAGGTAGGTTCTGTTAGGACCTGTCGAATGCTCGCACGAATCTGCAAATGGTTGCGAGTGATGGGGCCCTGGTAAAAGTTGGCCGTGCTTATTAATGATGATTGGGAGATTGTCCGTGCATATGTAAATAAGGAGTGGAGCAATCAGTTAGGGGAATGCGATCAGAGTTATTGGCGAGGATGCCGCGGAGTCGGTTTCTTCCAGTTTGTTCGGAAGCTAAGTTAATTGGATGAACAGATGAGAGTAACGTTACACAGGTACATCGAGAATACGATTTAAAGTAGGATAATATTTCTCAAGTCCTGCAAAAACGTGGTGTCTTACTCATTTTCTTACATTATTACATTATTTGATTTAGCCAAAATAATTGTTAGTCTCATTGTCAAAATCCCTTTTGTATTGGGATAAGAAAAGAAAAAAAAATAGATTTGTTAGTAAAATAAATACAATACTCTTTTGGGCTTTCTATTCGCATTTTATACTATTTGTTATGCCGAAATCCGTATTATACACTAATATACGTAAACATCATTAGGTCAGACAAACGTCGACTAACTGGCAGCACTATTGGTACAGTTTAAGTAAATTTGAAATGAACTAATTTTAGCACATTGAAAGTAAAATCCGTGGGAACGGTCCGATCTTAAGGCGGGTACATAATGAATAGGTTTATAATTTTGCTTTCGGTGTCTGATGTCCAAAATGTACCCATTGTAGAGTTTTTAACATAAATGTGTTTCACAATTTAAAAAGAGTTTTTTAATAAAGAGGGCCTTGTTTGGAACTGGCAAGATAATATTTTTTAAATTAAAGTTATTTTCGAAAATGTTGCGGATCTACCTGTCACTGCAATCAAAAATTATGCCAAAAATATTTTAAGACATTTAGATATTATGCTTGTTTCAGATACCCAGCCAAATATGGTGATTTGGCAGTTTTGCCACAAATAAAAAGTACATCCCGGATATTTTTTATCTCCGTCTAAGTTAAAAAATCCCCAAGGGAACTGGATTAAATTAATTCTAACATTCAAAACCTTGACTACCTTGTCATATAAAAAAGGCATTTATGTGCCCGGCTTAAATATCACGTTAACAGGCGCGCGCGCACCTCAACTGACGCTAATAAACACGCTCACGGCGCATTGGTTTGGTGCCGCAATTCAAATTCAAATTCAAATTCAAATATTTATTCAGTAAATTGGCCACATACGGGCTCTTTTACACGTCAGTAATATAGAGTGAATCTACCAGCGCTTCGGACAAGACCATCATTGCGGAGAAGAAGCGCCGCAAGAAACTCCAGCAGAAGGTCATTTTTTCCAATATAAAATACAATAATACTTAAAATTAAGTTACATTACAAGGTAATAAAGTAACAAATATTAATTATTAGAACTAGCACAAATGAAAACATTACAAATGTAAGGTCAAATACGTTACACTAAATGTAATGACTAGGAGAACAACACGACGAGGTCTCTTCGTCAAATGGCAATGGCTTTATTGAAAGTAATGTATTAATATAAAAAATAGCGTCTCCCTGCGGCTTCGTCCACGAAGATATCGTTAATAGCGTTTACTCGGAAACTATCCTATTTTTCAGGATAAAAGTATTCTAGGTGTGTTACGACAAATGTACACATTTACTCGTAATATTATAAGCACAAGAAGTACAGTCAAGGTCATAAACATGTAAACATTTTAGTACCTTGTCTTTTTACTGTCATGTTTAAACTGCCATATATGAATGTCACAGCGATTAAAGTGACAAGGTACTAAAATGTATACATATTTATGACCTTGACTGTCATCATCATCATCATCAACAGCCGCAAGACGTCCACTGCTGGACAAAGGCCTTCCCCAAGGTTTTCCACAACGATCGGTCCTCTGCTGCTGTCATCCAGCGGTTTCCCGCGATCTACATTACATATAACTAGGAGTAGCATTAGTAGGAAACATTTGGTAAATGCCACTGTGTACATTTATAAACTTAATCCTTTTTGTCGTGAAGCCAAAAAATAAATAATAAATAAATAATAATATCAGGGGACAATCTCACACAAATTGACCTAGTCCCAAACTAAGCTCTAGGCTTGTACTATGGGTACTAGACAACGGTAAACATACTTATATAGAGAAATACATACTTAAATATATAGAAAACATCCATGACTCAGGAACAAATACTCGCGCTCATCACACAAATATTTGTCCATACCGGGATTCGAACCCAGGACCGCTAGCTTCGTAGGCAGGGTCACTACCAACTAGGCTAACTGCGTCGTCAACAAAATGTATTTTAGTCTCCGATTTCATTTATTTACATAATCAAAAATCTTTTTAATATTCATATTTGTCTTCGGTGTTCTTAAATATATTAAAACAAGGCAAAGTGCGCGGTAAAGCGCAAGCTTTCGCGAGTGCGCCCACGCTGCGACGCCTGCGCACCTCGCATGGTAAATCACTTGAGAGATGCGTTTTTAAGTGTAGTGGTAATAAATATTAAATAGACCAAAACCCTCCACAAAATTGGGACCCCCCTTTCAGAGCTCGTTAGTCTTAAATGGCCTAACGGATTTCCACCATACTTTAGCTCTTAGCTCTCGATTAAGTCGCCTTTCTAACAAAAAACAAATGAAAATCGATTCTTCCGTTTGGGAGCTACGATGCCACAGACCCTCCTGAGGCCTACGTCAAGATTTCGCTAGTTCGAAACAGAATCTTATGTCAGTCAACAAAAGTTAAAAGTCAATTTGACAAATTGTCCTATATGTAGGACGTTAGGCCTCTGGAGGTTAAACACAGATACATACATAGGTACACCGTTAAACTTGTAACATCCTTCTGTTTTGCGTTGGGGTTTAAAAAGATCTTGAATGATACATTAATGTCAGATTTCACCAACCACTTTAACAGACGATTAGAGTGTTAACAGCTGTCAAAATGAACTAACAGTCGATCAGCATTTAACATCGTATGGTAAAATTGGTACTTAGTAAAAGAGGAAAATTGATTGACATATTTTACGCATTAACTTGACCTTTGTAATGAATCAAGGAAGAGACGTTTATTACTTTGTAGCTAGCGGTATTTGCAACATGGTCGTGGTTGTTCTATCCATGTTCTATCAGCGGTGACCATCCGAAGCCGAGTTGGTTTATTACCGCCGTGCTCTATTTACGTCTAATCTTTCTCAAATTTAAATAGAGAAGATACTTATGACGATAGGGAAGGTTAAGGTTCTAGAATATGCGCTTCCGTCATTTGAATTTTTAGAGAGTTGTGAGACGTTTTTAAATTAAGATAAGAGAAAATTTACTTACCATTACATGCCGATCGCTGGTCAGTCCTTTAAATGAAAAAAAAATACGAATAATGTTGCTCTCTATTTGTCAGTAGTTTTCTTTTGTTTTGTATGTAATTTTACTCATGATCGGACCTCCTAAGTAGTAAGTGTGACACTAAAACAAGGATAAAAACATACAAAAAACGATGTTTAAGTACACATTAATCGTAGAATCCCTTGCAATATTAATACAGGCTTAACTCTTATCGGAAGGCCAGGTGAACAATCATGCCTACTTAACTGACCGTTATAAGGGCCCGCTGATTCCTCAGCATAATTACCGCGGAATGGGGAAGCTCATAATAGTGCGATCGCAGCACAATAACTGTCCGGCGTATATAATGATCAGTTTGCTTTCCCAGCTTCTTGCTAACCATTGTGCGGGCTTTTCCTCGTGAAAAACTTAGACCGCCCGGTGGCATGGGAGTTAACCGTGGTTTAAAAGTTACTTCTATTGTAATGGCGACTTAGAAGCCCGTTATCTGCTTTGAAACGAATTTTTAAATAACTGTGCTACTCTAGTTGGGACATTTTTGTTTGTTGCAGTGAATTTAAATAATCTTATCCGTAAACAAATCATTATTAACGATTTTCTTCTTCTTTTTCTGTTATAGGTTTTGCATTTCTAATTCATTTTATTAAAGACTAGCTGTCTGCCCGCGACTCCGTCTGCGGAGAGTCTGTAATTTCGTTAAAAAGTAGGTAGGTACAAATAAAATTTTCATTAAGTATCTACGTATCATAAAGGGACAGACTTTCCAAAAAAATAGTAATGTTTCCTAACATTTGTTCGCTTTTTAGTGTTTGTTTAATTACTATGTGATTATGTATTACATGCAGCACATATACACTACATTCATGACATTAATGCTTATTGCTAATACTTCATCACTCTTGACAAAATGGGGCTATCCAATATGCAGGGACATTAATCGTTGAAGAACTCTCCTATTACTTAGCGAAACTTCCATTTCACCACATTAATTAGGGGCTGTTAATTTATTACGTAAGACAATTTTAACCAATTTCTTACCCCCCCTCCTCCTACGTAAGAAAAAATAAGACATGGATGAACCCTCCCTCCTTTTTAATCTTACGTAAGATCAGTATCTACCAAAATTGCAAAGAAAAAGTAGCAAAAATATAAAAACGCTTTAATTTTTGCTTGCTTTTGTGATCTTACGTAAAAACATCCTACCCCCATGTATGAAAAAATAAGACTTGTTCAGACCCCTTCCCCCCTAAATCGTCTTACGTAATAAATGAGCCCCTTACAAATGATGGGCAAAAGTAGCGTGTTGTGAAATGCTTATTATTAAGGAGTTCCGATGGTCATGTCTGGTCATTAATTTCACTTTACCAAATGGTGCTTTTGGAATGTAAGTAAATGTTCTTACAGAAGTTTGAAAATCGCTGTATGAGTCCTTTAAATGTTTGAAGGGTTCCATCAATTTACCTGGGATTCCATTATCAGAAAACTCGTATTTTATATTTAGTAGTTTAGAAACCAATTTTCATATATCTAACTTCAAAAATAACCAAACTCTCTTACAAATTGCCACCCCCATTTTCACCCCCTTAGGGGTAGTGTTTCCAAAATCACCGAAAGTACTCTTGGTTTGTAAGCAGTAGATTAAATACCAATTTCATTAACTTCATTCCCATTAAAACTTTCACCTTCCATTTCACCCGCTTAGGGATTGTTTTTCGGAAATCACCAAATGTTTTATTTTTTATTTGTTAACAGTGCCTTTTATACCAATTTCCACGTTTTTAACTTCAAGAATGACCAAACCCCCTTACAAATTTTAAACCCCCATTTCAGCCCCCTAGGGGAAGTTAATCCAAAATCACTGAAAGTGTTTTTTTTTTATTTCTTAATAGTAGCGAATATACCAAGTTCCACGTATCTAACTTGAAAATTGACCGAACTCCTATACAAATGTCTACCCCCCATTTCACCTACTTAGGGGTAGTTGTTTCCAAAACCGCCAGGAGTTATATTTTTTATTTGTTAACAATAGCCTTTATGCCAATAACCACGTTTCTAACTTCAAAATTGACCAAACTCTCATACAAATTACCACCTCCCATTTCATCTCTTTAGGGGTAGTTAATCTAAAATAGTCAAAAGTAGTGTTTTATTTGTACTCAGTTAAGTAGCCTAAATACTAACATTCACGTTTTTAACTTGAAAAACGGCCAAACTCCATCATGAACTTTAACCCCCTATTTTATCCCCTTAGGAGTAATTTATCCAAAATCACCGAAAGTAGTGTTTTTTATTTGATAACAGTAGTCTCTATAGCAGTTTCCACGTTTCTAACTTCAAGAATGACCAACCCCCATACAAATTTTAACCCCCCATTTCAGCCCCTTAGGGGAAGTTAATCCAAAATCACTGAAAGTTATTTGTTAACAGCCTATTTACCAATTTCCACGTTTCTTACTTTAAAATTGACTTAACTCCCATACAAATTTCCATCCCCCATTTCACCCACTTAGGGGTAGGGGTAAAAAAGCCGTGGTAGCCTAATGGTTTGACCTGCCGACTCTTAAGCAGAGGGTCGTGGGTTCGAACCCGGGCTCGCACCTCTAAGTTTTTCGGAACTTATGTGCGAAGTATAATTTGTAAATTTACCATGAGCTTTTCGGTGAAGGAAAACATCGTAAGGAAACCTGCACACACCTGCAAAGCAATTTGACGGTGTGTGCGAAGTTCCCAATCCGCACTGGGCCCGCGTGGGAACTATAGCCCAAACCCTCTCATTGTGAGTGGAGGCCTGTGCCCAGCAGTGGGACGTATATAGGCTGGATTATTATTATTATTATTATAGGGGTAGTTTTCCAAAATCACCAGAAGTCGTATTTTTTGTTATTTAACAGTGGCATATATACTAATTTCCACGTTTCTAACTTCAAAAATTGACCAAACTCCTATACAAATTACCACCCTCCATTTCATCCTCTCAGGGGTAGTTTATCCAAAATCGCCGAACGTTATTTTTTCATTTGTTAACAGTAGCCTATAAGTATACCATTTCCCGCGTTTCTAACTTGAAAAACGACCAAACTCCTATACAAACTTTAACCCCCCATTTCATCCCCTTAGGGGTAGTTTATCCAAAATCACTGAAAGTAGTGTTTTTTATTTGCTAACAGTAGTCTCTATGGCAATTTCCACGTTTCTAATTTGAAAAACGACCAAACTCCCATACGAACTTTAACCCCCCATTTCTACCCCTAAGGGGTAGTTTATCCAAAATCGCTGAAAGTAGTTTTTTTTATTTGTTATTTTAAGTATATGTAGCAAGTTTCGAAGGTCAAACTTCATTGGTTTTCATTTTATAGTTGTATGAATTCCAGTAATTTTAAACATAAAACCCTCTTTTTTGCGTTTTTGGATGAGATTTAAAAAAATCACTGAAACACGTATTTCTTTATTTTTATTAATAAGTATTTATTCTGAGTTTCATGATCCTAGAACAATCTAAATTTGTTTTTTCATACAAACTTTACCCCCTCTTTTTACCCCCTTCTTCTAACATTTTCCAAAATTTCTATAGCCTAAATGTTATTCTGATGTTATTTTAATAGATTTATGAAAATTTCATCAATATCCGTTCAGTAGTTTTTACGTGATGCTCAGTCAAACAAACAAACAAACAAACAAACAAACAAACAAAAATTTTAAAAATGGTTTTAATATGTTCAGTTACTTATTATAAGTCGCCCTGATCGGTTTTTTTTTTTTAAATCTTCAATGTACAGACTTTTTGGTCTTAACGATTTTATTATATGTATTTATTAAAGATGTCATATTTTTAAGTAGTTAAAAAACGAACGACTCTAGTGCTCATTCTGAATTTAAAAACGCGGATTATTCACAATATTACGAAGGAGCGTAAGTCGACTAATATATTCACTCATTGTTTTAATGTATGTTATCAAATCAAATAAATTTGTTTGAGTTAATCGAAACGAGTTTACGTGACTTACAACTCATTAATATAATTTACATAACACGGGACCTCTCTAAAACGACAATCTAACTAAACGTGGTTCAACCAGCCCCTCTCATATCACGGCATAGAGTCACACACGCAATTAGGTTCGACGAGCGCTCTTTCATCCGAAAAAACAACATCTCTCCATTGTTCCACTGTTCCCACATTTCGCCTTTTACCGTAAACTTCCTGATTTAGACGCAAAAAGGTATTAATTGCATTCCACTTAGCTGCGCCGCGTCTTTTTGCGCAGTCGGGAAACCGCGTTAGATCATTGGTTATGTTCGTGTGAGATTTACTATGAGTTCCTTGTGTTGGTAATGTTAGCCTAATTAATTAGTTCTTATGACTATAAGATAAGTTCTAAGAGTCAACTATTTAAGCAAAGATTATGTATTTATTTATTAAATGTATCCCTTTTCTATAGATTCAATGATAAAGATTTTTCACATCCTATTTGGATTGTTTCCTTCTAACATAAACACAACATAAATATACAGCGTATTAAATAACGTACGGCTAAACATAAACGAACGGAAAAATATTTTTATATAAAAACACATTATAATCATAATCAGGAATATTGTCCACTCACTGATTAAGTAATTACTGAAATAATGATTCTCAGTACCTACTAAGGTAAGTTACCTACTAAGGCAATGGAACAATAATAAGGTCCAAATGAGCAAAGGGTACCTATCCTTCCATAATCTCATCTTGTATTTTCTAATAAAGATTAAGAAAAATAAAGATTATTATCACTTTGATACAACAATATAACAAATAACAAATAAACATAATGAAAAAGCATGACGCCGTGGCTAGTGTAATAATATGATATACCTCGATCAGCAGATGCAAAGATAAATTAAACATCAGTGATTGTTTCATACTATTAACTGTTATAGTATCCTCAAGGCACTGAGAGACAAAATGAAGTTAACTAGACCATGAACATAAAGAAATTTTAATTGGTACAGGTCAGTAACAAAGCATCCGTAAACTTAACATTCTGTCGTAACTCTTGACATTTCTGTCAGTTTGTTCCCACTTGTCAGACCGGACCTTGTTGCACTGCATTCGTAAAATCCGAACGGACGGCATCCTTGACACCCTCGTTATGTGAACTTTACCATTGTTTTGGTATAGTTTATCTATTAATAAAACTATATCGGGCGATAAGGTCATGTCGTATACAATAACATGCGAGTGCACGACTGCAGTGAGGTGTGCAAATCACACCATACGTCGTAGAAGATCTGTTTTTCAAGTTTTAGATTAGTTTAGTTATTAAATGTAACTGTATAAAGGAATAAGCTTAGTAAAATAGATTTAAAAATACATCGCAACTGCTTTTTTCTTTTATTTTGATTGATTAAATACTATAGAGGGATACCAACAGGGTGTTTGTCACATAGAGATATTACAAAGTTCTTTAATTAAGTATGATGGGTATTTCTTTGGTGAACGATGAGATTTAATTAAATCATTAGTGCCACACCGTGTTTTGTTTTTGTTTTGTTTTGTTTGTCTCCTGTATTCGAGTTGTGTGACCATGGATTACCAAAATTACTTTTTTGGTCATAATAATTTGAATCATATGCCAGCTGCTGGTCCGCAACGGCCTGACATCGTTTCATGAGCTACCACTCCCATCAAGTAACCTGCCTGCTTGTTTGCCCTATCATTTAAAAATAAATATTCTTGGACGAATGTTGAAATCAATAAATAAAACAGCTATTATCAGATAATAATAGATATAATAAATAATAATAATAATGCAGCCTATATACGTCCCACTGCTGGGCACAGGCCTCCACTCATAATGAGAGGGTTTGGGTTATAGTTCCTACGCGGGCCCAGTGCGGATTGGGAACTTTCGCGCACACCGTCAAATTGATTTGCAGGTGTGTGCAGGTTTCCTCACGATGTTTTCCTTGACATGTCTCTAAACGGCGTGTCTATTGCGTTTCTTCGTCATTATTCGCCGCAGTTTTTCTAATCCTTTACCTTTCTTATTCTAATCATATCCTTTACTTTTGTCACATATAATATTCTTGGAACAATGACAATTAAGGCCAAACGACAAGAAAAACTGTTAACCATCAAAATATTTCAAAACTAAAACCTTGTTGTTTTAACAGCCACGCTAAACCAATCCACTAACCAAATCCAACCTCCCAATTACACCTAGATCACATCGTGCTGCGATCGCACTCACACGCGACCATTCGTCAAACTACTTAACTCTGCATAAGTCACGACGTGGACCAGTCCCGACTAACAGTTTAATAATGTCCGCGCTCCGACCCGCCGACCTGTGAAATACGGTCGAGCGGACTGGGGGCCATATTTTCCCCTATGCATCGTACCGAGTCGTGTCTTCCTCGGTGGAAATAAAACCCGAGGTCCATCTCTGGGGCCATCGGTGCCGCGGATGCGCCATTTTAGTCACTAATCACGAAACATCCTGTATATGGAAACCAGTCTAAACCAAATTGAACCTCATTTCTTCAGTGCAAGGTTCTAATTTCTTTGAATGCCCTTAGGTTTAGTGCTGTTTGTTTACAGGGTGTTCGGATAATGTCATGGGAAGAGCTCAATGAACGGCGGACAGCGCGTGGACTGCCGGCCGCTGTTTTGCAAACTTATACAGGTCGTTATACAAATTAATATCGCTTCTATTCCTATACTGATTGAGTGTTAGTGGGTGTATCGTGTAACGTGGGAGTGTTAGGGTTGTAGGTGACATTCGTGGGCCGGTATTAATAGAAGTTGGTAAATGTCTTAAAAGGTAGTCTTGGTCTTTTGTTCAAAACATTATGAAATATGTTTTTCTCAAACTATAACCATGTGGTTTTGCATACAAATATGGCATATTTATTTATTTAATAAATACTATTTTATTAAAAAAGTTTTGTTTTAACTTAAATAGCTAGTAAATCGACGTGAAATCATTTTCGGGTATCTAAAACGAAATATATTTGAGCTATTACTCATAGGTAATAATTTTATTACAAATGAACCCGTTATGGTAATGTTTTTTTAATATTAAAGGAAATCATCAAGTAAGCTTTGAATATGGTATTATCAGCTCCTTACGACCTTTTGCCCGTCACCGTTTCCCGTGGCACGCGGTGACCACTGACCCTTAGCTCGGCCCTTCTTTTATTTCTCTCACTGCCGTACATGAAAAAAAAAATGAAAAAAAGTCTCATTGCTTACCGTTTGTACTAAACAATTTAATCTACCTTATTAATAATGTCTGTTTGATTTAGTGTGTATATGTCGAATGAATATTAAGAAATTGACTTTAATATACCGATATTTAAATATGGCACGCAAGATCGTTTTATTAATCCTTATACCTAGGACCTTATTTTAATTAAACAAATTGAAAAAAAATCTCTGAAAATTTATTAAAAGGCATATTTTTTCTAATAAGCTAAATTATGAATCCATTTAGGTAAACTATTTAAGTAAGTACATACGTCAAATTTACACATCGATATAAAAATGAATATTTTTACGATTAAAGTAATTATTTATTTAAAAGGCTTATGAATCCCTTTCAGACCAGAACGTGACATTGGGCGGCAGTTAACAATACGATGTACATTTCACAGCTACTATGAGTCCCAATATTGATGTATCGTAGAGTTTGCAATGTATACCAAATTATCACTTGGCACCTATAGTCATGTTTGTGAAATAAGGCCTAGTATCCACCGGACACTTCTTCTGTTTTTATAACCGTTGTGATTTTTTTTTAATTTATTATAATAATTATTCTTTCTTATCTTTTAAGTTTCTGAAGTTGGTAGTATTACCAGCTCGGTGCGACCGTGCCCTTTCCCGTAGGAAGCGGCGCGGCTCACTGACCCAGTGCGCCGGCGCATTCGTTTTGTTCGCTTCGGCGCCTGCGCCATTAGCGGGAGGATCGTGTGGAAACAGCTGATAATGGGCACGATTTGTTTTATTTTTTAATTTAGTTTTGTGTTTTTTTTTTTTCATGAATCGCAGTAATACATTTGAGTCGTTTTTAATTGTATTTAAATAATTTAAATATGCTGTCACTTTATTTGCTATATCAATAGAATAAGACGCAGCAACTTTAATCAAATTTAAAAATGAATTGGTCTCTGATTTCGGCAGTTAGACATCTTGCTATTAATTGCGCAAACTCCACACATCCACAGCATATACCTTCCTTCTCAAACCGAGACTAAAAAAAATAAAATTAAAATATACTTTTATAAAAATAAAATTTGCTCTGGTTTACTTCTGTCGAAAAGTTCTTATACATGACGTTTCTCCTAAAACATTTGAACAATTCACAATAAAGTCATCTCGACAATAGGACAATTTGTTAAGATCATGGCATTACCCAATCCGCACATCTTCAAATTCCAGTATAAATCAATCGGGAATGCCACGACTACGATTATTACCTTTGACCTTATTTTGGCATTTGGTGTGTCGCAAACGGCCCTGACTGTACCGCTGTATCGTTTATTTCATCGAGTGTACTAAGTTCAGGCTGAAGAGATTTTGAACTGTGAATAATTATTATGAAAAAATAAAAAAGTGAACATCCTAGGTTTTAATATCTGACCTGAAGTTTCAAGATAATGATCGAGAAGCAACTGCTAAGTTTCGATAATTTTTGGAATCTATAGGGTATAGAATATTTAAATTGTAATTAACGGAAAATTTAGGTTGAAAAATAACTCAAAATTTGACATTAGAGTTTTTTGGGCACTAATACACCCATTGATTTCAAAATAAAACAATTGTGAGCTTGCGTGATCGAATCAGGAATGAGGAGATCCGCACGAGAACCAAAGTCACCGACATAGCCCTAAGAATTGCTAGACTTAAGTGGCAGTGGGCGGGACACATCGCTCGCAGAACAGATGGCCGCTGGGGCCGAAGAGTTCTCGAATGGCGTCCGCGTACTGGAAGGCGCAGCGTGGGCAGACCTCCATCAAGGTGGACCGACGACGTGGTTAAGATTGCGGGAAACCGATGGATGCAAGTGGCGCAGGACCGGTCCTTGTGGCAAACCTTGGGGGAGGCCTATGTCCAGCAGTGGACGTCTTTCGGCTGAGATGATGATGATGATGATGAGCTTTTTCAAACGCATAATTTCTATGACGCGGCTTCCGAGTCTTTATTAAAATATTGTTACATAATTGTTCCTACAAATTTTACTGTGTCCACTTGGTAACTACGATACAGTTCTGCTGATAATTTTTTTTATAAAATAACTACTGGAAACAAAATTCTTATTATTTAAATTATGACTAAAGCTGTGTGAATTAGGATAAATAGCGTAGGTGTAACCATCATCGCTAGCGCAATCGGGTATCAAACAATGGCATCAAAACCAAGTTAAAGTTTGCGACCTTTGGCTAAGATATTCAGGATTGCGATACCGCCGAATATAGCAATAATATGAGAATAATTGTTTACCGCTTATTGTACGCTGGCTGTCAATCAATCCACTTTCGAACATTGTGATCTACATTGCCCTCGTCGGGGGTATGCGGAAGTAAACCAGGCTTTCAAATCATTTTTGAAAAATAATTATGTCAATAAATTTCAAAGTAAGGTTGCGCAAACTAAAAAAAAGACACATTATATGGCTGCTGATAAATTTGGCACTGTCTCATTTATTTTATTGCATAAAATATTATTTACAACGCCGGAATGTATCAGAGTCGATTCCATTTAAACATTTTCTAAATCGTAAATATTATCTTAATTTGTCTAGCTCTAATTTTAACTTTCAATATCTACAAATTAGCGTTACTTCACAAAGGTACATAAATCTAACAAAAAATATGATCTTGATAAAAATATGAATTGCATAACGCCATCCATGTCGCCAGTGTTAGCGCGGGGAGGGTCCGCATAATGCGGCGTGAGCGATGGGCCGGCGCTTGCGCAAGCTCGTTAGCGACGCCCCGCGGACCTGCCCGCGAACTGGAGCGAGGCTGGACCTAGCGCGGAGATAAGCCTGATATACTTTGCCTTTCAAAGAAATAACAGTTTTAGCGCTAATAAGGTTACACCTTCAGAGTCGTTGGCGTAATGTTAGTTTAGTGACTCCTTATATTAAGAAGTCATGATGTTCAACCAATAAATACGTTGCATGTTGTTTACTCTGGAGTATTATAACGATGACGATGCTGACAAGATACAGAAGGTTTAGCTGATCACTGTTCGTCGATCATGTACAGTCTAAAAATATGTATTACGGTATGGTTACATCATTGGTTACTATTTCAGCGGCGAGCGCCTCTATGTAAAGTTCATTTTCTCATTTCCAATAGAACAAAAAAAAACAACCTGTGTTTAAAAATCCTAGTACCTATGTACTCCCATATTTATACTTATATTAATGTATACTTTTTGAAGCATGGTATTTAAGAGGTCTCTTACAAAAGCTAAGATTCGTTGCTAAAATTTACATTTTTGCGTTTTTGCTGATTATTGAAATTTACTGATATGAAATGTATCGAGTTATTTTTTGATAGCTCTTAAATTTTACCATTTTTGTATAATTTTCAAAACTAAGATACTAGATAACTTTAGGTATGAACCAAATAAAATTACACCTTAAAATTAAGGAATAAAAACTCATTAATAGTTACTACAAAAAATACTAAATACACATGTTAAACATAACACCCCTTCTGCTTCGGGGGTTAAAAACATGCAAGAGCTTCGCAAAATAATTTCTTCCTTAAGGCCGGTCCCACAATTACGTATGTGGGGTATCGTCGTGAGGCCCCGCTCGAGCCGGCTCCCACGAGCGATGTATGTAATGGAAGCCGCGCTATGTCAATAGTCGTGTCTGGTCCCGTGGTCATTGGGTTCCGCGTGGGGTTTTCAGAGATCCCTAGCTCACTCTAATGACTGTTTGCGTACGGTATTCATTATGTTACAGTTGATTTGGTTTTTAGCCGACTAGGTGAAGCTAAAAAAGGGTAATGATTTTGACTATGCATATATGTAACTGATCAAAAATCGGATGTTCCACATAAACTGATTCTCACTAAAGGGGTGTCATATGATCCGTAATAAACGTGTCAACGGCTATATAAAAATTTTAAGGGTAGTTACTTTTGAATTATTGAAATTAGAAGGTATACTTATAGGCCGGTAAGAGTTCATATTTTATATAATATCGAAATCACACGTGTTGTGCAAATATCTTAAAATTAACTTCTCTTTTAGGGCCGAATTAATAAACTGATCTTAGCGGAGATGCCACTCACAAGATGCGTCAAAAATGACAGTTTTCTATGGACTGACGTTTATTTTGACGTGTCTTGAGACGGGGATCACAGTCACAGTATTAATACGGCCCTTAGTGCTCTAATACGCTCTCATACGCATCTTACTAACTCTCCTTGATCCCAAAAGACTTTAAGAGTTATGGCACAGTACTTCCTTGTCCCTACTTCCACTAATCCAACTAATGTTGTAAATGCGAAGCTTATACCCTGGATTAACATAAAGAATACTTTTTGTCCCGGAAAATTTGGTAGTTCCCAAGGGAAAACCGATAATCGACTTATACACAGACGGAGTCGCGGGCAAAAGCAAGTACCTATTATATAAATGTGAAAGTTTGTATGGATGTTTATGTTGTAGTCAAGGCTAAACGGTTAAAGGGATTTGGTTGTTTGCCACACATTTTACTGCCGCACGCAGAGACGTCAATTAAGTTTTAAATTTCATTAAAGTAGCTGCTGTCACTTTCTTTGCTATAGCAATAGAATAAGATGCAGCAACTTTAATGAAACTTAAAACTTAATTGACATCTCTGAGTGCGGCAGTTAGTCCTTATCCTAAATTGACACAGGCAAATCCTGGAAAACCCTGGTTTGGTAGTTTCCAAATGAAATGCGACAAACGATTTCTACACGGATGGAGTCGCAGGCAAAAGCTCAACACTAATATGTGACGTTATAAATATAAAGGGACCTTATGGAGGTAGGCGGTTACGCCGTTTTTAAAACTGTTACCATAGTATTCGTACAGTTACAATAATAAGAAGAGCCTAACTGTCTTCCTCCATAAGGTCCCTTTATATTGAGAACTTCACTATGAACTTACTTGTGTCAAAAGTGGTCATTGCACAAACTTCGGTAAACAACTTGAACATAACCAAGCTAAGACCCTTATTCCGACGATATAAGCTCCACACGTTTCCCAACGACGCATGCGCGGCGTGCGCGCGCCGGTCCGTCCATCACGACCTGCGCTCTCGCAGCGGTTATGTCACTTGCGGTGAGGCAGCCTGGGAAGTGGGACCCACGGGATAGATTTAACACTCGGGTAAGTGTTACCTTTAGAAGGTAACGGGTTTCTGTACCTTTTTATCCCAAGGTAATGCAAGCACGAGAAAAAAATTGACAGGTGCTAGGGAAATGAATACATCTATTCCATATTCTAACGTAAGACTGAACACTTAAGGTTTAAAATAAGTGTCCCGTCTTAATAAAATCGCTATAAAAATGTGAAAATCGCAATAGTCGCTTAGCAACAAAAGGTAATAAAAGTCAGGACGAGATATTTTTATTTTAAACCTTAAGCGTTAAGTCTTACGTTAGAATATGGAATAGATGTATTAATTTCCCTAGCACCTGTCAAATTTTATCTTGATCATGCATGTTTAGCCCGCAGACGCAAAAAGACGGGTGTTCTAAGTGTATCTGTATCGTCACGCCTAAACGGATAGACCGATTTTGATTTCTTTTTGTTAGCAAGGTGAACTAATCGAGAGTGTTCTTAGCTGGGTTTGATGAAAATCCGTTGGGTCATTTAATAGTTATGAGCTTTGAAAGTAAGTGTCCGAATTTTGTCGGGGTTACATGTAAAACAGCCAGCCAGCCTAACATGACCTCAGTAAAATTCACATGGTTTTCAAGATATGACAGCTTCAAGTTTGTACTGGCAAATAACTTTAAACTGGAAAACTATGCGATATTTACTGTGGTAATGTCAGGCTGTGTGTGGGGATGAAGAGTAACGCCACTACGTTAAAAAAAGGCTAGTTCGGTTCTATTTAGGCTGGTCTACCTCCGGTGTTACCTACCTGTGACGTGCGACTTATAGGATATCCTGTATGTCACGTTTACATGCACCTGCGGTGAGTAGGGAGACGGATAGAAATGTGGGCACGTAGAGGGGTCACTTCTCATGCCCCTGTTGCTGCTACTCGCGCTGCCGGCGTCCAGTGATAGGAGCAGAATGTTAACACTGCCCTCGGAGAATTATAGCCAGCAACGCGAGTAGCAGCGGCAGTGGCAGCCTGTAAACGCGGCAAAAAACGCCATACGGACCTAGTGCAGCTTCACTTCAGAATTACTTCATTGCATCATTTGGTCAATTATTGCATCTTCGAATTTTACAAGATTCTTCTTCCTCCCGCGCCAGCAGCTTAATTTCTTTTTCAAGGTCTATTTCTGCGCCGAATTTTATCCAAATCCATTCAGCCGTTTAGGCATGATTGAAACACCACCATCCACACAAACGTTCGCATTTATAATGTTAGGTAAATAAATACATGATTCATATTATTATATTCTATCTGTAAACATTCATTTCAACCAAGTCTACACAAAGAAATGGCAACCAAGGCTACATTATTGACTCTGAAAACGAAAATCGTTTACTATACAACACATAAAAACGTCATCAAAATACATCTAATAACCGCGCGATTTGCGTAAAGGTAGTTACAGACAAGCAATCGCGCGGCGTCCCAACAACGCGCTATAAACGGGCGGTTTATGAGAGTTTTCGCTTTCGCGCTATTTGCAATAAATCATGGATGCCACGAGTGGGCGAGTGGCCCGTCGAAGTAACGTGGTCATCACGGCAGTGCAGACCGGCGGGCTAGACCTCTGCAAATAATAATGTGAAACAAATGAAAATATAGATGTCTTTCCTTCTTTGATTTACAGCGAAATATTTTATATCTTTAGTTTGTTTTAATGTCTTATTAGATGTACTCGTATTAAGATTTGACTTTCTCATTTATTTTGCTCGTTCAACAAATTATTGAGATCTTATTTCCAATTACCATTACCAAACAGAAGACAGGTATGAGACAGATATTCTAGGTATAGAGACGCTTCTACGAATATACCACTGACAGTAAGCTTTGTACGAGTAATACACATTATATTTAATACAACGGCTAGATATTAGTGACTACACCTAACATAAAATATTAGGATGTTTGCTCGAATATTATTAACCCAGATGTTACGGGACTTTTGAAAATTGGATCGCGAATTTGAACTTTAACTCTTTAAATTAAGGTTCAAATTCTATGAAAAAAAGTGTTCTTTTAAAAGAACAGTAGTTTATAAATGGGTTAATAAACCTGCTTCATCGTCCATTTTTGAAAAGTTTCACTTCAGGAAAGTAATTTCTACCTGAAACGCACGCCCGTCTGTAACGCCTTAACGGTACAAATTTCACTCCGGCGCCGTCGGTCGTATGTCGAGCCATTTTACTGTCAATACAAGTAAACGTCTCAATCTCGACAGCACATAAGTGTTGCATAGCTCTACATAATGTAGAGCTATAATAGGAAAGCGTATCTACATAAGGATTCAAGACCATTTCACCTTGACTTCTCATGATCATTTAACTATTTCAAGATCATTTAAACGAGGTTCTTATATAGTCCTCAGGGCTCAGGACTTCTGACCCAAGTTCAGATCAAACGCGTTACTCTGTCCATAAACACCCATAATAAGCGTAATAACCGCAAATTTTAATATGACAATGTAACACATGTAAGAATAACACAATACCAGTAAATTAGGGGTCCGTGTGCCAATTTGTGGGCACACAGGGTTCCGTAGCACCATAACAGGGTTATCAAAGAGTCGTACATTTTCATTACGATGCACGCACTCGACGTATAAGGCGCTTTCTGCTCCGTTTCTAATGCAATTTTACCGCTGTTTTGTGGTAAATTGAGGGTACATTTTATTTTAATGTAGTTAGCTTAAGTTTATGATAATTTTGACAGGGAGCGGAAGAAATAAAACGACTGCCAAGTCTTTAATGTAATCTGTACACCAGAATTGTTAGAAGACAAATGCCACATCGGTAAGTAAATTTTAGACAAGTCCAAGCAGTTTGAAAGTGCGGTTAGTTACTGCTTAAAAACATCTAATAGAAGTAAGTAATGCAAGTTAATTATATCATGTGATGACGTGAATGTGAATACTGCAGCGTATTTTTTGAGTAAACATTTACGCAGTAAGTTTTATAAAAATTTTACCTGCATCCACTAACACACTTCCAGTAATTCAAACATCACATTCATTATAGATTGGTCACAATAAAGTGTTAAGCGATGGTTTTATTTTTTTTATAAATCCGTAAAATCTGATAGTATTATATTCTACACTGGGCTTGTATTTTACATTGATCCGGGATATAAAAAAGCTATAGTGAGATATCTTGTCGAAGATGTAAGTTTCTTGAAAAGAAAAACTTGCTCCAGTTAGTTTTGCAATTTGTATCTTAACTTAAACCAACTCAAACTGAGCTGATTTTTTGACCAATGGATCACAAAAGTTTTAATGTTTACCTACAGTCCAGAGTTTTAATATGCACGTATCAGACAATCGACGCATTTACCCAATGCGATAATAATGGTGATGGAACACCGGCCAGAGATTACGCGGATTATGCATTTGTCGCTTCGGGGGGCACTGTAATTGAATTACGGAAATTGACCCTCCAAAAAGCTTTAAGTACTTGGCTAGTTTTTTATGCGCATTCGAAATGGGATAGAAAGTGTTTTTACAATGTACGAGCGCTGAAAAACGAGGAATAACCTATTACCTATCACTTATTCATATTCAATTGTAAGATATTTAAAGTCCGAGTCCTCTGATATTTAAGTTATTCGTATTTTTGCTATTTCCATTTTTTGCCGTTAGTTTTTTTGGTAAAGAATTGAGAATATGCATGATTTGTTTTTTGATTTATTTAAAAAGTCATTCATGTAACAAACAGAAGAGAAAAAATATTTTTCGAATAACTATGAAAATAATCAAGATATAAGCCATTAATGATTTGTTTCTATTTCTTTCTAAGAAAACAGAATTTAACATGGAGTTTATATGGCCGTAGTGTCAGCTGACGTCACAGTAAAAGTTCGATCTCTCTGTCTAATTAGTAGTTTTAAATGCTTATGCCGATTTTAATTTTAATTTAATTTTTTGCCATCTCTTTCTTTTACGGCATATTCATATTTTGTTAAGAAATGCGATAAACTATTTTCATGCATATTCTCTATTAGAGCCGTTCGTAATGGAAAACGAATAAAAATAATTTCTTTATCATTTTTAAATATTTACCTTATGAACTGATGTAATACTTCTTAGGTGTATTCCAAACATTAGATAGATAGTTAGATAGATAGCGTTTATTTCGGGTATTGACCCAGAATTGTAAATCATAGACATTTAACAGTTGGGTCTAGCTAGGTACCTACCGAGTCAGGACTCGTTAGATTAGTCTTAATAAACAGATGATGAATGTGCTAATAAAGTACAATCGGTGACAAAAACCTTGTCTCAATTATTTTTTCAGGAACCTGATGACTTTTGCCTCATCTGACTCCATAACTTACGGCTATCCGACATAAACCAGGCATTAATCAAGGGAAACAATCAATAGGTATTGCGTGATGTATTGCATCGTTTCCATGGGTCGGAAGGGCACCAGTATAAATGACCCCGTCGTAAGCTACTCGGTGGCTACTTATGCACGTTCTGCCTTTATTGCTATAAGGCCTATATTCGACATTTTCTATTTATTTAGCATGGAGATTATGGAGAAAACAAACGAGCACAAGGCACCTGGGGCCCGAGCCAACATGTATTACGCTAAATTAACCATTTTCGAAAAATCGACAAAATGTATGAAATTGTGGGTTCTATGCATTGCACATAAAACGTTCAGAAGACATCTAGATGCAGGTGTGAAACTGTATCAAAATCTAGTGCGTTCAAAATAACTAAGGGGGTAAACAGATCTTCAATTGTTTTGGTGACAGCGGCGACATTTGCAAATATGTTTTAAATATACGTTAAATTAACCACTCTTACATAACTTGATTGTTAATTGACCCTACGGCTTGCGGTCCCGGGATATTCAAGACTGATTTTGTACGGGTTGTCCCGAAAGTCCCTAAAATTCTGATTCTGGCGTAGGTATACATTCGGTTTCGTGACCACCCTAAACCCTACTCCCAAAAATGGGGTATTCTGTGTTTAGTTGGAGTGTATTTGGAGCCTGTCTGTCATATGTTTATGACAGTCTGATACAGCCAGCATCAAATAGATACGAGCAGTCAAAATTACTAAATATATCGCAACACATACATTCAGTCAACAAAGTATCGGGAATGGATGATTTGTTTATGGTTCCAAATTCAAATTTATTTTTTTTTTTTTGTTGTTAGATTGGCACAACTGTTTTCTATTTTGGCGCGGAGTTTGAGTTGCATCTGTTATTTATATTAAATACAGTGCTGTTTTTAGTTATATCATATCTAGTGTGTATTGCGAATTTCATAATGGACAAAAACATTGAACAAAGAGTTTGTCTTAAATTTTGCATCGCCAATGGAATTTCGTGTTCGGAGTCACTGAAAATGTTACAGAAGGCTTACGGTGATTCGACTTTATCAAAAACACGTGTTTATGAGTGGTACAAAGCGTTCAAAAGCGGTCGAGATGTGATGGAAGATTTGCCTCGCTCTGGTAGGCCATCAACGTCTGCAACTGAAGTTAACATCGCAAAAGTGAAGGAAATAGTGACTGAAAATCCTCATTCAACTTTGAGAGAGATAGCCGCCGAACTTTCTGTATCTCACGAGTCGTTCCGTACTATTTTAACTAATCATTTGGGTATGAAACATGTTACCGCTCGGCTAGTCCCAAAAGACCTGAATTTTCTCCAAAAACTCAATCGCATGAGAGTCGCTGAGGACATGCTAGAACGAGTCAATTCCGACCCAACATTCATGAAACGCATTGTTACTGGTGACGAGACGTGGGTTTACGAGTTTGACATGCAAACTAGTCAACAAGCTTCGGAGTGGCGCCTTCCAACTGAACCGAAACCGAAGAAACCACGCCAAAGTCGATCAAAAGTCAAAGTCATGTTGACTGTTTTCTTTGACTATCGCGGTGTTGTGCACTCGGAATTCTTGCCGGAAGGTCAAACGGTAAATAAAGAATATTATTTGAGCGTTATGCGGCATTTAAGAGAGCAAATTCGACGAAAAAGGCCAGATTTGTGGAATGAAAATTCTTGGATTTTGCACCACGATAATGCGCCTTCGCACAAGGCCATCATTGTGAAAGAATTTTTGACCAAACACTCAACAAATACCATCGAGCAACCACCATATTCACCAGATATGGCTCCTGCCGACTTCTTTCTTTTTCCTAAACTCAAATTACCACTTCGTGGCACCCGTTTTCAATCGGTAGAAGACATAAAGGAGAATTCGCGCCGAGAACTGAATTCAATTCCGGAAACAGCGTTTAAAAAATGTTTTGATGATTGGATTATTCGTTGGCGTAAGTGTATCGTTTCTGAAGGAGCATACTTTGAAGGTGATAAAATAAATTTGGATGATTAACAAACAGTTTGTGTATTATTGATCTTTTCCCGGTACTTTCTTGACAGAGTAGTATATTATTATTCCTAAACTAAGCTGACTGTACTAAGCTATGCTATAACTCATAGCTTAGTGCCAGACTTATATACGGCCTTTTATACTTATAATTCAAATCTGTTTTTATTACCTAGTCATATGACCCTAAAAAATCTCAGCATTTAAAAACTAAGTACAGTTAATGTAATTAGGCCTTTGTACAGTCCACGTAAGGCCTAAAGTGGTTCGCTCCAGCTGGCCTGTAACATGACGAGGTGACACCAATCCAGGTTGTTCCGGCGGGACATCCTGATCACACCGCGTGCCGGCCACTGCACTGCGGGACACGGGAAAATACCAACCAGTAGATTAATATATTTGATATAACACTAAAAGGAAAATATTATGGACGTTGAAATTCGACTTATTTTAAAGAGTACCTACACTCTACCAAATGGAATTCTGGGTAATTAGGGAACTATGTGAAAGTGAAGTCATCAATTAAATTCTAACCTAGTACCTAATACTATTGATGTTTACAGATTGCTTATAATTTACAAAATTAAATTTAATGGGTACCTATGTAAAACAGAAAAAAATATGCGTTGCATGCGTTTCTTTCCTTCAACAAAACCAAGATTGAGGATATAGGAAATAAGGAACTCAATAAAAACCTTAGAATATTAAATATTGCTTTTGACTTTGACCCTTTACTTTATAAGGTACTTTGTTTTGTTTTTGACTAATTATTTGTCAAAAAAAAAGTAAAAAAATGGTCGAATCGGAAACAATATTTTTTAATAGTTTAAAAAAAATTACGGACTACTGAATATAGGCCTGTAGCACTGTTCGAAAAATATGGCATATGTGCTTCTGCCTGCCTGCGTGTTCGTCTGCGTAGAAGTTGTTTATCGCTGCCCTCTAGCTTAAGAAAAAAACCACGTCGATCTATTGCTTCATTTTTGTGTGAAAGAACAAATAATATTAGTAGATTGGTCAGTTGGTTTGTCCGCCAGTACACGCGCGTAATGGTGCGACCATCGGCTGCGGCCGGCAATTGGCCTATTGCCGCAATTGTTGTGCGACGCTGCCCGCGCGCAATGTGATCCCGCCACTTACCAGCGGTGACAATGTGCGACATTTTATTAGTGTCCTGCTATGTTATTCTGTTAACGCTACGTCATTCAGTTCTACTCAGTCGACGAATAGCCGGCGAATTTACGCCATCCGTCAAGGTGCTGTAAATGACATTCAACTGCCTGCACATTAATTTAGTCGCTGGTTTGACAGCTGGTCGTCTGTGAAACCAGCGACTAAATGAATGTGCAGGCAGTTGAATGTTATTTACCCACCTTGACAGACGACGTAAATTCGCCGGCTATTCATCGACTGAGTAGAACTGAACGACGATGTGTTAACAGAATAACATACGTTTACCCTAGTTCTATTCATAGATACAAATTCTTCTTCTTCTTCTGCATTAAACATAAAATAGTTATTTAGGCGTTTTTGGAAAAATATATCGTAATGAAAAGTTTATCAGTACTTTTTAACGAAAATACTGATCTCCGCACGAAGCACGGCCGGAAAGCTAGTACTGAAATAAAACGCACATACGCGTTTGAGGCAGTAGGTGAAAACTTGCATGCTTCGCCGGCTGAATCTGTTTTGTGTGTCTTACAAGAGTGACGTCTAATTAGTATGAAACTGCTGGAATTCCAATTGGAACACACACTAGAGTTCAAAAGTTCATATAACTTGTCGCATATTTATGTCGCCTACATTAATTATTAATCTGGTTCTTGGTGGGCGATGATATACAATAATTTATTTAGTTTTGAGTAGCTTTTTATTCTTCTTTTTATCGGTTATTTTCGCATGACATTGTGTTCAATTTATTGACTCTAACACACTACTGTATGATTCTACACTCAGTGAGCTCTTTTTGTGTGTTTTTTAGTGTTTTAACCTAACCGTAGAATTAAGTTTTTTAATGTATGTGTTATCTACTAACAAACTATGGATTATGCCCGAAATAAATGTTTTAGATTTTTTTTAATTTTGTTTAAAAAAAGGCTTTCGGGTTCGGGTAAAATCGGTTAGACTAGCATAAGAGCGTACGAGAGCGAGTGAGAGCGAAGGCTGGTTTTAAGAGTTATCGCACTGTACATCTTACTAGCTTTTGCCTCTACTCCGTCCGCGTAGATGGCGTTTATCGCTGCTCCCTCGGGAACTCCAATTTTCTGTCTAATGTTATGCCCTTCCCCAGGATTCAAAATATCTCCATACCGAATTTTATTTAAATCGGTTAAGCGGTGTAAGCATGAAAAGGTAACAAACAGACAGACAGACAGACAGAGAGTCAGACAAAGCTACTTTCGCATTTATAATTATTCGTATGGATTTGCCCAACCCTTTGTCACCTGACTCTAAATTCTAATAAGACTGTAACCTTTTAGGCCATTTAGCATGGATATCGGTCAAGGCGGGTCCAGGACACCTAATGAGTTAATCCAGCCTACGTCCAGTATTGTTCTCGGCCCGCTGTCCGTCTTACATCTGCATTAAAACATCCAGTGCCAACAGACTCCTTATGGAGCCTAAATACGTTTCAAATCAGGACGTTTGGTGCTTAGAGTGCAAACCTATGAATAATTGTCACCAATATACATTTGCTTTTCGCAAACAGATTTGACAGAGGAAATTAAGCTTTATAGTCCAAATGATAGAAGTGATGATTTTTTTTTGTGTCGTTAGGTATAAGTGTGTAATTGTAATTGCATATGGGCTCATTGTCAGCCAACAAATTTGCATGAAATATGAAAGCGAACTAAGAGATGGTATCGACGTGTCTTATAAATTCGTTAATAGCTGACAGGATGTTAATACGTTTAATTTAAATAATCTGCGTTAATAAAAACTTGTATGAATTATGTATTTATTTTGTATGTAAGGCTAAAGATCAAGATTCATTATTATTATTAATTCCTTGGAAAACGGGCAAAATTATTAGAATTATAACTTATTTATAAGTAGGTATGTATAACAATGAAAAATGCTAACAAATTTTTTATAAAAAAATTAATTGCAAATCACACTTCAAGAGTCATAAGTTTTGATCCTGACTTATTTTAGTAAGTACCTAAGTAAACAAAATGATTAAGATTTTAAAAGTCTATAAACCCACATTAATGAATATTGATCAATGTCCATTTAAATTCCAGTTAGATTCCTATCAGATATTAGAATATCTTACTCTGCCTATGATGTTAGTTCTGTTCAGTCAATCAGATGACATCTAATATCCATTTTATCACAACTAGTAGAATAAAACCAGATTAAGTAGA
This sequence comes from Tortrix viridana, assembly GCA_963241965.1. NCBI lineage: Eukaryota > Metazoa > Arthropoda > Insecta > Lepidoptera > Tortricidae > Tortrix > Tortrix viridana. The sequence goes on from OY725186.1 coordinate 9,275,501, forward strand.
TAGCATAGTCATTTGAACTAATACTTTGTTCAGAATATTGTTAAAAAAAAATCAACTAAATATGTACATAATTATAATACATAACATTATAATTTCGTTTTAATTTTGCATTGCCAAGAATGAAAAAAAAATAGAAAACAGAAATTTAATTATGTATGAAACAACGAGATACAATTTATTATTTTAGCAATGTCAAACACGAGGCCTGACCATACACATTATATGCGATTTTCTTATAAGAATGAAGGCGTACCGTCTGGCTCGCCGTGTCCCGCCCACTGCGCGTGATTCACTCGTGTTGTAACGTGATCCATTACATCGACTGTTCATTTAGTCGACGTTCTGTAGGCTGTTTAACTATTGAAGATTTAATCATAATTTAATGTGTTCTTTATATTTGTTATGCTTCACTAACAAAAGTGATGATTCAACTGACTACTGGAATGCAATCGATAAAAGTTTGGATCCCAGTAGATGCAAACTGCATCACAAGAATAAAGTGACAGCACGAATAAATAGTTGATAGAGTAATTAAATATCATGCTTAGCTTAGAGCATGTGCACACTAGCGTGTTAAGCCCTTTAGACCCGCGGTCAAAAACGCTAGGTGTGCACAAGCTCTTAATAGATTTGAACGATTTATTTCATTACAGTAGCAATACCGGATAAAATCACTTAGTAATAAAAGGTAATAAACGTCTGGATGAGACACTTTTAATTTAAACCTTAATCGTTAAGTCTTACGTTAGAATATGGAATAGATGTATTAATTTCCCTAGCACCTGTCAAATTTTATCTCGCGCATGCATGCTGTAGAGATAAAATTTGTAATTGTACCCCGATTTATTAATTATAGCACTATTGTCTGGGACAAACATTCGCGTGCATAAACATTATATCTTCATCCTGCCCAATGTACTTTATTAAGAATAAATAGATTGAATACGTTCTGCCCGGTAAATCAAATTATCTATGTAAATATGTCATATATAGGGGACAATGAGCAGGAAATAGGAAGTAGCTTAAAAAATCTTGAACAGGACGGTGACATACGAGAACGTTTTAAAAAGCTTAATTATCCATTATTTTGGACGCTTATATACATAGCGACAGTTCATAATTGAAGGTCAAATTAAATTGGTCCGTTCGTGTTTGCTGATTTCAAGATCCAATAACTACTGGCTCATGGTCACACAAAAGTAAACTGACCATTTTAATCGCGGCAAGGACAGAAAATATTTTACTTCAATTTTAGTCACGCAAGCCTCAGATGCCCATTGCTAGCAGATAATGAAGTAACAAAATATTTAAAATGCCACAAAAGAAAAAAGGGGTAATTAGTAATGAAGCGTCTTTAGCACTAATTAGCTCTGTCCAACAAAAGAGATTAAAAAACTGCATAAAATCAATACAAAATTGACCCGTAACCTACTGTGGTTAAAATCGGAACTATTATTATTAGTTTAATGACTAGGACCTAGTGCTCGTAGCAATTTTTTTTTGTATATTTTCTATAGTTATTTTTTCTCCAATAAACAAAGGAATTATGAATAGTTCAAAGGCCACCATGTCCACTTTTATTTACTTTAATTATAATTTACTTTTAATTATTCTAGTATAACTTTAAGCCACTCGGCTCGGGAACAGCGTCACAGTTCAATTTACTGTTTCTATTTAATTGCATTTACCGTGTTTAGGACAACAGGCGTAATTATAATAAAACTTCAATCGCATTTGACGACGCGGTTAGCCTAGTTGGTAGTGACCCTGCCTACGAAGCTAGCGGTCCCGGGTTCGAATCCCGGTATGGACAAATATTTGTGTGATGAGCGCGAGTATTTGTTTCTGAGTCATGGATGTTTTCCTATGTATTTAAGTATGTATTTCTCTATATAAGTATATTTATCGTTGTCTAGTACCCATAGTACAAGCCTAGAGCTTAGTTTGGGACTAGGTCAATTTGTGTGAGATTGTCCCCTGATATTTATTATTATTATTATTATTATTATTTATTTGCCACCTTCGCTATAGTTACAGAGGGTTGAATTTACTATAGCTTTTACTTTGCAGAAGGGCTATAATAACTCGGGAGGAGGGTATAATGACCATCAAATTATTATATTATGCACTCAATGACAGATTGACCTGCAGTATTCCTTATTTAATAGACAAGATATCATGCTAAAGATTGATTATGCAAAATTATGAAGCAAGAAACATTTTAATTACTTAGTGACCTAGTGCTCTAATAATCTATAAACTGGCCACTTTTATTAAATAAATTAGTGCATTAAGATTAACTTATTTAAAAGGAGGAAGGAAGTCCGAAGTTATTTAACTGTAGGTATCCCAATTATAATCTCGTAATTATATTTACATTAATTCTACGCAGACCAAGTCGCAAGTATATTATACTAGCTAGTACAAAATACATATTTAATTTACAGTTACGTCAAACTTTACCAAACTCACATCCCGTCATCGTAAACCAAAATGATCGACCCATAACGGTTCTCAAATATTTCAATAAAACGCATAAAAAGCGGGCATCTGCATCGATATTCAACATCGGTTTTTACCGTATAATGAGAAACTCGACACGCCATCCTACGACAATGATTTTTTTGTTCATCTTTTTTATTTTTCCTGATTTAGCTGGAATTAATAGAAATTACCGAGATGCCGCGTCACCAGCATATTTTGCCCCGCGGGTCGATTGCAAATGAACTTGATTGACTATAGTAACTATAAGTTAGCAAAAACAATTACACACTGTAAACGGGATCATGGGACCATCGTTTGTCTTAACATTAATTGCCCTAACATTAATTTGTCTTAACATTAATTGTCGCTACTCCAAAATGTCATGATTTTGAGGCGGTCGTCTTATGTAATATATAAATAAAATAAATATAATTTGAAATAACGGTCAGTTGAGTAACGATCGGGGTAATCTTAAACTAAGCACTGGCAACAGTGGCAACACTGATGGAACAAAAGGAAGACGAAGAGGGGATGATCTGGAGGGCGGCAGAAAATCAGGGAGACCAACTCATTGCCGAGCAGTACGAGCTAGCGAGAGGTCGACCATATTTCAGGGACGAGGACCAACCGATACAAGTTATAATAAAATTATCATTTGTAATATACTGGTGATCATCTGATTCAGACAACTTTTTTAGTTTTCCAAATTTTGCGGTTAGGTTAGTGTTGTATCATAACAACACTAAACATTTTAAAGTTCAGGCGGAAATGACTTTAGGATAATTCGGACTGACTGGATAGCTAATAAAAACCAGCTTAAAACGCACTATTTGTTTTTAATACCAACCGTTTTTCCGTGTTTTCTGGCAACATTGCAGGGTGTCCACCTTATCGCCGTTATCGCGTACATGCTCCTGCGCTCATTGAGCAAGACCATGCGGGCTAACACATTTGAATGCGGAATGCATGAAAACCACCAGTAGGTATTCCCTAACGCTTCAATTGGAAAACCGTCCAAACTTGAAACTTATATTTGTCTCTTTCTATTACTAAAAATGTTTTTTACTATTATTCTATTATAGTATTTTGTAGGACACGACAAAATACTATGTTCATTTACTAAATAAAAACTATATGCTATGCCGTGCGAACCGAATTATTTTATCTTTAACATTGAGCAGGCAGTATGAGCACAGAGGTCATGATGTAATGGCTCGTCGGTGAATTCGACGCTGGAACGTTAAAAATAGCACCACGGCGCGCTTGCATACAATTTGTAGGTACTTATTCGCTTTATGGGTCAACAATTTTGCTGCCTGAAAAAGTAGACATACTAGAAATAAATCATCTAAACAAGATTTCAGTTTTTTTTTTATTCCATATCGTAGTGGAGTCATCCTTAAATAAAAGTAGGAGTGTAATAATGTGTTTGTTTGTTTATTTGTCCTTCTGTCACAACTGTTTATGTCCCATAAGTACCTACCTAGTTACGCGATATGTATGATGCTGTTAGATGCGAAATATTTTCTAATTAGGTATATTTGTATTGCAAAGTTAATTGCATTTGTTTTGTAATTTCTCCTTGTTTAATTCATTTATATCGTAAGCTGTGTTACAACTCAGTTTAGAAAATCAGTGTTCCATTCCGTAATCCCATTCAAATAAAACAACTGTCTTTTTTAAAGAAATGGCAATCTATCACTCTTGTCCAAGGCAAAGAATTCCAAACGTGAGAAACTATGTCCAGAATCAATTTGCAATAAGGAATCATGCATATTCGTTCGCTGTCCGCTTAAAAAAAACAAATCCGTGGGGTAACTTTTTTGTCCGCACCCCTCAAAAAATCGCGAAAGACTTTTTCACTTATTCAAATTGCATAACAGTACCCTCTAGTTTTTTACCAAACAATGGTTTCTTTTCTTAGGTAGAGTAATTTATTTTTATTTTTTTAACGGTCCAGGACTCCGAATGGCCTGGGGTCATAGGTGAGGATTACTTTGGTTCTCATGAGTTTGATGTTTCTTTATCAATTTCTTGTACATCTGCTGTATTGTAGTATGTCTTTAAATCGCCGGTAAAAAGATAGGATTTTTTAGACACGTGGGAAAGTTGCAATTTTTGGACCGTGGGCAGATTCTCGGTAGGGTGTGATAATAATGATAAATTATTTAAAACTTAAGTTTTTATCTTAATTTATGTTTGTGATTTACAGGACAGGCTTAACGTAGGCTTACACTTGTGTGAGTCACAGAAAAGTTGATATTACGCTGAATGTGTAATTTCTTGAATAAATGATTTGGTCACGTGAACTCACCGATGACATAAAACCTGTTAATAATTCTAGAATTATATAGTGATATTTAATTAGTTACAATTTTGTCTACGTCTTGTGTCAAGAAAACAAAACGTCTTGCCTATTTTTTGTACATTTTACCTCTTCACTTGCTTGAGGCTGCAAAGTACTACAATGCCGAATTTCTAACCGCTGGTTAGGACGTTGACGGTAACGCTTTCAATACGAGTTCGCTCCTATTTCAACTTACACAACCTACTTTATCAATACAACTACCTCCATCGCCGTACCGCCGGGTCGTAAACGGTATTTTACGCCGCGCCACCCGGGCGAAACAAAAACGCATTGTCCTGTGACGTCACGATAATCGCGCCCGCATGCGGGGACGATTATAAGAACACGTGTGTGCGTCTATTGTTTTTGTGCGGGATTTAGTTTCAGTGGGCTAGGTTAGGAATACGCTTGTTTAGCTTGTTACGGTGGAAAATATTGGTGCGGAAAGTCATCGTCATATTAGATAGAAAAACTAAAACCACTGGCGGATAATGTAACTGTTAAAAACCCAGTTTTGAATACGTAAATTTAATAATAACTAATAAATAATTTTCTATACGAACCTCTAAAATTGCTATCATCAACGTTTGCAGATGTCTTGTTGGATTTCAGTTAGGTACATCATGTTTCATTTAGGCTCGATGTATCCATTCCCCATATAAAAATATCTATCAATTAAAGTTATCACTCCGCTATGAAAGAGCTAAAATTTATATGTCAGATACTGCTATCTAGAGATAGAAACCCTTATTCAACTAGTACAATTTTGTTTTAAACGCTAAATCTCAAAATTCTTAAAACGGAAGCCCAGTATACTCAGCTGAGACAATTTCCTTTAATCCCGTGACGTTGAAATCAACAATTACCTTCAATTTTGTTTTTTGTCCTCGCGAATTCCACAATGGGTTGACCCATGCGTTACACATGTCTGTTGCGAATCTCCGATACCGAAGATACCCATAAAGGATTACGGGGTACCATTGTCCCTTTGGGCAATTCAAAAGGTTTTTTTAAAGCCACCTGGGCAATTTTTTGGCATCATCACGACATAGATAAAGTCAATTGATAAAAAATGCGTCCAAAGGGTGCAGGGATGGGACAGTTCAAAATGTAAGGGTTCGATTTATGTTTTGCTGTAGAGCAGACGTTTGATTTGTGGGGTTATAGATAAGAGAAGGTCTATAATATTTTGACATTTATTTCTACTTCTGTACGACCAACACGATTCATTAAAAAAGTTTTAGCAACGTGAGATTTGAAACAAGCAAAAGTCGTATAAGTCACATACGTCCTATTAAAAAACACACTAGAAACTTTCATCACCAACTGCTCAAATGACCGTGCGAAAAAAACCTTTTGTCAATTTACATATTCAATACCTCTTAGTTCCGATTGAAAGGCGTAACGAACGTTAGCCAAACAAGTCACATTACGTGACCCCTCAGCTGTTAAAAAAACGACACCCCAGATTTTTTCAACCCTTTATGCATATCCTGTGTCAGACCCGTACAATATTACAAGTCATATTTAAATAATTTATGTCGCAGTGAGTTCGTTAGTGGGTTTGTTTTTGCATCTGCCCTGTAAGTTAGGGTCACATCCTAATGGTCTATAGCTTTAAATTCTATAAATATGCCTGACGTAGGTAACTAAACAAATTCAAATTTCGCAACGTGACCTCATACTGATTAGTTTTTTTATTAATTCTCATTCCACTTCTTCGTTTCTGTCAAAAAAAAGTTATCTTGGAGTTTGTATAAAATCCATGTTGGTAGTTGTTTACAACTGACTTAAGTAATAAAAATTTGTTAACTAGAAATAGCCCGACTCAAGATATTATAATAAAATACTAGGTATTGGATATAATGACAGCGTTTTGTCTAAGCCGGAGGAAAATACGGTTTTTTTAGATCCTTCCTCATTTTCTTGACTTTCTAATTATAACAGTATCATTTTGATACCATAATTTATGCCGCACGAATCATTTCAATTATAATACGAGATGGCAAACAATGGCCAGATGGCACAATTGACAGGAAAGTGAAAGGGATGCCATTGTATCGATGATTGCCGTTTTTCAGCGCAAAGATCGAGCCTCTCTCAGAGGTGACGAAATCACAGGCGAGGCGGGCCGCGCTTTGTATTGATAACATTGCTGGACCGATTATTAATTTAAATATAGAAAAACGGCTAATCATATTTCTGGATCTGGTGTTGATGATAGTTGCCTGTGTTTCGGATTTATAATCGTCAAAAAAAACTTAGCTTCCTTTCCTATAATTAAATAGTAACAGTATAAATAGTTTAAAGGAAGATAATTACAAAATATTGTGACGTATTTTTCTTAATTATTGTAGCATTTAAACATTAAGGTATAACAAAAGTTTCTGACAGTGTCCAACGACCAAAATTTACAAGTATGTAAGTAAGTATGAGAGACTTAATTTGGGAACTCTTTATTATCACTTTTATTGTTAATTATTGTTATTATAAAAAATATTTTTCTCAAAACGCTATAAATTTAATTTAATGAAATTAACCGCTTGTTCTGAATAGCAGTTAACGGCATTTAATAGTTAATTTTTTGTCATTGTTTCTAACCCCTTTTTTGTTTTCAGTAGCCCCCATGTTTTTGTTGTATTTTTTGCGACTTCATTGGCCGGATTTTTCTCGTCTAGTTTATATTAAATTACCTTTTTTATGAAGTAATGAATATGCGGGGTTGTTTAATTTATGCAACTGTATAACTAAAATGGGTACGCGTTGACGATTTTTTTTATATAACGCGGAAGCTGTGATTTAATGTTCATAATTATTAAAACTAAAAGTCTTTCCGTCACTGAAAGAGTTATTGAACTATGAAAACTACTATTATAAATACAAATGTTCAATGATTGAACATTACCTTCCGTGTGGAACAAATGGGTTAAAGTCCTTAAACACCCACGGTCAGGGAATAATTTTGATAATTACTTTCTTTACGTATGTAAGTAAAGAATCAATCGCAATTTTTTACAATCATCGCGTCCCTACACATCCACTTCAATCGAAGATTAACAAAGCACCCAGATGTATCTACCCACAGATCTACTCTTCAATAGAACTGCGTGAGAAATTTTAAAAAACATACTCGCACATAAAAAAACGCACTTATAGAATTATTAAAAACAAGATGTCCCTTGCACAATGCTTGCACCTTGGAGATACGCTTAAAAAATGTGCATATGTTTTTATAAACACTACGAGACTCTCAGGATGTATGAAAAAATGAGGGGTCGATTTGAGCACGCCTTACGGTGGCTGTCAGAGTAGTTTGGAAAAAAACGATGTGATTACGAGCAAAAATTATGGAGCGGGAGATTTATTAGGCTACAGTATGTATAATATTTTCGCTTCATATGTTAGTATTTAGTACTTTTGTAGTTGCTAAAATCATTAAAATAAATGAGCTGGCTGCTTTCAGGGCTATTAACTTTTGAACGGTCCAACCGTTTGCTATCAAATTGATTAATTGATTGACAAAATGTAACCAGAAAAACCATCGTTGCCACAAACAGAAACATAGATGTGCATACTTATGAAACTTAATCAGTAATTAAAAGATAGAGTCCTTACAAAAATGTTGAGGCACACTGTTTTAAAAATAAACATTCCCATTATAGGGTGTTATTAATTATTTTCTGTAGGAGAGATTTTGTTTTCTAAGCATTATATAGCAAGCCGGAAGTAAACAGGCAGCTTCCTGTTTCGTTCTTTAGTGCTCGTTAAATAAATTCATCAATTCATTCAATTCATTTAATTTATACATTAATTTTATACGACTGATGGTTAATTATTAGTGTACGGTATGCGGACAGTTTGGTCACTGAAAAAAATTTTGAGTCATGAAATTGTTTAAAAAGTGATTTAAATTGTTTTTTTTTCAGTTTTCAAGGCGGTTTAAAAATAATTTAAATACATTATTTGCATTACTAAAATAAATACTTTAAAGGAATTGTGTTTTTTCTCCGTTAATTTACTAATATAATTTGAGAAATTGAACTGTTTCATCACAAGAAATAATCACGATGCATTTAATAAAACAGTTTGAATTTTGATAAATTTTAAATGACAAACTAAAAATATGTAACATTCTAATTTTTTACATCCTATTTTCTCTTTGGCATTACTTTTGTTATGATCATCATTTAAAAAAAAATACAAGAACAAATAATTTATTTCCACGTTCTGTGTTTTTGATTTGTTCCTTGACGTTTAACTTACGTATAGATTTATCTTATTTTGTGACTAGAATAAATTAGTTAATGTATTCGCAAGTAACTTGTTTCTTTAAAGTAAAAAATCCAATTAGTCGCCTGAAATAATAAATGACAGTAATATATCTGTTCATAAAATTTCTCCCCGGTATATATATGACATGTCACATATTTACACTTACCGTGACTTCCTGTCCTAAGCTTTTTTAAGGACCCAGTTCCCACAGGCAGCCATGTTTTTTTCCGTTTTTTTAATGTAGATTAGACTTAACGGTAAAACATCTCCCCTAGGATAGTTTAATTTATTTCTTCGGCTGCACAAAAGAGGATGCGGTCGTCTTTTGTTTGTCAATGTCATGGTATAAAAAAGAAAAAACGCGGATGTGCCGCTATGGCATTTTTTTGCAAAATTAGAACTGTATTGATTTGATTGGATCGGTTATTTTTTCGAGTTGGTTCATTCAAAAAAAAACTATATGTAATAATTTTATTTCTGATAGTTGTTAATTAGAGCTTTAAAACATAAACTATGAAAACACAGTATCACACTAACCTACAGTAGACACGGCACCCCGTAAACCATATTAATTCAGATAAGGGTTAAAATGATCAACAGGGTGCTATTATTTAGTATGTAAGTTTCACTTGCAAACAATAGCAAAAAGTTTTTGACACAAAAAACGTATTAAAAAACATATTGCCCGTTAAGAGAAAAATTATGCAATGCTAAGTTGCATAAATCAACTATGTAATTATTTTTTTGCGACAACCGTGTTACGAGACTTTATTTTTGTAAACAATGAGTTCCACAAAAAACAATCCGCAGACATCAAACCCCAAAGGGTTCTTCAAATTAAACCGTCATTAGAAATTTTCATAAAAAAAACGTTAACGTGAGAAAATTAAATCAACTTTTTTTGGTGCAAAAACTGGTTGTGAACAATGTCGCGACCGTTGCACTGATTTGCATGTTATTTTTTCAAATTTGAAATTAGAATTCGTTTTTGGATGCCCGTTTTTTTGCCAGCCAGGAAGATCCTGACACCATATAATTAAGAAAAAACGCTACCGCAGGCCTATTCTCGCGGGTCTTTTATTCGCCGGTCAGGTAAAGTGCATAAGTGTTGGATGCAACAATGCACTCCGGATTTCCTCTCTCTAATACGAGAGCCGATCGGCGGTTCACGTGCAGATAATACAAATCTCACGATTTTCCATGGGCGTGATTGATTTTGGAGATAGCCTTGATACGTTTTTTTCCAATTTCATTATTCGCGTCGCTTCGGATTCTTATATCCTGTATAAATTAAGTTACTGGCCAAACGGGAAGAAATCGATATGTGTAATTTTATAAACCTTTAATATGATCATACTAATGAAACTATAATTATATTTAATGTCTCTATCAATGCGAGCTTTTGCCTGCGATCCTATACACTTACGTAGTTCAGTATATTATATATGTATTTATTTTAATTTACTGTGTTTAAATGTAGATGTGATAAAAATTATGCATAATTAGGCAAATGTATCAAGAAATTATGCTGTTAAATTTGTCCTTGTATGTATATAATACCATAAATAGTTTAAGATTTTGTTATAAGTATAAGATTTTGCTATAAATATATGTATTTTAGTCAGTAAGGTATTTATTTATGAAAATAAATAAATAAATAATTTAAATTATGCTACATCAGTTCCTTTAATATTCATACGTAAGTACTAACGTACTATATAAACATACGTTTTTCTACTTACGTACTATAAACCGCTAATATATACATCGTTAACAGTATTAGAATGCCACCCATAATGTAAGCAATGCATGAAAACTGTTCTATAATGAGCGTTGCCATAGTAATAACTGTTCTTTTATAACCATTATAGTATTGTTATTACCATGGTTACGGTAATTCCGGATATCAGTCTTAGCGTTTAGTGAACACTTGCGACTTCCTAATTTGTAAGTATATTAAATCGTTAGAAATGTTTTAATGTCTATAAATTACATTTTTATTAAATCACAAAGAAAATATTATTCCTCGACTTTTCTTGTTGGTTACCATGGTTACGCTTAATATGGATATCAGCAATCATCGACTCGTTATTTAGTTACCATGGTTACGCTCAATATGGATAATATGAATATCAACAATGGCGTTTCGTTTTGGCATTCCATTTTTTATAATAAATTGTTAGAACTGTTTTTGTAGTAATTTGTAAACATTTAACAGTTAAATTCACAAACTATAGGAAAGTATACAAGAAAGTTATAGCCATTATTTATTTTTGACATTATAGTTTTAAGCATGTAAAAAAACGTAAGTAGGTATGCTACGGTACATAATTAGCTCTAAAGATACGCGTGCCTGTCATTAGAGCGCTTGCAAGCTCGCACTCTAACCTCGGCACTCGTGTCCTTTAGAGACTTCATTATGTGCCAGTTGCATAAATAACTAAAATACCACTCGGGCCATTTCCATATAAATCAGGTTTCAATTACAACCACTGAAAACTTTTGCATTTATAAAATATAAGCACGATAAGAAAATCCGCATAGCAAAAAAGTGCATAATTCCCAGCCTAATTTAATCTTACAATAAAAAACGGTAAAGCGCAAGAAAGTCAACAAAAGCACCCGTAAATTACGGCGATTATGCAACGGCACGGCTTACGTTCTTCCTGGCTTTTAGGGCCATAAATATACGGCTGCAAGGTGGTCTGACAAATTTGCGGTCGCTACTAACTACTATTTCGTTACTACCCTTTAAAAACCACAGATTAAACTAACCTTCAAACATTTAAAACACACCCACGCAGTTCACAAAAATTTACCACCGTCTCTTTTTACTCTGTGGTCAAAAATTTTTCGGTTGTTAAACTGCCGGACAAAAAAAGGGCCAATCGATTTGTGACAAATAATGTTCGGGTCGGAAACATTCGTTTGGACACCGATCCTTTTTTTTGTAGACTCCCGGAGTTTGTAATTGCTGCATAATTGTTTTGGGTCCTTATCTTTGTTGTTTTGACTGCTTACAATTAAACAGTAGAGGATTTACGGCCAAGTGACAAGTTGTTGAAGTGTTTGGACAATGGTCACCGGGTATTCCTTTTGTAACTTTTTTTCTTTCGGCTTCGTTTCTGTCAGTCAATGTTCAACGCTGAGTTCTTTAACAATCATACAAGTGTAAAAATTTGTGATTTTTTTTTCTTTGAATCACACAATCGGCTTAATCAATTTGGCACACAATTTTGTTTTAAAATCTAATCTTACACAAAGGACCGTTAATACTGGAAAATTTGTCAGTTTCGGAGAGAAATGCCACATGTATGCTTAGTGTAGAAGATTTTTAAATAATTCCTCCTCCTAGCGCTCTTACCCGTTCTTCGTCGAGGTACGCTTGACCATGATCCAGATTCGGCCAGTCTGGTTATTACAGTGGAGCGACTGCGGTCTGACCTCCGTAACCCTTGTGACAGGGGAACCAAATCAATTGAATTAGAAGATTTTTAAATAATTTATTAATAAAAATGAAACTACCATTAAATGAGCGATAAATACACAAGGAAATATGAATCTAATCTTACCACGTCACTCCCTGTTAAACAGTCGGAACGTTTACTGATAATCCGTGCAATTGCCGTGAGTCATAAGCCACGCTCACGCCTGACCGCAGTCACGGCGTGAGTGGTCATGCTTGGCCGGCAGTGAGCATGTTAGAACGGTACCGTGCGGATACGTGCTAGACACGTAGAGGTACAACGTCCCAATGTATATTTTCATGTCTTGAAGAAGGCAGAGCACACAGGCTATTGCAAAACGACCAAAATCAAATAAAATGTTTTATCCCTACAACAAAACACAACAGTGTGAACACTGCTGTTAGTCAGGTTAGTGGGTAATATGGTAGCAATCTGACCCTTGCTCAAAATGATATCACCCTCAAACACCAGCAAGCTTAGATGAGTTTAATTTTTTGGTACCTAGGTACTTAAATGTTGCCGAAATAAGTTAACTTAAGCTATTAATGAGAATATAAGAATATAAAAGAATTAGAAAAGGAAGCAGTTAATTTTTTTCAATGTTAATAATTTAAGCAGTGAGACATAGTAGCTATATGAGATAAGATAAGATATAGTAATCTGAAATAAAAATATTTTGCAAGTCGAATGTTCTGCTCAACGGGTCCTTTTTCCTTCAATGGTTTACCATGAGACATTTTACCTCTGAGACTATAAGTACGAGACTATATGAAACTATATGAGAATAAAGAAAACGTTTTTACTGCCTTACCATGAAATTCACAGGGTAAGCAAACAGACTACTGTTAGGTGTCAAACCGCACGTAATATCTCCAACGCCACAGGCAAACATATCAATTTAATCTTGTATTAGTAGCGTCAAAGAAACGGTGACGCTTGGCTCTGCGCCTGCGGTCAGAAGAAGGAAGTACCGTTAGAAAATAAGAATAACCTGGAAGCCAAACACGGTTACAAGGTTAAGACTTCGCATGTGCAAAAGGTTTATATTGTTGAATTAAAAAAACTTGCATTTAAAGTTATTAATACTCCGGTAGCGGATGGTAACGTCTGTATGACTGAATTTCATTTCGGAAGCGTTCCCACCTCAAGTCGCCAGGAATAAAGCGTGGTGACTTTTAAAAGACCGACAAATAATATGCCGACTGGCTATTATAAACAAAACAAAATCCTAATATTTACAACACCCCGTATAATCATCAACAACATGAATACATAAGCAAGATTATATACACCGTCCACAATTATGAATTTATTACATGTTTGTGAACACCCTTGTGATTGAACTCGAATTTTTAAACGTCTGAAACTAAATAATCCTACTAATAAAAATAATAGTTGTCTATCTATATTATAAATGTGAAAGTAACTCTGTCTGTTTGTATGTTTGTTTCGTTTTCACGGCAAAACCACAGAACCGATTTCTATAAAATTTGGAATGGGAATACTTTAAGTCTTGGGGATATAGGATACTTTTTATCCCGGAAAATGAGACGGTTCCCGAATCAATCGCGATAAACGACTTCTACGCAGACGAAGTCGCGGGCAAAAGCTAGTAATGAATAATTTTAATTAAATTCAAATAACCACATCGACGACCTGACCACAGCCGCCAAACAACCGTTATGACAATTGTTAAACCGTTTGTCATTTACACGACCGCCATTACCTGTCGGTTATTCTGTATTTGAAAGTTAAACTTGAAGTCGAAGAGACCAACTAAACCCGTAGAGCATGTTTTAAACCGAAGAGCTATTATTCTACTTGGAAAATATCAACTGGGTATCAGAGGACAATATCACACAAATCCCAAACTAAGTCTAGGCATGTATGTACTGTGGGTAGAGATGTGCCGTTCTCGGAAACTACCCTCATTTTGTATGAGAAATATTCCACGTCGAGAATGTTCTCCATAAAAAAGAGGAAAGTTTCCGAGAACGGCACATCTCTAACTGTGGGTACTAGGCAACGATAAACGTGCTTATAGCTGTATATTAAATTCAGCGTCCAAATTTTGGAGATTAAGCCATTAAGTCATGCTGACCAACTTTCACTATGGGACCAACCCCGAAAACGCGAAAAAAAAATCGACCCTCCCATACATTTTGGCGAGTATGGCTATTACATATGAGTACATTTTGGCCGAATGTATGGGAGGGTCGATTTTTTTTTCGCGTTTTCGGGGTTGGTCCCATAGTGACGGTCAGTATGACTTACTGATTTAACGCCCAAAATTTGGACACTGAATTAAATTTTACCCTGTATAGAGAAATAGGTACATACGTGAATACATAGAAAACATATATGTGACGTTCTCAGCATAAAGGGACCTTATGGAGGCAGGTGGTTACGCCGTTTTTAGTACTGTTACCATAGTATTTGTATAGTTACAAGAATAAGAAGAGCTTAACTGCCTTCCTCCATAAGGTCCCTTTATATTGAGAACTTCACATATAAGACTCAGGAACAAAATACTCGCACTCATCACACAAATACTTGCTCTTACCGGAAATCGAACCCAGGACTCGCTTCGTAGCCAAGGCATTATGGTCTACCCGTGCACTCCGTGATGGTCAAATTAGGCTGACACGGCGTAGAACTCGTCGATTACCTCATCTTGTGTTCAATAATAACACCGCTGGGCTCTCACGTAGTGAGATCGACCGCAACATGCATGGTTACATCGAAATCGGTGCAGCACTTGGACATGATAGTGTGAGAGTTGACCGCAAGAGGCCCGCTGTGACCGCAGTTGATGGACCACTTTGATATTTGAAACTTATATAGATATTTAAATGGTTCCATGTTAAAGATTCAACACAAAAAATTTATAATGCGGGCCTGTAAGTCTAATAGTAGTTTATTTCTTATATTAAGTAATAATAAAGTACCTAATAAGCAAAAAAAATATTCCACACTTCCTACTCGTGCTAAAGAACAACATAAAAAAAATCCAGAAATAATAAATAAAGCCTTAAACTTATCTTTACAACCGAAACAACCAATCGTGCTCAATCTGAGCTCAGTAAATAGTTAATTACGGTATTATTGTCACATTCTTTGTAAGCGTAACGTAATGTTTCATTTGGTACGTGAATATGACATGATTGTGTGTGGTCCAAAAGAGATGGCGTCAGTCAATATTTAATGTGGCATTAAACAAGGATGGAAACTACCATCGGTAAGAGGTTAGAGCGGGGCGGAGCGATATTGCGTTGAATTTGATATATCGTCTCATTCTATGGTCTGTTTTGAACTTTTGTTTACCATGAAGACAGCAAAATAAAACCCGAGACATAATTCTGGGGTCCTAGTGAAAAAGGGTATAAGTCAACTTCACTCGTAATAAAAAGGGTATAAATCATATACAGTACACTTATGCCCTTTTTCACCCAAAGTTTAGAAGACTTATACCCTTTTTCACTAGAACCCCAGAATTGGCGATCCTTCTATCTATTTCAGAGCTGATAACTCTTTTAAACGGATATCAACAGATTTCCATCAAACCTAGTTAATTAAAACTAACAATTATTTAAGTTAAAACTAGCTTTCTATTTAAAAAATGTTCAAATCAGTCGGGAACTACGATGTCACAGACAGATATCCATATCTGTCTGTGTCCATGGACGTCAAATTTATACCGCTCTTTTTGCGTCGGGGTTTAAAAAGAGCTTAATATAATGATACGACGTATATACAGGCATACGAGGCTAATTGTTTTATGTTCAGTTACCAATTCTATCTACCTGCTATCCGCTCAGAGCATTTCCAAGCCCGCTGCCTTAAAAGCAAGACGTAGTTATATTTACAGCCCGGCTTTTCTCCGAGTCGCAGTCGTCGCGGTCACCGTATCCTCCGGCAAATACGCATGATAACGTGCTGATTACAGTCCGATGATATCACTGACAACAGAGATTGCCTGCTTGTCATTTGTTTTAGGAATTCATCAAGTCATGGGCCTCTGTTTGACATTGGTTGAATGTGGAAATGAAAGAAATATTTAACGCAAGTACATTTACAAAAACACATTTTTTTTAATAAAATGCTTTGTCTAAGTGATGTTACCTTTGAGTAAAATGGTAACACATTTCGTGATAGCACCAGTGTTGGACACTTTAAGCTGACAGGCACCAATAATGGACACTTAAATGTTAATTCAAAGATCATACGGTTATAAATTTATCGTTGCAAAATAAATGAATATCCCTTATCTTCTTCAAAATAAGAATCATGTGTCTATCTTTGGTCTTTGTCCATTACTGGTGCCGTCACACTACCTGTTTTTTCTTTAATACAAGCTATATGTAGGCAATGTTTCTCACCATCATCCAATCGATATGGGATCGGCGCAACATCATCATCATCATATTTCACACATCCATATTAGTATCTAGTAAATATCCGAAAAACGCATATACTAAAGAAAAAAGTTCCCTCCAAAATTCCACACCTTTATTCAAAGTTCAATTACTGCAAAACTCAACCCTTCTGCCGCCTGTAGCCACTTAATTGACCACACGGTGACCCAACGTAGCATTAGCGGGGTTATTAAGGCAGTGTTTCAACAGTGCAATTTCGCTGGATTGCGTCTCCGTAGTTTAAGTTTTAATTTCAATTTTCTGTGTCCAGACACGAACGTCAGTTAAAGGTGATTTTACACAAAAGTCAAAGTTAAAAGCTAATTTAAATGTCAGGGAATCATCCTTGTTTCCATTACAAGATCAATTCTATCGTTTAAACATTGGTGTGTATAAAAATTAAAACAAACTTTTTTTAAATAAATAACAAGAAAAAAACAAGTGCCTACAAAAAATTGGTTTCTTCATTTTCTTTCTTTCAAATCTTGAGTAATTCGTTCATGTGATAATAATATGTGACATGACATGAGCTATTAAGCCCGTTGTGCAAAGGTACCTGTGTTTTTATATTTTTGTTCGCTACCCAAATTATAATTTATATGTGTGTCAAGTAAATGACGAAAATGTTATACAGCCTGCTATGAATCACGCTTTACGGTGTTGCCAGAGTTAGGATGGACGCAATTAGCCTGCGGTGGCTTGCAACACTTGAATTAGCATCACAGCGGAGACCGAGACTCACTAGCGTGGATTATACAGTTCCTTTGTGACATTTTGGTCTGTTTGTGCTAAAGGCTTTTTAAATACTACCCACCCTTTTTCTGTTCTGCTTTTGATTGGAAAATCTTAATAAATATAAATATAGAGTAAGTACCACTGCTTGTGCACAAGGGCACGAACCCATGGCTTTCAGATAATTATCGCATTTAAGTACTGCGTGATAATCAAATAGTAAAAAACTAAAACCCAGCTGATCCTTAAACATATATGGGTAACCAATGACACACGTTCTGGACACTTCTTAACGAATCTTTACGGGTCTAAATTTGCCCGCGATTTCTTCCGCGTTGGGCTTTTTCCTCGGGAACTATCAAATTGCCCGGGATAAAAAGTAATCTACGTTTCAATTCATTCATTATATGTTAGGGCAACGTGTATGTTTAGGCACGATGGAAACACAAACTTCCAAACATCCATACAAACTTCCACATTTAGGTAGTAAATGTTTTTGACACATCAAGATAAATTCGAAGGACTTATTGATTGTGCTTCTATTTTCAGCTTACTAACTTACACAAGGATGTGTTTAGTGTGTTTACGCATTATGTATGGATCGGGCACACGGCGAGCGACTCGGGCGTGACATGTTTCAAATGTACCCACTTATTAGCCTGGTTGATAATGCCTAGACGTTGTTTCTTATGAATATTGAGATTGCTTCCATATGTCTTAAGTCCAGAGGCTGTATTATGAGCTCTTGAAACTTACCAAATTCCAGTCAATTAAAGGGATAGAGTTATAGAAGTCGTTTATCTTTGTCCCTTTCAGTGCGGCGTATAGTGCCAAATATCAAGACTAAACAAACTTTTTTCCAAGAAAAGTGGTTCTTAATAAATAAGTACCTACCCTAGTTAAGAATAAACACGCATTATGATTATATAACTACTGACCCTTGCTCGCTGCTGGTAGCAGTCCTGGAACCGACGAAACAGGCTTCTTTCCGTCTATAAGATAGACCACTCAGCGGCCCTCAGTAGAAACTGTAGCAACTGGAAGAAAGAGGCATTTTTAGAAACTGTTTCTGTGTAAATTCTATGTTGCGCCTCACACAATCATGTTCCAAATAGAAAAATCGCATCCAACTAGCTCCAGGACAACTTGATTAAATTTCCTGAGGGACATCATAACAGATGGAAGCTAATCGTCGGTCTGTCCGCGCATCATCAATACGTATCGTCTCGGCCGAGCGCACACGCATTACATTTGCGTCTCATCATTAACGATGTGATGGAACTGTGCTGTAATAACAGATTTTTGCTATATTACTAGTTAGTTCTTTGTGATATAAAAGAAGGACCGAAATGATATTGATTGTTTAAAAAGGGGGAGAAAAAACTTTCGTACTTTTCAAATTTTTCGCGGGACCGTTTTTTAATTTGTCTTAACTCAGGTTTTCAGTGAAGTTAGATTTTTGTAAATCGGCCTGAAATGTCGTCTACAAAAGTAATATGTTCCATTTCAATTGACAGTTTTATAAATTACAAGCGCACCTCAATCAATAACTTATTCAAAGTTACTTCGCCGCGCCTGACTGCGCAGTCCGGCATTAATAAAATAGAATAAATTGTGTGACAGAATCACCATTGTTCAACAACAAATAGGTCAACCTCACGATTACGCCATTCATCTGGATCAAGTATTTAAACTCCCCACAAAAGGCCTAAACACCAAAAACTGGCGAAATCCACGAACGCGTCATTACATTCGCATCGAAAATCGTATTGCAAAAAAATCCCGTAGGTGGTCTCGATTTTACGGTGCAAAATAATGAGAGCACCTATGTGTTCTATTCTATAATAATAATAGTGTATTTTCTATTGCGACGTAAAAGAAAAAAGTCGCGAGATCTATTGCGACGTAAACTGAGTTAAGTCATTTTGGATTGAGCAAGCTAACTCGCTACGGTGTAAAAAAGTCGTATATTTAAAGGTATGAGGCGTGAGTTGTGTCGTTTTTGGTTTGTGTTGATGTAATAATGGTGGTCGCATGTTCGCCGGTGGTCGGATTATAACGCAAAGCCGCGGATTAAGCCACATCGACACGTGTTGCCTTTTGCTTTCGAGTGGCTTTAGGCAGTTGTTTGCATGATTGTACTCGCGTTGATAACGCAACGGAGAATTACTTGGGTTTTCTTTGGAATTCGAATTAAGGTACATGTGTGGTTTTAAGTAAACCAGTGCCTTATAAATACTATATTTTAATTTAAAAAATTACCATATGCAGTATAGGTAATTTGAAAATGTAGTGTGTAATGTAATATTCAAGATTCTCTGTGTACACAGTTGTCATAAACATGCTAAAGATATTAACTGTGCAAAAGTAAAATGTGAACCATTTTCTTTGTAGTTGCTAGGTAAAATTATCATATTTATTTTAGATACTAGCTTTTGCCGCGTAGAACTCGCGGACTCTGTCCGCGTAGAAGTAGTTTATCGGTTTTCCCTTGGGAACTACCAAATTTTTCGGGATAAAAAGTATTTTATATATTAAACTAGCTATATCCATTCCAAATTTCATCCAAATCCGTCACACACACACACACACACACACAAACTTTCGCATTTATAATATTAGTAGGATAGTAGGATTATTGTTTCGTATATAAAACCGGCAATAATACTGAAAGGTGCATAATTTTTTAGACAATATAAATGCCATAATTATCTTTAGTATTCGTATCTACTTTATGAAACGTACCTAAATCCTCAAAGAGAAAAAAATGTGGCAAACAGCGGGAATTAATTCTACGCGACCTAACTTGCGATCCTTTAGTCCCGGCCCCGGTGGGTATATACTTAAGCGGGTTTTATTTCTGCATCATCGATATTTTTTAGCCGTTTTTTTAGTAAGTCCACCCGCATCACACTCGGGTCAGATTCTAAAGGAAGGTAAACCGCCCACAAATAATTCGGCTACCGTACAGCGTTAACGTGATTAATATTTTTTATCTACATAATTCGTTATTCTTCAGTGCAAATACACTCCATCACTCTTATTGAGAAGCATTGAAGTTCAAAATTAGAAGATCGTCGATTTTCACGTGTTATTTAAGTTGGTTTCTAATTCAAAAGTCCTTTCACTGCGGTAAACGAAGCGCGAAGAATTTCGCCCAAAGCTAGCACCCGTGTTTGTCTAGCGGCCGGGCAAGACGCGAGTTTTAACAATTCTCGGCCAAATAATAGCATCAAATTTTGGCTAAACCAGAATAACAGTGTTAAATTTCGTGCAACATCTCAAGATGATGAATCTGTCGGTTTTCTTTGTGTTTAAAGCTAGCGGGCGCCGCCAAAGGAACTCAGTAGCCCTTGTAATGTGTTGTATAAAATTTATGCAAATATTGGTTTTATCAAAAATTTGAGGAATTGTAGAGCTTTGATGTTGAGCACGTATGGTCTTAATAAACTAGCCGCAGCTGTTCACTTCATATAATTATTTGTTTACTTATTACATAAAAAGTTTAGACATAAGCCTGGAAAAGATTTTAGAAGATACGGTTTTAAAAATATTATTGTATATTATTGTGTATTTATAGGTATTTTTATTGTATTAGTTAGATTAGATTAGGTTAGGCTGGCAATAGACAAGCAGGAAGTAAGTTAGGGAATATTCCACACCAAACATTTACGGCTGCCATATTATTCAAGTTTAAATTCAAATTAATTTATTTTCAGGCTACTAAGCCCATAGATAACCTTTCTGACTAAAATACATATATGTATGATGTTAACAATATCTTAAATTATTTTGGCGACAAAACAGCGTGGCTCTGTTGAATCGAAGCGTTCGAAGTCATGCTCGCTGTAGTTTATTACTGTAAAAAAGAATGGCTGACCTAACGTAAACAGTGCCTATAATAACAATATGTATTAGATAAGATGTGGACTTTAGATATACAAGTTATGTCGGCAATAGCTTAATTTGTCTACACTTCTTCAGAATAGCATACCCAACATAGTTTCCACCAGGTATCTCCAGCCCTTCGATCCGCGCCGGACTCCCGCGACGGTTATTCAAATCGGCCCCGGGTCAGCCAGGTCCCTCGCAATTACGGTCGTGCTCACGCGCGCGTGGCCGTTCGATATATTATGACACATTAGCGCGTGCGTCAGCGCAATTTACAATTAGCCACGGGATAAGGATGGGAGGTGGGAACGTGTGTTTTTTAAGCTGGACTTGCGTTTTAGCCAGTCTTACTTGAATTGAATGCTGAAGGTGGTAGTGGTTACGCAAATAATTTACTGTCGATTTTGGCAGGCAACATGAACATATTTAGATAGTAAGGTTAAATAATTTTGGAAATGCTAAGGATAAAGAGTTCGTCTTCAGTAGGTACCTATAACAGCGTGGATTAGACGAAAATGTGAAAGTAGGATTAATGGGTACCTACTTACCCAGAAGGATAAGCTCGCTCCAGCGTCGGCCTTGTCCTGACTCATCGCTCTCGACTAGGGTCAAGAGCAAACACATTTATATAAAAAAGTAAGTTGTTTTAAATACAACAACATCCTTTTTACTCTGGGGTTGAAGGATCACTGTCTATACTACTTATAAAGTGATATAGGGCGATTCTTCGGCGTTTTAACCGCCGTCATAGTCGTCTTCGCATGTATTGACGAAAATAACGATTACTATCAACAATTTCCGATGTAAATAGAAGAAGCACCGGGAGTAGTTCTCATTGCATTCAAAATTAAAATAAACTTGTTAGTTTTATTTGGAATAATATGCGAAGACGACAATGACGGCGGTTAAAACGCCGGAGAATGGCCCTATAAGACTGAACCATGATGCTTGTAAGATTAGCTACCTACCTACTTACCTACTTACTCCGTACCTGTCTTAGAATTTTCAAAAAATCATGGTAAAGTAAGGTAAAATAAGTTGGAATATTTAAAGCAACAGCTCCTCAGCGCATCTCTATCCCGTGTGTGGCATCCAAAGGGATCATTATGTAATCTTCAGTCCGACGTTCTGGGAACCGCGACGTACGCCCGTTCGTGGTTCAACAGCTTTGAACTATGAAAATGACATGGCCAATCAACCTTCGCATTTTCGACTAGGAGTCGGAAGAATGGAGATAACGTGTTGTCAAAAGTTTGCCATAATGTGTGCAAGATTTTTGTGTTAGTTTTTTTACTCATTTAAAAAGTGCAATGGATTTCAGCAAAGTTTACCGTTAGCTGTTATTATAATATAATATATTTTATAAATTGGCTGTTAAGCCAAAATCCGATTGAAGCTGCAAGCATGCTAGAAATTTGCAACGATCACGTAAACGTGTATTGCATTGCTTCGTTTAATATTTAAAAGAAAACCAGGGCAAGTTAAAATATGACCATGTTTTATGGTATTGTAGTGCAAACAATACCTACTTGATAACTATTTTCAAGTAAGAATTAAACAAAAAGTTAGATGTTGTGTTTAATTATGCCTCATACACATCAATTACAAAAGTGTATGTTTCGGACCGCATGCTTAGGAAACTCATACTCGTATTAACCCTTGTTACGTTGTCACTCATTTCATAGAATGTATCAATTTGTGGAAAATTTAATTCATCAACAGACATTTCTTATCAAGGGAGTAATTAATTATGTAAATTACAAAACTAACTTAACCTGACCTAATAAATTAACGAATGTGCAGGATTTTCTGAAAACAGTAGAAACAGTAGAAAAACGCGGTAAAACAGCTTTTGGTGAAATTGAAATGGTGCTCTCCAATTACCCGTATTGACAGGACTGTAGCCAGTTCTGCAGTTCTTACTACTGTAAGTAAGCAGATATTTATAAAATGTATTTTTTTTTCCTGTAACACTGTTGCTCAGTACATATTTAATCTATAAAATGGCTATCAGCAAGCCAACCGGTATATTATCAGGTAAATTAATTACCGGTCGGCATACCGGTTTCCGGTACCGGTATCGGAATCATTAGCTGGCATTGGTGTCGCCTTTTCATTTCACTGGTCTTTATCTTATCTAAAGAGGACGTGCGGGCGTTTATAAGGTGCTTTATTGTTAGCAACTGTTAACAAATGGAAGTTTCCAATTTAAACCATGTTGTGATTAAGTAAGATTCAAATTTGCTTGAACTTTTTCGATTGTTTTCTTAAATTAAGTAAACGAATTTCAGACTTAAGGGTGGTAGTGTAAGGTTGTTTTAAGGTTGTCGTTTATCGGGTTTTCCGGTAGTTTTTCTATGAGAACGGTGTTAAACGACAATGGGCCACTTGTTCGCTGATAGCCATGTAAATTAGTAGATGGATGACTGGTCACCGACCAGTTTGTTGACAGAGAGATAACGAAAAGGTTTTTTTAAGTATATTTATAGGGATATACGGGGCAGAGAGTATAGTAGCTATTCGAGTAGCATTCTATAAATTACTCAAAAATAATGAATACAAGATTTGTTACGTATAGATCTAGGTTACATTTTGGAGACAATATTACTTATATTATAACTACGTTATGTTCTTACCTTGTTTGCATTTGTACGCACTGATATATTTTAAACTAAACATTATTGGCTTCAACCTTTGTTTATTGAATTTACCTTATTATTATTATTATTTATTTATTTAAAAAAAACCCTAAAAAAAGACTTACTACCTACTTATTATGATATTAATAAGAAAGTTATATGAATAAAATAATAATGTTTTTTAAAACAAAAGCCGTCAAAAAGGCGTGAGGTAGCACTCACTTTTTTTTTCTATTTGCGATAGCCTAAGAGAATGTATTTGGGCTAATATTATTAGGGTTTTAATTATAACTATCTTTGTTTTTGTTATTTCGTCATTAAATATCCGTTTCAATTTACCCCGATAATTTTCAATCTCAAAACTCTGTTAAATATGTTTTAATCAATTTAATAATAAAGACAAAAACACAAATAAACTGCCTAACATTACTTTTATTATATTAGTGAAACATTTAAATAAAATCGCTAAACCAACGAATTGTTAATTGTAGGTCAATCAAAAGTGTCAAAATGAATTGAGTGATTACATTAAGAGTTTAATTCTTGAATTTGCTTACGGATTCGAAACTTTGACGTCTAAGTGTGATGGACAGTCCTTGCCTAAGATATTGAGTGCCAATAACATGACTATAGAGTCCATTTTAGAAGGAATTCAGAAACCCTGGCACTGATTCAGGTGGAGAAATTGTAAGTATTCTAATACAATTAATAAGTTTGTTGTTCACGCTAATTAGGTACGCGCGGATAAGTATTGATTTGAGGCAACTCCGTAAATAGATGTAAGAAGACAATACGTGTTTATACTATTAACAAACGATACAGGTGAACATTTGTTGTTATTTTTAGTCAATTTAGACTATAATTATGTTATTGGAGAGGATCATTAGGAAAGCTATTTTCAAAATAGTAACTATATATTTTTCCGTTTTTGGACTGTGCAGCTATGTATAGAAAGTGTTGTGTATAGAAACCTGATACAGGCATTTAGTTTATGGCGACCACCTATTATAAGCTTGAAATATTAAATTAAGGACCACTTAATATATTTTTTGAAGACATAAATTATTAAAACTTTTAGTTTTGATGTAGATACTAATTCATATCTTGTTATTCGTACACCGTCGTGCCATACTTTGATTGATTCGATATTTTCACAGTCCCACACTGTAAAAATAACACTTTCTAATGTAAGCTAGCTCTTATGCCTTTGACGTAAAGTCGGTATATTAATCAGACATGCACAAGCATACAAAGCTGGTCCCAGGCCGTGCCAAGCGCGGCTGACCGTCCGCCCCACGCGAACTTTCAACCAGGGGACGGG
This sequence comes from Tortrix viridana, assembly GCA_963241965.1. Lineage (NCBI taxonomy): Eukaryota > Metazoa > Arthropoda > Insecta > Lepidoptera > Tortricidae > Tortrix > Tortrix viridana. Next base: position 9,301,069 of record OY725186.1, read on the forward strand.
TCGGGTGGAATGGAGTCGACATGAAAAAAAAACATAAAAAAGACTAACAAAACATTCTAAGATTAAACTTTGATAGTGAACACACTACATAGTTACGAAAACATGGAAACAATAGAAAAATTGTAATAGAGAAATATTACTTCGCCTCTACTCCATTTTGCGTTAGTTCACCTTACTTGGATATTGAAACATAAATTGTTGACGTTATTGAAGTACCTAATTGTTCATCTGAGAGAAAAATCTACTATAACCTAATTAATATGACTAAGATTAAGAAACAAGATGGGCTAAAACAAGCAAGAACATAACCCCAGGTTTTATAACAATGATTTTTACACAACCTTTGATATAAGTAACATTAAACGTGTAACGTGATTATATTAAACTGAAAACACCCAAAGTGACCATGGTGGCATAAACTCTTTGTGTATAATTACGATGTTAAAAGACATAATGGGTCACACAAACGCTGAATGCCTATTTCGAGAATTCATCACATCTTTTTCACGTCACGTTAAAAATGCATGCAAAAGTCTTCAGCAGATAATATTGTAATATATTAGATTTTGTCAACGTTATACATCGATAAAGAATACTTAGAATGTAATCGCCTCCACAGCTTCGATCAATAATCGCGTTCAATACTAACGTCGCAGATTACAATTGATAGATGGATTCAGAGCAAAAAATCATGAATAATAATTACTCAGTTTTATGGTACCACCACGGTTGACTGCTAATGGTGGACTGACCGTGGGGTTGTTTTATTGCATTTTTTCGATACCGATTACCGTTCCTGCCTCCGTTTCCGACAGACAATGGCGCACATAAATTATGTTTGATAAATACAATTTTGCCGCTGTCCGTGCCGAGTTAATGTTTATTATTGTTTTGTGATATTTTTGTGCTTGTTTTGCGATGCTGGGTAGCTGATAGGATCTATAGGATTTTGAAATTACGGTTGATTTTTATCAATCAAAATGTATTTATGTACGTAAACGATGTTTTCATGAATAATAGTCATGGCGAAATACAAACGGTAACAAACTGAAATTATTTCAACGATTTTCGAAGCTGCCAAACTTATAAAATGATAAGGTGCCGTGAACCAAATACCTACGATTAACACTAAATACTTCGATACCACCAAATTCCGCACAGAATATGGCAATTGAAACAAAATGTTACATCACAGATCGTACACTCTGGAAAACAGTGTCACCTCTTTAAGACCATTTCAATGAGAAAAGTTAAATCGTACATACATTGCGCAATGCTAATTACAACCAAAGTCTACACAAACAAGAATTATATTAACATGTAAGAGTAAAAAGTCGTAAACGACTATTACGCTGTTAAGTAGTTAAAGTTGTTTTAATTTCGTCAGTTACGTCCTTTTATGCGTTTGGTTTTGAAATAAACATGAAAGCTGTATAAATGCTGTGATATGGTGACAAACAAGAGAATGGCTCAAGATAAATACGTTATCTGTGCCGTAATCAGGACGGACACAGGTCTTCGGGTTTATATTGTATTTGAATAAACAATTATTGTCCTTGGACGAAGTGGGGTAAGTACAGAAATGAAATTGTCAAGATAGAATTTAATGTTGCGTTTTTGTGCGTGGACCTAAAAGTAAATATAAATTGATAAAACTATGAAAATATGCTGTAAACTGAACTCATCATTAATTGATTCTTAGTAATTTTCAAGCCATGGTGAAGATGATTTAACTACGACATGTAACTTTAGGCAGAAAAGGCCTTGTTTGAATATTGCTCAGATGAACGTAAAATGTCAACATTGCGTTTTTCTTACGCCCCTTAAGTTAAGTACGCGTAGAAATATTGCTCCTACTTACTCTCGGAAATTGACCATTTAAAAAAACGGAGAGGAATAAGCCAAATAGGTACAACAAAAATTGGATTTGCGCAAAATTTGGTTCGTCATCGAATATGACGATATGGTCACATCGAGTTCCCACATTTGACTACATTCCTACTTACCACCTTTCCCTTCACTATTATATTCTCCAAGTAAACTGGCGTAGAATATTTACCTGTTGATAAGAGACAATCGTGGCTTGTCTCATCTCACCAGATAACGTTATAAACGTCCCATTAACATGGTCAAAGGAAACGCCGTGTTTACGCGCCATGTTTGATTTATCCCGTTTCCTGTCTTTAGGGTGTTTAATTAATTTATTAACGTGTTTTTTTGCATCTGTTTTTATAGGTGTTATACCACCCTCTTAGGACGACCGGAATTTCCTTCAACTTTTTCAGTTGTTAGGGCCGCAACTTCTTTTTACCCGACTACGGCGAAGCAAAAAGGAGGGTTATGATTTTAGCATTCTAAAGTTTTTCTATCATTCAGTTCAACCGTCTCCAAGCGTGATGCTGTTCCCTATTAACTACCGTAACAACAAGAAGATTACGCGGAAGTGTTGGACATAGCGCACCGTAAGCTGTCATGTGCCACGGCGCACCAGGGCAATGGTCTTAGATAATTTGAGGGGCAGCAAAGCGTTAAGATCATTACGCATGATGATTGTCATTTGGACGAGCGCATGTCAACCGAACATATCGGTCATCTGGAGTAATGTTGCGGGGATGGAACGGATCTTGGATTAGGAAATAAGGATGGATGTCATGGACAGGATGGAGATTCAGAATAATTAAGAAGTTAGCACGATAATTTGGTTACTATCTAATGATTTGGTAAAGCTATGGAATTGTAGCTGCTATGAATACAAGATGGCAGGAAGGAACTTAATGCGTTAAGCATAGTTCAGAGTATAGTGGCGCCCCTTGTGAGACTTATGTAAAACGGTCGACTGTTTGTAGGCATCATTATTATGTTGATGACGAAAAAGAAGAAGAAAAATATTGATATATACATATATGTAGTGGATTTTTTGGCGTATATCACTGACATAATATGTTAACAGGGCTTCTCACAGATTCTACTGTCTGTATGTCAAGTATGATTTTTTACCTTCGACAATATAATCACAGACTGCATAATTTCAGACATATCAAAGATAAAAAAACAGCATTTTATCCAAAGATAATTAGAAACTGACTAAAGACTCGATATTATTTATAGTGAAATTGTAAAAATTGCTATGAAATGTGTAACTGCTCAACAGAAAACCTTCACCGTTCTTCCCGCCACCGTGTCCAAGGTACGGAACATAGAAGAAGCAAATTGGTCACAAGATCATACAAAATCGCAGTACGGGACCGCCGATTATTTCGCCTAGTGAAAGGTACGGGTGCATTCAGATGTCATTTCAAGCTTGTTTAGTTGTCTGTTTGTTTTAGGACTATTATTAAATAAAAAGTAAGATTAGTAGTGCGAAGAGATTTCGAGGTGGACCTGAAATTGGTATGAAAGTGAAGGTAATTGAATAATGATTATTTGTAAGAGTATTACGTTTTTTGTTTTATTCAGAAAATCAGGATTTGTTTATTGGAACATTCGATTTTACATAGGTATCTAAATTGTTTGGCTAAAATAGTTTTTTTTATGCAAGGCAACAAAGTTGTTATTTGGCGCGAGAGCCATTATTAAATCCCGAGTTAGCGAAGGATTTTAAAATTGAATCACGAGCCTAGCGTGTGGTTTAAAAATAGAATCCTTAGCGTAACGAGGGATTCAAGGCCTCGAGACCTAAATAACTTTGCTACCGTGTGAAACACACAATTTTTCACCTCAAAACACTTGATGTTGGAAAAACAATTGCACGAGCGTCACATCAGTTGTGGCCGTCGTCGCGGAGCGCCTCCTCAGCGCTCAGCACCACCATTACTTTCCACGCTAGCGCTTAAAGTGAACTTTTGCGCGCAGATTTTGACGTACAAAGAAAGCCTTTCCGAGCTGGTGAGGTGAAAAAGCTATCAAAATGCCGAAACGTTAAAATATAGTATTGAGAATGCCTAGGCGGTTTGTCCAAAAGTGTGTAGGTAGGTACTTGAAATTAAAAACATATCATCAAACAGTTTATTTTTTCTAAGATTTCTTTTACCTGTCAGGTGGGCCGGGCTAACTGAGCTCCTTTAATAAAAAACCAAACGTAGGCGGCACGTGGTTAGTTTTTACCGTTTTATAAGTAAAAGGGTTAAATTACGAACAGGAAGCAAGGGTTACGGAAATCGGTCAATGGGTCATATAGGGTAAACCATATGCTTTTGATTAAGGATAAAAAAGTAAATTTACAATATTAAGGGGCCGTTATCAACTTTCGTATTTTAGCTCTGTGTGAACTTTAATGTCTATGAGCTATGAAATCGTGTCGCATAATTATATTCAGTAACAAAATTTTGATATGATTTAGTTCTAGGAACTTCACGTTTATTCATTATGACAGGATTCTACGGTGACTCGGCAATAACAATGACAATTATATCTAAATATCATTTGCCTTACTGTAAAAAAAAAAAAATGAGTTGAAAATTAACCCATGGTCTTCCCCGGTATGTGCAAACAAACTAACTTGCACATTTATAATATTTAGCAAGGATGGTATACCCTTGAATCGCCGACATTCATTCATAGAATGTTTTACTTCACCGAATTTTCATTTCATGTCAGGTATTTCCACGTGCAGGTGTTACAATTTTTTGGTGGTCACAGGTCAAATCTAACCTACGTAACCCGTGCTTAAGATAACCTGAAAACAATAAGGTTTCACCGGATAACTTTCGATGAAATTAAATTCGGTGAAACGACATATTCGACGAAATGAATGTCTGCAAAACAAGGGAACACGAGTAAGGATACCTACATAGCGAGGCGTCATGTCAACAAGGTAATGGAATAGATGGTGATTCACCAACAGTGACCGTAACACAAAAGTTAGTTGAAATATTTGACCCTGTGAAATATAACACCTACTCGTACTTGTAACTTTACACTATGATAATTATACTATACCTATGCTCACTTTACCTTACAGCGAATATTTCAAGACTTGGAGGTTACGTAAGCAGGCTACATATCGTGTTATAAAACCATACCTCTTTATATAACCTTAACTATTCTGGGCGGCTGCAAGGGCGGCCACGGGTCACGCTCGAGCCGTCGCCGCCCCGGACTACCCCCAGGGGGAAAAAGGGGGAATGGAACCACCATTTTACGAGTTCTGTTGCAATGCTGTTTTTTGAAATGTTGGTCATTGACGGTTGAAAAATGGTTTGGTATTGTGCATGAACATTTTATTGGGTAAGTTTTCTTTTTAAGATTTGTATTCATGAAACCTACTTTTAGTTTCGTTTATAGTGTAGATTTGAACGAAACTTTTGGTTGTAATCTGTACTTTAGGGTATAAACATAAGATAAAGGAATAGGTGTATTATCCTGGTGGCAATCAATTCATGAAAGGTCATGGTGTCAATGCGTGTTCAAACGGCATAAAGCGCATAAATAGAACGGCAATCAGTTTTCTATTGATAAATATCTAAGATACGTGTTTTGTGTATTGGCTGGTTTCTACAAAACAATGGCTCTGAATTCGAGGTAAGTAACTTTTTTGTATCTGTAATTAAATGCTTTATTATGTGTGATTTAGCAGAAGTATCTACGCGTTGATAACAGACGATCTCGGCATTCCTTGGATATATATTTTTGAAGAGGAAATTACTTAAAGAAAGGGTTTTAATTTAGATAATTTACGTCTAGGGCTTAAAACAACTCCTTTACTATCAGATTATTCAGATTTTATAAAGCCTGAATCAGATTAAAAGTCATAAGTCAGCATCGGGGCCGACACTGCGGTAGCCAGCGGTCCAGGCGGGGCGGCGACGGCCGTGCCACCGGCCCGTGTCCTGCGTCGGCGATACTCGCCCACGCGACCATGGTGAGACTAGCCTGGTCGAGTTACAGTCAGCTTCGGGACCGACTGCGGTCGCCACGGTCCAGGCGGGTCTTACTAGCGGTGAGTGCCTTGGTAGACCATGGTTGCTGAATGCATCTGGGCTATGATAGAACTGATCTACTGAATCTTAATAAAATTTAATGAGTAGGTACAGCCAGAGTGAAAATAATTTGGCGGATCGACTTTGACAGATCCCCTTTTCAAAGTAAGAGGATTTGAGATAGGTATTTTCCGCACGCAAGTCCAGTGTTGATAATAGACTACACTTAGTTTCGTAGTCATATATGCACATTTTCATACGTTGTATTTTCCTCTAAAAAATCATCTGCTATGTTCTTATGTTAACACATCGTCGTTCACAGAATAACATAGCTGTTAAGTATACAAATTCGATGGCTGGTTTAAATTTCAAATAAAGGTATCAGCATCTCATAAAAATTATATTTTGTAAATAAACTCGCACCAGTCTCGGTCGTACGTCGCGCCCCGCCGGGCGTGTCGCACGGAACGTCCCGATAAATGCGGCGAATGGCCCGTCAGTCACGAAGGCCGGGACCAGCATGCAACCCAGCGCCGGCGAGTCACCTCTCAGACTTCACCGGGTTAACTAGAACGAAACCCCTCCCGAATAACGAATAAATATGTTGGATTAGAATAAAACCTAAAAAAGGAATGAAAATATTTGTTATAATGGTTCACCTTCATAGACACGTAGAACAATTTTGTGTAGTTGTAGTAGGTACTCGTAATTCGCAGAACGTATTTCTTCTTGTAGGACAAGTTATGTAGCCGTATTTTTAATCCGAAATAAACCAATAGTAATGGCAACCTCAATGGGGACAGCAATAAACAATCAAATCCGTTACATGTTAATTTTTAGTACGAGGGCTAGAAAATGCAGTTTTCAAGTTCCAAATGTTTGGAATGAAAATTCACGATTTCAAATATCCAGTGGTCCCGTTTAATCAAATCAAATCAAATCAAATCATTTCAATTTATTTGCTAAAATGCGTTACATAAGGTCTTAAAAATTGTTTTACAGATCAGGCATTCCGTCGACAATACGACATGCAAATTTTTAAATTAACCTTAGCTAATTAAAATGTGAATAGCACAAAATTAATTAATATTAAAAGTATTTCACAAATTACCATGTTACATTAGTCATAGTTAGGTATCACAATTAAGATTCAAATAATTCAAATAATTAGTCAATGAGTAGTCAAATAAAATTTAAGATAAAAGTCAGAAATAATTTCTTACATATTTCATATATTAATTACGTCCCATGAAAACTATTAATTGATTTGATTAAATAATTAGGTTAATTCGATCTAGTAACATGATTTAAATACTCAAAAAATATAATATAATAAAAAATTAGAGTTCTCTTATTTTGAGAGTGATTATATAATTTATAGTTTTACTATCTTTTTATAATGGTACTTGGTAACTAAACAAAGACTTAAATAATTCTAAAACGTAATTCCGTGGTGTTACATTGCAGAATTCGATACGCGCCGAATAAAACTCCATTTTCAAATTCAAATTTCTTTGAACTGCATTCGGCTGCATTCCAAATCTCAACCCCCGCACTGCATTCAACACTGGCCATTGTGAAATATATTTAATAAAATAAACACAGAGATTCGCGTCGCGATAATACATTCATTCATTCGATTTTTTAAATTCGCAACGACTTCGATTGGCTCTTTAGTCGGCGTGCTTTTGAAAATCGAATGACGAATTCCGCCGACGATTGAGACAGATTGCAAAAACTTGAAAGAAGGTATGATGAAGAAAAACCTTTGTATAAAAAAGCGCAAAAGTATATCAAAAACACCGCGAGCAATTATAGTCACCTGGACTGACTCTTATTGCTCGCGGTAATCGAAAATTGTTGAAGGAAATCAATAATTGTTGAAATACGGTAGACAAAAAAAGGTTTGTGTAGAAAACCGTTAATACACAATCCGTTAGTTGGTTCAATCAGAAATTTCATCAGGCCCTTTGAGTCGACTAATACGCTAATTCAACATATTGTGAGGGTCTACTTCTTTAGGGTTGAAAAAACCGAGGCCAGCACAAAAGCAAGAAAGGGTCAGGCGTCTGCTTTTTGTATAAAAAACGAAACCAGATGGCCCTAGCGTTTAAAAAAGGTGCGTGCCCAAAATATTGTGCAAGTGGGTAGCGTTAGCAAAAACTGTTGATAGCTGAACAAAATCTAAACAAGTGAAATACGTAAAGCAATACAATATTTAGGAGCCCTTTTGCAGCGCGTCTGATTTGGACGTGAAAAGGCTTTTAAACCATAGTATTTTCAAACCACGAAGACGCGCCCCTTATACTTACCTAAGTATGATTGTATCAATGTACTTTCGAAAATTATGAAGTATATAGTAAACTTGATCAATATTTTACTACTTGATACAAACAATAATATGAAATGGGAAAACGTCAACCGAAACTACAAAATGTTTTGACTTGTAAATAACTCGGGTTTCGCTTTCGGAACCCTGTCTTTGGCTTTCTGTACCGCTTCTTATCAATTACGAATCTCTAACAACTTTTTTGCTGACCACGTGACTGCAGACGCCACAGCGATTTGTCCTTACACGACTATAAATTTCACTTTAATTAATGGGCCAAAAAGGCAACACACGGTATTTCACACCGAAATCCCATGGACTCGGGATTGAGTCGATTTTGTATGAAATTTAAGATGTCCGGTACTGAATGTGCTAAGGACAACAGGTGGGCGTTTTGCCGCATCACGGTTCTTTACGGGCACGAATGTCCATCAAACATTTGGTGTATTTTGTTAGATGGCCAACTTCTAATAAATGTCCAAAATATTTCCACTGTTATGTCTCAAGATGACTGGCTTTTTCGTTTATTTTTAACCTAACTAAACTGTTGAAAAAAATTAAAAATAAGTTACTGCTGATCCCAGTTTTCAGTTTGATGACTGCAGTTTTTGGTACATAATTTGAAGTAAGGGGCGCGTCGTTGGTGAACAATGTATTGTTTTTACTTACAGGTTTTGTATTTATTAAACTGCATAATGTTACATTCCACAAAATAAAATTCACTCTTTTAAACAAACGAAAGTAACAGCTGAAAAGTGTGTGCGTATTCCTTAAGTTAAGATAATTAATTAACCTCCTAAATATCGGTAACTGGCTTCTAAATCCTTTTTACTTAAGACAGATACAAATGCGCGGCCAACTCTCTCACATTTGTTTGTAAATTGCATAATTATACCAACCACTCTTTCAAATACTATCAACAGCAATAAAATCGGAACATTGCCCATACGAATTTATTCCAACAGTGACCAGTTTTTATTGCTCTTGAGCATATAATAAGTAATGTCGGCACGAAATTTAAATTAAACAAAGGATAAATCATAGCTAAATAGCCTTGTGAATAGCCTTCGTACAGTTAGCCTTTTGTTAGTGCCGAGTGCTCGTCACCGATCAAATGGGGCATTAAAAAGAGTTATTGCTATATCTAGTTGACAGACGGTTGAATGGCGAATCCGGAGATTCATATGGGAGGCTTGTGTTTGCGTGATGTAGGGATGCTGGAAGTGTTTTAAAGTTTAGAAAAAAATTGAAAATTGTACACATATTTTGTCATAATTGTTGAAAATAAAAATCTAAATTAAATGTATTCTATTTATGAATTTATGTCGGACCATGCCCAGTGCAGGGTTTCGTAGCCGTTACTGCAAACACAAAACCTCCAAAAACCATAAGTGTTAGCCTTAGACTAAAGCAAAAGGGAGACACGTTATCGCCGTACAAGACATTGACATAATGCGTGCCGCGACACCTACTTTCGCAAATTCCACACACACAGCTCTAAACATGCACTAAGGAGCAATAGAGATAAATTGATGGACTAACGTCGTGCGCGTAAGTGAGACAGCCATATGTCTCGATGGATCGCACCACGTCGCACGTGTTGACAGATCGGTGACGGCCGGACAACTGACTCAAACACAGGCGCTCGGCGCCTATATTTAGGTGCTCAAGCCCGCGCGCCGGTCACGTATCTTCCTCTTTTTGTTTTTATCTAAGGTATTAGCTAATTTTCAGAACCGACCAAATCTGGTATAAAAGTCTGCCAGTTGACTTTAATGCCCTTATTATCTGTCGAATTCAAATGTCACAATGACAGATAAGGACAAAGCTAGGGTTAACTATTCCACTCTACGTTTATTAATAAGGTTGTAAGTGAGCTTTCCGTTAAACTGAAAATTTATGTATCGTTATATCCAGCATCGTTAATCCTACACAAGAACGGGTCACCATCGAGATTATATATTTCAGTAACTGTAGTGGTACTATGGGTTTGCAACTTTCACTGACTTCATATCTAGTTGTAAAACGCAACAAAAAGAAAATATAATAAATAGATTTGCATAGGATTTAGCCTGAAAATACTAATTCACAGAATGAAGAAAGTTTGAATAGTGAATTAGGGAAACATTTTGAAATACCTGAGGAATATGAAATTAGGTTTACTCTGACGATTCTTTATTGTATCGATCATACAGGAACGAAAGTTGGAATAGGCGGGTCAGTTAAGCCAAAAATACAAGTACAGTCAAGGTCATTAATATGTATACATTTTAGTACCTTGTCTTTTTACTGTCATGTTTAAACTGCCATTTATGAATGTCACAGCGATTAAAGTGACCAGAGCCCTTAGCCAAGATGCCCATCGCTAACTAGCGTTTCTATTCGTTTCGTTTTTAAACCAATGTCGTCACTGGTAGATCACGTGACTGTCCGTATGACGTGATCTACCAATGACACGATTGGTTTAAAAACTAAACGAATAGAAACGCTAGTTAGCAATGGGCATCTTGGCTAAGGGCTCAAGGCACTAAAATGTATACATATTTATGAACTTGACTGTACATAACTACTAGAGTTGGAGACGGTGGTTGGGTTGCAGGAACGGGGTAAACCCTTACGGGGTAAACCCTTACGGGGTAACCCTTAGTAAGCTTGGATTAACGACTTCTATTTAACTATCTAATCATCTAATCTAATCATCAGTAATGTTTGGTTTTAACCAGGAACCAAATAATTTAAAATTAAATCATGTAAACGTAGTATCTTGTCTGAGTCACGGTTTATGTAGAGAAACATCGATTGTATATTTTGTGATTGTTTTGCACTAACACATTGGTGTTTTTATGTATGTATGTAAACTCTTTATTGCACAAAAACAGGTTTTTAACTATAGTAATAATGTTTACATTTTCCCGGAGGAAATTATAGGATAAACAAAGAATAACGCTTTTTATTGAAGGGACTTCTTAGACTCTGATTTGTAAAAAGTGCACATGACCTACATTTTGTTCTCGTTCTTTGTCTGAAGGATTCTCTTCTCCGTGTGATTCATCACATAGAGAAATCACCGATAATTCGTATGTTTATCACGTTTCAGACAATGTAGGTAACGTCAACTTGTAAAGTATGAATTGTACAACTCCCGTTAAAATACACGGCTTTATTGCTAAGGTACAAAGTTCACATTTCGTCTTAAAAAGTCTTATGCAGCTTTCATTGAAATTCAAGTGCAATAATTTTCGTCACGTTTCGCTACCGAATACAATAACTCGTGTTCTCGGCTTTTTCAAGATAAGCGCATACGCATGATAGTGCATGATGGACGATTGAGGCGGTTCTCACGCCTGAGCAGGGAATATGAAGAAGCGGCGACGTGTAAATATATAGCAGTAAATGCCACGTTACAATATCCAATTTCCAGAGCATTAGTAATGTCTCTATTAGTTTAGGCTTATTTAAAAGAGACAGCACGAATAGCACTCTGCAAATTTAAAAGCAAAATTCGGTGGTTTCATAGCAAATGAGGGCTGCAACAAATATAGTTTTTGTGTAGTTTAACTATTGCATGAAAGGCACATTTCACAATTCAAAAAGATTTATAAGAAAATAGAAACGACTTGTTTTAAAGCTGAATTTTAGCTGAAATTCAACCTTTAGAAAAGGTTCACAATTTCGGGTGACGATAAACGGACACGTATGTGCAGTTATAGGAAAATCCCTTTTCAAAATAAATAAGCCAGTTCTACACTTCCCTGGCGCTGCAGGACGGATACCACTGATAATAACGACGTCTGATGGAGATTGATCGCGCCGGCGTAAACACGCCTAAGACAGGATCACCGCTGGACCTGATTACGTGACAATCAGACCAAATCTTTAGCCAGTAGTTTTAGGGTTCCGTCCGTTTTGTGAAAATACTATTTTATATTTAAAATTGTCCTTAGTTCTGCCCTGCTAACGTAAAAGTCATTTTACACAAAACTACTGTAGCAATTGCAACCTTATTACCCAGTAATGAGGTTGCAATTATTGCAGTAGTTTTGTGCAAAATACTGCCTTTTACCTTAGCAGGGCAGAGTTGTGACCCTGCTTTCTGGGCTGCACCAATACCCATTGAACCTAGATAATAACTTTCTTAACTATCAAACAAAAAACGCAATGAAATCAAAGGGGACAAACTCATACCACTCATCTTTTTTTGCCGAGCGTTAAAGAGTAGCTGTGAATTTTATTGTGTATTGTTTACTATGCTTAAAAGAAAGATAGCAAAGTATTGACTGATGCATTTATTTTTGTTTAAAAATGATGCAAACGAGCATGCGGTCATATAATAAAAGGCATCAGAAGAATTATAGTGTATTTGCTCATTAAAATATCTGTTTTCAACAGAATCTGCAGGTGTAGAATTGAAAAATGAAGCTGAGGGCAAAGAGGGAATTTAGGGCTTTAGTACCCTTATATACATATGGACCAAATAAATGGAAGAAAATATAGGCACCTAGTACTAGAAAGCATAGATCTTAATCAAATTAACGCATTGCCCGCGCTTTTGTGTCGGATACACTGATACATCAAGAGCATTTCAATGCAGACCTCGTTTTCAATCTCGTCTTTTAAGGTTAACTTATTTCCAATATAGTTACAATAATTAATTCCAAAATTTATGACCCCACAATTTCACACCACTGCGCAAGTCAACATTCTGCAGCTTTGCCCGAAAAACAAAGGTCTTTTATGATACCGTTACGACAAATATCGGTCCGTTTATTTCGCACCAAACGTTCCGTTACTTGCACCTTGCGTAGCCAAATAACCTGCGACCTATTATCCGGTAAGAAAAAACACCTACATTAAAAAACAATATTTATTTACCGTTCACAAAACGCACTACAGTAACATTTACAACTTTATTTCCGACACATTAAGGGTTGTAGATAGATTTTTGTGTAGTATAAGTATGTTGGTTTCACAGTTTGCGCGGTAAACCACATGTGGGAGAGATTTCGGGAGTTTTTGTGGGGGTCCTGCGCTTGCGGCGGATGTTTGAACGCTTTTTGCTATTAATTAAGATTATTTTTAAAAGTTTTGAGCGTGTGGACGAGTTAGTGAAAACCTTAAATTTGTTTTGAATCGGTTATGTTATGTTATTTATTTAATCTGTATTGCACAAAAACAAGTACAAATGCCTGACTTAATGCCTACTGGTATTCTCTACCAGTCAACTAAATGATCAATCCGAAATTACAGTTAATCCCTTTGTTTTGTAATTCCTTTGTTAAACTAAACTTATTATAATACTTACTTACCTAGTTTTTTCCTGCTACGTAGGTACAACGATTGACTTAAGTATTTTACTTATAACTTGATTCAATCTTATTAACTGGCTTTCAGTAGAGAAAATTACTTATTCCATCAAGACGGGGTGTCTTTACTTAATGTCAAATGATTTTCAAATACGTACCTACTTCAGTATCATTTCAATTTCAATAAAAAAAAACCTACATATTGTCCCATCAAATGTAAATTACAAGTAACACAACAATGTCGAATTTCACCAACAAATAAACAGATGATTTGAGTGTTAATAGCTGTCAAAATATATGAACAAACAGTCGATTAACACTTAACATCGTTTGGTGAAATTTGTAAAACGAATCACAGTTCTGTAGTTTCTGGCTATATGGTTAACTAAGGGCCCTGTTAATTAAATTGATCTTGGCTAAGATGCCCGTCTCAAGATACGTCAAAGTAAGTCAAGTCATAGAAAACTCTAATTTTTGACGCATATCGAAACGGGCTTCTCAGTCGAGATGAGCTTATTAATACGGGCCTAAGAGCCGTATTAAAAACCTGATCTTGAGTAAGATGCCAGTTTTAAGAAGCGTTTGCAATGAAAGCTTTCTATGGCAATTTTCCTTCAAAACCTACGTAAGCTGACACTGGCGCTTTCTGCCACAAATCTCCGAGGCGTCGCTGGCGCAACTATAAATATGCCATAATATACTTTATGAGGTTATCGCGTTCACTGCCAACAAGCACCTAAGAGTGTCTACTTTGTATAGCAATTAGAAAGCTTGGCCCTGACATTGGTAAGGGACATGCGCGCGCGCTACGTGACGCTGAAGGAACAATAATCTGAGAATGAAACTGTCACAAGTTGAAATAAGAATATAGGTTCATTTGAATCTTATAGCGTTTTATTAAGGTGTAAGAAGGGTTTTTGTTTGGAGTTAGGTTGTTTCTAATTTTAATCATGTGTATTAAATTCAAGTTGTGTAACTATATTTTTGTACGCGTTTCGTTTCATCATGATTTTTTTTTTCAAAACGGAATTTTGTTATTAACGTAATACAACCAAATATATCTGAGCTCCTATATAACATTAGGGTAGGTCATATTTTTTGAGTGAAAATAATATTTTCATAAAACTTGTCATTAAAACCCGGAAGTAAGTATAATGACATTTACCTACTCGAATGCACAAATATTCCACTAAGACTATAAGAAATATTTCCAACTGTTAGTTGACATTTGACCTACTGTGCCGATCCATCCTGCATAGACCAAACACTGGTTAAAAATAGTCGCAAAGGTGGACAAAAAATATCGGCCCGAGTCGCTCATAAGAACTGACTTTGCGCAATATGGTTTTTGACCCTTATAACCAACGGATATTTATTTTATCGCTCGTGAAGCTACAGGGTGAGTCCATTTGTATTTTATTAACACAAATTCTGATATTTTTTTAAAGTAAATTATGCAACCACATGTTATGTAAGATGAAGACACTGCATGAAACAGTTAAAATAACCAGGAACAGATCTCCCAGATATCTTGTCATCTCAAATAAAATAAAATCACACGGTCTCACCCATATTTTTCACCGCAAATTGCCGCGCGCTGTACACGCGATCGTAATTACAAGTATCGCATATTAATTTACCTCACAAAGCTGGAGCACGCCTACGCGTGCGTTTTTTGCGCCGGGTCACGGCGCGTAACGGTGAGAGCGACATCCAGATGCGGCTAGCGGTATTCCAGCGGGATTTTTTTGTCCGCGCCGAGACGCGGTCGCACCAGCGGGCCCTCGGTGAGAATCGTAAACATGGGACAGATTTTGGAATTAAGATTAAGTTATTTATTTATAAAATTATTATGTCAAAGCTTTTTGAAATATAACTGTAGCGTGTCTTATAAAACTATTCTTTACATTAAAAAAACGTATCTAGTAATATAGAGTGCTAAAGGTATTGAAAAAAACAATTGTAATCATTAGCATTTTATAAAAATACTAAGGAATAAGGATAAAACGACAATCACTAGCTTCCACGTTCTAGCCTAGCTTCTTTTCAACATTTGTTAACCATATTACATTAATATTATTTATTTTTTTGTTTTTCACTTACATCATCCAAACATATGTCCGTACCAGCATTAATTGGTAGTGAACCCACTGTCCACCGGTCAGGTCTGGCGACCATGTGTGCAGCGTATGATTCAAATGAAATGTTTCAGTGGAATTTTTTAGACAATATTAAAAAACTCATAGAATACGAATGAATGTATTTGGTAAAGCTGTTACTCATGTATGCGTCTATTTAACTGTACCAAAAAAAACCTAAAAAGTTTTTGTTTTTATAAAAGACAAGCGAGCATGTGGGTTACCTGATGGGAAGTAATCACAACCTCCCATGAAC
This sequence comes from Tortrix viridana, assembly GCA_963241965.1. NCBI lineage: Eukaryota > Metazoa > Arthropoda > Insecta > Lepidoptera > Tortricidae > Tortrix > Tortrix viridana. The sequence goes on from OY725186.1 coordinate 9,317,013, forward strand.
ACCGGCAACTCAAGAAGAGTTGTCGGCCCGTTGCCGGTGTTTTAGCTGAAATACCGCTGAAGGGAGTTGGTTCCACAGATTCACCGAACGAGGCAAGAAGTGCCTGGTGAAACGCACGGTGGAAGAACGCCATTAACCAAGGCGATTCACGAAGGCGAACCTGGACTTACGACGGGTGGTTCGGTGGTGGAGCTCTGTGGCTGGTAATAGTTCGAATAATTCTTCAGAACACTCCCCGTTAAAAAGCCTATACAGCACGCAAAGCGAACTGACGTCCATCCGGATAGTTTAGGTTAATTCTGAGAATGTATACTTACTGAAAAATAATAATTACATCATTAATAACTCGTAGGTCTAGCTTACATTTCTGTTTTCTGGTGCAGAAAATAATAAAAAAGTTAACAATCGAGCTATTTCAATTTTAATCGAGGTCTCATAATAATAAGAAAACTTTAGGGGAGAATACAGAGCTCTATTTTTTTACACTTAGAATTATATCGCTTACGTTCTCATAAAATTACTTATTACTCAAGTAACAAAAACAGTAAGTAATTTAAATATGTTCCGTCCGTATTCGTAGAAAACCTATAAAGAAATATATAAACCAAAAGAAAGTTTTGTGAGTTTAAGAACAAGAATTTTTGAATCTACAGATTTTTGTCTGAAGTTCTTTTTCAATCAAAATCTGCGACGGCACAATTAAGTATAACAGTAAGTAGTAAGTATAATTTAAATCCAAATTAGATACTTTGCCAAATTACCTATCACAAATTAAAAAAATATGAGCATTTGACATTAGGCGCGACGTCACGTCCCAACCGCTCCTAGAACCTATTGAAACAGGTTGTAACATAAATCTCCCATACTCCACGTGAGAATGACATTTTTTGCCCAAAACTGACCTAAGTTTTTAAGAAGTGGCAAAAAGTCGCCCAGCCGATAAGAATCTGGTAAGAGGTGGGTTAACTTGATGATGTTTTGGAGTGTCGTGAAATATAAAAATATCGTTTGTGTTTTAAAATGGAATAACGGTATGAGTGCTCTCTGTATTTCAGCAAAATACTAAGATAATATTGATATAGGCTATTACTACGACGTGGTTGCAATGCGCCTCTTGGTATATACGTAGATTTAATTAGGAGCGTTGAAAACTGATTACATTAACATCTTACTGATTTGATTACTGAACCGTTATTAGTAGATCGTTTGTAGACGGCATAGCTCTTCCCTAGTTTAATATTAAGTAGTTAAAAATTTTACTTGTGTCCGGCTCAAATTCAGTGATCACTATTGCTGTTGTATTATTCTAAAGCTATTGTAATAAAACTTAATCTACTCGCCTATATAAGTTTAAAACAATCATTTCGCATTAGGTACGTTTGATTATACTCTAGATTTTTTTTTGACAAAAGTTTCAACAAATCGGTGTGTTCTACGACTTCGGAGCGAACTTTGTTGCTGAGCTGTAGCTTTTTTTTGGTTTATCTTGAATTTAAACGACAGTTAGCGCCTGTCTATCGGCACGTATACGAAGCTGAAAACTTTTTCTAATTCCCACAAAGTTATCTATGCCTTTAACATTGGCGCTACTACTAACAAAAGAGTTTCAAATACTACTAGTTTTAATTTTCCCAACGGCATGTGTAAGTTCGCAACAAAACCACATTTCTCGTAGAAAAACATTTACCGTTATGGACACCAAACGCGTTTTGCATAAATCATCTTGAGTGTAGAATTATTGGTCCCTTTTAGGAAACGGTTTTTTCGCAGATGAACTTATGAGATGTGGAGAGATTGGTTTGAATTTTGAATGTTCAAGTAACGGTAGTTTACTATAGGTCAGAAGTGCCTAGAAATGTTAGGTATTTTTTTTATATAAAATATTTTACTTTTAGGTACTAAGTGTAGGTTTCTACTACATAGTAGGGACATGATTTACTAAAAAACGAACAAAGTATTTTTATCGGTTGTTGTAGGCCTTGTTTTTACAAGTACCCACAATTGTCATTGTTTTAATTAATCCAAGTTCCAATTTGTTGAAATTTTATTTTAGCCTAAAGTATAATGTTAAAAGAAAATAGTTTTTTTTTTATTAGTTTTTTCGGATTCGTGCCTAAATGTGCGAGAGGTAATTTAACCTTTAATAATATAGTAGCAGGACAACGCCATCAAGGTTTTACTATTTTGTTAAAAAAAAAATCTTACATAGAACAGTCTGTCCCTTACCATAAACAAAATGCCGTAACTTTTTATCCCCGAATGTTTCAAATCATTAGTCTGCACAACATGTGTCGCGATACCATCAGCCATAGACCACAAGTCTATGCTCTTTGGTTATTAAAACCCATGTTTATAGAACGGACGGCAAAAAACGTCCCATGACGCTGACCGTGTCGTAAATTGGCATTGTCTCTGGTTATCTTGATTTTTGTTTATAATATTACAAATTATTTGAGAATGTCACGTAACTGTTTTAATTTTATAGTATTGTGTATTAAACATTTTTTGGGTCAACATTTTACGGAATTTACTATTTAATAGCCGGGCTAATTGATTAGTTGATTATTTTACAACATGTATCCACTTTCTGCAATGCTCTTTTTCACTTGACAGTAAGAGCTGTCATAATGTCAAAAAAATTGTTACTATATCTATAGAAGCAAGGGGCTGCCTATAATATACCAATCGGAAATAAATCACTGATAAGAAGATAAGAACTACCATAACTTCAACAATATGATTAGGATATAGAAGCGAGATGGCCTAAACCAAAGTGATGTACCTAGCCCAGCTCGCAAGAAAACGCTATTTGCTATGTTTGTACTTATACACATGCATATAAACGCTAGGTCGAAGCGATTTATAGCATTATTTCACAAAAGATAACAAATTAATTATATCCCAAACCATAAATAACTGAATCCGCCAAACATTCATCCATCAACTCTTTCCCAATTCACCTTCAAATCAATCCTAACATTTCTCAAAAACTAGTGGACAATGGAGGTCCATCGTACTAAGGAGGTCTATCAAAAGGAGATTAGATCGATAAAGACCAACAATGCCGGGGGCGTAGGAATAGACAAAAAAAACTCAAAGAAACATGAAACGTGGAATCATTCGCATCGTTTCCTTTGAGATCTTATAAAACCGTTTTTTCCTTGCAAAAAGGTGAAAAAAGTTTGGACAAAGGCCGCACAAAGAGGTTTTTTAACGGCTTTTTCTGACCGTGCGGGCCCATATGGTATACCTGTGCCAGCTTTGTATTAGAGATTTAAACTCGATCACTATGTGAAAATACATCATCAGCCTCCTTTGATACTTACCTATGTATTTTTATTGTAAATACACTAAAAAGCACGAATGAACTGGTTAAAATAATGAAGGGTTAAAGAAGTAAACTTGGTAAGATAATGAAACCTTACATTTACTAGAAAAGAAAAGAAAGAAAAACAAAGGTACAATAAAGGTTTTACTCTACCCCGTTTGGAACAAAAAAAGTTGCATAAAGTTCAATGAGAGCTTGTAAAAGCACAGTCAACATTGAAAGTGTCGCTCCAGACGCATGCGGCACAATAATTTGAGCAGGCGCGACTAATGACAGGCCGCGGGCCGCGTGTCCACTCGCGCGCATTCAATGCTAATACATAACAGTGCATCGGGGCTTACAGTTTGTAGAAACGACGTGTGGTTTTAAATGTCAAAAGTCACGTTATAAGAGCTAAAATAATTGTGGTCCATTGAATAATCACTAGTTCGCGTAGAAGTCGTTTATCGCTGCTCCCTCGGGAACTGTAATTTTTTTCGGGGTAAAAAGTAGCGTATGTGCTATTCCATACTATAATCTATCTGTGTGCCAAATTTGCCCGCGACTCCGTCCGCGTAGAAGTCGTTTGTCACTGCTCCCTCGGGAACTGTCCATTTTTCGGGATAAAAAATAATCTGTTTCAGACTATTCTATCTCTGTGCCAAATTTCATTCAGATCCGTTCAGCCGTTCTGGCGTGATTGAGTAACAAACATCCATCCATCCATTAATCCATCCAAACTTTCACATTTGTAATATTAGTAGGCCAATCATAAACTACTTACACTAATAATCAATGACCTTAGGATATAAGTTCATCATGATAACATGAGGGAAATCGCACTAGAAAAGTTATGTAAACTTATGCTTATTATAAATATAATTATCTACAATTACTTACTAAATAAGTACGAGTATTTTAACTTGTTGAGCGACAAGCCACTGATTTCAGTTAACCAAGGATTCGAATATTTGATTTTTAATTTTAAGCTTCTATTTGTTAAAATATTATTGCGGATTAAGTGAAAAATTTACTCTTTCCCATGTTCCCTGCAGTCTCCTCAAAAAAACATCACTTAAATTGTTCAGTTCATTTTTCAAGCATTTTCAGTTATGGTCTATTGAGATTATTAATGTAATGATTGTTAGTTTTCCTGAAATCTTAAATTTAATATTCAACACTATTCTGATTCAGTTTCAGTAAACACCACTACAACCAATATAAGCTGAAATAGACCAACAAATATTTTACACCATAATTTAATTACTTTTTTGCAGCTATTACACCCAAAACTTATTGCAAGACCTTTAGCCATCACTTCTGTCATTTCTAAGGTCTGCGCAACACAATGACCCCCGATGACAGGCCGGCCCACGCGCCAAGTCTAATCACACCTATCTTCTACACTCCATTCATCTTTTAGGGTCCCGTGAGCTATATAGTAAAACCATGCTCAAAATGTCACCAGTTAAATGCTAGGATATAGTATAGTATCAAGAACGCGCGTCCTCTGCGCGTCCTTGGCGATAGTTGCTAACTGAATCGCGTTTTGTGTTGCGTATGACATGCGTCCTCTGCGCGTTTAAAAAACGCCGTGTGCACTTAATGTTTACAATCAATGACGGCACGCCCCGCCAGTCAAATTGACGTAGCACAACGCGTCAATGTATGAAAAATTAAGCAGTGGGGCGAGACGTCTTGGATTGATACTATGCACACATAATTAAGTGCTAAGATCCGTCATTCGATTAGACGACAACATCGATGCGTTACGCATGACGTTTGATACGTTATTGTGTCAGTGTTCCATTGTGGTACGCAAATTAATTTCCTTAGCTGTAGTTAAACTTAACTAATGACACCTAATGGTAACAAAATTGTAACTAATGGTAAATCTGAACACATTTTTATTCGATTTTGGAATTATAACATTTAGTCGAGCTACCTATTGGATCGAAAAACTTGCCTTTAATCGTACAATCATCATTCTATGTTTAATTTAAAGTTCATTAAAACGCACTAAAGTGCTCACCGTTTTTTTTTAAGTACTGCGCCTACTTTAATAATGATGTGTGACGGGACCGTTGTAAATAAAGCCCCTCTCACGCTTGAACTTAACCCGCGATCGCTCGCGTTTGCGAGTGGGCAGGCGTTTTGTTTTATTGCCCGGGAGATCCGACGGCGATCGCCTTTGTATCGACCACAGCCTTCAAACGAGTCCTAATTATGCGCGTCGTGTTTGGGTGTTGCCTTTATAATTATTTTGGTCTTCGTTTTTTTATAGCATGGAGAAGGCAAATGAGCACAGAGGACCTGATCGTATGTGGGCCCAGAGGCTCATAGACATTTGAAATCTTAAGACTACATGCGTTGCTAACTCTGAAGACTAAGATGGAATGCCTCTATGCTAGTAATTTTACAGCAGCACCCGTATTATGGCCGTATTTAATTTAAAGTTTTGGAAAATTGGCAACATTACCCAATTTTGACTCGATGCTGCAAAGTCATTATTTTTTACATACACGTACAAAATGAGCAATGAAAGGTTGCATACAAAACAACAGATTACCATAAAGGTCCGTCTTGCTGGCCAGTATGCTAATCCAGACATTCGAAATTTGAAATGTCATAACGCCGTGTTGATGACTGTACATTTCTGCGACCACACCCTGACAGGCCTAACGTTCAATAGGTCATTCATGGACCATGTTTAAATTTAAATCTTAGAAGGTTTTATTTTTGTTGTTCGTAGATCATATTTGTAACATCCGGACACTATTTTTTATTACTGGATTAATAAACCACATGAATACATTATGTTTTTTTATTCATAAATATCAATTTCAGAATCAATTTTTTAATTTCAATTGATACTGGCTGTTTGCGTACGAAAATAAAAGCTGCTAAAATTAAGGTTTGAAAATAATTTTGTTCAAACCTTTGGCTTTGAATGGGTCTATCTTGCAGAAGGCAGGAGATGTGGCCCCTGTGAAGCATATTTCAATTTTCTAGTGTGGGTTATTTGGCAGCTCATAATTAGGTAACGCTCCAATTTTCCGACGAACTGGAACCGTCTCTGAGATAATGTCAAAAATGTCATCCGTGAAAATTTTTTTTCACATCTGTTTTTCTCTTAAACTATATCCGCTAAAACAATATAACAAAGTCTCAGCTACGTAGAATGAGTAGTAGTATGTACAATTTTTTCAAGATTTATTTACAAAACTACTGAAATAAATATCAATTTATATTTTGAATTTTTTTTTCAACTGTTATTTGAAAAGGTGAACTGAACTTCGATTAGTGCTAGCTATAACCACGAAAAAAATCAATTGGTTATAATTGGTGCAAGATACTTCAAAAAAATAAAAATATAATCTGCCATTCTAATAATGGCGATTCCGGTTCGCTACAACCAAAAATCATAATACCATATTCCTAGAATGTCGCAATGCCAAAACAGATTATTCTCATAATGTCTAAAGCTCGAAATGACTAACGCCTACTTCTTAAATTACCGTATTCTTAATATGACTATAATTTATATAGACTCTATCGCGTTTTGATAAATTTTCAATTCTATCATTTCCCAAAATGTCTAAAACTTGACTTTATCGTGTTTTGATAAAATTTCAAATATACCATTTCCCAAAATGTCTAAAACTCAAATTAACTTCATACAAAACGTCACATTACCAAAACACCTAAAACTCAGTATTTATGGAAAATATTTAAAATTATATTGTATTTTACAGTTTTTACGGCATCCCAATTTTTGTATTGTTACTATTTTTATTTTAAATTGGGTGGAACAGAGGGTCGAACAGTCATACAAACGCACGAGTGATCCTATACGGGTTTTTTTTTCCTTTTGAGGTACGGAACTCTAGAACTCTTGACTCGTTAATGAGGACAGTTTTTGTTGGATCTCTTACAAAAGCATAGTTGTCATAAATTGCTAAACCAACTCTGATAATGTGTAGTATTTATTTACATTTATAAATACGTTACACTGAAAATACTGCGTGGTTAAAATTAATGGTACAAAAAGGTATTATGAGACAGTGTCATTTTGATCTTTGGACCTGTCAACAAAAGCCATTTTTGAATTTTGGTAATTATGAAACTAATGCATTTTCACCTTCAGTCTTTAATAATGATTCGGTATTTGAAGTTATTGTTCATTTTACCAACTATACATTTTGGATATCGGCTGTAATGTGTAAATGTTATTATGACATTTTATTGTATTGAAAATAAGTCAATTTGGGAATTTAGGCATTTTGGAACTAAGACAAAATGAGATTTAGTCAAATATGTAAAAGGGCATTATGATATTTGATTGTAACGAACCGGAATCATAATGGCATGGCATGGCATCAATACAGGGTGTTACAAAAATACTCGTAAACCAGAAAGGGGGTTAAATGGTCCCTTGTAAAGAGTTTTCGTACAATGTATGAAAACCTTAGCATGACTTTATGAGATGACAACTTACTAGGGTTGCGTTATTTTGGGCTTTGATTTTTTACGGGTTATTTTGTAACACGTTATATAACGTTTAGTTTGTTTAATAGTGCGTGTGTACGAGTTCTTACCCAGAATAACAAACCGCTACGGTAGTATTAAACAACTAAGGAGTTATCTTTATCATCGATTATTATAATGGCAGATTATACTGCTACTCAATCTCCTTCCTTACCCTGATAGACCCTTTGTTTTATTATTTGGCATAATTTTGATACATTCACGTGAAGATGAATGTCCTTATTCCCGCAGCAATGTGTATTTATTTGCACTACAAAGAAATATCAATAATGACATGATTACTATTGGCGGAGCGGTTTGAATGTCAAACAATGGTGGAAATACTTTCGCGGTTCGGCCAAATGTTGCCAGATCCGTGCCGTGACCAGGAACCAGTGGAGACGTTGACTCATAAATTGGCATTAATTTTTATTGATGTATGAGAACTTTTTTGATTCGTTGTTTTAGTGTAACGTATTTGACCTTACATTTGTAATGTTTTTATTTGTGCTAGTTCTAATAATTATTATTTATTACTTTATTACCTTGTAATGTAACTTACTTTTAAGTATTATTGTATTTTATATTGGAAAAAATGACCTTCCGCTGGAGTTTCTTGCGGCGCTTCTTCTCCGCAATGATGGTCTTGTCCGAAGCGCTGGTAGATTCACTCTATATTACTGACGTGTAAAAGAGCCCGTATGTGGCCAATTTACTGAATAAATATTTGAATTTGAATTTGAATTTAGTCAAATAAAAAAGTTTATGTAACGTCATTCATAGGTTACGAAACTACATAATATTAATTAACTATAAGCACAGCATACTTACTGTTAAAATATAGTATTTAGTGTGTCGCATGCCACATACGCTGATTACTTTAGTCTAAAGATTTATTTATTTATTCGTATGGCAATAATATGTACACATTGTTGAAAAATAGATGTCATAGGCATATATCCAAGTTTCTTAGCCATTTGGCGGCGTCGGGGGTAAAAAGGATGAAGTCATCGGGGTGACCAGGATAAGCCCGCAGGGGGCACTTCCTCGTGATGTGCTCGATGGTCTGGGACTCCGCACCGCAGTCGCAGCGGGGGGATTCGGTCCAGCCACATAGGTGTTTATAATGGGCGCATCTACCATGGCCGGTGCGAATCCTGTTCAGTGTACACCAATCGCGTCGGGGCAAGTCAGCACCCCTCAGCTGCATCCCAGGTTGGATACTGTCGCTGACTCTTGAACCCATGGCCTCTCTCCACTGGTGAGCCCAAGCCATCGATGGCTGGAACAAGTCGATGGCCAGCTCTTGTGCTCGGCGGCAAGGGGCACGACGTGACTTAAGCCTTTGTTTTTCGGGCTGCAGGAACTCTTGGTGACACGGTAAGCTTTTATTTTTGTGGATTTTTCCATATTCCCTGAGCAATGCTGTACTAGTCTAAAGATGAATTACCTAATGTAATTTGATTAAGTTTATTTTCGCCAATATTATTTCACATTAAGTATACATATTTTATACAAAACTGAGTCTATATTCCGTTTAAAAAAAATAAAAAAAGAGTGAAATACTTAAGTAACAGTAAAAAAACTCCATAAAGGATAGTCGTGTAGAAATTAGGTAAGAACACTACTTTCCACACTAAAATAACATAAATGAATAATTACTTAATAATACTTGACGCTACAAGCGACTAAATATTTAATTCAAAGCCTCTCCACTTAAGCCTAGTCCTGTCAAATGCAAATTGGCCATGTCCCTGATATATGTTTTGCATTGTCGATAAAGTGATTACGACACGCGCGGTCCTTGACAGCCGGTCAGCGGGCCTGTCAAGTCCGAAACAATCCGCAGTTGTTAACTTAATACTCATGGCAACATTATTCTTTAAAAAAAATGGATAAGAATTATCGTTACGTTGGCGGTCCCGACTTTGATCAACGGTAGGGGAAAATAATTCGTTTGATGAACGTGGGTCTTGAATGTTTATCTATCTATGTATAATTATAAGCATTTATTTATATAAGTACTGTTTATTGTTGTCTGGTACCCAAGTTGTCTAGTAGAAACCTAGGGCTTAGTTTACGACTAGGTCGCTTTATGTGAGATAACGTCAATGTTTTCCTAAAGTTCAAAATTAAGTCGGACTTAGGCAGACTGTAACGTTTTAAGAGTTAATGTAAATTGTACCTATAACAGTTTCCGCTGATTATGATTCAACAAAAACGAGAAAAATATGTACCTATTAACTTTCAATACCAACAATTTTGCTCGATAACCACTACCGTATGTCCGAAGTAAGTCATTATCTTCGGCCACCGACGTTTTCTGTCGGACATGTGTTGTCATTAGCCATATGTGTGTAGTTCCAAATTCAAATTAAATTAACTCCATCTCTTTCACGCTATACGGTTATGATTTAAGAATGATAGGGATGGAATATTTAATTATGTCTTTTGGTTTTCTTAGTTATGAATTGCGGCGTGTGCTCGTAAGTAGAGGCTTCGCGAAATTTAGGGCAACAGTTGGGTTAAAGCGAGTTCCAAAATATTACATGCTTTTTACATGTTTTTTTCTAGGTTTACATTAAAAGTAAATATACTACTTATATGTAGGTAGAAGTTGTATTTATTTCTGTGTAATATATAAGTACCTACTAAAAACCATTATTATAATTATCAATTTGTTCCCTTAATCATTAATGGCGTATAACCATTTTTTGAAAGCATACGCAAAACATATCTCTAGTTGTCTATTTAAGGTTTAAGGCTTACTATTATTAAAATAAATAATACAAGGTAAGTATCACAATGATACTCTTTACAAACCGTCTAAATCTTAAAATATAACTACTTAAACGACTAACCTCAAAATGAAGCAACTCCAAAATCATTGCATCACGACTAAGCGCCTGCTAAGTGCGCGTCATCGAAACAAAAAATGACATAAATCATTGTTGTGTTCGGCGCGGAGTGTTTTGTTGTTTTCAAACGGTATAATTGGTTTTGTCTATTTATAATGAGCGGTAAGTGAGGTGTAATTAATATGAGTGATTTTGATAAGTGGGTAAAGTTACAGTAGGAGACCGTTAATAAATAGGTATAGTGTTGGTGATATTGAATAGGGCAAGATAATCAATGATTTCTCTTTGCTTGATTAAATCAGGTAGTAAAGAGGTGCTATTTTGATTTCGTGAAGGAATATACATACCGACAAGAATATGATTTGAAAAACTGATCTTGGCCTTTACTTTACTTTGATTTTTTTTGATAATTTCACTTAAGGGTCGTTTTCAAAAAAAATGCTTGGTTATCCGACTAAGCTTATTTGGTAGTGACCCTGCCTTCGAAGCTAGTCTTAGTATGTATATCGTTGCCTGGTGCCCATAGTACAAGCTTAGAACTCAATTTGGGACTAGGTCAATTTGAGTGAGATTGACCCTGATATTTAAAAAAAGGGCTTTAATTAAAACAAAACTTAATTGATTCCTTTTTCTAACGAAAGTTACCCATATAGTTTGTATGACTAACTTTCGTTACACAAAGGACGCGATCGTGATTTTATTTTCATTAAGCCTTTAACAATTTACATTTTTTTTTAAAACGACCCTTAAAATATTTTAAAGTTGGTACTTTTTAACAAACTTTTAGTGTTTACAAATATTTTTTTGGTAAAATTATAATGATTAGGCTTACTAGTAATACATATATTTGGCTTTTGTTTGTCAATTTGTCACAAGCACAATCACTTTTCAAAGGGCACTTGGGTGAATCAACTTTTAAGGTACTCCCCATTTTTCGAGATGTTTCACAATTTATATTTTTTTAGAAAAGCTATTTATTTGCTAACGTCGTGGCTTACACATTTATAAAATCAGACATATAGGCTAACATTTAAAAAGTGTTGTTCAGAAATGGTACACTTTTAAATAATAATATAGTTGGTAGCGCAGGGGACAATGTTGTCCCCAGGTTTTATATGAAAAATGTGCATTTTCCCCTGAGTTACCAGGGTTTTCCGAAAATTAAGAAATATTTGAGGTGTCTAACATGTGGGATCTGTAAATTTGATGTTCTGATTTTAATATTCATAAATTATTATTAATCATAAGTCACCAGGAAAGTTTTAGTGCCGCAAAAGAAAAGGAGTACCTTAAAAGTTGATTCACCCACTTGCGTTATTTTGTGGCTGATTTACAATTTAACTATGTAACTGCATCAAGCCTACTGTATTGTTTCTACTGTGGCAAGCAGATGAAGAGAGATAACGTTGCTAAACGGACCCTCTGCCCACTGGTGGCCTATTCTATTGCATATTGCCCGACTAAGTGTAATCAAGAACAAAATACTCATTTAAAAAAGCATTTATTTTATACAGTTTGACGGTTTAGACTGGTGCCAACGGCTTCGTTCTACCATCGCACTTCTCGTCATCGGCGGGAGGTTCATTCCCATTTCCTTGAGCAACTGCGCTCTACCACGCGCTGGTTCTCTAGAACGTTTCTAGCGCGTACTATTTATAAGAACTTGGAATGAACTTCCCGCTGAAATTTTCCTAATGCGCTACAATATGGGGCTTTTTAAAAAGGGTGTCATTGTTTGAGATCGGCACCGCATTAGTGACGCCTCTAGTGTTGCAAATGTCCATACTTAGGCAGCAGGGACCACTTCCCATCAGGTGGGCTGGTTTGTCTGTCTAAGGCAATCAAAAAAAAATCATCTTATTTTTCTTCAAAAATGTCTCGTGGTTTTAATAACATTAAGTCTTGTGAAAGCACTGCGTACATAAATTAAACAAAAATGCTATGTTTGTCACTTACGCTTCTTTTCCCGACACCTTCATTTAACCCCAACAATCTTGATATCAAACGATATTTTTTTAATAATAGTAAAAATACGGTGAATAAAGGTCAAAAAGGAATAATGTTTTCTGACTCGACTGTACAATAATCCATCGCCCACATTAACCTCTTCGCGCAATCCATTTACACAAAATAATTAGGTAGTATTAGCTAAATCAAAGTTAGCTTTATCTCGTCGCAATAGGGGATAAGTCACGTGCATTGAATACATTGTAAAGCGCTAAAAATTAAAACAAATGAATGAATGAAAAGGTAGCAAGAAAGACTCATTCATCAAAACGTTACTTAGAGATCTGACGAAAGTGTTGCCATTCAAAATAGTTACGAATAATTTAAGTAGTTTCACTTTCTTTAATGTAATCTATGTAATGTTACTTTTATTAAAGACCTGACTCAAATATGGCATTTTTATTAAAGAGAAATATTTTTGAATGTAAGATATATATAAAAATATAAAAAAAATCAAAAACCACGTTTATTTTATTAAAAGAAAATATGTCACATTTTGTTATAATGATTAAAAGTAGTAAGTACTGCTACTTTGTTTTCTTACTACTTTTAATCATCAAAAGGACATATTTTCGTTAAATAAAATAAATGTTTTTTTTTTTTTTATATTAGATATCTTTTTGTTCTTAACTTTTATTGCTTTAGACTGTAATTTAAAATTTTTTTCAGCAGCGTCTAGTGCTATAATTATTCAAATAAATTATTATGGTAAAACTAAGACATCAGGCTAAAATCAAAGTAAAACAAAATAAAAACATTGTAAAACATTGTCATTAAAAAAAACACTGGCCATGCACGTACAAATTCAATTAAAAGTAAAATCAATACCAATTTTGAATTTAGAATGGCCTCCAGCCCACATGACAGCCAGCCCACAGCCGGCATTACGATTCAGGCCGCGTGGCCATTGTCTCATTTTTATTCCAAATTCAAATCAAACATTTCGACAGCTTAAACACGTCAGTTAACAAAGACCTTTGATAATCCACAATCTTTGACTTAATCCAATACATTTTGAGGTAGCAAGAAAGGTCTTCTCAAAATGGTCGTTAGTAACATTGTGGTCAGTAATAAAATTGTGCATCACTTTCCCTACCTGTTTATAAAATTGTGCGGTTCGACAAATGGACGTTTTGGCACATGATCAAAAAGTTTCATTTTTAAAGAAAATTTGGGACAACACTTTCACAAATCTTAATTGTTTACGTGAGACTAACAACCACGTCCAAATTTTATGAATCAACTAGCTCATGCCCACGGCTTCGTCCGCGTAGAACTCGTTTACTGTGGATCCCTCGGGAACCATATGATTTTCTGTATGCCAAATTTCATCTAAATTTGTTTAACAATTGAAGTATTATTAAGAAGCGAGCATCTAGATATTTATTACTTACGTTTATAATACCAGTAGTATACTTAGGGCCTGTTTCACAACCGACAAGTAAATTTATCTGCCAGTTAAAGTTTCCCATTTCCTTGTCTTTTTTTCAGGGTAAGAAAGGGTAAGGGCTTAATTCATTTGTCAGATATGTTTTACAGCTTTGAACAGGTGGTTAGGATATTTAAGTTTTGAAGTTAACGATAACAATATCAACGTCCAACATCAAACGTCGGCATTTGTTTCTTGCTAACAATCACGTCAATATAGAAAAAGTTGTCAACCTCCGGGCTCACTTTAATTCCATTTTTTTTAGCACCCATTCTTACGCCAATTGTCCTCTTAAGTAACTCAATACGCACAACGGACTTTTGTCAAAATATTTACTTAGCCGTCGCATTCACAAAAGACCTCTTAAAGGTAATAATGCCATTGCGCCATTCAGTTACAGAGGCGATTGTGATTTTAATTTCCAATGTTCTCATAGAACTGACAAAACGTGTCATTTGAGTAACAGTTTGATCTTTAGATAGATCTTGAGATAACACATATCGAATTGCGAGTCGCAATCACTTAAAAGTGCAGTTCGCATAATTTGATGTTTCGCAGCTGTGATGCAGAATTATGTCGGACGCTTACCGATTATTTTAGGTATTTATTTTAACTTCACGTCCAAAGTTCAACCGCCGTCCATGTTGAATTCATTAAGCTCGAAAACATATTTTTTCGTAAAAGGATATTTTCCATTGTCTAAACAAATAACTGCCCAAAAAAGTTGACAAAAACGGTGACCCTTTTTGTGCGATGGACACGGATATTATTATTCTTGTCTTCTTGTATGTAAATTCAAGGTTGTCAATTTGACCCTGGCGTCTACGTCATCAGGAATTAATTAGAGGCGAACTTGACCAGGGGCCAGGTCAGCGGGGCCAGAAATGATTGACAAACTAAGTATTAGTGACGGTAACGACATTTTTTCTACATAATTATATACCCATGAGTTTTCCTAATTACGTGCGTCCGTGTTATTTATTTTGGTTTTAAAAACGTTTGATTATACATATTTGGTGCTATTTTGTTGATGTACTTTACTTATTTAAATACCACTAGTTGGGAATAAAAAAGTGTCCTGTGGGGCACGGGGGGCAAATGAAAAAGGGCGGCGAAAACTGCATTTTTTTAATATAGGTACCTTGCCTTCTTTTTACCAATTTTCTTGACTAATGATGAAAATAGAGGGAGCGGCAAATTTCTGGTCGGCCCCGGGCGGCGAAAACCTTCGCTAAGCAACTGAGTTCAGCGTTAAATATCGAATTAATTAATTAATTAATGCTTTTTAAAAAAAAGGGAAGGGCTGAAGGAAACAAATAATTCCTAAATATAAAAAATTATAATTATTAACTACATCACTGTCATCGTTTCGTTCTAAAAACGAACGTCACTGTGTGTAATACCTACATGTAATATATAAAAGAAAGAAAGAAAGAAGAACATTTATTCGTGACAGATATAAAAAAGAGACAGAGAAAGTACACACAAAACGATTAGAGGTCATGAAATGGTACCAACTCAGCGTAATGCTGGCTAATGTCAGCGCTGGTCTTCCGTTGGTACCATCATGATACTTAAAATAAACAAACCAATAATATAATCAAATTTAATGAAATACATTTCACATAAAAGTGAGCAGAAACGTTCGAAAGTTCTGGCCTTCACCGACCGCGGCCACGCCACCCCAAAAAATAACGTGTTAGGTGTAAGGCACGGGTCGACACCACATAATATTGACCGCGGTTGACTCAATCTGTAACAGAATTACCAGAAAAAGAGCCCTTATTTAGTTTATATTCTGATGTAATACTGGTATTGTAGATAAGATCATAAACCCTACTTAAAAGTAAAAAGATACAGAAATGACACAAGCTAAATAAAGCTAAATATTTGGCTGTGATAGTGTTCAAAAGCAGAAGGAATCGAAATGTCATACCTACATATTAATAAATAAGTATAAAAATTTATAAAAAATAATTTGGAACCTGGAAACTTTGCCATATTTAGTAGTCGTATTCCATCGATGGTTCTATACCTATTTAAAATAAGTAAACCACAACTGGATTAAAAATAATACTGGCCATAAACAATATAAAAAAATAATATGTCTAGCCTTGGCCGAAAACAAAGTCGCCCCCACCTGACCGAAGAGCTATTCAGGATTCGAAATTCAAAAGGTTTATAGAACACCTGAGTGACCCCGGAATTGTGGACGGGTCAATAGCTCGTGCCTGCCAGTACCATGCGTGTACGAACCGCTGATTACCAGATTAGATTAAAAAATAAACGTTCCGATTCTTATTTCGAAAGTATTGTAAGGTGGGAAGTTGCACGTGTTTTTGTTTTGGATTGAAATCTAGAAAAAAATCGTCCTAAAATCAACTTTTGTCCACACGATATGAATTATTTTAAAATATTTTTCGGAATACTGTACAGTACAATATATCTACTCGTCTCAATAATAGGTATCATAAACGACCTGCGCAGAAAAAATAATTATGATCAAATAGAAAAAAATGATACTTTGTATTAATTAATTTTACTTAATAGACTCAAATAATAGAAAAAATTGTATACAAAATACCTACATATAAAGACTTTTTTATTTAACAAACCGCAATCAGCTACCAGGAGAACCGAATCAGCAGAAGTAAAGGGTTTGCGTAGATGTTATCTCGACCCACACAATGTACCGGCACGCGACAAACTTGGAAAAAATCGGACCCAACTTCTTTGTCTAATTCGCCTTTTGTTCAAAAGTAGCCCTTGGCTTTGATAAAAAAAATACTTCAAACCGCTTGGTGATAAAATAAATTCCCTTTTTGTACTGACCGGTCAAAGGGTTTTGTTAACTAATAATAATCCATACTATTATTATAAATGCGAAAGTAACTCTGTCTGTATGACTGTCTCTCTGTCTGTGTGTAACGCTTTCATGGCTAAAGCGTTGAACTGATTTCGATGAAATTTGGTATGACGATAGCCTGAGTGCCGGGGAAGGGCATAGACTACCTTTTCTCCCGGAAAATAGGACAGTTTCCGCGCGAGTAGCGAAAAATAACTTCTACGCTGACGGAGTCGCGGGCAAAAGCTAGTTGCGGCTACAAATTGACCCATGTTGCCCATTTTACTTTGAAAGTTGCCCTCGTTATTCACAAACTTTTGTTTTACTAAGCTATAACTATACTTAAAAGTACAATTTAATTTTAAGTAAAATAAAAATGACCTCGTGTAAAATTACAAGGCCAATTTGCCACAGCATCCATTTCTAGTCTCACAGGAGATGTTCCTTGCCCACTCCCGCGCTCATTGTTCGTTACGAGGCTGCGCCTTGCTCATAACTCGCGCGTGCGTAGTAGGTACCACGTTGATTGCGCAAGACCCACATAAATTTGAACGGTGCCGCGGTGCATGTTTGTGCTAGCTGGGTCTGCGTGCGGGTTTACTCGCTCAGAAGTGAGACGGGCTCTTCTTTAAAGGTTTGGAGAAAGCGAACATCTGATGATGAGGCTCATGGAGGCTCATGGAATCTGAAGGTTGAAAATGCGCCACCAGCCCTGAGAAATAAGATGGAATGCCTCTATGATAGTAATTTCACTGATTTTTTTTCTCTTTGCGGTGATATGCCATGCATAAGATGAAACTTGTGTCATTAATGACTGTATGAGTGCCGTCCTTTTAAACTTAGTTCAAATTGTAAAAAAAAATGCAGTGAAATTACTATTTCAACTTAGTCGTTTATACATGGGAACATAAGGGCTAGATTTATTCACCAATTAGTTGATAAAGAAAGACAGGCAGACAAAAACGCGGGAGGCATTGCTCAGTAGTGGGACATGGATCCATATTATAAAAGAACAAGTAACGGATTTTATTTACCAAATTTTGCCTAAAAACCATAGCCATATCATTTCAAGGTAAACTTGAAGACAAACGTGTTATGACGTTAGTCAAAACATCGTTTCGTAATTTTTTAAAATCAAAGTATATTTTAGGCATTTGCCACAGGTTACAGGTTAGACAGTCACAGGTTAAATAAAACTATAATCCTCGCTAGCATAAGTTCGAATGCACAGACAGACAAACTATTCTAGGTTATATTAAGCTCATTAATAGGTACAAGTGGCCGGTGAGGCAATGATGAGTCAGCCTGGGAATATCGATCGCGTGGGCGTGCGCAGACGGATGCATTGCGAATTGTGGACTTAGAACGCGCGCGCACAAACTAGCGCTAAACTTAATAATTATTAAACGCAAGTAGTTTTTCGTTTTTTCCTCGGGAACTATCAAAACTTCAAGAGTAAAAAGTATCCTATGTGTCAATCCAGGTCAAGGACTGCGCCAAAATATATCCAAGTCCGTTCAGCCGTTTCTAGATATGATTCAAATGACTAATTGAGTTTCTTGCATCGCTTCTTCTCAGCAGTGGTCTCCTCTTGGGAAGCGCTGGTAGATTATGACGTGTAAAAGTGCCCGTGCGGCCTACTTACTGAATAAATATCTTTTATCTTTTAATCAATCATCCATCCATACAAACCTTCACATTTATAATAATTATTCCTCTAGTAGGGTAGTAGGAAAAGGTAGAATTTGTAATTAGTAATAGTATGATAGGATATGTTGGACATTGAGCACACAAATATTCAGTACCAAACTAGGATACGTACCCTGTACTATGAGTAGGTACTACTTGAACAAGGTCACTTATAAGTACACTTTTATAAACGACCGCGAATATTATTCATGCACGACAACAACACTATACGGCTATCCACTGTCAACCTACCCGCACACTTTAGATACTCGTATCCCGTAATCATTCTCTTTTAGTAAGGTGAATTGTATAATAGAGGATTTAATATAAATTTAAACCTTTAAAATTCTGGTTTAAGTGTAGAACAATCCTAACGTTCGCAAATATTGTTATATTGAACTTCAAAACGGCTAAATGTTAGCTTTAACAGTTTACATTGTGATTGATTTGTGTTGTTCAGGCTATGATATGAATGTGAAAGTGTTTATTTGCTCTACTTTCACAGCTAAATTGCCAGAGAGACTTTGTACCTTTGTACCTATGCAAAAGTTACCATTATAATACGAAAGACACATTTTTTTTCAGAAATAAGCCTGAGAACGGTTTTTACAAATAAATTTTTCTTACGTACTTACCAAGAAGTTGTTCATTCACTTTTAAAAAAACAGTTAATTATTCTTTGGCAGGAATAAATAAATATCAAGGACAATCTTACACAAACTAATTATTTAAACTAAGCTCTAGGCTTATACTATGAGTACTAGGCAACGATAAACATACTTATATAGAGAAATACTTTACCTACTTAAAAACACAGAAAACAGCCATGACTTAGGAAACAAGTTACTCGCACGAACAAATGTATCTTGAGTCTAAACTCTCGCGGCGGTAAAGATTGAATTTTTTTGTCTTTGAATACTTAATGAATTCAATCATTAAGTTATTGTACGATAACTGACCCGTTTTGTTTACATACTTGCATCTTAATATTTCTGACTCATAGACTCCCCCGCGTCGTTATAAGTTAATTATTAAATGTTTGTAGATATTAAAGCCTCTTTAAGATTTATCTGCACGTTGGCGGACGTTTAGCACAGAGCTTCCGATGAAGCGAGCTTTAAGCTTTACTTGAGTCTAAAAGCTTTTAGGTTTTTGTTTTGCAATAATTATTTTATTATTTTAATATGTATAGCTTTTTGTTATAATTGTGATTGTGGTTTTGAAAAGTATAGTCTCACTCAACTATTTGCACGTCACGTATGTTATTGATATATGTAATTGACTTTGTGTATTTTTTTTTGTTTTTATATCTGTCAATACTTTCATTTTATGACAGACTTTTTATATAAGTAAGTTTTAAATAAGTAAGCAGACTACGAGAAATACGTTGACGAGGCATTTAGCCTGGTCAGCCTACGAAGCTAGCGATCCCAGGTTCAATTTCTGGTATGGGCAAATATCGTATTTGTGTGATGAGCGCGAGTATTTGTTCTTGACCCTTGTATGTTTTCTTCGTATATACCTAGGTAGGAAGGTAGGTAGGTGCATAAATTTACGCCCGCCGCAATAAACTGGCTGAAACACCTAGACATTGACGTTTGATCCATGCAGGATGATTGCCATACGCAATGATGATAACCTAGGTAGGATGTTCATTTCTTGTATAAATGTATAATTTTTTTTTAATTTAATTTATTATTTCAAAGCGTGCATAACAAGTAGGTAATCATGCCAAGTTAACCCGCCAAACTGACAAGACAGTTTGTTGGCGAGATCGCGCTCACATTACATTTTCTGCTATGCATGCACCCAAATTACAAATTAACTAAGTAAGTATACATTTTAATGTTATTATTTGTTACATTAATATTTATTTCATATTAATATTTAATGTATTTTTTCATCTTAATATTATTGAAGAAGAGGAAGAAAGAATACTTTTGGAAAGTTTACCTACGGCAACCTTTCCAAAAGTATTATTTTTAAGGTATTTTTCAAAACGTTTTTGCTACTTTTTTTGTCTGCTCTTAACCAATCAATTTCGTTATATATCTTTGGAACCATATACAAGTTCGTTCTCCTACCATAATTGTTATTAGCATAATTTTGAACATACTTTGTTAATCTAACTTCCTTTGTATTATATTTATTCTGCTTAAGGACCTTTAACTCACTAACATAATAATTCTCGATAGCTATCAAGTACTGCGCTCTTAGATGAACAGGTAGTATTTTACACATTTTGTATAAGTTATCATAATTGTTTTTACATTAGTTTTTCTTTTTCTTAGACACCAAGTATTTAATAGATCTTAATTGTAACTTTTTGATATCATCGAAATATGTTTGGAAGGTTCTGCCATATATACTAAGTCCGTAATTAATCACTGACTCTGCTAATGCATAATAAACTACTAGCATTGTACGTTTATTAATCACTCTGTTTAAGTGGTACAATTTGCTCAACACCGAACGTAGTTTTGAACAAACTGCACCTACATGTATCTTCAAATTAAAGTTATTATCTATATATAGTTTTACTTTGATGTGTTGTGTTTATGTTAAACTAGTAATAATACAACATAATACTATTGAGAAATAATATAACCATTAATAAAATATTTTAGTAAGACTTAAGATTATTATTTACGCTGAAAGGACTATCAACTTTGAAACTTAAGCAAAAAATCCCACTTGAGAGTTATTTTGGCTGAAGTCTTGCCCATAAATAATGCTCTTAATTGCCTCACACCCTTTCCCTTCCCAAAATAAATCAACACCTACCTAAACGACCAGGGGCACATTTGGGCACACGTGGGCCAGCATTCCTTGTGTGTACTTAATAAGTACATAATATGTGCCCGTCATCTTTTGACTCCGTCATTATAATAACCACTAGCTTTTGCTACGTCTGCGAAGAACCTGATAAAAAGTATCGCTTTATCCCTGCAAATATTTGAGGAATAAAGAAACAAACAAAATTAAATAGCAGACTCTCACATTTTTAATATTAGTAATGAAGTACAGATGAGACCAACAATACCAGTTCAAACCTCATTGATGTAAATGGTCAGATCATAGAGAGAGTGGAGGAATATATCTACACACACACCTTGTATCTACACACAAGGTGGACCGACGACGTGGTTAAGATTGCGGGAAACCGATGGATGCAAGCAGCGCAGGACCGGTCCTTGTGGCAAACCTTGGGGGAGGCCTATGTCCAGCAGTGGATGTCTTTCGGCTGAAATGATGATGATGATGATGATGACACACCTTGTCTCTTAACAAAAACGGACAAGAGGGTGAAGTCAATCGCCACATTCGTTTGGGCTAAGGTGCGTTTGGTAACATGTCCGATATGCTCAAGGCCCAAGATACCGATCAGTCTTAAACGCCAAGTATGCGAGCAGTGCATTCTTCCCGTCATGGTATACGGAGCCAAGACCTGGACGCTCACTAAGCAGACTATAAGAAACCTTCAGGCCACCCCGAGAGCTATGGAGCGAGCGTTGCTAGGCATTTCTCTTCGCGACCTTGTTAGAAATACAGAAATCCGAAGAAGAAAGAAGCTGCTAGACATTGCCTTGGTCGTAGCTCAGAGGAAGTGGAGGTGGGTGGGCCACAGATGATAGGTGGGGTACAAGTGCTCGAGTGGAGACCTCGTACTGGCCGAAGAAACGTTGGAAGGCAACCGATGAGATGGACTAACGATCTCATTAAGATAGGGGGAAGAGATTGTATGAGTAAAGCCCAAGATCGTTAGAGATGGTGTGCATTAGAAGATACCTACACTCAGCATTGGGTGGAGACAGGTGGAAGAGAGAAAAAGAAAGGCTAATACTCCTGTAAGAGCTTCTTTTGGAACTGAAGTTTTATATGATTGTACTCTGATATTAATAACGTTTTGTTTATTTACGTTTATGTTACTTTTTGGTGATCTATTGAATAATTATGGACACATATACGTAGATTTCACATTAAGGAATAAGTTAAAAGTAATTAGAACATTGTCATTGGATTCAATACTTAAACCTCAGACCAATGTAAATAATACACTAAGATAAATGCCAAGAATACTTTTTAACTGGCCGATGGCCGTCAGTGAAAACACTACAGGTAATATATTTTTTTATTCTCAGGGCCGATTGTTTAATCTTTAGCTAAAACTATTTGTCAGATAAATTTTAGCTCTGTCCTTTTCTATACAAGAAAAAGAAAAGGAAAACTATGTTATAACTTTATCTTTCAGATAATTTTATCTGGGGGTTTGTAAAAATTCACGAAAATATTTTAATACTTCAAAACACATTCAAAATTTACTACAAACAAAAAACATGTCAATGTGACATTGAATCCGATACTTTCTCGGCTATAACGTTACAGTCTCAAATTGAGCAATTTCGAGTATCCTGTCTCACACATGCGGTTGAAAAAAGAGGAAGAGAAAAAATCTGACGAAACGTGCAATTATTCAACTACCGGTTGACAAAAAAAACATCTAAACAGCAACTTTTAGAAAGGTTAGGGGTAAAAACAAAAAACGTTTAATATACATCGTTAAATTGTTGAGTTTTGCATTTGTTAATAGGTATATCCATTTTTAGTGTCACTACACGAGTAGGTAAATGTAATAAAAACATATTGAAAGTTATCATATTGAAAGTTTAATATATTTTTATAAACAATGAAGCTGCTATTATAGAACTTCCGATTATTTTCCATAGATCATAAGGACTAGATATTTTAAAAATTTAAATGTGGTCTCATTTAAATTTATTGTCATACAACATTTCTAGTAAAAAACGAATCATTAAAGTCAGTGAAGATATTACGTAAGTTACACACAAAAAATAAAATAGATCAGTCAAATAAAATTAATTGAGAACCTCCTCTTTTTTAAGTCGGTTGAAAAAAAGTAAAATAATAAACAAAATATTACTATTATTTGCACATCTAGAAACATACCTTGGCCTTAAACTTAAACGTTATTAGTGTATTTTATAGCATTAAAAACATCACATCTTTAACAGCCAACATTTTCTTCCGGAAATTTAGATACCAACCCTATGAGGGTTCATTTCTAAGTAAAACGTGACTTGGTTTTCCACGCGCCCTCTATCGACGAGTAGCGTCGTCGGACACACATGCGTAACAACACATCCACCCACCATCCCTTTCAATACACCTACACAACCCTATACCTGAACGAGATAGACGTATATCGGTCATAATGTCCCGCACTTTCCACTAGAGAAAATGGACCGGCCTATCCGTCTCTATCTTCTCCTAATATGTGTGGACATTAGAAAGGAATGGGGATATTTTCAAGGCTGCATTTTCAACTGGACATTGGGTGACCGCTGTTTTTTCAGCCTATCCCTGCGTGTTTGGTCAAGCGGTGGTGGAATTCAAAAGATTTGTTAAATGTATTGTCAGGTAGAAAGTCAGTCTCGTAGAAATAATGAAAAATAATAAGTCTGTTTATAAAGTAATGTTCTTCATTCAAATTGAGAACTCCACAATCTAAATTTAAAAACAAAAGGCGGTCGACAATTTCGTCAATCAGCTAGAATTGCTAAGTTCACGGATTTAAAGATCGAACCCGCCGAAGTTCGCGGAGCTCGTTCAGAAACAATTATGAAAAAGTTCTTTTTCGCCGGCGTTCTCGCGCCAGTTAAGTCTCGACTGACACTCATAAAACTTATTAAAGTCAAGGACCGACCGAGATAAGTTTCCTCGTGGCGTCTTAAGTAAAATAACGCGGGGGAAAAATGTGCTCTAAAACTTACCAAGCGAGAGTGAAAAATGAAGTCACGTTTCACAGGTTGCGTGTTTACTGGTGCATTATTTAGGACTTGTTTATTGAGAACATTTTTAACTGTTTAACTATTCATCTAAGATTACTTTAAAAGTAAACGATGTTCGAACTATTCAAAAGGCTGGAAAATTTATGGAAAACCTTTCAGTGAACCAGTTCATATTTTTAACTTCCAATCCAGGCTACGTCTACGAGCGCATGTTGCTACGAGCGTAGCATTCGTAGCGGGCTACGACAGAACAATTTTAGACGTTTTATAAGAAATCCGCACGTCAAGACATTATGTATCATAATAATTTTTTTAAAGATTATAAAAAAAAATATTAGAATTTGTTTGTCTTATTTATCAAAGTTACAAAGTTGATAATGCCTTCTAAGCGATAAGTAGCGACATTGCTTAAAAAGTTTTGCAGAGCTCAATTACGAGCGACCTTAATATTAAAACGAGGACTGACCGCACGTCGCAGGTCCATCCAATTAAAAATTCCATCTCCTAATCGAGTCATGAAATATGCAAGCAAATATTATCCCTTTTCTTTTGTACGCGTTGCATCTTCGCCCCACCCGCACACGCACACCAACGCACGGCACTTGTGATCGCTGGCCGTCTCTGTTGCTCTCGGTAGTAGGAAGGCGCGGGTGGAGTTGTTCGATCTCGCTCGAGCAGCCGAGGCGGCTGCGACCGCGAGTAACCCCTGGCTAGTTCGTGCGGACTCGCACGCGCCGGTCGGCCGGCCGAGCGAGATGGCGCGAGTCGTGGACAGGAGGCCGCCGAGCCCTCGCGCGAAGGGACACAGGACAGACGCTCTCGGACAACGGGCGAGAGCGGGCGGCCGGCCGCACCTGCCTCGCACCGCTCCTACACGCGGCAATCGTGCTCGAACGCGACTTAACGTAAACTGAAAATACAACTTACGTACGCAACAATATTAACATTTATTACCGCATCGTTGAATTAAATCGTCGTTGATAAACAAATTTATTCCATCAATTTGAACAATTCAGTGAACTTTTTGACAGACAGTGCAAATATTTTAACGGACTTGTAATAAGTGAAGAAGTTTATTAAACAGACGCTATGAAATATAAAGAAGTGTGACCAAGCGCCACGTTCGCCAAATATCGAAATCGCCACTAGGTGCGGATTGATTAGATAGTAACTGAGACGCTCTTTGAAGTGTTGATAAGACTGTATGACCAGTTGATTTCGGCGAGTAAACATTACGCGGACGACCCACTGATAAACGCCAACATGAAGAGGAAAAAGTAACCCGGTGTAAATGTGCAAATTATTTTTCTGAAAATGAAAAAGTTACGAAGATGACTAGAATTTTTACGCAAGTTTTTTGCCGTCGGGTTCTCGACGGGAGATACCCTGTGACATCTCGACCTGCGCTATCAAAAACTTTTTAAAATATAAGACGATAAGCCGGACCGACGGCGGTGCATGTGTGTGCTAACGAACGGTCGCCCGATAGCGAAGATATTTAGATAACATTTTTGTTGATAAAGAAGTTGTTGAAGATCTAAAAATAGGTGACCAAATCAAGATGAGAATCAAGATGCCAGCTGTACGCATCGCGCAAGGTAAGTCACAATGTTAATTTGCGACAAACACATTTAATCTTTGTTAGCTATCTAATCACTTTTTTACCCACTTCATTGCTAACTGACCATTACCGAAAAAGAATGAAAACACAATGCAAAATGTTAAGCATGTTAAGTTTTAAATCCTTTAAATAATCTGTTAGGTTTCTTACAAGAAAATCGTCCATAAAAAATACGTAAAAATTTGAGATACGTAAAGGGTCGTCAACGTATACATCATCTTTCTTGTTTCAAGTCGAGACTCTATTCAGTGCAGCGAGCTACTTAATGCCCCGCAAGTCAATATTGACACAAGACGATTGTGGTCAGCTCCACTTGTCCGACATACACTGTGAAAGGGCTTTCATCAGCTGACTGGCTAGATAGCCAAGGGACGAAAATGATGGATACAAAGTAGCTTGACGCGGCATGAATTAAAGACTTTTTTTTCTTATGGAAAATTTCGTTCCAACATTTTCACTGTTTTAAATATGTAACGATTTAGTTTACACATAATGTATTGAAGATACTATGATAAGATAATTGAAATAAATTTGGGTATAACCAGATTTTAATTTACATATTATAGTTATTTCAACTTTATCTATCTAATCTCAATACTTTAGTCATTAACATTAAAAATTACCAACCAGATCAATCATTCTAAATTTTGAGCAAAAAAATATTTCATAATCAAACAAGTACCTAAAGCATATTGTGCAAAGTGACATCCAAGAAATCTAGAAATTTATATAAAAATAATTCAGTCTGTAGTAAGTTGACCATTACTAACATGAGAAACGGTTATACCTTGTTGAATTATATTTACCCATTGTCGTAGTTTCCCACTGCCCAACAGTTAGATATTTTAATTGTGCATTGTAAACGCATACTTCAACTGTGAAATTCTCATGCTTTACTTTTGTTTTAATTAAATGGACAAACGTTTCTGCACTCTGAACCAGAAATTGTAACTGTTTCTTCGTGTTTGTTTGAAGTACAAAGTTATATTTAAGATTTATTTTTATTTTTTTAACTTCTGCCTTAAAATAGAAGTGTAATACTGCCTAAATATTCAATTTTTTTGTCTAAAGCTGGACAACTTTTAAAATGTTTTAAGCTGAATTACTTATTATCTTCTTAATTATTAAACTAATAGGTAATCTTTTGACTTATGAAGGATCAAAAGAGCACATAAGGAACTATAACTTCTTATTGTCATCATCTCACGTTTTATATTTAAAACTTTTTACCTTGGACTGTTTTTCTTATAGCATAAATAACTAACCACGTAATAAATAAAAAAAAAAAAAATCGATAGAAAATCGATATCAGTCCATACTACTTAGAATTTTCTTAGGCGGTTGCCAATAACATGGAAAATTGAGGTCACAGAATAAAATATTCCATGATTTCTGCGTGCAATACTTGTAAAGAGCGTTGAAGTGCGCACTCACGCGCACGGCTCCTCAAAGCCAGCGTTATCGCACACATGGGCAATTAGTCCAAGTTGACCGGAGGCGACGGGCCATTCTCATTGGCCGCTGCCACCATGACGTCACCAACATCTGCGGCCGTCGCGCCCGATTGGTCGACACGCGTCATTTCGTCGATGACACGTTTGTTCTTATTTTGTAAGCAAGAAGTTCGAGGTACTTGGTTTTTGCCGTTCTCAACAATGGAGCTCGTACCCCATTCGTATACTTGAATCGGGCTTTTGTGTGGTCTTGTATATACATATACAAAATTTATAGGCGATTTCCTCTAGCGATTTAATTGTACGGATGCATCATTAACGTTGATTAGGGACGTTGCAACAAATGACATCATGTCACGGGGCATTAAAAATTTAAACGATCCACGAAAAGGTTTTAACGTAATCCCAATTACGCCTAAGGGTAGAGACCGAAACCTTTCGGCTTTTTAAAACCCTCCTCAAAAGTGGGAAATCAGGAATCGCAAAATCACTTTATCAGGTAGGAGCTAGACGGGGGACACCGCGGAAACTTTCCAACAAACTTTTAAAAATCTAAGTTAACTTTTGAACGGCGGCGGCTGGGCTAAATAAAATATTAACCGTAGGTACACTGTTATTTGCCTTTGTCGCTAATTGATATGTTTTTTATTCTTCCTGGCTGTTTTTTGAATTGTTCCTGTTACTATTTTATTTAATGCGTTTATTGGTTTCACATGTTATAAAACAGAAACACTTGCCTTTAATGGTATTCATATTAATTATTATGATCTGCATTACTATATCTATGACATAACAAAAAGTATCTATTTAATTTCACGCTCAAATATATATTGTTATAGTACTCGTACTTTGTTTCGTTCCCATTGGATCCGGTTCAAAACTGAATGAATGCTACATAAAAGAGCCGCACGTCAATTTAAACATTGCTTATATCTTGTCCGTTCCCGCTTGGCGATTCAATATGTCTTCATTAAGCGGATATCGAAGAATCGCATTTACAACCGGATTTATCGATCATTGCCTGGTTAGGACTTATAGCTTTATCACTGACCTTAGTATTGTAGTAATTATGGTTATTATTCAAATGAGGACATTGGAATTATTTAAAATGCTGTTAAGTATCAATTAAAGCAATTAAGTTTTTATGACAATGAGTAAATAATGCGGTATTATACCTACTGTTACTTGACAAATAGTTTAATGGTGTATGTTAATGTGAAAAAAAAATATTTTTTGTTTAATTAGATACATAGAATGTGGGTGTAAAAGACAAACAAAAATTATACCAAAACAAAGAAACAAACATGACCGGCTTTTAATAGCAATTATGGTAGTGCATGCGCCCATCGTGGGAAAGAATCAACAGACCCATCTCTTACAAATGCAAGTCGAAGAACCAATAAATTGAATTCGTCAAGAGAACATATAAATTTAGCAATCGACATCTCTACATTAGAGAACAGGGACAGGAGAAAGGCTCCCGGCACTGGCAGTTGATATTTAAATTATGGGAATGAAGTTAATTTTCGATTTTAGAATAATGATTCCGCGGACGGCGGCCACCCGTTTTGAATTTCGATCGAAGTGGACTGGCTGGTTATTTTTTTGTTTTCGATGTCCGCATCGATCGACATTCTGCATTTGTGATTCTTAAGATAAAGACGTATGGATTTACATATGTTATGTCAATGGAGGTCCTGGCAACATTTAAATTGGATTTATTAGTCCGGTCCCATTAAGCAGTACGAAGCGACGTAGGAGGTATTATTAAAAGATATGGACTTGATATTTATATTATTCATCACGTTAAATGAATGAAACAGTCAGTCAAAAAGGTTACGCCGCCCTTTTAGAATTAGCAAACAATCCTTTAGCAAAGAAAAGGATTATTGATGTTAACAATACAAATCTTATTTCAAACAATGCAAACAGTAGTCAAACACTACGACTTTTGTGAACGGTTTAGACATAATCTTTGAGATTTAGATGCAACCGGCGATAGAACACCTCGAGTGAACTTATCGCGTATAAGAAATCTGAGCTTCATTGTGCCCAATTTTTTGTTAATATTCGAAGTATTGATTTAGATCGTCAAATAACAGAAAGTTCTAAAACCTTTATATTAATTCATCTCGATTTTTGAAAAATCTCTATTAGGCACAAAAAATAATTACCTACCCACATAGGTAGGTACGTTCAATAATAATGAACTTAAATGATCACAAACTTGAGAATTAAACTTCTAAATTATTTTGTCCTAAAATATAATCCTTTTTTACTAGCCCGAAACAAATCTTTGACCAATGTCCAACCATTAAGCACAATTACGAGGCCTACGATATTCGGCCAAAATACAATGGAGTAAAAAATGTTCATAACAAGAATTAATTTATTGTTAGTCCGCGATCAATAGCCGGGAGTGGGTGGACAGTCTCTCAAGTCCATCTTTGTCAGGCTTTAATACCAATTTGTAGTTGTCGGCCTTTCAATGTTAGAGCCGATTTAAAGTTTGGTAGGTGTTATTAGGCCGGAGCGACGACGGATTGAAGGTGTCGGCTTTTGGAGCAGTCTTGCCACATGCCTTAAAGACGGCAATAAATAAGAGGTCATTCAAAATGCCGCTAATACCAGAGCCGACGACGATGATGATCTTAGAAAAAAAGTCAATGGACACATTCTAAACGTATCAAATAGCCATAGAAAGGATGTAAAGATTCATCAAAATCACAGGTTGACAATGGAGCCGAATTCGATAGAGGCACCTGAAGCTCTAATATTTTCCCATGGTCAAACTCCGATAAACACCCGAGCAAAAAATAAACAGTGGTCCTTTGACAAACAATTGGTCAAAAGGTTTTTTTTTTAGCAAAACAGGCTCACACACCCACATACTACCCGATAACGTTACTACAAAGCCGAATAGGGTTGGTTTCCGAAGCATAGGCAAAATAACTATTGTATGTCATTATGCGACGTCCTTTCATCAATTTTACTAGAAAAGGGTTTACAAGTGTCACTTTCTATATTTTTTACGCTATTGTGTTTTTAATCGACGGCAGCTGTATTGTAACGTTATGATTTTAACTATTGATTATAATTTTAACAGAACTATGAACCTCATAATTGGAATTAGATTTTGGTATTCCTTTTTCTACGTCTTTATAAATCCCCGTTTTTTCCACGGTTACGCAAGAATCTCATAAGTTGTTGCGCACTATTGCTTGCGTTAGCTTCTAAACTTATAATTTTCGTATCCACTCATTTTCAATTGTATGGTTTTATTCAAGTTTAATTCGTCGAGATATTTTTTTCTTTCCTACCTGATCTTTGAAATCGGTGATCTTCGAATTCCTGACCCTTGTCCAAAACCTTTTGATACCACGTCGGATCGTGTTCTATTCCGCGATATTCACCACCACACGTCAGACGGACGTCTTTTAATACAGCTCTGTATTGGATTACATTCATTTTGAAATCGCAAAAAATAAGGTTGTTTTTTCAGTTTGTGCGTGTAAATATACCAAAATTACGTAAGTGTTCTTAATGTGGTTAAACTTTGTTTTATGTTTATTTTGCGCATATTAATGCTGTTTTTGAAAAAAAAAAACTTTTTAGTTGCTAACAGTGTAGAAGTCTATATATGAATCTTTATTTATATGAAAATTTGCATCGGCCCCAAAAAAGAGTCAACTTCTTATCACAAAGTACTCAGTCATAGTATAGTAATGTAAAATTGTCAGTTGCCAATCCGTAACAATTTCAAATTCTAATAATCACACCTTATAGGTCTTGATTTCACACATCAACATCTAAGTCATTGTTCCGTTTAAGATTATAAAGTGGGTGTTTAAAATCATCAGACATTGGAGCTCGGAGAAAGATGATAGCTCGCTGTTCCTTATGATTTATGTTGTGTTGTTTTGTATGTTTGTATTGTTCTTTGACCGTGGGCGTCTGCTAGATTTATAATACTTTGCCCTATGCTTTGACTAAATACGATTAATGTTTTAGCGACGCTATTAAAATGAGTGATGTGTATTTAATTGTTTTGATACGTTGTTAAATTTAAAAGATACTGTTATGTTTCTTTGTTTCCTAAAAACAGTGTACAATGAATACTACAAATAATTAAAAAAAAATGTTCTCTATATATACTTTTTATCATTAAACTTTAAACGTCCCTCACGAGTAATAAATAAATATTACTAATTTATTCCATATACGAATATCAACTACAATATTATTACATTTGAATAAGAATTAACTATATTAACTTTATCAATTGTAACGATGAAATAATGTCCATCTGTGATATCGGGACAAAATCAATTATACTGATCTAACGGATATTGTGGCCCCGACCGTAGGTGTTGCATTTCCGGCTACACGACACAGTACTGCACCGGTACTGCATTAGTTGTGCATTACGATGATAAGTAGGATTTAAAGTGCAAGGTTTGAATGTTAGGTTAAAGGTTATTTATAAAAAAAAGTCAGCTGTTTTGTAAACAGGTATCTTATTAAAGTTAAGTAAGGATTGACGTAGGATTTTTTTTTATTGATTACGCTTTTAAGTATTCGTCAACTTAATAGCGTCAAAATGCTTTAGAAAGGAATCAACTAGGGTCTACTTTATATAACTAAGAACTTTCAAAATAAAAGAAATGACCAGTCAAATTTCCAAAATGTATTTATAGACACAACTATTACAAGATTATTTTGAGATTGGCGCTCATTAACAGTTATACGAGTATAAGGGGCTCATTTGCCATCAACTAAATGATAAATGGAGAGGCATACAACCAACAGTGGGCATCAAAGTAAGTGCTGAAATGCCCGGTTCCTATATTAAAACCGCGGATAGTTAAGGTTACTTCGATTTCAAATTTGACACATGTTGTATGTGGTAAATGTCAAATTTTAACTTGAGGTATCCTTATCTATCCGCGGTTCGGATATAGGAACGATGCCTAAAAGAAGAAGTGATAAAGAACTCCAAAGGATAGCGGTCACCATACACTTTGGGTCAAATGAAGCCCATAGGACTTCAGAGCACTCACACGCTCGCCCCACCGGCATACGGTCGTAACTGCATTTGTATGCTGGGAGCTTTCCCATCCCGGCCATCGTGACCGCTCGCCTTGTTACCGATGACCTGGCCTGAGATTATGCACTTACATCCGTCTGCGCGATGACTGTTTAATTGGGGGCATGTGAGCGGGAAACAAAGGTTTCGCGTTTAGCTCGTAAAGGCTTTCTTATGGTTTATGGGTAAAGGTTTTAGTAGGCTTTATATTTTTTAATTTTATTGCGCGAATAAAAGTTGCGCGTAAAAAGTTACCGTTACTATTTTTTATAATTCATTCCGGAAATTTTAGTTGAGGTAGGTCAATCGTCGTATCTTTTTTTAAATGCTCTTTTTTTTCGCGCTTCATGTCAAGTGCATTTTACTTATAACGAAGATAAACAAGCACTTGTTGTTTCATATTAATGATATGTTTTTTAAAAACAATTATAAAAAAACTAGCGACCCGCCCTCGATTCGCTTCGTTTACATGAGTTAAAATATAGCCTATAGCGTCTCGCCCTCGCTTCGCTTCGGGTTCTGTTATATACATAAACCTTCCGTGAAGAATTATCTAACTGATGGTGAAAACCGCATCAAAATCAGTTGCGTAGTTTTAAAGATCTAAGCATACATAGGGACAGACAGACGTGGATGGCGACTTCATTTCATACTATGTATTGATGCGACAATTTAGTAACATGCACTTATAAATAAAATCCGCGACCTAATTGACATGGAGCTTCGAAGCCGCACGCAGAGTGGAGGCGGCAGTAAATTTGACGCAGCCCGATCGGCAGATAACCAGTGACCCGCCATTGTCTGCTGAGAACGGCTCGCTTATACTGAATTAAATTACACTATGTTTTAAATGCGGTTTCCATTGAGCTAGTGTTTCTGGTAGTAAAAACGACGCATTTAAAAACCTGATAAGAGATTGATAAAAAGAAAATAAAGACAAATTATACCTTGTAGAATGAAACCAAGATTGTGTAAATAGTTAGTGATGGAATGAATTGAAAATGGTACTTACTTTAAAATACTTTTACTGTCATAGGTTGCTTCGTGAAAACATAGTTGGCTTTAAAAAACACGTTTTTTTTTAATTACCGTAAACTTAATATTTCTGCTAAAGGAGCACTTATGGCAAAAAATCCTTGAACTAAAAATTATATTGGAACGAACTATCTTTTATAATTAATTATAATCATCAAACATCTCCTCCATACATTTCCCGCTCTGGGTTGTGTGCAAAGCAAAACGACTTAATTCACGCCAAGATAATTGCTTTCATCAACGTACCTCACCCATACAAACCAGTCTGGCCTGACCTCTCCCCGCTCGCGGCATGAACTAACTCACGCAAGGCCAAGGAAACCGCATATCGGCTCAGAGGTCACGTTATACTGGTAATGAAGATTAATCGAGATGTAGGCAATGATCGATGAGAACGATGCGACCCGCGGTTTTTATGACTTATAGAAAATTTGCGGTCACGCAATATGGAAGACTTGGAAAACTTTTTTCCTAGTAGAAGACCATGATTTATCTAGTAAGGTATCTAATCTTGATTCATGCACGAGACGAGTAAAAAGCGAAATGAAATCGGAGAAATTATTGTTTTTATTTGAATGAACTATTGTGTTTGTACACATACTACATAAAATTACGGCTATGTTTCTAACACGGACAAGAATAGAAAGAATACCCATCCATCAACTAGAATTAAAAAAATATTTCTTATGAAGTTTATAATAGTTCTAGGCATGACTTCGAAAAACTGTGTCGTTATGTGAAATTTGAATAGAAGAATATCAGACAAAAAAGCTACAGATGTAAAATAGTACTGCACCTCCCTGACTATCCCACGCTGTCATTTTTTCTGCGAAGGTGGCACTACCGCAACCCTTTGAAATTGGCACAATACCCACAAAAGGTTCCTTGACCAGAAGAGCATATGTGAGAAATTCCGCAAATGTAAACTGTTTTCACGGTTCTTCCGTTTTAGACCCGTGAGATTGGACTCCATTATCATTGGAGGTCATTAAGGTGATTCGTTATAAAAGCTTGTTATTTTTTTACTTTTAATTTCACATATGGCACTTACAATTTATTATTTAGAGTTAAACGGTTGAAAGCAATTTAAATTGGCAGAAGTCTTCAGAATCTCAAAATACAAAAGTGTCATTGAAGACAATAGCAATCATACAAGTAAAGTACAAAAAGCATGCACCAGTTCTCAACATCACTTTAACAACCAAAACATCTTAAATCCAAAAGCTACACCATTGTAACTGGGTTTCTACCACGCCCGCCGTAAGTCCAAAGTAAAATCAAGTTGTTTGGACTTTACTCGATTTGTATCAAGAGTGAATGTTCACACAAGAGAAACCGCGAGTCGATCAACTCCCGCGCATCACGCGCGCATTGTCCGGCGTAATTGCCGGGTCGGAAGCCACCTGTTCCGTTTTCACACGGTGCAGGTAGTCGAATTTGACCGGCCACGGTTAGCGGGACCAGTCGCAAAAACACCGAAGAGTGTAAATTCCACCATTAAGGTTCTTGGGTTCCAACTGGATCGGAAAAGTAAACACAGGATGCTATTATTTACCTATCCACATGTCTGTATGTATAACATAGAAAATCATTTCAGAAATATGGTTTCAATCTTCGATTTCACTAACAATTTAACAGATGACCATTGTTTTAGCTTACAGTCGGTCAAGTTAATTATTTCAATACCAATCGTTCTTGTTTCCAATATACGAGTATGTACCTACCTTGTTCGACATTACAATGTTTGAAGTCCGAGCTAGTTTGGATAGAATTTTGAAGTTCTGACAATGTGAACAGTCGTTCTAGCAAATATTGGATGCTGTCAAATTTCATACAAAAGCTATTTATATTCTATTGGTCAGATCAATAGGTGATTCAATTGCGGCGTCCAAATATTCTCCCTAAAAATCACAATGTTTTCTCATTTCCTACTAAATACCACACGCAATTGTCGCAGCGGACCGGAGGAAAATCGAATTATATTGTTTATCGTACCCCCATTATTTGCGTCAGCGTACCAGATGTACGGCTTGTCAATCTCCTGTGTTTGTTTACCTAGAAACAACAAATACCCGCTAGGGTCACTCAATCGCGTCACATCTCGCACGCCAAATATAATTCTCCTAATTTCATTACGGAAGAGTTTCACAACTTTCAAAAGAAATGTCTTAACTTTGCTCCCAGCTCTTTCTAATGAGTAAGTCGTTTGTTCATAAACAGAAATATTTGACTTCAAATTTGAAAGGTTTATTCGCATTTATTGGCTATTCCTGTCCTTTGATTTTCTCTCCTTTCTGTTTCATAATTGTTAATACGGATTCATCGTAGGGCATCGATATTTATTAAATGTTTTTCGATCATTTCATTTTGATATTATTTTTTTGATAGCAATAATACGCATTACAGTTATCCTGGCTAAGCCGTATGCTCATGGTCCGCGATCACCAATACCACGTCAAACCAATAATTCATGCTAAATATAACGCGGCACAATTATAAGTCATCCTTCCATTCAGATCTGTGCAAAATCATATTCATCCGCTAATGCCATTCCATAGTGACATGCACTTTTTGCCATTCAAATGGGGGACAGTTGCGTTTTTCTGTATGGAACTTTCACGGATTCCCCTATTCCGTAGGCACTAGGAGACGATTACGCATATTTTTGCTCACAAGTTATTAGGGGTGCCGTCTATGAAAAAAATGTACTATTATAAATAAAAGGCGTCTAACAAAGGGATGGGAGTGCGATCGGGGTCACTAGGAAACGGCGGTTTTGATACGGGATTTTTTTACCTGGGACTCAGGGGCTCTTTTTTCATTGAAATTTCGGGACTCGAAGTTTATAGAGGTAGCCAGTCAGTCTGTGTTCATCTGCCAAGATGATCACATGCTTTATGACTTCAAGGAGTCGACTCGCAGTGCCCAGTGGTCGTTCGGACTTGCAATTTTTCATACTTAGTTTTGAGTTTATTTAGTTAGCTGTTTAATTTCATAAGAGAACACATAGCTTAACTTATATACACTTCACTTCACGGTGACAAGTTGTGAAAAGTTTTGAAGGATGGATCTATCAACGAGGAGTAAGTCAAGATTTTTCGACTCTGGAATCGACTTAAGGCGAAAAGGTAATTTAGTGGGTTTCAAAGTCAACTATTTCGAATGTGCTAGAATGTTTAGTGATATAAAATTGGAAATTGATTTTTGAAACTCACTCCCGAATTTTGATTATTTATACATCAATGTTGAATCGAAGTTAATAGACGCAGGGTGGTTCGCAATAAACGAAGCAATAACCAATGCTGGAGACAAATTGGAAAATAATAAGGCAGTGAAAATGATATCTGCCCCCGAACGATATCTCTGTATGAATCTCAACGAATCGGATGCTATTCGCATTAACATATAAATGACAACGTAAGTGGACGACGTTATATTATATTTACGATCTGAACGCTATGGATAGGTCCAAACCGAAACTACGTAATTTATTTATGTAGGATTAGATATATTATTTATGGGCAGCATTGATTTGCCATATGAAGAATAAGAAATACAAGCGTATGTTGAATCCGGATATGAAATCACAAACGTCTATGATATAGAGTATGTTTCCATAGAGCCTATGCCAAGAAACCTCAGCACTATATCAACATAAGGCGATGTTTAAACGTATACTGCAGATAAAACTGCGTTCCGCGTCTGCAGTGACCACAAATTTCTTGCCACGGAGGCTATATGTCAAAATAATGACCGCGAACTAATAGGAAGGCCAGACTAACGCATACGCTGGCTCGCTGCAGTCCTCGGCTTTTCGTTTTGTGGAATGAGTTCATGTTTTGTATTTATGGCTGAATGTAGTAAGAGTTCGTTGTTTTTAAAAAGCAGTCGTATTATAACGAGCTTTTGGCAGATTTTTTTTCTATGTAAAACTTACTGCCTCAACATAAATAAATCTAGATTACTAAAATTAAAAAATGAATCGCTTTTAAAATTGTACATCATAGTAATATTGGAATATGAATAAAAATATGGTAATATCCACATATGGTAATATTGGTTGTTTGGTATTTTTGTTGATTTAAAAGTTACAATAGTTTATCATATTTTTTAAATTTTCTGGCTGACTTTTGAATGTACGGTAGTTTTGAAAATGTTTAGAGCGGGCAAATATTTAGTTTTGTCTATAACGCAGTAAAACACTACTGCAGTACAGGGCAGCGGTCTGGCACTCCTCCCGGCCGGACGCGGTACCTCGTTTATTGCTTCGGGAAAACTGCCGATATTTTACGCTTCTCGCTGTACCGCCATATATGCATTACTTTTTGTTGCGAAACTTTTTAAAATAAAGAAATGCTTTATTGGAACAACACGACCGTTTCTACTTTTTGAAGAAAATGGGACACCGTGTACCTTTTTAAATACTTTACTGACAAATCACAGCGTGGTATTTTTTAACTAGTAATTTTTAGGGTTCCGTACCAAAATGGTAAAAAAGGAACCCTTATGGTGAGACTTCGTTGTCTGTCTGTCCGTCCGTCCGTCTGTATGTCACAGCAGTTTTTCTCAGCAACTACAGATGCTATCAACTTGAAATTAGGCATAGTTGTATAACCTGGTTGCCCGCATCTGTTTTTTTAATTATCAGCATGAAATACTTATCGTTTAAGTGATTTCGTGTAAACAATAATCAAATCGTTAGTCCCTATTCCTAGATGCTATTTAAAATTTCCAATATTAAAGAAAAAGTAAAAATGTGTACCTCTACTTTTTTTACAATGACGTATAATAATGAGAATCGAATTGCAATTCCAACTACCAATTTTCTCATAATCAAGATGGCTGATTCCTCCACAAAACATAAAAACCTCGTAAACGTATACATATGGATCCAGCAGCATAAATACTGCCTGGTAATAATTACTATCGGGCAGTTAAGGACAGAGGAGGGAATTAAGATTTTTGCCGTAAATGCTCAGAACTGCTGGATTAGGGGTTAAGTGTCCGCCTTAACGATATTGGGGTAGAGATGGGAAAAGTATCGATAGTTACTAGGAAAACGTTAAAACTGACGCTTTTGTTGCAATTGTAGGAAATGCATTTAAAACAGCATTAATTGTAAACATGGCAACTTCGTTGAATTTATGGTAGTGATATTTACGTAAAGATAACGACACTGCCCAGTAAAACAAGTCTAATAATATTATATTACCGGTGACATACACTGGCCAAACCAGACTTGATGTCCAAAAATTGCTAATGAATTCAAGATAATTATGAGCTGTCCATCAAAAGAATGAAAAGTTGTCTTTTCCAAACATGTTTTTGCGTGTCCAACTTGTGACTAAAAACTACACCGATAGTTTTTACCTGACATGCGAGACAGACCAGTGATAAAAAAACACACAAATATTTAAGGAAAGAATATTGAAACACAAGACGGATTGCCGTTTACGTAAACGTTTTTTTCGTCTCGAAAAATTCTCGACTGATTATCTAACACCGAAAGCCAAACAGTATCGATATTTTTTCCTTTTACCATTTCCCATCTCTAATACTTCCTACTGCCGCACAAGACAGTCCGGTGTGGCGTTTTTATTGACACTTGTATGTGACAAATATCTCGAGAAAGAATACTCTCACACAAGGGTTGCTATTTATAAGCGCATTTTGTGGCTCCTATTCGACTTGTAGATTTTACTACCGACTATTTAGAAGGAGAGTTAATTTATATTCAATAAGACAATTAAACGGCTGTCTAAATAGGATTTCAGGGTAGTCTAAGTAGTTGATTTTTTCCAAACTGACGGCGTTATTTTAATGTAATTAAATATTTTGCGTTGAATTAATTATATACAAACGAACAAGCAACGTAAAATACTATATAAATGGTTGAGCGGTAAAAAATCATAAGGTAAGTTTTCTAGTTTGATTTACTTTATGTATTTACTGTCACGAATAAACAAAAACAAGCAAATAGTTGTTGTTGAATCGGACACCGTCAAAAATTAATAAATTTCCATCAAATTTTCACTTGACATTTTTCTATTAAGGGCCCCTCTGGCATCACGTTACACGGTTAAAACGAAAAAAGCAAGTGAAAAAATTGAAATCCCTCTAACGAAGGACAATACACTGGAGGGCTCTGTTTCCTCTAGTTATCTGGAACATTCGAGCCGATATTAGATATCGGTAACCGGATTACTGACCCGGCCTAATGTAATCAGTGGCCGCTGTTTTTTCGCGTTCCCTCAGGAATCTGTCAACCTGTTTTGTGGAGGTATTGTGGCGTTACGTAACGTAAAAAACTGGGTTAGGAAAAGAGGGTAATATTAACTACGTGAATAAAGAGGTTGTTTAGCGTAGTTTTAAGTTTCTCTCGTTCATTTTATTCTAGAACTCAGTATTATAATATTTTCAGGCGAAACACCTGTTTAAAAAAATAGTATTGTTGCTACTACAATCTGTTTTTGGGACAAGATTAATGTGTGTTTTATATTTAAGACACTAAGGGCCTGTTTCACAATATACAAGTAAATTCATCTGTCAGTTAAAGATAGCCGTCTCCTTGTCTATTTTCAAGTGTAAGAAAGGGAAAGAGCAAAATTTATATGACAGTAAGTATGTTTTATTTAATGATTGTAAAACAGGCGGTATATACTCGTATAATAAAAAAAACAACTATTATTTGTCAAAATACCCATGAACGCGAAAGGGAAGCAGGAATACAAGTCCGAAAAAAGATAAAAAGAAGTAATGCAAGTCTCTATTTTTAAGACTACTTATCAATTTTAAATGCCATTACTCACAGCAATTACTAATTATTTTATTAAAGAACAATTTAAGCTGCACATTGAGACAATTTGGCATCTGGACGTTATCTGCTCTCTGGGGTAAAAAATATGGATACAATACAATCAACCGTTTTTGTCTCTTCGCATTACGCTGGGTAATTTGATTAGCGACGGTGGGCGGGAATGGCTCCTTAAGTAATCCTATTTTATTTATAGATATATTATATTCGGTAGACCGAGTTCTGGCGAAATTTTGTGTAGTTTGTGTAAAAAAAAGTATTTGAGATGGAATTGATATCACGTTCATTTTAACCCCCTTACTAATAAACGTTGAGTAACGACTGAGTAGTTATACAATGCTTTGTCCTTATCTGTCGAATTCAAATGTCACAATGACAGATAAAGACAAAGCATTGTATAACTACTCAGCCGTTACTCAACGTTTATTAGTAAGGGGGTAAGTGTCTAAGGTATTTTAAATAAAATGAGCCGAGTTTTGACTTGAATAAGATATAAAACGCTTTCTTGAAACACGTTTATTATTCTTAGGTCTTCAGAAGGCAGGGTAGTTAGCTCTGTTTTTGGAATTAGGTCATACACAGATTTAGGTTCAACATTGTCCCTTCTGTTCCTAAATGTTAACGACGTGGGAGTTTTTAACGTATATCAATTCGATACAGGCCAACACTAAATCGGACTCCCATTACGCGGATATATCCTAACCCGAAAAATTTGGTTTCAAAGTCCTTAACTTTCTGGAACAGGAGAGACAACTTTTGTTTCTGTGACTGTGTATGACCCAATTACACTGTTTAAAAGATTTTATCACGTAAAAATACGATGTCTTCAGTACAAAATTATATGTTAACTTCATTTTTTTGCATTTAGCTATTTATTCGGCTCAATTTTTTTTACTGATCTGCAATTACTGCACCTTAAAAAAGTACTTTCTGTATTATTGCTGCAACTTGAAACTCAAGTTCAGTTTATATACTCACATAACGGTTTCATTATCCAGCTAATTAAAAAAAAGTAAAGGGTCGCGAGTGGCCATATTTATGTGACGTCATTAGTTAGTGTTGACTTAGCCCGCCTCCCGTGAATGGGCAAAGAGGCCTAGATGGGCGTGGTATGGCGGCGAAATTAGGGTTCTAGACTAAAAAAATAGCAGACCAATTTAATTTTCCAATTTTCTATGTTTTAGTTTTGTCACTGTTGTAACACAGGCATGTTGTAGGATTTTATTCGAATAGGACTCGGTGATTTAAAAAAAGATTAAGAAAGATTATATATAAAATCGTCATATTTGAGTCAACAACGGAATTTTTTTAACCTTGAAAAATGAGGACTGTGGAACTCTATTTCGTCTAAGTGATGTAATAATATGACATCATCAGCCTGACCTACGAAGCGAAACCTTTACAACCTCCTGAAGTTCTTTCAGTATTTAATAAATGTGTATGTTTAATTTTAGAATATTTATTCTCAGTGTCTCCTTTTCTATATAAAATGGCCTCGACATTTCGTTCTTGACACTTAAAGTATTATAAGTAAATAAATTATTTACAAACGCGTTTAAAAATATGGGTCTTATTTATCCAATAAAAAAGTAGTATTTAAGTCTGTAAATCGCAAAACCGTCGCTTTGTCCGTCCATATCCGACCTCAAGCACAGAAAAGTCGTCAAAGACGCCGCCATCACAACCCGGGCCCATTCAGCCAGCACAAAAGACCCAAACATAAACAAATGAGCTAAGGAATCCGAAGTCACACGACGTCGTCGGATTTTAATTTGGACTATAAAGTTATCAGAAAAACAATATGAGAGAAATCGTCCACCATGACATACAGGCTGATTTTAATTGGTCTATTATAAACGGCTATAATTTGCGGCTATTTAAAGTGCATGGAGCTGGAAATCCACGTTTGATTTTTGTACATTATATAATCATTCCAAAATATCGCTATTATTACCGAAAATCAACCGACAATCGATGCACAATAACACAATACCCACCCCCGCAACATTCGATAGCTATTCTTATTATTTTTATTTGAGCTATTGTGGTCCAAACGCTCGAATCCTACCGCGGCACAATAGAGTATCCCTTGCCAATTAATATTGGCCACGGTGGTCACCGAAATGTCAGAGTTGGATGAGTTTTTTGTTAAACATGCTATAGATAGAATGGCTATCAATCATTTAATATCATGGAAATTAAACACGGCAAAACTTCAACCGCAGATGATGCAAGAAAACTTTCAAAAAGTTAGATAAAATGTTAAAAACACAGAAGTGTTGCTCGAAAATACAAATTGTAACCGGTATAAATTCAACAACTCGCAAATTAACGAAGGGTTGGAACTCGCGTCGTGTCGGGACAAAACTTAATTAATTATTAATGCCGCGTCCAAGTCGAAAGTTTTAACACACAAGTTACTCTGACCTTTTCTGTGGCGAAAAAACAGATAAAACTGGCGTGTGACGCCGTGTGAGGTAACGAGCTAATTTAAACTTTTCGGTCTCCAGCCCTTTTGGAGGGTGGCTCCCTCCATCGTCACCTGAGGCGTTAGACTATCCTTGCGGCTAGACGGCTTCAATAAACCAAAGCTACATTCAATACGAACTCACACAATTAATATTGTAGTTTTGTTGTAAAGTAATAACAAGCATATTATGTAGCTGCGGCAAAAAATAACAAATAGCTACATGCAACACCGGTCATAAAATGTTCGAGCCCTCCCACACAATTAAAAGTGAGCGTTTAACACCCTTATTTCAATAGTTCCAATAAATCAGTGGGTTTTGTGTAAAGGTCGGTCGAAGTTTTGACCGCGCATGTGTAGGTGACCACTGTCCAGTCGCGTGCGGTGGGCGTGGTTTCGTGCCCAGTGGGCAAGTACTCGATCACGTGAACGTGAATGGATAAAGATAGCGGTCGATTCACGTACACGTATTAAGTCAATGTGTTAGGTCGTTTATTTGAAGTGGATTAGGTTGTGTTTAGGTAATTATTTTATCATAATCTACAGTCCTTTTTAGACAGAATTTTTACAGAATTTTAATGAGTACGGTAAGTAGTGTAATGCAATAAGTTTGGTTGCATTATGTATGTCACTTTTACTCTTAATTCTTTTAAATCCAATAAAGGAATTAAGAATAAATAAACATAAATGTGAAAAAACATAATGGTGGAATCGGCCTAAGGCGTTTCAGGTGCTGACACCTAACATTGTATATCTCTTTAACCTAAAATAAAAATATACC
Source organism: Tortrix viridana (assembly GCA_963241965.1). Taxonomy (NCBI): domain Eukaryota; kingdom Metazoa; phylum Arthropoda; class Insecta; order Lepidoptera; family Tortricidae; genus Tortrix; species Tortrix viridana. The sequence continues at coordinate 9,360,743 of OY725186.1, forward strand.
AGAAGAAAGAATATGTTATTATTTTATTACAGTAGGTAGGCATTTATTTCATATTGGAAATTATATTATTCTATGTCACATAATCTTAATTAATTCACAATAATATCGTCAATATAAAAAACAATAATCATCAAACAAATAAAAATAAAAGAATAGAAAAATTCGCAAAGCCAAAATGTAGAAATTAATTATAATAACAAAACAAAGAAACATCGAACATCGGGAAAGTAGTTTCGGTTATACAGTTAATATATGAAAATATTTTTTCGTGTTTAGTGACTACAAATTATAAGTTTAAAGCAATTTCTTGAAACCTATTTATTTTAATATGGTAATCAAAGTTGAATTTCGAGTATATGCTATTAATAACAACCTAAGTACTTGCAACTAAAAACATTAATACATTTTTTACACAACACTTCCTGCTCTCAACTAACATCAATTGGAAGCGTGCTTAACTTATGTAAATAAGACTAAGAGGTAGATTAAAAAACAAAACCCATTTGCCACGAGCCACGCAAAGCAAACGTGAAAAAATGCCATTAAATAATGACACATTTACATAATAAACCCCCTGAACAAACCCAGGTACAACGGTAAACAAAGCAGTCGAATCACGTAGTTTTTTTCCCTATATTAATTTAGTGCTCAGGTTTCACCCCTGTGTACATTATTACGAAAGAACGGCCTACTTCTCTTTTATGGAGAAGGAAATAATAATAAAGGTACGTAAGGGCGTCTGCAGAACGTACTTGTGTGAAATTAGCCCAAGATCGCCTTTGATCCGCCGAATCGCGCGGGCAATCGTGTATAAACGACTTTATGATTTTCAGTCCTCACTGCTATAAAGACTCATATTTTATATATAATTTGATCCAGCTCTGAATTTGCCATGGCAATAAAATTTTTTTATTGGATAATTGATTAGCTATTGCTCAGAATTCCAACTCACCTTAAAGTAACGAAAAAATTTAAAATGAACATTCTTAGTTCCTACATACCTATTCTCTCTCAACTCGTAAGATTCCACTGTCGTTGCTTAAGTTTTATGAATTGGTGGAGAAATTTAATGAGTAACAATAAACGAGCTCGACCCGTTACGTAACACCCTATTAAATTTCAAAAGACAAATTCAAAAGAAATGATACAAAAACCCCTTTCATTGACCGCAATGGAATACTGTCATTATCCTCTCTTTCAGAGATAAGTGGTCAAACCACCTGACACCTTGCGACCGTGACGCATAATTAAATGTACTTAATTTCACACTTAAAGGGACGAAAGTCACACTGTCCGTATGTCGCAGAACAAATGTTAAGGTTTTGACAACCTCTTATTATAATATGACATGTTTAGCGTCTTTGCAGTAGCCGAAAGAGTTCTTCGTTTTAGTGACTTGTCATAATGAACTTGAAAATAAACAAAGAATAACAATGACGATTTAGTCAGATACATTTTGAAAAGGTTCAAAAATGCCCAAAATGTTCTTACTGGCAGATTACATACTTGAACAACCTTTTGTGCAATGACAAAAGTTTAGAAGATAGAAAACCACCTGTTTTAGCAAAGTTTTAATAGAAAATGAAATGGTCGGTAATCTGGACATTATTTTCTGCTTCTATATTAACATGACGCGTAATTAGTTTGAGTTTAAGGTGTCTTTAGAGTATACGAGACTGTTGAACAATTATGTCAATATTGAAATGCTGAGTGATGGTCGAACCGAGAGTAATGAAACTTTTAAACTTCTATAACATAGGCAAATTTTGAACATCGCCATTGTAAATTCCAGGTTTTTTTTTCCTAAAGAGAAATTATAGTTGCCATTTTACTTTTAACCAGGCATTAATTCTTTTACAATCACGCACTATTTTTTCGTGGCATTATTTCATTTTTTTTTTTCTTATTACCAAGTTAATTGGCGTATTTCTTGGTACTATCTCTAGAGCTCAGTTCATCCAATAGGTATCATTTCGAACACCTACTAAAATAAATTAAAGTATGTGAAAACATTGCATTTTATTAATTTTAGACATCATGTTTCATAGAGCCATTTACTGCTTAAGACCTACACAATCGATATCTAAATAGAAATTGTGTAAGTTTATTTTTTTCAAAACAACCGGGTTCGATTCCCGAGCTGAGTACAGGTTTTTTTTAAATGTATGAATGCAGTTTTTCTTCTTATTAAAATCGATGACATGGTTCCTAAGAACAGATCTTCGTATGTCTTATAGTTTCAGACTTTCCCTTACTGACCGATTTAAATGAAACACCCTGTATATTAATAAATAAAAAAACTTACATAGGTACATATTTACACAGCCCAAACCGATAAAATACATGAAATTTTGGGAAGTAACCTTGTTTTTAACGCATACAATGCTTGGCCTAAACCAGAAAATTAACTAATGTTTAATGTTCAATAGCTTACCTACTACTCGTACATACCTCATAAAAATCATGTAAACGCTGTATCTTGTCTAGGGGACACGGTTTATGTAGGAAGACATGTCAAAACTGTTTTGTGTGATATATATATAAATTTTCTCGTAGTCATTCTGACATGTTTTCCTGCAAAACTACGCAGATATTTAATATTATTTTTACAGTTTTATATAATGTTAGAATAAGTAGTGACATTGTTATATTTTCATTTAAAAAATGACTAACTGTTGAGTTTCTTGCGGCGCTTCTTCTCAGCAGTGGTCTCCTCCTGGGAAGCGCTGGTAGATTTTGACGTGTAAAAGTGCCCGTGCGGCCTACTTACTGAATAAATATCTTTTATCTTTTTTTTTATCTTTTACACTCACTACAGAAGATTTTTTCGAAATTCGAAACACCTAAAGCAAAAGAGATGTTTTTTGCAGACGTAAAAGTTGCAGGCTCAAGGCACTTCTAAACCCAGTGTTAGTGGCCTTAGATGTCAAAATATAAGATACTCCTTACGTTTTTAAACTTTTTTTTTTTCAGCGGATGCGGACAGCGCGGCCGAGGGCGGCGGTTCGCCGACGCCCGGCGTGCCCGCCGACACGCTCACGTGCGGCGCTTGTCGCCGACAGTTCGCTCTCGCCGACATTGTGCGGTTCATCCAGCACAAGATCTCGTCGTGCGACAAGGATCTCACGTCGTACCATTGCTTTAGCGCAGGTAAGTAATTTTCAAATGCCAACTTGATTTTGAATACTTTTTGTATGGATGTTATGGAACTTAGCACTTATTTAAATATACTAAGGAATATCCATATAATCCAAGTTATTGATGTGACATGTTTAAATATGAGCAAAAATGTACTTCTCGTCATTGGAACCCGTAGCAACTATATTCTGCCTAATAAGCGATGGTACCAAAATTAATAAAAATAAAATAATTATTACCGCTTGTTTCAATCGTCAAGTAAAGCATATCTGTCAAAAAAAATTAGCCCTTTCCCTTTCTTACACTTGAACATAGACAAGGAGAGGGTTATCTTTAACTGACAGATGAATTTACTTGTTGATTGTGAAACATGCCCTTAGGATAATAATAGTAAGATACAGTACTTAACAGTTTATAGTGTTTTCAATACACGAAGGAGCCTTATTGCCATTACTAATTTTAGGTAAGTAAATTTACACAACCATGCAACGTCGATCAGGGACGCACCTTCGTCATTTGAAAACACCTTATACACATTTAAATGTAGTGAATCGTACCCACTTGCAATATTAATAACATTCTTATCTTCGAAGCTTTTAACTCAAACTCTATTCCCAGGCCCTAACTCCGACCAGGAAGATGGCTCACGACCAGGCCAAGTGTCAAGCGCGAACGCGAGCCGACGACCTTCGCTATTGACGGCCAGGAGACCACCGAGCAGCCGGGTCCACACACCACCCCTGGCCAGCCCTTCCATGGCACCACCGGATCTCATTGAGGATGGAGGTGCTTCTAGCACGCCAAAGCGGTTGTTGAATGGTAAGATCTTATCTCTATTATTTTGGGTTACGTGTCACTCACTCGCTTTATGCAACCAGAGTTCTGCTGATTTTGTTTTATTAATTTGTTAATTTGTAATAAATCATTAAGATTATTAATCATCAATGATAGAAGGGTTATTTATACTGTGATATCTACAGACAGGAATAACTTAACAAATTAAATAAACATTCTCATCGTGTAATAAATTAATTGCTATTTATTAATTATTTACATCTTGGGTGAAATAATGAACTATTGACTTTTAAATTAAGACTTTTTAAACATCATTTCAAGCAATAAAATGTATGATTATGATTATGATTATGATTATGATTATGATGACAAACAAATATGTCAAATTTTAAGATGATAGCTTCTGTAATTGATGAGAAAAACTGCTGTAACAGACAGACAGACACCGAAGTCTCATCTTAAGGGTACCTTTTTTACCATTTTATTACGAAACCCTAAACGGATTTGTATATGTTTGGAGCGTTTTAGACCACATTTTGTATTTTGTAACTAATATAACTATTTTACGTTTTTGATCGAGTTCAAAATAAATAAGGGTCAGTTTTTTTTTTAAATATCTAAATCCCAATGGTAAAAAAAAATTATATTGCTATACAAAGACCATGTGAACAATCCGTATTCAAAAAGCTAATATTGTCGATAGAAGCTGACGCGGGAGTTTCAACACCCAAAAGAAGGGCGTCAACGTCACCGATGCCGTCAAGTTCTCCTGAAGAAGACATTAAGCCTAAGATCAAACAAGAGCATATGGACACGTCAGCATCTCCCGAAGACCAGAAAAAGTCCAGGACTGAAGTTGCTGATGCAGAATCCAATACTATGCATAGTGGTGAGTGGTGCTCTTTATATACTGCCTTAGAACTTATTGAAATTGGGTTACTCTACTAAAAGTTTCCAGAATGCATTTCACAGAGTTGTGTGTGTGTATAACCGTATTATATTTCTTGTCTCGAAATTCTCTCATAAGCATTGCCGTGTATGGTAGTGACGCACATCCCCGAATAGCCAAATATATTTCCGAAAAGACACGTGCGACTGACAAATTCCCTATTATTTAGGAGTCTCACGTCATCGCCTTTTCTTGGTCATGTTAAGTTTATAAATGATTCTTAGGCAATCGGCGGGTGTCAAAGGATTCGGCCATTTTATCGCAAGTTCCTTTGTCGTCCCGTGCAAGATGTTGCACAACAACAATGTCGGACCGTGGAACGCTGACGTCATCATTAGATCATATTTCTTTCTAGAGTAGACCTCGTCGCTTTACTTGCTCATCTATTCACAGGATGCTTTAATTTTGACCATGGTACAAACTTTTAAATATGCGAGTACAATGAGGTTAACGGGATTGTTAAATTTTAACTTTGCAATACTGCCTTGATATTTATTTTATTTTGAACAATAGCGCTGCGATCAACATTAACATAAATTCAAGACGCTATGACAAGCGTCTCAAAGCTTTTTATCTAAAAAATCAACAATCCTTTAAGCCATAGTTAATAGAAATGAACGTCTAAAATCACGAACATCTGTATAAGCGAGCAATCTTGTGGGGGTGGTTCGGAAAATAATCTAAAAGCCGAGCGTAACCCTTTGTGGGAGCAGATGTGCCGTCATTTGACACTTTTGTATTAAACCGTTGCACAACAAAAGCTTTCTTAAACCCGAATTTGTGCAACGTACAAAATTTCGACCCGCATTTACTTCGCTTTGTAGATTTAGAAGTTTGACGCGCGCTGAAACCAGACAATTTACAACAACATTGCCGGCTAAAGTTAAAAGTGGCTGTTATTAAATGTTCGAACTAAAAACAATTGTGCCAGAATAGTGCTGCGCGCAATACGATTGCGCTATCGTCGAAATGTCAATTGCAGGTTTGACTCGACACCAGTTGTTTCGGCTTATTGCGTTTATCCTAAACCTTCATATTAACCCCTTCGAGTGAGCTGTCAAACCAGCCGTGCTCAATAAAGCATGAGGGCCCCGTTATATTAATATATCGCATTAAATTGATAACCAGAAACAAAAGACTTCTATCCATAAATCCACTGAACATTAAAACCGCATTCAAACGGAAACGTATTGTCAAAACAAGGACATAATTCTAATGGTGACAGTAAGTCGTGACCTCGTGCCGACTAAAAAAGTGAATATAAATTGAATTGTATTATTTTGTACATATTAATTAACCCCATCGCTGTATGAACAGATAAGGGGAAGGTTTTTTTAAAGAAAAAAATATTTGCATGAGCACACGATTGACGTGCGCGCTTTGTTATCTTGTGCCTTTTGTGATGACCCTTGTGTTAACCATGACGACGCTACCGGCTGGAAGAGCTGAATGCTCGCGATCGACCGTCGCATTTTGAACTCCCGTTGTTATTAGTTTAGGGTTTATTATCGAAGAACTATGTGTTGGCGTTAATGACATTTTACAAACGACCGACCCTGATATTATAATTGTCAAAGATGCTACTGAGGTCTATTGTTAGGAGCGGCCTTTTATAATTTTTTAAAGATAAAAAACGTTTGGCGTGTTTCTGACACGCGGTACACGCTCATGCGTTTGCCGTGACCTATGGAACTTCTTTGAGCGTGACACAATGGTCGAGGATATTTTTAGTTTTTGTACAGACGGGAAGGTGGCTAAGTGGCGGGTTTTAAATAAGTGGGTTTTAATTTTAGACGTGACGTCGTTGTGTAAAGGTGAGGGGAGGATTGTCTCGTGCCTATCGCGTGTCCTTTGAATAAGCGACTAGTTAAATTTAGAACTCTAACCGATACGATGTTAAACCGATGACTATTTCTCGAGGAATTCGTGGTATAAAGATTTCCATATTTATATTTCACTTGGTTTTCCAACAATGAACGAGTCGGCATATGGATACTGTGTCCACAAGGTCTGCTACAGTCATTACCATCACAAAACGGAGAACCGATGGCCGTCACTTATTTGTATCAAAACAAATATTGGCCCAAGTGTTCACCGCGTCCAGTGTTTGGTCTCTTTTGTTTGACTTACAAATTAATGAAGGATTGTCGAGCTATATAGGTGTTTCATATTCAAATTACGTGGATTGTGATCGTTCTAATGTTCTGATGGGGGCAAAACTATTGGTTCTATCTCTTTGAATATCATCTGTTTATTTTTTATCCCAATCGGTGGCGCGTGTTTGAACCCGTCCAGCGGTGGGGTCATTTATTGCACAGGCAATGACAATTATGTGGTCTGGACAGTTGTAGCCGTATCGGCTTCGTGCGGCGCCCCTGCCGCAGATCGAATTATCCTTTTAAACTTGAGCGTGCACGGTCTACCGCATCGCAATGCCCGGTCAGATATGACTTAAAAGTGATAAGCTTTTTACATCGCCACTCATGCAAAATAAACGCTGCTCTCCCAGACCCGGGAATTAAAAGTTCGGCCAATTATCTACGCAATCATAGATCCTGATAATTTCTTCCGAACCTCCCCCGCAAATGATTTCTCGATTACGTCCTGTTCAAGATATTTCCATATCAAGACATGTTTTCTTAAGGGTCGGCCACAAAAGGGCCATCTTTGCGCCCAATCTTTAATCCTATCTCGGGACTCGGGACCTTTGCGGGTGAATTTAAATTTCTTTAGAAATATCGTCCTTATTATGTACGTGCGGGTTCCATTCCTTGTGGCGTCCGTGGGCGAGATAACGTAAGTTAAGTCCGAGAGGAGATTGTTGTGAAAAAACTACCGCTAACTTCGACGAGATCCCATCTGCGCGAAAGAGCCCGTTCAAACTTCATCTCTAGCATCACCTCCTCAAAATATTATTTCGCCTGGCAATTCTCGGATTAGTACAACCTTATTTTGTATATGAGGTGATAAGTCTTTATGAGGGGTCAACCTTTTCTATAGTGAAGCTCACCCTTTTAGTGAAAAGAGTCCGTTGATAGCTGATTTAGGAATGGTGATAATGCATTCAGTGTGTGTAAATATATCATAGATTTTCTCTATGATAGATTGCCTCGGGTACGCATTGGGTAGCGATGGGATATCTATATTTTCTGGCATGCTTTTTATGAAGCTGTGTATAGCTTAATTTATTTGTGGTCCCCTAGGTCAGGAATTTTGAAAGGATTGTAGCGGGAATATCGATTGTATTTAAGCAGGGCTCAGTAGAATAGCTGTCATAGTTGCTTTGTGGGACACTGCGGAGTGACCGGTGGGGAATTTGTTAATTAAAAGCACATTGTGATTCGCCAAAATCAAAAAATAACTTGAAAAATTAGACGTTTCTTCGGACTTATAGATATAAGAATTGTACTACTTAGTTGTATTTAGTTTGGGTTTTGTAACTGGGTCAGGTGTTGTTGTACAGCATTTAAAGATAATATTCTTTACGGTTAACGCTTCTACTGATCTGCTAAATGAATGTGCAGGCAGTTGAATGTCATTTACCCACCTTGACGGACGACGTAAATTCGCCGGCTATTCATTCGACTGAGTCGAACAGAATGACATAGCGTTAACAGAATAACATAGCTGGTCATGTGACAAAGATATTTTATAACACGAAGACGCACAAAAGGGTGGGTACTTTTATACTGGAAAATTGGGCAGTTCAAACGACTTCTACGCGGACAAAGTCGCGGGCCGACGCCAGTTGTTTAAAAAAAATCGCTTTCACTTATTTGGGTATCATTTTTATTAACTTTACTTATTTTATTCTTAAAGTATCACGATGTAATTCCTTTAATCCTCCTCACTGCTTTTCTAAAATCAATTTTACAGCGTCCACTTATCCCCTCGTTTTATTGTTTTCCCTCGCATTTTTTGTAATATGTGGTAATGGGTGTGTCACACGTGTTGGCGTTATTACGAGTTTAAAATAGCCGCCACATGTGGGCCATTTTGGGTGATAGCGTCGTGTTGTGCGTCTTTCAAGATCAAGTAAATGCTCTATATGGTCATGGTCAGCTTGTGTTTTGGTAAATTTTTGTAGAATAACTTTGGATATTTTATTGCTTCTTTCACTTGTAGTTTCTAGGTTATCTAAATTATGGGTTTTGACTGTATTATTTCTGGGTAAGTTATTTTTTTATTTTTCAGTATAAGGACAACTATTCAATATGCAGCTAGAGTTGTTCATTTGGTGTGTATTTCAATCATTTGCTTTTAAGTGAAAATCAGATTTAATTAATAATCAGCTAGTTTTTGATCATTTGTTAAGTTATCGCAAGTTAACACCAATTCTAAATCAAAAATGGCGTCAACCGCCTCGCCCATCACGAAGTGGTTTCTGTAAACTATCGCATTACAAATTGTCCGCACCCTCCCACAAAAATCAGTTACGCCCGCGTGCCTTTATATTGGTGTTTTAATAATTTCCCTAGTTCCCTCAATTATAATAAGTCCATTAATACAAAATATTATATACAGTGCTACACTTTCTCACTCGCTCACATAGGCTCTTAAAATTCAAATCTAACCGACCTTACCTGAACTCGAAAGACTTTAAACGAACGAAATAGAAAAGATTTTAAACACCTACAACCTGAAAATTGATTATTTTGTTCCAAATAAAAGATAACTCAAGTAGAAGAAGTAGATTTTATTTAATATCAATCCATTTATGTGCGCAAATACAAGATAAGTACATATAAAGGGTAATGAGTAATAACTATATAATATATAAAGGCCTGAATCACTTCTATCAGCACTGATTCGCATTTCGCCCATAGAAAACAGCCATTTTGCACGAAGACCCGTACGCATCAATTCTCCTTTTGGATGCGTACGCATCTTCATACAAAATAGCAATTTTCTATAAACAAAATACAAATAGATGCTGATAGATGTTATTCAGGCCCAAAACTCCCGACAAAATTGGAACCAATTCTTTCAAAGCTCATAAATGGTCCAATAGATTTTCACCAAACAAAGAACACTCTCGAAAAAATACAAAATCTAAATCGGTTCATCCGTTTGGGAGCTACGATGCCACAGACAGATACACGGATATACAAATGCACACATTAAAGTTATAAAACCGATCTGTTTTGCGTCGAGGGTTGAAAATAATGAGGTACAGTCAGCATCACATCGTATCAGCGAAAGTGGCCAAGTACAAAATATACAAAATATATGGTGTTACGAATTATTTGGTCACTTTGGCTGTTACAATATATTTGATGCTGAGTGTACAGTAATAGTATGTATTAAGTATACTAAAGGAGCGACCACACCGCTGCTCAAAATACGGTGACGCAGTGACGTGACGTATACGCCAAGTTTCTAACGCGTACCGTCCTCACCGGATCTCTCTCTCTTACACTGCGATTCCGTACCGTCGCCGTATTTTGAACAGCGGTGTGGTTGCTCCGTAACACATGCTATAGGCAAAACAAAACCTTGTCTCGTCTCCAAGTTATTTGATACTGTTGCCGTAACATATGTTTTAGGTACCTACTGGACAGATATTTAACTTCTTGAGACTATTTTTCCAAGGTTGTTTAAATTATTCCGTTAATGAATAGTCAAGTTGTTTTATAATATATTTTTAAACACGGGCAAGCCTAGCCTTTTACTTTAAATTCTTAGTTAATTTCTGTTATGACGAGATAGCAAATTTCTAATGACCATAGTCCATAGTTTCACACCAGGTGGCTTCTGAATTTGTTTCATGGCCATTTGGTTCACTTTTTAAACAATACTTATTGCAAGATATAGTCTAAGTGATCCAATTTTCGTCAGTTTTCGTCATTGAAAGGTTTAAATGGAATGTTTAGAGTTGATTCAATAATAACATCTGGTAATTTTATTGATGTCAGCTAGGGTATCAAGCAAAATAAGGTGACGTATAATAAAGTAATGTATTTTTTAGACTTAACAAACTGCCGAAAATAAGAATATCTGCAAACGAGGTTCGTTTACCTTGATAAGATAACTGATTCTTGAAGATGTTTTTAGATTAAAGCGGTTAGAGGGAAATCCTAATACATGGTGCTAAAATATAAACAACACTAATATAACTTGGAAGTGGTCGTCTTGGGTTATTAACTTTGCTATTAACTGTCGACACTCTCGTAAGAGTTTGTGTATTTCATGTCTTTGCCTATGCTTATGTTAACATTTTTGTAAAGATAAATAATTTATGGAATGTTTGCCAATTCTAGGGGTCACTCATTATATTCCATGGATAAACAAAAAACACACTTGCTCATATAATATCAGTTACGGTCAAATCGGTCATCTCCATCTGACTCATAAATTGAATTCAAATTTGCAGTTGCGTACTTATGACCCAGACGTTGGATAAATATTTGTCGATCTATGAATCATAAAAATATTAAAAGATGGCCTTACATTTTATTATTTATTAGATAAGGGACTGCTCTTTTGTTTGTATTTCAGAATAAAGTCTGACTGCGAAATGATTTAATTTAGACGTTTACTTGCCGTTAAGAGGATTGTGAGTTGACGGCTTTCCATACAAACGGCGATAACGTTTTCCACCCCTTAAATTAACCAATTTTGACCAATTTTTGATATATGGTCAGTTGGCACAAAAACTATGTCCGTACGTTTCGTTTACGTACTTTAAAAGGGTACTATGTGGGTAGCTATCACTTTATCGAAACTCCTTTCATCGAACGTATCATTTCATCGAATTTCATTTCATCGGAAGCTAATTTCCACGTGCAGCAGTTATAATTTTTTGGTGGTGTCAGGTCTAACCTAACCTAACCTATGTAACCCATGCTTAAGATAACCTGAAAACAATAAGGTTTCAGCAGAAATTAGCTTTCGATGAAATGAAATTCGATGAAATGATACGTTCGATGAAAGGTGTTTCGATAAAGTGATGAAATACCGTACTATGTACTATTACGTCGAATACACAGTCAGTATAATAAATGTAATAAATAATTTTGATTTGGCTGTTCTCTTATAGGGGAAAATATCGATTAATACTTATTTTACTCTATTGAAGGAACATTTTTATAAATCTTGAGAATTTTTGACAGCAATTTGTTGAAAATAAGAATCAAATAAATAAATATTGTGTCCTAGCAGAAAGTTCCTTAGTCTCGAGAAAATAAATGGATTTGTGAAAAAAATTGATTCATTTAATGGTTTTGGTTTTTAATAAAACCTTCAAATATACAAAAGATTTCAAATAAAAACAAAACAAAACGTTTTTAACCATCAACATTTTAAAATTAAAAAATATAGTCCCAACTATTACAATACTCACACTATATTTTATACTATATTGCTATACGGAAAATTAAAGGCGAAATGCGCTTCGATTTCAAAAGGCAATCGCTGATTACCGAGCATTGTACGGCAGAAGCAGTGGGGGTGAAATTTTTAAACACCACCCGTCTGGACCCCCCATTTACCCCCTAGGGGGGAGTCCACCGTATGCTGTATTTGCTCCGTGGACAGTAGGTAACTGCTCTAGGATGAGGTTTACGTTATTTTAGATGTGGGTTAATTTCAGCCATAGATAATATTTTTATTTTTTTTAAACACAGCTAGAAACTAGATTTTCTTTACTGGCCAAAAGCGTACATGAAATGTTTAGGTTGCATACGGTCAAAAACACTAAGTAATGGCCTTTATTAAACCCCGTCGCAAAAAGTACATGAAAAAAATTACTTTAATTCTTACTCATGAATTGACGTTGTCATAATGACAGGTTCTAAAATGGCTCAACAATTAAAGTTGTAAACTGTACTTTACTATCACCTAATATTTTTTAAAGTTTTCACATTTCTCACTCGACTTTAAAACCACAGCCTAAAAACGTACATCCATATAGAACTGCCCTCGACCGGAAACCGCCGGCGCTGCTTCCGGCGTCGACGACAGTTGTTCGCACCCCAGCGCCTCTCGCGGACACCGCAAGAAACTACAAACTACCCCCACGCAGTTAGGATAGTGATGTGCCCTTTTTTCTATATTTTTTTTTCAAATTGTAAAATACTTAGTAAAAGTTCACTTGAATGATATATATATATATTTAATTTGCAAACATTTACTTTAACAAGTAAAGTTGAAGAAGGTAATAATGCTTGCAAATTTGAAAAAAAAAATTATTAAATGGACCGAATGTATTTATGTCTAGACATTTAAATTAAACATAAGAGCTGAAATTAGTGCCTAACAATACCACCACAACAAAAAAAGCACCTAAATATTGAAATATTTGCGCAAGTTACACATAATTACAATATCGCCAACCAACCAAACCTTCGTTATTAAAAAAACTACACCAATCAGAACGCGAGATTAAAAAGCCACGAATTCACATTCCGTTCGAAAATTTGAAATAAGAAAAGTACTTCCACTCGCCATCGACTTGTTATGCGGCGGATGTCCGTCGCGCCGCTGCGCTGAATGACCTCCCTCCCCCCTCGCGGATGGTGCAAATTGTGACCCATAACAGTTGCTGGCTGGTTAGCAAAATTAAAATTTTGAATCTCGAACGTTTTCTTCTCCGATTCGAATTTTAAGTGATGCTTATTTATTTTCATGGTTCACATTTTGTTATAAAATTTGTAGTTTTAAAACTTGTTATTTTTAGTTGATTTTTTCATGCTCTTACGACAACTTTTAGTTATCATTCGAGAGATTTTAACAACAGAATTTATCAAAAGTGTATTATTACCTACGAGTAAGTTGAAGACATGAATAATTAGCGGTTATTAGCGGTTGGAGTCATACATTTTATTTATATTAATTTTATTATTACTAAGACAAATGACTGTTCTGTTCTATAACAAATATTGATTGCATGATAACCAAATGAACCACGAAATAACGGTCTTAAATAAGTAGAGTAAACCAAATTAAGTAGCTACTTCAATCGATTCAAAGTCCATCTAAATTAAATAATATGACAGTTTAAAGCATGATTGACCACCCACACGAATTCAGAACCATCTAACGACAACAATATTAATTATCTACATGCGTATTACTATTATCGGAACTTTCTTATATACAGGCTGTATAAAAAAAAAAATATATTTTTCAAACAATTTTCGTTGCTTATGCACTTTTTTAAACATTGATTTGAAATTTTGTGGCGATACCCACATTAAATGACTACAGCTGCTCTGTGGTCTTCTCAAATAAAATAATGCAAATCAAAATCCACTCAACTATTGTAACTAATTTCGGCCAGGAAGTTCACTTCCAAAATCATAATAAACATAACCAATAAGTACTATAAGTAGTACAAAAACCCATTTTCGAGACTAAATATTCTTGTAAACAAGAATTAACGTTTTTAGAGCCCCCTATAAAAATACGGTCAGACAAAAAGATGTTATCGAACAATCGATTTAAATTACAGCTCGGTCTGTAATCGGTGTAATCCGGCATCGATCGTAAGCCGCCGAGCCGCTACTAACTTCGTTGTTGACCCTACTTACACACGACCGGGAGTGACAAGATGTAGCGATAGGACAATAAAATAATCCGGTTCTTTTTTATTTTAACTTTCAATTTACAGAGCAAATTCTCGATTTTTTCGCAGATATTTTTACCCAGACTAGGTAAATAGACAAACTTTTATTTGTGCTTTTACGTAATTTATTCAAACGTAGACACAAATTTTGATTTTTTCCTAGGTTAGGTAAACGTAATACTTAGATTCGAACCTAGACTAAATCAAATTATTCAAGCGTTCCAACTGTCGCCGTTACTTTTTTAAGATTATCATAGACTGATATTAGATTATAAATATAAATTGAACAGCCCAAAAATATGCGCCTCTTAAGTCGTTAGTTATACATACAGGGTGTCCAGGGATAAAGTGCACAAACAAATAAGGGTGAAACTACACGTGATTTTCTCATGGAAAGAAACAATAATTTGTAAACCCTATGGTTTACAATAATTAGAAGAAAATAAAAAGAAACAAAAAATACCTGCAGGAATTTTTTTTTTCTCTTTTTTCCGTGATAAAATCACGTGTAGTTTCACCCTTATTCATTTAATTGTGCACTTTATCCCTGGCAGCTAGCGAGGAAATTGTGATAAAATAAAATGAAAAAAAAAAAATGAAGTTTAAAGAATCAGGATATTAAATAACATCGGAAATGAGATTCCGTTCCACTTTTTGTGCAGCCTGTACCGTGATGACCAACAATGAACAATGCTCGGACAAAAAGGTCATAATATTTTAATCTGATAAATCTCTGATATTACGGCTAACTGTATTTAATTAAAAAGCATTCAGAAAGCTAGCACGTGTATTGTAAAACAAATTCAAGTGACTTAAACAGCTACATCACCTTTACTTAGAATCTGTAGATATATTTATGGATAAAAGTAGGTAAATCATAGTTTGAAATCACCCTGTTTATTTTTTGTTTGCAGAATTTTATACTTACTCTATAGTTTTTATCAATTTTCTTGGAAAGCCTACATTCCTAGCCTAGATTTAAAGGGTGACATAGACTAACAGTCCGCCGAAAGTCCCGAGGCTGTCAGCCGGCATGCCGGTTATAATATATGAATAAAATGTATAAAATCGTACGTGAAACTGATACTTGACCGGCGGATTGTTTAGTCTGTGTTCCCTTCAACAAGAATTTTTCTTTCGTCTCCACCTCGTGAAATGATAAAAAAAAATTGTCTTCGACCTCGTCGTCACTTAACATCAGGTGAGACTGAGGTCAAACGCAGACCCATTTATGATTAAAAAAAAAATTAAAGTTATTCTCTTGACATCATCGGCGAATTTGGCCGGCATAACTTAATCCCTGTGTACAAAAAGGGTAAAAATCATGATAACAGAAGCTCACGTTCCAGCGCTAAAACATCGTTTATTACATACATACTTACATTAATGTTTTTTCTTAGCATGCCAAAGGCGTAAAAAGGCCTTTTTATAAGCTACCGGTTAGCTTCATAGGTTAGCTGGTAACCTATCAAGTTTTAGACAAGGACAGAATTATAGCAGTCATATAGCAATGTCCCTTTCGCAGGCAGGTTTTAACAGTTCATAACACTTTTCTATTCCACTTTGTTCGATCTCATCTTTCTATAGCGTAATCATATTGTTGACTTTATAATAGCTCTTATTCACTTGATAATACGTGTGAACTATGACGTCAATGATTTACGAAATTAGAATAGAATCCCAGCGAGCCTTGCCGCTAACTTAACGGTTTCAAAGATAATGTATTAACTAACGATCAGCAGTTTATAACAATTCTACAAATTTAATCGATTTTCGACAATCGTTAAATAAGCGTAATGCATCTTGGTTCACCCCAGGTATGTTTACTTAAGCCACACCTACATACGATTCTAATTCAATTCTAATTCCATTCTGAAGTCATCCAGCGCCCAAACGTTTGGTAACAATCTGACCGTTACAATTCAATAATCATCTTAACAGTCAGATGTTATCGCTGCGCCCACTAGTGCGGCCGTTATCGATGAGAACCGGCGCGATGAACGCGTATCGAGCTTATCGATATCTTTAAGATTGCGAAGATTGCCGTCACTTCTGACCAGATGTTTGACACCTTTTTCATAAAAGCCAAAGTTGCAGGTTTTGAGTGACTATATCTAAAACTACCATACCATATCAATTTAAGGTTATTATAAAACTGAAAAAAAATCCAGGCCATACTGTATATTTAGTGGATAATAGAGAAGTTTTATTTCAATATACTTATTTATTTCTTGGATTATTTTTTAATCGTTCTACTTATTGGTTGTTTTGTTTGAAAACTAAAATTTAATTTAATTTTTTAAATTGTTTATCTTGATGCTTGCGGACTCATTGCAGAATAACCTTTAAAGATTTTTTTATCGGATGCTTAAACAATTTTATCTGCATTTAATTTAATTTTCGTTCGGAAAAAACTATCATCCTGTCCCCTCACTAGCGCAAGACATTATTGTCTCCACAGTAAAATGCGGCGCGCCGTCACAATGGACCATCAAATTACTGTCAAAACTGCGCCTTGCGACCCGCTGGTGCGTGGTCAAGCGTCCCCAGGATGTAAGGTCACTACCTTTACATGGTACTTCACGCAAAGTAAGAACAGAGACCTATCTCAAATCCTAGGCATTACGCAAGACGATCTGTAACTGACGACGCCGTTAGACTAGTTAGTAACTTTGCCTATAAAGGTAGCGGTCATGGGAGGTTTTTCTTAAATCAATTTGCGTAAGATCCTACCCACATATACATTATATTTATTTATTGAAAGTACTTTTTTTCACTGGCTGGAAATCAGTAGCTTTTAAACCATAAATAGGTACACGAAGAATAAAATAATGGGAATTATACGTTCACGAAGTTTAATAAAAAATTAAAACAAAATACAATAATTTAATCAGTGCTGTAGGTGTACACGTGACACCTCAGCATAATGCTGAGCCAGCGTCCGATTCACTACCGTGGGGACACACACAACACGTGTTTTTTTTTAATTTTGTTAGTTTTACCTTTTTGTTTTTATGTGTCTTTCATGTAGTGAATAAAAGTCTTTCTTCTTCTTCTTTTATTGGTCTCAAAGATAATTGACTAATAATTTTATTGTGTAGGTACATTTAACATAGGTACGTCAGTATGACATGGTTTTACTTGGCATATCCGTCTTTATCCAAAATCCGCACTTAAATAATAGTTGATTTTTTTTTTGCGACATTACAAAATTTATTATTTTCCAAAATTTATATATAGTTACGTATTAGTCACCAGTAACAATATATTATACAACATTGCACTCAAAAATATTTGACATGCTCTAAAGCCACTAGTAATAAAGTCTAATATATTGGAATGTAACCCAATATTGGCAAAGTCCACTGTAATGCTTCGGTCGCAGATAATAAGGAATTTTTGAAGTTTTTGAGTTGTTCTTTCCTTTATTATTGTTGAAATCGCCTTCACAACGACGCAATGCCGTAAACTGTCGCTTTATCAAGCAAGTTTATGACTTCATAATTGTTAAGGCTAAAGTTAGTCATAAAAGTAGACGTAGTAAGTCATATCTATATTGCATTACCTACCTATGCAAAAAATCGATTTAGAGACTCAATTGGAAGATTGATTCGTCGAGATTGTCCGAATTTGATATTCATAGTTCATTGAACTGCGTACATTATATTTCTAAATTGGCTATCTGACATCATTTCTGCTCGAAAAAACATTTAATAAGTATAAGATCATTTTTGGAAATTGTAGGTCAACAGACAGTCACGCCCTTACAGTAACATGGAATTCCGAAATTAAATACTCAGAAGCTTTATTTCTCTTACGGGATAGTGTTACATAGATTTCAATATCAACAGCGTTGGGCCCGGCACGTGATCTTCCCGCGTATATTTCATAAGATTTTAGAGGTGCATGAATCACCCGGGACACGGAGGGGCGATCACTCACGGTTCCCTCGGACCTCCTGCTTAGCATGCGCGCCACGCACGATCCCTAGGCCCAACACTACGATATGTGAGAGCTATTACTAGACACTTTGCCCGTGTTAATATTGCTCTAAATCTTCCATCGGGAACCGCTCCCCTAAGGGATTACTTTCGCGTTTGATTTTAATTTTGTTTTCTTGTCCACAGAACCGAGCAACTACGTCTGCTCGACTTGCAAGGCCCGCGTACACTCGGCGTGGAGACTGTTGCAACACGTCCAACATGTGCACGGTGTAAAGATTTACGTGGAAAACGCACCGCAGCATCAGCTTAACAAGCAAAACCACTCCTCCTCGAGCACTTCATCATCAAGCTCCGGATGCTCATCGACAGGCGCGCAACTTCCACCACCTTCGCTGCGCCACCACCCTCTGCTTCCCCCTCCGGACATGCATTCACCCTTCGGAGTCGGTGGCTTATTAAGAATGCCACTCCCTGGAAGCTTACCACCACTAGCTCATCCATCAGTTCCTCCTACGCCTTTATTCGCGCGTCCGAACCACCACGACCACCGGTTCAGAATGGAGCAACTGGTCTCAGAGCAGTTTCGCCACCACGGGATCAACCTGGCTGCAGCCGCGGCTGCGGTCGCGGCCAACTCTCTACCACCTCACCAACCGTTCCCGTCTCCGGCGGACCGACCTCCAGTAATACCGACGTCGGTCTCCTCACGGGACAGAGTACCTCCAGTATCACAACCACTATCACTTGAACCCCAGCTGGATTTTTACTCGCAGCGCTTGCGGCAACTGGCCGGTACGACCAGTCCAGGGGCGGCCACAGGCAATTCCAGCTCTCCTAGCCCCAGGAAGCATTCGCCTCCGTTCGCTTCCCCGTCGCCCTCCCGAGTCGGCCAGACTCCACCGGTGGGCGCCGGACCCGGGACGGTGGACGCGCCGCGCGACGGTTCGAGACCCCATAGCTCGACGTCGCCCGAGCGCCGCGCGGAGCCGGCGGTCGCCGACGCACCACCCGACCGCCCATCCTCGACTCCGCCTGCCAAACGCAATAACGACGAGGCCGTATATTCCTGTGAGTTCTGCGGCAAGAAATTCCGCTTCGAGAACAACTTAATGGTGCATCGCCGCACACACACGGGCGAGAAACCTTTTAAATGTAGTCAATGTGATGAGGCGTTTGAGAAAGTCTCGAAACTAAAACGGCATATGAAAGTGCATCGAGGAACTGATGCTAATATGGAAGATGGTGAATCTGGAGGAGATACAGGCGATGACGATACCGATGAGGATCTCGAAGACGACGACCTCGATGGAGAGGAGGATGAGGAAAATGAAGATGGTGAGGACGCAGAAGAGGCTGAGGACTTGACGGTGTCGAACAGCAGCGTGCCGTCCGCGCCGCCGCGCAAGCAGGCGCTTCCTCTGCCGGCCCACCCCCCCTCAGCTTCCGTAGTCGGAGAACTCATGGATAAATTTGGTTTATCAAACATTGCTCAATACAGTGAAGCTTTTAAACAAGCACTGCAAGAATCTGGAAACTCGTTAAAATGGCAACTGGCTAAGGACCGAGACAACAACAACGGGCCTTCCAGTGACAAGCCAAACGGCATGCCTCCCACCGCAGCTCTGCGTTTAAAAGAGGAGTTCGCAAAGATGCCGCCTCAACCGCATCCTTTGTTTAACCCTTTTGAGAATCCATTCGAAGCATCAAAGCGGATGAAACTAGACATGGACCGGGGAGAAGGCTGGTGGCTACCTACACTGCATGCGCAAAGGCCACCTGAAAACATCTTTGACGGCCTTAAGAATAGTAGCAACGGATTGCTTCAGAATCCCCTGTTGAAGTCGAAAGAGAGTCGGCGCAATGACACTTGCGAGTACTGTGGGAAGGTGTTCAAGAACTGCTCGAACTTGACTGTGCACCGGCGGTCGCATACCGGAGAAAAACCGTACAAGTGTGAGTTATGCTCTTACGCGTGCGCGCAGAGTTCTAAGCTGACGAGGCATATGAAGACGCACGGCCGGCTCGGCAAGGACGTGTACCGCTGCCGGTTCTGCGAGATGCCCTTCTCGGTGCCCTCGACCCTCGAGAAGCACATGCGCAAGTGCGTCGTGAACCAGAGCAACGGCGCGCCGCTGGCGTTGTCCGACGACTCCAACGCGTGCCGCGACGAGGCCTCGTGACTCTACCCGTGGGGCGGGCTCCGCCTCCCACCGCCCGCGCCGCCCAGCCAAATCTTCTAGGCCTAAAATTTGTTGTGTTTAAGCATTAGAATATGACTCGTCGAACAGATAAAGTTCTAGTCTTAAGAATCGGTTGGCGAATGATTGCAATAGCCTAGGAGCTCCCCGCACCGAAGGGCATTAATTTAATTTATATCTTAAGTGACATATCGACTAGTGCTGACCCCGTGTTGAGCAGCTCCCGTTGCATTGTTGATGTTAGGTTGCGAATTATGTTTATTTTTGGAGGCTGTACTGTTCATTTTCAATGATCTTTTTTAAATGTTACATTCGATTGATCTTTGTTTAACATGTTTTTATTTATAGAAAATGTGTAAACCAATGCCAAAGTTAAGCTATGTTGATTTAATGTATGGTTTAGTTATAAGCTGTATAGTGTCAATTACAAATAGATTTTTCCAGTATTTTCTTAGGATCTTCATAGTTTGGTGTAGCATGTACGTGTTTGGAAGTAAGTTGTTTGGTAATTTTCGGGTTTACTGTACAATAATAAGCAAAATGTTTCCTATCTTAGATAAGACGTGTAAATAGTAGAGGTAAGTATGATATGTAAATCGAGTACCTATTGATGTTCATATTTATAGAAAACAAGATGTTTTGAAAATCATAGAAAATAAATAAACGAAATTTGGAAAATACGGTGAGTTTCCTGTAATCGGTATTTTAAGTATTTAGAAAGCAAAATTGGAATCGATTAAGTGTACGTGTTATTCGTAATTGCGTATTTCTAAATTTAATTAGTGTTTAAATTAATCAGAATAATCCTGTTGGCGAGGCATTTGACCTAAGTTTCTTGCTTCACCTATGGCGGACGAGCGCTGATTTCTTTATTAAGACTGAAAAGTAATTCCAGTTTTGTTTTTAATGATGTTTTTGTGATTAACGGAGAACCCTTCACTCGTACCTAAATTAGTCCAAGTGTGAAATCTTTCAGTATACGTACTTAATGTAAATTATGATAGAATTTATATTAGATAATTGTAAGAGAAATTATAGAACGATTTTGTCTCCCGTCTCCTTGCCTATGATTATAAATATCTTAAGGCTTCTTCAGACGACGTGGCAGGCATTGCAAATTTCAAAAGCGTAATCATGTCGTCTGGACGATCCTTAATAGTTTAAAGCAGTTTTTATGTTGTATAATTTCCTTAAAACGTTTAGGAGATATAAACAATACAATAGCTTCTGTTTACTACTTACTAGTTTCTATTAGGATACTTATAGTCAGTTAGTTGAGTCTTTTTTGTTACATTGGTTAAATACTATTTTCCGAAATGTCCATACAAATACGAAGACTCAATCAACTTACTATAGTTTATATGTAAATTCTATGTTGTTGACAAAATGGAGACAAAATAGCAAAACAAAAAACACTAAGACAAATTTTATTGTGTAACTACGTGAAATATGAACTGTTTTTATTATATTTCATTTTTATTATTTTTATTTCAATAAATATCCACGATTTGTTAATCAATTACTTTGTTTTAATTACAACCTACAACTTTCGTAGCTAAAATATGAATAAAGTTACCATAATCACGAGTATTCTTGTATTAAATAAACAAACGCTCGTTTTACCAATTGAATAAAATCTATATATAAATTATTTAAAATTCAGTATTAATATATAAAATAAATTAATTACAAAAACTATAATAATTTAATAAGTCTTAAATTTATTGCGACTCCTGCTTTCGGAGTTGATTTGCTCTTAATAATGACTGAACCGATTTCTATCAAAACCTATACATTTTCTATTATTAGAAAACCGTTAGTTTAGCGTAACGCTTGGTCTTTTGGTATCCTCACGGTACGGTAATGCTTGATTCTTCGCTCATCGTCTACTATATGTAAGTATTAGTTAAAAATATGTTCATTTCTGGCGCTCGCTGGCCGCTACCGCGGCACGCTCGCTTCGGTCGCTCGGCTCGCGCGCTATAGGGTCGCAATTCTACCTAACACTCCTCCTCGCTTCGCTCGTCGTCGTACCTAACGGAGACCTTCGTTATGAATTAGAATGATTAGGAGTTTCGATCGTTAGTATCAGAAAATATATTAAAACAAATATTAGTATAAACAAGGTGTATAATTAGTGATATTATGAAATCTGATGATTATGAGTTTCGATCGTTAGTATTAAAAAAAATTGTGTACAATGATCATTAGGTTGTAAAATTGTATGAGATACATTTTCGGAGTTCCAATAATCTAATTTGCAATTTTATATGAACTTTGGCGCACCCGCTAATGATAACAGTGTTGGACACTACTAAATAACGGGCACCAATAATGGACATTTAACTCTTAAACCGCTTATCTTCCAATAGCAATTAAATATCTAACATTGGTCTGACCCTTGTCCATTACTGGTGCCATTACTTGTGTTCAACAAGCACTAACCCTTCAAACGCCTCAGACGGCAAGACACGTTAAACGTCAATGTCTTTTCGTCCAACTACTGTCAGGTTTGTTCCACCGACTGGGGCACGGAAAACTGCTTTCAGCTCTGGCGTTTTCAAAGTTAATTAACGGACAGTGAGGCCTTCAATATGAATCCTATATATGCCTTGGAATCACTATTCTTTAGTTAAAGAAGAACATGCAGCGGGCCTAATTACACTGGTCAACAAGGTTTTTGCCCAGTGATAATGAGTTGTAATATCAAGAAGTACGCGGTGACTATTCATCAACCAGAGACGTTTCACAGCTGGCTTAGTTTGATTTTCTGAATTATGCTCATGGTGTGCTTGTTGTAACATGTATTGAGTGTTAACGCCGCGCATACCCACGAACAAAAACCAACCCGAGCTAACTAAGGCATAAAATTATTACCACTGCGAACGGTTTTTAATGTTCTCTTAAAATCAGTTGAATTCCTTTCATGGGTTTGCAAAAGTTGTTTTTTTCTTGACCAGTGTTATGGGCGTTTATCCTTTGGATAAACGTGGATAAAACATCTGTCACTTTCTGAGCAGTATGCGAGTGTAAGAGTGACGAATAAGGCTCGATAAAGCATCGAGCCTTATTCACCGCGATAAAGGCAACCATAATACGGGTCCTGGGGGCGATTTTTGTCTTTCGAGTGCTTGAAATCAAAGTTGAGTGATAGAGAATAGTAGCACACGACAATATGTCACGATTATTTTCGCATGAACCCATTATCCGTATTTTTGTAAGCCCTCGAAACTTAGTGACTGACTTAATATATTCACGTGTTTCGTTATACGCAGAAAGTCGATAAACATACGACATAATTAGTTGTAATTCTGGCGAGAATATTATTATTGTTTTTAATACTGTTTACCAAAAACTTTTACTATGAAAACTAATAAATGAAACGTTTAGATGGTTCTTTGTCTATGATATTTGAGGTTTGTCCCATCAATTTCTGTGCAAAGAGAATATAATAAAGACGTTTTGATTGATTTGACAGACAAATGTCAAAACAAATTGCTAAATAAAAACGAATGGCGTGGACCACTCGTTTTTAAGCTTTCTATCGCTCGTATTTCAAAAATACGGCTTCACCACTTTTCACCGTTCGAAAGTTAAAAATCGCCCCCCCCCCCCCCCCCCCCCTGCTCTGTTGTTGGCTCCAAGTAGTGAGCAATAACGTGTAGTATCAATTGTATATGACTGAAAGCTGGAATTATAATTTCCATTTCATACCCACAGCGCGCTTAACATGCATGCACGAGATAAAATTTGACAGGTGCTAGGAAAATGAATACATCTCTTCCATATTCTAACGTAAGACTTAACGCTTAAGGTTTAAAATAAAAGTGTCTCGTCCTGACTTTTAATACCTTTTACTAAGCGACTGTTTCGATTTTCCCATTTTAAAGCGATTTTATCAAGACGGGACACCTTTGTTTTAAACCTTGAGCGTTAGAATATGGAATAGATGTATTAATTTCCCTGTAAAATTTTATCTCGTGCATGCATTCTAATTTCTCTGTTAATTTCTGTAAAGAAGTTTTAGAACCGTATTAATAACTTATCTTGAATGAGATGCTAGTTTTAAGATGTGTCAAAATTTACAGTTTTCTATGGCTTGGCAATAATTTTGACGTGTCTTGTGACGGGCATCTCTACCAAGATGAGTTTATTAATACGGCCCAGTGTTGGACACGGACTAGATGTATCCAAGGAGTAGCAGACAACATTATTCTAAAGACTGGTACCTAGCAATAAAACTTATGTATGAAGATGGCCAAATATTTTTTTTTTCCGGATAGGACCACGACGTTTATGAAAAACAGATTTAGGTACAGCCCGCTTATAAAGGATTAAATAAATCCAGATTATTATGCTAATGTACGTTTCGGCAACTGGGTGTTAGGCTCAGGCTTGGTGCATTCGTACAAAGGTTGTATACACTTTTGCGTTGTACTCCATTGAAATAAGGTGCGAAAGTGTATAGGGGAAAACCGGGATTGTTTCCTCATTTCTTAATATTGATATAAAGTGATTCAGTACTAAAAACAAAATATTTTTTGTCTACAAATTTATGGAAAGTAAAAAACATTATCTGTAATATTTCCAGATTATTAGCGATTTTTGCGGACCTCTATATTTTGGGAAATCTGTCCTACATAGGGTATAGTTGCCTAATCCATATAAATTACGTTTGGGATAGATGCTCCGCCAAGAAACAGGACATCTATCCCGCAAAAACTTTGATCGCATCTTGCCTTCCCATGCAATTGCACAGAGACAAGCGACACGGTCAACGTAGTGGTAGTTGGAGAGTCTTTAGATAGACTAATAAATAAAATAGCATGCGATTCATCCGTAAAACTAGAGTAATTACAATCGGGGCAACTGTACCCCTGGGGCAACTATCCCGGTTTTCCCCTACACATCTTTGTACTAGGTTGTAACCTATACAGTTTCAAAATTAATTTTCTAGGGCGGAACGTTCTTACAGCTCGCTAGTGAGTTAACACAGCAGTGTTCGTATTTGTGTGTTCCGGGGTGGATAAAAGCATTCCATGTTACTTAATCTAAATATAATAAAAGTTATGTAAATGGGTTTCACAGCCCACTGCCCATCAGGTGACCTGTTCTTGTTTGCCAAGGCCGTAAAATGTAAGAAAAATAAGTAAAATAATTACCGCTTTAGGTTTAATGACTAGATTTTGCCCCCGTCTTTCGACGTTCAGGTAGAGTTCTTGATTTCAAATTCCAATTATTTCTGTGCAGGAAAATTGAAGAAAACTTTTATTTTGATTTTAATTTTTACGTATCAATGTCGTTCAATAATTATATTTTTATTATTAAGTTACACTTAAGTCAGTCGAAGAAAACATGGCCTTCGCAAATTTTTTAATACCTATGGAAGAATTAATAGCTTAGGTACTTAGGTATAAATAAGTAATTATTTATTTATTTACCAGCAATTAGTAATTTTAAAGTCACTTCATAAAAACTTTATTCATTTGCCAATTTAAGTTAAAAAAAAACTTAATTTGTTTATAAAACATACATTTGACAAGACGAGACGACGTTCGGAGCTTCAAACATCGTCAACTCTAGCTTGAACATACTAGCGCCATCTATTGTCGAGTAGCGCACTACTGCACAGGGGTGCAACAACTGTTTAAAGAAAGTTTTTGCGCGTGGTCCAAATAAAAATGTAGTGTGAACTGTTATGTATTTTAATTTTAATTTTGGAATAATTTTGCTTTCAGAAGGTATTTTATTGTATTTTAAACTAACTAAAGTAGTTTTTTATTTTATTTTAACTTGCTTCGTTCATTATCTTGTAATTACATTTTAAACCACTTCCCGCTGTAGTATTGGACTGATATTTGGAATACATGAGTAAACCCGAAGACATTGCAATATTGCGGGATTAAGGAGCTGATCTGATGATGGAGTCGGAAGGTGGCGACCGGATATCCGCTGTACAATTAACGTCGAACCACCGAATTTGGACTCGTTAGTCTGATCTCTATAAGCAGATGACGACTGTACCTAAAAAAAGTACAGTCGCCAACAAAAGCATTTCTCAAAAAAGAAAAAATTGACAAAAACTTGGTTTTATGTATTTGACGGTTTTTAAGCCAAGTTGGTATAAAACATTTTTACCTACTAGTTATTTAATTTGTGAGTTTTGATAAAATCAATAATTGTGTTCTCCATTATTATAATTATTTAATAAATAAGTATTATTTATGTAATAATATGAAAGCGTATTTGTTTTAGTAAATATTAAACTATTCAATAATTTCAAACTGCATACTGCATAAAAGAGTCTCATGCAAAATACCTACCTACTTCTAATAAGAATTTGATAAATGTTTAATATAAAAGGTGTGATATCGAATAAGACTTACTTTTTTTTTGTTTGCGTGGTAAAAAAATCTTATAGAAACTTCGAAAATGAATCTTATTAGATTCGGGGTCTGGTTTGCTATATAAGATCGATTGAGGGGTTCGTAATGCAATAAGTTTCTAATAGATGGCGCTTATGGTTTCTAGTTTGTTAACTAGATGTCGCTGGTAACTAGTATAAACTAACAAGGTGAGGAAATATTTATAAATCTCAATAATAGTAATAAGTGTTGTTTAATAAATATCAAATGAATTCGTTACAATTATTAATAAGTAAAATAAAATGGTTCTTAATAAAGAAGGTTACTTGTTTTAAATTTTCGCCGAGCATTGTTCAGTTAATCTCGATTTTGACCCGGAAAAGAACTAGTTAGCATTTATTAACATTTTTTGGAAATACTATATTTGCTACAATTTGAAACATATTGATTTCGAAATATAAAAAAGATAAAAGATAAAGATAAAAGATATTTATTCAGTAAGTATGCCGCACGGGCACTTTTACACGTCAAAATCTACCAGCGCTTCCCAAGAGGAGATCACTGCTGAGAAGCTTTTCATAACTAGTAAAAAGGTGGCTGTAAAACCAGAGTACCGGCGCGTTAACTTACCGTAATAATATGTACAGTCACCACTCGGGTGGCTCAACAATCCCGTGGTGTGACTGTACAATACGATATGTTTATAACCAGCTTATCGAGACCTTTCATTTGATACAATTATTATCATTGTAAAATGCAAAATCTTTCGTTTCAACTCGATGGTATTCGAAACTAGCTATAGAGATTTTTTTTGGAACAAGTGCGATACCTATTCATAGTTTAAATTATAAAATATGAGTGTTTAATTTATGTTATTAACATATTTTATTGTTATGGACCCAACTACTTATAACGCTGTTTTTTGTTATACTTACTTAGTATCAAGAAGGTAGGTAGGTACATACTTACTCTTTAAGGTCCACTACATACATTTTACTGAAAATTATAGGAGATACTTGTCCGTTGTTATCAATTTGTTTACCTATACATGGTACTCACGATCAAATTTTCTGCCAGAAAATTCCTGATGCCCGCCCGAAGGCTCTGTGCATATGTTTTGTTCTAGACACGCACACCTATCAGAATTCGGATCCTCTTACGTCTTCTTCGGATGAGCGCCGGATGCACGTCGACCGAACGTCACAAATTTGCAGTGTTGCCAGCATGGAACTCCAGTTTCGGATGGTGTGTTATACGAAAAAGGACGGTTTTGACCACAATCGGACGGAACCAAAAAAACAATAATTTATTTATTCATATAAAATTACTATACGGATATGACTTACGGTAACTGAAAAGGGTAATGAAAGGGCTAAAACTTTCCCCAAACTTTCCCCATGACATATTTTATTCAGACCAGACTGGCAACCCTGAACTAAACTCAGATTCGCCGGAACGAATTCTCTGATGTCAGAAATTTTCTGACAGCAAATTTCGGACAATGTGCGGCCAGGCTAAATCCGCATACCTACCTATCTCTCTATTTCTGTGAGTCTTTTTTGAGACATACCGCCTGTTTCACAATGGTCAAGTAAAGCATATCTGTAAAATAAATTTAGCCCTTATCCTTTCTTTCACTTGAAAATAGACAAGGTGAGGGCTATCTTTATTTGACAGATTAATTTACTTGTCGATTGTGAAACAGGCTCTTAGTAAAATTGATGAATTCTTATGTGTCAAATAAACGATATTCTATGACATCCTATAATTTTAAAATATTATTTTCAATATGGTTTGTACGCTGTCAAGCTATTTTTAAACTTTTATTATTCGTAAATAAATTTAAAAAATGCATAACTAAAACAACCGACACAAAAACTAAAAGGTCCAATAAGAATTAACCCTCCGAACGCCTCCGTAAAAAATCAGGTTAGAAAAATAAACACCCAATCGTCCGATAAGTCCCAATAACTCACACATGGGTGGATAGTGGCCAATGGGCAGTGCGTGAGGCCACGCCCCCTCGGACACTGGGCAGTGGGGGCAGTGTAGGGTTGAATTTATTAGTGTTGGACTTTTGGCGAGTGTTAAGTGAATACAGGGTGAGTTTTTTGAGGAGGTGAGATGAGGATGTATTGAGGAAGTACCTACATTAGAAGATGAGTTTAAAAATGGGGTAAGATTAGGTCATGACAGCATAAAAACGATATTTTTTAATGTTTCTTAGTTATTGCGGATTATTGTAACACAGTACCTATCTAATTTTATAAAGACAATTATTTTTTTATAAAGGAATAAAGCTTTAGGTGGATAGGCACACTTATTTAGAAGAAGCGTTGACATTATAGATTTTAGACAAGAAATATTAGACAGTTTTTTTTTTTTTCGAATAGGTAAATAAAATACTTCTTATACTTACGTAGTTACTTCTTGTTCACGTTTTTAGGGTTCCGTAGTTAAACTAGGAACCCTTATAGTTTCGCCATATCCGTCCGTCTGTCCGTCAGTCCGTCCGTCCGCAGATGAGCTCAGAGACTTAGTACTAGAAAGCTGTTATTTGGCATGAATATACAATATTAGTCACGCCGACAAAGTGGTAAAATAAAATACTGAAAAACAATTTTTTAGGGTACCTCCTCTACACGTAAAGTGGGGATGATTTCTTAGTTCTTGAGTTAAAGACGATTAAAATGTTTATGGCTTCTAAAAATTAGCTATGATAACTTTAATTAGATATGCTAATTTGTTTGTCGGCTCAGGATGGTCTTTATTCGAACCCATAATGAATAAGCGCGACGGCCAGGCAAGGGAATTTAAAAGATGGCGGTTATGATATATCACAATTATAATCTTCAAACAACTGTTGCACAAAAATAATTTCAATATTAATTAAGAAATAATCTACACTTAATAATCACAGCAAAATATACGACTTCTAGAATATAATTAGGTAGAACTTTAGCGATTCGCCGAAAGGATGGTGCGCGGCCCGTGTCACTTCAATGAGTGAGTTTTTAATATGGCCGTCGCCAACCATCGACACGACGCTCCGCTAGAAATGACAGCTATCATTTCTGGTCCTACGCTTGTAGCATAGATGGCGTTAGCAATGCGCCGTCATGTTTTTTGGAGATTGTTGTTTGTGTTTTTAATAATGGCGACGGATCCCTACATTGAACAATGTTCCGACATGCTCTTGCCCAGTTTTATTATTTTAGTCACTCACATTAAAGAAAATATTATTTCAAAATTGTATATCGCACTATATTTTTATAAGTTTTATGAAAACTTTCTAAAGAAAGCGTTAAAAATACGTTGCAAAATTATTGTTATTTTTATCAATCCATTATATGGGTGCATTATAATACATTTTGACCATCTGCTATTTTAACAATGCATGCTTTTGCGAATGTTTTTTGCAACTTTCATAGGGTTGGACTTGAAAAACCTGTTTTCTATTTGCATTCATAAATTTCACATAGACGCACCATTGGTTAAAAAATATCGGCACTACGGGCTTATTTACAATCCAATAGACACTGTTTTGCATTGCAAAGGAAATACATATTTATTACCTAACTTACTCGTATCAATAATGGTTATTATACTTAATTAACATTTAATCACCACTTCCTCAAGAGGAATGAGTCATTGGCAAAAGAAGTGAGGAACGATAATTATTTAATTGAATAGGAAATCATACGCTTCAAAATTATGTCTTAAAACTTTATTTAAATATATGCTGAGCAATATCTAAAACCTCATTTTAGTTTATTACAGCATAGTAAAATGTTTGTTCTACAATAATTGTAATTACGTAATATATAATTCGTCAAACTGGCGGAATAATTATTACTTTAGCTATGTTTACAAATATCCTTGACACTTCTACTTAATAATAAAATACAAAACCCTCCACAGAGACACAATTCAAAACAGATAACTTATCGACACATCAACACTAACCATAAAAATAATAAACGACACATGTTTTACAAATAATACAGTTTTATTATGAGGAATTTTACCCTTGCTTTTGCAGAAAACTGGAAAGGGTCTTGGGGGTCAGTAGGGGAGCAGTGAAAGGGTTGAGCCCCAACTGGCCATGCGGACGACGCGTGGTCAGAACGGGTTAGGTAGGCACCTACTTTTGGATTTGCCAGTAAGTAGGCGTCTCTATACAAACGTGGTTTCGTTTAAATATTATTTTTTTGAATTATTTTTACACTACCACTATTTAGTGGTAGTGTAAAAATAATTCCGTGTTGCTTGATTTCAAGCAACACGGAAAAACCAAGCTATCTTTTATTTTTGGAATTTAAACTATTTTTAAATCGACAAAAACTTTATAAAGGAACACTGAAAATTGTGACGTCACATTTTACTATTTTCATACTAACTGCATTGTTTTCAATAAAAGTTGCTGATTTGAACAGTCAGCCAAATAGCCAATTAAGGGTGCATACCTTTTGTCTGGGTGCGACGACTGTGATAAAACGTAAGTCCATATTTATTTAAAAAGTGTTTTTTTTATTGTGGTGATACATTAAGGGTCTGTTTCACAATCGACAAGTAAATTCATTTGTCAATTAAAGATAGACCTCTCCTTGTCTATTTTCAAATGTAAGAAAGGGAAAGTGAAGAAAGGGGTCCCAAAAATCACACACACATTTGCATTTTATACGTATATTGTATAACACCACGAAGAGCTAGATAAAAAGGTTACATTGATAAAGTTGCCGAGCCCTATGTACATATGTGGGAAAATCACGCCTGCGCGATGTAGGAATCGGGCTTATGGTGACAGCGACATCTGTAGTGACATTTGTTTACAGATTTTACTGAAGCAGAATTACCAACTAACACCATCTATTAGCGTTGTGATGACAATACATTTGTAGTACTAACATATAAAATAAATTTTGAACAATATATTTTCCTAGATATCGAAGCTATACAATACTAAAAACTAACAAACTAAATAACTAAGGCACGGTCAGACAGAAAGGGCTTAATTTATTTGACAGATAGGTATGCTTTACTTGACGATTGTGAAACAAGCGGTTAGTGATTTGTGGATGTTTGTGTTTCAATTACGCCTAATTGGCTGTACTGATTTGGGTTAAATTCTACAGACAGTCCATATCCTGGATTCACGCATATAATACTTTTATCCCCGATTTTTTATAGTTCCCGAAGGAAAGCCGATAAACGACTTCTACGCGAATGCTTGTTACTTATAAGCTGTCAATCATAGGCAGCCACGAGCCATGCGATATAGGCTAGGCTAGGCAAGCGTTTTTACGCACAAAATGAGAATTTCTCATATAAATGCTTGAGTGCCGTATTTACAGCGAAAGGCATGTTGGGGCGCGTCTTGCGTCGCGGTTAATCGCCGGGCAATGAGACGCGTGACGCAGACACCTGACGAAAGATCGCTTACACTGCGCTCTTTATACAGGGTGTAATCAAAAACGTGGTCAGAACTATTACCGAGACACATTTTTTTACTAATTTTGGAAAGTTGAAAGTATTAATTATGTAAGTACTTAGATAATAGCCTTAACGCTATTGATAATCTTAACCCATATACAACGCCGTCCTATATTGTGGTGTTTCCACAAAATTAACCAAAATGGCCTCTAAAACCGCTCTAAAACGTATAATTTCACTAAATTAAAACAAAACTACGACCAACTTTAATCATAATGAGACTCCCGACACGTCCACTGTGCGCCGCACTTTAAAACAAAATGTCTCCCTTTCACCTTCTGCTTTTGCTTGGGTAATCTTATTCTAAAGCCTCCCACAGAACTTTCATTTCATTGTCTACTTCTACACAGTTCAAATTCTTCTGGCAAATTAGGGAGACTTAAAATGTATTACCTTTTATTGTGATCCTCAACACGGATTAAGAGAGCGCGCGGTTTTGAATTTTGATTCGGATTGTAGCACTGATCTTGACCAGTTAAGGCTGGTCTCTCACGGATTATTAGTCACCTTGTTTCTAATCTACGCGTTGGGGAGTCCAGGGGGCGGGGGAGGTGAAGGAATGCTGGTTGATCTGTAACTATGCACACCTATTCAGCCTATTGCGTTGATTACATTGTGTTGAATGGTTTTTAATGAAGATTTTGAATGTTTGAGGCGTGGTTTTGGACGTTTGAAAGGCTTTATGGGACTGTTAAAATAGAGTCTAGTACTTATTTCAAAATAGTTTCAAAGGAGGTTCAATTATAAGCTCAATTACAAACCAGAATTTTACTAATAATAACGTGTTTTCGAGAAACGGAACGTAATCAGACTGATAAGAATCCGTAGCTTGGACTAATTAATTCAAAAAAAAAATCAGAATTATTTATTGTTTGACTATAGGTGCAATACAATACAAGGTAATACAATATATAAATATACAGAATTGATATATTCAAAACTAAGCTCGCGCATGGTTCATACTTACAAGGGCACTTAGCTAACGATACATACTTGTATGAAAAATAGCTACTTATGAAATAAATTTAGAAAACCTCCAAAACTCATTTTATTACACCAATACATACTAAAGGATCACTACATATTTTCATATGAAAGGATCACTATATATTTTCATATGAAAGGATCACTACATATTTTCATATGAAAGGATCACTACATATTTTCATATGAAAGGATCACTACATATTTTCATATGAAAGGATCACTACATATTTTCATATGAAAGGATCACTACATTCACTACCAACTAGGCTAACAGCGTCGTCAAAAATACATCTAGATTTCTTTCACAATTACTACATATCATATTTTTTCAGAATCAGCAGCTATTTATTTACTTAGTAATTCCCAGATTCGTGTTATATTTCCACACACAATATCTAATCTCTGTTTTCCACTCGAAGGTGCCACCCTCGAGTAAATAACAAAGAAATATATAACACAAAGGTTCCAGAAGGGAATGTGAACAATTTTACACGAGTATTTAGAACCCCACTGTCCAACGGTCTCGGAAAATTGCCGGGGTAGTGTTGCTACTAAAATTTTATCGATATCGACTAGTTTTATTGCCACAATAAATAACAATAATACTAGGCATGGCGACGCTAACAAAACTTATTTTATCTCGTGATTCGAAAAACAAAAGATGGCAAACATTTTATTTTTATTTTGTGAAGTTCCCTTTACGAGTAAATGTAAACAGAGGCCGAATTATAATGTGTCGATACCTGCCAGCTTCAAGTCAGCATAAAGATAGAGTTATGTAACTACTCTAGTCTTAAAATATCTTGTAAATTTGCTCCTATTAGTAACTACCTAGTTTGTCGCTAATAAAGTACCTTTGGATGTTACAGGCCATAATGACGGTAAAAAGCAACGGTAATCATCACTAAATAAAAACAACACTTGAAAGGGAATCTAATGAGTAACGATATTGAGCATTTTGAATTCATAATAGTTTGTTTCAAACAATATAAAAATATAAAAAAGCCGTGGTAGCCTAATGGTTTGACCTGCCGACTCTTAAGCAGAGGGTCGGGGGTTCGAACCCGGGCTCGAACCTCTAAGTTTTTCGGAATTTATGTGCGAAATATAATTTGTATATTTACCATGAGCTTTTCGGTGAAGGAAAACATCGTGAGAAAACCTGCACACACCTGCAAAGCAATTTGACGGTGTGTGTGAAGTTCCCAATCCGCACTGGGCCCGCGTGGGAACTATAGCCTAAACCCCTCTCGTTGAGAGTGGAGGCCTGTACCCAGCAGTGGGACGTAGATGGGCTGGATTATTATATTTATATAATATAAAAATTACGTTAGTATAAATCAGCCAACTCTTTACCTTATTATTTACGGAGTGGGGTATTTTAACAGGTATTATTACTTTAAGACGTGGCTGAACAATAAACAAATATATCGACAAATAATTATTTATAGTTATTAATTTGAAATCGTTACGGCGAACAAACGTAGTAGCATCAACGACATATCTAGGTACAGTTGCAAACATGAATCGCTGCGCGGCCTTAGCGCATGCTTGCACCACTTTCCCCGGGAATCATCGAACAGATGTGAATTTTTTACTGTTATCGATAATCAAACTATCGATATAATTAAACCCTACACCATCATCAACACCGCATTCGGAAAATCTACACTTAACCAGAAGAGCCAGCCCACCCATTTATCCTTACACTCGCTGTCCTGGGGGCGGCACCCCCCCTCAAACTAATTCGGGGGGCAAAGGGCAACGCGCGAGCTAAGCGATGTAAGCGCTTATTGCCTCTTTCGAGGCTTTTTGTGCGCTTGATACCTTCTTTCTTTGTTTCCGATATGATAATTATCACACAAAAATATTTAGAAAGCTTTTTGTTGCGAATTCTGAAGGCCCGACTTAAAAGATTTATTTAAAAATTTTAATGTTTTCTTTGAACGCTATCATCACCATCACGTTTTTTATGACAGGTCATGAAACTTTATGTGTTAAACAACATGTATATGTTGTTCAAAAATGTTGGCATAATAACGGTCTTAAATATCAATAAGTAAAACACGTTCGAAATAAATTACAATCAACCGTCGCACATAGGAAGAATTCCCCCCTTTGGGGAGTTAGGGGGTTCCGGGCCATCAGTCTGGCCACGGCAATTCAGATGATGAATTAATCCAGCAAATGTGACGCTATCACTTAGCCTTAATGTACGGGTATAATGTTACCCGAAAATTTTGCCCCAAAATTTATCCTGGACCGCTTTAAAACCTCGGTGTAATGTTGTCTTTTGTTTTCTTTATGCCGCATATTGCGCAGTGTTTTGTTTTTAGTTGCTCCTAAATTACCTCTGTTTAAAAAAATACCTATAGAAATTACAATAATTTTAGGACTTGTACGTGCATTTATAGATTGCTATGCAGAGTCAATTTACTATTATAACCTAATTTTGATTTGATAAAAAAACACTCAAAATAATTTGTAAAAACTAACAGCTCAATCTCAAACCACCAGCTTAAGTCGGCGCTCAAAACGCGCTCAGAAAGGTGTTGTTTTAATTACATTATCAGCGAGAAGCACGCGTGGGGACCCTACTCACGGGTTGAAAGACATTCAAATAATAGTCTTTGGGAAAAGTGGGGCGAGAGGGGGATATGAGGGACTTGCGAGTACTTGTAGAGTATTTTTAATTGAGTTGTAAGTACGAGTATTTGCGGAGAATAAAATGAGCTGCTTTGAACATAGATGGTTTTTCTTAGCATTGTTGTCGTAAATCCTACCTATTTTAATTATTTCTATTCTATTCTATTCTATTTTTCAATGCAGTCAATAATTTTATTTGATAAAGCCAATGATCAATTTAGATGAAATTACATCTCTCAAGGGTTCTATGGTGACTCAACAATTAAAATTGTTGCCTGTACAAGTACTGAATAAATTGTTTAGTTTGGAGGTTACACTTCATGATATTTTTTTATGTATGAAAACGGACATCCAAGCGTCGATTGTATTAATTGTTTACTTAAATTTTGTAAATACTTCTAATATGAAGTATATTATATAAATAATAATATGTAAAGTGCCCCATGTACCAAGCAGATCAAAAAGGTCTATCCATCTAATCTTAAACTATAGTGACTCAGAATTTTAAGTGGGTATATCCAAATGAATGATTTTTTACCTGTTACAAATACGCTAGTACTCAAGTATATCTTCTTACCCTCGAAACGTCGTTGGGTGAGTAAAGGAAGTTTTGATTGCGGCGACTGTCACGGTTGACGTGCTCAATGAATTGGTACCTTCGACGAGCTCGAGTCTTGGACACTTTTAATAATGTACCCGAGTGTACCCACTTAGTGCGTTGTTATAGAACACGCCGTAGTTGTCGAAGTGTATAGGTATTGTTTAATTTTCAATTGAATTTAGAGATGTTATTTAAATATCATAATAGTGTCATTGCTAGAAGTGTTACGTTTTGTTAAAAAAGTTTTTATACGAGAATTTTTTAGTCATTCATTAAACCTGGCCGTCTGTGTTTTAGATAAACCTAAAGGATAGTCATTGAAACATGATTTCATCATGTGTTGCCTGATGAACGCTCCCTACAAATTGTAAGGCAACTCGTACCTGTACCTGTTTTAAACACTACCTAGAACTTAAACATGTTCATTAAAATAAGCAAAAAATTAAACCGCAAATTCGTCACCTTCCAAAAACGTCCGAACAAGCCGCTAACGCACACTATTGCAAAACACACACAGCCGCAAAATTAGGGGTGGAGTTGACCAATCGCATGCATTTAACCCTTTTATGCGGATTAGAGCATTGTTTCAAATCTCAAAGTTCTCTCGTTTGAATTTGGAACGCGCGGCCATTTTGTTCATTTAAAATGGACGCTGTTACAATGAGTCGCCATTGTGTGCGCCCCGAACGAATGTAACCATTGTTTTAGTTTTCTAATGCCTGCATTTTTGATATTGCAGTATCTTTCATTTCGGATTAAGATGGTCTGTTTAATTTTGTGCGCTGTGGGATTATGCTGGATAAACGCTGTTCTTGATTAAGTTGAGTAAGTTTTTTCGCAAGTCTTGTCATAGTGACAGTACCTACTTATTTTAAGCTTTAAGCTTTAAGTTTGGAAGCTCTGCATTTTACAAAAACAATGTAACATTAAAACAAATTAAGTGTACGATGTAAATGCGTGTATTGACGGTTACATTCTGCATTTAAGTTCTTTAAATTATATTTTTATTGTGTGTTTTAAAAACATAAGCTCTCCATGTGAGCATTGTGATCAAATTGCGTTTGATTCCCTTTTTAATTTTATAAAATTACACTATTATAAAACCCTAAATACAAACCAGTATTTCTAGTTCTCATTGTCGCCTTTCAAAGCATTCTGGGGTCACCAAACTAGATCATTCTATTGAATTCGGACCGACCAGTCGGCCGCGACGCGCGGTAGGCTAACAAAAAAAATATTACCCGATTTGGGGCAATATTGTCTAATTTTCGGTAATAAAGTTTTGTCAACACGAGGCGCGACGGGTCGCAGCTATCAGGGGGTTAAATTTGACAAATTATTACTGGCCAGTAATGTGTTGATGTTTGAGTTTTGGATTCATCCATCATTATTTTTGTTGATGTGTTTTTTGTATGTGGACTGTTTGTCTGTTTGAAGCCACGTTCACTGGAAACAATGTTTTGGATACAAGTTTTCTGAGCACCATGGAGATGTTTCCAGAAACTGTTGCGAAACTGACTTGGTTCACTTGCTAGTCCTCTCTATACCAGCGGGAGCACATAAACATGCCGATAAACAGCTGTGTTTGCCGCAAGTTTTTGTTTTAGAAACAATGTTTATAAACAAATGTTTCTCAGTGAATACGATGATTTAATACCTACTACTTGCTCAGAATATCTCGGGTATAACCTTAATAATATATCGGTATTGCATTTGGGCGATTGCCTTTTTCCAATTGAGTAATTATTCATTTTAAACTCTAATAAACACCTATAACTAGCTACTTAATCAGTTTGTTAAATTGTGAGTGGGTAATATAGTCTTTGTCGCTCAGCCAGCCATGGTCGCGCCACCTGGGCCCCGACAATCTCCATACTAATATGACCATTACATGACTATTTTAGACACAGATGTGCAATTTTACAGGAAATAGGTTAGTTTGGTAACCAACCAATCAGTACAAGTAGGTCTAAATTGTTTTTGAATTTACGTACGTGTAAAATCGCTATTCAACAGAGCCGAGTTTATGAGGGTCATAAATGTCTTTGGAAGTACTAAATGTCCATAGCACAGTCGATATAAACCCTTCCTTACAGTCGTCTGACGAACACGTTCGCGGAGAGAAAAGGACGGTAGCGAGCCCAAGCTGCATAGCACTCGCTTGGGCGTTGTCCCATTGATATAACTTTTTACGCTGTGTCCATAGTGAAGTGTAGAAAATGAAGTAAGTAGGTACCTAAAACTCAGTTCTGTTGCTTTTTGGCTCGGCCCAGACTTCGTACAAAGTTTCCTTTTGGTCTTTTACGTTTAGAAAGTACCAAGAAAAGAAATAAAATGCGTAAAATAACCCACATAAAGTAACTTGGAGCGTGCATCACAGCGCATTTCTAATCAGCGTCATCCCCTTCCATCTATGAAGATGAAAAGCCATACGGGATGAAGAAAATTCAAAGAGCCACATCAATGCACGCTTGCTACGCGCTGCAACTCTTATAGCTCCCTTTTACAGCTTTAGGATGAATAAATGCATTCAATTATTCGAATTTTCTATAGACAACAGCTGCTTTGTAAGAGTATGAAAAGTAAAGGTAATTTGAGGCTTAAGATAAATCACAAAAACTTCCAATATTGTTTTCGTTTAAGGTTAATTTTAAACTTAAACAATATATAAAATTTTACTTACAGTGTGAGGTTTGGAATGTCTTTGGGATTAATACGAAAATGAAAATATGCTAAACCATTTTTAAATGTTTCTTCTCATAGGACTTTTTTTATTCCGAACCATGTTGCGAAATGTTGCTCCACAAAAAGTAACTTCGCTTTAACATAATAATAATATATTCACAACAAGCATTAGTCTTGTTAGAAGCTACCAATTGTTTATTAGCGCTCCAAATATCTAAAATAATTAAACTTTATTTGTTGTAACCACTACACTGCTTGCACAAGTCTTATCATAATATAACAGTTATATAGCTAATATAAAAATGCCATTAAAATGCCTCTAAAGCGCTTCGCAATAGATGCAGGTGATTCGGGACAACAGAAGCCTGTGTGAACAGTGACGTGCAATTAGCACGCTTTCATATCGGGAAAACAGGAACAATCGGTAGAAATAGTGGTTCCGTAGAAAAATAATTTCAGCGCAAAGGTGAGAAAAACCCCGTTATTTTTCTTGTAATTACGCATGGACTTTGTGTAGACTAACTATATGTTGAACGTTGCGCACAGGACTGTTCTGCTGATTCTGGAGGAGCCTCTAGCATCAGGATCGTTTAATTAACACAATGACGTTTTTATAGACACATCAACATTCTATACATACACCTAACAAAGGCCTGAAAACCAAAAAACAAACAACCACTTCTTGAAATAGGCCTTCCCCAAAGATCTCAACCATGATCGGTTCTGTGCAGCTCGCTTTCAGCTCTTTCTCACGAAACTCACCGGATCCTCGGTCCATCTTGCACCAACATGTCTTATTTATTTAATATCATTTTGAGCGATTATTTCTTTCCTACGGAACCCTTAAAAATCTACTACCCAGTAGTTATTATAAGTCTTTAATTAGCGCGGCAACCCCGGAGATTGCCACTTGGCACGTGGTGATACCAATTAAACTGCTCGCGATTGCAATTGTGGCCTTTGAAAAAATGACGCGAGTAGCGACAGGCTGGCAAAAGGTAGTTTTATTGGTAATTAAGGTGTCCTTTTAAAGTAGATTTTGAGTTGGCTTGTTGTTGCCACACTTGCAAGTCTTTTTGACGAAGCACGCGCACTGGTTCGTTAAAAAGACTAATTTGCGTACCATCATGCAACCTTGGCGGTGATTCTCTTAAACTTCCCAGTGACGAACTGTCTGCTACAGTACCCGGAGTGCTCGTAGGCCTGCGGGCCTATTATGGCCGTGTTTATCACTCGGATAAACGTGAATAAAAGATCTGTCACTTTCTGAGCCGTATGTAAGTGCGAGAGTGACGGATGCTTTATCCACACTTATCCACCGGGATAAAGGTGACCATAATACGGATGCTGAGCGCCTGGCCTCGAATTTGCGCGACCGTCGGCGCATCGAGCGATTTTCTAATACATTGTGTGTAATGTAAATTAACCGTTGTGAAGTGAGCGTCTCGACCGCGCAGTGAAGTGAGAATTCTCTCGCCGCCGCTGTTGTTGCTAAGTTCGTGGTCGGACCGTAAGGATAGGATACATAGGTAGGTGCCGACTCTGGT
This sequence comes from Tortrix viridana, assembly GCA_963241965.1. Lineage (NCBI taxonomy): Eukaryota > Metazoa > Arthropoda > Insecta > Lepidoptera > Tortricidae > Tortrix > Tortrix viridana. The sequence goes on from OY725186.1 coordinate 9,401,656, forward strand.
TGCAATACAATTGCAATCTGGTTAAATATACCTTTATACCTTAAGCAGTACCTAAAGAAACTACGAACAAACGTTCGAAACGTCGCACTCACACAGACGCACGTCTCAACGCGACTCCTAAGCGGACATGGCAGTGCTGCTAGTGGCGGGTGTCGCGTCGAGACGAATGGTTGAGACGAGCGTCTGTGTGAGTGCGACGTTTTGAACGTTTGTTCGTAGTTTCTTTACTGCTTTAGCTATATTTATTATGTGGCTAAGGTCGTTAGGTTTTTCCTAATTTAATTACATCTTTTGCCTACCAGCACACTCGCTGGTAAATAATCTGTCAGCGAAAACACGAATATATGCTATATTATAGTTTATACGCCTCATAGCTTATACAATGTTAAATATAGGCTAAAACAGACAAATACTTTCTAAATCCCACTTTTCTCTATGAAAAAAGGCAAACCGCTCAAGCAAAATACTGTTTTACCGCGTCTTTCATTTGAAACATCGCCTGAATATAACATGAGAGCAATCATCGGCAGATCGAGCATTGTCGAGCGGTTGTCGATAAAACCACCTATGGTTTTAAGAAGCGAAGCACTTACAGGGACGGCTTGATGCGAAAGAGAACCGTTTGAATTTTTCAATAATTATAAAAGGTAATTTCAAATATTGATTACACCCGTATGCATAGGTTCTAACAGGCAAAAATTCTAACATCAGTTTACACATTGATTTTTAATGGGATGTATGCAAGGACCCCCGCTAAGCATGATTGATGACAAATTCATTAAAGTATAACAAGTGTGTTCAGATAACAAAAGGTAAGTAAATAATAAATTCCTATTAGTATGAACTAAAATATTTTTTTTTAATTAATATGATTTGAATGTATAAATATTCGATTAATTATCCTTCTTAATAAACTTACATAAAATAAGTTGTAAATGTTGTTACACAGATGTAAAATGTATATAACAACCGTAGCCGTTTCTATGACCATCCATTTATTTAAATTCACAATTTAACAGAAAAACTTGCTAGTTATTATCAGTACTTAATTGTGGAGGCCTAGTTCTTGAATTTAGAAATCCCGGGAATTTTATTACAAAAATTCAATTGGGTCCGTCTCCATACCGTTCACGCCCCCAAACTTTAGGTAAATATCTTACCGAATTTCCGATCCCTGGTTATAACCTACATTTTCTGAACGCGTTGTAGAGGTTATATGATATGGGTGTAGGTAGATAGAACATTTAATTCCGCTGTTTCTTTTATTCAGTGGCACATGAGGGTTGTTTTTTTGTATTCAATCAGTTTAGAAAGTAAAACAAGCCTTAATTTATAGCAAAACACAACCCAAAAAGATGTAGCTCCCATTTTCCTATCTTTCCGTAACTTTGATAATAAAATATGTTTATTTAAAATATAATCTTGGTTCAGTGTCGCACGCAGCGGCCGCCGGAGGCCGCGAGCGGTCGTCATTAAAAGGCTTTTAATTTTTGATGCACCCCGCTACCCGTCTGGAATCTGGAACAAATACACAATATTACAATACAATAACAACCGTTAGATAAGTGTTCGGGTGTTTTGTACGAAAAGGTAAAAGTTATGAATTTATTTCTTTAGAGAAAAATAGAGGGATAATTTATCATAAAGTACTTCAGCCGTATAATTGTTTTTCAGAAGACCATGTATTTTTTTATTTTTTCTTTAATTTTTAATCATTGGCACAAGTATTAGCGTCAAATTTACCCTTATAGGTAGGTACCTTCTTTGTTTAATATTTTCTAAAGGAGTTTGTGGTACCTAAATGCTCTTTTGCCAAAAAAGATATAAACAGGGTGTCCCAAAAATGGTACGTCAGATTGACAGCGGAGGTAGACCAGTCTAAGACGCATAGACCCACCCTAACATGACCTCAGTAAAAGTCGCATGGTTTTCAAAATTTGCCAGTTAAAGTTTAAGTTGTTTTGCCAGTTTAACCTTTAAACTAGAAATGTCTTGAAAACCATGTGACTTTTACTGAGGACATGTTAGACTGGTTCGGTGTGGGGATGATGCGTAACGCATTTCCACTCCGTCAAACAAAAAATTACAAAATAAAAACATTGCTGGTTCTGTCCGTCTATAGGCTTTTCTTTCAACTCATAAGTTGTATAAGACGTTACTTGACATTGAACCTTAGTGAAAACTATTACGTGAGCTTTTACAATAGATTAACTAATTAGCGTAGTTTTATGGTTCTTTACCCTTACGCCGCACTGTGGGCTGAAAATCGGCTCTCCATTAGACTTAGGGACTTATTTTTTCAAGTGTACTTTATTTGTTACAAATTTGTTTTACTCGTCATTATCGTATTAAGAAATCATTATGAGACAATTTGGCTTGAAAACTAAAGAGTATTTAATGTTTTTTTTTCGAAAATTTGTATATAACAAATATGAAAATTTTAAATATCTCTGCTAATGCAAGGAAAACCGTAATATCCTCGCACATTATTTTAGTACTAATTATTTATGATTTTTTGACATATTTCAAATATTGCAACCAGGTGTACTTTTTTAAATCAGTGAAATTTTTAATTTAGTTTATTGTGATTTTTTCATAATGTTCGACGTTAAAAGATTGTGCAGACCGTGTAAATTATTATACAAACTTTTCGAAAAAAAAATCATTACTCTTTAGTTTTCGGGTCAAATTGTCGCATAATTATTTTTTACATGACAATGACCAGTAGAACATACTTCTAAGAAATAAAATAAGTCCCTAAGTCTTTGGAGAGCCGATTTTCAGCCCACAGCTCGCTGATTAGACTATACATCGGTTGTTGGCCACGCACAAAAGTCTCCGAGTATAATGCCGAGTATATATAAAACTATTAAAAAGCATTTATTTTTGTAATTAAATACATTTGTAAAGGGTTACGCTTCTCTCGCAGTTTTGTATCCACACACATTTAACCACGCTTTTATTTCTCCTAGAGCTAATAAGGCGCTTATCATATTATATTAGACATGCACCACATTTCGTTCTGTAAAGAAGACGTAAAGGTTCTTTGTTGGCGTGCCACAATGACATGCATTCACTCAGGAATCAGCTCATTACTGCAGCGGATTTCCTTTTCCCTGTTTTCTACCCTTGATCTAGCGTTTTGTTAAGAAACGACTCGTAATGTTGAATTAAACATGGTAAAGAATGTAGAAAAGTTTTGTTCGTTTGCCGAGTTTTCATTTGTATATCAACTTGTTTACAATTTAATGTTTTATTTTAATTGTATATAAACTATGATATATTACTAAAGATGCGCTAATTCATGCACTAAGAAGGTATTTACCGTCTTTTGTTTTAGTGTCGCTCGATCACACTTGTAAAGGGTCCTGTCTCGCAAAAAAGACAAATAAGTTGTAAAATATGCCGTGTTACGTATGAACGATGTGGAAATATCACTGCCATGACAAGGAACAACTATCAAGTGACATTTCATTCGTAAATACCGTGGCCATATTTTAACCCTTAATTTGGCAAAAATAAAAAAAGTCGGGTGTTCAAACCACTTTAGAATAAAAAAGCATAAAAAATTAGTCACAAAAAAATACAAAAAGTGAATCTTATGTTATGTCCAGTATGATGGACGTTGCCAAATTAAGGCAGCATTGTATGAGTGTAAGCTGCCTTTCCATAAGAATGGAGCTGTATAGGAATCGACCAATCACATTGGTTGTAATCCACATCTCGTCTCCGCTCAATGGAAACAGTCAAGCGGAGACGAGATGTGGATTACAACCAATGTGGTTGGTCGATTCCTCCTACACAGCTCCTCTCCGCACCGCCCGTCTCCGCTGCTGTGGAAAGGCAGCCTAACGCTTCTTGAGATAGTAATTCTTAGGATATAACTAAACGTAAAAACTTAAAAATAAGTTTATACCTATATGTGATAATTTACTATGTATTTACTATGTATGTAAATACTTTATTGTTCTAAAAAACAAAAGTCATTTTAAAACAAGGATGTAACTACAATAGTGAACTTATAATAGTTATCACTATGCTTTATTATAATTTAACAGAAAACTAATAAATCTGGTAAACCCTGGTGGGTCTCAGATCCCACTCACCATCCCGTGGCCGTGTGTTCATCTGCTTCTCCAAAACCATAATTTAGAATTCAGCAAAATGCTATTGAAGGTCTGAATTTTATCACATATCTCTTTTTTCATAGACATAAATAAAGATAACTTTATTTATTCCTTGAAAGGCTTCATGAATGTTCCGGTCCATAGATCCGCGACCTAGACCGATGTCAAATTGGGCTCCAACCCAAACGATCCATCAATGTAAATGGGATATACCTATACTTGCCGTTGACCTTTAACTATGTATGTGTATTGTATATTTATGAAGTATTTTTCTCTGACACTATTAAATATGATATTTATAATAAAACTCAAATGTTTTCTTCAACGCACTTGCCGTTTTAAAGGTTGTAACAGAATAACAGCGTTGTGATTGCACTGAATCGCAACACAAGCTGAGTCAGACCCTTTTCATCCACACACACCGGTGACTCCTACCATACCTATTTAATTTGAATTGCTTAAATAACTTTGCATGTTTTTACAATATTTTTTTTTATAACTGTGTTGTTTGATTTGAGCTGGGTGTGTGCTGAATAAATTGTCTTTCTCTTTTTTCTATATCACAGTAAATACATAAAGAATTAGAAAGATAATTGTTAATTGACAGTATGTTAAAAACGCAAAAAAAAAGTTATTTACCACGTTTTTAAATCGGATTAATTAAATTATTTTTGTAACATATTAAAGCACTGTCAACTTATTATTAAAAGTATCAATTAGCTCATCGGACATTTAGTTTAAAATTGATTGCAAAATGTATACCGAACAGACAAACAAATTAACAAACAGACAGACGTATACGAGCTAATAGAAAGGTGTTAAAAATCAAAATGGTTTTGAAAACAAGATAGGTTAAAAGAAATAAAATAGAGGCTCTGTAACTCTGCAACCCAAATCAGTGCAACGTGCAACAAAAAAATATAACCTCAATTCAAAAAGCGCGCGAACCACAGACACGCAAGCCGCGCCCGTTAGACGACACTTTGTGATACCTCGCTTTTTAATTAGCACATTTTTCTTTGTGCCCCGGCAGCGCGCAAATTAGCCTCTGATGTGAGCGTAAAGGCGACGTGCGTATTGTGACAGTTTTTGTACCTGCTTTTTCGTGCATTAGCAAATTACGGTTTTTTTAAGATTGCTAGATTTGTGGATGTTGGGTGGTTTGGAATATGCTTTGCCAACGGTTTGTTTAGGCTGGTATAATCAAAGTAACCTCTTGCAAAACGAATTTTTATTTTAGAAAAAAATATGGCCATGATTAATATCATTTTACAGATTATTCCGATATTATGGTATCAAAAAGACTGCAAATGCCTCAATACATCAACTGAATTTCAACGTGAAGTTGTACGTGTCGTTTAATTACCATATTTAGGTAGTAATCGGTTGTCAACGGAAACAAGAATTATTATTATGCAAAAATTAATAAATTCACTTTAAAATCTAAGTTACGTTTATAGTCTAAAAATATACTGTACACTATAACTCCTAAGAAGACCATCTAAGAAGGTCTTTACCAAATATGTCACATAGCCACAAAACCGCCGTCAAATTCTGATGTCCCACAACAACGACACTACTGACGCAAATTAACAAACACTACCCAAAGGAATTCACGCACACAATTTTAAGTTTCAGCATGCGAAGATTAACAAAATCCTAATCACGGGAGATTTGCATTCTCGAAGTTTGCCACCCCTGGCGGATGAGACAGAACATGCCCCCTTTGGTGCGCACGAGTGAGACATCCTGTGAGTATGAGGGTTGGCAATACATGGGTCTGACATAATGATGTATTAATTTCTGTCGCCTTCGCCTATTGTTTTGGTAGGTATTTTGCTTGACGCATGGTCATTAGGTTTTCATAGTGCCATAAAGGCTGGAGTTTGTATAGCGCTGTTGATGGCAGAGTTTGCGTTTAATGGGAGAATAACATCATCCAGTGATAAATTGCTTGGGTGGGAGTGATTTTCTAAATTTAATATGGTATATTTCGTCTACCTAAGGTTGCGTAGAAATTAGTTTGCCTTTTATATAATACCTATGCACATCAATTGTAATAGTCTTAAATATTATATATAACATATTGTAGGATACACTTACGCAAAGAAAGAATAAGTAACCATTAACGGACTAAAATGAAAACTTTTAAGGCGTTGTTGATTGAAATTCCTGAAAATTATATTTTGTAAACATTTACCTATTTCTCTTAGAATTTTTTAGCCCTATCCAAAGCGGCCCTAATTTGTACGTCAGCGCTTGCGCACTAAATCCATAATTTAGGCCAGTCATCACCATACATCTCGGGCCCTATTTTTTCCGGACCAAATCAGACGTGGTGTTTTGGAAGAGAAACGACAACCTTAGATACGAGTACATACAGCGGCGGCTAAACAGTTTAAGCTGTTGATTTTCCTATTAATAAATGAATTAATTAATTAGTCGATTACTTACTCAACAGAGAGAGCTGCGCGTCCAAAGTGACTCATTCAAACAAAAAAAAATTAAGACGAAATAAAATTACAAAACCGGTCGTCGTGGAGATCCTTGGGGAAGGCCTATGTCCAGCAGTGGACGTCTTTCGACTGATATGATGATGATGATGATGAAATATAATTGAGACTAACAGTCCGACCAAAATAAGTTCAAATGTATGAGTCGTGCGTTTTTACAGCTAAGATCTAATAACCGCCATCCGGTTGCACAAGTTAAGATATAATTGTCATCAGCTTTACAAAACTGGTTCCAAAATTGACTTACTTTGACTTTATTGAATAAAATACATCTCTCACATTCCTCTTCCAGCTGACTGAAAACATTTTGTGAATTACTTCTATGGATGTTACACGTCATTCATGTTTGACAATTATTTAAAATATTCTCTGTATTAATAGATATATAGGTACTCTCGTTATTAATAGTATATAATACCCAACTTATTATGTAAAACGTGTAAAATATACGCTAACGACATCGGCGCTTTGACAGTGATACTCCTGTCAGTAATTATGCCGCGACGCCAGCAAATAATTAATGACGCGGGGTTCCGTGTAGAAGGGGGTCAGTCAAGGACTGTGTGGAATTATTATATTCGGATTACTAGCAAAATACTGATAAAACTTTTTAGGATGGTACCTATATCAAAATGTATGGAAGTCTATGGCATCGTTCCTATATCCAAACACGGATAGATAAGGATACCTCAAGTTAAAATTTGACATTTGCCACATACAACATGTGTCAAATTTGAATTTGAAGTAACCTTATCTATCCGCGGTTTGAATATGGAACCGGGCATGAGTCGATGACTACTCACACCATTATCCTCATAGCTTGTTACTATACCTACCGTTTTTTTCAATAAAGTCAGTCTGCTGCGAAAATTCTACGTGTTTTAATAGGTTATGGGTTACTCCCAAATTTCAAATATTTTTTTTATATTAAGTATTTTTTTATTGAATCAATCAATAGTATAGAACATTAAAGCAACGTGAGACGTAATTTATTATATAATAATGGACTGACATTCACGATTATAGGTCGGTAACGGTACCACATGTAATATACAGTGCGTGGTGCACCGCCATTGTGACCAAAAACAATAAATACAAATAAATAATAATAATGATAAATAACATATAATTTTGTTTTAGCCCAGAATATCATAGATTAACATCGATAAACTGTTCTTAAGTGCCCAAGATTACAAAATAAATAAATACATATCGCTTCGTGGTGCGATCATGTTTGCTACGGTCTGCGTAGCGCTCAGGCGAGCAGCGTAGTGGACAAACGCACGCAAGGTTCAAATAAGCAGTGATCGGAATAGGTAGAGTATATTTACCTAAACTTGACGCTTGTTCATTCATGCGTGAGTGAGTTGGGAACACATTATTGAATGAACATGCATCAAGTTTAGGTAAATATACTCTACCTATTCCGATCACTGCAAATAAGGCTGGGTCGGCGCAGACCTCTTATCAATTTGTATTTTGGTCCCTATACACCTTACGGCTCGCGGCCACGATTTTGCGCGACCGGCGGCGCGGCGAGCGATTTCCTAATACATTGAGTGTAATGCCAACCAAAGGCTATGCGGTGAGCGTTTCAACCGTGCAATGAAGAGGGAAATGACAAAACTACGCCAATAAGCATAGAAAACGCGGCAGCACTGCAGCGCTAATATACCGCATACGCTATACACACCATTATAATTATTGAAAATAACCCGCCTAATACCCAAATATTCATAATAAAATTAACCAACAACACACTAAAATATCAACTAACACCATTTTACAACCCTACCCTTTAATAACAGTTCAAATTTCTCACCAATCAAGAGTAACGAGCTATTAGTAAAACTCGTCAGGGCTCCACAGGGTCGAAACTATGATGATTAGCGTGCCTAATCCCTCCCCTGCCATATGGTGTCTTCCTATATCAAAAATAATGAACGTTTTTGGATAAAGCGTGACTACTACTCTATAGAGAAAGAGTGTTAGGTGGAAGATTTTGGTAATTGACGGATACTTAAGTAACAAATTTGAAAATAGAACATTTTTCAAATTTGAAGAATAGAATTTTTTTTTCAAATTTGTTACTTAGGTGATAAATAATTATGGCTGCTGCCCTGTCGAACCAAATAGCGGAATCTCTACAAAAATGTCTGCAGTATGTGAAATCTCATTACAAACCGTAGAGAATCGAAACTACTTTTGATATTATATTTAAAGACCACCTTTTGACTAATTTGAAGACTGCAGCCCGGTGCTGGTGAAAGCTTCCCTTTTCACCGGTTTTTTTTTTAATTTAATACTGTAAACGAGTCATCAAATCGGGTATACGTATCATTGTGATTCCTTCATTTCTTCCCTTTCTTTACTGGCCGAGAATAATAAATCAATAGCCTTTATCTACGTAACAATACCAAAACTAAGCATTACAAGAAGCTTATAAGTTCAGAAGTGTGCGTAAGTAAAATTCAATAAAAATAAATGACGTTAAAATTCCGTGAAACATAAGTAAAAATCTTTATATTCAGAGTAAGTCGCAAGAGCAATTGCAATTGCAATTGTCGCAATTTTTTCTCTGAACTTCGAGCATTACTTAGGTACCTACATATAATTGTTAAAAAGAAATCCAAAGCTATGAGGTATTTTCAGGTTTCGTGGTAAACGTAAAAAAATACTAAATAGGTATAATAGATTCTTATACAGGGTGAGTCAAACCAATGTCCCCTGGAAGAGAAGTACCCTAGATATTGAAGATAGCAAATTTTACTGAAAGGAAACATTATTCCTTGATTTTTAGAAATAAAAAATACTGCAATAATCATAGATTATATTAGTATTTCCAATTGTTGTTTGTTAGAACTTCGTCATCTCATTAAATTTATACATTATTATTAAATTTCATTGTTTTTCTTAAATTTTAAATGTATTTTTTATTAGTGAGATGTGTTCCTTACGATTAACCCTATCGATCGATATCATAAAAATACCACTTTTTTATTTTCTACATTTAGCGGGTTCGATTCCCGGCTCTGGCGAGTGACTTTAAAAACACCTATAAATTGCATTTTATCTTCAATATCTGGGGTACTTCTCCTCCAGAGGGCATTGGTTTAACTCACCCTGTATATAAACTAACAGATAATACAATACATGGAGTGTAAAAACTCTATTTTAATACCGCTTAGTAAAACAATGTTTTGCCAAATGTCCAAAAACGGTCAGCCTCAGCCAGACAAAAACACCATCCCGAAACTTCCCCGGATTGCACCCCTTCGAGTACACTCGACGCCAATAAATAATGTACAGTCAAGCACATAACTAATCTAAGTCACGGGTTGTAATGGAACATATTGTTCGGCGACGCGGACGATGGTATCTTTCTAGTCGAGCGTAGGCAAATGTTGATGCTGTTAGCTGGCTTTGTGGTAGTGTAGCCATGGTTTTAGATGAAGAAACGGACTTTCCACTGCGGCTAGAGTGAGCGCTCTTTTTCGTCTTTTTATAATGTGAAACTGAAAAATATGTAATTAATAGGTATAGGTGTAATTTAATTTAATTTAATTTAATTTACTGACAATAACTTAACTTAATGTAATAATAATTTATAATTTATAATCTGCTATGGGTGAATACCTGGAATAAATGATATTTAATTATTTTTTTTTATATGTTGTGTTATCTTAACCATATTTTAAAGTACGTCCCGCGGAATATTACAATTATTATTAAAAAGTATATTCATAGCAATAAACACCCGATAAAAAATAAAATAAAAATATTCAAAAAACTGTCTTCTTAAGACATGGCCATAATAACATGGGTAACTTGGAAAGTAACAGTAGATAGTAGTAAAAGTACCTACGTAACATTTTTATTAATATGAATAGATTGATGATTTACAAAACTATCGTTTTTTTTTACCTCATATATTGTCTACTTATGTTAAAGCAAATCACATTTAAGCAGTATGTCTTTGGAAGTAAATAGTGGTAGCGAATTTTCTTCAATAACTAATTCATTACCAAATTGAGGCACACGCGTTACGTCATACTTACATTCACACGTTTTTGCCTACAATTGCAAGCAACGCTAAAGCTATTCGGCTGTACAGGGACTTGTCCTCGCCGTGACTCAAAATACGGTGTTCCTACCACTTAAGTATACGTGAGAAGCCACCGAGATTTTGACCAATTTACAGCGTGCCAAGTGGAAAGATAAGCTAATACTCACTGGGGGACTATCGGAAAACTAATTTTGCATAAGAGCCCTCATGTATAACGCGCTTAATGTTTATTAATACGTACCTATAGTTAATAATTAATTTGTAGCTAAAGGTAGGAAGCGATGACTCATCCTGAGCAGGAAACGGTGTTCAGACGCCTTTGATAGTAAGTATTATCTCCAGTCAAGTCAGTTGTATGGATTACTACTGAAATCCGTTTACTGTGTGTTGGTGGGGTCTACATAATTTGGACATATATTGAAGCGTCTGTTATAGACTGTTTATTGTGGACCTTCGCGACACACAGTAAAATTGCACCACGTAAATGATACGTAATTACAAAACGCTTGCACATAGATAACAAGATAGAACAAATACATATTGATTTTTTATTGTCGTCACTTTTGCAATGAGGCCATCGCAACGAGACAAGGAAATAAAAATATGGGGAAACAAAAAACGGACTGATTGGTTTCACAGACAAGGTATCCGTTGATTCAATAAGTTGTTGGTACAAGCAATAAGCCAATTTTATTTCATGAGCGAAATATTTAATAACACTTTCCAATATCATTGTCATGTGTTATTTAAGTGAATAAAAAGCCAATAGGAAGATTATATATGTTGAAGACATTAATTGTAGGTACCGTAGTTGTTTATTTTTCAAAAAAAAGAGTGATATGAGAAAATAAAGGGTGTTTAAATTGAATACCGAATTAATATCCAAACTGATACATTTTGATTATACTCAGAACCCGTCCCACCTTCCAAACTACACTTAAACCAGCTCATTATTCAAAAACCTCCCATCAGCTCAAAACAAACACAAACTTAACGTATTAATTACAATAAGTAAATACCCTTCGGAATATTTCACTGGATATGCGACATTTCTTATCCGATCCACTTTAGACCGAAGGGCAATGGGCCCTTAGAGTGTCATTCATCAACAACTCCAACTTTGTATGTGCGGAACCTCTTATTATTTGCCACCCTGTACTATAAAATTGAACCAAACCTACCTTTAACAATGCTTGAAAATACGACCCTATTTTTGTACAACTAAAGTTCAAATTCGTTTAGGTCCAGCGACAGTAACACAGTCGTTTTAAAGCATTAATTACAATCCCCAGTTTTAGGGTAACCCTTTAGGAAATTTTCGTCCCTTGCTGGTCACCCCTTCGAGGTCCAAGCGCGCTCGGAGTCATTAGTATGCTATGTAACAGAGGTATGAGGTCCGCAATTTCGTCGGTGATCTTTATGTGACGTTAGGATGGGGAACAATTGGACGGTTTCCGCTAAAATAAGGTTGCTGGTTAAGCCTAGAGATTTTGCCGTTATTAATGGACGTAGCTTAGGGAAAAGGATCCAATTCAACAATTTCACACTTGTAAAATTTGACATAATATTAACAACAATAGAATTCAAATTTAAATACATTAACTCTGTGGGTTGGATCCTTTTCCCTATAAGCTACGTCCATTTTAAAGTTAGAAGATATACATTAAATATATATTTTATTTAGCATCATGCTGTGGCTATCCTTCAACATTTTATCTACAGGTTGTAGAGTTTGGTGGACATGGAGAATTCAAATGAATGTAAGCAGCAAATAATTATATTAATCAATATTGCTTAAATATCTTAAAAAGGTTTTTTATGTTGTATCATTTCACCGACTTTTATTGAATCAAAGCTATGTTCTGCTGGTGGAGATTGACTCTAGATAGAGGAAAATGGAACATTCTAGGGGAGGCCCATGCCAAAGGGCAAGTTGACACCACACTTTCCACGGTACAGACGCAAAATAACGTGTAACGTAACTGATGTCCTAGAAATAAAATAAAAATAATAATGCATGTGCTAGTTAAAAATAATTTAATTTAATAACAATAAGAATATTAGTGTAAATTTGATAAACAATAATATTATGTAATTTAATTAACTAATTGTAATTTGTCAACAATAAAGGCTATTTCTATTCTATTCTATTCTATGTTCTGCTGAAGGTTTCACTTTGAACTTTATGTATAGCAGTAATAACACTGTTGTTAAATTATCAGCCGCATTGCTGTGGATACATGGTGCCCCTGGACGCCCTGTCTCAGGCCAAATGGATCGCTGAGGTTGACCGAGCGCATTCGTTTTGGTTATGAAAGAGGATATAGGGTTTAATTTATCCAAATCACTGAAGTTCAAAATTTAGCTGAAATTGTGCTTACGTTTGTTAATGTCTCTGCTGGCCCATCGAGGTATGAACTGCTGTATGGTCTCGAAGAACAGATGATAATTCTGCAAAATAACTTTCAGTAAAAAACATTTTCTTTTCAAAATCATACTATGTAAAATAGCTACAAAAATGTCACCCGTTATATAAAGGTACTTAAGTAGTCTTATGTCCTGCCCATTTCTATTTTCATTTTAAAATGGAAATGGGCAGGACATATTATAAGAGGAAGGGATAAATGGAGCAAAATAATAATGTACTGGTATACAAGAGATAAGAAAAGAAGTCGAGGCAGACCATGCAAAAGATGGGTAGATGACATCAAGGCAGAAGCAGGCAGCACTTGGACGAGAACGGCCAACAACAGAGATCAATGGAGACAATTGGGGGAGGCCTTTGCTAATAAAAAGCAAACAGACATAGTGATTTAAGCAACAATAAAACTAACTTGTAAATGTAACTTCTAAAATTTAAGCAATGTAATATATGTAATTGCTGTAATTTATATTTAATGATTATGTTAAATTTTGTCTGAATAAAGGCTATTATTATTATTATTAAGTAGTCTTATCCAACAACTAACGTCATTACCTCATCGGCTTCGTTTCTCATCCGTCTTTCTAACAACTTTAAATTGCCCAAATACCGGCGTTCATCGATAAAATTTCAAATACATCAAACTACAATTACATTTAAAACTCTGACCCACACGCTAATGAGTTTTAGATTTATTACAGGCAAGAACTAAGGCAGAACTTTAAGATAAGGCCACCTCCATCCTCCATACAAAGTAATCTTTACTCGCGCCCCTTGAAAGCCCCTAAACTCAGAAGTGATATTCTGATTGTGGCCAAATTATAATGGGGACGGCGTTACTACGGTCATTTCAGGTGTGAATTTGATGAGTAATTGGTAAGTGGTAACGCTAATGTATATTTTCGTACAAAATCAATCTTCGATGGTTAATTTAAAGTACTAGTTATGATGTTACTAAGTTTATATCGTAAGTAGTTATCAGTACATAACATAACCTGACACGCGTCGTAGTTACACTAACGAAGTTCTAATATTCAAGTGAAACTAGCCAATGAATTGTTACAATGCCAAATTAAAAAAAAAAACCTTGAAGATGCAAAAGTACTAATTGCTAATTTTAAAAACATTAAATCAACACAGACAAGATAATAGGAATCCACTTTATTGACTCGGAGGTAATATTAGTTTTCACCAAAAAAACTTTCGCTAATGCTTACTTTTGCATATTAATTATTCAAGTATAGCCAACAGAAGGAATGAAGCGAGTCCGTCCGAATATTATCTTATTTATTTAATCACCACATTCAGTCTGCCAGCCCGTTCCCCAGACTTATCACGCCCCAGTATCGCCTGAGCTCCAGAATAGGTCCCCGCAAGTTGGAATAACTTTAGAAGACCAAAGGCTGTTTAGAAAGGACCCCCAACTTGTACCCAGCCCCTGAAATATTAATGTAGTTTGACAGAATCATATATGACTGGTGTATATGCCTTTGCTATATTTGCCCACAATTTTCGGTCGATGGTTGAGAATTGATGCCCGTGGGAGTTTGATTTTAGGTTATTGCGTAAAATATTTTTTTTAAGCATTAAGTATGTGGCTGATGAAATATTATGACATGACATGTGTTTTGATAAATGACGAGACAATTTCTAAAAAGGGATAAAAATTAGGGGAGTAAATGGTAATTGATTAGTGTAAAATTTCATATTATGCAGACAAAAGTCAAAATATGAAGCACAAAAATATACAAATTTCATACGAATATGTCCTCAAAAAATTACGTCTTTAATAACGTTGATAAAACTAAAAAAAAGTTGTCTAAATGTTCTTATTGATATTGATTAATAACTAATACAAGACTACTACTTATAAGAATACTAAGAACTAACTTATATACAAGACAGTTGTATTTCATTTCTAATATTGACTTCGTTTAATGCAAAAACGTGTGCAAAATAACGGTTATTTATCGTATAAATAACGTTACCTACTCCTCTTGTAATGTACACCTCTTGTGTACCTCTGTCCTCTGTACCTCTTGTCCTGTGTACCTACCTCTTGTCTTGTAATACACTAATGATTTTTCGAAAATAAAGGAAATATCGGGAAACTAAATCCTACACTTTCGAAATTACGAGCAAACCCAAGTCCTCTAGTCAAAAATATATAAAACACACACAATCACATCGCACACTCAAACGCTTCCAAAACGGTCGCACACACACAGCCAGCAGACGCGGCAAATTTTCAACACGGCTAAAGTTAGGGTTGGTCTCCACTCGTGTCCTTCCTTTTGATTGCAATTAATTCGGGGGGAGGAAGGGTTCGGCCACTGCGCAGGACCCAACTTAGAAATTAAATGTTGGAGCAAGTTCGGTTTTGTGTGTGCTGTACCCGTATTATGGTCGCCTTTATTGCTGTGAATAAGTGTGGGTAAAGGTATTTCATCACTTTATCGAAACACCTTTCATCGAACGTATCATTTCATCGAATTTCATTTCATCGAAAGCTAATTTCTGCTGAAACCTTATTGTTTTTAGGTTATCTTAAGCATGGGTTACGTAGGTTAGGTTAGGCTAGAGCTGACACCACCAAAAAATTATAACTCCTGCACGTAGAAATTAGCTTCCGAAGAAATGAAATTCGATGAAATGATACGTTCGATGAATGGAGTTTCGATAAAGTGATAGCTACCCTGTTTTAAGGTACGCGCGTCTGTATTATATTGTTGTTTAGTTTGAAAACACCAGGGAATCCTACTTTGGAGCTAGATTAAGTTTTTTTTTCTTTCTTTTATTAAATAACACAAGGCATGCCCGCTAAGCGTTAATATTTGTGTATAATTACTCTAATATTTTATTATAAAACTTAATTGTTTTCTATGTACTTATTGAAATTTTAATTTAGCTTTATACGTATGAAAACCTTGGGACTTATTTATTACTGTCCCCTGATTAATTTTTTTTTTTTATAAATTTTTAGTAATTTTTTTCGACGATATTTCAAAAACATTTCGTACCTAATCAAGTCCGTCCCTGGTTTCTTAAAGGCTCTGTGAAAAACACCCAGACATTCTACTCCTCGTGACCTGTGAGATAGTGGCACTTTTTCTTTTTCGTAATTAGAGCCTCAGTTAGGTACTAAGTGGGAAAAATTGGACCTGATGATAGGCCTGGACGTTAAGGAATTTCTAGACGTGGTTAATTTTTTGTTAAAAAAGAACTAGTTAGGATCGCTGAGCGTCAGGAAGTCGTTTTTGTCGTATTGTCTTGTGTAAATGAAAGTCTTTGTATTTTTTAAACTTTAAAGCGATTTATTCTATCTTACGAAATTAGAGTAATACTTACTCTTAGCTATGGTTAACGGTAATTATTGCTCGAAAAGTTGCCCGTGTAACTGCACCTTTACTGTTTGATTTTGGTATCTGTGTTGCTATTATTTTTATTATCTTTAACCTTTGTTATGTTTTCTTTTCTTGTGATCGTCGAATAAATGTTTCCGTTTATGTATGTATACTTATATTATAAATGTAGGAGGTAATCTCCGAAACGACTCATCCAATTACAAAAATATTTCACCATTATTTATAATGGACTTTTAGGGTGGGCATATTTATGTTGGTTATATTTCTGAGGTCCTAGTAAAAAAGGGTATGTCTTCTAAAATCTAGGTGAAAAAGGGTATAAGTCTAGTGTACTCTGTACATATGATTTATAGCCTTTTTTATTACGAGTTATGTTGACTTATACCCTTGAATGAGTATGCTTACTCTGCTCTATACTTATTGGAAAGTCCACTTTCTTTTTCTATATCACACGTAACATACTTATCCTCGTAGGTCCTGAGTTTTTTTTTTAATCAGTAGTCCTAACTGCCAAATGTACTATACCAAGTACATACCTACTAATGAAAGTGAACCTAAAGGTGAAGTACATTCGGCAGTTATTCGTGCTATATAGTTAAAAAGTCAGGTCTGAACTACTATCATAGATTTGTACTTGTGCAAGTATGAGGTGCGGGGACTTACGAGGTTAAAATGTTCCCTTAGCATAATTATGGACTATCTATTTAGAAGAAGTACTCCTTCAAAAGGTTTTTATTACACTTTGACAGAACTAATCACCGTAGTTGGTAAAATAAATACGATGGTACAGTCAACGTCAGAAGTAGATACTCACTTTTGTACTTTATCGCATTAACATATTTGACATCCTGTTGCTAACGTGGCTGTATAGCGATTAGGTACAAAAGTGTGTATGTATCTGCTTTTGTTGACTGTACATACTCGATTTTTGTTTAGCTGTAAATTAGTGCCAAAGGGTACTTAACTCTTGTTTACATGATATGATGTGAAATACATGTTATATAATATTGAGTTCGACGAAGAAGTCAGTATACGCAATTAGCAAGTCTCCTACAATGTTCTGTGCACCAAGGCGCACTATACTTAATAGTTGCACCAAAGACAAGTTTATTACTTGCACTGGAAATTTAGGACGCTCAAGTTTTGAAAACACCATGTATAGCACTGTATCGTAGATGAGATTTTAAATAGATTTAGACTTTCTTTTGGTCGCGCGGGTAAAAATGCAGCTGGCAAATGTAGTAAAAATTTTCATGTATATTTTTTAATGGATATAAAGTTATACAATTTTAAGTTGCTTTATTACCTTCTGATTACATAAACTGCAAAATTAAAACAAGTAATAAAATAATTCAGATATTTTTTCAATTTAAACAGTTCTGTCTAAATAAACGACAGAACTGTTTAAGTTAGTTTTTTCTCTAAGACGGGTTTCGCTACGACGCCGCTACGGCGCTACGACGTAGCAATTGGTGCATCAAACCTTTGTAGCATTTATAAAATAACAAAGTGTAGTTTTTTTAACAGCGGGCCTAGACAAGTTACATTCTACGATATCGAATGTATGGAATTGACATAAGAGAGCAACAGCTCAATACGTCAAATACGTCAATCTTGCACATTTTCTATAACGATAACGTGCAAAGAATGCATTTTGTCTAAGCCCACAGTTCTTAAGTCGTTTCGATAAATAGTGGCCGACTGGTTTAAATCTCATCAGTATGTGAACTACCTCTAACATTAAACCTACTTACTGAAAAAATATCTTTTTTTTTATCTTTACCTACTCGCATTCACTTCAAAATCGCCGAAGGGTTGAGTTTAAACACTTTAATAATTTAAAATGGTTGGCTAAAAAGTTGTACATTAAAAAGCATATTTTATTATCATTACAATATTACAATCCTAATGAATTGAAAGGTTCCCCTTACTCGTACATTAAAAAGCAGCATTTGATCTGTACCTTCTCAATCATACGGCCACAATGTCACAGCATCCCTTCCTGACCTAAGGTCAGGTCACGGCTTGACATCATCTCTAATTCTGTGACATTGGAGAGGTGACCCATCTACGAACCAGTTTTGAGTGATCTCATGCTACCGGTATGGGTAAATTGTTCAGAAACAGGTTTTCTTTTTCTTGAGCAATATCTTAATATAAATATCAATTATAGTGGGGTTAAAAAGCTAATTTATAATACTATTCAACAAATTTTGGTAATGAGGGCTATAGTGTGTGAATTCGCCGCTAGAGGCGCTAGTGTAGCGTGAGGTCTCCAAAATGTCTTTCCCTGTTTGTGGGTGGGCTCTAAGGCCCCTTGTACAATATCATGTACATAATACGGCCATTGGAATAAAGATTATAAAGATCCATTGCAAAGGAGATAGAGTGGAATTTCTTTTGTTTTTATGACTGACAATTAAATTAGAAAATAGACTCTACGCGGATTTATTTCTAATTAGAATAATGTTGTGAATATTTTGCAATACTTGAGATTAATTATGGCAAATACGAGTTACGGGTCAATAAATGACACTGCTTTTAAATCGGAGTTAAGAAAAAGAGGTGCAAAATTAAGTGGGCTGCAAGAAAAATTAATTCAGAAGTTAGTTTGTTTACTGTCTTTAGGTATTAGATATGATTTAAATGTTAACTGTTTTCACGACCGTACACTGAAAAAAAAAAGCAGTATATTTAACCGAAAAAACATGAAATTTCACTGCTTTGCGCAATACTATATGAGCCTAACGATCAAAACGATACCTAATTGTTACTGGTCCAAAAACAGTTAAAGCTGGCGGCAAATTTTTACTGTCTTGACAGTAAATTGAAATGTTGTGTTGAGTATTATTATTGTAAATTAATTAAATAGTAATGTTCAAACAGTAAACGTGAATGTTTTGTCTTTTACTGTTTTTCAAGCAGTTGATGATACTTTTCGTGATCAGTTACTCTAATTGTTTTTTGCTTTACTGTGTGTAGTAGGAATTACAAACTTTGAAAATTATACTTAAGGACCTTACTCTACAGTGGCGACACCTGGTGAGCACTAAAGCGTGAATCCATGAGCGGTTTAACCGCGCCGTTAGTCCCTTGATCGCATTAAAGTCGAAAATTCTGTAGCCTTGGATGCCACTTTCGGTTACATTGTAGAAGTCAGGGTACTCAAAATAACCGAAAATGGCATCCAAAGCTACATACATTTCGACTTTAATGCGATCAAGGGACTGACAGCGGTTGAAACGCTCGTACACCCTAAAACGATAGCCCTCATTTCATGAATATGGTAATAAATGTTATCAGAATTTGAAAGCGTACATTAAGAAAAATAAGCTGTCAGATTCTGATAGTTGAAATTTTCGGTTCGAAGCTACTCAACAGAATCATTCTACTTTAAAAGATATTTTTGTACTTAAAAAAAGAGAAAATGTTGATAGTTTTTGTACTAATTTGTATTGTGTAGATATATTTCACACTGGTACCAACACCACTCAAACACAAATCGGTTCAATATTTCGTAAACTTGGTCTCAATTTGCTCGAGGCAGTTTCTAGCCAATGCCGAAGTCTATAATTGTTCATATTACTCCAAAGGGTTATTCTGCGAGAAAACTAAAGCGATTTATAATCAGATTAAGTATTTTAGAAGACAAATGTGTAGGTACTTAACAAATATTGACGTTGGAACGATTTTTTTTAATGCATGCACTTCACATGGAGTACTCGTACTTGAGATCCAAAAAATAAAATAGCAATGTCTAAATTGATTTAATAAATAGATTTACATTCGTCTCCAATCAATAACAGAAGAAAGGTCTGCTCCTGATTTAACTTTTAAACCAATATAAGCAAGATTGTTTTTTTCTAAAATACAATTTAATGTTTGTAAGAAACTAACTTTTGCTCGTAACTCCGTCTGCGTAGAACTCGCTTATCGATTTTCCTTTAGGAATTATTGAGTTTTCCAGGATAAGTGCCCTATGTGTCAGTGTAGGGTAAGGACAGTGAAAAAAATATCTAAATATGTTTATTTTATTTGAATCAGTAATGTTGTCATACATCGTCAAACAAAATAAAATATTACTTCCTACAAAAACAACCACTCTGTCACATTTCCTGCGGACAATTTTCAATGCAACGAAAAAGATACATAATTAATATTTCTAAGTTCCTAAAAATATTTCCATTTCTCACAAAATATGTTGATCACAC
Source organism: Tortrix viridana (assembly GCA_963241965.1). Taxonomy (NCBI): domain Eukaryota; kingdom Metazoa; phylum Arthropoda; class Insecta; order Lepidoptera; family Tortricidae; genus Tortrix; species Tortrix viridana. The sequence continues at coordinate 9,422,360 of OY725186.1, forward strand.
TAATCACATTAATATTATAAATGCGAATATTTGTATAAATGTTTGTATGATTATGTTTCAGTCACACCTAAACGGCTAAACGGATTTGGATAGTCGTATTCTACGCATACGGAGTCGCGGGCAAAAGTTAGTATTTAAGTTGATCCATTTCAGCTTCTCGTATTCAATTAAAATAGTGATAAGACTTATAATTTTTTGAATTATACCTAAAGTAACATTTCAGAATAAGTCTTAAGTCATAAGTCGCATCGGACGTGACGCGCCCTTCTTTGTTCTAGATGCTTCCAGCAAGACCGTTAATTGGTCGTCGTCTGTAAACTTCTAGTTTACTCATTTCATTCGTGAACGCCATTTATGCGGCAGTATTAGAAATGTTAGTCTCATTTTCACTATGAATTAGTATTATTCTGTTTTATTTGTAAAGTTAAACGTCACAAGTTTCTAGCCACGGCTTCGTCCAATAATTCGTTTGGAATATGACACTCCAGTAAGGACTACTATCTCGGTGTGATGCTCATTTTAAGGTTTAAGCAGTTTAGTTAAAATTTAACCTGCATACATACACACATACCCTTCACGCCTGGCTCCCAATGTGGTAGGCAGAGACTATGGAACGCCAGGAATTTTCTTAAACCAAAAATGTTACATGACAGAACCAAACTGAATCTGACGAAACGAAACGAAACCTTAACTGTAAAATTAAATAACGACTTTCGAAGAAACTTGTCACAATTAATCAATACACGATCAAGGTTTAAACTATTCATTTTATTCTACTATAATACTATGAATGTGAAAGTTTTTATGGACGTGTGGATGTTTGCTTTTCAACCACGCTTAAACTGATCAACAGATTCGGGTGAAATTTGGCACACAAATAGCCTTCCTCCTGGATTGACACATAGGATACTTTTTATCATAGGAAATTGGATAGTTCCCAAAGGTTATGCGATAAACACGAACGGAGTCGCGAGCAAAAGCTGCTAATAACATAAATATATAGCTTTCCTACTCCATCACTTTTTTCTTTCACTCTGTATACACGCACATAACGAACAAAGGTATTGTCCGGTCCAGACTGCTCCGTCTCGCTCTAACTAGCTAGACCCGACCGCAGCGGAAAGGAACAACATTAATATGGGCCTAACCCTTCAGGTCCATGCGGCAATTATTCACAGAGAATAGTTTAACAGAAAGGATTGTGCGGACTGTACAGAACAACCTAAGTCACTCAAACACGTTGACAATTTTGAATTTTATCTTGCTAGCGTAAAGTGGAGTATGGGTTGAGTGAGAAGGGTTGTTTAGGGTAGAGGTTGTGGTAAAGCGTGTTTGAAATTTCAGTATATTTAGAATATTTATACATTTGTCTGGAGTGGGTTTTCGGTGCGGATGAAGCATCTATAAGCACATAATAGGTACCGTGATTTAGTACGGTGCGGCAGAATTAGCTGGCCGAGAGTGGCTCGGTTTATGGGAGCCGTTTGTCAAAAATATTGTGCTGTTTGTCTTATAATTAACCGTGTGTTTACCCTCTTTAACATATAGAAAAACATTACTTAATTTCCATGCAATTATAAAAGCTTCGATAACCGTCAAAACCGTAGATATAAGGTTAAAAACATAGTGACTTAGATGGAAGAAACATTTTTACACGACTGCAATTTTATAAACCTAAGGAAAAAATAAAGCATCAATAAGTTTGTGTTTATTAACCATGTAGTTACGTTAATTGTTATGATTATTAAATTCAGTAAGCAGTAAAAAATTGTGTAAACAGCTGCTTACTTTTTTAAAACACGGCATTAACAATAAATAAAATATGTTGCGTTATTTGCGTTTATTTTTAAAATCATCCAGTTAAATTCAAAAGGCATGCGGATAGAGGCGAGCTCTTGTAATTACTACACATGATATTTATTCGTGTAACGTATAACAGCCCCTTAAAACGAGTCGCGTAAAATATCAACGGAGAGCCGCATTCTGAGCATACCTGGTCCTCGAGAGAGGAAGCGGACTTTGAAACAATAAGATTTAAAACCAAAAAACCGAATGATATTAAAACTACCATGGATTTTGCACTTTTCAATCTGAAAAAAATGAGAGAAATTGTAATAATTATAATTTGTAAACATTGACAATACGAGTATCAATTTGTACTGACCAGAAATCAAAATGCACTTGAATTTGTCATGCTATGACATGAAATGAAAATTAAGTCATAAAAATAGGGAATGCATGATTTTTTTGTATCGCATTTCTAAACAAAATATAAAAATACCGTAAAAGAGATGCCAAAAGTGAAATTTAAATTAAAATCGGCCAGAAATGTGGATAATATAAGCATTTAAAAATAATTAACTAGACAGAGAGATCCGACATGAACTATGACGTCAGCGTGCACTACGGCCATACCTACATAGACACCATGTTAAATTATATTTTGTTAGAAAGAGATAGAAACAAATCTTTAATGGCTTGGATTTTTTTATAGTTATTCGAAAAATATTTTTTCTGTACTGTTTGTTACATTCATGAATATTCCCTATTAAAGGTTTCCATGTAACCCTGTCCCGTTATACTTACTTTAGTAGGTATTTACGCTGCAAAAGTTTTAACGTTGTCCATTCATCGTTTCTAGTTATTTTACAATTCGTTCGTCATTCTTAATTCCTCCAGACGGATTGTCGTCGCTGCTAAGCATCCAAAGTCTGTAACAAAGGATATTTTATTAATTAAAAAATATTAGGTAATTTAAGTAATTTAAATAACACCGTTTAGTGAAAGTAAATAAATAACATATAATAATAATATTGATAAAAAACACCTTACAAATGCAAAGAAAAGCAATTTGCGAATAACTAAATTTAGTCAAATTTTAAATTATTCCTGATTACGCAGAAACTAAAAAACTTTCTGCTTAAATTGAAACTTGACTGGTCTATAAAGGTGTAAAATTTTAAAACAAAATAAATCCGACTCCACACTATTCTCAGGCTCGGCGGAGTGAAATTGTGAAAACGGCAATGACCATGCGGAACTGTACGCATCAAAATTCCTCCCGCAGCCACTACACTTTTCAACGCTCAGCCCATTTACACGTTTATTACTAGGTAATGTAGTTTTACAGCGTACACAGCCTTTACAGTATATTAAATTTAAAAAAATATAATTACTTGTTCAGGCGGAAAGATCAGTCGATGAACAAGGGCAATAACAATAATATTACGGTGGCACTGCATCTTGCAGTACCTATTTGCCCAATATTGATCAGCACTTTCCATCAGATGGGCCGTCTGCTTGTTTGTCTGTCGATGGCAATAGACAAAGCAATCTCTCTCATTTCAAAGAGAAGCCAAAAAAATGTTTTGTCAAATAATAGCCAAGTGAAGTGCCGCTACTAGAGTGGTGCCCAAGGCAAGAGAAGCTGTCAGTTGGAAGACAACATGTCATTTGGTCAGACAAATGTGGTGAGGTTATCGGTTAGATTTCTGGTCAGGGTCGTAATAGAATGCGCAGGCCAACAACGGCGCTCGCCAACAACGGCGTGGAGGGAGAATCGTTGGGTTTTTAGCGGGTGCTCCGGCGGCTCTCGGTCGGCGAGTTCCACATACCTAACCACCTTGGGCCCCCAAACTAAGGTGGCATGCATAAATGCATTTTTCCAGCGTAATAAACGGTTAGGTTATCGGGAAAGAGCTGTATGAGGCAAGTGCAGGACCGGACAGCTTGCCGCAAGGGAGTGGAGGCTTACATGCTCTGCAGCGGGTTATAATGTGGGCTGATTGCGTGAAGGATGGTTGAAAGGTTAATTAGAACACTACTGGGTAAGGAATATAATATTATAAATAAAAAAGTGACAAATCTTGACTGATTTATTGACTCTCAATGAGTATTTGGTTTCTAATTGGAATTCTAAACGCTATGATATGATCATATTTACTCGTACCTTCGCAACGTTTCGATATTTACGAGTTGCGAAGAGTTTTAAATTAGCGAAGAATAAGTTCTGTTAAATAATGGAAAATGAAAATTTAAAACGTTATTTTTAGAATTGTGAAATAATTAAAACGAATGCGACGGGAAATAGCATTTTGGAAAATGACATATGCGACCAAAATACTTCGCCCAAACAGCAACCCACCCCTGATATAACTCTGTACCTTTCCCTGCCTGAATCTTTATAGGTTTTAACAGTTCATAATACGCGGCAGCCTCTTTCACCATGTACAAAGCATAAACTCATTGTCACCCACCATTTTCTAACCTAATCTTTATAAACATGTAAGACCCCAAAAAAACAATTTCACGGGCCGCACTGTCACCCCAGAATTATGACTCAAAGAATGACCATGCGGAATGCAGACCGCCAAAATTCCAGTGGGGGTTCCGCCCCCCACTGGGGAGTAGGGAGGCGGGAGGCATGTGGACAAATAAGGAATGCAATCATGATTTTAGTCCGGAATAAACGTGTTTTGCTGCAGTTGCATTGCGTTTTTGGTTGTTTCTTTTATTAAAAAAAATCGTAATTATCATTATTAAATGCAATGCTAAAAGAATACTTTCATATGTATTGTTTATAAGGTGCATGTTGGGTTGAATTCCTTTTTTATACTCGCATCTTGAACTCTTTATAGTAGAATTTTGTTGATATATTTGTGACAATTAAATTTTATATTTCAGTTAATCTGTATTTTACCTGCGTAAATTATGTAATATAATTTCTTAATGTATTTGTAACCTAATTTTTCCTACATTGACGCAATAATACTACGTAAAATACTATACTTCAGGTCACAACCTAATAATTAACGCTGCCGCATAAAATTGAGACCGGAAAACAATACAAGTCAATCGAAAATAACATACGAAAAAACCTAAATACTATTATTTTAGCAGAATATTCAAATTGTACAACTTAATAAACAACAGATAGCTCAGTACGCAATCACGTGAGTATTAATCATGCGACGGAATGGTCGTTAATCTCCTACCCGCAATCTGAACGAGACGGGCTTTTTGTTAATTAATCTGCACTTATATATGTGTATGGACGGGTGGGAGACAATTGGATGTATATTTTAGGCAGGTTTTTAAATAAACTACAAGTGCGCGATCCAAACTCAAAGTAATGTTAGAAAGGCTCAATATTTTTTCTGTTATTGAAATATAATCTTCTCTTTAGATCCCCCTAAACCACAAAAAACCTACAAGCCAACTTTTATATCTATTCTTTTTCAGAGAATTCTTTAATAACTAAAACTTGTTAAAATAGTTGGGCGCCAACTAACATTAAACCGGTAATCTATTGCATTATAACCATCATTTTTATTCAAAAATATGCAAACTTCATCTAAAACCCGAATGATTACAGTACAAATCATTCCTCCACGTCATCACTCACTGCTGGAGGAAAATAAAATTATGTACGCAACCCTCTCGCATTAATCATCCCCGGGGTCATTCATTGTGCTAATATTGTGGGAAGGTGTGGATGGTTACATACTACATTAACCTGTCCCAATACTTCTTGTACGTCGATATGTTAATTGTTTACGGACTTTTTGAATGAGCTTGGATTGAAAATATGTATGCTTTCAATCGCAAATTTTAGGGAGTGTAGTATTAATAAAGTCTTAGGCGAAGGCAGCTTCGCTAACTAATACTTAGACCAGACTAATGTTAACATAAAAAAATCACGAACGTCACGTATCTTGGCGTGGGTCGTGCATTGTTACGGAATAAAATAAAACAAGTGAAATAAATCTCGATTTCTATATGGAGCATTCTAACGAATACTTACTAAGTAAATGTTCGTCAATAGGTTTACCTTTCCAAATGATGGCAGACTTCTAGGTCCCGCAAAACTTGAAACCATTTTTGTAGACCGTGTTATAAAATGCAATAACAATACAATACAACACTATTATTTAACACCACAGAGAATTGCAATTGCAATAACAACAATTAAATTTAAGAAGGTAAACAATTGGCGCTCATAACGCTACATAGCAAAGCAATATCTTCCAAACAACCTTATTAATAGAAGAGGCGTTAAAAAAATGGTATGTAGGTGTCACGTAAGAATTTACTAGTAACATCCACTTGGATGCTTATTTCATTACAAGAGTACCATTTTGCGTCATCTGGCATTAGTGGAGTTTTTATTATTTTTTGTTAATGATTTGTTATTTATGTTCTGTACTTTTTTTAGATGTATGTAAATAAATAAACGTTTTTTTCATTCTTTAGTATTTTGTCCAAGTTGAATCTGAGAAGAAAGGATTGTTATAAATAACTCACCAATGAAACATTACGGTACAGCGTAAAAGGACGTCCATAAAACCCTATTTCCCCTATCTCCAGATAACATTAAACCATGTAAGAGTGAGACAATTACGTCGCCGTCCTAATGTCCGTCCATTAATGATCTCGTGTCCCTCTCGCACGCATTGTGCCGGACCCCACACCTCGTAACTTAGCCCGGGGGGAGCCGGGCATTGTTGGGATTATACATTATTTCCATTTTTATGTGTGACGCCTACTGTGTGTAGGAGGACGTAATTACTTTTTGGATAGTATGTTTTCATCAATTTTATGTTATTTGTATGGTATGTTCATGTTTGGTGTTTGATTCTTTTAATTCTAATTATAATTTGCGCAAGTTTCGATCATTGTAACAATGATTGCCATCATTATCATGATAATTATGATCACACTCCTAGTGATTTTTCTAATTGTTGGACTACACTTTGGCTAGTATCCCTGGAATAGATGGTTGGATCTAGTTATTAATAATTAATATTAATTCACATCTGTGGTAAGTACCAAACTATTTTAAACAAATTTTGAACAATCGGGAATTTCCAAAAATTATTGTTTTTTCGTTTATTAACACTATTTTATATTTTAACTCAGCCCATAAACTGCCTGTGTGTTGAATTTCATCTAAATATTTTTAATCTTTACAGGTTATTGAAAGGCAAACGTGATTTAAAGACGATCAAGACTAAATAAAACTTGTATATTTACAGTACAAACTGGGTAACAGTTTGGCGAGCATTTATATATAATATAACGCATGTACCTTTTTTTTAATAAATAAATAAAATAAATAAATAGTAATAGTAGAATAGTAGCATTTTAGTCAATAGATTTGTGGCTTGTTACCTACCCGCCTATATTAACAATTAACATAACGTTTTATCACAGAATTTTCAATATAAAAAAAGTTAAATGGCATTATGGCATTACGTGGTCTTATAAGCGAGGAAACTATAATTCTCATTTTTAAGGTACCGTAGTTTTTGCAATAATGTATTTGGGGGCATTTCGCGAATTTCGCACCAGACGAGATAACTTAAAAGAGCGGGTTTACACGCGAGGTGGCAGGAATAATGAGGTGCCAACTACTTACTCGCTACAAAGAGAACTTATTGAGACGCGAAAAAAATATTGCGAAAGTACGCAATCGGTGGCTGCGTAAAAATAGGCGTTATGTTTTGACAATGAAACTAGAAAAGGCATTTTAGGGTTCCGTACCCGAAGGGTGCCTGACGGGATGTCCGTCCGTCCGTCCGTCTGTCCTAACTATAAAGAGCGGTAGCTTTTGAACCGCAAAAGGTAGCCGGTTGATTATTTTTACAGAATACTTCTGTGATATAATGGCGGATTTACTTACAAGTAATAAAAAAGTCAAAAGTGAAATAATACTCGTAAGGGGCGGGAGGAGCGGGGAGTCCCCATACAAGAAACGTTTTTTTTCAATATTTTTTTTGTATTTGTTCTATCGTAAAAACGGTAATACAAGCGTAAAATTTGATTATAGAACAAATCCGACAGATAACAAATACTAAAAACCCGTCAAATGTGCGGAACCCTCAGTGTGTGAATACAACTCGCACTTGACCGGTTTTTTATTCATTATTAGTTTCAAACTGCCTGACCTTGGTGACTAAGTCAATTTGTGTGAGATTGTCCCCTGATATTTATTTATTTATATTTTTTTTATAGCCTGGACATAAGCTTGCAACTGCACGTCGCCAACGAGCCATATTATATGTGTGGTATCCCATTTATTAAAATCGATCTAAGAATTCAGAAGGTAAAGTGCAACATTTTCAACTTCCAACGCATTTTTAGCTATTGATTCTTATGGTTAAGGTTAATAAGGTTGTTTTTAATTTGTTGGTCTTAATACCTTCCCTAAGATTGCGTCGACAAAATAAACCTTATTACTCTAATCTTAGCGAAGTTTTAAAAATATATCATTTCCCCATATTCGTGAAACGGGGTCAGTAGACACGACATATAAAATAGAAAATTGAAGTGGAAAAAGAAAATTTAATCAGCTGTCATCAGTATTTTGTAAATTAAAGTTTAATATTTACTCTTTTGTTGTTGTTAATTTTAGTTACTTTATCATTAATATGTTAGGAAATATAACGAAATTAGTTTTGGCATTGGTTCTATTAACCCCCCATTCATTTTTTTTTCACCCTACTCCCGTATCTATTCACCTCATACGGCGTGTATAATCGCCCCATATAGCGTATCTAGTCACCCCGTATCTATTCACGTCGGGTCTATTCACCTCATTCTCAACTCAAAACGGTTATGAATGTATTATTCTTCAAATAAATCTAATAATGAAGAAGCTTTGTCTAGTTTATGGTAGTTATAAACTGCAGATACAGGATCTCTCTCTCTCCTTATTTGCGAGCCATGCTCTTGTTGGTGGAGTGATCGCCAACCGTTCCGGTCTTCTGACAACTGTTCCTGCTGCTTCTGCAGACCAAGGAGAAATTACTTTGAGCAAATAAAAGAGAAGGTTAATGTCGTGTCGTACCAGAAAGTCAAGCAGCTGACAGATACAGGATAACTGAACTAAAATGTTATAAAACAGTAATTATTACTTAAATCACTACTGTTACTAAGTTTTAAGAACCGTTATTTCTTACCTTGATGACGTCTCTCTTTGTACTAAAATATTTTGTTACCTGTTACCAACTTTCATGTCTATCCCATGTTACTAGAGTAATGAACGGATAACTTTAATATTAAACCAAAAGAAATCGACGTCACTAGCGTATTTTTTTTGTAGTCATATAAAAAGAATCCCGAGATTATTTCTATTCACCCCGCGATTTCTATTCACCTCATTGTACGGTGTAGGTACATTCATAAACTGTGAAACTAATTTACTCGCGTACAAAGTAGGAAAAGTAATTATGAACTCAAAACACCCTGTTTAACACTAAACATCGAATTGTTTTGGCCACCGAAATCAGGTGAAACCAGGCTTTTAAATGTATTAACTATCTATTATATTATAGACTATTTCTAATAAGTATAACACTATTGTAACACATAAATGCAATAAATGATATGACTATGACTATCTGACGAAATCTTATTTACAGTGATACACGCTAAAATACCACAGAGTGTTGCAGTGTATGTGTAGGTAAGTTTTTACAACAATCGTATTAAGGAGAACCCCTGCCTGCGGAACTCTAAATCAGTTAAAAGAGGCGTGCTTCTTTCACTCCCATTACCGCTTCACGGAATCTTATTAGAGCATTTTGCCGTATTGGAAAAAGTTGAATTATTTAAGAAAAAATACGAATAAAGCTAATTTGAATCGTATTTTGATAGAATAGCAATAATATTGCCTATTACGGGCGGTATTAAAAATATCACTTCGGCCAAGATTACCACTATTATAATTTGCCAAGTTTTTCACTCTCATGCTGGTGCTGTCCCTAAATGTTGCGCATCTTTTCAGCCAGTTTCTTATCTCGCTTTTCTACAATCTTCGACAGGACCTATGTCATAACAGGTGTCCCATGAGTCACATTGACACCAGAGGTAGACCAGCCTAAGACGGACCGAACCTGGCGGTTTTTTTTGACGGATGGAAATACATTACGCATCGTCCCCACACTAAACCAGCCTAACATGACCTCAGTAAAAGTCGCATGGTTTTCAAGTTTGCCAGTTTAAAGTTTAAGTTTTTTTCCAATTTAAACTTTAAACTGGAACTATCTTAAAAATTATGTGACTTTATTGAAGTTCAATGCGTCTTAAGCTGGTCTACCTCCGGTGTCGTACGACTTATGGGACCTGTAGGTCCTTCAAAATTGATGATTTTGTTGATTGTTTCAGTAGATCTACACAATGAGAGTTTGTAAAGCTTATTTTATTTTAGAATTTATCAAATCGTTAAACGATTGAAAACCCACCGATGTAAACCGAACCTATTCGGACTGTCCTGGCAGGCCTATACCCATTTCCCGTCTAAACTAAGTTACCGCCATGGAGTTAGCTCCAGTTAAAATGGGCGGAGGCGCCGCGGCAGGCCATATCCGCCCGCGGATTGGGTTCCTGATTGATTCCATGGCAGGTCTCAGTGATCAATGTGTGGCTATGCTTTAAAGAGAGTTAAAAGTAGTTACTAATCGGTAGTAGTTATGCGATCGATATAACTAAGTAGGCAAGGGTCGTATAATGTGTACTTGGGTCAATCAACTTTTTGATGTACCTCGTTGCCATGGTTACGTCTCTTGGGTCACTCTTTAAAACTATAAATAGGATATGAATGTACATTACATGATTTTTTGTGGCAATTACAAGCCCATTCATTTGCGGGCTTTCTTCTGAGCCTGTTAGTATTATATATTATAAACATCTTTCTAAGAAACACTATCACTGATGTCTCCTGACTTACGGGACAGAGTAACAACAACAAAAAGTTGATCCACCCACTTACGCGCGATTAAGATCCGTATTTATATTACAGTAGTGTCAATATTATTTAAGAATCAAAATGATAGCCTATTTATTAAAATCGGGCTGAACAAACGGAAATTAATCTTATTAGATTTTTTTTTAGGTAATTATAAATCATTTTTGAGTCCCAATTAATTGATAGACGAATTCAGTGAGTTTTTAATTTCCACACGTACCATTTAGGCATACAAATTGTGTATTCGTATGATTATCGGTTAGTTCCTATGTTACATCACGGATGTCGGCAGAATAAAATCACGATATTTGTATCAGAAATATAAAAAATACCCTCAAATATTTTACCCAATAATATTTTCTATCTGTGATACGTGACTTGTATCTTTCCCATTACAACTCGTTAGATATATCGGCGAAGTTTTTTGTAATTCTGGTACACTTAGATTTATTTACTTACATTGGTGGTTGTCTACGATAGTGTTATAATAAGTAATCGCTTAACTTACCGCTAACGTTTGCATTTGCTAACTTTGAGCAATTAGGGACGATTTGTCAATCTCCAGATATTACGTATCTGTCAGATAAATCCTTCATCTGTCCTTTTTTTCATTTTGTGAAGAAAAATAAAGCGATAACTGTAACTAGCGTTCGGTAAGCTACGCACTATCTTCTCGTCTCAAATACCACAGTGCCTCAAAACAAAAGTCTTTGATCAGTGTGTGTTGCCAGTGATGACATACGGATCTGAGACATGGTCGCTTACAATGGGCCTCATAAGAAGGCTCAAGGTCACTCAAAGGGCGATGGAAAGAGCTATGCTAGGTGTCTCCTTGCGAGATCGAATCAGGAATGAGGAGATCCGCAGGAGAACTAAAGTAACTGATATAGCTCACCGAATAGCAAACCTTAAGTGGCAGTGGGCGGGGCACATCGCTCGCAGAACCGATGGCCGTTGGAGCGGAAAGGTTCTAGAGTGGCGACCGCGAACCGGGAGACGAAGTGTCGGCAGGCCTTCCACAAGGTGGACCGATGATCTGATAAAGATCGCGGGAAACCGCTGGATGACAGCAGCAGAGGACCGATCGTTGTGGAAAACCTTGGGGAAGGCCTTTGTCCAGCAGTGGACGTCTTGCGGCTGTTGATGATGATGATGAACTGTAACTATCAGATAATGTTATCTTTGGATTGGTAAAATAGACCTTTTAGGATTGAGTATTTTTTTTTTGTTTTGAAGGTAACTAAACTAACCTAACCACCTACAATCTAAGACACTAAATAATAAATAAATAAATAAAATAAAGTTTATTTGCCATTAAGATTACACAAAATTGTAGGGTACATTATCTACATTATATTATCTGTGACCTCCACACTAGGCTAGGCCTGTCTCGCGGGGCCGTTTACATACATTTACAAACCGTCAGACAAACACTGTCAGACTCAAAGTAATTTAAATCATAATTAAACTAAGAATTATTTTTATTTTATTTTAATTAGTAACCTTAAACAGACGTAGATTTATTAAAAAAAAAAACTTTTTACTTGTTTTTTGTTATTTAACAAAATAAAACACACGGAACGCGAACCTCCAATCCTTCACACCGGAGCAAGTTCAGCTAGAAGCCCCCACTCTCACTTTCAGCAAAACTTCGTTGCATTTTTCACTCCCCGTCCGTAAAACTTTCACTTCGCAAACTTTAAGATAAAGCTTTTGAAAGCTTTCGTAAATTTAAATGTCACCGAGTTTGTTTATAGACAAAAGGAGGTCGCTCTGTTTGTTTGTAAACATAGCTTTCAGGTTCAAAATGCTGTTTTTCGTTTCAGATAATAAAATGAAAGGCTCAAAATTTACCTGAATTATTAATAAATTTCCATTAGTTATACTAGTTACAAAAAATTATATAAGAATATTTTAACAGTATTTCATGTTTTTTCATTACCTAATTAAGTTTAAACAGTGAAATGTTTTGATTAGCTTACTAGCGCCCTCTATGGCAGTTTAATAAAACAGTAGCTCGCGCGCAACAATCACACCGCAAGCTACTCACCGCTAGATGGCAGTATTCCCACAATTCTTATTAGAACATGGAATTTAATAAAGTATGCAATTATTTGAGTCCAATTAGAAAATGGTTTTAAATTCGTTTATAATCCAGGTTGTTCTTATTAGTATTGATTAAGCGCAAATGGATATAATTTTACAAAAAAAAATAGAATTAAAGTGGAAAGATGTAAGAAAATAATCGCAAAGAAGGTTTGGGGAAGGAAATGTACCTATTTGTGGCTGAGCGGGGTAAGCGGCCGGACCCGCTTGACGCTGTCACGGCGGGTCCGACATCGCCTGTGGTGCAGCCAAAAGCGGCCGCGGGAGCGGGAGCGTTTTGAATATGTCATTATCTCCAGATTCTTTAACATGCCACTTGGTTGCTCTTGTCTTCAGTATATCAATATTAATTTTCTTTCCCAATTAAATACATTTTGCGCGGAGTGATATGGCTATTGCTGCAGCCATTTGAATTACCTGTAACAAATATAAATATTGATCTGAGTGTGGATGTTCGTTAATGGAAACTGGAAGTTATGAGCTACATACAAAGCCAGTTAAAATATATAGGTATCAATACTTATTTTAAATTGTAGATATAAATGTAATGTAATAATTTAAAACTATAAATCTCGTATTCATTCTTCTGCTGCGAAAGCTTTCCATACATGATTGCATACATATACTTTACTCGTATCTTGTTCCAAACTTACCAAGGCAAAATTAAGACATCAGAATTTAAAAACAATGCATTTTTCCTTTCTAAACAGAAAAAAATTTTTGCTTCTAAAAAGATTGTGATTATACTGATTATTATAAATAAGTGACTAGATTCTATACCTACACGAACTTTACAAGACGTTTTATACATCAACTAAGAAGTTTGCTGTTTTTACTATCAGGTTTGGTTGAAATAAATAATATCATAGTTATTTTATTTTTATGTCAATTAAGATAAAAAATATAAAGATCGCGGGAAACCGCTGGATGACAGCAGCAGAGGACCGATCGTTGTGGAAAACCTTGGGGAAGGCCTTAGTCCGGCAGTGGACGTCTTGCGGCTGATGATGATGATGATGATGAAGATAAAATCTCTTGGTTGGCTCTCATTATTTTGGGTGTTTCACTAAACCCCCCTCTTCTTTACTTCTCTCTCGCTACCCGCTTATTGTTTGCACCAGAGACTAAGCCAAGTAACACACAAGGGGAAATTTCTTCGGCCGCTACCTATGTAAACAGTGTCACTGTCAGGGCAAAAATACCCAACCCCACAACGACGCAATTTCCAGCCCGCCGATACAAATGGTCACGTTTTGACAGCTTACGGGTTGTGGACACTGCTTTCTGGTGTAATATATATTAAAAATAAATACTTATTACACGTTACCACCTGTTTCATAATCGTAAGTATCTGACAGATAAATTTAGCACTTTTAATTTTTTTCACTTGGAAATAGACAAGGAGAGGGCTAACTTTAACTGGCAGATAAATTTACTCGTCGATTGTGAATCTCTTAGATTAATCATGATGCAGTTAATTTTTTTCGAGGTCAGTTAAGTTGGTTTTAATCTAGCTGGATGCTGTTGTCATTGTAGATTATAGAAAGAGCATATAGAAATTACTGAAAAATTGTATTTCAGAAAGTTTTACTAAAGAAAACTACGCGTACAGTACCTATCCCAAAAATAAGTAGGTATGTTAAGTATTTTAGTGCCTTGTCATAATGAATTTTAAACTGAACATGTAATGACAAGTACGATTATGTCAATGACATTTTTAATTACAGGGTGTAGGTAGACATGCTCAACATTTTACATTAGTACGTATCTTCGACCTTGAACCCATTTGGATATGCGCGGATCAAGTTATGATGGACGGGCAAAATCAGCGACATTTATTAAGAAAATAAAATATATCTGAGCCCTTAGCCAAGATGCCCATCGCTAACTACCGTTTCTATTCCTTTCATTTTTAAACTAATCGCGTCACTGGTAGATCACGTGACTCTTCGTATGACGTGATCTACCAGTGACGCGATTGATTTAAAAACGAAACGGATAGAAACGCTAGTTAGCGATGGGCATCTTGGCTAAGGGCCCTGAAGTGAGCGATGATCGTAGGTAGACATAGTCACTTGACTATTAAAATTAAAAATAAAGTTTTTCGTCCGTATTTTCTTAAACTTGGCACAATGTGAACAAACGTCGTAAAGCAGATGGAACGCTGTTAGCTTTTCTGCTTATTTGGTTTTCTAGGCAGTTTTATTATCTCAGAAAATAACATTTATAAATGATTCACTATTTAAAAAATCCCATTGTTTGAGCTCTTGGAATGACTAAAAGTCGGTATGGCGCCAGAAAAGGTAGTTATTGTCCTATTGCAGCTACAAAACTGTTTATATCTGCGATAAAATGTACATCTATGATCATTGTGGATAAAAACAACATAGTAAATAGTTAACGCACAATGTACAAATAACTATTAACTAATTATCATTACGCACGGGCATCGAAGTATAATACATAAACAATAGATTCCTATTATAAAAAAAAATCTAGCTTCAATCTCAAAATTTGCTTAAACCTCGTCAATATTTGCCGAGCAAGCAAAAAGGTAAGTTTAATATTCCTTAGCTCTGCAAACAGAATGGGAATCAAAACTACGCAATCTTACAGTAGCCGGTCGATTCCGCCCCCAGCCACTTAGTCCCTACTGCCCAATAAACTGACGCACAAACTGAATCATCCTGTATTCTAACCGACTAGGGTGTGTATTAGGATGTGGTGTATTGGCTGTTGCGCCCTTGTTGGGTATAAAAGGTTGTTTAGAGGGTGTACTGCCCACAGTTAGGGAGAACTGCCCGCAAAGGGTCGGCCGGTTGGTGCTGCGTTTGAATGGGTGAGGCGAGCGATTTGGGCGAGTAGCTGCCTTGGTTTTTTAGTCTTAAACATATTATTGATGCTTGCTTCGTCAGTTATAAATTGTAGGCATTTTTATTATTGTGCCAATTAAGGAGCTAGAGTGGAATATTTGATTCTCGGTTACATACCTACATACATAAAATAGACTATTAACCACATTACCCTTCTTTTTGCTTTGCTCAGTCGGGCAAAAATAGAGCAACACATTGACCTTTTTAGCATTTGAAAGGACTCGATTTTAAATACAAACGATACAATTGAAATTGACCATATTAGGGCTCTTTTATACGCGTCGTGAAGTGAATCTACCAACTAGCACTTGGACCCAGACAATCATGGCTTTAAAAAAGTGCCACAAGAAAATATAGACTAAGGCGGCCGATACGCCTACTATAATATTGCTTAGTACTTAGATGAAAGCAAAAACGGGAAGATACCAGGCGCGCGCGCTTGAGCACCTAAATATAGGTGCAGCGCACCTAACCCAAATTGTTGTCCAGCCGCCACCGATGAGTTAACATCCTACGTTCGGAGCCCAGTGAATGTGAATACAGCTAAAAAAATCCATGTTTTGCGATCTTGAAATGCTTCAATAGTACAAAACATAAAAATAAATCACATGAAATCACACTTCATTCGTAATTACAATTAAACATAAAGAAAACAATTTTTTTAGCTAAATACGTAATTATTTAAATTTTGGGCCTCCATGTTTGAGCGAGCAAGATAGCGTAATACAAAGTTTATGCGAGTAAAAGCCGTCCTGTTAAGTTTGGCAACGTAACATTACATGTTAGACTTTTTACCTTTATTTACTGTAACTTTATTATTGTAAGTGGGTGTATCGAGCATGAATTAATTTTGGTGTCAAAATTGTAACCGGTTGTTTCTAAGCTGATGTATTTAAATATTTGAAAGCGTTAAATCAAAACACATCGAAGGCCAAAATAAAATGAAAAATTTAGAAATTCCCTAATCTATGTTTCCGACTTGTCTGTCGCGGTTTGCTAGACATTTTTAGTTTAGTATTAGTATTCGATTTGAAGTGACTTAAACCTAATCCTTTGTGGTTTTGGTTTTGTGGTTTATTTAACAAACAAATATAAATTTAATCAACGGTTACGTCACTCCTACAGTTCAATTTTAATGGCTCAATTTGACGTCTAGTGTCAAAGAAACACTAACATCTTAGGCAAGTCCACTCGTAAGCTACAACGCAATCAGAAGGATACATCCGCCTCGCATACATTAGGCGCAGATATCTAAGCTTTTCGTTGCGATTAAATAACCTTATTTGCGTATTTAGTTCAGTTATGAGCAAACTCAATGGCCCATTATCGGATTTACCCAACTATTGTGTTGGTTATATTGAATTAGAAAGTGATTTTTCTTTAGATTTCACTCTGTAGAGACAGAGTCCTTTGTGAGGGTGATTATCATACTGTGGATTTAAAAATTTTGTTAGTTACGACTAATAATAAATTAATCTAAATATTTTTTTTATAAAAAAAAATAGGTGCAAGAATAAAACAAGGAATAATCTGGAAAAAAACGCATAGTTATTTATTATTTTTAATGTATGTGTTTAAGATGACGTACTGTCAAGTTATGACAAAGAACTAGAACTGACATATTTAAAACTGTATTTATATTAGATCAAATCAAATTTCACGAGATTGATGATAAAAATATTTTGATAACCAACAACATACTTAGATATACCCAATGTTGGGCAAAGGCATCCCTGATCCCAACATCTCTAATTTTAGTCCCTGAGCCTATTTATTCCAAAGCCGCAACTGTCCCTTTAGTTAACAACTTAGCCTGTCCCTCCTTTGACCCAGTTCTAAACAAACAAAGATACAAGGAGGCTGTAACTGTATAAAAGGTCCGACGCTACCTATTTAATAACAAAACGTAAAGCATAAAATAAAATAAACATCTGTAACATCACAGGAGAGCACAGGCCTTCTTTAATGAATTTGAAAACTATGCAGTCTATAACTAACACCGGACCTCATACGCCTCAACAATGAATTGCCTCACATATATCTCGATATTAATTTTTACCTAATGGCTAATGGCCACTTATAAATTTGACTATTATAGGTTCCAAAAAAAACAAAGTATGATCGCATGCCCATACCTCTAGGCTAGGTATAGTCGGGGTAAAAAAAGGTTCGTCACTTTTGGACCTTAACAGTATCGAAATAGAGTTGAAAAGCGACGAACCTTTTTTTACCCCGACTATACTATAACATTTTTAAAACACCATGTATACAACAAAATGAAAATCTCCAATTTACAAACTCACCGGATATTCTAAACAACACAAATGAAAATGGAAATTAGACTTCTTTCATCTTCAGCTGTCTTAGTGGTGAAAGAGCGGGATGGAAGTAAAAGACTTAAAAGGTAAGTATGGAATAGTCCCTGGCCGGTATGGCGATACAAACGAAGGTCGGAACAAGATGTCCTGGGTTTTTATTACAGAGGGCAGGGGTAAGGTGATGTACAAATATTTGTCCTACCATGGACTCCAAAAAGGGTAAGTCCGATGAGAATGTATTAAATAAGAAAACTATAACACGGTGTTTCATTTATAGAATATTATTTACTTTGCCAACAAGTAATTTACAAATAGATACACTTATTAGATAAATATTATTAAACAAATATTCGTGATAATTATTTATTAAAAAAAATTGGAACTATTATTATTTCATATAATTTAAATACGGTTTTATAAGTTATCTTTGTCTCTGATGGTATCTTCAGGAAGCGCTGATAGATTTTGACGTGTAAACATCCTCTTGCTGCCTATTCAGTGTGTGTACCTGTATTGTTAACAAGATTATCTAGAGCCAACGATTAATCAAACGGTGGCTGAAAATGTAAACGTTACAATTTACTTTTTTAACACAATACAAAGAACAAACAAAATCAAAATTAATTTCGGGTCGTTCCCATTTCACCCGTAACTAAAACATACGCGGGCTATTTAAATAATACATTCACGCTGCGCTGGCGACGGTCGGCGGTGGCGCGGCCGGACCGCGGGCGGGGCGTTATTGTATCGGAGGTGCCTGGTCCTACCGGGCCCGCAGTGCTGGCGACTTGTAGACATGGCGGGATAATACCTGGTTAATTGTGACGTTCTCAATATAAAGGGACCTTATGGAGGAAGGCAGTTACGCTCTTCTTGTTCTTGTAACTATACGAATACTATGGTAACAGTTCTAAAAACGGCGTAACCACCTGCCTCCATAAGGTCCCTTTATATTGAGAACGTCACAATTCTACTTCGTAAGAACTTGATTGTCGGTTTAAAGTTCCAAAAGAAGGTTGAAGATATGGTAGTAAAGTTACAAAATACCCAAGTAGCACAAAAGCTGCATAAGGGCTTATACAGCCATTATAAGCTATTATACAGCTTGTATGCTACTTGGGTATGTGTTCAACATGTCATTATAATCTTTACCGGCTGTTTCAATCAGATAGTCGGTCCATACCGTCTACGCTTTTAGCTTCGAAGTCTTCAGTCTAATAGGTACCTACTCTTCTATTCCATACCCAAGTAGCACGCAAACTGTATAAGAGCTTATACAGCCATTATAACTCTAGTTTTAGCTGCATAAGGGCTGTATAAGCTCTTATTACTCCGCCTGTCTTATATTCACACCGGAACACATCGCGAACACTGCTGCTTCGCGGCAGGCTAGTCTGTAAGATGGTGGTAGTTCTGCCACGTTAATGAACCAATGTAACACAATTAAATACTAAATTTTTAGTACCAACTTTAAATGTTGCCGCTTCTTCAACCTATATAACTCTGGAGGGTCACATTTGCAAATACAAAGGTCTGTAAGTGTTAGTGTCCCCCACGCACACCGCGGCAGAAGGGACAAAGGTCACCGGCCATTCTTATATTTGTTTAAGACGCGTATTGGTCCGGACCCTTATTTTACAACCCTTTTGTATCTGTGACCGTCGTGTATTTGGCGAAATTGCAAAATGTTTTACCGTTTTGTTTTTGAAGGTGAAATATGGATAGCACGTTAGGGCAGCGCTTTCCTTTCTAAGGAACCTTCTGGATAGACTGTCTAATTGCGTCAATCAACTTTTTGATGTACCTCGTTGCCATGGTTACGTCTCTTGGGTCACTCTTTCACATTACATGATTTTTTGTGGCAATTACAAGCCCATTCTTTTGTGGACTTTCTTCTGAGCATGTTATTAGTATATTATTATAAATATCTTTCCAAGAAACACTATCACTGTTGTCTCCTGTCTTACGGGACAGAATAACAACAGCAAAAAGTTGATCGACTCAATTATGTTATTTTTACTTGTTACGTCTTTAGAGCTTTTTTATTTACCTATCTTAACCCAGCTACATTTCCCAGTTCCTATTAACAAGTAAAAAACCTTTTTGTAACTTTTTAGTTCCTCAAATAAATAAAAAAATCAAGTATCAAATACAGCGTGATTATTTTCAATTATTACGCAAATAACGTTTTAAGCATACTTAATACTCAAACTATATGATCAAATTAACTAAGGTGTGAATGAACAATATTTACATTCCCACTCAAGCAATTATGCAGCTAAACTTAATTAAAAATAGATCTAATTCACGCCATCAAAGAAACTAACGTTTAACTAACGTGGCAGGTAAACAGCCGATCTCCTGAGGCTCTCAAACGCTCAATCAAAATGATAGGTAATCCAGTTTAGGAACCGCTGGACGAATTAGCACTGGCGGGGGCAAAAGTGAAGAGGAATAGGGACGGTTTATGTGATCGAAATTAAACTTTATTGTATTGTACCAAAAGCTATAATCCTTGAAATTACAAGGTGTGGGTTCAAGAAATCAAACTTGTCTCTTTGTACGTTACTGTTATAAAGTAATGGTTCCTCGTAGTTAATTTCGTATAAAATTAACAAAATTAACCATCATATTAAATTTGATTAGCAGGAATATAATGTCACATACGCTCTTTTATAATAACTTTTACTTCAAATATGTAATTTTTATAAGAATTCAATATATTTTTAGAAAACCAAAAAATACGTGTTCTATTATTTTCAATGCTTTTTCTAAAGTAGAGATGTCAATTCCACACGAGCACCAAGAACAAACTAACGTCAAACTGGCGACGTCGTTCTTAGGTAAATTTTACGTCATTTACGTCAATTGACGTCACGGTTCGATCGTTCGGAGTTCTGACCTCGACTAACACAAGTGCGCTGGACAGGCTGTTTTATATAAAACTATCTTTTGCCCGCGGTTTCCCGTCGCGCTCCCGTGGGAATTTCGAAAAATCCCGTCTTATTCCTAGTTTAAGTCATAAAGGGACGGGTTTTAGTCCAAGGGTTTAGGCTGGGCGTTGACGAGTCAGTGAGTCAGGCCTTCTTTTTTTATTTTATATATGTATAGATAGGTGACAGTTCTTTTTTTCCAATTCAAATTGCTCTATCAAAAGTAATGGAAATTTTATAAGTACTAGTTATCACCATCTTGTGTCATCGCCCAACTAACACTCAAGTGAAATTTGCAGCTTTTCTTAGAGCTGTAAAGTCTATAGAGGTGGTATAAGGGGACCCGAATTAGGCAAGAGTTCTATAACAGCTGACTTGAAAGCTTATGACTGCAGCGGAAACCTAAGAATCTTTTGTGACATCTTAATTATCAATTATCAATTAATTATTTCGTCATCATAGGTAGGTTATTTACAGGTGATAGGTATTATAAAACGGAACAACTATGATGTACGTTTCGGCACACGATAAATTAAATACAAATGTCATATACTTAAACCTAATTTACTTTTATGATATTAAATAATATTCAAGCAAGCAGATACAAACATAGAATAAAATTGCGAAAATGTCAAATGTAACAGTATATTGTATTATTATTGTTTGTAATAAGACTTAATATTAATATCACCAAGGTAATCTTGAACATTGTAGTAACATTTTTCCACAAGAAGTTTAAACAACAATGATTTAAATTGCCTCGGGCTCTTGTTTTGCATGTCACCTGGTAATTTATTAAATAGCTTTGGTCCCATCGTTAAAATACTTTTTCATGAGGCTATTTTGACCGATTTCAAAATGTACACCAGGGTTTCTTGGACGAAGGTTGAGTCCTTGTACTACTTCTCTCCTTTGAAACAGGTCAGGGTTAGAGTTTACAAATAAACAGCACTCATATATGTAGAGGGATGGTAGAGTTAATAGTTTTAATGTTTTAAAGTGAGGCTGGCAACTTTCCGAGGATTTCTTATGGCACCATTAACTGTATAATGGTTAGAATTATATATATTTTTGCCATTTTGAGATTTATAATGGTTTCGCGTGGCTTTTAGAGCTCTATCATTAGTTTCAAGTACGCTACTGCTATCGCTGTTAGCAGCACTGAGCTGCTAAGCTGACAGCGGTAGCAGCGCCAAAATAGCGATAATCGAATTGCCTTAATATCACGTCCTCAAAAGCCATAGATATCATTGGTTCGGAAACTTGTGCCCGAAGACGCACGAGGTAGAAGCTGATGTCGTAATTTTTGTACAATTTTAATTCAAAATTTTCAAATAATAATAATTTGCCGTAACCTTTTCCTCCGCGGCTGTACCGGCTGTATCGCCGACCACTGCCTGTTCGCTAATTAATCCCGCGCCGCGTCCCCCGGGCTCACCGTCGATGGATGACCCGCCGTAAATTATTCACGGTACCTTACAATGTGTAGTTACTCGTAGATTACTAACCGTCTGTTTCACAATCGTCAAGTCAAATAAATTTAGCCCTTAGTCTTTCTTATACTTGAAATTAGACAGAGAGGGCTATCTTTATTTGACAGATGAATTTACTTGGCGTCTTAAAATAGTCTGTGGTTTCATTAAAAAGTTGTACGTCTGCAACGTGTTTGTTGAGTAAATGTTGTAATTGTGAGTTTGAGATAGTAACTTATGTCTGCCGATTTCTGAAACTTAGTTTTATTTAATAATTATTCGCTTATCAATGTCCAGTACAAACATAACAGTACCTAGTTTTCTAGACAAGGCATTACTTCTAGGCAAGAACACATTTTTCTTGCAGCAAGTTATTCTATGTTTTTCTGTGTTTTCTATGTTGATTTGTCTCAACCTCTTCTTACGGAATCTAGAAGGCTATCTAGGTCACACATCTCCAAAACAATTTTCATTTGGTCTTACTAGTGGTGTCTACCATTTCTCCCGCGGCTGTACCGACTGTACAGTCGACCAAATTTATTCTTGAGCACAATCTTGTTACAAAACCAACGGTTTTCGCCTTTTCTGTTATTATTTGTTAGGTCTCGTTTATATACAGCGAAAGAAATCAAATTGATTGATTGCATGTATTTACAAGAAAAGTATTAAACCAGTGGTAGATGTTTTCTTTTTACCACACAACTCAACGTCTTTGTCAAATTTGTCGATCTGCTTATATCTTCATAGTACCTAATTACCAAGGAAAATCACAATAAACAATTATTTCGCTCCTGCTTGATTTTAAACGATTAACTTAGAAACTTCAAACTTATCCATATAAGATAATAGATTGTTAATAAATAATATAGTAATTAAATCAGATAATCCACGTTGGCAATTAATACTAAAGGATAGGTAATCCTATATCGCATCCCTCTTGGCCCGTGGGATGACCCTGACTTAACGAACTTGGATACAATATTAACTGTAAAATGTAGTTTTATGTATGAGGAAATACGTTTAGATTATTTAGTTACACCTAAACAATTAAGCTGGTTTTTTAGCAATCAGCACTGTTTTTTTACAGTATCAGTATCATTAAAAAACAGACTACAATTAAGTTACAAATAATCTTTAACAAATCATTTTATTGGGCAGAATATTTTTCGGATGTTTCAAGTCTTGTCCGTCATTGGCCAAATAATTTTGCCAAAAAAAACATATATTCATTTCTGTATTAATTAAACTTAATGGCACCCTGTATTCATTGAAACCGCTTTAAAAAAACAATCCCTCTTGAATTTAATGCTGGCCACTTTTATTAATCTAACATAGGTACTCACCAGCATTCTTACCGGCCAGTACCTACAAGTTAAGGTAAAATTCCCACGGATTCCAAAATTAAATTTTGAAGCGATCAACCACGCAAGTCGAACCCCAGGAGACAAACGGAAATTTGGCAAAAAGCATCGCTCGGCACTCTGGTACAAAGTTAGCCGTAATCGATACGCCCTCAGGGCTTTGGGCATATAAATTAGAACTTCCATCGATCACGGACGCCCTTTGCCCATCGGCTCGAACCTTATTGATAGTGAAGGTTAGTTTTGAACTATTGGTTAGATTCTGATTCTGCGAAAAAGTTTTGGAGAGGAATTTATGGAGTCAATTTAATGAAAATATTCTTGCTACTTAGGTACATCAGGTAAGTCCTAACGGTATCAATGTCATTAGGTAAGAAGGTCTTTTTCCGAATAAAGTAAAATAAAAAAACTGATTTTGAAGCAGTTTGTCAACATGATCACTGATGTCCCTTCGTATTATTCAAATCGCGGATAGGTTAGGTTACTTCGGGTTAAAATTTGACACCTGTTGTAAGTGGCAAATATCAAAAATGTCGTTGTTTCTATTTTAAATAGCAAAACACCTACAACAATAAAAAAAATCCATAATCACATTTTGTATTTTCTTCGTTTTGTCTATTATAAGTTAGCCCAGCAACAAAAGTTTACAGTTGCAAACTTTTTACAGTCACCTTTCAACTATTATTCCAATACTCCATGATAACATTGATAACATAGAAAACGCCGGCAAGCACTTACGTGTCCTAAAAAATACATTATTGAGAGCGGGTCTAAAACAACATTTTTACATCCGTCCGTCCGTGCATACTTTATTGCGGATGCAGGATGACCCGCGGATGGTGTAGCCTTACAAAGGGGTAAAGTTGGCATTTATTGCTCACCTTTTTCTGGGTCGATGGTCTTTGGGTTTCCTCTGAAATGTTAGCTGGGTATGAAGGCCAGCGATCTTTGAAAAGGGTTAGATACATGTAAGAGTTTTAAAGTGATATTATAGTTAGTTGACATTTTCAAAGCTTTTTGCTCTTGACAAAATAAAATTCACTTCAATATGCAGCATTGTTTTAAAAATAATGCACAAAAGTTTAGGAGATATGGGATTGATTAGTGGAAGATTTAATTAAATTTAAATCATCTTCTTGTCGGTGATAGTTCGATTTTTAATTTTTCCTCTATGCACTCTGAATTTTACAACGGAATAAAAACAAACACACATAAACGCTTCTACTTAATCCAATAAAAATATCTTCATTCTCATACGCAGCCGAAACTTCCCGAACCTAAAATGGACCCTTCAATTAAATACCAATAAAGTTTCCCAGGCAGTTCTCCAGGTTTCTAAGCCTCCGTCTACCTGGCCCTCCCAGGAGGCCGCCTGATGGACGGACTCCTTGCAAGGGTTAACCTAAGCCAATATAAATATTTGACGACGAGGCCTACACACTTGACTTTATGTACCGAGTCGTGACTCGTGTTAAAGTTTTTACTTTGGTATAATTTTATGTAGAGTAGGGTGACATAAAGGATAAAAGTATACTTAAAGTTTAAAGGGCGCGTCTATATTGGTTTATTTGGTCCTATTTGCAAAGGGAATTAAATATGTTGTTAAAAGAAAACACGGAACACTATATTAACTACATATTTTACGGAAAATAGGCAACCCTTTGATTACAGTCTGATAAATTAACAATGTCGTCAAAGATGAGACATGCTCTCCTAGACTCCTAATCAGCTGTTAGAAGAACGCAATATCAGCAGCAAAAATAGATAACCATTTTAGTACAGTCGCGGACAGAACTTTTGGACCTTATTACATTGGAATAAGGTGAAAAAGTGTAAATATCTTTCTGTCCTCGACTGTACCTCGTCGCTTTAACATCATGTTTTTGCCGCACACTTTGTGAAAAGCATTAAAGCAAATATCTATATAAAGAAGAAGTTTAAATACTTTTTGGTTCACGCATTGTGCTGTCAACGAGACCCTCTATATATTCTGCCTTCCTAAGAAATAAAAAACCGGGCTAAAGCATGTCGGACCATGCTCAGTGCAGGGTTCCGTTACTATTACTACAAACTACAAACTTCGTATACTTCCTGCCTTTTGTTTGGACGACAGTATTTATTCTTCATCTCCGTGCTTCTTCCTAAATACTTTAGAATCTGCTCACACCATGTTATTTTACATTTATTTAATTGTGACTAATTTTGTTACAGAATTGAATGAAAATACATAGTAAAGATGGTCACGACGCAGCTATATCTCGATAGGATGCGGTTCAACTGACAAATGCGGGGTAGTACGTGAGAATTACCCGGAGTTTTATCCTGGGTCGAACCCCACACCGTCCCTTGGGTAAACGCCGTCCGAAAAGTTTGCCTTTGACCCTCAAGGAGTCGAAGTCATATAGAGCTGAGAATACCACTTTTATTACATTTTAATGCAGGCATTAGTATCACCCAGATGGTCCGGTATCCAGAATACGGCTGGACTGACCAAGACCAGAAATCCATTAAGGAGACATAGGTTAAGCAGTGGACGATTATATGCTGAGAAGAAGAAGATTATTCTTACCACAGCACTCTGCCTTTAAGAACTTATTCGTTTTTGGGTCATCCGTGTTTTTTTATTTAATTTAAATGTGTGTCAATAATGGTAGATTTTATGATATTACAGTTGGGGAAGTCTTCTTTATTAAAGTTTCAAGTTAGTCTATCCACAACTATCTCTGGTTAGAAGTTTTGAAACGCTTACAAGTCGTCCCGCGCCGCCATCTTTATCCATTACCTTGTTTAAATGTACATTTATTTTAATTAGATAACGTATTCAGATCAACTTATCTGGGGGCACGGTAGTTGAGCCCAAGCCGAGTAAAAAATATTTATTTACAAGAATCATTATCATAATCATAAACGAGCCCATTGCTATGCGACATAAGCCTTCCCCGAAGATGCCCATCGTAATCAGTCCTGTGCCACTTTGCACCTAGAATGTCAACATACATAACGTAATAGTGATAAGCGAGTGGCTGATATTCGAAAACCCAATTTGTCCCCTGAAAAGGGGTATATACCTGCTCTATGAAACCCGCCCCCCGTCACACAAGACGGGCCAGTATCTCCAGTTTTCTTATCTACTTACTCCTCTACATCGGAACGAGCCTCGCGAGACCCGCCTCTTTACAGCCTGTCAATGACTAGTAAATTTAGAACCTACCAACCATTGATATAAATGTTTTTTGTTCCCAAATCGACCCTTCCAATTGTAATTTAATGCCAGAATGAGATGTTTAGTTCTGTTTTGTTTTTATTATGGAGGGAAGGTGTAAATCGATCGGATGGTTGGAATTGTGGAGTTTTTGGATGATGTTAGGTGACTTGTTTCGGTTCTGCATCTTTATTTGAAATGTTATTGTCATTGGCGTCCGGTACGTTGTGTAAAAAAATTTACTAACATTATATTTACAGAAAAGGTGTTTTAGCCACAGACTGAATTTAATTAAATATTAGTTGAAGTCAACGGGGGATATAACATACTTTATATTACAGAAAAGTTTATAATCCCAAGAGACACACTCGTTAATAAATTATAGTACACAATGTCACTATTTGTACTCGTAATTTGAGTTGAAATTATCGATCTATCTAATCAAATATCGAATTATAGGGCTTACACGTGTCCGAAAATCCTTAAGTTTGTTCCGTTTTCACTGGTCAATACCTACCTAAGCCGATCGACGTGAAATTTGATACAGGTATAGTTCATAGCCTGGAGACAGACGTGACGTACTTATTATCCCGGAAAATCAAATAATAATAAAGGACGGAGTCGCGGGAAATCGCGAGTAATAAAAAAAATATTTTCCGTCCCGCATTAATTTGATTTGCAAGTAACAAAACCCTAATCTTACAAAAATAACTTGCTCCTGTTGCACGAGAACCGAAAAATCTTTACACAATAACCACGAAAAATCTTACTGGCCTATTACGGTCACGTTAATCACCTGGAGAAACGTGGATAAAACATCTGTCTCTTTCTGACCAGGTAAGTAAGTGCGAGAGCGACCGATGCTTCGTACGGTGCTGCACGACGACCTAACACAAAAACTAGAACAAACCTACACATTGTATCTGTATACAAATGACACAAGTCTTTGCACGTATAAAATCGATCAGTATCCACTAGGAGACGGTCGGCTGCACTCGTGCATGCATATCTGAACGTATTCAGTTGCAACATATTAAATTTCAAACGGATTTCGCATTTGACGCATGCCAGCATCAATTGGACGTAGTTACGCGAAAAGGATCCAATCCACGATGCAAATGCATTTAAATTTAAACTCTATTTCTGTCAATATAATGCCAAAATCTACAAGTGTGAAATGGATGGGTTGGATCCTTTTTGCGTAACTATGTCCAATTCACCCCATCGAATATGAATTACATCTGCATCGATTTCAAAAAGAACTTTTCAAATAGCCGGAATATTGCATTCTGATTTTGAAATGCAGTTGGCTTGCTGACTTAATTATTTATGCTAGGCATCACCAATTTGATACCGATTGGCATTTAAGAGTTGGGTTGATTTTATCACTTCTGTTATTAGTAACTTTGCTGAAATTACTGTAAACAAGAGTTCACGGTATATTTAAATGCAAATACAACAATATTATAAATAACTGTTTTTAATTCGTATTTCATCATCATCATCATCATCATTATCAGCCGCAAGATATCCACTGCTGGACAAAGGCCTTCCCCAAGGTATTTAATTAGTATTTACATTACATTAATGTTTTAGCTAAGTTACGACATAATAAAATGATGAAGATGCATAATCCGCTTTTGCCTCTCTAATGAGAGATAAAGGTGCCACATAGGTAAAAGAAGAAAGAAGATGCCAAAATTCGGTCAATTAGACGGTACCCTAACAGTAAATCGAAAGCTTATTTTAAAAACCAACGAAACATTCATTATCAGACGTATTAAAATCATCAATTGACTACTCCGTAGAAATTCAAATCTCAACGAGCTAATCTACTCGTAATTTGAGTGTCTGTCGTTCATTAGATCTAGACAAAGGGTACGACACACGCCAGCAAAGTCACCGACAAAGTTGTCCATTCAAAATATTCAAATTTTGAAATAAACGAGTTCCATTCTATTTTCAAACTTCGAATTAGCACCTGGCGAATATTATTCAGCCAATGGCGTAACGTCCCCTCGCCGGCCAATGGGCGACCGGTTTCCACGAACCCCTAGGCGCGTGCCTTGACCGGTCCAAATCCCCTTTACTGACCGGTCGATACAATCTGGTTTTTGAAATATCCATGGACCTCGGATGTTGGTTTTAAGGTGTGGATAAACACTCGACTATTATCATTTGAAGACAGGTACTCGCGTCACAAAAGATGTTTGACACGGGCCATTTATCTGGCCACTTAGCGGTCAACTTGACAGGGGCTAAAATGATACGTTTGTAAAGATTTTTCTCCCTAAACAGACATTTTTGTCGTGTGCTCAGACCTGTTTGGGATGCGTATAATGCGTGAATGGTCTATGATTATTGTGTGGTTAGGGAGATAAATGGTCGGTTGATGTATTGTGTTTTTTTTTCAAGTCTATTCAAGGTGTAATGTCGAGATGAGCTTTTTTACGGGTATAGGTATTTCAAATATCGTTTCACATTCATTGTTTCTTTGTTTGTGGTGCCTGCTGTTTCGGTGAAACATGTTTGTTCGAATGTATCATTTTCCTTATTTTCATTTCACAAGAAGCTATTTGTATTATTTTTGCTTTATACCCAGGATACCAAAACAGCTATTTAGATCGGGTAGGTTAGAGTTGTGAGCACCGTAAAATGCTAATTGATGCGGAGGGAAATACCTTTTTGACACATGAAAATTTGGCGTACGATACATTCGACCAAACATATTTCGCTAAAACGGCAGAGGCCCGTTAGTTTACCAAAAAAATCTGTATCACATCTAACAATTTAATACCTGGTGAAACACTGCAAACAAAATGTTGGGCTGAGAAAAATCAGATTTATGGTAATTCAAAAACTATATGAAGAATTAGGTGTCCTTGTCATCATTTGATTTTTAGATAAGGAGTCGAGAGGTCAAAGCCAAACGGCGAAACGAAATGGATAATGCTTGCAGATAAACTTAAATAGTTTAATCCAACACGCGCAGCCCTAATAAAAGTCAAAAGTAAGTTGCTTATAACCACACCTAGATATTTTTCTAGCAGGAACAACATGTGGTTAGTGCTTGACATAATAATAATATCGATAAACTTGTTATCGATAACAACCACTTCAACGTCATAGACGAAATACTCGTACGTCATTATATAGTTATTAAGAAAATATTCACAATGTCCTGGAACTCATTGAAGTACCAAATAAGAAGAAATCTTTCATCAAGGAAATAAAATAACAATTATATGTCATATATGTCATATATGTCATATAAATGACAATGTCATATGATTCATTTAGTAGTAGACACAGAACATGGTCATGATAACCTTTCCCTGTCTCAAATATTTTTTATGTCTATTTTTTACTTCAACATAGATTACACGAGATCTAGACAGACAAATGAGAGAATACACACTGAAAGTTTCATTTAGACTGCTCCATATAACAAACTATTCATCACAAGTGAGAAAAAAATTGGAGATGACCAAAAATGTACGGATTATGTCCATTTCTACATGATTAGTGGCACGCGAAGAGGGTGTGTTTGCGGCATCTACCAATATAGGTCTGTGGTTTTCCTCTATGACGTTGAAGTGGTACTTATCGATAACAGGATTGTCCATGTATTTATTATGTCAAGCACTAACAACACGTCGTTCGTGCTAGGAAAATCTCTAGGTATATATAACATTTTCAAAACAACAAATTAAAAGCGACAGTACACACTACAACTATTTCAAGCTCCAAATTTGACATTTAATACGTTAGAGCGAGACAAAAACGATGAGTAATCCTCCCCATTAGACGCGTTACCTATGTCGCACACGTCTAATGCATACTATTTTTAATACATCTACCTATCAACTCACATTATGGACGAGAGAGCACGCACTAACTGCAAAACAAGTGCTCTATTACATATATTATTTTTATCATTTAAAGTTTTATTAAGTCGAGTGCTTAATAGGAATGTGGAGCATGGTTTTGAGATGTAAATTTTTGGCTACCGAGAAAGACATTTGAGCATGTGTAATTAAAAAAAAAGTCTGCTTTACTGGTCAGAGGATTAGGATTTATTTGGAATTGTACATTTTTATTAGTCTAAGGGCCGATTTTTCCAATCATCAGATAGAGTTATCTAATATAATTAAAATTATCGCTTTTCTTTTCTTAGTCATACAAAAGAAAAGGACAGAATTTAATTTATCTGACAGATAGTGTTATCTGGAGATTGAAAAATCAGCCCTAAATCTATTTTAATTTTTAATTACTTAAGTATAGTTTAGTTTAGGTGTTGAACCGTGAAGACGAAACAAACAACCAAGCAATACACTATCGGATTAATAGTAAGAGTTTGAACACACCAGTCAGGTCAACGGTGCTGTTTCAAAGGGAATGTCGGTAATTATTCTTACTTTGCTCATTACAACTTATTAATATAAATTATATGATATAAAATTATAATTATTAAGTTAGGTTAGCGAATCATGATTGCTATCTTTATACAGAGTTTGACTATAAATGAATTTTAAATAACTTTTGTAACATTGCAAAACTAGACATGTCTACATACGGCACGCGAAGTGTTTCTATTATATACCTAATTGGGTTTTTATTTGTGAACATACAAAAAAAAACATGGATATATCCGATAGATGTATGGATAGATATGATAGCGGTCAATATCAATATCGCTACCAAACTTCACAATCACCCGCTGGGCTAATTTGGAGGTTGGCTTGAGAAACAAATGACAATAATAATTTCATTTGCGATGTGTCTGCTATCGCTACCCAGTTCGCCCGTCCCAGCAAATGTTGTGGCGAATTTCATATTTTTGTAAGTATCTACTCTGTCTGTTTATTCGCCATGTGTTTCGGTTCACATGGAATTCGCCTGATTTTTTATGCTTTCGTAAGCTTATATGCTCTGAGCCGGTACAAGGAATATTGTAACAAACCACTTTGGCTCATTTAGTATTGCGAGAGATAAAAGTAGGCGGTTGTTTTTTTGCGTACTTGTACCAATATTTATGTAAAAGAAAAATATGAGTAGGTACATATTTGATAATAATAGTTATCTCATCTAACTTTATCCTATCTGCATCAGATACACATTTTACACCCTTCTAATACGAGTACATTATGTTTACGGAATGTGCTAGTTTCCATACGATGTTTTCCTTTTTCCGTAAAAGCTTTTGTTACAGAAAGTTGTTAAGTTAGTGTAAGTAATTTAAGTTTGAAAAACTCATTGGTACAGGGCTTTTACTTGGGAATCGAATGCGGTGCCTTGCAATCACGGGTTGATACCTCAAGCCACTAGGCCGTTCACGGACTTATTATTTCGTTTAGTTATGCTTCTATTTAAACCAAAAGCACAGTTACGTAGTTGAATTTTTACAAAATTTATTTTGAAAAATGACCTCCTAAGTCCCCAGATTTACTGTTATCCCGAATGTCATTTCACCCCTTTTGACAAAACCTGCCTCTGAAGCGAAAGGATTGCCGCGTACATTGTCTAAACAATCCTTAAGTGAACAACTCAAATTTAAAACATCCTAAAAGTCCCTAACAACATCCAATAATATACCCTGAGAAATAAAATTAAAGTCTACGCTCGCAAAGCTCTGCGAATATTCTACTTTTAAAATATCATATTTTTCAAAGCAAAAAGATTCAAAGCGGGTCGTAACGTGCAATATAAAATAAACGCTATTACGATGTACAAAAAGTCTTTAATTGTAAGTCTGCCTCTATTTTAAAGCGTCCGATGAAGCGATTTCTTTACACAAAGCTATAACGTTTCATCCGCCACTATTGTCAACAATGCGTTTTATACTTTAGTTCTAAATACAAGAGTTGTTTTTCGTTTGTTAATAACATACAAATCTTTGCCATTTAGATTGGTGCGAGCTCGGCTGTCGGTCCATAACAAAACACATAAATTAAGTGCTCAATAATAAATGGAAATGTCCGTTGCAGAGGACAGGGCATTAGGGCGGGATTATGAGCGGCCTGCACTCCGCGGACCGGCGGATCCTTACGTCCCATTGAACAGATGGAAACTACTTTGAAATTGGAACGAATATTCTTCTGTTTCTGTTGCGAGCGTTCGAAATTTAAACGATTTCTCTTCTTCCGAATTTGAATTTGTGCGTTATTTTTGGTGAATAGAGACAGCGTTTTAAAGGGTCATTAATGAAGTCCACTACCTATGTAACGCAATTTTACTTACAAGTGTAACCTTATAAACACCTTTTAACATTAAATTAAAAACTTCACTATTTACAAGCATGAAAAATGACATCGTATTAATAACCTCAAGATTACTAAACCAGCCCATGCTTACTTTTGCTTTGCTACCCTTTTAGTAAAGCAAAACTAACTTAGTTTATCTATCAACATCAATCCAAAACCCCCAAAAACCCGTCGAAAGACGAAACATACAAATCACCATAATAAGACTAAACCCCAAAAACTGGACCCGCGGAATCACCGCTATTTGTCACTAGCAGCTAACCCAATGCAAGTCCTAAGTAAACTCCGGCAGAGTTAAACGGAGTCCCTCCGCCACATTCTAAATAAATAACATCTAATGGGGGACATTCATCAGAGTTTCCACGTTTTTAGGTAGACCTCTCCCCGTTGTCTCGTGTTTTGGACCTTCACGGACAAACCTCAAACTTCACAACCCCAAACCCAACCCTAAAACATCCCGATTGAATTGAATTTAACATGCTCTGTTTTTGGATATAGGTTGTTCTTCCGATGAGTAGATTAACCATGGCGAGTGCAAAGATACGAGGGGGTTGGTCGGGGGTGGGTCCACCCGACACCCCTTTTTTTGTTATTTCTGGTGCATTTTTTGTGCTAACGCGTGCGGGGCTGCACAAAGGTAAGGGATGTAATAAGTTGTATTATTAGTTAATGCTTTTACTTTATTTCTTTCTGGATGTTTTGCTTTATTTCTGCTCAAATTAGTAGATTAAGGGCCTGTTTCACAATCGACTAGTAAATTCATCTGTCAAATAAAGATAGCCTTCTCCTTGTCTATTTTCAAGTGTAAGAAATGGAAAGGGCTAAAATTTGACAAATATGCTTTACTTAACGATTGTGAAACAGGCGGTAAACCTTAAGTTTGTTTTTTTGTTTCAGTATTCCAAAAGCGTTTGTAATTTAAAATGACCCGAAAATTACAAGTTCGAATTTCAAAATGTTTAAATGTTACTAGCCATTGAGTCGGTTATATGGCTTTAAAAAAGCTTTCAATCTTATTTATTTTTCTTATATTTTCTTACCAGCCAGTTACATTGTTACCTCGTTTTGATGTCAGCCAGTATTTCCCAGCGAGTGACTTTGGTGGCACAATAGCAAGGCTTAGCTGAAAAGTGTGACACATAAGAAATGACGCACCGTGTTGTCACTCGGACAGAGATAGCGGTTGAGGAGGGTCACCGCGGCAAAAATGTTACATTGCGGTTAAATACCTACGAAAATTACCTACGGGTGAAAATCACAGAAGTGAGTATTTTGATTTTATTAGATTGTCTATACAATCTAATAAAATCAAAATTGCTAAAAAAATAAACTACTTAATTGAGTTTAAGAACGTCAGATTGTTAAAAGAAATGTCAAAGTTAAGCCATAGCTAATTCAAGTTTGACATTTTGGTACAAGTGGCCCTCAAATGTCATGATTTTTTAACCGAATTAAAAAAAAAGAGGTTATCAGTTTGACCCGTATGGTTGTATGTATGTATGTATGTTTGTCCGTGATTATCTCGCGTTTGGCTGAACCGATTTAGATGCGGTTTTCAGTAAAATATTTGTTACATTTTGGAGAAGGTTTTGGTATACAACAAATGGATACCACTTGACGTCATTCGCATGGATCCGTTATTAAGCGATATATTAGTTTAACTCGACCGATTTTGTGTTGACGCGATTTTTTTTAGTGATAGGTATACTCGTATTACAAAAAAACCGAAAAAAAAATATTATTTTTTTTTTATGGCAATTAACAAAGCTGAAAATATTTTGTTCTACACTATTTTTATGATTTCTTAGATTAAATCTGGTTTTAAGACTGACTTTTCCATACCTTTTGACACCACTAAACTGTAATTAAGACTAAATATAGATTTTTGTTTTTCCTGCAAGTGGCTCTTAAACATATTTCGTATTAATTGTGGATGACGTGAAAGAAGCTCTAGTAGTAATTAACATCAAATCTACGCATAATACAACTTATAAGAAACACCATTTAAAAATTGACTTTACTAATGTTAACTGTACTACGGTTTCGCCATTCCTCTAAATATTCAAAACTAAACTTTTTGGTTAAACTAAAACCAACGATAGTTTCGAAGCAAACCGAGTGAGAAATGGGGGTGAAAAGTAAAATTTAGGTAAAGGGGGAGTATTAGCAATTTGTAGCAGCCGACCGGTAACAAGTTGCGCTGTATTTCAGCAAGTTCCCGATCGCGGCGGTGACCAGGCCGCGGAGTGAAATTCTAGGACGTCTGCTATCGCAATGTACGAGTGTGGCAACTCTGTGATGTACCATTTTTTTAAACTTTGATTGTTACTTATTATTAACAAATGTGGAAAAGACATTTTAAGTTACCTTTATTAAAGCACTCAATTTTAAATTTTATACCCTTATTTTCTGTCACAGCTGATAGCTCAAACTTGGCATTAGCATTTGGCATAGATTTTTTTCAACCAACAATACAGTCAGCGTCAAATAGATAGGAGCAGTAAAAATTGCCAAATATATCGCAACACATCCTTATTCCTATAGTAATAAAGATGTGTTGCGATATATTTGGCTTTCGCTGCTATTTGAAGCTGACTGTACCAGCGGACATAACGATTAAAGAACAAGCAAAACCAAGCAAGACAATCCACTTACTTCAAATTCGTACACTTTCATACATATCACGACACATTTTTCTGTACAACTGAAACATTAACCCGTTCCCTGCTTCTGCACATGTCCGTTATTCCAGTTATCCCTGGTCGCCCCAGCCAGCCAGCTGCCAAAGGCCGCAACTGAACGGAACTAAATTCCGTTTGCCGCCGGACTCGCTTCGTGCTGCTAATTTTATTCCAATGCGCTACGTGCCTCTAGTTGCACACATGTACACACGTGTACAGAAGTACACACTGGTGTACGGTTCTTGTCTCGTACAAGCTTACATGTGTACAGAATTGAACACAATTATGTACTATTTTTGAGCAATACATACTTACACGTTAGATGGTAGTACTTATCTAATTAAGTAAACATATACATAGAGGGAAACACACTTTTGTCAGGGGTTTTATCTATTTAACAAAGAAGTTTTATTTACACACAGATAGTTCTTATGTCAGAAAACTAAACAAAACCTGGAGAAACCTTACTGAATGATGCAAACAAAGTCACGTGACGGTTCAAAGTTAGTTTTGTATACGCCGTGATACGCTATGAGAACCCTTTTCATTCTCAAGAGTGGAGATGACTATCGGTGCCTTGTGACCTTCTGTGGCGTCGTCACCGAGATTATAATTTCGGTGGTTTAATAAACATTTTATAAAAAAAATATTCATGATAATAATATATTCAACAGTGATTTTCTTTCTGTTTTTCAATCACCCTTCACATTATTCCCCCGAAATGCTTAAAATTAAGTCACCGCCTTCTGTTTTCATTGCCTGCCTACCTTCGCGTGATACGTTACAAAAACAAAAGAAAATGGCTCTATTATGTGAAAACAACCCGAGACTACCGCGGTTATGTTCACCCGTGGGTTGAATTTATACGATATATTCAGTATTCACTATACCAATTTAGGAAGACCTCTACAGTCTCTCCTTAACACCCCTTGGAGTCCTTAGTTTGTAGGGAGCTAGAGCGGTGTAAAAGTTCTAGGTTGGTTGGCCGCGAGAACATATTTCGAATATCCCAAAGTATAAATTCCTCCGGTAAGCTATCGACTTACTTTTTATATTCCTCGCCGTGGCCGGGAATGGCCCACTGTTTTCAAGACAAACATGTGTTATGTAGTTTCCTATGAGATGTTTTTACGAAATCCTATCTACTTGGAAGTATTTTTATGGAGTAAATGTGTTTTTGGGCATGTTGTTTTTTCATACAGCTTTCGCTGAGCTCCTTCGTATCGTTAAGTTAAAGTTTAATGTTTTCGTTTTAAAAAAAATATTAATAGTACTTCATGAGTTCACTCAAGAGATATAAAATCTGGTCACATTGTTAAGTAAATTTGTAAGTACAGTGACCAATTTTTTGTGCACTTCTGTGTATTAAAATAATATCTATCATTAGCATTACTTACACAAACCGGCTTAGTCAATATTCAAACGGTATAATAATACGTAACTCGAACAAAGTTTTTTTTTTATATTCTTCGATACTCAAAATGTAAAACAACTAAACGTACCTAATAAAAGCCACGTGTCTGATTCATCTATCACTATTAAAACGATGAAATAAACTATTTGTGCATGTAATAAACATGAACTTCCCGCTTATAACAATATAAAGTCTACCCCACACGCATAGCTATCTAAAACCCAAATAGTCCCGCACATATACGTAAAACCCTAAGCATAGTCCCGAACATATCTATAACTATATACCCCAAAGGCCTAATGCGCACGTCCTTTGCCTTAATCTTTTTGTACTATAATTAAATTAACAAAACCCAAGCGCACGGAAACTGGACACGCACACTCGCGCAGCTCAAAGAGCTACGCACACAGGTAACCGTGTGGACTGTGGATACGTGTGTGTGTGTTAGTTAAGGGTCGTCATTTCTCTTGGACCCTCCCCCGTAGTGTCCGCAAAAGGTGAGTTGACGTGGAATTGTATGGAGCTGTTTTGTTGTGGTTGAATAATAAATAATATTAAATTAAATTTGTTAAGTACTTACAAGAATTTGCTTTAATTTAATTATATAAGATAATTATAAGTTTCTACCAGATGCAACCATTCAAGCTATTTGTGTGTGTTGATCATTCAGATTTACATATATATACCATTTTACTTTGCAATATATTTTAATCCTAAACACACGTATATACTTCCCGTTTCCATGAGCTCAAAAACAAATCAATAATTTTAATTTTGTTAAAAAATTATTACCTTTGTTCAATTTAACTAACTTCACCCTTATCAATATTAACTTCCCAGAAACTTACCGGGTGTACATAAGGGACAGTCCTGTTGTCATTAGTTTGTCTAGCCCAAAATATATTCTTATTGATTAATTCGCTTGAGGTTTTTTCATCAGTTAACAGTGCATGGTAGAGTAAAGGACATCGTTTGTTTACATACTCGTAATTCTTAAATTGAATTGACAAAAAATAAGAAAAAACGCCGTGTTTTCCATATAGCCAAAAAGGCACTGCCTACTTAGTCTAGAAATATCTTACATACATAAATAGGTATGTACTAACAATATTCTATTATTATACGAAGGTATTATCCGCTCTATAGACATGTAGCAGACAAACAGACATCCCCCAGCATCCTCCCTCGGACTTTAATATTGATCAGTGTCCGGCCGCGGTCAGGTAGTCTCGGCCACTGGCGCATGCGCACGTGCAGCTACACGCCGCCACCACTCTATCCTTAACAGGGTAGGTGCTATTTTACAATGACATTTCGGCTGTTGGTTAAGTGACCAGGTAGGGTATTAATTGAAAAAAAAAAAACAGGATATTTTTGTAATGAATTGTGTAAAGGTGATTTTGCAATGCGTTTGCTTGGATTAAGTGACGAGGTAAAAAAATATGTTTTTGTACTTATTTACGGAGTTTAGGTACCATTATGCAAATATTTTTGAAGCTTACGTATAAATGGCCGAATATTGTGCTAATAAAAAAGTTTTGAGTTTATCATAAAAAGTTAAATAACTTATAAGTTTGTTGTTTGTTTGTTGTTTTTACAACGTTTTATAAAGTCTGGACTCCATAATCCTAACTGCCCTGCTAAGGTAAAAGGTAGTATTTTACACAAAACTACTATAGCAATTACAGCCTTATTACCCAGTAATGAGGTTGCAATTTTTACAGTAGTTTTGTGTACAATACTGCCTTTTATCTAAGCAGGGCAGAATAAGGAAATACCAAACTAAGTATTGAGCTAAAAATTTCAACTCAGTTATATTTAATATTACTTTGCATACTTACATAAGTACCTATTATGTAAATTTACGTTCATTTTAAAAAGATGAATCTTTAAACCATAAATAATTTCAAACAAATAATATTGAAAACTCATAGACAAATCACGACTGCAAACCCAACAGGCTTCCACAACCATAGACAACAAAGACCGCCGCAGCCACAATATTGTAGAAATAAGATTTCCCTCGATTTAATATCAGAAAGAAGCCCCTAAATTCTATATCATGTAGAAGAACACTTTCAATATCAGGATTGGTATCCCTTTGGCCGTAACAAGGTTTTATTAGATCCCACTAAAGGGCATCCCCACACAAAGATAGTACAAGAAACCCTTTTTCTACCTTACTTCAAATATATTAACTGTCCCGCTACCTTTGCGGACAGGGAGCTAGGTTGCTGGAAGAGCCGGGTTCAATGTGGAATATCTATTAATAGATAACGTTAAATTGTGCATTTTGCATTTGAAAATAAATAAATTTCAGGGAACAATCTCACACAAATTGACCTAGTCCCAAACTTAGCTCAAGGCTTGTACTACACACTTAAATACTAACCCCCTTACTAATAAACGTTGAGTAACGGCTGAGTAGTTATACAATGCTTTGTCCTTATCTGTCGAATTCAAATGTCACAATGACAGATAAGGACAAAGCATTGTATAACTACTCAGCCGTTACTCAACGTTTATTAGTAAGGGGGGTAGAATACATCCATGACTCAGGAACAAATTCTAATTTCTTCTTCTTCTTCTTCTTCTTCTTAATAAATACACTCATCACAAGTCTTTGCCAATCTGCGATCTTCACCAGATCTGCCAACTATTACTATTAAAAGAGCAATATTTGTTTATTTATTTACTTATTTGTTACTTATTTCTTGGGTTCTCGAAAACGACTCTAACGATTTCGATGAGATTTGCAATATAAGGGTTTACGAGGGTAGCTAGGTCTCATATCTGGGAAAATTCGTTTCTTTCGTATTTTCAGATTTGCCCGCGCAATATGATTCGTAATTTCGCCGCTGCGGCCGCCGTCGAATAGCCTAATAGTTAAAGCGTTGGCGTACTACGCCAAAGACTGCGGGTTCAAACGGGTTTTTTTTTTTTGGTAAATCTTTTATTATTGTTTTTTTTTGTTTTTGTATAGAAATGTATGAAAATTCGGTTTCGGCCGGAGCGACGCCTAACCTCTTATATTGTTTTTTTGGTTTCGGATGGCGGCAGAGATCATCAATGTAGAGGTCTACCTACTTTGGGTGTGGTACCTACGTGGTCGTTAAAATTTAAATCGTACCATTTTCAAAAATCTCTTCCATTTCTAATATTTCTGACCATCCAGTAACTCCATGTCTGCAACCAGAAGCCCCTTGCACTTTTGTCAGGGGAAATCATACTCTATACCTATACTTGTACAGTCTAATCCCCGTTGCCTGGTAATCGTCGCGTTGGTGACCGGAGATTATCTATACGAACTCATCTATGTATGTTATTATGTAAGCCGTGCTTTTAAATTTTATATTAAGATTCTTTGAAGGATTATGTATTTATGATGTAGTTTCTTTATGAATTTTAATTTGATACTTTGCAAGATTCTTAACAAGTCTTATATTAGGTATAAGCTTTTTTTTTATGGGAGATTCCAACAAAGAGGTTTTATTTGCTACAGGGTTTAAGTGGAACATTACATGACACCTTACTCAATTTTCAAATAATGTATATTTGTTAATGTTAAAATTAGTTAAAATAAATGACATAATTAAAGCAATTTCTGGTTACCAGCTGTTTGTTCTTCCAAAAGTGACAGCTTGCCCAAAGTGACAGGCGTTAATTAAGACTTTGTCTTTCTCGTATTATAAAAAATTGTTATATATATATATATATATATATATATATCAAACAGCCGCACTCAGAGACGTCAATTAACTTTTAAGTTTGATTAAAGTTGCTGCTGTCACTTTCATTGCTATAGAAATAGAAAAAGACGCAGCAACTTTAATCAACCTTAAAAATTAATTGAATTCATTGACGTCTCTGAGTAAGTAGTCTGAGTGCGGCAGTTAGTCTTACAAAAGCTCTAAAATGGCTCGACCGATTTAAAAACATATATTTTTTTTGTTTACTCCAATACTGGGGTGGATTAGAAAAAAAAGAAAATAAGGAAAAACCCGAAGGACCGGCCGAAAAATCGAAAGAAATGGTACGAAGTTCACCGGGCCATCTAGTAAGTTATAATTATAACCTATAGTAT
Organism: Tortrix viridana; assembly: GCA_963241965.1. NCBI lineage: Eukaryota > Metazoa > Arthropoda > Insecta > Lepidoptera > Tortricidae > Tortrix > Tortrix viridana. The sequence continues at coordinate 9,463,814 of OY725186.1, forward strand.
TAACATAGGTAAATCTAGGCACGCGGCAGCGTGTCAAGCCAAGTTCAAGCCAAAAAAAAAAGGGACTGGGGTAATTGTTCTGGGGCAAAATATATTTAACATGAACACATGAAATTTAGTTTATTTATTAAACCCCCTTAGTTTAACTAGAATTTATTAACTAGAAATTAAAACGGTTATTGAGATATTAACTTGCGTATAACATGAAGAAGATAAGTTGATTAGCCAAATATAAGACAACTTGTATGTGAAAATTAGCCAAGTCAAATCTTGAGCTTCAGTTTATCCTAAGGCCCAGAACAGACGGTGAAACGCAAGTTTGAAACGTTTCAAACGCGTTTCGGACTAGTTGCGACGTGTGTGGTTTCATATATTTCATAAACTCAAATGAAACTCTAAAGTAACTAGAAGTTGCAGTTTCGTTGCAGTTACGTTTCACCGTCTGTTCTGGGACTAAGTCATCTGCTTTGTGTAAATAATTCGACTGTTCTTTACAAAGTTATATTTTTAAATAGCATTGTTGTAAAATTGTGTTTTAAATTTATTTCAGAATATGTATGTTCTTATAAATAAATTTCACAGAACTACAGAACTTGGCATCCATTTAGATCTCAATTTTGTCAGCGATGTCTTCTCACATTTATGTTTTTGATGGGATTAACATAACATCTGTAAACTAAACATTATTAAATGCAAAAAACACTTTATGTGAATTGGCGGAATCGTCCAAAGTCAAATTTATTGGAGGGGCGCTTCTTCGCGGATTGAAAGCCCTATATAGGTACATTCACGAGTACCAAACGACGTCGTAACGCACTACGACGTAACTCACAAGCGAAATAACAAAGTTGCTTACGCCCTAAAAATGCTAATCAAACCATGAACTACATTCTCAAACTTCTCACATCTCCCAAATACCGAGAAAACAATATGGTTCCCAAACTTTTTCTTTATTACGCAAATAATAAACGCATAGCATCCCAAAGTTTCGCTGCAAGTGCCATTAACATGTTTTATTTTGTGAGTTTTCCAGTTTCTAAACTGTGTAAGCGACACGGGTGTGTTACAAACAACGTTCGTTCGTGGATTTATTTATATTTTCAAGAAAGAATATCTAAGTTGTCTAACATTGTGAAAAAATTATGCATAAATTAAATAAATTAGAAAAATCGAATGATGACTAAATCAAAACGTAGTTATATAGGGAAAGACCACTGGCTATATCGCTTAGATCATGTCGTACATAACCTTATTACCTAAAACCATCTATGTTACCCCACGCTAAGATATAACCCAAAAACATCCCTGTTTGTACGTAACGACAACATATTTGGGGATTCGGCCAACTCGTCGTCGGCAAAAATGAATGGCCGAAACAGCAAACATACTAATAGCCTCGTAAACTTACGTATATCCGTTCAATTTATCTTGACCTCCCCCCTTTTCCACCTCCGGGAAAAATATCACGGAGGGGAGGCACTTTTATCTGAGGTGGCATGGAACGGGTATTTTTAACAGGTATTTTAATGTAGTATTTTTTGTGAACGATAAAATTATCCGTTTTTTTATATACGCATTTTATTTAATATGTTTACATCGTTTGGTATGGCCTGACAGGTTTCAAAAGGTGAAAGAATAAGAAATTACATGATTGGTGACGCTTTCCAAATACATTATTATATTCATATCGATACAGGGGAAATTAGTATAGTAAAAGATGACTGTTCTGATTGAATAGCTTGACATTTAGACGTTTTTTTTTAGAAATTATGATATGAAGTATGTACTACTAAATTCGCCCAATATGACCGACGAGTAAAAGGCAATGAATGAGTATTTATTAAATACCTTATTATACTTAAAACGGAAACAATACAATTCATTGAAATATGGATGATACATAGGCTGTATAAGGGATCTCTTCTAGCGAAGCTTATATAATTTATCTTATGTTCCGAAGACTTACATGTCTTATTATTAGCATTAATAAAAATACCTAGTATAAATACCAAGTATTTGCAACAACACGGTCGTAGAGTTGTGCGAGCGCCATTTGGCTTTATTGGCCATTCGGCCAGTTCGAGACAGTCTCTCTAATTGATTGTTCCATGTAAACAAATTGGGACCATAATATCAATGGGTTATAATGCAAAATGGATCACATTATTAAGTTTATAAATACATGACTAGACCATTTAGGATCTTTTTTTTTTTTAATTTTGTAACCTCAAAGGATCTCGATGAAAGTAGGATTATTTCCCTTACAGTACAGTTGGTACGTTAATTTAAACAAGTCTAACCAATTTTAATTATGCTAAAACAATAACAAACGAATATAAGCACTAAGTTTTACCAATCCAAACAAGTAACGGAGTTGAGATAATAACATTTAAAAACAGCAGTAATTAAAGCAAAAAATTCTTCTGCTCTCTCAGTACCTTCACAACTGTATCTACGTACGTCTAAATTACAACTTTTTAATTAAATTTAAAGCCAATTTTAAACACACTAGCACTATCTAGCATTTTAATGCTGGCACATTTCATCCGTAGCGGTCGTAGCGGCTACGGCGTAGCTCCGTGGTAGGGGGTGGGGGTACTGACCGCGACATTTGTAGCCGTCCCGTCTCGGCCCCGTTTGTACAGATGTATAATATATGTACTCGTATAGGTAGTGTAAATGAAAGTGTAAAGTTTAAATTCAGGTTGTTGTAACTATTTCTATACGTGTTTATAAGAAACCATCTACATATATGGTTGTAATACACATTTATAGGTACTTAGCAAAAAACATAAGTCGATTGATAAAGTGTAATCAAGTCTTTGTGTTTAGTTAGAGTGTATTTGTTTTACCAACAAATATGTTATGTTACCATCGAGCAACGTCTATATATGTATATATAATGTAGTACAAGGTCAAGTCCCTGTTTTGTCTCTTTGTATGTGTGTGTATGTATGTAAGATTTTTAACTCATTATAGCAACGGAGCTAACATATAGTATTTTTCATTTATAATAAAAATTGTATGTGGATAATTAAGATATTGATTTATTTTAAAATAACTTACTGCGTCTGTACGCTAGGTATTGATATGGTAAATCACCTATGGTAAAAACCAAATATATTCATAACAACTGATATTACTCAACTTCATGGCCTTATTTCATCAGGTGCCACATCATTTACGCTTCATCCCTTCCAGCAAATTGGCGGGTACTCGCAAAAATGGCCGCAACCCTTTGGCCATCTGCACCCCCGGGGCGGAACTGACCACCCCCTCGTGGCCACCCCCGCGTGGCCAAAATGGCGGACGTTACGCTTGGCGATCTTAGTAAGTTGGATCTAATTAGTTTTTCCGTACTATACATTTTGGTTGGTTTAAGATTGTAGGTAATTATAAATTGGGTAAGTCGTAAGATTTGTGTTGAACTTTGTGGCAGAGAGTATTTTTTGAGTATTTGTTCGTTTCTTCTTTATTATTTGATGCTTTGTTACGAATCCCTTACGGTTTATAACTACGAGATCGTATTACATACTTTTTTTCGTTTGCTTGCAACACTTGAAAATGTTGTTACACATGCTGAAGAAATTGCTAACTGCTTACTGCGAAGTGTCCATAGTAATTAAGAACCGTTACGAGACAATCTTTTGACGACTTTCTTTCTTTTGTTTCTTCTTTATAATTTAATGTTTTGTCTCTATCAGAGTTCCTTGAAGAAAAATAATTTATTCAGGTCACTATCCTCACACAGCGCCTATATGGAATAAAATCAATAATTTGTGTTACGGGTAAGATGTTTCTTTTAGCGTAGATTTAGTACGAATTCAGTGATTATATTCAATAATTTTTCGTCTTCAATTAGTGCTAACAGCATCCTATAACTAAGTCTTCGCTGTCCGCCCGTACATTCGTAGGTACTAAGTTTCAATTCGCGAAGTTCAATTAGTTATATTATTAATAGTTGCTTATAAACCTGTTCCACAAATAACATTTTCTTGACCCCATTTAATCACACAAACTATTCATATTTTCTTGGAAAATAATTTCAAACCAGTATTCTGCCTGGGATAAACAAACCTACTTTCTAAATAGCATCCTATTACATATCCATACCTCCGAGCCATAATTTCCATGAAACATACGCTAAACCATACGAAACCAGAATAATTGGGCTCATCCAAGAAAATATCACAGAAATACGCGAAGACTTCCATTGTCCTTTGAAAAACGAATATCACATAACGAAGTTGAGTCCTGACTTTATATCAAATATCACGCATGACGCGACCCCCCGGCGAGACGGTAATAAAAAATAATATATTGGAATATGTTGCAAATAACGGAGTATCATCCTGCGCCTGGATACCGGCGAGGACATTTTGTTTTGACGAGTCCGGTGTTTTATTGCCGAGTTGTTTTCCTGCGTAATTTGAGTAAAGGAATGTTTTTCTTGTTTGAATTCTCATATCTAGAGAAGAAAGCGCTATCCTTTTCGCCGCCATGGCAATGAAGTAATAAAGTGTCATCTTCATCTACGCCAAGCAACAACTTGCACGTAAACAACCCGTTAAACGTAAGCAATCCAAATGTCCAAAGCAGTGATGGATAACGGATTTATAAATTTTGTAAATCGAAATAACTATAAAAATTATAAGAGATAGAAAATGTAAAGTACTTGAGTTTACTTGTTAATCCTGACTTGATATAAATAAATAAATATCAGGGACAATCTCACTCAAATTGACCTAGTCCCAAAGTGTGAAGTCAAGGCAGGGAATTAAATGTACTGACTTTATATAAAGTCAATGGCGGCGAACACGTTAAATGTATGATAGTTGACGTTAATAAAAGCTTTGATTTTGTAATATATTAAGCGGTTAGATTAATGACAACTATTTAAATTTAAATTGACATCTTTTATCATTTTAGTTATGTACCGTTTAATAATATGTATCTGTAATTTCGCACACATAAAGTATGTAACTAGATTGGGAAAAGACAATGAAATGCAGGTTTACACCTAACTGTCAGAGTCAAGTCAACGCAATTATTGTCAAACTTCTGAGTTAATTAATATATTATTATTACTTTTATTTAACTTCTTAATCGGTATCATTTTATTATAGCTTGCAAAAGAGAAAACAATAATTATATATTTTTAGTATTATACTACCTATCACTCAAAATGTTACAAGAAAGGAACTAATAGCAATAATTCAATACTTTCAGCATACGCTAAAATTCCTATAGTTTTTTCTAGCATTTCGTAAACTATGAGATTATATTGTAATATAAATTACATAGCTAGGCAAGTATACCTTTCATAATGACAAAATACAGTATTGTACTTAATACGAGACTTGAATAAGCTTATTTATTTATGTTAATGTATGTATTTTACCAATGCTTCCATTATTAAATAATTTCCCAATTATTAAAATCCCAATCATTAAAATTAAAATCAGTAGCATTTAAATGAAACACTCACCGATATGAAATCAAGTAACACCAAAGCACAAAAATCTCACTGGCACAAAATAATTCACGTTCCACATTTAAAAATCGATCTTCAAATATCGAACACCGGCGCACACGCACGTTCGAGACAGTTTGAAAATGGAATGGATCAGGAAGTGAGGTCAGGTAGAGGGGTTAAGACCGAAGGGTTAACAAAAAGGAATTATAAGGGTTAAGACACAAAGGCTCTTAGAAGGGTCTCGGGTTACGGCCAGGTTGCACGCGTGAGGTAGGAATATATTTGATTATAATAGTGAACTTTCAAGTGATAACCTTACAAATTGATCTGAATAATGACGTACACCCATATACGATACTAAACTGCCTTTTCAAACGGTACGGTTTCAAACGTTTACAAAAGTTAAAAAAGTAAGTAAGTAGTAAAAAAATAGTAAAAAGTAAAAAATGTAAAAAAAAAGTGGCGTTAGTTTTTAACCATCACGCGTACACTTATAAGACGCAACTATATTTAAGAGTTTCTTTAAATATATATTTTCTGGCAACATTGTCGCAAATTAAAAAATCGCACGGTCTACGCTACCTGGCAACACTTTCGCGTGTGAAACTCGGTGTCATCTTGCACCAAACTAACCCTTCACATGCTCTAATGTACCTGAAACGTTCCGACCCAATAATTCATTACCAAACAATACCAACACTAACATTTCGCAATAATAATAACGGAACCCTTTCACCGTTGTCAGAACCCTTGCGAAATTTTTTGACATAAATAAAACACCCGTTTTAAACACAAATACTAAAAAAAACGCACTCGCTTTTTAAAATTGACACTAACCATAAATCAGTTCTAGAAAAAACAAACCGATGCTTTGTACATTCGATTTTTGAATTAGATCGCGTTCGAAAAACGATGCATACCTATGTGGTAACTGTCATTTACCTTACTTGAAATTACATTTTATATTCAGAAACGAACCCAATTAAAATTTCAAATTATTTGAAGCATGTTATATTAAATACAGACATTGTAGACGACAACTCCAATTATGTCTCAAGGGTCTGCATTCCGCATATGCATAGATGTAAAAGATAAGATTGTAAAGGTACTTAACGTGTTCTAGTGCACTCCAAATTACGCGCCCAATTTACTTGTTCTGATCTTGCGATAAATGCAGAGCGCTCGAACTATCGCCTTTATTTGTTTGATAAAATCTCTTGCATACAAATGTTCGACACGAACAAAGTTAAGTGCTAATTTTTATGCTATTCGTTTGTAATTGGCGCGTGTTAGTTCTTGATGTTTTTGTAAAAAAATACTATCTAATTTCGGTGGATTATTATGTTTGTTTTCGGTGGATTAAATGAGATAATTAAACTGAACTGAGATCGACCTTATTTCTTTTATAGTGTTAAAAATCATATGTTTTGTGAATCTTATTCTAATAATATTCGACGATAATTTTATTAATAATACCACAGCTAGATACGTTACACATCTGCCCGTTATTCTACTTTAAACATTAGAATAGGCCCCTCTATGCAAAATTGAATAGATTTTGCGAATACCCTATTGTTGTCAGGTACAAAATTGCGACATTCAAATTAATAAAAGTCTGATCTACGCAAGGGTTAGCTCATTGTTAGTGTGGAAGTGGAAAAGGACGTTAGTGGTTTGCGATAAGTTTTGGTTAAGCAGGATTGTTAGCGAAAATACATCGGGTTAAGCTTTATCCTGTTTGTAAGCGTAAGAACCATTATATTCTGCAGTATTGTAGTTCCAAAATCAAAATTAGAAATTAGAAAACATATATATAATGTTAGACGTGTCTTAAATTATACTGGTATAATTTTGTTAGTCACATTGTTTCCGTTCAGATACATAAATAAGCAGTGGTTAGGTGAAAAATATCGAGAATTGAGAATAATCGAAATTAAATGAACACCTTTTATTTTATTTACTTCTTGCTAATTAGCCAGTTTTTTCCAGTTCGATATTTAAAAGGTCATGAGAACCAAACCGTTTAGTGTGATTTCACAGTGATCACCTCTTGACACCATAAACATTGTACTGTCAATTGTCACAAAAAACGGCCGAATGGGGTTAAAACTCCGTGTTTTGGGGTAAAACTGCGCAAAAATGGGGTAAAACGCTTGTGGGATGTTCGGCACAAAACTAATTATATTTGTATGTTTGAAGGGTCATTTGTTGCACTTTTTCACAGTAATTGATAGGGTTTCCGTATTTTGGAGTTTTGGAGCGTTTATTTGGTAGCGTTTTATGACAAGTAATTTATTACCTGTAACACATACTCGTATGGTGAGAAAATTTAACCGAATTATTTTTGTTGCAAACTTTATACTTACATAATTAAAAATGTGAATAATAAGATGAAATATAATAATATTATGATCGTAGATTAAAATAGAGGCGAGTTTTATAAATTAGTTTACATACGGTCGGTAGAACTCCAGATAACTAGGTAAATTTCAGCTCTGTCCTTTTCTATCATTTTACAAAGATAATCCAGTGATAACTTTAGCTGTCAGATAATTTTATCTGAGTATTGGATAAAGTGACCTAAAATATACATAATTGTAGTGCCGCAATGCTGGTTAAAATATTTGTTATAAAAAGGTTGAATAAAATTTAATTTATTAAAGTAATAGCTTTTGCTCGCAACTTCGTCAGCGTAGAAGTCGTTAATCGCTGCTCCCTCGGGAACTGCCAAATTTTCCGGGATAAAAAGCATTCTATGTCTTTCGCCAGGACTAAAACTATCCCCATACTAAATTTTATCGAAATCGTTTCAGTGGTTAAGCCGTGAAAGCATAACAAACCAACTTATTTTCACATTTATAATATTAGTAAGGATTTTAAAATGGCTAAAAACAACAGATTAGTTTGATTGATACTCGTTATTATTTTCTAACCTTAGCTACCTAAAATAACAATAAAAACTATAAAATACATTTAACCAACTACTAACTTCACAATAATAATAAAACCATTGTACTTAGTCCACGGCTTACACCTCTGCTTTAGAACCGCACTTTTTTCGCACCGAACTATTGTACGTATCGTTAGAGTCAACGAGTATTTTTTTGCAAAATCCTATTTCTCGGATTTAAAGGGGATTAGATACTTTGTTGTGGCAACAATGACGTTTGTAGAGATCGATATTTGTTTTGATTTAGCGAAGAGTTGTTCCCACGATTTGTAGACTAGTTCAATATTTAAGGTTAGGAAATTACAAAGCTGTGTTTTTAATACTTATAAAGAACAGCATCTAGATGTGATGAAGTGATTGTGCAACGCGATAGGCTTTACTACCTACGTTGAGCGTTTGTTTTACGCTACGGCTCTATGTAATACGAACAAAATGTCTTAATTCGACATTCTTTAAACATCCTGTAGGTATACAAACACTATTATACTTTGCGTATTTAATTAGCTTTACCAGAAAAAAAGTTGGAAAACAAAACGACACAGTGTAGTCAATCGTTTGGAAGATGTTGAATATAGGCTTTGAATTATGTTACTTTGGTTTTTTGAAAAACGTGTTGTTGATTTTTGTAACAGAATTGTACAAAAAACCTTTTGAAAGCTCATAAAAGTCCGAAAGTCCTAAAATAATTGTCACAGAAAATATTTAAGATCCAACATTGAACCAAATGTCCCGGAATCGAAAAAGCCGTGACAATCCCAATAATGCCACCCTTCCCTATTGGAGCCAATCGTGCCCTTAGCTTATCAGCATTCGGACACCATAACAGGCCTTCGCTAGCCTCATACATATTTTAGGGGACATGCCCCATACAACGGTCAACTGTCAGTAATGATTTGCTGTTTTTCTCCCTAGCGCACGCCCCCACAAAACTACAACCATTCCAAAAAGACCCATCAAACATCCACCAACTACGTCGAACTCGTTCGATTTTCTAATAACTAGAGGGGAGGGGAAGGCCACGGTAAAGTGGTTATAGTAAAATACTAGGGGGCGTTAGAAAAAGTTAGATTATCTACTTTTTTTCGGACGCGCGGAAACTGGGGTGGAGATTGGTGGAAAATATGGCTTCCTATTCGTATTTTCAAGGTTTTTTTATGTTTTTTATTTAACATTTGTAGTAGATTTCCACGATTTTCTTAAAAATAAATAAGTTAATATATATGTTTGTAACAATCAATCAGACCAGGCTAAGTACCAATTTCCCCATACGATGTTAAATGTTAATCGACTGTTAGGTCATACATTCAACTGTCAAAATGTAAGAACTAACAGTTGATTAACATTTAACATCGATTGGTGAAATTGGTACTAAGGCTAAGACCTACAAACTTCCGTCGCTTCAAGGGTCCGTAATTTAGAGTAAGATAATCTGATATCCATTGAAAAATATTTGATTACGAGTCAAGAGGACATTGAACGTGTTAAGTAAGTTAAGTTTTTTTTGTGCATTTATACCTGACCCTTTACTTCAATAACCCACTAAAATAGTTAACAACTGGGGTTTGGCACTAAAATAAAAAAAGCCAATTTTATTTTTAAATACGTCACAAGATAAATTTATTCATAAGGCAAAAGTGACGCCACGACCATTAAAAAGACGTAACATGTCGCACCTCTAATGCAACAACGACGTAAGTGGAGAAAAAGTCGACTTTTAAATTCAAGTGTTTTTTACAGCTTTAACGTTTCTTTTTAAACTGTGTTTTGTGTTCTAAAGAGTCGTTATTGCATTAGAGGTGCGATGTCCTAAATCCACAAATACCTTCATATTTAAGTCAAAATGGTACGTTTACGTGCCCTTCTTAACCTATCCATTTTGGCCGTCAGCACCAGATATAGGTTTTCGTTCTGCAAACAAGCATTTAGCTTTATTTGGGCAGCGTCTCAAAAGCATCGGTAACAGAACTGTAATAAACGATGGTTCGAATAGCGCCGCGAGCGCCGACAGTTCTGCCATTTGTTGATGAACCAGAATGTTTACAAATTAGACCGCTTCTCTTTTCAAAAAACTTAACCTACTTGGGTAATGTAGGTACTGAAATTATAAGTAAGTCTGAAGCAAGTAATGTAAAAAAATGAGGTTTGTTTTTAAAAGTTCATTATTTCCAAATATAAATAGAATTACAGGGAATTTTTTACTGCTAAAACATAAACAAATAAATCAATATTATTAACTAAAATACTTATTCAGACTGGAGCGCCATGTAAGTTTATACCAATGAGAGTAATTATAATCATCCTATTTAATCAGTTTACAAAAATACATTAATTATACAAAACAACAGGTCTAAAAAAGACTTTCGGGTTCGGGAAATTTCAGTTAGACTCGTTTAAAAAAAATCAGACGACGTACAGTCAATATTCATTACATTAAATTAACATTAATACAATACCTATAATCTACTTGAAGCATAAGAAAGTATGCAAGCGTAGAAGTCAGTCAGTAAAAAGGCCGAGCGTGTAATGACGCAGTGTTCTTCCCTCTTTATAGTCTGTGAAGTTAACGTGACACCGCCAGTGGTCGGCGGATTCGGCACGGTAAATAGCATTTGAGTCGCAAACAACTCGCTTTGGCTATCGCATTACTGGCTATACCCGCCTTATATGCGTCAATACTTTTATGTATTTTGGCAGTGAGTGACTTAAGACCACCAATAGGTAGGTACATAATAATATGGTTAATGAGGACAGTACTGAAAACATATTTTATGTTTTATTTCTGTTTATTCCGTTACTGATATAAAGATTGATTAATAAACCCCACGTGGAAAATAGGAAGCGAATGACAAGTAATATTCTTGTGATCTACAAATTTGCAAGCAACTCTGGCATAATATTATATTAATAACGTAAATTGAATTGCGATTTTAGTTGTAAAACAATAGTACCGTTTTTACCCAACAGAAACACCCCGTTTATTAGAAAAACTAATAACTAGTTTTAATACTCAATATTAAGTAATATTACATTTAATAACCCTTAAATAACAATACCATCATCATCTTCCAATAACAACCCTTAGTAAAAACAAGACTGTAAAAGCGAAATGATATCTCCGATATTTGATATAATTCTTACGAATATACTCGTATGTATATTGAGCCTACACAAATATCCTTATCATAACTTGTTACTACATCTGGAGAAAAAATATGCTAGTATTTGTTTGTCCTACAAATGTTCCGAACTACCAAAGATTATTTCATTCAGAGGCGACAATGCGTGGGTTTTTTAACCGTAGAGCAGATACTAGGGGAAGCCACGGTCTGTATCCGTTGTCCGTTATGTTATGGCTGACATTTAATTCAACCGCCAAAATTTAAGTAACAAAGGCTTAACATTCCACTATCATACCCGCTTTGAGTTTGGTTTAGTAAGTTTTTTATATCTCAAAATGGTTTTCGTATTACCAAGTACTTATTGTAAGATCAAGTTTATCCTAATTACTCGTATAACATGAAATTTAAACGCTTCTCTAATTAAACCTTATACACTATCCGAATGACAGCATCAACTACTCAGGCTCTCCAACTCTCAAACTTGTAAACAAACATTTTATATTCTCATAGAGGAATTAATCAGCTAGGCAGAATAGCCCCTAAAGTCATAGACTAGAGCCAATCTCGCACGCGCGCCACGCTCCGTCTACCGGAATAAAGGCCGCGCATGACCTGATCCGACGTTTATAGATCTCTTTTGAATTTGAATTCAGAACGTTCGCCATTTTTGAAGGCGGTTTGGTCATGTTTTTGCCCGACTAACCAAGGAGGGTTATGTTTTCAGATGTATGCGTATTTATGTTGCATGTTCACGGACTCTCTCTGACACGGACGGGACGGTTCAATAATTTAACTGACATTAAATTGTGAGGTACCGGTGGTGTTTTTTGTCCTTTATTTTATTATAAAAAGTTGTAAAAAATATTACACATGCAATTGGGTTTTTAACCTTTTTAAAGTTCCGTCCGTAGCATAATGGTAAAAATGGTTCGTCTGTCTATCTGTCTGTCCATATGGCACAACCATTTCCCGCAAACTGTTAGGACGATGTGGTTGAAATTTACCATATTCGTGTACTTTTAATTCCAAATTTGCACGATTTAGCAGTTAAATATCTAACACTTCAATTAAGAGACCCCTTATGCGAAATTAACCCTTCCTCTTCACACAAAAAAAGCCCTCGCGAATTCACAAAGCAAACACAGTTGCATCTTAACCCTAGTTCCGCTATCTCCGTGAGAACCGGCCTCACCTGGTCTAAGACCGTAACATAACTGTCTAACCCTTCAACATCCGGGATCGAAAAGGCCCAAGGGCGAGACAAAGGCAGGTGGCAGATGGGTTGGATCCGCGTGAAATTATATTTTTTCTCATGTCGGTTAATGAGGTGTGAAAATTAATAGCCTTCTCTTGCTAAATAATTTTAAAGTATAGTACTAAATTACAAGCGAGTTTGTTGATATTTGGTGTAACATTGTAATGGGTTGATTCTGTATTGCTATGTTCTGTCTTAACCTGAAGGAACAGTACCGACAACATCCCCATGGGTAAGTGACATAATTTTTATTTCTCTTAATGTTTTAAATTAACAATTTTACTTACTATTATAGTAACACTTACTTACTTACATAAAGTAACGGAGACGTCTTGCACTTTGACATTGATTAACTAAATAAAAACTACAAACATACGTTCGCAAAGCATCAAAAAACAAAAACAATCAATCACATAGCACTTCAACTCCGAAAACCCTCTGACATCCCAATTCTTTACAACTCCAGCATACGTCAACTCGATCCCACTTCAAATAATTAATAAACAAGCGGTCAACCCTCGATTGCCGGATATAAACTAACCGCCTTTTCTTTTCACTTTAGCCTACAAAGACGCCGGCAAAAAAACCCGGCAATGCCACGGCAATTTTGCTTTCAAGGAAATTAGATATGCTCTTTCAATGGCGGCCTTTTAACCCTTTGTGGATGTGTGGGAATGGAGAAGACCCGGTGGCAACGGGGTGCCACCTGTTATTTGGGCAGAGCAGCTGTTAATTGCGAATATTGGAGGAATTGACGTAACTGTATAATAAGATGTCAGTATCAGTTTTCTAATAGAGGGTGATTATTTACCAAGCGCGTCTCTTAATTTTGCATCAGTGATGTATGTCGTACACCACTGACAGTAGGTATCACATAGTATGTATGTCTAAATAATATAGTTATTAAATAATGAAACGCCTCGTTTAAAACTGAATGAGCTAAAAAGCTGTATTAAAATAAAGACTGACTACGTATCTTTCACTAAATCTTATAAGTACTTTTATATTTATAAACTAACGAGCTTCAAACTAATCCTTATTTAACTTAAGTTAATAACTTCAAAATGAACTGAACTGAATGTGTCACGTTCACAAAAGATAAGGAAATAACTATTTCCTTATCTTTTGTAAACTTGACACATGTATCACCTGGAACACTAACTCCCTTAAATTAGAATACAATCGAATACTCGACACTTTTTCGCAACGCGTTTTCACGCTACGAACGCGAGTTTACAAATATACGTGAAAATATTGGAATATTCCATCAACCGCGCGCGAGCCACGTAATTTCCCCCAGGATGCCTTTCATCGGGATAACTAATGCGCGCCGGACGCGGTTTTTGCGACTCAACACTTGCTAATGCTGCAATGTAATATAATAAGTGGAGTTATCATGTTTATTGTTTGCCCCTGAAAACCGATTTTTCTAAATCTTATTTCCCAATTTTGCCGCAAAGCAAATTTATAAAAACGTAAACATCCTGTAAAAATATGATTATGTACCTACCACGCCTGATAGTACTTATTGTGGAACTAGCTAATTGCGACCGTATTCCCAGACTACGACAGAGACATTCAAGCGACAAGCTTTCCCTTTTCCAAAGATCGGTAACTTTCTTTCTCAAGAGGGATAACTTTTTATCAAATAACGAGGTGAATCGTATGGCTCCTCTAGCAAAAAAAAACTGAACGACAGTTTTGCCAAAGGCTCGTCTCTCACACGCCTAAAAGTCGAGAAGGAGTCAAGGGAGCACCGGCGACTGCAATCATGATTACAAACCCGCTCTTATGAAGAAGAAGAAGAAAAACATTTATTCGTGACAAATATCAGCAAAGGACAGAAAAATATACACAGAAAGAATGTAGTCACAAAATGGCCCCAACTCAGCGTAATGCCGGCATTAAAGTCAGCGCTGGTCTTCCGTTGGAACCATCAGCTGAAACCACTTATGCTATTTTAGCACTATACCCGTGTGTAGATCAACGCGGACGAAGTTGCCAGCGCCACAGAGTAAAGAAGAGTTACTTCGTAACCCGTGCCTCCAGTGTACACAGGGTTAGAACCTATCTGCCGCGACGCTTTGACATTATCTTAATTCTGTAGTGAGCAACAGTCCTTATTTAGCCTCGTATTCACTAAGAAGTATTTGTTCATAACGGTTTCAGAAACAAAATCTGCGTGTTTCTGAAACATTTAGAAACTGTTGCGGTAAACACAGCTGTTTTTTGGCATGTGTCGAATCTGAGCTCTCTGCTGATGGTGTTGCAACAGTTCCATTCACAACGTGTAGACTGAAACATTACTGTTTCTGTAAACATCTACGTAGTGCTCGTGGTTTTAGTCAAATACATTGACGACTTTTAACTTGTTTATGTAACCAATAAAACCTTTTACATAGCAGTCTAATGGTCGCAAAACGAGCTTCCATTGAGACGTAAAATAAAAATATCTTATAGATACTTACAGTCTCAGACAACGTTAGTTTTATTAACTCTTTGTACGAGGAAAAATATCACATATTTTTCATCGAGAAAACATTCGGCCTAATAGCGACGAAAATATTCGGCAATGAAAATATTTATGATTTTTCGTTAGATAGGTAGACGAATTATTCATATGCCAATATTGCTTATTACGTGAAAGATAATTTAGATAATTTATAAAATAAGAACATGTCAATTGAGTAAGTTAAGATGACAGCTGATAACTTTTTGCTGGATTCATCTCTGTGCTATAATCTACATTAGTAATTAATAAGTAATCATTAGTTGATTACGTGTGATTGAGCTGCAAAGATTAAGCTTTTTACCTACCAATGGGGATTGCAAAGCTAACAATTAATTGAAGCTAAAACATACTTAAGTTGATTTAGGAATACGTCACGGATCTATTGCATCCCTTTCTCCAGGAAAAAGAAAAGAAACAAGAACATTTGGCATCTCTTTTCTTTATTCCTGAAGAAAGAGATGTTCTAGATTCAAGTTGGTGCCCCAAAGTCTACATAATTCTTTTCAGACCGAATGTATAATCATCGCAAGTCCGAAGGTATTTTTAACTGAAACCGTTATTGTTTCAGGATTTAAAAAAAATATCTAACTGGTAAATTAGGTTCAGTTAGGCTAGGTTTATTAAAAAAAACAGAAATCAGAACGTTTTCAATAAAATACACTTGCGATGATTATGAATTACAATGGACCACTCCGTAGCTTCTTGAATAGTCTAGAATAGTCTAGATGGCCCAAAACGCGTATCTCAAACTACCCGTAGAAGAAAATAATTTTCCAATAATAATAAGTAACCCGATGCCTACATATCGTTAACGCACAATAAACGAACATTTTTCATCGAATGATGGACTGCCTCACAAAGCACGCGTAATCGAATAACGGATACATAATCGATACATCGAGTATTGAGTCGAATTCTTGGACGTATTCTGTATAATGTTATATTGATGATTCTGGTATAGACTGATTAATGGTTTCCCAATGTTGGACACAATGGAGTAGCGGTACGCAGAATATTTTAGGGAAAGAAATGAAAAACGTAATCCATATTCTTACAATACACTGCAGGCTTTGTTAAAAAGGATTTTGAAAGTTCCTTTCATAACCGTCAATGGATGTGCTGTGTTGTGAAATATTTATGGTAATATAGTGTTTTGGTAGAAGGGTGGAATATAGGATTGTCGCCAGTAGTATGGTGACTCGGAAAATTTACATTGCGTATGTGCCATAATGTTGAAAAAAAATGCGTCTGGAAAAAATATGTAAAAGAGGTGAATCTATGGGTTTAAGGCATGTTTAAATTGGAGTGATAATAAAAATAAGGTGTATTTTTATTTTAAACAATAACCTATCGAAGAAATAAATATTTTCATTGTTTTAAAAAATCATATAGAAAAGACATGATTACCTCACAACTACTAAAACGTATTTAAATAACGCCAGAACCTAATATTATTGGAAATATGTAAATTAAATAATGCCTTCAAAACATTTCCTCACAAATATGTTTTGCTTCCGTGCCAATAAATATGAATTAAATTTGCAAACGTATTCTAACAACTACAAATAAAAAAAAAATATTGTTTACCCCCTTACCTGCAACCCAACAACATCACCGTAGGACTCCACACAAATCCGCGGCACGAAATTAGTGCACAGTGGGTGGCAGCCCTGCGTGTTGACGGACAAAAACTACTATAATTTAAAATTTTACGCATACAAAACTTTAAAAGAAATTTAATTTAAAAAATCGTATTAAATTATATCTGAAACTTTCTAAAATTTATGACGTTTTGGTAATTCATTATAAGGTATACAGGGCATAAAAGTATGAACAGGGTGTCCTGTACTTAGAGGACTATAATCAACCTGGATATAGACCAGCCTTTGCTCTATCGAAACAGTATATAATTGCATCTCAAAATATCGTTGAAGACTGAGCACCTGAAGATAAAAACGGCATCCTCTTTCATATTGTAACAAGCACCAAAGTTCGCACAAGTATCTAAAAGCCCTTTCAATCACTTTATCACGCAAAAAAATGTAATTGACCCATTTAAAACATACGGCTTCTGACAATCCAGAAGCATCAGCTCCATAAAATTAACCGAGTCGCAAGCGCAAGCTGTCGCGTCGAAAATCAATGAGTTTTTTTATTATTACCCCTTTGAGCCGCGCCAATCGATTTCCGAACCCCGCTCAATACAATGCACATTTTAAAATTTAAAATTTAAAATCCGATATCTGTTCGGTGTTTTTTATGCAGCGACGATGCTGCATTTTTAACCCTTCACCGTGTCTCTAATGTCCTACGGTTCTCAAAATTTTAAGGTTAGTTTGAAAAAGTATTAAGTACACATTTTATTGTTGTTGTCATCAAAACAAGAGTAAATATGCTGCTACTGAACCAGCAAACTTCACCCTCGACTTCATCGTCACTAAACATCAGCTGAGAGGTCAGTTTTATAATATAAAACAATATGTCTGAGGTGTATTTATACAATTGACTAGGTTACAAATTACATTTAATATGTTGTAACTGGCCAATTTTTCTCAAACCGATCTCACAACCGTTGACTATGAGACTGGCGCCTAAATGAAAATTAGAAACCATGTCTAAAATAAAAGTAGGAAAACTTTTCGAGAGAAGCTTTTCATCGGCCTGCGTTACCGTTTTTTATTTCTACCTTCATTCACAACCATTCGTACTCAAAACAATAAACCCATTGCACGAGATAGCCCACAATAAATAAAACTCTTATTCATTAAATAATTTTGGGAACCGCCGTCCGGGGATTGCGTAACCGCGCTTCTGTACGTGACAATTTAAACAAATTCTGGGCCATTTGGCTTCTGGGGTGGCTTTTTTAAGGACTTATTTGAATAAAAAAAACGGCATTGTAGTGCTCAGCCGGCGGATGCGGCGGGCCGAGTGTGTGGCCTGTACTGAACCCAGATAAGCTTTGCTGGACCATTATACAGCGGTTTACAATAGGCGAAAAATACGCGTTATTCAGGTATATTCATATCCTAAACTAAGATAGAACGTACAGGGAGTAAACCCACAATTGTTTGTTTAATGAAACAGCCAGTAGCCATGTCGGAGGTTTAAAACTTCATTATTATATTTTTTTTTATAAGAGGACGCAAACGGGCATGCGGGTTATCTGATGGGAAGTAATCACCACCGCCCATGAATACCGGCAACTCAAGAAGAGTTGTCGGCCCGTTGCCGGCCTTTTAGGGAAATGAAGGGACTAAGGAAAAATTAAGGCGGGATTAGAATTAAAGAGTAGGAACATTCTCATATTTTAAAAACTTTAACTATTTGTAAGGGCTACATTGCTCGTCATTACAAATTAGTAAACATATTATCATAAAATACTTCTTTATATTATTTAGTTATGAGTGCATGCATCATTGCCGATGTCCATTGATCAGTAACCGTTGTTTCTGAAATGAAGATTAACGTATTTGAAAAACATACATAACTTCGTATCTCCACCACATAACACCACGGAATCAAATATAGATATCCAGTGAATCCATTCTATCTCTAGTGAATATTTAATATTTTGCGCCATATGCGATCTCGGTCGACAATGGCGAGCCCATCTAGCGAAGCCGTGCTTTCTCCAATAATCCCACCCCTGGAGATCCACGTAATAGACCCCTCAGAAGAGATTTCGGGACGGCTGAGCAGTGGAGATAGTTACACTAATATACCCGATAAGAAGTTCCCGAGCAGTAACTAGACGTAAAAAACTAGTTTTATTCAAATACATTTAAGTTTAATTGTGGATAACAAGTATTCCTTAAATGAAGGCAACGTATAATAGCGTAACATTTGATCCTTGAAAGCTCTTGCCCAACATTGGACGTCTTATGATTGACGTATTAATGACATTTAGCAGACAGACGGAAAAAGATGGATGGCCTAAGTATAGGACTGGACAGATTGGCGTAACAATGAGGAGACCTTTACTGTTGCTGAATGTGGGCTAAAATTATGATGATGATAGGTAGGTGGTATTATTTTGGTCTTCCTTAGGTACATAGTATAAAATAAAGTAGTTTTCCGCGTCTGTCTGTATGTCCGCTAACACCTAAACCACGCAACGGATTTTGATGCGGTTTTCACTATCAGTTAGAAAACTTTTCACTGAAGGGTTATAATAGCTACCCGGAGCGAAGCTAGGCGGGTCACTAGTTGAATAATAAAATAACTCCGTCTAACATTAACAAAACTAGTTACCTCCAGAGTGTGTAATATTCTAGCAAGAGTCATTCGAGCAACATCTACTGGTAAGTTCAGTTTGTAATTTAATATACTATGAATCGTTACGTAAAATAAATGACCAGAAAAACATTTACAAAAAGACCCACACTATTCAAGAGCTTGCCAATCACATTGGAACTGCGATTCATCTATCACGGGCCAATACCTCCCACACCGTGTTGCTCTCTGAACACCATTTATTAGGGAGGGACAGACCAATTTATATAAAGCATAAACGAGGGACAGTAATAATTGAATGTAAAAAATCGTCCGTTGGTACCCAATGTGCCCCTTAGCAGGGGTGTATTTATATAATTTCAATATTAGATGATCACAACATACGGCGTTACTAATGTGATTGGAAGTCGGAACGGCTCATTTATTTTTAATATATTATGTTTGATATCAAAAATCTTTATTGAAGCAGAAATGCTGGCGATATAATTTTCATGTGGACCTGTCTCTGATAAAACAGGAGTTTACCCAGTCTCTTACAAAACATCTTTGCAATTTTCTCCTCAATGGACATTTATTGTTATACCTGTCTGTATTCGACGGTCTGCTAGTTATTCCGACTTTATCTAAATCTTACCATGTATTGGATACTCTGTTGGCTTTATTTGCAATGTCAATATGTAGTAAAAACAAAAAGTAGGTCTGTCACATCATGTTGTTTTGTGTGACGCCGGTTTACGACTTTCGGTTTTTTTTTTTCAAGCAATTTGTCATATTGGATTACTGATGTAATAAAACATTGTTTTGTTCAGTTTTTACTTTATTGACAAACTGGAGGAAATAATATTGATGTAAAATATTGAAGGTATCTTTGACTTATATTAATATGTGGGCTTGTTACTCAAAGTCCCCTTTCGGACCAGTCAGACGAACGGTTGATATGTTTGAAAAATCCCATATCTCCCTACAAAAATCACACGGTCGCCCGAACACGCCTACTGTACTAAAACGGATCTAAGTTGACTAAAAGAGTCAAACTATCGGTAAAATACATTTTGAAATATTTTTTTCATATAAAACGACATTTTGTGTCTATTACTGACAACTGATTGTTTTAAGGTGTTAAAAAAACTTATCGAAAAAGAAAAATCAAACTGTCATGTGTAAACTTTACATCAGTTAATAACTGATGCATCATAAAAAGGATTAGGAACAGTTTTTGGCCAGGATAAATACAAATACAAAAAAACCGTTTGGAATTGTCCTCTTCTAGCAACTATCAATCTTCGCTAACTACATTCACAATGCTGCTTTTTTATACATTTTCTGATACATTTCTTTCCCAATGCATCTTCGAGGGAGATATTATTTGTGCGATAGTGTCGTTGACGCGTTATGAATATAGAGTGGGCTTTAATAAAGTAGTTTGTTCGGTATGTGCCGTGATTCCGCCCGTTTTTGTGTCCCATCTCATTTTGATCTCTGATATAAAATTTTGACGAATTGCGTTGTCCTTCATGAAAGAAGATTTCATCACACCCGTAATATGGACTCATTTATTTCTATGTTTTGCAAGTAAGAAAGATGAAAAAATGTTGACTTGTAAGAATCGGCTATATTTGCAAATATTTATATTTTATATTATCAGTTTGATACTGATGAGGCCTCAGTAAAAATAAATGCACTAACAGTTTTATATTAGAAGACTAAAGCATGACATATCTAATTAACACAACACTGAAACACAAGAGTCTGTACTCAGACCACATAATACAGGGAGTAGGTATTATTGATAGCCATATTACCCATCTTAAAGTATTTAGAGCTAGTATTATACTTTAAGAGCTATTTTCGAATCGAATGTCATAACGATATTCAAAGACAGTGTATCGAAATCATCACCGTTCGTTGTCAAGTCACGTACTATCTGATACAGCTAAAGCTTTACTGCCACATTGGTTACCGTTTGCAGTCTTTTCTCGATCGGTTCAGTGCTCCAAATGTTACGTGACCATAAAGAGGATCATGGGCAATGCTAACATGTCATTGTGTGTGTGATTTGAATGGGAAAGCAGCTGTGTGGATGAAATAGGTAGCTAAATTTCGAGAAGTTTATTTGTCTCTATTAGTTAATAATAAGAATTATTAAACTTATATTAGGAATTATTGTGCCGAGTCAATATTTAAAGAGTCCTTCATCCCAAAATTTTAAGATTGTTAATTTATAGTGAATACTTACTTTAGAATTATGATGACGTTTTGTTAAAAATGTAAGCAGGAATTAGAGATCGAACAGAAGTCCTCGTACAAGTAAGACGACAGATCTCTAGCCACTCAAACAACGGCTTAAGATTTACTTTGAGGCTGGACTCCAAACACGAGTGTCACAGGGTAACCTGGACTTAAATCCTACGTCATCAATAAAGTGTACAATCGAAGTCATCAATATGTTTACACTTTAGTACCTTGTCACTTTAATCGCTGTGACAATTTCATATGACAGTTTAAACACGACGTTGAATAAATAAGGTACTAAAGTGTAAACATATTTATGACTTCGATTGTACATCTCTTGCCAACTTCTTTATGGTTAAGTCTTATTTAAATAACAATAATCAAACTGTCCCTAAAATCATCGAGTATCAGAAACTCTGTCCATAAAACTGGCAAGGTCATTGATTAGTTCGATTTTCAAAAATAAAATGAACCCAGTCCACACCATACGCTGAAGCGAACGAGGCACTAAAACAAAAGATGGAACACCTCTGCGGGCCGTATCTCGTAAACTTCCCAATAATCCAGCGTCAGCAGAAAAAATAGCCATAGTAAAAACTCCTATCCGTACCTAATAACCCGAGAATATTATCAGAGAGTCGTCGGGTCATAACCCGAAATTGGTTTCGGGGACCGTAAGTCCCCAGTTTTATATGTAGCATTATGAAGGCCGTCAAACGAATTCACGTAGAAAATCGAATCTATATACGGTGATATTGCCGTCTCCCTGCCGTGGCTGGCTGAAGATAATAAAATAATATACCTCTTTTACGCCACCGCGCGGGTCGCGGTGACCCGTGGCAGGGGCAGGGTTAATTTGGGCGGTTATTTTTCATGCGGCGGTGATAAATTCTAATTTGTTTGCATTTTTGGCGTGTGGTTTTGGATTCTTCATACGCTTCGTCAAGACAGGGGAGAAAATATCAGAGTGAGATGTTGTCTTTTCACAATGCAAATGGATTCTTACAACGACAAATTCGATGCTTACAAATTGGCTGAAAATTAGATTTGAAAACTTTACAACAATTGGCGTGATTTTCTACTAAGACGTGATTAGCAAATCGGAAAGTGAAATAAAGGTCATTTTATAAATCACAAACTGTAAAAACGAATCACTTACCTACCTACTGCCAGTAGAGGCGCTAGCAACTATAACAACCAAATTAAAATGCTAGTTGGTTATTGTTTTATATAAAGAGAGCTCCTCGTAACTGAGAGTATATTATTCACAATATTACAAAACTTTCCCTAAATACTTACATAATACACCGTATCTTAAAACAAAACATATGAAGCTCCATAAAGAGGCTTTGCCGCAGAAATCTCGGCGATGGGAGTAATCGGGCATTTTACATAAGAAAATAATATATTATTCAAAATCCACACTCGAGCACACCGCCCGTGTCGGCGGAGAGTTGAAAGTGTATAACTCAGAAAATTGAGTATTTATATTTATAGTTTATTAGGTACTATAGTTGGGTCAATCTAGGATGATTCCTGTCACAGCTTTTATAAACACGTATTTTACTTGTTTCTTTATCCAAAGATTATTATTGTATTGATACAAACCTTGTGATGATGTTCAGTAGTTTTAATGATCTAAAGTCTCACAATGCCATAACTAGGCGGTGCCAGCGGTGCCCAGGCGCAGGGCGCAGAACGAGACTAAGTTTTGGGTCATGCATGAGCACTCACACTAGGCGCATAAAAGGCCAATTACGGTACTGATGCCTCATAAGTATAATCGTAACCAAAATCGTTGGTTTTTTTTTAAAATAAAAATTAATATTTTTGTACTTACTCATTTTGCCACGCGGCGGGCCCACCTCGCGGTTCCTTACAAATAAAAATAGAGGCAGCGCGAGCTGGCAAAGCCGGCGCTTAGTGCCACCCTATTATGATATTTCTTGATTCAGACCACCCTTTACCTTCGAAGGGGTGACGCACACTCGGACTTAGGGACGATCTCCACCGACCGGACGGCACGGCAACGGATTTTACAATCTTTAAACGAAA
Source organism: Tortrix viridana (assembly GCA_963241965.1). Classification (NCBI taxonomy): domain Eukaryota; kingdom Metazoa; phylum Arthropoda; class Insecta; order Lepidoptera; family Tortricidae; genus Tortrix; species Tortrix viridana. The sequence continues at coordinate 9,487,649 of OY725186.1, forward strand.
TAAACTGTCTACACAGTAATTAAAGTCTATATTACAAAGTCGCGCTCAGCCTCTTGAGAGCGGGCAGATTCCGCGTCGCGCTGTCAAGCGGGCTTGGTAATATAGACTGTAATTACTTTGTATACAGTTTAATTTCGTTTAAAGATTGTAAAATCCGTTGCCGTACAGCTGATTCTTGCTAAAGACAAATAGAACATTATTATTCGTCGATACTGCTTTTATTTTTAAATCCTTTAAGGTACGGAATATTTAACCTTAAAATCAGCGTAATAAAAGTGAATGTTAGCTGGTAAAAACCACGGAATATGGGTAGTATCAGTGCCTATTCAGCGGCCCTAGACAAGTCGCATTCGGTGAACGTTACCGTTTACGTTACGTTACAAAAGTGTATAGAATTGGCATTAGCGGCCGACACGATAGATTAGCAGCATAGGTACAGTCACAAACTTTAATTCTACAGCAATAAGGTGGAGTTTCCTGTAAGTTACAAATAACTTGGCATCTCTAATGACATTGACAACTTCAAGCAATATTTTTTTGAAATGGGTCACATTTGTGACTCAAACGTTCGTGACTGTACAACAGTAATCCTATATTTTGACAGTTTTCAAACGTCGTTATCATTATGTATCTAGACAAGATACATGGCCGCTGTTCAGTGTGCGGTGTTTCACGCGTTCTTGATACCGCCCTGTAGAATTATTCCCCCCAATTTGGGGGGATAGGACGCAACACATACTAATAAAGTTTTTTGGCACATAATGTATATGTATGTACATATCGAAGTAGTACATAGACTTATTAATATTGCCAGTATATTACCTCACGGAGCTTAAAGCACAAGTAAGTATTATATAATTGTAAGTAAGTATGAACAGAAATTTTAAATGTACCTGGAGATATCCTGAAAATTATGAGTTATCAAACTTTGTTAAACTTGTAAGTTTTTTAATAAAGCTGTTTTATTTGATTACCTCTGAAATAGGTATACTACTTACGCATTTTTCTTAGGAGCACAAAATAACTTAATTTGTTTTTGAAATTGAAATAAAATAAAATTAACTTAATTTTGACAGTATACGCCACCAGCGCTTCCCCTGCGGAGACCACTTTTAACGAATAACCGCCACAAAAAACTCAATAGTCAACAATTATTCTAGACATAATATTTATAATTTAAGCCTATATCCTGCAAACCTACGATTCGAGTGGTTTTATATAACTTGGTTCTACATCATCAAAACGTACTCTATACGTTCTACGTGAGCAAATTTATTTATAGCCCAGATTCGAACCTATGACCCATCTTGTTAACTTTCCAACCCATTGTCCCTTCGGCCCGCCACCGCACGTCGGCAATGTCCAAAGGAGATAAATTTATATCTGTGGGGGCGTGAAAAAATAATACCCTACAATTTGTGCTAGGAAGGCGTAGAGATGGCAAATAAGAAAGAAGAAGAAGAAGAAAAACATTTATACACAACAACAACACACTAAAATAATAATTAAAAATAACACAAAAAGGGAACAGATAAAAGGCATAGTGGCATAGTAAATAAGATACGTTTTAAAGGAAGTTCGGCATATGAATTATGGTTCCAAGTTACATTAATTTGTTGTTTTGTTGTAATAGACTGAGCATGAAATTAGTTAGGTAAAGTTTTTTCAAGTGGTGTATAGTATATTTATTTCTGATACGGTCTAGGAATCAAGAAACGACAACTGTATTGTTTGAATTACTGTTTTTCTGAAAATATTCTTTTAATCACTATCGTGACATTTTTCTGCATTTGTCGGAACTATTAGGCGTTACCTTAGTCTTCAGTGAAAAAAAAACGCCCCGAAAATGTAGTCTGTAGTCTAGTCCTCTTATTCATAATCGAACAACAATTAAAGTATGCTTGAAGTATGGTTTGTCCTTATCTTTCATTGTGACATTTGAATCTGACAGAAAGTGACAGAGCATACTTTTACTAAAATAGGTTTGTTGTGCGTTTATGAATAAGGGGGTAGGTATAATATTCGGAAGCGCTGGTAGATTTTTGACGTGACGTGCGGCCTACTTGCTGCTTTTTTTTTCTTTTATTTGGGGTTGCCAGTTCTTCCCCTTTACACAACCCACGCCATACCTCACAGCATCATGAATCCCGAACCAGCGTCGCAAATAAAAAGCGCCCGCGCCCCTCACTGAATTATGAAAACGTCAATAAATATTTGAAAGGGCAATGGCGACACTACTGGCAACATTTCACGGGGAAGGTAATTATTCAAGCACGGAGAGGCGGTATTTTTCAAAAATATTTAAATTTAATGGGAGACCCTTGTCCAAGAAAGGATAAAACTCTCAGCTATCTAGGTATCTGCATCGTACACATGAGATGATAACAGTAAGTCAAGCAAAGATTTAATAATATAAACAGTATGAATATGAATTATCAATGTACCTTCAGTCAACAAAGTATCGGGAATGGATGATTTGTTTATGGTTCCAAATTCAAATTTTTGTTTTTTTTGTTGTTGTTAGATTGGCACAACTGTTTTCTATTTTGGCGCGGAGTTTGAGTTGCATCTGTTATTTATATTAAATACAGTGCTGTTTTTAGTTATATCATATCTAGTGTGTATTGCGAATTTCATAATGGACAAAAACATTGAACAAAGAGTTTGTCTTAAATTTTGCATCGCCAATGGAATTTCGTGTTCGGAGTCACTGAAAATGTTACAGAAGGCTTACGGTGATTCGACTTTATCAAAAACACGTGTTTATGAGTGGTACAAAGCGTTCAAAAGCGGTCGAGATGTGATGGAAGATTTGCCTCGCTCTGGTAGGCCATCAACGTCTGCAACTGAAGTTAACATCGCAAAAGTGAAGGAAATAGTGACTGAAAATCCTCATTCAACTTTGAGAGAGATAGCCGCCGAACTTTCTGTATCTCACGAGTCGATCCGTACTATTTTAACTAATCATTTGGGTATGAAACATGTTACCGCTCGGCTAGTCCCAAAAGACCTGAATTTTCTCCAAAAACTCAATCGCATGAGAGTCGCTGAGGACATGCTAGAACGAGTCAATTCCGACCCAACATTCATGAAACGCATTGTTACTGGTGACGAGACGTGGGTTTACGAGTTTGACATGCAAACTAGTCAACAAGCTTCGGAGTGGCGCCTTCCAACTGAACCGAAACCGAAGAAACCACGCCAAAGTCGATCAAAAGTCAAAGTCATGTTGACTGTTTTCTTTGACTATCGCGGTGTTGTGCACTCGGAATTCTTGCCGGAAGGTCAAACGGTAAATAAAGAATATTATTTGAGCGTTATGCGGCATTTAAGAGAGCAAATTCGACGAAAAAGGCCAGATTTGTGGAATGAAAATTCTTGGATTTTGCACCACGATAATGCGCCTTCGCACAAGGCCATCATTGTGAAAGAATTTTTGACCAAACACTCAACAAATACCATCGAGCAACCACCATATTCACCAGATATGGCTCCTGCCGACTTCTTTCTTTTTCCTAAACTCAAATTACCACTTCGTGGCACCCGTTTTCAATCGGTAGAAGACATAAAGGAGAATTCGCGCCGAGAACTGAATTCAATTCCGGAAACAGCGTTTAAAAAATGTTTTGATGATTGGATTATTCGTTAGTGTATCGTTTCTGAAGGAGCATACTTTGAAGGTGATAAAATAAATTTGGATGATTAACAAACAGTTTGTGTATTATTGATCTTTTCCCGGTACTTTCTTGACAGAGTAGTATGAATTTTATATTGTAACCTTTAAATTTAAGAGAAAATGTCCAAACAAAATGCGGTAACGTTTCTCCTTCCTTAAACCTAGTCCCATGTATACGGTTTTTGAATATGTTGTAGATATTATGAAAAACTAGTGTAAGTTTTTTTTATACAGAAAATATTTCTTGGAAAGGAACAATTAAAAAATAATTAACGTAAACGACTTGATTCAACCTTAATCACACTCTTGGGTGAGAAACGTTACCGCCGGAACAAAATTTGTATGGAAAATTATATTCTAATTTTTTTTAATAGCCTGTTTGGGTGTCCCACTGCTGGGCAAAGGCCTCTCCTCTTGATCTTCTAATTATATTATCATATTTTTTAAGCATTCAGCTTATCGAGGTATCATTAATGATTACGCAATTTAAAATAATCAGGTAACAGGATAGGGGCGAAGTCTGTTAAATTTGGGTCTAACCTTAGGCCGGGACCCTCGTGAAGCAGGAGGCAGCCTGGTAAATTTTCAGATCGGATCGATTACAGCGAGAAACCTCATTTGAAGTATTAAAATAAAACCAACGGTAGCCTGCTCCAGGGCATCTCAAGGCACCTCGCTTTAGCAGTTGAAAGAAAAAAGTGCTTTGGTCAAGACCACCATTGCTGAGAAGAAACACTAGTAGAAGATAATTGAAACAATAGTAAAAGTAGAGGCGGGATTGCAGCCCGAGCTGTAAGTGAGGGCGTAATGGAGCCGAGAGTGTAATGGCTATTTTTTTAAAGTTTACTATTTTTTAAGACGTCAGAACTGTTTACTGAGATTCAAAAAAACCGTAATGTAAAAAACGCTAGGAATGTAAAGTAAAAAGCAGGCATGTTTAGTATAAAACATTATGACCCTAAAGACACTGGAAGAAGAGCCACTTTACGAGCAAATGTTGAAAAAGTAAAAAGAGGCCGAAACACGAGATGTGGAGTGAAAATTAACTGTAAACCTACATAATTAATGAGTGATTGCGCAGCAGACATATTTATTTTGTCTAAAAAACAACAAAACGTACAATAATACCCATCACTAATCACTTGAATCGAATTAAAATTCACAGCTAGCCAATGAATAGTGCTTGAATCATCTGAATTTCGTATTATGTATCTAAGAGCTTCATATCCCGTGGAAATGGTGTAAAATGGTGTATACGCCGAATGGGGCGTATCTCTGTTTACATCCACGTTACAAATGCGCGCATCAGGACGCCGAGGTAGCCCGTTACTTATCTGCGCCGAGGTTCAGGGCTGCCGCTGTTAACGAAAACATTGTTCTAGAAAGAAAGAAAAGCCTACCTGTTTGTCGCGAAAACTTTGAAGTTCCAATCAAGTTAATGCTTCTCATCACCGTATACATTCTCATTTTAACATAATCAAAATAGATAGGTAAAGTGAATTGGGGTAATTCCGTCTGCGGAGCAATTCCGAGAACAGGCGTTTGTGCACATTCTAGAACGGCACATCATTGTTAACTCTGTCGATAAAGCAGGGCAACATTTTAGTTCTATGTTTTAATATAAGAGATGGCGGCGTGAAGCAATTATGAATGGGCACAAACACCTGTTTACGGAATTGCCCCGCAGACCCGTTCCCGTGCCCGTTCTTCCTTATCACGCCGTACCTACATAAATAACAATAAAAATAACAGCATCCATACCTCCAAATTATTCATCCTGTATTTCACATCAAATGGCATAATAAAAGACCCATTATTATTGTGACCAAATTCGATAATCGACCAAACACCCTTTTAAAGTATCTCCATAACAATACCTTACTGACCTATGGGCCATAAGTAACCCAGCATCCCTGTTACAATTTTGATCTCAGACACGAGCCAAACAGGTTAGAACATGTTTAACAGGTCAGTAACATCCTTTTGATCTGGTCCAGTTATTGAATTGTATTTGGATCAAAATAATGTACAAAAACTTGTACTGGGGTCAAATTGTGATACAGATTTGATCTCGTGCGAGGAAAGGGTTGACCTTTGGGTTGACCTTTGACTAGTTGGCCTGTTGTCGGGGCAAGATTGGTTTATTTTGATCTCTCAAGCACAGGGAGACGGTTTTTAAATGTCACTGATGATTAGTGAGATAATGAAAATTACGTCACGTCCTGATCTCACTTACCTACCGGTGGGTGGAACACTATTATCACATTAATATATATAGCAATAGTATTACAGGCCCGAGAACTTCAGTCATAAACGAGATTAAATAATACAAACTTCTAGAAACCTGTAAAAATCTGCTTTTTGGTAAGCTTTCGTCACCAGATGAGACTCAATAATCGGCCCTCTGAGAGGCACCTATATTTTTGTAGGTTAGGTTTATTTGTGGTTATGTACGTTACAAGCCACCAAAATAGACAAACAAAAATCAAGGCAAATCAAAATGTACTATATTTCTAGTGGTTGTTGTTACCTATATTTCTAGTTGTTGTTATAACTTGTTAGTCATTTGAGTACGCGCTTCTTAAGGTTGAAGATTTTACGGGTCTTAATGTGCGGATAAAAAGTTTCAAAAGGAATCAAAATTGTATCGGGACGTAAGTCAAAGCACGTCAAAGCAGTAATCAAATTGTGATTGGTCATATTTTTACAATTACTCTAATTCAAAAACCATTTCGAGGAATAGGGTTTTAAAGCCGTTCTGCATTATTAGGTTTTTGAAATATTTATCTATTTCGGATATTTCGACAAAATTATATTTAACCTTTGTTTGACTAAATAAATAAAAATATTAAAACCGAACTATTAGGTCAAATACAAAATTAATGAAATCGGTCTCTTAAAATTGCCTATTCTTATGAATTAGAATGTAAAAACCGTGAGTTATTTTTTATGAACAATCCCAATTAACTACAACCAAAATGACGTGATAACACCAAAAACCATCAGCCCCAATATGACTGACTCAAGAATAATAAGGAGATGCATTGATATCTGACTTACCCACTCGTAAACTTATTGTGTCAGTCATCAATTCGGACATATACTGCCGCACTCAGAGACGTTTTTTTAAGTTTCATTAAATTTGCTGCGTCTTATTCTATTGCTATAGCAAACAAAGTGACAGCAGCTACTTTAATGAAACTTAATTGACGTCTCTGAGTGCGGCCGTAACTGGCTTAAGTTAATGAACGCGGGTACCCCACAGTAGCAGCCCTGAGTAAGCATGTTACAGTTAAATGCGCCATTTATATATTTCAGGCAGTGACCAAACACCCGGCGTCACCCGGACCCAGGAAATGAAATGGACAGGGGAATCCATGGAGACGACTGAAGGGTTAGCGTAAAAAAGGTTTTAGTATCGATTGATTATTTAATACGTAAATGTAATTATTGTTATAAGACGATGAATCAAATTTTAAGGTATTCTCAGTTTTCAAAATGTTTCACAAATTATATTTTTTTAGAAAAAACATTTATTTGCTAACGTCGCGGCTTACACGTTACGTTTATAAAATCAGACAAATAAGCTAACATTTAAAACCAATTGTTCTAAAATAGTACGTTGGTAACGCAGAGGATGCTGTTGTCCCCAGGTTTTGTATGAAAAATGTGCATTTTCCGCTGAGTTACCAGGGTTTTTTGAAAATAAAGAAATATTTGAGGTGTCTAACATGTGGAATCTGTAAACTTGACGGTCTGAAATTTAATATTCATAAATTATTATTATGAAATTATTATTATTAGTCACCAGGAAAGTTAGAGTGCTGCAAAAGAAAAGGAGTACCTTAAAAGTTGATTCACCCAGGTTCTAAAAGTAATTTACTGATTGAGTAACATTTAATAGGTAGTAATACTTATTTTTCCGTATGACATGCGATCAAGGGATGGCAAAAATGTTATTTCAGAAGCATTTTCAAGCTTTCAAAACATTTAAACTAAACCTCTCCACTCCTGTGGTTATCTAATAGACATTGTCCTCTGTACATTTAACAAGCTGATCCTTCGACTCTGCCCCGACTAAACAGGGACCCGTGATAAAGAACCTGCTACCAGCGAAAGTGATGTAATTAACTGCCGTCTCAATTTTAGTTCCTGCTGAGAAAATATAAATGCTTTTTCCATTTTACTAAAAACATACTTTACAACAATTTTACTGCTAGCCATCAACTTTAGGCGCGGATGCTTCTATCGCTCTGGGTCTCTATTCTACTTTATTTGTTACCTTTCGAAACCACAGGTCAAAACAGTTTTTATATTTTACGATATGACCACCTTTAACATCAAGTGATTGGGAGTTACCAGGACGTTAACAATATTATGGTTTAAACATTAAAAAAAGAAATAGAGCCGTGGTCTTTATATTGCTATGTAGTATCAGTTTCTATCACTCTTTCCCTGCTTCTACTGTGAGGATGAAGTTAAGAAAGATGTCGACGACGCGGTTAGCCTAGTTGGTAGTGAACCTGCCTACGAAGCTAGCGGTCCCGGGTTCGAATCCCGGTATGGACAAATATTTGTGTGATGAGCGCGAGTATTTGTTCCTGAGTCATGGATGTTTTCTATGTATTTAAGTATGTATTTCTCTATATAAGTATGTTTATCGTTGTCTAGTACCCATAGTACAAGCCTAGAGCTTAGTTTGAGACTAGGTAAATTTGTGTGAGATTGTCCCCTGATATTTATTTATGTATCTACGCATGTCGATCGGGAGATCGTTCAAAACCGTGCCCTCTTAATGTTACTGGTTAACAAAACAGCACCTCTTTTTCTTTCTCAGCCACCACTTTTAAAACAGAAGTTCCTAGATCGCAAAGGACGTAAGGACTTACAAATTCTAGTAGCCTTCAACAATTATGATTATATTTAACTGTAGTTAGGACTGTAGTATTGACAAAATCTGTTATATCAGTTTAAATACCCTCCCTTCCTACACCCTAAAGTTTTAGGTCGGTCGCAGATCCAGGGTCGTCCTTCCGCCTATACCCTTCTGTCTGCTATGTTTCACGAATTGATAAGTCATTTATGTAAATATATTTTGAGGTAGAATGCCTTTAGTAGTGAAAAAGATTAGGATGGAGGTAGCAATAAATGATCAAAATGTTGCTGATTGATATGTCAAATATTTTTGCTGTCGGTCGATTAAACTTCATTTTCGTTGAAAGAATCTTTACAATGATTCCAGCCATCAACTAGCTTCTTGGTATTTTTACTGTTGGAGTTAGAAGGGATCACCATTTTAACGACTGACAAACGAAAAGAAACCTCGATTTTCAAAGACCTATCTAACGAATGACATCCCACGTGATATTTATCACTGAAATCAGTGATAAGAGATTACGTATAATTAACTATACTAAACGTCTGTAGACGTCACCCTTTAACGGTAAATATTTTTCTTTGTAAAGTTGTCTGAAAGAGATCGCTATACGACCGCCTGTTGACTCATTTCGTATTTTCTTACAATTTTATATGGTGTTAATAGTGTATTTGTATTGTATTGTAATGTCATCGCCGCGGCAAAATCAAGCAAAACTTTTTACCATAGCACAACTCGCTCCCTCCTCAAACAAATCATAACTCGAAAAAAACGGACATCGTTCATTTTTATTCCCGCCTTCTTACACACACTGGCGCAGAACACTCATCTCAAAACGCAGTTGTGTGAGTACCGTAAATCCGAATGTACGAAAAAATGTGGCTCACCCAGCCAATGGTCAAGCGGTCAGTTCTAAAAGAGATAGAAGATATTTTAAACCGTTAATGTGAGGGAGACGGGTGGCCCAAGGGGAGTTCACCCCCTTTTGTGTTTATTCGTATTATTTGCGTTGGTAAAATATTTCTTTATTCCTGAAGTCTCGTTGCTGAGTTGGCAGTTGTAAGTTAGACGTCACGAGATTGCCTTTTAATAATAGTCTACCCGTTGAGTTTAATAAGATGAGCTTGTTGCTAGAGCGGTGTAGAGGTGTCGGTCTCGAATGTTCTCAATAATCCCGCTACGACGTGCTCGAGAATTTAAAAAAAAAATCTAAAACGTCACATACGTGCCCAACTTTTAATGTAAATCTCTTACCTATAACTTAAATAAAATCTAGGTAATTCTTTATAATAGAAATGTATGTTTGTACTTTTTTCGCTATAAAATAAGTCTTTGTAATTTTTACGAAAATATCTAATATAAATTAGAATCCGGGAACACCAACATTTTATTAAAGAAATCTGAGTAACCTAAGTAAAAAAACCTACAATGTAGAAGCGAGCATCATGGATCATGAAAACAGGTCATCCTACAACATTGTCATCTCCATAATACCATGAGTCGTCTATCTTTAATCCCGTCAAGAATTGGGGTCCAAGGCTACCTGATAACCCAAGCCATTTAGTATTTAATTGGATTGGGCCCAAAAGGAACAAAGTGGGCCTCAGCTGAGTTATGTATTTTTCAGAGGGCCAAGGATTACCCGCAGAATTACTATTGATTTGGGACGCTCGGCCGCCTTCCAAATGAGCACGGTTGACGATATTATATGGAGTGGTTTACACCGCCAAAGATATTGTTACTTTACAATTTTCAAGAAAATTTATTAAACGATGTAAATTTTCACAAGATTTTTTAACTTGCAATGTTCGTATGTAATAAGTTGTCCGTTTCAAAATTTGCAAGTAAGATTTAACGGTTTGCAATAATTTCAGCTCAATCGGAAACCAGGAAGTGGTCTTCCCGGTGTCCCATTAAGGTGAAATTTGTTTAAAAAAAGAAGATAGCCCCACCCTCTTTGGGCTCGCTGGATTTTCCTTAATAATGAAAAAATTACGTGTAAAAAAAGTACAGTTGCCCTCGGGTACAGTGCCTACTTAGTTCGCCATGAATTTAGTTAATTTCCAATATTCAATCTATCTTTAGGTACAGCTTAAATGATAGAAAATTATTTCTTTAATTTTGCCATCTTAAAGACTAACTGCCGCACTCAGAGACGTTAATTAAGTTTTAAGTTTCATTAAAGTAGCTGCTGTCTCTTTGCTATAGCAATAGGATAAGACGCAGCAACTTTAATGAAACTTAAAACTTATTTGACGTCTCTGAGTGCGGCAGAGAGCGTCATGGTGTGTCGTTAAGGCGCGGGGTTCTCTGACCCACACGTCGCATTACGCAATACGCCCGCGTCTGCCGCCCGTTCGCGGCGGGTGGTCTGGGAAACCACGCGCCGACGTCTACATTAATTAAATTAAAGTAATGTGCTACCGATAATAACGGCATTAAGTAGTAGGTAGTCATAGTAGAATGTGTGACAATTACTTATTTACGTCCACTTGAGGCTTAATGTTGATGAACAGAGCGGCTAGCACGTCTTGTATTTTCTCGCTTGTCGCTCAGTGCGTCTCTATCATTACGGAGTAATTAGAAAGGAATATCTGAGCTATCCGCCCAGAGCGTTACAGGACTTACAGGTAATATAAACTAATATAATAATAAATAAGTACTAAAAATGGGTGTGTGCGTGTGTGTGCAGCAATATCGAAACGACATTGTGTAACAAATAACAATAGGGTGTTTGTATGTTTTATTTATATTTATACATATCTACCTACTGCTAACTATTGACAAAGATTCTTCTGTGAACGTTCATATCCGTAATAATAATTAATAGTGTTTGTATCCCCTCTACATGGTGTCCCAAGAAAGTTCCCTCGACCCAACCTGAATTTATTAAGCCGGACCCTAGAAAGGTTTGCCGTATGCAGATAAGGGATTTATTTAGCGGAAAGGTCCGTCCCGGGTTAACGCCGGGTCGGCGATGACCAGGGTTCGCCGAATTTATCGCCGGATTCGGCAAGCCTTGATTTATTCGCCGAATCGACGATAATAACGGATGGGTTTTTGTGATATGGGTAAGTTGTTTTGGAATTCGGTTCGGGTATTTAGTTTGTATTGGGGTTGGAGGAACTTGACTAACAATGCCTTCGGACTGTAGGGATTCAAAAGTTTACACGGATTTGAACTGCGTGCTGCAACAGCACCAACTTTTTGTTTTTGACCGTGAAACAGATCCAAAACAAACCTTTTTTAAACTAGCTTCTGCCCGCGACTTCGTCTGTGTATAATTAGTAACGAATTTGTCAGGCCACGGGAACAGTGATTTTTATCAGAATAAGAGGTAGCCTATGTGTTCCAGGATATCCAGCTCACTCTAGTCCAACAACAAATGCGTTTAGCCATTACAGCGGGAAGGAGTAATAAACATACTAACTCATACACTTATAAAATGTCGCATTTCGACGGGTCTCTGACTAAACCTCGTATATGAAATTTTACGAAATCCGAATATCCACTTTAGGTACATGTCCTAAAGTAGATATTCCAATTTCATAAATTTTCATATACGAGGTTGAGTCAGAGACCCGTCGATTTATAATATTTGAGTGATGTTATTTTAGTGTGATAATGATAAGCTAATAGGAGTCGGAGTTCGTAAATTACAACAAATTCCGAATATCATAGTTTACTTAGGTTACTAAACTATGATATTAATGTAAGTGATGTAAGGAATGACATACCTTAGAAGACAAAACGTATAACTAGGTATACAAGTAAAATATAAATCGGACCCCAAACAACGGCCGAACGCGCATCGGTCGGCAAATGGCGCAAATTGCCGCGGACGTGACGCGGGTCGGAATGGGATGCAAGGATGCGGCTGGAAGAGTAGTTTCCAATCCGAGAAAGTCAAATTGAGCGGGCTTGGGGTGTTGCGGGCGTAATAAGCACATCCTGTAGATACAGGATGTGCTTATTACGCCCGCAACAGATGTTCAATTAAATGTTTTGCTGTGTTTAACGTTAGTAATACAGGATGTCCCGTAAGTCGCACGTCACACCAGAAGTAGTCCAGTCTAATACGCACCGAACCAGCCTGTTTTTGATTTTAATTTATTTTTAACGGAGTGGAAATGCGTTACGCATCATCCCCACACTGAACCAGCCTAATATTACAGTAAAAATCGCATGGTTTTCAAGATTTGCCACTTTAAACTTCTTTTACAAGTACAAACGTTAAACTGGCATATCTTGAAAACCTTGCGACTTATGCTGAGCTCATGTTAGGCTGGTTCGGTGCGTGTTAGGCTGGTCTACCTCAGTGTCACCGTGACGTGCGATTTGTGGGACACCGGCAACTTTTAAAACTACCTAGTAAAATAATTACTTATTTAGTTATGGTGTATTATCATAATTTATAATTGTGGTTGATCGATAAAAACCAAAAATCAAATAAAAGGGAATTACTTACATTATTATATTTTCTATTAGCCGTGATGGGCGGACAAATAAAACTTTCTATCAGAAACTAATCTAATTAGAAACCATATAGCGCCATCTACGCCGCCGAACGTCAAAGAAATTCGAACGTGTATCGTGTATAGTTTTGCTACTGAACAATAGATGGCGTTGCAATTAATAGTTAAATTCAATGGCGGTTTACTAAGCGGCCGCTATTACATTATCATAATATTTATCATGTCATATTTGTCAAATTATATGATCACAGTTAAATGATGCTGGTCTTCATTTTTACTCATAACATAACACTTATGATTCACCTATGATCAATGATCATAATTAACGTCATATTAATGAAGATAGATATCGATTTAGCCGTGTTTGCCGTTGCTATGAGTGCAATTTTAACCTTCGTCTGTTTGTTTAGGATCCTGACCAAATTTTGAATATCTTTTTGTATTTTTTTGAACTGAATCCTAATTTGAAGAGACTAGAACTTGGTATTTTTTTCACCTCCCACATACAAGGGGTTAATGCATTGAAAAAAAGACGTATTTAGGTTAGAACATGGGTAGCAAGGCGATCAGAGAGAGGGGTCCATAACACCTTACTCGAAAAACGATTGGAAGATAAAGTCTTACAAAATATATCTCCGGATAGATGAAGTTGTGTTTGACTATATAATATTGTCAAAGTTACCAATCATTTCAAAGCAAGACATTAATTTTAGATGCCCAATTAGTGCACGAGATGGTTATCGTGGATAGCTGCGGGAGAATTTTTTCCAGCTTACATAATGGCCAGAATTCCCCAATGTACCTACAATAACAGTAATAATAATACAATAATACCAAACATAGAGCAATATTCAAGGATATTCATTTAAAAGTAAGTTACTTTGCTACTTTTTTTTTGTTACAGTAGGTATAAGCTTATTCTCCCAATATTATTATTCTAGCTACGTATGCGATGCATTATGATATCTGGACTCTTGAATTTGTATGATTAGAAACACCACCTATCATGCAACGCAACGTATGCATCAATGTAGGTATACGTTGCGTACGTGGACTGTGTGTTCCAACCAATATAGAGTCAATATTGTATGAAAGTCGATGAGTCTGGCATTAAACGTTAAACAACGTCCAAACAATGTCCGTGCGCCGCGTGTGTTTTACGCCGCCGCTGCACGGTACAGCACACTATTGGAATCGACCGCGAATGGAGCGTTTTCCAATTTTTTACCGCGCGGTGAAATATTGCTGGAGGCTAGGTCTGGGGATCAGGGGAGCGGTTAAGGTTGCGTCTATATGAATGTGGTTAGTAATATGTAAGTCTACTAGGTATGTATGTTTACACTTTTTGGTGCAACAAGAACAATGCAGTTAAGTCAAAAATAATATACAAAGGAAAACTTATCCTTTTAATGGGTGTTTTCTACTTACAAGTTAATCTTCGTTGTGCTTTTGAAACTAGGTACTTTTATACTGTCGGATCTTTCGGCTTATAATCGTGAGTTTTAACCATTTATCCGTTATATTTAATTTTAATTACTTATGTCCCACGCTAGTATAAATGTTACACTTTTATAAACACAGAAAAAAAAGTTTATTTTTAGTTTTAGGTCGTAATTCATGGTCATAACTATATTTAATTTAATTGAAATGGTAATTTCTTCTCGTAATGTTTTTCTTCTGAGTGTCATCGATTGAACTAAAAGATTGAAGATTGAAAGCGGGCAAAATATACAATGAATTAATTTCATGGATAAGTGGAATAAAAATTAACGTGTAGATCCTTATATAACATATGTCTAGCAGTGGAAGTATTTTGGCTTATAGTGATGATGATGATGATGATAATAATAATATTGATGATGACAGTAGACAGACTCAAATCAGAACAGAAGCAAATTCGGTGCATTTTATCAGCTTAAGAATACCAGTATTGCTTCTTACAATATCAGTAGCTGTGATTTTCAGAGAAGATTGGATATGCTTCTGCGTCAAGGACAAATTTTATTAACTGTGAAGTAGTGGTGAAGAAAAAACTAGTTGTGCAACATGAGGCTATATTGTTGCATTTATCTAAATTACAGCTTTAGATTAAAGGTAGGTAGTGTCAAGAAATTGCGCACAAAACAAAGCCGCGAACCCGCTCAGCACCTCTCCGACTCCAGCCTTACTGTCGTTAGGGTCGTCATCCACCGTCCCTCGGACGCTCGCGTGATGGATGCCGCGATATTTCACCGCAGAACAATCTCCGCGCGGCTTTGATTTGTTTGTTGGTTTGTCATACGTGGCAGGTAAAAATGTTTGGTATAGTCGAGGGCAGAAAGATGTATAACTTTTTCACCTTATTCCATTGTAATAAGGTCCAAAAGTGTATACATCAGAATCTTTCTGTCCACTGTACACTGTTTTACGGTGTATCGAAAGCGGTAACTTGTCCATGTACACAAGTGAAAGAGAAAAAATGGAAGTAATTTTCTATGAAAATATGACAGTGTTTGTGAAATAAATGAGATACCTAGTAGCTATTAACAAATGTGATATTTGGGTCATACCCAGATTTAGGTTCAACATTGCCCCTTCTGTTCCTAAAACAAAACGTGGGAGTTTTTAACTCATATGATTTCGATACAGGCCAAAACTACACCAGACTCCCATTACGCGGCTATACCCTAAGCCGAAAAATTTGGTTTCAAAGTCCTTAACTTTCTGGAACACGAGAGACAACTTTTGTTTCTGTGACTGTGTATGACCCATTTGCGAGAAGCAGGTGGGATAATACCTGTTTTAACTAATTAATTAAACTACCGGGTACAATAGGAAAGTAGACTGACAGCTATTTTTAAGCCCCGAAGCAAAACAGAGGTGTTTAAAATGTGTATCTGTGTATCTGTGTGTGGCATCGTAGCTCCCAAACGGATGAACCAATTTTGATTTAGTTTTTTATGTTTGCAAGACTTGATCGAGTGTTCTTAGCTTTCATTACGCTGAGTTGGGACCATTTCGTGACTACATTCTTTCTGTGTGTATTTTTTCTGTCCTTTGTTGATATTTGTCACGAATAAATGTTTTTCTTTCTTTTTCTTTTCTTTCTTTCATATTTCATATTTATTTATTGCAATAACATGTTACAGCTACACCTTAAATACTATTAAAGAATACAGTGAGAGGTAACACGTAAACCCTGATGGGCATAGCAATATGTGGAAATGAGGCAGGCCGAGGTTTAGTTTTATTTGTCATCAAAGAATTCTTGTAGGTTGTAATAGGCTTTATTTACTAGAAATTCTTTAAGGCATTTATTAAATTTTTGATCGGATTTTTCAGATTTTATATTATCCCTAACGTTGTTATAAATTTTCACAGCCATTGCGTTTGGGCTTTTACTGTGTAATTTTGATTTCGATTGTGTGGGTGCTAGATTGTTTTCATATCTTGTTTTATAGCGTCGCCTTTGCTCTGTCAATTTTATGAAAAAATGTGGGTATTTCCTAATAAATTTACATAATTCTAATATATATATATCAAGGTCAGTGTTAGAATTTGATACTGTATGAAGTACGGTTTGCAACTTTCTGGGCTTTTTTTATTGGCAAGTATACGTACACATTTCTTTTGGAGAATAAACAGCTTAGTTTGGTGAAAATCCATTAGACATTTTTATTTCATGTTTTATTTTAACACAGCTTATGTTCTTAAGATTAAATTACAATGCTAACCGGACGCAATATATCGGAACACATCTTTATAACTATAGGAATAAGGATGTGTTGCGATATATTTGGCCATTTTGGGTGTTCCAATCTATTTGACGCTGACTGTACAATTAGCTCTTTATACGAACTTCGGGTTTGTACTTCTCTTTCATTCGCTCGCATACGCTCTTAGTTTAGTCTAACCTCCTTTACCCGAATCAGAAAAGTTTTTACGACCTATATTGTCAAATACCACACTCTTTATAGTTTTGAATAAGTTAATTTAATCGCGTAAATGTACAGTCGAACTCAAAAGTAGCCGTAATATATTTTATTACCTTGTCACAGCTTATGATAATACTAAATTCAGACCACTATCACTGAACACCTTACTGCGACAAGGTACTAAAATGTACAGCTACTACACCGCCTATACGTCAAATGAAATAGTGGGGCGCGTCTTTGAAAACTGTATAACAAAGATGTCATATCAAAGTTGCTTGAAGAAATATTGAAACCTCAACCGCTGTCACAAGCCGTGTGGCAGGAGATTAATAAAAATGTTATAAACAAATTAGGTTTTATTTCCAAACTATATTAACTACACGTTCTATATAATTTACCTACTTATCACAAAAAGTAAAAAATATTGCTTTCATGTAAGACATTTACAATGATGAAAGTAGGTCACTAGAGGATACAATATCAGATAGTTTAGATACTAGATAAATATTATTTTAGTTGCACAAAGTACATTTAATACGCTAAGTTTTTTTAAATAATTTATATCGAGAAACGAGGTAGTATGTGACCGCCAAGTTTAGTACATATTTAATTTACAGGGGAAACCAATTGGCTATTTGACTCATTAGTCATTAGTCATCAAATCAAGCTTTCGAAAATAGCACGGAAAAATCTAGCTATCGTTTATTTTTGGAATTTAAAAAACTTTTTAAAGGAATACTGAAAATTGTGACGTCACATTAACTTCATCGGATCGTTTTGACGTTTCAATAAAAGTTGCTGATTTGACCAGTTAGTCAAATAGCCAATTATATTATTTCATAATATAAAGTGTACATTTCTTTTTAATGGTGTAGGTAGAGACATCAGGGAATCGTTATGTAGACATTTTCGGTTATTTCTTACTCGCAGTATTTGGCAAACAATTCTCAGCATATTCCAATATTTTGAACGTGTATGCCGCGGTCCATCCAAAGATGATGGACCAATTAAAGAAATTACTTAACGCAATTTATTTAGTCCAGCAATTAAATGATCCGAGTAAAAAAATGCAAAACGATCCAAAGACAAGCCAGAAATAGTGTCATGAGTTATTTTAATCAATCATTTATTAAAAACGCTTGTTACCGCAAAATGTAAATACATTCAGTCAACAAAGTATCGGGAATGGATGATTTGTTTATGGTTCCAAATTCAAATTTTTGTTTTTTTTGTTGTTGTTAGATTGGCACAACTGTTTTCTATTTTGGCGCGGAGTTTGAGTTGCATCTGTTATTTATATTAAATACAGTGCTGTTTTTAGTTATATCATATCTAGTGTGTATTGCGAATTTCATAATGGACAAAAACATTGAACAAAGAGTTTGTCTTAAATTTTGCATCGCCAATGGAATTTCGTGTTCGGAGTCACTGAAAATGTTACAGAAGGCTTACGGTGATTCGACTTTATCAAAAACACGTGTTTATGAGTGGTACAAAGCGTTCAAAAGCGGTCGAGATGTGATGGAAGATTTGCCTCGCTCTGGTAGGCCATCAACGTCTGCAACTGAAGTTAACATCGCAAAAGTGAAGGAAATAGTGACTGAAAATCCTCATTCAACTTTGAGAGAGATAGCCGCCGAACTTTCTGTATCTCACGAGTCGATCCGTACTATTTTAACTAATCATTTGGGTATGAAACATGTGACCGCTCGGCTAGTCCCAAAAGACCTGAATTTTCTCCAAAAACTCAATCGCATGAGAGTCGCTGAGGACATGCTAGAACGAGTCAATTCCGACCCAACATTCATGAAACGCATTGTTACTGGTGACGAGACGTGGGTTTACGAGTTTGACATGCAAACTAGTCAACAAGCTTCGGAGTGGCGCTTCGTGGCACCCGTTTTCAATCGGTAGAAGACATAAAGGAGAATTCGCGCCGAGAACTAAATTCAATTCCGGAAACAGCGTTTAAAAAATGTTTTGATGATTGGATTATTCGTTGGCGTAAGTGTATCGTTTCTGAAGGAGCATACTTTGAAGGTGATAAAATAAATTTGGATGATTAACAAACAGTTTGTGTATTATTGATCTTTTCCCGGTACTTTCTTGACAGAGTAGTATACTGACATTAAAGTATGGAATCATAGTAAGTATGCAGTTATCTCCTTACGTCACATGCACATATCTACATACTCTTAATTCATTCAAATATTATTTGTGCACAAGACCCTTTAATCATTTATGTATTTCCAAAATATAATCAAAAGTAGATTATCTTATAAATTCCTTTTCATCCTAATCCTTGGTGACAACTTGGACTATAGTTTGAATGATCTTGTTTCCTTTCTCGTAGTTCAATAAATTCAGACACGGGTCGTTAATTTTTTCTTCTAGTAGATTTATTAGCTCCACTCGTATCGTTTTTAGCATTTCAGCTACCTGAAATGAGCAAAAATATTGAATATAGCGCCATCTCTCGGCAGAATAAAGAAGCTGTTACGAACTTGAACCTAGATGTCGCTAGCAACGTGGCGTATTTATGTTGGTTCAAAAGTTTACCACTAGATGGCGCTCAAATGTAACTTTATTGTCGTGTTTAAGTTTCAGCTGAAATTTTTTTTTAACTCCTGTTCTTACCTCATGTTTTTCCACTTGGAACATAATCCACCCATCTTCTAACGAAACAATAAACGTGCCGTTATGAAGCTCCACAGAAAGACTGCAGCCTGGCAACAAAAAAAAAACAAAGTCGATTCATCTTTACATCAGTACTTATAAACAAATATGTAAATTAAAAATACATTGTAATAAAAAAATAAGATTATTAATTAGCTTTTACACTTGTTTGACTTGAGTAATGGCTGGTTTTGTGTTTTTTTTAATGTTCAGGTTTTTTAAGTCCATATGAGTGTCCCACAGCCCACTACAGTAGTGGGACATTCATATGGACTTAAAAAACCCAGTAACCCAGTAACTGGGCAACGGCCTCCACTATTTACGCCACTCGTCCTTATACAGTGCATGCTTATTTCTTTTTAGGTTAGAACTTGTTTACTCTCTAACTACTAAAACTCATTTACATGTGATCGTTATGGAGGCGGGCGCTTACGCTGTTACGTTATCATTGCTTTGTCATTAATATAACAGCCATATGAAAAAAGGCATAACCGGCAGCCGCGATACGTTCCCTCTCGATTAGGACGACCACAAATCGGTACTAAAACTAAAATGACAAATCCTCACCCGAAAACAAAACAAGCGGCAGCTGCGGCACCATGGAACACTCTCGAATGAAAACCCGCGACGTCTTCACCTTCTCCTGGTACACGAGGTACGGGCTGCCGAAGTAGCCGACGCTCGAGTTGATCGAGGACGGGTGTAGGGCGACGTAGCCGTCCGTTTTCGTCTTGAACTTTAACTCGTCCGCGTTCGGCTGGCGAGGGATCGCGCCGCCGGCTTGCATGTGGAAGGACTTCTCTGGAGTAAGCACCTAGAAACATGGATTAGAGCACCTGAAGTAAAATTATAATATATTATAAAAGGTATAATAATAATAATAATCCAGCCTATATACGTCCCACTGCTGGGCACAGGCCTCCACTCACAATGAGAGGGTTGGGGCTATAGTTCCCACGCGGGCCCAGTGCGGATTAGGAACTTCGCACACACCGTCAAATTGCTTTGCAGGTGTGTGCAGGTTTCCTCACGATGTTTTCCTTAACAATAAAAAACTAAAATTATACAATTTAAAGACCTTCCATAGTGTCAAGGAATTGTATAATAAATAATGAAGTTATGTTTGGAATTCATTAATAATTTATTATAATAATAGTGTTTGTGTTAATCTTATAGTTTGTAAGGAATTGATTTTTAATTATTGATATATTTTTTACGTGTGCTTGTATGCAAAAAATAGCTAGAGAGGACATATGGTAAATTTTATACTAATAAATAGCGTAGTTTGCATGGAAATATCGATGAACGAATTTTACGGGTAATCTTGATAGGGAACAGAAAAATTGTGATATTGTTTACCTTTACAACGTTAGGATACAACGCCGCGCACAAAATGGCTGCCAGCAGCTTATCGTTGTCTCCGTTTGAATTCAGCTGCAAACAAAGGTTTAAACGTTAGTAAACTTTTTTATATGGCAATGAGAAGAGCCAGGCCACCTGAACGGCTAGCACAAGTGGTCCGCGACTTATATGTCGCTCGGATCTCCCTTTCCAACTACTCTGTAACGATAGAGACGCACTGAGCGACAAGCGAGATAATACAAGATGTGCTTACCGCTCTGATCGTTAATTGGATTTGAGACCCATATACATTTGTAAATAATTCCAAGACCGCAATCTCAAGATTTCAAACGCGTTGCCAAACCAATAGACTAAGATTGAATACCTCTATGCTGGTTATTTCACCGGTAACGTGGGGAACATTACCAAAATTGTTTCTTTAAAAAAAAAATTAAGTCGCCATACAAATATTCTTCGACTCACCAGGATGTTAATTCATTATTGTTTAGTTTTTTGCACCTACCAACCTACCTACCAATATTTTTTATATCGGAAGATGGGGAACACCCAAATATTTCGAAATGTTTTTTCAGAATATTAATTTGTCCGAATTTTCATTTTTACGAAATCTTATGTTATGCTGGAGCAATTTAAAATTAAAAACATATTTGAATTGCTATACGTTGGTTAGGTTAGGTTTGATTTATGTGCTATATCAAAAAATAAAGCCTCCATTTAAAAATGCATTTGGAACTATGAAAATTCGGGATTTCAATCAATTCGGAATTAAGACTCTTCGGAGTTATGTACATGTGTACCCCGGAAGATGTCTTGCGGTGGTAAAAACTTTGAAATGTACCCCGACGGAAAACAGAGGGGTCTGATATAAGTTTAACTGTGTATCTGTCTGTGGCATCGTATCTCCCAAACGGATGAACCGATTTTGATTTAGTTCTTATTGTTTGAAAGGTGACTTCATCGAGATTGTCCTTAGCTAAGTTTGATGAAAATCGAGTACTCGAGAATACGAGTAATCGACTCTGAAGTCGTTCCAATTTTATCGGGAGTTTTTACCTATTTAATTGAGTATAGGTGGTTGGCACTCACTTGTTCTCCAGTCAAGCTGGCCACAGAGTCCTTCCTCATCTTCCTGCGCAGGTCCGGCATGTCCGGCACGAAGCCGATGCCGGCCAGCAGCCCCAGGAGCTGGTGCTTGATGTCGCCCAGCATCATGAGCGTTTTGTGCGAGAGGAAGTTCTCGCTCGCGAATGTGAGAGCCGCGTGGGTGCTGCGCTTCATAGCGAGCTGCCATTTCTGGGTGAATTAATGAATCAGAAGACATTCTGGTTAATACTAAAATTTAAAAGATACAGAACTGCACTATAGAGAAAACAATCGTCCTTTCCAAGGGTTGTATAGCACTATTTTTAAATATTGAAGGCCGGTAAAATGCGGCCAGTAATGCATTTTCATACAAACTTCTTTGTTGGCAAATAATACGAATACTTCCAAGCATGTCTAAGAGGAATCTTACCCTGTAAGCTCTTAAAGTTGTCAACTGGTCACTATTCGCGCAGGCGAACTCTTTCCTCTTTGCATCTGCTTCCGACTGAAATAGCAATAATTTCAGGTTTTATTGCACTGGTTCAGTGTTAGTGATGTTAACAGACAATCTCAAAACGGCTATAGCTATAGGGCTAATAAGCGTGACAATATTTCTTAAGTACTTTCTCCTATGATTTCGTCAGCATGAAATTCGTCAATCTTTTATTAGATAAGATTAGGGTTTCAAATAGGATTCCCAATGTGATGATGATAGCTTTTCTGTAATATAATGATGGCATTATTTCCTCGAAAACTGTTTACTTTATTGCAGCTAAATGCTCGTCAATCTTTTTGACTTCAAATAAATTTAATAACTTTCGCTTAATCTAAATAGATAGATAGTTTATTACCTGGATTAACATAAAAACACTTTTTATCCCGGAAAATTTGATAGCTCCCGAGGGATACGCGAAAAATGAGTGCTACGCGGACAGAGTCGCGGGGAAAAGCTAGTAAATATATAACAAAGGTAAATAGTCGTAAACACTCACCTTCTTCCCGTAGGGCGCGACGAACGGGCTCTTGTGGCTGAGGCACGCGGCCACGGTGAGCGCGGAGTCCACGCAGCAGAAGATGGCGCCGAACAGCAGCAGCTTGCCGATGCGCACGTCCACCGGCAGCGCCGCCAGGTGCGCGCCCAGCGCCGTCAGGCTGCACGCAAACATGTATATTAATATCATCTGAAAATCTCACACAAATGGAAAAAATCGCGTACTAAGCTCTAGGCTTGTAGTCGAGGACACAAAGATGTTTACACTTTTGGACCTTATTACAATGGAATAAGGTGAAAAAGTGTAAACATCTTTCTGTCCTCGACTGTACAGTCACGAACGTAACTTTGGGACCCATTTCAAAAAAACATTGCTTGAAATTGTCAATGTCATTAGAGATGCCAAGTCATTTGTAACTTACAGGAAACTCCACCTTATTGCTGTAGAGTGTCAGATTGACTTTGGACCTAAAGTGAATCCCAAATTAAAGTTCGTGACTGTACTGTGGGTAGGTACTAGACAATGAATGATAAACATACTTAGAAATACATTAAATACATAGAAAACATATAGGACTCAGGTAAAAATACTCGCGCACATCACACAAATATTTTCCCTAACCGAGAATCGAACTCGGGGCCTACTAAGCTACGACGCGGTGGCTATTTTTTCTCTACTGTTTGTTACATGAATGACTTCTTAATAAAACAAAAATAAAAATTCATGCATATGACGATTCCTGTAAAAAATGACAAATGTAAATGACAATTTAAAGTGTCACCTGTAGTCCTTGTCGAGAGCCCCGACGTCCTGCAGGCGGCAGAGCGCGCTGTCAATGCTGGGTTTGGCGGGCGGCTCGATTGTTTTACCTGGACACGTAGACGTTTACACATGATTTCATCATACACAGAGTACACCGGACTCGACCAGTTAAGACCCTTTTTCTCTAGGGGTCACATTTACATTAATATCTGACTACATTCTCTTTTGCCAACGATCTTCAATTTTCTACGCCTAGTATCCTAACTGAATCAAACTCACCTAAAACCTCATGCACACTCATATTCTTGAACAGCGGCAGTATCTTGATCTTCAGCAGCAACTGTTCCAACGGCACCCGGTGTATCTCCGGCACAGGCTGTTCCAGCAGATGGTAGCTGTACCGGTGCGAGGTATAAAGGTGCACGCACACTCCAGGCATGACCCGCCCGGCGCGACCTTTTCGCTGTTTGGCGTTGGCTCGAGACACCCAGACGAGCTCAAGGGATTCCATGTTGCGGTTGGAGTCGAAGCTGTAATAATAACAATGACATTTAGGCACATACTACACTTTTTTTTTTTGAAGGGACCTACGTAGTTAGCCTCTGGCGGCTTTGACTACTTCACCGGAGGGAGCGAGCTCATGAGGGGAGCTCAGCGCAAAATGGGGGTTTTCACTAGCATGTCTAAGGGCGCTCCTATTGAGCCAACCTCGAACTTAGGACGCTAGGGGAGATAGTTTTAAAAACAATCGATTTTATGCTACCAACGCTTCGAAAAATTACGTTAGGCAAACTGAGAAGAAGCGTCGCAAGAAACTCAGTCTGCTTGTCGAATTTGTATACTATCCGGTACCGGAGCAATGTGGGATCGCCCACGCGTAGTGCGAGTGGGGGGACGCCGACGCCTCCTCCGGAGGAGACGCTGTGGTGAGTAAGGAGCGAAGCTAGTGTTGCCCTGCGAGACAGGTGGGCTTCGAAGTTCTTCTCTGGCCACGAGGGCGACCGTGATTGAGTCATCGGTGTCAGTCAGTACGTGTCGGAGACGCACATACTACACGAGCGGTTCTCCCGCCGCAGGAATCCGCATTTCTTTTGTTTGGGAAACCGCACAGTGTAGATTGCGTCCTACAACGTTCATAGTCAAATGTCTGCTGCGGTTTAAATGCGGATTCCCGCGGTAGCGTCTTGTGCAGGGTCCATCCGAATCGCTGGCACCATCTTATCCTTTAACAGCGTTTTTGCTCGATGACTCAGGAGCTGCCGGCGCGTAAGTAAATTCGCGCACGTACGTCACGAGGTCTGGGCGCATAGTTAGATTCAAGTACTAGTTATATATAGTTGCGCGGCCACTAGTGGTCAAAGTCATTCCGCTACAATCAACGTAATAACTAGTTTTTAGTAGCTGGGTGTTGAAAAATGTTTTCGAATTTTCATTGTTTCTTGTACTGTGCCAGCCCTAGCGTATTGTTTATTAATCACATCTAGGATAACAGTTATCCGTTCGTGTTAGACGTGTTCTCAGTTATCTAGATAAGTCATGCATAAGTTATTGTTAATCTTGTATATATACTTCTGCTTTATTGTAATTAAATTAGATTGTCACTGACAAATATGAAATAAATAAATAAATTATCATCATCATCATCAGCCGCAAGACGTCCACTGCTGGACAAAGGCCTTCCCCAAGGTTTTCCACAACGATCGGTCCTCTGCTGCTGTCATCCAGCGGTTTCCCGCGATCTTTATCAGGTCGTCGGTCCACGTTGTGGAAGACCTGCCGACACTTCGTCTTCCGGTTCGCGGTCGCCACTCTAGAACCTTTCCGCTCCAACGGCCATCGGTTCTACGAGCAACGTGCCCCGCCCACCCAAATAAATAAATAAAAAAATCCTTTCTCACCCACCAACGTGGTCTTCTCGTTCGGTAAACTAACGACAAGTGGCAGTTTGCATCAGTTTATCTATAATGTAAAAAAAAAAAGCCGCGGTAGCCTAATGGTTTGACCTGCCGACTCTTAAGCAGAGGGTCATGGGTTCGAACCCGGGCTCGCACCTCTAAGTTTTTCGGAATTTATGTGCGAAATACAATTTGTAAATTAACCATGAGCTTTTCGGTGAAGGAAAACATCGTGAGGAAACTTGACGGTGTATGCGAAGTTCCCAATCTGCACTGGGCCCGCGTGAGAACTATAGCTCAAACTCTCTCATTGTGAGTGGAGGCCTGAGCCCAACAGTGGGACGTATATAGGCTGGATTATTATAATGACTCACCGTTTCTCCTTCATCCGGCCGCAGTCGACGACGAACACGCAGTCATCGATGGTGACGGACGTCTCGGCGATGTTGGTGGCGAGCACTATCTTGCGAACGCCGGCGCGCGGCCGGCTGAACACCAGAGCCTGTTCCTCGCTCGACAGCGTCGAGTGGAGAGGGATCAGGATATACTTGCCGGTCCTTCAATCAATCAAGCAATATAATTTATTTGCAGAATACAGTTTTTTTCTTTTTTTTATCATATATGGGTTTGCGTTTGACCTCAGTCTCACCTGATGTTAAGTGAAGACGAGGTAACAAGATGTTACAGTCAAATTGAAAAATAAATAATGTTCAGTGTATTCAGCTTGCAGGCAAGCATGCAAATATTTGTCGGTACAATAATAGTATGTCAAATTATAAAATAAATTATGTCAATAAAAATTAATAAATCATAAAGTACATGCCAATTACAAATAGAAACAAATAGAATTAATAAAATTAACAATACATATTAAATGTCAACAATCACAAATTATTATTACATTGCTCGAGGAAGTCCTTAACACTATAGAAACATTTTTCCAGGAGCCAGTTTGACAACATGTTCCTAAACCTATTTCCTTTGAATTTACCATCTTTGTGTGACTTGTGACTCAGCAATACCACGTGTATTTCAATAGGTCCAAGAGTAGTAGATCTGAGGTTGTATTATGAAGTGTTATATGTTTCAGGTAGTGAGAAAGATGGAGATATGGAACTGTCAGGTAAAGATGCTCTTACGGTACGAATTGTAAGGAAACCTGCACATTCGAACAACTGAGCGTGTAAAGGTGCTTATCCACGAGAAGAGGAGATTGAATTAGAGTGAATTGAAATTTGAATGGCAATATTTCAATTCTTTAGCGCATTTTCGGTGGAAATTATCTGGATTGGCGAGGATTTGCAAGACGAGAATGAAATATTTGCTGTTGTCATATTTAATCGTATTACTGTTACATAGAGTATTTTTAACTCTGCTATGAAAATGAAAATATTTATTTCATATAAGCACATTTGTACATGAAACAGTGGTATTGGGCCCTGAGCTAGGATGCCCTATGTTACAGGACCCAGTTATACAGTAAATAAGACAAGAAGACATAACAATCATAACTTAACCTACATAACAAATTCAGTCTACAGTAACGTTATGCGATAGCAACAAACGAATGAATGCATAATAGAGTGAGATATATATATATCGCGTAAGGCCTACGTCAAAATTTCGCTAGTTCGAAACTGAATCTTATGTCAGTCAACAAAAGTTGGAAATCATTTTGACAAATGCCCTATATGTAGGACGTTGGGCCTCAGGAACATGGAAACAACTTTCGCGTCCGGCTCGCAAGTAATCGCGAGTCTTGGATGTCTCGGAATAATTGGTGGAAATGGGCCCATCTCGCCACGTTTTCTTTCGCCTCTTCGGTGGAAAAGCATTTCAAGTGGGTTAATTGCACAAGAGATCCTACAGGGGGAAGTATTATATATTCAAACGGGGTCATCTGTACGAATATTTTTTGGACTTACTTCGGACTGAAGGTGTGGCTCTCAGAAAGCTGGTCGTGTAGATTCATGATCTCCCCGATTCCTGGCAGGAAGATTAGGATAGCTCCCTCGCGCGGCCAAGAGTGGCTCCCGTCTACTATGTAGCTCAGTGTGTGCTCTACCAGATCTAGATTTATCTGGGAACAAACGACGCGGTTAGCCTAGTTGGTAGTGACCCTGCCCACGTAGCGGTCCCGGGTTCGAATCCCGGTATGAGCAAATATTTGTCTTTGTAACATTTTCATGCTACTCTCAAAGGTTTGAAAGATAACTTACCTTTTCGGTATCCATAAGATACATGTTCTTACACGTGGTTTTGCTGCATTTTGGGTACCGTGCGACCATCTGTGCGACATTGAGGTTCTCGTCACGTATCGAAGTCTTCGGCGGTTCCGTGGACGCTCGCACGTCGCACGCTTCTAACTCAGTTTCTAGGTCCATCTTTTTGTCTTTATCACCTAAAAGTAATTTTGTTTTTGTCACCATGTATTTTAGTAATATTTCAAACATTGAGGCTGAACTTCTAAGGAATAACTTACCTTTTTTCACCCTACGACCATAAGGTCCATTTTCTTCTAGCACGTAATTCGACAATTCCATGATGTCTTCTAAAAATAATTGTTCTACGGGAAACGTTCTACCTGGAAATTTTAAACATATATTTTACTAATAATTACTTTTTTGTAACTTTTTTATTATTATACACCACAAAATGCTTGATATACACGGCGACCAAAAAGTGTAGAATCGGAACTATAAATACTTTTTACCGGCAACACGTTACTGTTCTATACAAAAGTTCTTGAGAGTTGCCACATGAAATCTAATTTGACATAGGCAGTGGCGCCCCCCTTATTTTCTACTTCCTTTGGTCACACTATAAGTTTATCATCAAAAGTTTGTCTTTGAACAAAAAAGGTAACATTAAATACCTTTTTTTAATTTGTCGGTGCCTTACTAACCTGGTATCTCCAGCACTGGAACCTTTTCAAAGTAATCCGAGAACAAATCCGCATTCAAAGTCGCACTCATTAGTATAACGGTCAAGTCCTTCCTTACTTTGATAAGGTCCCTCAGAATCAGGAGTAGGAAGTCACTCTCCTCTGATCTCTCGTGCACTTCGTCTACTAGTATGTGAGTGACCGACTTGAGTTGCGGATCGTACTCAAGCCTACGGAGCAATATTCCAGTAGTGCAGAAGGTTAGGCGAGTTTTCGATGACACTTTGCTTTCTAGTCGTATCTACAAAGATATTACAAAGAATGTTAAAGCAAGAATAATTTTTAAAAATATTGTCCATCCCGTGTGAATCAAATAGTTTTTATACATACAAAATCGCGGGCAAAGGCTTACTAAAATATTGTAAAATAATGAAATCAAAGGCGTATGATCTGTTTCATAGAACTAAGCATTTCGTGGAGTGATAGCTCCTAAGTCGGGGTTGTGCCCCCCTCATATCCGTATTAGAAGGGTGATTCCCATTAGTTCCATGGAACTACTGTTTTTCTTTTGAAGAGCACAGAATTGGTAGTTCTATGGAACAAATGGGAATCTTGAGCTATAGTTCCATGGAACAAATGGGACATGCAGAGACAAAGGAAGAACTTTAAGAGCAGATTACTCTTTCACCAAACTGTGTCTTACCTGATACCCCACAACTTGTCCGGTCTTCTCCACCCGCTCGTCCGCAACCCTGTCTGCGACACCGATAGCGGATATCCGGCGCGGCTGCGTGCAGATCACCTCCACATGCTCCCTCCCACCCTTGCTGTAGTTGTCCAGCCAGTCGTCCAGAATGTACTGGGGGACTTGGGTACTTTTACCACAGCCTGTTTCTCCGCTTATTACTATTACCTGTTAAACAAAGACCAAAACCTTAACTGAGATCGAGGAATATGGAGGGCTTAATTTGAGCTACAACCAACAAGAGCATAGCTCCTTAAATAGAGACAGCTTGACAGTAAAATGAGGGAGTAAAATCGGCAACATGTTCCAATCCAATGGTGTGATATTGTGTTCCAATTTTTACCCAAAACTTTATGTGGAGGTTGCCACTTGAGAATAAGGTCAAATTATTTTTTATCATGCTTCATCTTACTTGGAATTGAGAAACCCGCCCCATTTCTAAATCCTACGTACATTGACGCACCATACTACGCCATTTCAATGGTAGGGCGCGCCGTCGTGGATCAGAATTGATAAATTACTACTACATTCAATAAATAACTTTATTCACTAAACATTGCACAAGCACTTTTATATGTCATAGTCATCTTATGCTATTAAACGAGAAAAATTTCACGTTCTCGAAAACGGCTCTAACGATTTCGATGACATTTGCGACATGGGGGTTTACGGGGGCGAAAATTCGATCTAGGTAGGTCTCATAACATATCCGAGATTCGTTTTCCTCGTATTTTCACGCAAAAAGATTTCCCGCGAAATATTGTTCGTAATATCGGGGCGGCTGCCGCCGTCTGAATAGACTGATGGTTAGAGCGTTAGCCTACTACGCAGACTGCGGGTTTTAATTCCAGCTATGGTTCATTTTTTTTTGTTTTTGAATAGAAAATCGATGAAAATTCGGTTTCGACCCGAGCGACTACGCTCAGTCTCCCAGGTACTAGTTCATCCATTAGAATACCCAAACATAATCTGAAAGTTTTTCTATGTATCTGCATAGAAATTGATTACTTACTTGTGATTTCTTCATCGCATTCAATATCTCATTCTTCTTCTGCCATGCTGGCAGTTTCCTCCTGCCGGACATCATTTTATTATACCTATTGTTGTCCCTTTTCTCCCGCCACCGTTTTGCTATCTCACTATTCTCTCTTAACACATCATCAAAATTAACATTAGCTCTAGTATCTTTAGCCTGTCCTTTTTGATAATGAGAGGGTTTTTTGACAACATTTTCACTTGAATTTTCTATTAACTGAGGAAATAAGGCTTCGGAAGCTTCAGGAAATGTTCTTGTATCAAACTGTATGAAATTCATAATTTCTTCCTCATTATTTAACAATTCTACTAATGAGTATACACTTGGTGTACCGTCTTGTGCTAAAAGTTTGGCTTCTTCTAATAGCCTAGCTGTTACCCGTAGACATGTCAAATCAGGAATTATACTAGTTGCGGTTTCTGTTTTAAAGAATAATAATGGTAGTTGATAAGGGTATACTGTCTCTTCTGAAAATCTAACTTCTAATTCATAGTTAATTTTTGTATTTTCCTCATTACCAACTTCATTAGCTGCAGGTTCAACATTAGTTGCATGTGAAAATTTACATTTAGCACCAAACCGACACGGTCCTTTTAAAAAAAGTTTACACACTTCTTTCTTTTTTGTTTTGAAATTGCTTGTGTAATTAATGTTTTTCTTCGTTTTAGGTTTCTGTATCTCTTTGCTTTCATACATTTTTGTGAGATAGTCTAAATTTAATTTGACGATCCACACATTATTTTCTTTTAATCTAAAGCTTGACTCGTAGATTGACTCAAGGACAGCCTGCTCATCATTTCTCATTTCAAGAATTTCTGCAGGAGTGGGTACTGTTTCAGGTTTCTCTTGAAGATCTATTTTGAAATATTTGTAAAATAGTATTTCTAGAGCTTTTTCAACACTTTCTGCTGCCATTTCTAATGCTTCTGCACAGTGAGCTTTATGGAAGTGATATCTGTAAATCATAAATTGCATTACAAAATCTGTTGCAACTTAGTTTAGTGTAGTTGTATAGTGTA
The DNA here is from genome assembly GCA_963241965.1 of Tortrix viridana. Taxonomy (NCBI): domain Eukaryota; kingdom Metazoa; phylum Arthropoda; class Insecta; order Lepidoptera; family Tortricidae; genus Tortrix; species Tortrix viridana. Next base: position 9,519,044 of record OY725186.1, read on the forward strand.
TTAGTTATATAGTGTTTTCAATCCACAATGTCACGCCTCATCACTTAACTTTACTATCCACCATTTAATTGTTTAAGAATTTAAAAATAAACTACTCCATTAATCTAGGCAAAGTATATAGTACATTTTTTAAGAATAAACCGTATCTGCTATCATATGGTAAATTTTGACTATTTATGTTTGCATACTATATTAGTAATTTAAGGCCACTTGCAGCAAAAAGATAAATCTACATGTTATGCTCTTGACAGTGACTGTAAATATATGTTAACATACTTTTCCAACTTAGCCAAGGCAAAAGCCCGCAGCCTAGCCTCCGAAGTCTCTATGTCTGGCTTGTTGTTGAGAGAGTAGTCGCAGCCACCCTGCACCACCAGGTTGCCTCGCTCCATCCAGTAGCGATTGCTGAGATTCGTGCCTTTATCCTGAAATAAGTTATCTTAGTAAATACCTCACAATGTTTTTATGTGGAATATAATGTATGATATACACTGCAAAAGTGGATTAGGATAAAAAAATGTTGAGACAATTTTACACAAATTATCAGCACTACCGATACAACAATAGACAGACATACTTATGTAGATAGAAAAACATCCAAGTCTCACACAAACATTTTCATTCACCTTCACTTCATAAGTACGCAATTTACACCAAGTATTGACCAGCAATTTGACCTCCATCTCATCTGATTACAAGATTCACAGCCTATTAATTATTTGAAATGACGTCAATATATACCTTATAAAGGCTGGCGCTTCCGAGTTTGAAATCAGGTCCATGTATAAAACGTAATGTGTCAAGAATCAGTTTCTGAGAGTCCGAATTTAGTCGCACTGTCTGCATAGACACTCTAAGATGTGGGTGAGGATCTTCCTTTGGTTCTTCCTTAGTTTTTCTGAAAGGATAGCGTGAGTTTTTTTTAACAATTGAGTTGCAAACGCTTGAAACAACATTGTGAAATATAGGTTACCTTATTCGAGCGTCTACGGGTTCTCGCATGAAGAAGTCTTCAGCCAGCTGCCTGCTTTGGTAATCCATGGTGAAGGTAAAGGGATTTTAATTTGGAAATTCGTAAAATTAAACAAAATATATGAAAGAAGACGTGTGCACAGCCGCCGTTCAGAACGACGATAAATCTATTCTATTTTCCTATTGCTTTAGGCAGTTTTTGACATTGCACAGGCTAAAATAAACCTTAAGTTGTTAGTGTAAAGATAATTCTTAAGGCCATTAGAAAAAAGAAAAAAAAGTTATACGGACGTTATTAGCAAACGCTAAACTTATCAGGATACTAAACGTCAGAAAATGATGTTGTCAAAAGCGTTTTGATTTCGCAACATCTTATTCGTCGTTATTTTATATTATGCTTGGCAATAAATTATTTGATTATAAACTTATATCCTATATAGCAAAATAGTTGAGCCAAAAAATTTTATTAGGGTGCTGCTGTGTGGAATGAAATTGGCAACCTGATCCAAGGTTTACTATAACCTGGTGCTGATTGCCATTTGAAAATATTGTACTTCCAACTGTCACCACTTGTTTATTTATTCGTATGGCCAAATTACAATCGTTCCAAATTAAAAATTAAAGCAGTACACCCAATTGCTGGATCCATTGGGTTACGTTGTTATCCAGGGTGAACAAGTCGGCTGACCACTGACTCGACTTTTTTACCGGCTATAAACATTTTAAAAAAATGGGCCCGATTTGGAGTTAACATATTATCCAAATATAACACATTTAAGGGCCACTTGCACGGAAATTTTGAGATAATAAAATAACTCTGTGTCCGGGGTTAATAATTATTTTAATAACTCTGAGTTTACCTTGCACTTGAAGAAACCGAGTTTACTAAGACATACCCTTATAATCTGTGAGTAACCCGAAAATTTCATTCTGCATGTTGGCAATAATTAGCTGTCAAATTAAAATTCATTATCTCTGCTTACACCCGGCCAAATACAAGACAACGAATAACGAATGACATAAGTATTCTTCTCTCTATCACATAACTGTAACTTGCATAAGTCTTTTTTTTTCTGTCAGATTTGAAGTGACATTACGTTTTCGGTCGATTATGTTGAATGGCGACCTTCGACGCTCGTGGAGATGTCGCGCGTATTTTGAACTAAATTCGTGTAAAAATGGAAAAGAAAATTCGTTTACGTGCACCAAATTTCACAAGCGGTGAAATTTCGCTGCTTTGTGACATTATATCAAAATATAAACATGTAATTGAAAATAAAAAAAACGATGGTGCTAACCTCATACAAAAACAAAAAGCTTGGTTAGAAATAATGGAAGAATTTAATGCAATTACCACTGATTATCATCGCACGGTCGAAAGTTTGCAACAAAATTATAAAAATTTGAAAAAGAAGGTGAAAAAGAGTGCTTCAAATGCTAAGATGGATATTCCAGGTACGGGATATACTTATGGCATGGCTATTGTAAGGTTGCTTCAATTCGATAAAAAATAATCTGCCAAGATATCCTTTCATATAAATTACAATATTATCCTTCTCGCAGTTGATAGCGCAACTCTTGTTGAAAATATTGAAGAATATGGCACTTCTTCTGAAGGCTGGGATAAGGTAGCTGAGAGTACAGGAGCATCAAAAGAGAAATGCCAAAAACTGTTTGACATATTGAGCAAGGAAGCGAAAGCTAAAGATAAAGGTTTAAAAAAGGATATCATGGGTACAGGTAAATCACAGATTATGTTTTAAACTGGCTTTCCGCCCTCGCTTCGCTTCCGTAAAATAAGTTAAAATATAGCCTATAGCTGTTGCCCTCGACTCCGTCCACGTAGAAGTCGTTTATCGCTGCTCCCATGGTAACTCAAATTTTCCGAAATAAAAAGTATCCTATGTCCTTCCCTGGGACTATCTCCATACCAAATTTATTTTAATTCAGTTCAGCGGTTTAAGTGTGAAGAGGTAACATACAGACAGACAGACAGAGTTACTTTCGCATTAATTATATTAGTAGGGATTAGTAGGGATAATGTACTACCTACTACTTTTGTGATTTGCTTTTATGTTATTAGTCATCTTTATTATTAGGAGGGCGACCACCACCAAAATATGACGATGACCCACTGTTAGCTAAAGTTAAAGGTTTGGTTGGGCCGACTATGGGTGACTATACGACTATGCCGTCAGCATGTACACAATATATGATGGAGACAGCTGTTTAATGGAATTACAAAATGTCAAACCCATTGTAATAAATAATGTAACAATTGATACAAAAATAATTGTGGATACAGGTACCTAATGTTAACTACAAAATAAATATTTTAGTAATGACTTTCCTAGTAATTTTAATTTTAGAATAATAATAAGAAAAATAATCTAATTTTTATTTTTAGATGAACAACAATCACAAGAATCAATATATAGTACATTATATAGTATGGATTATGTCTATTAATGCATACAAACATATATATACATATAATAATGTATGTATATAGTTCCCATGCGGGCTCAGGCGGATTGGGAACTTCACACACACCATTGAACTGCTTCGCAGGTGTGTGCAGGTTTCCTCACGATTTTTTCTTCAAATTTGGTCTGATAATCAAAACTGTTTCATTTAGTTCGTTTTATACGAGTCTTATTGATGACAGTGTGTTAAGGTATCCATTTAGACAAAAATAAATCAGTTTTAAATTTTCAGGTAAAAGAAAATTGGAAACACAAATACTTGAAAAGCAGACAGTATCTGAAAAGTTCAAGGCCCTGGCTTCAGAAAAGATGGAGTGTACAGGGATGCAAAAAGAAATTTTAAAATTACAGCTTGTGGAAGAACAAGAAAAATTAGAACATAACCGTTTGTTACGGAAAATGGAATTAAACGATGCTAAGGCAAAATATGAACATAACATAAAATTGAGGAAATTAGAAATAGAAAAATTTCAAGTAAACTAGTTTGAATGATATATTTTTTATATGAAAATTTTGAGACATTGTTATAATAAAAGGGATTTAATAAAATTTAATATAAAGTATTAATAGTATGATAATTAATTTCAATTCAATTCAATTCAAATCATTTATTTCGGATAAGTCCATATCATGGGTTAGTTAAAGTATCGATACCTTAAAATCTAATGTTAGTGTAATTTAATCTCCCAAAATGTTGTGTAATCAGCACTTCACGTGCATGATATCCATCTGTGGTCCTGTTGCTGCTGTTTGGCAATGAGGCGACTGGTTCTTGCTCATGTCTTCGAATATAGGAGGATATTCTGGATCAGTGGGAGGTTCCTTATCATTTCGTAGACGTGCTAGATTATGTAGAACACAAGTAGCAATTATGATACCAGGTATCCGGCTTAGGTGCACTTGAATCCCTATGGACACAATAGGGAACCTCCTTTTCCATATACCAAATGTGCGCTCAATGGTATTTCTACTTCTTATTTGTGATTCATTATCAGTGATCGGAATAGGTAGAGTATATTTACCTAAACTTGACGCTTGTTCATTCATGCCTGAGTGAGATGGGAACACATTATTGAATGAACATGCATCAAGTTTAGGTAAATATACTCTACGTATTCCGATCACTGTTCATTATATAAAGATTCAATAAGTGAATTCACAGTTCCCAGTGGTGTCATTATAAATGGGGTTTGTGGATACCCACTATCACCAAGTAGGCATTAATTTTTATATGTACCCTGAAGAAAAAAAAAAAAAATATTAAATATTTAACCCCTTGTTAGCAGTTAACCCAGAGTTATATAAATTAACTCTGGACCGCGCAAGTGGCCCTTAAGCATTATTAATGCATAAAGTAACATGTTTTGCTTATCGCCTGTCAGGTCAAACACTTTAATTTTTAAAGTTTATAACTTTAACTTTTAAAGTTAATAATACCATGTACCTACCTACCTTTGTAAGAGCTAGGCTACACATACTTAATAAAATTAAAAAACGAACTAAAAAAGTGTGTAAGATAACCTGAAAACTAAATAAGAAATTAAAATTCTGCAAAACAAAATGCACAGAATCTTCGGCCTGCTGTTAAACTCGTAGTCCTTCATTTGGCTTTGCGCAGTCGTAGAGAGATGTTGCGTTCTCGGGAAGTTACCTCATTTTGTATGGAGAACATTCTCGATGAGGAATATTACCCATACAAAATGAGGGAAGTTTCCGAGAACGGCACATCTCTACGCAGTCGGGTTAAAAGACGGGTAGCGTTTTACTTGTAACGACTCTAGTGACATCTACTGACTAGTAGAAGACGACCAGCTACGCCAGCGCTGCCAACGTCAGTTAGCGGAACTAAAGTTTCGCCTGTCAATTGAATGGTTACCACGAAGCACTCGTTTCGAAACTTCGGGTGCCCCTTTCCTTTCACTCGCTACTCGAAATTAAATCGAGAGAAAGGGATGTAGCTAACGCAACATCGAACTTCGATTTTCAAAGTAACCTGTTGGCAGTTGCTTACATCTTCCAGCTTCATCCCAATGGACTTCGGTCCCCAGGCATAATACCCGCCTGGAGAGAGATCTCTACTTATTAAGGGCGTCACACGGGCATTTTTTTCAAAATTGTACCTACAGTGATGGTTTTTTTCGGTCTTTTTTTGTGTCAGAGCATTTTTAGTAGTCTTAGCTATCTTAATTTAGCCATAGTTTCGTAAAATATTTTTAAAACTTTATTTACCCGACTGACCAAAGCAAAATGAGGGTTATGGTTACCTCATGTTTATATGGTAGATATTAGCAAAGTAATTTTAATGTTATTGCAACTACACAACATATTTAAAATAAAACATTGCATAATATTTTTAAATATTATTTGTAAACCGTATTTAACCGCAATTTACTTTTATGGGTACCTACAAATAAATACATTATTAATAAATACAATACTCAAACGTGATCAGGACTTTGTTTCCATTTCGATACTTTTTAGATTCCCCTTAAACATGACTGCCGATATGGCAACGAAAGGGAAGTAGCAAAAGTAACACTTTGCAGTTTCAAACCCAAATTAAATATGTACCTATTCGATCGTGAATCACGATTGATTCAATACTGGCTCTCGCACCAAATAACAACTTTGCAGCCTTGCATAACTAATATAATAACTATTATCTTAAGATAAAATATTATAGTATCTTCGCCGTGTGTAACGCGCATTAAGCTCTCTTCCCGCAACACAACATAATTTAACTTTTGAGTTAGGCTGGGTTTCCACCAGAATTGTTCGAGGTAACACACAAGTTCGTTATTAAATACGTGGAGTCTGCTAGGCGTGGAAAAATCTACCAATAGGACAGTTTCTCTGTGCAAGATAAGAAAATGAAGTATGTAAGTATCCAGTGAATGTGTGTACAGTATACAATGTATGGAACTGTCCGTCTCATATCTTGATGATTAAAACTGTTTTTCGTACATGTGGGCCTTCGTACATAAACCAATCTTAAGTAAGATCCCGTTAGGCCTATTAATAAACTCACCTTAAGTAAGATGCCCGTCTCAAGATACGTCAAAGTGCAGAACGTCAAGCCATAGAAAACTATCACTTTGGCGCGGCTTGAGACGGGCATCTCAGCCAAGATAGGTTTATTAAAACGGTCCATAGAGTGCTAAGATGGTGGCCACACATTTGACCGACTGTACCTGCTTAAGTAGGTAGGTAGGCCTAGGCTTTATGAAGCTACTCATGCAGCGCTTTCGTGATTTTCATCGGGATCGTGTAAATTTGAGCCTCATTAATTGACAAGTTTCGATGTCGTCGTGCGAAGTCGTGATCGGCCCAGGGTTCAGACCAACACGAATGAGCTGATTGTCATAGACCGGGAGTGTCTACAAAAAACTGCTATCATTTTGCTCGTACATTTATTGATTGGTCCGCCTTTATAAGTAAAGGCGAACGAAATTAAAATCAAAATTGAAGAGGCGTTTAATATGACTTGTAATCAGATTAGTCTATAGAGATAAAACAATTTTAATACACCTAGATTATAAGCTTTGCTCATACGTACGTGACTGTTAGTATCTTATTGACCCGTGTTAAATAAGTTCCACGCCAATAATAAAATACCCCTGTAATTTAATTGAGCTCCCGGTTTAAGAGGTGGCTTAATTCGTCACCCAGCGTCACCAAAGTGCTAACTCCAGGCTATCACGATTCCCACGACCAACGCGAAACACCGTCACTCCAAAATGTCCAGAAACCCAGACCTTTATCTTACCACTCTAACATCCAAAACCGGGGTCTCGCTATTTTGGACGTTTAAGTCGTGCAACGGCATTAAAATTTCGTGTTAATTTTATGACAAATGCTAATAAAAGAGACAAGTTATTTTCAGTTTACCGTGGGTTTTCATGACTGCTACTAGATAATTGGAGAGTATTTTACGATGTATTGAGGAATGTTCTGATAACTTAAGGTTATATCAACAGTTTTTTACCTACTCATTCTACAAACGGTTTGTGCAATGAAATCAGCTGTTTGACTTCATCAACTGTTTATATATTTTATATTTAGACAGAAACAAAAAAGGAAATTTAAAATTAGTGTTAAATAGGGTGCACTTATTTTCAGAAGGACCAGTACATGTACCTACAGTCACCAGCAATCATAAGCTATGTCCACACCTATGCGCTTTCATGTTCAACTTGCGCTTTCAACTTGGAATTCGTCTGGCGTCAAGCTCATGCAATACGAGGGTGACACTGAATCTTCAATAAAATCCAATGTTTTGACTTTATCTTCCGCCATTTTATTTGCAAAATGTTGCACGTCAACCCAACGGTGACGGATCAGCGTACGCTACGGGTATGCGCTTATATCAAACCAGTTTGAGCGCATGCGTTATTGCGTGCGCTGTGGTTGCAGAGGCATGCGTCACAGGAAAGCGCAATTTGAATATGAAAGCGCACAGGTGTAGACATAGCTATATATTATTACACAACATTGGGCTCAAAAATATCTGCCATCTGTACAGGATTTTGTTGACTGAGCGAGCGAAGTCTCCGTTTCAGCTTGGGCAATATTGCTGTCGTATGTCCGGCTGTTCTCCTCTGCAGGTCGCATTTATCAACCAATTCTAGTGACATTTTGTGAGCAGGTTCGATAATTATATGTATAATAATAATATATAATTAAGTTTGTCGCTAAGTCAACAGCTCACAGCTTAGAGCCATTAGAATTATTATACATTCAGTCAACAAAGTATCGGGAATGGATGATTTGTTTATGGTTCCAAATTCAAATTTTTGTTTTTTTTGTTGTTGTTAGATTGGCACAACTGTTTTCTATTTTGGCGCGGAGTTTGAGTTGCATCTGTTATTTATATTAAATACAGTGCTGTTTTTAGTTATATCATATCTAGTGTGTATTGCGAATTTCATAATGGACAAAAACATTGAACAAAGAGTTTGTCTTAAATTTTGCATCGCCAATGGAATTTCGTGTTCGGAGTCACTGAAAATGTTACAGAAGGCTTACGGTGATTCGACTTTATCAAAAACACGTGTTTATGAGTGGTACAAAGCGTTCAAAAGCGGTCGAGATGTGATGGAAGATTTGCCTCGCTCTGGTAGGCCATCAACGTCTGCAACTGAAGTTAACATCGCAAAAGTGAAGGAAATAGTGACTGAAAATCCTCATTCAACTTTGAGAGAGATAGCCGCCGAACTTTCTGTATCTCACGAGTCGATCCGTACTATTTTAACTAATCATTTGGGTATGAAACATGTTACCGCTCGGCTAGTCCCAAAAGACCTCAATTTTCTCCAAAAACTCAATCGCATGAGAGTCGCTGAGGACATGCTAGAACGAGTCAATTCCGACCCAACATTCATGAAACGCATTGTTACTGGTGACGAGACGTGGGTTTACGAGTTTGACATGCAAACTAGTCAACAAGCTTCGGAGTGGCGCCTTCCAACTGAACCGAAACCGAAGAAACCACGCCAAAGTCGATCAAAAGTCAAAGTCATGTTGACTGTTTTCTTTGACTATCGCGGTGTTGTGCACTCGGAATTCTTGCCGGAAGGTCAAACGGTAAATAAAGAATATTATTTGAGCGTTATGCGGCATTTAAGAGAGCAAATTCGACGAAAAAGGCCAGATTTGTGGAATGAAAATTCTTGGATTTTGCACCACGATAATGCGCCTTCGCACAAGGCCATCATTGTGAAAGAATTTTTGACCAAACACTCAACAAATACCATCGAGCAACCACCATATTCACCAGATATGGCTCCTGCCGACTTCTTTCTTTTTCCTAAACTCAAATTACCACTTCGTGGCACCCGTTTTCAATCGGTAGAAGACATAAAGGAGAATTCGCGCCGAGAACTGAATTCAATTCCGGAAACAGCGTTTAAAAAATGTTTTGATGATTGGATTATTCGTTGGCGTAAGTGTATCGTTTCTGAAGGAGCATACTTTGAAGGTGATAAAATAAATTTGGATGAATAACAAACAGTTTGTGTATTATTGATCTTTTCCCGGTACTTTCTTGACAGAGTAGTACAGTAACCAATATTTCTTATTACCTGGGCAAAATTTAATCTTATGCGTGTGTTATAAAAATTACTTCATTCCTGAATAAAAAAATGTATTCCTTTTAATACAAATTCACTCTGTAGAGCCGTAACAGTATCAGATATTTTTGAGCGCTATGTTTTATTGCAGGTGACTGTACGTACCTACGTCACCCCTTCAAACAACCGCTGTCGGGGTTCCCCTTACATACTGCATGGTTACTAAACTAAGTACGTATTGTAGATAAGTCTATTTGTACGTAAAAACAGTGCGTAGTCAATCAATATACCTAAGTGCCTACTAAAATGTACATGTTGACGCATACTCCACTAGCGTAAGTTACCGGCTTTTGTTGATTCAGGTATTTTCAGGTACAAATGCAAAAGTAATTCTGTTTATTTGTTACATTTTCACGAGAAAACGGGTAAACGGATGTTAATGAAGAAATAATAAGATATATTATATTCTAGAACAGAATACTTCAGTTTCAGAAAAATTGATCAGTTTCCGAATGAATAACTACTTATGAACGGCTTCTACGCGGACGAAGTCGCGGGCAATGCTTTTATTTAAAAAATTCTGAATGATTTCTTTCTGTGAAAAACCCCATTCCACACGTTGCTGTGACGTTGCCATAGCAATGGAAAAGGATTTATAAACGTTGGTTTGACAAGGTATACATAGGTAATAACTACAGAACGTACCTACGTCAATCGAATACAGGTTTGGGATTTGCTGAATCATCACTACATGTACCTACTCATATGAAGTACAAAACAAAGTCGCTTCCCGCCGTCTGTAACTTTGTATGTATGTACGCTTAGATCTGTCAAACTACGAAACGGATTTGAACCTTTTCAACGCCATGTCAAATACAAAAGTCGTCACTCACACGCCAATGACAGTTGAAAACCAGAGCTAATTTCAACCTTACGTCATAAATACTCAGGTCTATTTTTCGCTGTCAACTGTGACGGATATATCCGTCGTTGGCGTTGAACCAGTGTTGCGGATATATCCGTCAATAGCGTTGAAAAGGTTAATGCGGTTTTCACCATCAGTTAGATAATTTTTCACGGAATGTTTATATACATAAAATAGTACCCGGAGCGAAGCGAGGGCGGATCGCTAGTTTGAGGATAAATTAACCTCATAAGGCCCACCATGCAACGAAATTTGCCAATGGAATATGAACCTATTCTGAATAGAATAGAGTCTAATTTCTAATTTACTTGTCAGTCATAAAAACAAAAGAAATTCTACCCTAACTCCTTTGCAATTATATTTATTCCAATGGCCGTATTGCCGTATTATATACATTCTATTGTACAAGGTGCCTTAGGAGGTTAATATTATCTACCTTATTACATGAATCATTAATATCATTATCCTTAAATGTTCTGAGTCAAATAACGTAGGTAGCTCTATTCAGAAACATGTAAAACATACTTTAATTAAACCTTCGTGCAAATTCGTTAAAATTATTTAAGATTCCATGAAACGTTGGTCAATACATTTTTTGGCTACTTTTACACCGCTCACGTTTGTTATTGTTAGTAAAATTTGACACAAAAGGCGTTTTGACTTGTGTTGCAATACAACCAATTCTTCTATTAAAAAATACAAGAAGGAAAAGTTTCTTTTTATTTATTTACTTCCACTCTAATAATCTTACATTCACAATAAACTAGAAAAATTAACGCATATTTTCCACACAACTCGTAACAAGTGTGATATATTTCACAAACATTAGTAAAACAATACGTAAGAAATGTCAGGCTTTTATTCACGTTTTAATGTTTTTAGCCAACCTAACAAGGTGGCATATAACTGACAACTACATGACCATTCCAATCAGTATTTTTTATTGAGATGTGATAACATCTAGGGTGTCCGAATAATCAAGGAAAAAAAAACTAATTTTGCATAGGGTTTACAATAATAATACGATGTCCAAACAATTATTGTCCGTTTAACAGTTGTAAGTATAAAAGGTAATTACGTGACAAAATTGATACAACCATGACATTTATATGACAAAAACGTTTATTCGATTAAAACGTTATATAAGTAAGTTTTATAGGCGTCGTCGTAGATACTATTATATGAAGGTCGTATAAAAGTTGAAATAAGGTATATATGACATTATTATATGACAAGAAATGTATATGACTATACAGGCGGCTAAGAGCATCATGCTGGCTCGGCGCTTTGCGCAATGCTCCGAGCAAGTGAGTATCACCTTGTTCAAAGCGTACTGCCAGGCGTTCTATACCAGCCAGCTGTGGCGCGTGTACACGCAGCGCGCCTACCACGCGCTGCGTGTGCAGTACAATCCGGTTCCGGGCCATGCTGGGCCTGCCGTGGCGGTGTAGCGCGTCGGGAATGTTCGCCGAGAGCAGGGTGGACGACTTCTTTGCTGTGCTCAGGAAAAGAAGGGCCTCTTATATGGAGCGGGTTAGACGGACTGACAATGGGATATTAAGGGCTGTATATGAGGGATGCAAGTTCTCTATATGCGGCCTTTAATATTCCAGCTATATGTAGATTAAGAAAGATAATGGTTAATGTAATAATTTATAATCTATTATGGGTGAATACCTGAAATAAATTATATTTAATTTAATTTAATTTTAATTTTAATGCACCAATATATGACGAAGAGTAAGAAAAATTACTGTAATATAACTTTTATAAAACTTGGGTCATATAAATGCTTGATTACGTGACCAAATTGTTGGCTGGGTTATTGTACCCTGTATAGCAGACGAATCCTTGAAATACTAGCTTTTGCCCGCGACTCCGTCGCTGCGCCGGTACCGATGCCTGCGCGTAAAGTGTAGAACCCTGTTAGAGTGTTAGCCCACGAGACTGCAGATTGCAGTTTTATACATTTTATATGAACTCGCCGCACACTGTTGTCGCCGAAAAACCCTACCACCTGATAACCCATGGGGTCCAAAGATTCGTAACGCAACGTTGACAGGCCTCCCGCAAGTTGGACCGACGATCTTGGCGACTAGCAGAAGTTGCCCGCGACTTTTCGCTCGGTAGTCCCTCTTTACGTAGTTCTTAAGGCCGCCCGCACATTAGGCCACTAGTGGCCGCCACTAAACGCGACCACTAGTGGCTCGGCTAAGCCACTAGACGCAGCCACCAAACGCGGCCACCGGTGTCTCAGTGGCGGCCACTAGTGGCTGCCACTATTGGCTATTGTTTATCTGAGAAGCCGGCGACTGTGGCCGAGTGTGCGCGCGAGGCGAGCCACTAAACGCGGCCACTAGTAGCGAGCGCGGGCGCTTGTGGCTCAGAAGCGGCCACTCGAACGCCCAATGTGCGCCGATGCTATACAAAATGTATGAAAAAACTCGTCCGCAGCTTGTGGCCGAGTGAGCAGCCACTAGTGGTCGCGTTTAGTGGCGGCCACTAGTGGCCTAATGTGCGGGCAGGCTAACGAAAGAGACGCACTGAGCGACAAAATCTGATCTGGTCTGAGATCGTTATAGGGGCGTTTTTTCAAAAAAAGTGTACATCGTTAAGGAAAAATTAAGAAATTTTAACTTTTTCCAGTGCGTCACGAAAATTAGTCATACATTTAGTATCGTTAATTTTCGTGACGAACCGGAAAAAGTAAACATTTCTTAAGTTTTCCTTAACCGTGTACACTTTTTTTGTAAAACGCCCATAGACTAGTTAAAGAGGGAGACACTAGCGACAAACAAGCCGCGGACCACTTGTGGACGTGTTTTGGCTGACATGATGACGATTATAATGATTTATATCTACCTACTGATACCCTTTGGATTACCAGCAATAGGTATTCTACACAATAAAACTTTACATGACCAAAGCACTAAAGACAAATGTTGCCAAAACCAACTTATAAACTTTTACTACTTAGCATAAAACGATTCTGATGATAATGAACGATAGCCTTCACATGACTGAATGACGTCTGTTTGTATGAGAGCTTGGTCGAATTACACTGATCCGTCCGCGGATTAGTCGCTAGATTAGTTGGGACGGGCAAATATTTGTGACGGGTGATGGCCATTGTTTGGTGAAAAACCTTTTGACGAGTTTACAAAGTTGTCAAGCTCGCGTATACTGTGAGAGATATGTTAAAAGGAGTGCCAAATAGCTATAATAAGAAAAACTATCGTAGGTAGCACTTTTGTTTTTTTTGCTTCGTTATCTTTTTCGTAATCTCTGGCTTACACTAAATAACTTTTTGTTATTTTTTTCATTTTCGAGACAAGTTTTTTTGCCGAATGTACTGTATGTTTGCACAGTCGTCAGCTGCTTATCGAGACTAATCCAACAAGTCCAAAATCACCGAGTCTCCGTATGTTGTCACTTTCCGCACTCTATCATCAGATCAGGTATGTTATTCTGTTTACGCATCGTCCTTCAATTCTACCGAGTCGAAGAATAACCAGCGAATTTACGTCGTCCGTGATTTATGCGTAAATTACATTTAACTTGACACACGTTGACGGATGACGTAAATTCGCCGGTTTCTTTCGACTCAGTTGATGTGAAGGTGGGGCGATTAACAGAATCGCACCCCAGTTATTTGACACCATATAATATTGAACAGTCATCAGTTTACATGTTTCTAAGGGCCGTATTAATAAACTGATTTTACCTGAGACGCCCTTCACAAGATGCGTCAGAAATGACAGTTTTCTATGGATTGACGTTTATTTTGACGTGTCACGTGAGACGGGGATCGCAGTGGAGATGAGTTAATTAATACGGCCCTAAGTTCCAGTCTATACAAGTTAAGGAAACTAGTTAAAAACTCACTTGCAAGATTAAGGGCCGTATTAATTAACTCATCTCAACTGTGATCCCCATCTCAAGACACGTCAAATTAAACGTCAATCCATAGAAAACTGTCATTTTTGACTCATCTTGTGACGGGCATCTCAGCCAAGATAGTTTATTAATACGGCCCTCAAAGTTAACAAACTGACAAACTAACAGATACTTAAACAAACATGTGGAGTTACAATAAAAATGTGTCAACGTATTTCTACATTCAAGTTTGCTTACGATTAATATTTTATCGCACTTTTTATTTAATACTACGAATTACTCTGCGCATGTATGAACTCTAGATAACTTTTATTTGTTTACTTTTTAGGGTTCCGTACCCGAAGGGCGCCCAACGGGACCCTATTAATATGCCTACGCTGTCCGTCCGTCTGTCTCTCTGTCCAAGCAGATGTAGGAACAAGACCGGAAAGTCGGAAAATATGCAAACAAGAGCGAAGGTTCGTGTTGTAGTGAAGGCGAGGTTTAAGGTACAGAAGAATGCGCTTAACTAAGACGTAATAAGTAGATAACTAGCAGATAAGATTTCACTGAAACTGCCGTTTCACAAATAGACAATTAATTTTAGGTATACAACCAAGATAATTTTATAGTTTTAATGAGGGCGTCACACTTGCAATTAGCTAAATTACACGACTTTGTTATATTGACGGCATGTCCTATTTCATATTGGTTTCTTAATTTTCTAAGTTTCCTTTTATGATAAGACATGTCAAATATACATAGACATTATAATTACTGCAAATTGCATAGTCCCTTAAAAGAATGGAACCATTTCATCTAAGTACAACTCTTATGGTTTCCGCGTGCTAATTTTGCAACCTATTTATCGCTCGACCGGGGCGGATCGCTAGTTTAAAATTAAAATATAGTTCTACCACTTTATGGGCTAAACACAAAGCCTCTATGACTATGTAATAGTATAAAGAAAAGTTAAAATTATGATTTAGGTACCCGGTTTGTCCTACATGTGACTCCCGCGCATGTCCTCCGGCCGTGAGGTAGCGGAAAATCGATCGGTTTATTTTTTAACCCATTGTCATGCATTGCACCTAATGTTCTTTGTCTTCATCTTTTTGTGCAAGTAACTTGGGGGCCGTTCAAGTTTTACCTACGTAAGCAGAATTTTAGTCATTTTTACCTCACCCCTTCCCCTTGTCAGCCTTCCCCTGTCCCTCCGATTATGCTAACGTAAGCATTGGTATAATTTTTACAAAATCTGTTCAAGTTTCTTTATTGATATTTATGAGCCAATCATATTTGTTACAAAAAGTAAATAAATATGATGTAATCACCATTCAGACACCACGTCATGAAAAATAAGCATAGCAAAGACCCCCGTCCACCCCTTCGTTGCTTACGTATACTTGAATGGCCCCTTAAACTAGCCCCTAGATACTTAGTTGAAAATATCATTTTTGGGACAAGCTTTTGTTGCCGACTGTACTTTTTTTACAGATTCATCTGCTAGTCAAGACCAAAAGTCAAAGTCAAAGTCAAAATATTTATTCAGTAAATTGGCCACATACGGGCTCTTTTACACGTCAGTAATATAGAGTGAACTGAACTGAACCAAACTAACGAGTCCAAACTCGGCGGGTCTAGGTTAAGTACAGCTTAGATCCTGTTGCCACCTTCCGACTCCATCATCATATCAGCTCTTTGACCCCATAATATTTCATTGTCATCGGGTTTACATATGTATTCTAAATTTCAGCCCAATCGGACACCGGGAAGTGGTTCAAATTGTGCTTGCTTGAAACGGACTACTTAATACATAATTGCAAGTTAAATAAAACCTTAAATACGAGTAAGTACAGTTCTTGCTCAGAAAAATCTGTCACTGACGTCATCGTCATAACGAAACTTTGTATTTAATTAAATCCCGAACCGAATGACACAGTTTCACGGTGTGACGTCACGCGTTTAAGGTCATTTACCTCCACAGGGTAGCTTGAATACCGCACATGACTAAGAGTGTGCAGGGCTAACCCTCGCCCGAGGAAAAGCCACGTCCTTACGCACTCATACGTGCTTTGAGTCAGTCGATCTTTCTCATGTTTGAAGCTTGCGGTCCCGGGTTTGGTTCCCGGTAAGGGAATATATTCGTGTGGTGTGTGTTAGTATTTGTTTCTGTCTGGAGCTTAGTTTGGAACTAAGTCATTTATGAGATATTTTCCCCTTATATTTGTTTTTTTCGTACTATTCGCTCGAAAGGAGGATTTATAGGGGGCAGTAGGCACTGGTGTTTTAAACTCCAGAGCAGATGTTCTCAAAGTGGGAGGCGCCCCCCATAAGAGGCGCGACAGCATACAAAGGGGGACGCTTACTTAAATGATTAAAATCAGGATTCATAACAATTATTGGTTTTTATTTTAGGTACCGTAATGATCTTGGGATACGGGGGGCGTAGATATTTTTCGTTGACACAAAAGGGGCGTTATAAAAATAAGTTTGGGAACCCCTGCTCCAGAGATATCTCTCCTTCTCAGTCACTCCTGATCTGTCGTTTCCTTAGTGCTCATTTTTGTTATGCGGAGTCCTTCCAATAATATAACGGACCAAAAAAAAAAAATCTAGTCTCATCCATATGGTTCACCAATTCATGAAATGTTGTCCGGTGTTTATTTTTCTATTGTCACGAATTAATTCTACCCGTGGAAGCAAACTTCTATTCAATAGTGTGAACATAGGGATAAGTAATCGCCAGTTGATGTAACAATAGGAACTAAATTAAAGTTGTCTAAATGTCCTTTGCGCTTAAAAGTTACAATAGTCTTGATTGAAAAAGACACAGAAATATTATAATTATTATTATTTATTTTACGCAGGTGAATTGAATACGCGTTTTAGCCAAATACATCATTGATGCGTACAAATGCTTGTTAGCAATCTAGTTCTAGACAGCAGGTGCTAAGTACAAGAATTAGATGCCTGATAACGGAGTATCTGTTTGACAAATGTCAAACAACTGAAAAGTTGGCACAAATGAATCATCACATCAGAAATAGTTAATTAATTGGTCGCTATCGCCTTGTTACAATGAAACGAGTGTAGGAGAGTTAATTTGCGTCTAAATATAGACGTAACTGTTGTATTTGACTCTAAAGTAACAAACGCACTAGATGCAGTAGCAGTGCGGAGGCGGTGACATGTAATGTCCGAATCGTATCACAGATGTCACACTTAAAACGCACCACGGATTTGCAAATGTTCATATAATAAGCGGTAATGTTTTCCCCGCCTGAAACCTAGCCCGATATTCAAAATGAAATAAAAAAATTGTAAGATTTCATTTGATTTGGGACTAGGATAATTTGTGTAAGATCGCCCCTTGATATTTATTAATATAATTTTATTTTATATATAGGTACTTAAGTACATTTTATAAAGGAACACGTTTCACCTCATTTTAAAAGGGTGCATGAGAAATAATAACTCTTGTAGAAACTAGGAATGCTTGAAACAATCGTTCTACAGGACATATTGTAAGGACTATAGAAGTTGAGATAATAGAGTCCCGTGAGATTCTAATTTGTCAGTAAGTGACGAAGCATACTTAAACTGATTTAAAGTGCGTTTATGGAATGAATAAGGGGTTAAATAATATTCTCCTCTCAGGTAATAAAGTGATGTGGACATATTTCTGAACTTTTAACCACTCATATATTTATCCCTGTCTCTTGACTGCTCATGACTGAACATATACATTCAGTCAACAAAGTATCGGGAATGGATGATTTGTTTATGGTTCCAAATTCAAATTTTTGTTTTTTTTGTTGTTGTTAGATTGGCACAACTGTTTTCTATTTTGGCGCGGAGTTTGAGTTGCATCTGTTATTTATATTAAATACAGTGCTGTTTTTAGTTATATCATATCTAGTGTGTATTGCGAATTTCATAATGGACAAAAACATTGAACAAAGAGTTTGTCTTAAATTTTGCATCGCCAATGGAATTTCGTGTTCGGAGTCACTGAAAATGTTACAGAAGGCTTACGGTGATTCGACTTTATCAAAAACACGTGTTTATGAGTGGTACAAAGCGTTCAAAAGCGGTCGAGATGTGATGGAAGATTTGCCTCGCTCTGGTAGGCCATCAACGTCTGCAACTGAAGTTAACATCGCAAAAGTGAAGGAAATAGTGACTGAAAATCCTCATTCAACTTTGAGAGAGATAGCCGCCGAACTTTCTGTATCTCACGAGTCGATCCGTACTATTTTAACTAATCATTTGGGTATGAAACATGTTACCGCTCGGCTAGTCCCAAAAGACCTGAATTTTCTCCAAAAACTCAATCGCATGAGAGTCGCTGAGGACATGCTAGAACGAGTCAATTCCGACCCAACATTCATGAAACGCATTGTTACTGGTGACGAGACGTGGGTTTACGAGTTTGACATGCAAACTAGTCAACAAGCTTCGGAGTGGCGCTTCGTGGCACCCGTTTTCAATCGGTAGAAGACATAAAGGAGAATTCGCGCCGAGAACTGAATTCAATTCCGGAAACAGCGTTTAAAAAATGTTTTGATGATTGGATTATTCGTTGGCGTAAGTGTATCGTTTCTGAAGGAGCATACTTTGAAGGTGATAAAATAAATTTGGATGATTAACAAACAGTTTGTGTATTATTGATCTTTTCCCGGTACTTTCTTGACAGAGTAGTACATCTGTATATGTACAGTCATGAGCAGTCAAGAATCTTTAAAACAGTTCTTTTCAGTTGTAATTTTGCCGTTGCGTCCATAAAACTGAAGTAATAAAAACATTTCCTGCACACCGCTGTTGTTGTTTAAAACGCCATAATTAACTCCCTTGATTAGGGGAATGTCTCTCATTTGAGTAAATTAGCTAAATTGGTTAGATTAACACTAGAATACCACTTTTGACCTTGTTAAACTGATATAGCAAGAAAAGATACATAAAGCCTTATAACTTCAATGATGGAAGTAAAAAAATGGGCCAAGTGGACCATCAAGTGATTAGCCTTGGGTTAATAAACCTCATTCGATACAGTAAAGAACTAAAGAGGCAAGGATTATTTGGTGAAGTGTCAATGTAATACAGTACCTATAATGATTCACGGAATTATCTAGACGGCGGGGGAAGTGCGATTGTCTGTTGCTTTTTAAACTACAGTTAAGGGCGAGTTTTTATATACTTTACACAACTTGCCTTGGTTGAATGACGTTTATCTAAAATTAGGAGCCTTAGTTTCTACATGCTATTAGACACCGAGCGGCTTTGCAGGAGATGTGAAAGAATTATTTATCAGCGCTATGATGTAACGCTCAGACGTTTTTTTATCAAATTACAAATCCGCATAATCCAGGTAGTAAACGAAAATCTTTCCCGCGACCGCTGACAGAGCATCATCACTGCGTCACGTCAATTCAGGTACATATAGTTTTGTAGGCAATAACCTTACTTATTATCCTTTACGACGAGCTAATACGAACCGCCGCACGGACATCTAGAGCGGTATAAAAAAAAGGAAGCGTTCAGCGTTTGTAGGCGCACGAGTCGGGAAAATCATTCGATCACTCCGCCCGCTCGGATCGAACGTCAACCGCCTGGGAAGTGTTCCATTTTCAAAATGAAATTTAAATTACGAACTTCTCAAGTGCCAGTGTCATGAGTGTTCCAGGATTTTAAAATGTGCTATGAAAGGGTCCGCCTTAAAACGGTTCTTGTTCAAATTTCGAATCACTTATTTAAGAAGATGGATTATATGGATTGAAAACGTCTGTGATTATTAATTATTATCACTTTAATAGTAAACGGTTGTGACTTTATTTATTTTACTGAAGTTTAAACTAAAATCTTAGCAAGATGATGTCCAAAAAGCAACTCGCGTGCATGTTGGCACTGCATATAGTATATCTCCTGGTAGGAGCAAGCATCTTCTACCACATAGAGAGCCCTCTGGAGTTGGCGCAACGGGCAGAGGAAAAACTAGAAAGACTTGAAATCCAAAGTAAGTAAATTAGCTAACTGATAACTATTCATATTTGCTAAATAGGTGTCCTTAAACTAGATAAGGACTCTGTATATCCATGCCAGTAAATTAGTACTAAGTGACGCAGCTCGCATCTGCAGAATAGTTTTGCTGTAACATAAAACAACTTTTTAACGATGTTCATAGATAAAACCAGATCCACCCTGTTTTTGGCGTGTTGTTTTTTTTTAAATTCATACAATATTTACAAAAATTAAAACAATGATTCGCAAGCAATTCAGCACTTCTGAAAATAGGTCAAATTGGTGTAACTTTAACTCTATAATTTTTAGAATTCTTCAAAGTTTTGCACATAGTAGTCATATTTACGAATAAAAAATTTACTAGTGACAGTTACAAATACTGCGCTACGTACATATCGGTACTAACTACTACGTAGCATATTATGTAAACTCAGTAGTAAATAAATAAAATCAAAGGACAATCATACATACATTTACTTAGTCCCAAGCTAAACTCAAGACTTATACTATGGGTACTTAGACACACATATTACTCATATAAATAAATACATAAGTACCTACTGTGTCCCCTTGTTTATTGTTTTCAGGTTATCTCAACCATGGGTTACATAGGTTAGGTTAGGTTAGACCTGTGACCACCACAAAATTGTAACACCAGTCGATGAAATGAAAATTCGGTGAAGTAACATTCTATTTTGAACTTTAAATTATTCTATATTGAACTAACATTTTGAGTGTTGGTAATTCAAGGGTAAACCACTTTTATACAAACAAAAACATACAAATCTCAGAACAGATACTCGCGCTCTTCATGTAAATATACCGGGATAAAAGTCACTACGACATAGCTAACCGTATAACCGTATAGGTTATAGACGGTGGTAGTAAAAGCGAGATTTTCATGTTTTATCACCTTAGCCTTAAACATGTGACCAGTAGCTAATCAGTGATAAGTGTATAAAATGCAGTTAACACACTCCACACTATCTGACCACTTCGATGCACTGATGCAACGCGGTTTCGCAATGGAATAGTTACCTACCGATCTTGCTATGAACCTACTTAAAAGGAATTAAACCAGTAAAGGCATTTAGAGATAACTTATTCGTTTTTAAATAAAACGTTAAACATTCCAATCTGAGATCTATAGCTGTTTTTGACGGTAATAGAATTGTTATTACACACTAGATGGCCCGGTGAACTTCGTACCACTTTTTTTCGATTCCTTTGATTTTTTTGTAATGTTCTTTTTTCTAAACCACTGGGGTGGTTGCGGCGAAAAACCAAAAAAAAAAAATTCATACCCGTCGAGCTATTCTCGGGTTTTTGCGAGGTTAACTGCTGCGTTCATAACATCAATAAAAACTTTGCTTTACTAACAGATACCTCTAGCATTGCTTGCCTTTTGAAATCAAGTTCAACTGTCATGTTTTATTTAGCAACTGTTTTATTTTACTTTGCCATGTCCTTCACAAATATTTTTTTTACACACAACACAACCCTCTATCATCGATACAGTTAAATTGAGAGAAACGGGTTGTCGCTTCGATCAAAATTAGATTTAAGAAAATTTGACAGGGTTTTTGCACAAAACAAAAATCAGCCATTCCATTTGAAATTAATAACTATTTATAATAGTTTAAATCGAAAATTATAGAAAAATCCGCGACGTCAAAAGACGACATTTTCAACCTCTTTTTGAAACTTAGCTAAGAAACTGCGGTGGGATAGGCAAATAAAAAAACTCGCAGTGAAATCAGTTTGCTCATTCAGGCCCTAGGCGACGGCAGAGACCTGACGTGAAGAAATGCAAACAAACAGGCTTTATTTATAAACATAAAATCCATTTTTTCAGGTCTAGGGTTAAACATCATGCTTAGCAAAGTACTCAAACGAAGTGCAAAATCCTCTACCTTGTCATAGTTTTTTTCTTGTGTTACAGTATCGCCGTTTATCCCATTTCCCATTTCCATCGGCTCGTCCCAGCTCCATTACCTCGTGTGTCAACCCATTGTGTGTATGTTTCCACGGCAGAGGATAAAAACTGCAACAATTGGCGGCGATCAATTGAGGCGATACAATTATCTCTCGGATTGGAAATAGCTTCGTTCTTAAGCGACGCTCGGCACGTGACTGTTTCAAACGTGATGTTACTGAAAAATGAAACCGATCTTGAGCGAGATCTCCGTTTCACGACACGCCTAAAGCTCAAGTCATGGAAAATACTGTCTTTCTACAAGCTTTTATTTAACTTGCAAAGTTCGTAAATTCGTATGTATTTTTTCAAAATTTACGAATTTTTTTCCAACCACTCCCCGAGGTCCGATTGGGCTGAATTTTGGTATACCTACGTAACTTCGGTGACAATGCAATGGTACCAATGCTGGTCTGATGATGCACTCGGAAGGCCATGAAACAAGACAGCCCCGCCGTGTTTTTCTCGTTGGATTTGTCTTGATACGCTGATGATGACTGTGCAAAATAATAATACAGTCAGCAATAAAAGCTTGTCACAAAAATCTTTATAAATTCTTTATTTGCAACAAAAGTAGATACCTAACGAATAAACGATGTAGGTACATTGTTGGGACTAAACTATGTAATTCTACTTATTTATCGTATACCTAATTGGCTATTTGACTGACTGTTCAGCAACTTTTATTGAAACTTCAAAACGATCCGGTAGTATGAAGTTAGTATGAAAATTAAAACGTGACGTTACAATTTTCAGTGTTCCTTTATAAAGTTTTTGTTGAATTAAAAATCGTTTTAATTCCAAAAATAAACGAAAGCTAGTTTTTCGGTGTTATTTTCGAAAGCTTGATTTAGGGTAGTGTAAAAATACTTTATTTTGACATTAGTCAAATAGCCAATTGTAAGTAGGTGATGATTATAACGATGTAAATTAGTCAGTCACGTAAAATTGGCAAAACGGATGAAAATCGTCACTTAGCTATTCGTTCAGATTAGTTCTTGAACGAAACTCGGCTAAAGGCAAAGGTATCAACCCTACCCCGTGCTTACGAGCACGCGGACAGACTCAAGCGCGTCACACACGGAGCTATAATATATATTATAGGTCGGTTACGATATATTTTCCGTACTAGTTGACAGACTCCACACACGCAGCTATAATATATTAATATAAATTATAGCTGCGTATGTGGAGTCTGTCAACTGGTACGGAAAATATACCTAAAATATACGAAAATATATCGTAAGATGCCTTGCTATAATATATAAAGCTCGCCGGTTAATATTCGTTGACGAGAACACAGCTGTTTAAGAAAATCAACGCCCTGGATTTTAATAATTTTCGAAGAAATAACGATGAACGCAGACGAAGTCACAGGCATAAGCTAGTTCCCATTTAAATCATCGTATTATTAGATCACAGCCGGATTAAGTTTCATAAATAACATGTGTTCCACGCCAGATAATAGAAATCATTATAACCGTTACTAATCTCTCGGTATAAATTAATGACAGTACCAATTTCGAAATCCCTTTGCGTATAATTTAAAGGACAATCTCTTACAAATTGACCTAGTCCCCGAACTAAACTTTTGTGTTATGGGTACAAACATTGATAAGCACATTTAGGTAATGTAGCAAAATGTATACTGAAATATATAGAAAACATCCAAGACTCAGGAACAAATATTTATTCTTACTGGAAATCAAACCCGGGACCGCTAGCTTCGTAGGCAGGGTTACTTATTACTTAGGCTAACCGCGTTGTCAATTTACAAGAAATTAACGGATTTTATACGTCACCGAAACTTGATTGAATTTCCATTTTTTTAGATAGTATCAAGTATTTAACCCACCATTTCGGCAATTTTAAAATAGAATAGAATAGAATAATTTATTAAATTAAGGTATAGCAGACACAATTAATATGGCGTGCGTCAAAGCGCTTACGCCGTCCACCAAGAGACTATTATTGCTTAATCCGCGCAACATATTAATTGTGTAGGTACTACATAAGTTACGTATAATGATTCCGGTGAGAATGAAGAACCGGCTAGTTTAAACAGAAACTGAAAACAGTCGACGATCCCGCGTGTTAATAAGACGCGTCAAAATCATAAATGACACGTAAACAAAGTTTTCAGTGTCTCGTAAAATTCTACAGACGCCTTGTTTTTGCTCCAATTATTCACACCTTTATTTTTATCATTAACAGTAATCTTCCTACTTAAATAAGAGTATGAAATTCTGAAAATAGAGGTTTCTGGCGAACTGTGCTTGTTGTGTTTAGGTTTACTCGTTTTGTATATATTTGGAGAACAACACGCATTAACTAAAAGGCGATTTCTTATAATTTAAGCAACCCGATGAATTTTAGGAACTGGTTCCGATTAACTACGTTCACTAATAAGTACTACTCAGTGTGTTTGTCAGTTTTACCTTCTTACTTGTATACGGAGTAATGCAATGACGTGATTTTGTGACATGTGACATGGAAAACTGCACAATAATTTTTATAAATTACTTCTGTCCTAAAAACGTTTACATAATTTCATAAAAGCCAAGTATCGAATGAAGCCGCGGGGAAAAGTTAGTTGTCCTTAACTATTTTTTAGCATTTTTGTTATTTACAACTAGGTTTTGCCCGCGACTCCATCCGCGTAGAAGTCGTTAATCGCAGCTCCCTCGAGAATTGTCCAATTTTCTTAGATAATAAGTAGCCTATGTCCATTCCCGTAATTCAGACTACCTCCATACCAAATTTCATTGAAATCGGTTTAGCGGTTGAGCCGTGAAATCGTTACAGACAGACAGACAGACAGAGTTACTTTCGCATTTATAATGTTACTAGCTTTTGCCCTCGACTCCGTCCGCGTAGAAGTCGTTTATCGCTGCTCCCTCAGGAACTCCAATTTTCCGGAATAAAAAGTATCCTATGTCCTTCCGGGACTCAAACTATATCCATACTAAGTAAATTGTATATACCTTACTTAAGAAATGATTGATACCCCATACAAACTTCCACCCCCTTTTCACCCCTTTAAGGAGATAAAAAGTATCCTATGTCCTTCCCCGGGACTCAAACTATATCCATACAAAATTTCATATACCTTAAATCGGTTCAGCGGTTTAAGCGTGAAAAGGTAACAGACAGACAGAATTACTTTCGCATTTATAAATAATATTAAGGGATATGTATGGATTGTAATTTCCAACAGTGCTTCTAACAAGTGCGTTTACTCACACTAAAGCATAATCTAGTTTACACAAAAACACGGTTGCCATTATTTAATGATGATATTTTAATCTACCAAACGTTTCTTTTACGAGTATTATTGTCCTTTTACCCTTTTTGCATAGTTAATTAGTTAATTGGTATCTTCCTTATCACTGAAATCAATTATAATAATATCTTACCTTCATGTTCCAACATTTCGTCAGCGTAAAATAGACTTTATTCACTGATCTTGACTATCACATTAAATTTTTTCATTTCATTTTTAAATTTCACGGTAAGAAAAACTAAACATAACTTTTCCCGAACATTCGAAGAATACATGCGCGTCAGCGGGTCTGGTTAGCGAAAACACACATTTCCTGATGCAGGACTCCTTACAGTCCTAAAGAGTCCAACACGTACCGCCTGTGAGAACCAATATTTGTGGTCATCCAAATCGAAAGAGACCTTATCGCGGCAGGCGGTTAGGTCTTTTTTCACACGCCTGTTATACTAATGACAAGGCAATGAAAACTATAACAGCGTAAACGCCCACAACCATAAGGACCCTTTCGATTTGGAGGACCATATTTAGTCACTAACGAGATAAAGTCTGACAGGTGCTAGGGAAATTAATACATCTATTCCATATTCTAACGTGAGACTTAACGCTTAAGGTTTAAAATAAAAGTGTCCCGTCTTGATTAAATCACTATAAAAAAAGTGTAAATCGCTACAGCCGCTTAGTAATAAAAGGTAAAAAGTCAGGACGAAAAACTTTTATTTGAAACCTTAAACTTAACAGTCTTAGCCTAGTTGGTAGTGACCCTGCCTACGAAGCTAGCGGTCCCGGGTTCGAATCCCGGTATGGACAAATATTTGTGTGATGAGCGCGAGTATTTGTTTCTGAGTCATGGATGTTTTCTATGTATTTAAGTATATATTTCTCTATATAAGTATGTTTATCGTTGTCTAGTACCCATAGTACAAGCCTAGAGCTTAGTTTGGGACTAGGTCAATTTGTGTGAGATTGTCCCTGATATTTATTTATTATTATTATTATTTACGTTAGAATATGGAATAGATAATATCTTAATATAAATTATTCATTTGTCAAATTTTATCTCGTGCAGACATGTTAATCCCGCTGTAATTTAAAACTGATACATACAAAGATATAAGAGAATGCCTAAAGAAAATTGAAGCAGTAGTATTAGAGATCACTTGAAAATGAGTGGATTTAAAATTCATTGTTTTCTGTAATCCGTTATTTTAACAGGTATTTTAAAAAGTGATCTTTAGTATATGAAAACTGGCTCTGCTGTTTAACACCATGATTCTGCGCTGAAGGTCGTAGATTTTATTCCGGGAAAATTTAATATATAGGGTTTAATTTTCCCGGAATAAAGCCGTGGTAGCCTAATGGTTTGACCTGCCGACTCTTAAGCAGAGGGTCGTGGGTTCGAACCCGGGCTCGCACCTCTAAGTTTTTCGTAATTTGTGTGCGAAATATAATTTGTAAATTTACCATGCGCTTTTCGGTGAAGGAAAACATCGTGAGGAAACCTGCACACACCTGCAAAGAAATTTGACGGTGTGTGCGAAGTTCCCAATCCGCACTGGGCGCGCGTGGCAAATATAGCCCAAACCCCTCTCATTGTGAGTGGAGGCCTGTGCCAAGCAGTGGGACGTAGATAGGCTGAATTATTATTATTATTATTATAAATTTCAGCGCAGGATAATGGTGTTAAACAGCTGGACTAGTTTTCCTTTTCTCTATTCAATTGTTGTTTTCTGGATTTCAATTAGTTATCCTCTACACATTCATTTATTCAATCAGTACGATGATATTAGCAACTGCATTAGAATTGCATAGATGCAGAATTACATGTAAACAGCTTCTTCTGAATCATTGCATCAATATAATTATTATATGGACACCGTTAATTGCAAGTTGAATCGATCATTGTTCCCATGAAGTGGTAATGACGTCGTTTCTGTCACTGTCGCACTAAGACAGAAGTCGTAGGTGTAAAAAAGAGACAAGAGTTTGACGTAAGTGTCCATGGTCGACCTAATTTTAGTAAATAATTCAATAGAATGAAGTAACGGTTAAAAATATAAATTATTTTTATTGTACTTCTGTTAATATAAAAGTGATAAGTGATGACACGTGGTCGGCCAAATCTAAAGCCCTTAGCGGCGGGCGCTTATGCTGTTATAGTTTACATTAGGATTTATTTCAGGACCATGTGTAGAACCCTATAGGTTAGGGAAAGTTAGTTTTATAAAAATCCTGAAATATTTACAGTTTGTGTTTATATAACAGTCTTCTGTATAAAAGTTGCTTATATGATTAGTTCTATAATTGGAAATATTTACACTTTTTGCTGTGTAGGTGATATGTTATAAACCAGTATAGGATAATTTCGTGGTGTGAAAGGAATTTTCAAGATCACTACAGCACTGTAACAAAATTATCACATGAAGAAACCCTATAAACGTTAATTCGACATAACTATACGACTGAATTGCTGTATAAGTACCAAAATGTAGTATAATACGACATACTACTCTGTCAAGAAAGTACCGGGAAAAGATCAATAATACACAAACTGTTTGTTAATCATCCAAATTTATTTTATCACCTTCAAAGTATGCTCCTTCAGAAACGATACACTTACGCCAACGAATAATCCAATCATCAAAACATTTTTTAAACGCTGTTTCCGGAATTGAATTCAGTTCTCGGCGCGAATTCTCCTTTATGTCTTCTACCGATTGAAAACGGGTGCCACGAAGTGGTAATTTGAGTTTAGGAAAAAGAAAGAAGTCGGCAGGAGCCATATCTGGTGAATATGGTGGTTGCTCGATGGTATTTGTTGAGTGTTTGGTCAAAAATTCTTTCACAATGATGGCCTTGTGCGAAGGCGCATTATCGTGGTGCAAAATCCAAGAATTTTCATTCCACAAATCTGGCCTTTTTCGTCGAATTTGCTCTCTTAAATGCCGCATAACGCTCAAATAATATTCTTTATTTACCGTTTGACCTTCCGGCAAGAATTCCGAGTGCACAACACCGCGATAGTCAAAGAAAACAGTCAACATGACTTTGACTTTTGATCGACTTTGGCGTGGTTTCTTCGGTTTCGGTTCAGTTGGAAGGCGCCACTCCGAAGCTTGTTGACTAGTTTGCATGTCAAACTCGTAAACCCACGTCTCGTCACCAGTAACAATGCGTTTCATGAATGTTGGGTCGGAATTGACTCGTTCTAGCATGTCCTCAGCGACTCTCATGCGATTGAGTTTTTGGAGAAAATTCAGGTCTTTTGGGACTAGCCGAGCGGTAACATGTTTCATACCCAAATGATTAGTTAAAATAGTACGGATCGACTCGTGAGATACAGAAAGTTCGGCGGCTATCTCTCTCAAAGTTGAATGAGGATTTTCAGTCACTATTTCCTTCACTTTTGCGATGTTAACTTCAGTTGCAGACGTTGATGGCCTACCAGAGCGAGGCAAATCTTCCATCACATCTCGACCGCTTTTGAACGCTTTGTACCACTCATAAACACGTGTTTTTGATAAAGTCGAATCACCGTAAGCCTTCTGTAACATTTTCAGTGACTCCGAACACGAAATTCCATTGGCGATGCAAAATTTAAGACAAACTCTTTGTTCAATGTTTTTGTCCATTATGAAATTCGCAATACACACTAGATATGATATAACTAAAAACAGCACTGTATTTAATATAAATAACAGATGCAACTCAAACTCCGCGCCAAAATAGAAAACAGTTGTGCCAATCTAACAACAACAAAAAAAACAAAAATTTGAATTTGGAACCATAAACAAATCATCCATTCCCGATACTTTGTTGACTGAATGTATTATCACAACGAATACTGTTCTATATATTTTATTCGACTAATAGTTGCATAACGCCAAAATTATACAACATTTTTGCTGGTTGGGAATTTCCTAAGTTCAGGGAAAACTTGAGGAAAACGCATAAACAGGGTGAGCGGAACCGCAAACCAAAATTAAACCATTGACGTTAGTATTATTAATTTAAAGGTGACTAAAAGTAGACAATAGGCATTTTGCGAAATAAAGGAAAATGATCTTTTATGTATCTCGTTATTAATGCAAAACCAATTTGTTTGAGTTTTACTTAAATATTTACTCGACATATTTCATGAATATACTTACTCGTAAATATTATCTTCGTACAATCGAGATAAAATTCAAACATGACATCAAGCTTTGGAAAAAGCTTGTGTAGAGCTTTTGTTTCGATATCGTGAAATAACTAGCTACGCACGAAATGCTCTTGAAAGTTTTCAAACACGTCTGGAAATAATAATGAAGCCGTCACTTCTGTCTGTGTCGGCTGAGAATTTAAAACTACTGTATGGATATTGACACAAGTTTAACCATTTATAATTTAAACTATCGTCGCCAGGTAAAATGAAATGTGATCTACTGAATTGTTTCATACCGAGAACGATATTCACAACGAGTAAATGGAAGAAAATCGCTCAAAAAGGTTTAGAACTATAATGTATAATATTACACTACGCTTCAATATTTTATCTGCGCGAAGCTGGGGCATGTCGCTAGTGGGTATTCACATTAGAATGCTCTTATGAGTTTTATGTACCCTGAAAACTATCTCTATTAACATTATATTACGTCATCAGCGCATTATGCTGCATTATTGAAGTATTACAACAAAGCTGGCTCACAACCATATTCAATTTTCACTTTAAACATCACTTATCACTAAAGATGTATAACTATAACAGGTAATAGCATAGTTAACTCGTCTTTGAGTTGTCATATTTATTTAATGAGCGTTTTAGCACACGCCAATAGGTTTAAAACGGTCGTTTATAGCAGTCATTTAGAAGTAGACGATTCGAGTCACATGTTTGGAATGACTAGAAAATTCAAATTGGCGATTATCTGGCGCCTTAATTATGCTAAATAATTAATTCTTACTAATTTTATAATCGAGTTCCTTCCATTTTAAAATCAAGTCATTTAAAACCACCCTGTGTAGTAATTTCAAGCCTAGCGACATCGTTATTAATATTATACAGAACGAAATAATCCCTCCTTACATAGGATTTTTGAGATTGACGAAAAGAGTTTCAGGCTCAGTTAACCCTTGGATATCAAAAACATTAAAAAGGTTTAATGTTTTAGATATCCAAAGGTTAACTGAGCCTGAAACGCTTTTCGTCAATCTCAAAAATCCTATGTTTTCTTGTAAATCAAATCCCTATGCGTCACAAAATATTTTCAAAATTTTAATAACCCGAACGTAGGACCATTACTCCGCACCGACGTAAGGGACCCGTAGATGTCCCCTTGTTTTTCAGACACTAATTTCATCGAATGTGTCGTTTCACCGAATTTTATTTCATCGATAGCTAATTTCTGCTGAAACCTTATTATTTGCGAAAAAAGCCGTGGTAGCCTAATGGTTTGACCTGGGGTCGTGGTCGCACCTCTAAGTTTTTCGGAATTTATGTGCGAAATATAATTTGTAAATTTACCATGAGCTTTTCGGTGAAGGAAAACATCGTGAGAAAACCTGCACACACCTGCAAAGCAATTTGACGGTGTGTGCGAAGTTCCCAATCCGCACTGGGCCCGCGTGGGAACTATAGCCCGAACCCTCTCATTGTGAGTGGAGGCCTGTGCCCAGCAGTGGGACGTTTATAGGCTGGATTATTATTATTATTAAGCATGGGTTACGTAAGTTAGGTTAGACCTGTGACTCAAAAAAATTACGTTTAAATGCCTGTCGATAAAATTAAGATCCAGCGAAGTAAAACATTCTATGAAATGAGTGTCGGTGATTCAAGGGTAAACCGGACACGTAGACATGATTAATTAATTAAGTGACACATAGTGAGCTAGTCCAAAGACTAATGGCCTAAATGCGTACGTGAGGGTAATTGAAATGCGTGTTTAGCCTAAACGCAGAGGCAATGATCTTTTGAATCGGCTGCGGCATTGTTTGACGAAAACGATGAATATTTTTTAATAAGTGGGCAAACGAGCACGCGTACCTAATGAGAGGTATGAATAGTGCCCATGAACACCGGCAACTCCGGAAGGGATGTCGGATCAACGGCTCTTAAGGGAAATACAAACTCTTTTCTTCAAGGCCCTTAGATTGTTTGAAAAGGCAGCAGAAGGCAGTTAGTTCCACAATTTTACCGTACGAGGCGAAAATACGATAAGTCGTAATGCACCCAGAACAAAAATATAAATACATATTGCACCTTATTCTATTGAAATAAGTTGAAGTGTTTACAATCTTTATACTCGACTGTACTTAGGTACATATAACATTGGCTGCCGGTTGGAACAACTTTTGGCCGTATTAAATAATTACATATATTATGTAATACTCGTATAATTACGTACAATTATAGATACAAATAAAAATTACCAGCCTCAGTTTATATAGACGACTTTTGTTTGTGTATATTTTCAAGGGAGCCAAAAAAAATTAAGTTGAAAAAATACGTGACTCACATACAAGTGGTCTAAATGAAAAAGTTAAAATACAAATTATTATAATTTACATAATATTAAAATTCGGCACTTTTATTACGTCCGCAACCTAAAAAAAAAACTCTTTTAAACCCATTCTGAAACGAGGAAAATTATAATCGCTCCATATCAACATCAAAGCTTAGGTATAATGCGACGGTTATTTTATTAACTGTTAAAAATACCAGAAATATATCTCGTGGATTAAATCAAAATACAATATCGTGTCGATAAAAATGCATTCGTTCTATCAAAATGTCTGGCTTTCCTTTTTTATTGCAAAGTCTAAGAAGTGAACAATATCTACATGATTATACTACTAAAACGTAATTCCATATTCTAACGTAAGACTTAAAGCGGCGCTTAAGGTTTAAAATAAAAGTGTCCCATCATGACTTTTACCTTTTTAACCGACTTCAAAAAAGGAGGAGGTTCTCAATTCGACTATATGTTGCTTTTATTACTAAGCGACTATAGCGATTTTCACATTTTTATAGCAATTCTATCAAAAAGGGACACTTATTTTAAACCTTAAGCGTTAATTATTACGTTAGTACCTATATGGAATAGATGTATTCATTTCCCTAGCACCTGTCAAATTTTATCTCGTGCATGCATGCTAGGGGGCCTGTTGTGGTATCCGCATGCATAAAGTGAGCATGCGCATGATTATAGTATTTCTGGCTTTAAATGGCCGCATCTCCCATTATTTTGTTCTCATTAAGATGCCATGTGACCAACCAAAAACAGGAACACAGACATTGTAAGAATAATTAGACTGCCAAGGACGTTTACGTTGTGCCAGCCGTTTAGGAGCCCAAATCTCCTGGACGGTTAGCACAAGTTGCGCGCGACTTGTTTGTCGCGCGATAAAGGCGCGCTGGCGCACAGCACAAGTTGCCCGCGACTCCTTTGTCGCTCGGTAATTCCTCTCTAACTAGTCTGTAATGAAAAAGACGCGCTTATCGACGAGCGAGAAAATACAACTTGTTCCTAGCCGTGCAGGGCCCTTAGCCAAGATGCCCATCGATAACTAGCGTTTCTATTCGTTTCGTTTTTAAACCAATCGCGTCACTGGTAGATCACGTGACTCTTCGTATCACGTGATCTACCAATGACGCGATGGGTTTAAAAACTAAACGAATAGAAACGCTAGTTATCGATGGGCATCTTGGCTAAGGGCTCCGAGCGAGAAGCGAGAAAAAACAAGATGTGCTAGCCAGATGAGTGTGTGTGTGTGTGCGTGTGTGTCTGGCCAGCTACAAAGTACTGGCACAGTCACTAAGCCAACTTTTCTCAATGAAGGACTTAGTAATTTGGCAGTGTGGCTTGCGGAAATTTCTACTCTTAACATTAATATTCTGTTGCCACCTAAGGAAGACATATAAGGAAAAGATAAGGCCGGTTCAAACGTCCTAGGCTAGCTTTGACACTGCGCAGAATGCGAATTAGGCTTTTCCTCTTCAAATGCAAAGAAGTTTCCAGAATTGTACGTTGTTGGTTTCACTTCGCCAAGTTCGCCATCATTGAGCTAATTGTGTTCATAATATTATTTAAGTATATCATGTAATGGTTAGGTGACAATAGGTAGGTATAAGCTATACGTGCTTAGCAATAGAATTTACGATGTAGTGGATTTGGTTCAATGGTTCATACGGACAGCTCGATCATACTTAGGTACTCGTAACTTTGGTGCCTTTGTTCTTGAATAATGACTACCTACGAGTCGTACATACGGATTTAATAATGTAAATCGTAAACTGAAAAACCAGCTGAGATTTGCGAAATGTTTTTTTAAAGTAAAATCTTAAAACTTATTTAAAAAAGTTAAAACATGCAGTGAAAATTTAATTTATATCGTAAATAAGCATAAAATGTCGCATGGTGCCAATTCTCATAGCAAACATGGCCTTAGCCGAGTCGTGCGCTCAGAATTAGGCCCCTAATTAGATGTCACCGGTAAGTATTAACGGCCGATCAACAAGTTCCTGGTGACAAATAACTTGGAGGAAAACCTTAATAAAATGGAGAAGAAACATCACTAATTGATTTCAATGCCAAAGAGTAACTCAAATCTTTATTTTTGGGAATAATGGTAAAATTAACACTGACGGCCCGCTCTTATGAAATCTAATGGAAATAGAAGGTGGAAACGTCGGATTATTAACGAGGTATAAATATAAATTTTTCGTTACTTTTTATCGCGTTATTCTGATTTTAACTTTTTAATATAATCAGTTTTTTTTGCCTCTTATATTGGTTTATTTTCGCTGTCCTTCTCCCTGCTCTTGACTGTGACTCCAACCTTCAACCCACAATGGATTCAGCACAATATCGTAAATAGGTTTTATGCCCAAGTAATGGTAATCACTGGACAATGATGGCACTCCTCCTCACTGCTATAAAACCTCTCAATGGGTCATTCACAATTAAAACTGGATAATCGCTTCCGTAACCGCTAGTAAACCTTTGGAGGTCCTCTTTTTATTCAATACGATATGTAAACTATTTTAAGCGCGCGGTAGTTTTATGCGTTAAACGCTGTCCTCGGCAAACGCACTGCGTTGCGCTATACAATATATATCTTGGGATACGACTGCGCTGCGTTCAACCCAAAAAACAATACATTCCAATCACTTTAGGGTACGTAATAAAATAAAGCGAGTTTTGCGCAGCGTTTAACGCATAAAACAACCGCGCGCTTTAATGTTTACAAATTTAGAACTCCTATCAAAATTTAAATATCTACGCATGATATAGCAATGATCATATTGGAAATACAAATATTTAAATGAACGGCACTACATTTGCAGACTTAAATCTAAGTCTTGGGATTGCAGTCTGGAGATTGCAAATGTCTATTGGCCTCCCTACTTGTATCTCTATCAAGTGATATGTGTGTTCAATTACATTCTCCGTGACATAAAAAAATCGAGGATACTCGACGCGACGACACGTCATTAGAAATATTTCCAATCTAAAGAGGTTGTGCCGCAAAACACTTGTTCTTGTTTGTTGTTAGTGGATTTGTGAGGTACTTGAGAAATAAGAACTACGTAAGTTAAGCACTTGTAACTTCTGTAATGCATACCAAGCGAGATAACACTAAAATCTTGAATTTCAAAACACCAAATTCAATTTTTTTACAACACTAACATAACATGTGAGTGTGACCATTATAAAAAAATCCCGAATATTAATCGTACGAATGTTGACAATCACGACTTTCAAACTACTTAATCCCAAAAAAAACGTGAAATAGTAATTAAAAAAAAAACAGAACGAGGTGACAAAAGCACTTTCAGAAAAGTGTCTTCGAAATATCGTAAGTGTTGTTAATGCTTGTCCTTGGATACACGTATACATATTTTTATATTTTTTTGATAAATAATTACCGAGAAATATAATAAACAAGAAAATAAAGCTTTAAATGGCCCGCCCATGTTTACAGTTCGGTGTGACTATTTAGCCTCAATAAAAAATTGGCATTGTTTTAGCTCTTCACAATCTTCTAAAATTCGGGCACAAATGCTAAGACACCGTAAGTGTAGCGTTATGACCTTTGAATTTGTACCTCTATTTCACTCGCTCTTATACGCTTTTATGCTAGTCTACCTGAACCCGAGAGACTTTAACAGCTGCACTACGTAACACTTTCCATCTCGAGACCGTGACAACTGGCCCGATCTTTTTATCGGTAAACAAAGATGTGGCAAGCTTTTTGCTAGCATTAGCAGTCAAAGAATCAATCGTCTTTATCCCCGTTGAGAACTAATTTGTGTGGAATCGCGCGTTAAATTGACAGTTGTAAGAAACCTGCAAGAAGTAATTAGGTACTGCCCTATATTTTGTTTTTGTGGTTTTTAATAGTTTTTTTTGACGAATGGGCAGATAATAGTGTCAAAGAGTACTTAATCAAGTAGGCTTTTTATGTTTGTAGCAAATTTGTTTTGCTTTGTTCTTAAGCTGTCCATATGGGGAATTAAATATCTAATACTTAAAGAAGTAAGTAACTTACGGCCGCACTGAGAGACGTCAATTAAGTTTTAAGTTTCATTAAAGTAGCTGCTGTCACTTTCTTTGCTATAGCAATATAATAAGACGCAGCAACTTTAATGAAACTTAAAAATTAATGTACGTCTCTGAGTGCGGCAGTTAGTCAAAAAGAGCGCATGAGTCATCCGATTCGTTTATTTTTTCTATCTTCAAAATAATGACAAGCATGGAAATATTCGTGAAAATTATTGCACGGACTTACCATAACTTACTGTCAGACATTATATAAAATTGGCATTGTCATTATTTAAATGAGTTGTAATAATTTAAACAGAAATTAATATTTTACACATGAAGTGTCCAATAAAAAGAAATCATTAGTCGAACATGGTTTCGCTTTAATAAATATAGAAATCGTTTGTCGTGACGGACTGATCATTTCGGCATGCAAATTTTACAATACTTAAAAGCAAGCGTGCTTCAGCCTCTACTGTTTCCTAATTGCTAAAGAATGACAATTAGTTTTCATGCCTTATTACTAAAAATAAAAGGAGTATTACAATTGTCTAAATAGATTTTACTGCTCAGGCTATAAATTACCTAAGAAAGTAAAACGCCCTGAAAATTACAAAAACTACTTGACTGAAATTGGTTTTTAGAAGTATACCGCTATTTGTTATGAAAGGAAAGGAAAAATTAAACAATCATGCCTATATGAAAAATTATCGGAATCAATGACTAATTTTAATGTAGGCTCTGTAAGCGAACTTCCTTTCAGTAATCAATGTATTTGTGATTTTAGATCTCCTATACGAGAACTACATTCCAAATAATCCCGAGAAGCAAGACAGCATCCTCCGAAAGTTATCAGACTACTGCGGGAAGTCCATGTTCAACTACACCACTGAAGATGCCGATCCACCTTTCAAGTGGGACTTCTACCACTCTTTCTTCTTCTCTTACACCGTCGTCAGTACCATTGGTAAGATTTCTCTCAATTTGTAAAATATAATTTGCGTCTTTTTTATATTACCCCTCCTGCTCAGTGCCCTGCGCCTGCGCCCTGCCTACGAAGCTACCAGTCCTGAATACGATTCCCGGTATGGGCAAATACTTTGATTAGCGCGAGTATTTGTTCCTGAGTCTTGGATATTTTCTTTATATATTTATTTATATAAGTATGTTTATCGTTGTCTATAGTACCCTAGTACAATCCTAGTAGGTACTAAGTGTGGGGCTAGATCGATCCCCCTAATATTTATTATTAATATCCTAGGCTAATTTAAATTTCAACTTTCAACTACCACGGTGTTTCCAAACTGATACCGACTTACTACTTTACCTTCATATCCAAACTTAGCGCACTTGCGTCTGTAGCGCACTTACGATTTTTCTGCCGTTGCTAATGTTTATGAGGAGCAGTAATTACTTATGAACATACTTGCTTTTGCAAACGACTCTGTCTGCATAGAACTCGTTTATCGCGTTTTCCGCGGGAATTATCAAATTTTCCGGGCTAAAAAGTATCCTATCGTTAATCCAGGATGAGGACTATTGGTGTGCCCAATTTCAATTAAATCTGTTCATCCATACAAAGTCTCTTTTTAATTTGGATAATTTTCATATTACAGGGTACGGCAACTTGGCACCCACAACACATCTCTCCCGGATCCTCATGATATTCTACGGTCTCTTCGGTATCCCAATCAACGGTATCCTGCTTGCCAATCTTGGTGAATACTTCGGAATCCAGGTAAGTTCTCTAAAATCCATAAAAAATACATAGATTTAATTTGCTTTGCTTTAGTAGCATTGGAAAAAACACAATTCGTTACCAATATTAGAAGAAATAATGTTCATTCCTGTTCTTATCCAAATCTAAAACAAACCAATAATTTAAAATACACCACATAATTGTTATCACAGGGAAAATAATGTTGTTTTATATGTTACTTTTTTTTTATGGTATTTTAGTGACGCCTATAAATACTTATTAGCAAACTCTTTTATCTTAAAATATATTCCTTTATCAATATCATTAACATAAATGGTGTATTCGTTTCAGCTCATCTCAGTCTATCGCAAGTACAGGAGGAAAAATGCAAAACGTGCCAACAACCTGGGCTACATTTTCCATAACCTTGGCATGCTGGGTCAAATCTTCCTGTACCTGGTGCCTGGCTTCTTGTTCTTTATCTTCTTACCTGCCTGCATTTTCGTCGTCTTTGAGGGATGGGATTTCGTCGCTTCCATTTACTATGCCTTCGTTACACTTACAACTATTGGTTTTGGAGATTTAGTCGCTGGTACGTTTAAATTGGTTTTTAATTAAATTCATTTGGTTTAGTCGATCTATAGGTATCAATACTTTTCCAAAACTTTGATAAACAAAGCTGAACCAACCTGATTGTACGAGTATTTTATATACATGCATGCACTCTTATTTCAGGTACCGTCAACAATGGCTTCGCAAACAGTTATTTTTGCATATACCAAATATTTCTCATATTCTGGATCACCTTCGGTCTCGGCTACATCGTTATGTTACTTGGATTCATCACCAGTGGCATGAGATCAGAGTCCATACACCGTTTGGAGCAGAAATTTGCCAACCAATTCAAGTCGACACAGAATAAAATCCTACAAGGATTCACTAAGGACATGGCGGTGATAAGGAAGATTATAAACGAAGCCAACGTGATTAAACTTAAGGTAAATCTGTATACTAAGTGAAAATAATAAAATCGGTTATGTCTTGCTTACCTTCGTAGCATATTAAGACTTTATGCCGTGCATAATTTTCCTTGTGGTAATGAAGTTTTCCTTTTGGCAGTTTTCCAATATAATTAAATTTTATTAATATTTTTCCAGCCTGTTTATGTGGAGGCGGCACCGCGTCTTGTGAGAAGCGCTAGCTGCCCTAACTTGACAATCGATGGTGAAACAAGAGGCCCAATTCACAAGAGAAGAAGAGCTAACTCGGAGAACATCTACCTTTCGACCAGAGATATACTACGAATCCAATCCGATACAGATTTACTTGGAATAGATAAAGACAAGACTTTCTCAGCTTCCGCCATCGTTAAACCTGCTGAATTATTAGCTCGTGTTGTAAACGTTTTGGGCGGTTTTGAACCACAACAACAAGAAAACGGGATTCATATGTTTAAAGATGATGAAATTTTAGCTAGTGAAAAACTACCAGTATTCAGCATTGGTCAGGATGTAATAAAAAATTCACCAAAGAGGGACAGAGCCTGTAGTGTAGCGGTCCCGAACTATAAAAAAGATTCAGTACCGAGTATACACAACCATGATCTGACTTGGACGAATGGAGAATCAGGTGATAAGTTCAGAAGAGAAGCTAATATTCGAACAGGCAAAATGTCTTTACCGGAAGGGCGTATTACGTTGACTCCTGTGCAGGAAACTCAACCTAAAAGCATCTTGTCAAAACTATTCAGGAAATCAAGTTCCACAGAAAATCCAGAAGATTACATTAAAAACACCACAAAAGAAAGAGTTAGTATTGCCCAAGGTGTCAACGAAAATGTCACAAGTAAGCCTAGACGTGGAAGCATATTCCCATCATTTGATTTTCATCAAGAAGACGACCAAGCTAAGGCTTACAAAGAAAAAACTAAGCGAGGTCGACACAGCATTTTTCCTACATTTGATTTCTCAGAAGATACTGATGAGGAGGAGGAAGCTGCTATTAAGAAATACCAACAGAAAACTAAAAGGCATAGTATATTTCCTACATTCGATTTTAGCGAAGATGACGACGAAGCAGCTGGCAGAGCTTACAGAGAAAAGACTAAATCAGGGAGACACAGTATATTTCCTAAATTTGACTTTAGCGATCTTGAAGAAGACACTGCTAAAAAATATAAGGAAAGCACGAAACGTGGCAGACGTAGTATTTTCCCAACTTTCGATTTCAGTGAGCCTAAAAATGATGTTGATGATGACGATGATACTCTAGATGAGCAAGAAATTCAAAAGTATCAAAATAGAACTAAGAAAGGACGACTGAGTTTATTCCCAACGTTTGGGAAGTCAAAAAAGAATGAAGAAGATGACACTATGCCGGATGATTCAGAGGAAGTAATAGAATATCAAAAGAAAACAAGCCGCGGTCGCCTCAGCTTATTTCCAACATTTGGTAAAAATAAGGCTCAAAGGGCTAGTACTTCTAATGATCAACCAAGTGACTTGGAAGCAAGTATTAGAGAATACCAGAGGCAAACAAAACGTGGCCGCGGTAGTTTATTCAGTGGTGACGTAGACAATTACAAAGAAAATACAGAAAGTGGACGGAGTAGCTTATTCGATAGTGAGTTAGAAAATTACAAACAAAAAACTAAACGAGGTCGTGGCAGCATGTTTGACCCTGACGTCAATTTATCTAGTCTTCCAGAATCAGAACAAGTAGAAGTATTAGAACAAACCAGTGTAGCTGACTTGTTGCGCACTTTAGCAGTTCTAGAAACTGCTGCTCCTGGTAGTGCTGGAGGTTCTGCGGAACCTACTGGTATTTTAGAGTTACTCTCTCAACCACCACCTGCTTCTACTAGGAGACGTGGTTCTATAAGGCCAGAGTTTACACTGCCTCCTATACCGAGCAGACCTGAGCCAGACGAAGCGACGGCTGCTGAACCAGGCGGGCCTAGGAGAAGAAGAGTATCAGGAAGAGGTGCAGCTCCTCAATTTACCCCCACTTTGGCTACTGTAGTAGCCGGGGCCGAGTTACAAACGACTGCTAAAGCAGCTAGAGAGAATCGTATGACAATGTTGTCACAGCCACCACCTCCTTACTCTGAGAGTGTTGATGAACCTCTCCATCCAAAAGCAAGGAGGTATTCTCCCGCCCCGGGGGGACCAGGGAGGTCGAGTGGGCCCGTGCCAAGACTCTTCTCTCGTATTCGCAAAGAAAGTGTTGCCAGTATAGAGGAAGGGGACTCCAGACGTGGCAGTCTGACGGACGTAGTGATAGACAATAATAAAGACAACACGTAACCCAGTGCCTTTATAGTACAATTTTAATATTTAATTGTCTTAGATTAAGTCGCCGACTAATTTATAAAATATAAGCCGTCCAAACATTTCATTGTGTATTATTTTGAATAGCTCGTGAACTATATTATAATAAAGCATTCTATTTCAAAACTATCAATCGCAAATGTGTATCTATTAAAGTGGTCTATTGGGACTAATCATAATCTCTGCCAATTCTAAATATAAATGCATCAGAACGATAGAGATGACATACGTAGTGATAAAAAGAAACAGAGGCACTGATGCACTGGCTAGTTAATACTCGTGTTTTTGTTTTTGTCGTATGGTATTCCGATAGTACTTGGAGCCTTACCTCGCCTCATACCTCCTAATTGAAATTTTATACTTCGTTATTTCGCTTATATGAGTGACAATCGCTTACATATGGCGATAAAATATCCTGTAACTATTTACAGGCAATTTCTAAGAGGTCATGATATTCTAAAGTTATTTGTCCTATGTCTAGCAGTGGGTGTATTTGGGCTGACATGATGATGAATACTAACAAGTTTGCTACATAAATGAAGTGAACAAAATACATAATTATCTACATGTCTACTATTTACTAATAATTATTAATGAACTCTTCCAATTCGGGCCGAAGATGGCCCATATCTAACTATGCCATTAAGATAGGATGTTGCCTGTTTCCCCCTATTTCATCATCATTATCAGCATATC
This sequence comes from Tortrix viridana, assembly GCA_963241965.1. NCBI lineage: Eukaryota > Metazoa > Arthropoda > Insecta > Lepidoptera > Tortricidae > Tortrix > Tortrix viridana. The sequence goes on from OY725186.1 coordinate 9,560,894, forward strand.
AGCCGAAAGACGTCCACTGCTGGCCATAGGCCTTCCTCAAGGATCTCCATAACTCTGTACTATCTACAGCGCTTACTTTATTTAATTTATATTTACTTTGCTTGTTTTATTCAATTAGAATTTTAAGGAAATATATTATAACCCACAGAAAACCATACTTATGTACGATAAGTACGAAAATAGATCTGACAATGTTCTTGCTTTGCTGTTGATTTCCCTAATGGTTGTAAAGGGATTTCTAATTAAAAGTAAACAGTTAAACACAGGAAATAAGTGATTATGTTTTAATTAGTATCTCCAGTTATACTTAGTCTTATAACTACCTGCTATATAGGTATATTTATATATATTTAGTCATTACACTAATATAGTGTAGGTACTTACAACAAAATAAATAGCTATTACGTGAATCCGGGTACATCAACTCAACGGAAAATATTCACACATTCACTTCAGACTATAATAATTTGATAATAACAATAGATTGCGGGTCCCTATACTAAGTATGAGTATTTGAAACAACTTAGCAACAATACCGACGGAGCATAATACTTAATATTTACAAACAAACAGCGTACGTCCACTTTAAATTACGATTTACATAGGTAAAGCGACTTCGGTCAGCGAATCGCGTCGAACGAGCATCGCGTGCACGTCAAGAGTCGTGCTCAGCACAAGTCACATCTGGACGACAGACTCAGTCCAATAGCATCAAGTTGCTAAGCTGTCCTGTCTTACAGTTTTTTCTGTACTTGGACTCGTGAATGACGGATCATTGTCATTAATAACGGTTTCAAATATAGAAATCAGGTTATCAATGCCGATGAGGTAGCCATCTTCATGGTTGCCGACCTTCCAGGCGGAGTTGTGGTCTATATTGACATTGTCTGGCACTGGGACGGTTTTGGCGAAGTCAATCATCCATATAGATGCCCGTCTTTTGTCGTGGACGAAGAGTAGAGAGCTACCGATCAACTCGTGCGTTTTGAAGAAGTGGGATTCTACCAGGGTTGCGCGAATGTTCTTTAGCCTCTCCAAGTACCTCGCCTGAAATAGCAAAAAGTGACATTAGACAATCTTGTAGACTTTAGGTGTTAGTGGATTTAATATTAGCAGGGCAATTACTAATAGTATGGTAAGTGGGTAAGTTTTTATGCAAACGCTAAATTTAAACAAGGAGTCTGGTAATAAAAGCTATGTCACGTCCTGTTGAACTACGAGCATGGTAAACTGTTTATTAGCAGCTTGCAATATGCTTAAAGAAATTAAATCTAAACATTAGTGATTATTATATAATATATATATATATCCTATACTATTAAACGAGAATAATTTATATTTATATATAATCGGCTCTAACTATTTCGATGAAATTTCTAATATAGGGGTCTACAGGGGCGAAAAATCTTATTCACGCAAAAAGATTTGCCCGCGCAATATGGTTCGTAATTACGAAGCGGCCGCCACTGTCAGATTAGACTAATGGTTAGAACGTTAGGCTACTATGCCGAGACTGCGGGTTCGAACCCCAGCTTTGGACCGGTTTTTTTTTTCTTTATTTAATTTTTTTGTTTTTGTATAAAAAAATGATGAAAATTCGGTTTTGACCCGAGCGACGACGCTCGGGTCAAAACCGAACCGCTTATGTATTTAAATGGATAGTACCTGGGAAGGTACTATCCATTTAAATACATGACACATTTATAGCAGAAGGAAGGTAATCAAATAAACATGGTATCGGAAACTAACCGGAGCATTAGGAAAACTGCTGGTGAACTCCTTAAACGCCTCCATAATCTGATCCCTGGTTTTCGTAGTCTTGAAGTCTTTGGAGCTGGTGCCGTCTGCCTTCTTGACGCCGTCGATTCTGAACCCCAGGGTCGACGTGGAACTGATGGTTTCTCGCCAGATCATGTACCGTGGCTTGGTCACGCCTTTGCTTCTGTGTTCCTCTTCTGTTGGCGCTTTTTGGTCTATCTGGATCATTTTCTCGTACATGTCCTGTAATAAAGATTTTGGGGTAAGATTAACTTCAAAAATTCATTTTTTTTTGGATACATTACGCATGGCAAGCTTTTATTAGTGTTGATATAAATTAAGTTATTAATAAAAAGAATACAATCAATAGATATTAGATTTCAATCTACTTTATAGCAAAATAATAATTGTTATTTTATGTTATTGGTTGTATCTTATCTGAACATAACTCGTTCTTAACATTCAAGTCCGTTAATATTTATAAACATTTGCGATATTGATACTATTTATATAAACTAACCATTAACTAAACCGAACGTCATGTCTACAATATAACCATTATCTACATTTAAGGTCAATTAAAGGAAAAATGAATGTGTATGTAATAAAAACAAGTTCGTTGAGGTATTTAACGGCAGCAAATCAAATTGATTTATTCTAGTTTAAAACATGTTAAATCAGTAATTTATACCAATAATAAGAGTTTCAATCATAAATGGTCCGACAATCTATATAAAGAAAATGTCAAAGCTGTTTTGAGTTTTGGAAAGATTGATGAAGGATTTTAATTTCAGGTAGCCATTTTTGGCATAGATTTTTTATAAACAAGCAAAAACAACATAATATACGAATCCATTCTTGTGTAGCGTAGCAGAAAAAATGGTAGCACAATATTTAATGACAGTCCAAGTAAGAAGTAAGTGAGCTGTTAATTAATTATTAACCAGCTTTCAAAATACAAATACCTATTGCTAACCTCCTCTTATATTGGTCAAATGTATCATGATGAAATTCAATTAATAAGCTTACTCGTACATATATAACTAAGGTGTTTGATATCTTAACCATTTTAGAGACTATAGTCAGTGGGAAAACTACTTACTTTTCTTAACTTAGTCTTTTCCTTGGCTTTGGCGAGTTCCTCCTCCAGGTAAGTCCTGACTCCGATCTTGCAGTCCATGACGCAGGGACAGTCGAAGTCGCTTAATAAGTCTTGGAGTTGTAGGTATACTGAACGATAGTGGTTAAGAAAATATTCAAAAATATCAAATGTTCTGGAAGCATTTATTGGGTATAACTGGATGGAAATCCACCAAAATGCAACATTACAACTTTATTTACCGTATATTTTTGAAATCGGATTGTTAGCACTATAGGAGTCTACTCGTAGATTACTTAAATTAAAAGGTCATTTGTCCCTACTTAGACTGTTTTTACATTTTTTTATGCTTTCACTTCTGAGTACTACAAGCATACAAGTCTATACACATATATGCAACTGAAAGTCGTCATTTGGGACTTTATATGTGGCAGCTACATACTCAAAGTTATGAGTCAGAATGTACTCAGTTGTGCAGCAATTACAACTATTAGAAACACATTTATGCTAATGTAATATTATGTGTTTATTTGAAGCTTATTAATACCCTATAAAGAAGCTCAAGAAATATAATTGTCCAGTTGTTGTATTTAAGTCACATACGTAGATGACATCTTTTGGAGTTAAGTCATAGCAGTTCTTTTACTTTAACTCATTATTTAGTAGATTACTTAGTATTATTTAGGTGATTGTTTTGTATTTGTGAAAAGGATACGTTCTCCGTCATCGCATGTAACTTGTCCTTTGTATTCTGGAACAAACGGCCGAAGAATATCTTTCATCAGCAACTGGAACAAGAAAGAAGTAATATTAACATCTCCACGAAAAACTATCTTGTCTTCAGATTATTGAGCTCAAACATTGCCATTTTGAGTTATCTTCTTGAGTTATTTAAGATACATAATATTCATAAGTTAAAAACTTCGCCATTTCTTAACTACCAACAAAAAAAAGACGAATCGTAGGTTGAAATAAACTTAGTTTAAGTGTGTTAAGTGATTTTATTGAGGTTCATACAACAAAATTATCGGCCAGTGAACTATTTTTTCTATATCAAAATAGTTGTTTAATTAAAAATATAGCAAACGATGACGCATGATGCCTAAAAAATTATCACTATTGACGTCAATCGACAAACTGGAAACGTTATTTTAAGCTTTTAATTTAAATAAAATGATTCCGATGTCTTGGAAAAAAGCTGAATAGAAAACTAAAAAGGTTCGTACTTTTTTGTAATGATTAAGTAAACCCATTGCAGTCAACACTATCCTGCTGAAAAATAAACCTCGTGGGATTTTATAACCACGCGCCTATCATGACGTGACGAGGCGAGGATGTGACTTCCCGTGCTACGTCACACTTCGGTGTTATACAGTCAGCATCAAATAGATAGGAGCAGCCAAAATGGCCAAATATATCGTGAGAAAAGCAAATCTCCATTCTTAACCAATTTACGTCTGCATTGCTAATAAGCCAGAGGTCAAGTTGAGACTCGGTAATTCCGAACCGGCGGTAAAACATGGTCTTTACGATGTCCATAAAGCCACACACATATGTGGTTGGGTTTTTAACTATGCAAGTATCTGTTCTATTAAATAATATATATTACATGTGACGTTCTCAATATAAAGGGACCTTATGGAGGAAGGCAGTTACGCCTATTCTTGTAACTATACGAATACTATGGTAACAGTTCTAACAACAGCGTAACCGCCTGCCTCCATAAGGTCCCTTTATATTGAGAACGTCACATATGCTTCACGAAAAATGTGAATATTAAAATAGTAGTAAAATATGAATGTCAATAATTTTAATATAAATACAGGTATTAATAACCAGTCATTATTCTTTTTAAAGGCATGAAACGATCATAGCAAGCAAAGATGCGATTCAACATTTCCGACCAACGGCCACGATCCCGCGTTTTATACTGAGTCACTAATAATTGTGAAATTAGGGGTTACTGACGCAGGTAACATTCTACTGGTATTCGTCACAATTCCTAGTAGTCGGTATTACTAGACACATATGGTATTGTGCGAGGAAAACGACGCAGCACCACAATTGAGACAAAGAGGTCGCCAGTTAAGTAATTAAAAAACCCATTCATGCTTTAGTCATACGGTTTACTCCGTAATCTTCCATCTTCCTCTTACGCTTGTTAAGATTTTCTAGAGATTCATTTGTTTGTATAAAGTGCCCTTAATTTACAAAGCACCAAGGGACTTAAGTGACCGCTTTAAATCTTTGCAATTAAATGTACAGCAGTTACGAAGTATACGCTCTGAAAACTATCAGTGTTAAACATATCAAACAAATAATATTTTTTTAAATGTTGAAGAAACATGGCGGTTATAAATCTAAATATTCTTATTTTTACTGGCCTAAGTAAAAATAATGGTATAATACCTCAAAACTTTTGTCTTGATCCGCTTGATCCTAAGCAAGCGCGACTTAAGATCGTATTAATAAACTGGTCTTGGCTGAGATGCCTGTCTCAAGACCTGTCAAACTAAACGCCTAGTCTAAAACTGTATTTTTTTACTTGTCTGAGCCAAAATTCATTTATTAATACAGCGCTTATATTCTGGGTTGTTTATCTTTTCAATCTCTCTGAGAGCCGGAAATGCGTCAATTTTTAGTCATTTCCACTGATATATCTTAAGATCCTTACTTTAAAACACCTCTCCTCCTGTTGGCACAGTTTCTTCAGTATGGTCCCCTGGTCAGGTCCTGCCTTGAAGTTGCCCTGGTGCCCCGCGAGCTGGACCCAGGGGTACCGCTGCTTCTTGTAGGTCTGGAAGAACGGCGTCCACTGCACTATGTTGCGGAGTTTTCGCCACCTCTCTGATTGCTGGAAAGATAGAGATAATTGGTTAATGGGTGAGGAAAACAACTTTTCTGTTTAGGGTTTTTGGGAGGTTTAATCAGTTCTGAATGAAATATTGAAAACGTACTAAAAATAAGTTTTGAAGTGTTTACTGATAAATCATCTATTGTCCTAAGTATCAAGACTATGGACACGAAAAAACACGCGTAAATCAAGCGATAATAAACTTAATATAATGGTAATAAAACTCTTGATTCCGATGTTGTTCCGTGAGTTTCAGGTAATATAAGCGACAATCAAATTAAACTAGATAAGGTACCAACAAAAAAATTTTGGTCTGATTCGCTGGGTTCATAAATTCGTTCGTTTAATTCCTAATTTGTGTATCACATTGTGAAGGAGCAAAATAAAGCATCAAGAATTCTGATAATCAATCAAGAAAATAATCGACTTTTAGAAACTGAGTGCAAGCAACTACAGTTTAATCGTTTCCAAACATAATTTTTGTACTTATGAGGTAGGTCGTAAACCATTGATAACTTTTCCTCTCTATATAGATACCTACGTGGTTAAGGTATTTTGTATGAATTACAACTGAATAATGTATGTACCCTATCCTGTACATAGTGAGGAAATAGACACAAATAAATATGTACTGGTGCTTGCGTACTTAACGTACCTAACGTAACTGAATATTCAGTTTACAGGAAACCTTGACTAAATTTATTTATTTAATCGTCTGGCTTAACTTTTGCAATTCTACAAGTCATTCAAATTATAAATACTAAGTGTTTTCAGACATTGGGCTGCGTGTCCACTAAGGGTAAGCAGGTCGGAGGAATTTTCTGGATATCTGCGTTTAGGCGACATTCACGGATGATATGGTTCACAGGCTGCACCCGGGCGCCACCGTCGCAAGCCGGCGACGTCCTCCAGCCACAGCGGTGCATGAATTATTGAGTGAGTTGAGGTTACAACAGGTCCTGCTAGGCTGGCCAAAACCTTCAGGTTTTCTCGTAGGGTCTAATTTAGTTATTCCTAAGTTCGGAGGTGGGTTAGGCTGCCACTCTACGTTCCAGCGGTCTGAGATTTCCCATCAAACAGACATGGGGGATGACGTTGTGTTGATGACGTGTCCCCTAGGTGGTGCTAATCGAGCAACAGCCTTGGGTGCTGTACCTATCCTACAAGACCTCACGGCACAGAATGTACCAAGTCGCCGTTCAGAATAATCAATAACCTAAATTACTTATTTTCATACAAAAAGACGCCTTAGTTGCAGTCAAGATGCTTGTAACCCACGGAGATCGCAAGCTAACAATCAATCAGAGCAAGAAAAATGCCCTGAATTACGTCACGGATCTCTTGCATCTCTTTTCTTTATTCCTGAAGAAAGAGATGCTGTGAAATAAACGTACATACTACCATAAACAAAATTGATGAAAGTAAGGTATTCAGTGCCAAGCGCCCTGTAACCAAATTAAAAAGGGCCAAAAATATAGACCTTGGCAACCAATACGCTAAATAACGTTAGGTACGGTTTGAAAACAATAACGTTAATAACATGACATGGAGTCACTGTCGGGCAAAGGCCTCTTCGACGATAACGATAGTGATCAAGTTAAATTTAAGTAGTTCCACATGCTTGTTTTATCAAAAAAACACGTAAGTGACCTTGAAGTTTGTGACTATTGCTAACCAATGGTTGAGTGAACTATTTTTCTAACATTATGCTCGAAAACAATGAATACTTAGCACTCAATTAGTTTAATTACCAACTTCTTGTGAAATATTTATCTTTAGTTTTTTGGTACTCTTACTCTTGGATTTTAACCAATAAAAAATAAATCTACAATCGATCCAAATCTATAATAATAAGAACAATTGAACATTTTTTTTAGTAAAACATCTAACAAAATTTAAAAACCACCAAAACTAAAACGCACCTTCGTCGCCGTATAATTCTGTACATACGCACAGAACACAACATCCATGAAATCCTCTATGTTCACACAAACACTGGCCACGTACATTTTCACTTTTTTCACTGATGATTTCAAAAAAAGAACAAACAATACAATATACTTGTATACTCACTGTGTAAGTAACAACTGAATGCTGCAACAGTAGTATTGGCAATATAAAGAATCGTACTGAATCACTGAGACCGCAAGTTTAGTGACGTCAATAGTGGGACGTCAACGAGTATTGGCGGATTCCAACTAAGAGGCGTTATGTACCCGTACAGTCAACGTACTTAACTAATGATACATTTTGAACTTTGTCGCTTTATCGTCATCTTCTAATAAAATTAGGATATACCATATTCGTACAATGAATAGTGATTTAATTCATTTCGAGGAATTGACTTCAATTCAATTAAAATTTTAACACAAATGGCATCTGTCCAGGTATGCGGATAATTTTGTCAATGTCGGTGTATGTTTGTCGATGTTAGATATTGTTCGGTGTTTGCTTCTCTGGGAGAGCTGTGGCGAGAGTGTCAATAGCTTCACGCTCCGACCACTCCGCGCGCTTCTCTCCGCCACGCTTCACTTCTCTAAAAAGAAACCCAAGATGGCGGCCGGCTCAGCAGAAACGATCGACACGTCCAGCAACAGCAACCAACACTTCCACCACAGGACTCCGAGGAATTGACTTACTGACCCACGTTAAATTGACAGGTTTTTTTTTTTAAAGTTCTCTTTTTTTGTCTATGACATTTGTGTGACCTTTACGGTTAAAAAGACGTTAATGGGCACCGGGTTACAAAATATTTATTAAAAATAAACTATACAATGCAATTGACGAAATCAATATGTGACGTTCTCAATATAAAGGGACCTTATGAAGGAAGGCACTTACGCTATTCTTATTCTTGTAACTATACGAATACTATGGTAACAGTTCTAAAAACGGCGTAACCGCCTGCCTCCATAAGGTCCCTTTATATTGAGAACGTCACATATGAACTGAGTTACCATGTTGAATTTACGAGTATCTCTCCACTCGACCCCAACATCTTAAAATGGATAGACCATTGAAATATTTTCTCAATTTTAAGTTGTATTTCAAATTGTCGAACTAGTAAATAAGCGACAAGGGCCTAAAAGTTGACGATACAATCTGTTCTAAACTTCTAAATAAATGACGTATCATTAACTACCGTTAATACGTACCTACTAGTATTTTGGTTTTTCTATGACGTTACGGTAAATAACGTATGTTTCGCTGTATTTGAGGAATGGAACTCCCAAGTCCCAACTAAGCGGTATCGCCATCCCGAGAAAACAGGAAAATTCTATCGGGACATTCCTTTTTAAAATTTACGTACATGTATTAACTAAGGAAAAAAATTAATTTCTAACTAGAAATTGTGTTGTGCTCAAGTACGTGGGCCATTAATATTTTACTGTTTAACCACCATAAAAGTGTATACGCGTTGAAAATAAAAGTAATATGTGACGTTCTCAATATAAAGGGACCTTATGGAGGCAGGCGGTTACGCTGTTTTTAGAACTGTTACCATAGTATTCGTATAGTTACAAGAATAAGAAGAGCGTAACTGCCTTCGTCCATAAGGTCCCTTTATATTGAGAACGTCACATATAATCAGTTAAACTACGAACGTACATAGACCTGCAAGCAAAGCGGAGTTTGGATTGACGTCATTAGCGGTATCTAATGAAATGCAACTATGCATTTTGATCCATTAGATAAAATAATTCAAACCATTTTTGCGATTTATTAGTTTTAAAGTGCGTTTCAATAAGAGTGCACTATTTAACAAGTACCGTAGCAACTCTGAAATTTGACAGCTGTCACCTATGAATGTTTCGACTATTAAAAATGAAGCGCTATTCAGGAGAATATCACTTACAAGAAAAAAAAGTCACAAAGTACGTGTTTTTTTTATTGTTTTATGAAATAGTGCACTCTTATTGAGACATCCTATATAAATATAAAGATATAGTGAGGATTTTTTAAATAGTCATAGTCATATTTATTCAGAATCAATATATATTGCATTTAAAATATCCTATCAATACATAATTCACAAGTTAATTTGAGATACATAATAAATCATTAATGAGAGCACTTCATACTCAATTACAAAAATACAAAAATATTATTAAATATTAGCGAGTATTTGTTCCTGAGTCATGAATGTTTTTTATGTATTTAAGAATGTATTTCTCTATAAAAAAATTTTGTTTATTTGCCAAGACATTTTTACACATTTAAATATATTATAATAATAATAAGTAAGTAATGTTTATCGTTGTCTAGTAGCCATAGTAAAAGCCTAGAGCTTAGTTTGGGACTAGGTCAACTTGTGTGAGATTATCCCTGATATTTATTTATTTACATCATCCCTACAACCTTGACAGTTCTTACCAACTGGACACTGCTATCAACATAACGCGTTTCAACCTTTAAAAATAACTTTATTAACAACTAGCGACCCGCCCTCGCTTCGCTCCGTGTACTAATATACATAAACATACACTGAAAAATAATTATCTAACCGATTGTGTAAACTGCATTAAAATCCGTTGCGTAGTTTGAAAGATCTAAGCGTACATACAAAAGTATTGATTTTCCCTTTTGTACAACTGTCTCAGTGCCGAGTATTATGTTTGATTTACTTTCGGTAAATATTCGCCCATCGATTGCTAATATGAATTGATTATTTATCATAGGCGAAGGTTCGTGTTGATGTCTCTGTTACGATAATATAAGAGAGGCTAACGCGAATTTTCACCGAATAGCCGAAGTGTGGTAGGGTAAGAAAATGTATTCGAACTTGTACTCAGTAAAATAAAATTGTATTTTCTTCATTTATAAATATTTACCTTGTTATTAATCTTGCCTAAAAATCTCCCAGAAAATAAAATAACGACAAGCAGTTTTGTTTCACCTAAATCCCTTTACATAGTAATAAAATGATAACGGTGTTTTTTCAGGACATGTTTATGTTTTAACTCTGTACATTTTTCAGAACTACGCTGTTCGTATTGTTCTCGTGCGTCATCAGAAAAATCGTGATATGCTATGTTCAGTAAAACAAACCTACTTATCCCTCGGAAAGCTACCACAGTCCAGTTCAATTACCTAGTTCTTATTAGTTCTTAGTTATTATTAGTTCAATTACCTAGGCACGTCAGAACTTTCTAGATCCTTCTAGATTCCTGGATGGAAAAATACTGAAACCATACATATCAATCACAAAGTCTATCAAGGTTTTTGAACCACAAACTCAAATATAGATCACATTAGTAACTAACTGACTTTGGAGAAAAATAACATTACAAAGTTACAGACTTCGATCGAAGATCCTAAGAGAAAAATTGTATTCTGAAGACCAAAAAATTATGGGACTATGAACTGCCTAATTCTTAAAACGCAGACCATATTAATATTAATAGAACTTATTACTAAATTGAGGATTTTATTTCAAGGTCTTGACATTAGTGTAAAATAATCATCCTACCTAATAATGTATTAAAATAATTAAATATCAGTTCAAATCAATTTAATAGTAAAATTAAGGAATAAATTTCATGTTCTTGTATTGACATTACAAACACACACTATTGTTACATATCTTATTATACTTTTAAACGAGAAACATTATATTTGTAGTCACGATCTCGAAAACGGCTCTTAACGATTTCAATGAAAATTGCGACATAGGGGTTTACGGGGGCGAGATATCGATCTAGCTAGGTCTCATATCTGGGAAAATTCGTTTTCCCCGTATTTTCACGCAAAAAGAGTTCATAATTTCGCTGCCGCTGTCTTAATAGACCGATGGTTAGAGCGTTGGCCTACTACGCGGACTGCGGGTTCGAACCCCAGCTATGGATCGTTTTTTGTTTTTGTTTTTTTTTTGTACCTATATAACCAACCTGTGTCTCACAAATATAGGATTACTTACTTATAACAGACACTTGGGTGCTTAAGGTCTCAATTAAAATTAAAAAAAATGATTTGCTGGTAGCTCAACCAAGCGATAGGTTACCTGCACGTATGGTAACAAGTCAATTAGGCTAGTAGGTACTCATCTGACTTCAATGATTGTTTAAACTTAATTTTGTTTGAATTAATCAGGTACCAGGAGCTTTTTTCCTCTTTGAACAAAAACATCTACATTTTACTTTTAAATTACTATCTCAACAATATAACCCCTTAGTATTTCGGTATTTTTTGTTACTTTTCCGTTAATCAAAAGAATTTGTCACGAAAATATGAACTGCAACTCCGGAAAATGTACAACTACATAACAACATTAACGTCACCATTCACAATATACAAAGGCCATTCACCTTTATGACACGCAACCGTTTTACCGCCTTGTCTCGCTTCGATCTATATATAGGCAGGTAATTATTTACATTTTGGATATTACTGGATGTCATTGGATTTGCACCCTTTCTCAGATTTTTACGTTGAATATAAATCAATAGAATGTGTACTAAGTCTATTTTCTTGAGACAAAACTGAGCAATATTAAAGCGCAAGTAGACAATCAATGATTAAATGCATTCCTACTGGTGTTCCACAAAAAATACTTGCGGTCATAAAAATAGACAAAACACGAGAAATAACGATAATAACTCTATTAAATGTTATCTGAAGAGATCAGATCATTAACTTTTATTGTGGGAACGAATGATGAGTGGCAGAGGCTCGACCTTGCAGGTTCACCGATTATGACGTAGAAGATTCTAATCTTTGTTTTTGCTGTTAATGTTACTGCATCTGGGGATGAGCCTACGCCTATTGTTTTCTTCGTTAGTTAATTATTCAAATAATTCGTACGCATACTGTATTGAATAAAAAGTCGAAATAAGCCTGTCAAAATAACCCTTAATAAATCTGTGATCAGGTCCCGTTGTATTTTATTTTATACTATTTATGCCTTCGCATGGGTAGCAGAGCATGTTCGCACCTAAACCGTAATGAATTATATACCTAAAATCACTCCGTCCATTGGTGAAACCCGTATGAAAATCCGTTCAGTAGTTTTTAAGTTTATCGCGAACAAACAGACAAACGCGGCGAGAGGACTTTGTTTTATAACGTACACAATGTTTGGTGGTCACCTTGACAGAATCTTTTAAACGATTGTCAATATCTTAACAAGCGGGTTCACTATCTTTAACGGTTAGTGAAATTGTGAGAGAGTCAAAAAATTCTTTAAAAAAATTGCATGTCAATTTTGTCAACTTCCTCCTACTTTTGTGATTGACTCAATTGGGTAGGTAAAGTTTTTGGAAGAGGTGTAAATTATATTTTTTTTCGATACTCGTCATCCTAAAGATCGAGGAACTGCGGCTCTTTTATTTTTATTTCCTCTAATATTTTAGAAATATTTTTTTTAGTTATTAAGTTGACATTTGTACACTTTATTGGCCGACAAGCTTGTTGCCTTCGTACTTAATGAAAAAGAAAAAAAAACTGTCACTTCTATAACTGTCATTGTCAATCAAAGTAAACAAACGATTCAATTCTTTCAAGCATCTAAGTAAATCTTTGTAATAATCCATTTCCAAAGTCCGTGTGGGATTGCTTGAATTCATTGCGTGTATACGATTCAAACGTGCTCTCGTGGCTATCGAAAAGCAGGGCAAGAGTCGTCGTGAAAGAAAGAAATCGGTGTCCAAGAAGCAGTGCCAAAGGGGTCGGAAATAAATCGTAGTCCAAATATCGTGTAAAGGTCAAAGCGAGCAAAGCAGGAGCAAAGCGGCAAAATCGAAAGTCCGGAGTTCGTTCTGAGGTCGTTAAAATATTTCTAAAAACACTGATCACATGAAACGCAAGCAAACAGAAAAGAGTCGTTGAATTGAATCGTTTGTTTACTTTGATTGACAATGACAGTTATAGAAGGGACAGTTTTTTTTTCTTTCTCATTAAGTACGAAGGCAACAAGCTTGTCGGTCATTAAAGTGTGCAAATGTCAACTTACTAACTAAAAAAAATATTTCTAGAATATTAGAGGAAATAAAAATAAAAGAGCCGCAGTTCCTTGATCTTTAGGATGACGACTACCGAAAAAAAATATAATTTACACCTCTTCCAAAAACTTTACCTACCCAATTGTTAGTCCTTAAAGATAGCGACAATTCAGTTCTGTCACCCTTATACCTATGATTCAACTCATTCGCAAAATGTAATAAAGACTTGTCCCGACAATGAAGGCGATCTCTTTGATGGGTTTTATTGCCTACACGCGTGCACTTTGATGTTCACATTAATTCATCAACTGTGGTACGTATTTCTTTAATTCCAAACTTTTGCTTTCGTTTACGTTTGTTACTTGAGTCTTCTGCTTGTTGTATTAAAAAACCTCTGCATCATTATGTGCGTTTACCTATTTATTATAACTTGGCTAAACAACAAGACAACGATATTGTTAAGACTTATTGAATCTTTTTGCGTTTTTTTTCAAACAGATTTGGGTTACGTTAAGAATGGTTTTTAACAAAAATATTTTTTCTCATAAATAAAAAACATAATTGTATATACACTGGCCCGCAAAACTAAGTATCACACTTTTAAATATTTTTTTTCTAAACTATTTCTATAGTTAGAGATTTAAAATAAAAAAACGTTTTCTAGACAATTTTATCAGCTTTCTTTTCAACTACAACTAAAATAAACAGTAACATTATCAACTTAAAAAAATAAAAACAATAAAATAGCCATTTTTAGTTATTGCAATTTTAAAAGTGTGATACTTAGTTTTGCGGGCCAGTGTATTTACATAACTCGATTTTCGCTGATACTGTGAGCACCGGCACCGAGACGCTCTCAGAATATAATAAATATTTAAATAATAAACATTGCATGAGCCAAGTTGCGTTAAGTTAGATCAAAAACAAGAAAAAATCTTAAGGAGAAAGTATAATCATTTAAAAGAATTATTATGTAAGTATAACATAATATTTGCGCAACAATAATTAACGTACTTAATAAAAATTAAGTATATATTCATAGTGACAATATTTTTTTACTGACAGTTTTAAATATCCAAGTAAGCTGATTACAGAGGAAGTTTATGTCCTATAAAATGTCCAATGCATTAGCTAAAATGACATGCTAGTAGCCGAATAATACCAAAATTATTGCCGTGAGAAAGGAAGCTGTACAGTTATAACTATCGGTGTCAAAGTTAATTATAACTACTATTAGAAACCAGTCTAGGCCTTAAGACTTGACTAGATTTTGATCTGGAACGTTGTAATTGCTATCATAGCACGAAAACTACCGGTTTGGTCACTTTCGGTTTAGTACCGCTAAATCTAGGCACAACTAAAGAAGAAGATTAATATTGGTAAAAACAACGATTTTTTTATGTAACCAAACCTAACCGAGTTGAAAATCTCCGACAAAATCGGGACCTTTACTTTCAGAGCCAGTAACTCTTGGCTTAACGGATTTTCATCAAACCAAGCTAAGAACACTCTCGATTAAGTCACCTTTCTAACAAAAATAAATCAAAATCGGTCCATCTGTTTAGGAGCTACAATGCCATATACACAAACATACACACGTTAAACTTATAACACCCGTTTTTTGGGGTGAGGGGTTAAAAAACGAAGAATTTTATCGAGATGATTTTGATCATTTGCATTATAATGAGAAAATTACTGGAGGTCTGGAGGAGGTTCTGCAGCATACGTCGTCATAATGATCCTAACGAGCCTTTTTTATCCAAGTGGGTACACTTCGCGGCATGCGCGACAACAAATAAACTCAGACGCATTTTCAAAGATTGAGACTTTTCTTCTTACTATTTCAAAATAAATTACGTAAATACAAAAAACACAAGTTGATTTACGTTTTCCTATTTTATTATACATTCGTGCGCATTTTGATGGTTTTTAGGGTTCCGTCTGTCACGGCCAATTTGCTCCGAAACTACTGGACCGATTGAGTTGTTTGGTACACAAAATATAAAACATATGTAACCGCTCAATATAAAACATATGTAAGTTAGTGACCCAAACACGGACGTGTACACGTAAATAAATGATTTTTAGCATGGGGGCCACTTTTAGGGGTAAATAAAAAAAAAATATATATATATATATATATATATATATATATATATATATATATATATATATATATATATTCTTATCGACATACCTACCAGTTTGTTTTTACAGAAATTATTCCCCCACACTTTAATATTAAAAGTACGAGTTAACACGGTACCTCTCTCTACTCTTGAAAGTATTTTTTTTTCTCCGACCAACTATATAAATCGCAAGATCCACATCAATTTAAAGTTACATTATAATTTCATTATTTTCTTCCAGTGCCATTGAAACATTGCTATAATTTGGCTATTGTTGGGTAAAGCTATCACAATCAAATCAAGTCAAGACCGCTCGTGACGCACTTAGCGTCTTTGAGCTAACCAGGACCTTCCTTGGATATTTACATGTCGATATTAATATGTTTATATTTTTAATAACAGCATAAATAAACACGTGGACTCTCAAGGTAGTAGACGGCCAACTATATGAGTATAATTAGAGCGCGAGATACGTCATCAAAGAATGAAGAAGGTTGTTTATAAAATATATTCAAGAATCATTTCGTTAATTTTGAGTAGGACGCATTTCGCCACAACATTTTGTAGCAGATACTTCTGTTGGATCTAAAAAAATGCGTTTATGAAAGTCAGATAACATTAAATGACACCTCTTCTTGTAAGTATGTAATTGACTAGCAATTTGTAAGACTTCTGTGCTTGGGAATGCTACCTTAACCTACTTTATATAGGTGTTCCAAATAATAACAATCACTCGCCTCATTAGTGTACAATTCTCAAATGTCGCAACTAATAGCTTTAAAACGCTACTTGTTTCCTACCGGCAGTTGCTAGAAAGTCAATTAAATTATACGTCACTAATTCTTTGTCATCTCTTTGATCAGTTGCTATTTATTTGACTTTTTCTATCGTCAGTCAATTGACACCAGCCTAATTAAAAATAATGCGTCAGTTGACTTTTATATTGTTCTTAAGATCGAATATTTTGGTAAGGATTAGTGGCCAGTGGCAGTTCTTTTGGTAAAGTGTGCTTGCTTGAAAACAGGAGTAAAACAAATTGTTAAAAATGTGAATATTGTACAGTATATATTTAGTGCGACCTTTCATTATCCATAATATCAAACATGATCTCTGCCAAGTAAATAATTATGAAGCGTTGAATGTTAAGTCAAAAATTTTGTCAAATATATTTTGGTCGCTAAACGCAAATACAGTAAAATTATAAGTAAAATTATTTTACATCATACCGAATTTACATGTAAATTTGTTTAAATATAAAAATGTATAAGTCAGTATGTTACGTGTCTAGGCGCTCTTACACACAATAAAAGTATTTTAGTCAAATTTTTGACAACTTGTCATGTCTTCACTTGCCCTTGACAGTATAACTTAGCAGGCAGTCACCGCGCAGCCTTCTTGCGAGCGCAGCTACTGTGTCAAGAACAACTGTGACGCACGAGCTTAACCAAGCAGACCTTCCCTACTGTTTGTCTGTCAACTGTGACGTGTGTCAATAATTCAGTGACAGGTGATGGGGGGAAAAGGCAAACAGTTGTCATGAAGAAAAAACAAATGAAGGTGAGTTTAAGGATATTACCTAATTCAATGCTATAATAGAACCTACAATATAAAATGTTACTAGTGGCTCTGTGAGCTGACAAACTTAACTTTGCCGTTGGATAACTGTTTATCCCCATACATCGACATAGGTCGCGGTCAGTTCACCAACCCCACAAATAAGTTGGTAATTGCAAAAACCACCATATCTCTGCAATTTTGAAAAAATTCGAAAAACTGAATAGACGAAAAAAAAATATAATTATCGAACCTGCTCACGAAATTTCACGAGAATCGGTTGAGAAATGCGACTTGTAGAGGAGAACAGCCGAACATACGAAAACATTTTCGCCCGAGCTGACACGGAGACGCTTCGCTCGCTCGGTCAATTAATTAACAACAACACAACACGTGTCAAATATTACTCGGTTAGGCGATAAATCCGCAATTTGTAGAAGCAATTTGAGTTTCGGACAAATAAATAAAAAATAAATAGTATATTCAAGGAGTTCAGTTATAGAAAATCATGATGCTTCTATTTAGTTTTATTGACTGCAAAAGCAAAATATACCAAAATGACTTATATAAGACTACTAATTGCAAAGTATTATATAGTTATTTTCGTAAAGACAAATTAATTGTGCCTACATATATCATGAACAATGGTGCGATAATTTTCATTTTTAATTTTCATTCATAATGCTTAAAATTTAAATATTGGAGCGTTTGTAACTATTAGGCATTTCCAGTTAGGTATACACATTCTGGGAAATTTGGCGTAAAGCGTGTGCTAGACGGTTTCAAACCACGGTTTCAAACCGTCTAGCACACGCTTTAAGGACATATTTCAATTTCATTAAATTGCTTTTTATCCCGGAAAGTTGGATAATGCATAGGGACAAACTTTATGCGGATTTGCCTTGAATCAAATAAAAATCATTATTTTTACAAAGGAAAGTTGGCAACGAAATCGGTCCATTGGTAAATCCAACAATGTTCCGCTGCGGTATCCGACCGCATCGTGAAACTCGGTGCGCCTGCGTCGCTCTTGACACATTTCGGAAAGGACAATAGGTCGCTCAGTGACAGTTGTGAAACAAAGCGTGACAGGGAAATATGTCAAGTGCTCGACGGGATTTTAAACGAAGTATAGGTGAATTCGCGGTTTAGTTCAAGGAGGTTAAATTTGAGCTATCTACGAAACTATTCAATTTATAGCCAGGTACTATGATGGATGGGTATATATACTTACATAATATAACTCAGTTTACTGAAACGAAGAACACGGTATATTATACTTAGTAAGCACTTTTCAGATATTAATTAGGTACTAGAATTATTATAAGGTAAATAACATTTACACACGTTTTAAATATGAATTCCAATTCAGTGCGGGATATTCCTTGCACTTTGCATCCGGTAATTGGATTCCTTGAAATAAAACTGCGTTTAAAGTATGGAAACCTGTAATTATACTCAGTATTATTATTTATTATTATAGTATAAGACAATTGTTATTAGATTTATAGTTATTTTGCATTTATTATTATTTTATAATATCCGGCTCGAAGGACCAATTTTAATTAAACGCTTGTATTCCTAAATTAAAACAGGTGTAGCTGATTTGTAAACATTTACATTAATGAAAAAATAAGTTACATGTCAATTGCGGGCAAGAAAGCAATAAATCTAACATTAACACGTATCAATATTAATATCTGCCTTATCAGTAGGACGGCGCCTTGTATGGACGCACGCACGGATAAACTGTATTTTTGTTAATAGAGATAGTAATCAAGATAGCCAAGTTCGTTACAAATCGTCGCTGCGCTTACGCATACTAAAACAAATTGTAAGACATGCGGTGTTCTCAAATTATGGTCCCTTAAAATTTGTCAAGTTCCAGTCAGTGAAACGGATAGAGCTATAGGAGTCGGTTCACTAAAGTTTTACCAAAAAACGTTTCACAAACTGATTCATTTCACAAACATAATCATTTGGCAAACCGCTTTTTTTTCCAATACTGTAAATATTTCAGGATTTTTATAAAACTAACCTAACCTAACCTATACGGTTCTATACGATGGTCCTGAAATATTTACGCTTTGTGAAAATGACAAGGTACCATAGGAGTCGTATAACTCTGGCTCTTTCACTGCCTGGAATTTATCAGGTTATGACAGCTCATAATACGGCTTCTGTTATGTCTTTGCAGCCTTCTAGAAAAGAGCCTTAATTTATTAAAATTGGTGCTGCTGCTCATGCTGGCCCAACACCTTGCCCCAATGTGTTTTGACAGTTCATAATGATCTCTGAAAACTACAATTTTACAAACAACAACATTCCACTTACATGAACGTTTGATCAGTATTGCCGGACGGACGGATTGACGGACGACGTAAATTCGCCGGCTATTCATCGACTCAGTACGAGTAGAAGTGAACGACGATGCGTTAACAGAATAACATAGCTGGTGGTTTAAAAACCAAAGTAGGTATTCAATTAGTCGACTTGAGCTCTACTTAACTCCAGTTAGGTCCTAGCTAAGAGGACTTTGAAGAATTTACCCAGATAGTGTTAATTAATGGCTTCAAATGTGCGAAGAACAAAATTCTCGGAATTAAATTAGGGCGCGAGCTTACCACACTTTCAAATCATTATTATTAATAATATTTTACATAAATCAAGTCTGTCTGTCCATTGACAAAACCGCCAATACTCGTTTATAAAATGAATATGATACAGGTAGGTATCGATGGACACCTTGTGCAAGAAATAAATGTAAAATAAATCCTGTACATTTTGTTTTTAACAGGATTTGAAAATGGTATAAAATCACTTCGATTGCGAGTTGATTTCATGCAAGCGACATCGCGGGAAGAAGTTAAACAAAATTGTATATGGAAATGCGCATACTGCCAAGTTGGTAAAGCGATTTAAATACGGCGACATAAGAGGCTATGTTTAGTTTTTTAATCAATTTAGAAACGCCTGTATGTAGGTTAAATCTAATAGGTTTGAATCATTCAATTCACCGTGTCTTCGTTGTAAATATAAATCTTAGATGCCTGGTTCGCAAGATTTTAGAAACATAATTTAGCAAAAAAAAGGACTTGTTGATACACATATAATAAAGCCATGAATTAATAAATAAATAGATTTCAAAGTACTGTAACGTTTATGTAAGACTCCTGTATCAGCTCATAATTTATATTAGAAATATAAATAAAGCAAAATATTAATATTGTTATCGTATTTCAGGATTATACCCGGGACAGGAATTGATAGTCAGTAAATAGAAATGATACAGGCATAAGTAATATTATACGAAAAATAAGTTGCAAAAGTTGACTTTTATAACTTGTCATAGGAGTACGTACCTATTGTTAATAAAATCCCTTTAATTAATTACTTTTTTCAATGGTTCCTAACTGAATATGGCGCTATGACGTCAATCAATAACGGAAATCAATTTAAATGCTAAAAGAATGAACTCATGCGCATCGAGCCGTTACGAGTAGGAAACACTTGGTACTATGTACTACTTAGTACTACGTCGTACTATTGCTAGTACCCTTAATTGTACCTACGCTATGGTTGACTAGACTTACGTAACTTAAGGGATTGTTGTTGACTTACATAATTATTTGTTTTGTTTAATAGGAATGCGTGTATGGTCGGTACTGGAACATTCCAGCGGGCTTACCATGGTCGTGTTTATCATGTGGATGTGGATAAAACATCTGTCACTTTCTGACCAGTATGTAAAGTGTGAGAGGGACGGATGCTTTATCCACACCTATCCACCGGGATAAATCCGATCGTAATACGGGTTCTGGAAGTAAATGAGATACAAGGTGTGATGTTTATGACTAACGTAGTTTATAATATGAAGGAGACACAGAACAATTTCGAAACGTGTTATGTGCAATGTGCATTTTGTAAAAGATGTTTGACTCGTCGTTTTCTAAATTCATCATTTTTATTGCGGCTAAATTAATCGAAAATAATGCCTAATAGCTGCATTGTATAGTTTTTGGGAACTCTAAGCTTAACACAATGAAAAAAAAAGTAATCATAATTGGAAAGTGAGTTAGTTTGTCTGTTTGTTTACGTTTTCCCGGCTAAACCACTCATACAATATTGATAAAATTTGGTATTTTAATCAGGGGAATCCCATAAATTTAAAAATCCTCAAAGAAAAAAAAATTTGGGAAAAACGTTATAAAATACGCGACCGAAGCGACCCGCCCTCGCTTCACTTCGGTTAATTTAAGTTAAAATAATCCATGTCCAACTGGAATAATGGCAGGCCGTGGCGGCCGTGAGGTCGACCAACCGTTTCGATGAGAAATTTGCGCATAATTTTGAATCTGTGATTCTTCTAAAGTACCTATATATTTAAGTGATATAGTGAATAGGATATTTTTAATCTACATTAAATGTTCAAGGTAAAAAACGTATTTGTTTGGATAAAGGTCAATAGGAGAAAATAGCTTGGTAATTATCCTATTATTTTTAAATATTATTTTAAAGATAAACATTATTACTATGTTTCAACCTTAGGAGGTAGCCATTTGCCATTCCGGGCTTTTTTCTAGGGTTTTTGAAGAACTAAAATTCTTTACTAGGTACATTATTTTGATGTATCTTTTAAGGTTTAGCCAGCGTAAGCCATGTAAGCGGTCAAAATCGTTTTGAGGACTTGATTAGAAAATATTGTATTTTCTCTACTATATTTAAACTTATTTAGAATGTGATGTACATATAAACCTTTCTTATGAATGACTCCGTCCATTGGTGAAAACAGTTTATCGCGTACATCCAGACAGACAGACAGACAGACTTTGTTTTATAATATGTAGTGATAAATTACTACGACCGAAAATTTCACTATTTCTTACACTATACTTTACAAGTTTGACTTAAGCACTTAACACGATACTTTCGATAATGTGGTATAAAAAAAATTGCTTCACCAAAAACAAAACGTTGCTCTACTTTTCATAACCTTTCGCGAATTACTGGTTCAGCCGCGAACTTTCTTAACAAAATATTTTAATGCTGTCATTTACATGTCATTAACATTTTGGACCAAATAAAGCTGTAACACGTACATTTGTTATAATTTGGTTAAAATTTATAGTGCACGTTGCACATTATTATAACAATTTCGTGTTCAATTACTTGATTTAATGATATAAAAATCGAGAACGACACTGTCATATGAATAAAGGTAGCGTTATAAGTGTATTTGTATTACAGATAAGGTAACTACTTAACCAGGCTACCACCACTCTCATAGAAAATGATAAAACCTACAATTTGAACGCGCATATAGCTATTTATACTTACGTTTGTTAATACGTGTACTGCGAGCGTGCGCGCTAGAAAGGACCTTACGCGCTCGCGCTAAGTGTATCAATTGCGTCGTCACGATCAAATTAGGGTTGTCAACATTATGATAAAAATAAAATTAAATACTTTCGTGTGCACAAAGCAGCTAATAAAATAAGTTTTTTTTGGGGGGTAACTTCTATGCATATTCACATGTAAGCAAAACAACGTGGGTACGATAAAATGTGTGTAAAACGTCGTTGAATGTAAAACTATAGAATGAAAACATAGAAAACTATCTTAATAACAATGAAACCCAAAGTAAATATGTTGTACAAGCAAAAATAAAAACCTAAATCCAATTGATCTAATAGGTACTAGTGCGGTCCAAAAGTTTCTGGCTGGAGAAATATGGCGGGTTAAAAATAAAAACAAATGGTGTCATTGTGATTGTCATTTATTCTGCTTATTCGTGTATAGTTTTGAGATTTCTGTTGGTTGTGGTTTTGATTTGACGGCGTTTAGAATAATAAGAAGTCTGAAAGTTTTTGAAATGTTTAAATTGTAATATCGTTCCGTGATCAAGTTCCTGACAAACGAAGGGGTCAGCCCGACCGATATAAAAAAAAGGTTAGATGCTGTGTACGGGGATACCTCTCCGTCATTTTCCACCATTAAAGAATGGAGTAAACATTTTCGTTTAGGGCGGGAGTCCATTGACGACGAACCTCGCTCCGGCCGGCCTGTGGAAGCACTCACCGTGGACTGCGTCAAATTAGTGGAAGAGGAAGTTCTGAGTGATCGAAGACTGAAGACTGAAGTGAGCGAAAAGCGTGCTCTCAAGAAGATTTAGACGCATATAGACGACACGGAGAGAGTTTTTTGGAGTCAATTGTTACGGGGGACGAAACCATGGTTTTGTACTATGATCCTCTCTCCAAAAGGGAATCGATGGAGTGGCGTCGTCCTGGTGAAAAGCCGCCTAGGAAGGCCAAGGTTACACAATCCATTAAAAAGATAATGGCTACGGTATTCTGGGATTGTCACGGAATACTACTGATTGACATAAAAAAAAGGAATACCACGGTAAATGGTAGCTACTACGCCACCCTTATTGAGCAGTTACGAGAGGCGATCAAGCAGAAACGTCGTGGAAAACTTAGCAGAGGTGTACGGCTTCTCCACGACAATGCACCCGTTCACACCGCTTCAATTGCCAAGGCTGCTGTTGCGAAATGTGGCTCCGAGGAAATTCGCCACCCACCTTACAGTCCCGACCTGGCCCCGAGTGACTATTATTTGTTCTCGAAACTTAAGGCAGACTTAAGGGGAAAAAGATTTTCTTCAGATGATGAAGTGACCCGTGCGGTTTACGCTCATTTTGAGGACAAAACTTCTGAGTATTTTTATAAGGGGATAGAAATGCTTATTAAGAGATCTGAAAAGTGCATTGAAATAGAGGGAGACTATATCGAAAAATAAAAAAAGTTTGGTTAATATATGTATTTCTTTTCTTTGTTAGGCCGGAAACTTTTGGACCGCACCTCGTTATATGCCTAACGCGTGGCTTAAGCCCACTTTGTATTACAAATGAATATATCATTACATTGTATTAAACTCACCTTCTTCGTTAGCTGGAAGTGTGAAAAATGATGAAATGAAATGATGAAATGTTTTTGATTATTTTTCTTATTATTCATACATCCATTAACCGCACAGTATGCATGATTCACCATTTTGAACTTAACTACTACACTAACGCTACATAATACCTAATATACAACTTCAACTTCACGAATAAAATTAAACCAATATTAAATAACTTTGAGTATGTAGTACGTCAATGATCACAACACGTGCTAGCGACCGAATGAGCGCGCGGTCCGCGCGGCGCCAGCGCCACCTAGCGCCGTCACACTTGAATGCGTGCCGGCGCAGCGTGGCAACATCGCTGGCAGCCCGTTTCGATAAGTCCGTTCCACAGGTGTCCAAAGGTCAGAAAACGCTAGGCTAATACCGGATGTACTTTGCGGAGTGGTGTATCTGTTACGAAGTAAGGTAATCTGTGACTTAACTCACTAGGTAGGTACTTATTATAGGTAAGACGAATCCGACAATTTCAATTACCGACCACTTCTATTAGCCATTGAGGAGTTCCTCCGGAAACCTTCCGTCTAAATACATCGTCACGTGGTACCGTATTATTGTGTTGTCATCCAAATAATATAACTACACAAAATTCTAAGTAAAAACAACGACTAAAAGGAGGTTAATATGGACTACTCAGATTTGTTTACATAGTTAGTCACATAGAGTAAGTAAAGCGTGTTAAATACGAGAAAGTAGA
Organism: Tortrix viridana; assembly: GCA_963241965.1. Lineage (NCBI taxonomy): Eukaryota > Metazoa > Arthropoda > Insecta > Lepidoptera > Tortricidae > Tortrix > Tortrix viridana. The sequence continues at coordinate 9,585,891 of OY725186.1, forward strand.
CTTCTACAAACTTAGATTAATCATTCTACAAAAAATGGGTGTATTAGTTTAAATAACAAACTAAAGTAAAGTAATGATGAAGTAAAGATGCAAATCTTGCTAGTCTGTGCAAGTTCTACTTCTTTTTTTTTTATTAAATGGGTTCGCTAAATATCAGGGGCATACACAGTTCCAAACTTACTGCCGCACTCAGAGACGTCAATTAAGTAAGTTTAAAGTTGCTGCGTCTTATTCTATTGCTATAGCAAAGAAAGTGACAGCAGCTACTTTAATGAAACTTAAAACTTAATTGACGTCTCTGAGTGCGGCAGTAAGCTCTGTAGGCTTGTACTATGGATAGGTACTAACTAGACAACGATAAACATACTTATATTATTCCAGACTCAAGAACAAATACTCGCGCCCATCACAAATACATATTTTCCCTTACCGGGATTCTCACGCGGGACTGACAGCTACGCAGGCAGGGTCACTACCAACTAGGCTAACCGCGACATTGTCATCATTTTCGCAATGACGCACAGCAACGACATCAAAACGTAACGCATTACGCGTTTGTTACACTATTCGATTGTTACAGTACGAGTGTCGTATTACGAAGTGGCTGACGATTGTAATAGGATCCAGCATTATAATACAGCATATTCTAAGAGCAAGTATCGTAATGTCATTGTAATTAAACGCTCCGATGGCCGAAATGACCGTGATGACCGTGGCCGAAATCTGAATTAAAATCGCCAGAAACTGTTCCTTTGTATCGTATCAAACCATACTTTATATTTTTCTTCTACTCAAATTGATTTTTTGTTTTCTAAAAACCTAAAAAAGGAATTTTTGCTACAAGTGCGGAAAGAAGTAGTTTAAAATCTACCGTTTTCGCAAGAATAGTTTATAAAAAGTTAAATTCGCAGACCTCACACGCAGTCGTTGCTACTGCTGGGTGAGTGTTGGTGTCCCTCCAAGATAGAACATTGGTCAAGGAAATTAAAAAAAAATACTTTTCCTCACCATTGCAGAATGTAGTATTTTTCGTGCATCTTGGTCCCATGGAAAGTAGTACTTTGGTAGTACTATACTTGCATTGAAAGAGTGGTTTTATGCACAACATTTATGTCATAATTTACGTTTAAATAACATTATAAGTTAGCGATACTTTGTTATGACTCGATAATTTTATATTGTCATTCATGAAGTCTCTTGTCGGACTATGTACAGCATGACTACAGCCAAATAGTAATTTCCAGAGAAAGAAAATGTTTTATTAATTAGCTGAAACACTGACGCACGAGTGACTCACTACAGCAACATTTCCATTAATATTCAACTTTACGTGATTAATTGTTAATTGCCAACTCATTTAACAATTACAAGTAGCAACACATCATTAACATAGGGCTCTATGTTAATGATGTGATGCCTGAAAAGATTTATTTTGTCTCATGTAAAAAAATAACAACTATTTAAATATCACTATACAAGTTTGAAACTTATTATTATACTAGCTTTTGCCCGCGACTCCGTCCGCGTAGAAGTCGTTTATCGTGTATCCCACTAGAATTATCAAATGTTCCGGGATAAAAACTATCCTATGCCCAAGCGAGGATGGATATAAAGTCAAGTGTTGATGGGTTTTATGGACGAGTTATACACTCTACTTTTCATTTCGATTGTGAGGAAATGAAACAGCAACATGATAAAAATAATAATAATAATAAATGCGACGAAAGAAAAGTTATAAGTTTATTTCGTGATGCCTTGTTCTTAGAATACTAACAAAACGAAATAAAATAAAATGGTTATTCTATGAAGTTAAAGTTGTTCGTGTGGCCGTTGGACCGATTGCCTAGGTCTTCGACGAAGATTTTACTTCATGCACTAGAGCATAAGAAGCGACTTTATGTCGCCTAAGCACGACATAAAGACGAACTTTTAGAGCATGAGAAGTGAAAAAGTATTTTTAGTTTAATTAAGTACCTACTTAGTTTTAGTAGCAAAACTACTTTCATCACAATCGCGCGCCAGAACTAATATACAAACATATTTTGAACCCTGATTTTTTTTTTAAATAAAGGTGAATTTTACCTGGCTGACTGATGTGGGTTTTTTTTTATTTCTAGAATTATCTGATCGGAAACTTTGTAAATAAGTATCGCAGTTGGAACTTTTCGAAAACAATTTCGAAGATTACGGTTTTAAAAAGTAATTGTTTGTTTTAAACCATGGCGATGTTCATACAATAGGTACTGTTATCTAAAATAGGATTTAATCTATTTTTGTTTTTTACGCAAATACCGTTTTAGATTTATAATTTGCTAATATGTATCATATTTTTATTTATTCAATTGTTAATTAGGGATACTTCTTAATAGTAAATATATAATCGATCAAAATAAAACTAATATCGATGTTTTACAATCGAATCAGCAAATCGACTCATGAGTAGACTTCCATCTAAGGCCCGCTACAGCTGCGCAGGAGTCTGACAACTGTCTGCAAGTTTTTCTAACCCATTAAACGCTGTTAATATTATACATGCGACAGCCAGGCATGCGCATTAAGGTAAACTTTTTTGTAAACGGAATAAGAGTCAAAGTCGTTGCAGTTGTATGATATTTTAATGAGCTCGTTGCAAGAGGAAAGAGTACTTATTAAAGGGGTATTTAGAATTTAATCTTACATTTGGTTTTTTTAGCTATCTCTGATGATAATTGAGTCTTTTTTACATTTATTTAGCCAAAATAAAGTATCTTTCGAACTTAGGGCCTTTTCGCACCGCATCTGATTAAAAGCAAAAAAACATAAGAAAACAAACAAAAACATAAAACATAAGTGTGTAGGTACTTACTGTGGTGTTCAATAAAGAGTTACTGTATTATATTGTTATATGAGAATTTAAAATGGAGAGAAGAGACCGAAATTCAAATAGTATTTTATACAAATAGTATCACGGACTTTATGGAGCCGCCATAGAACCCTGTCATAATAAAGCTATTTAAAGCTAGGGTGAATACCCAGGCATCTTCTGGGTGAGCTCGCTGCATCGTAGACTGAATCTTCGTCCGCCAAGGGCAAGAGTTAGTGATAAGCAAACACACTAAAAATAAAAAATAATAAAAAGTCACAGCGTCAAGTCCCGACGAAAAAAATTACGGCAAAATTAACCATCTGCTTTTTGCGACAGGGTTTTAAAGTCAACAATAAAAGTCCATGACTGTATAATTGCCATTTCGGATACGGGAACCAACTTTTTGATTCGGATTTGGATAAGAACCGCTTACTACTTAAGTTTTACTTTATGGACATCAATCACTATTATATCACACATGTTTCACGTTAAAAATAATACCTTTTTAATATAAACACAATCAAAATGATTTATTTTACAACTGCCCTTTCCCTTTCAATTTGAGGTTACCTCCTGCCGACAAAAGAGTGACAAATGTACCGAAATTATTGAATTAATTTAACAATCTGATAATACCAAGAATAAATCAAAGTGTCAACTATCATTCTCAACCTCTTAAATTAATTATGAAAAGACATTAATTTATAATTTTAAATCTGCGTAGTTTTCCCCTTGATTATTGATCTCTGTATATCATCAAAAATTGCGTAGTATTCTCACATTAAAGTATTGTACATTACATAATATATTTACCTGATTTTATGTATTTAAGTTTGCGTCATTTAGCAGAAGTATTTTAGATGTACAATGGTAACTGGGTCACAAATGACGTCAATTCACGTAAAACTATTACGACTAGCGTATTCTGGACAGGTTATTTGAGTAATAAACTGGGACATGTCGAAACTTGTATCATTTTCTAGGTAAATATTAAATCATCTTCAAATCACGTTAGCAAAAGGAAAATATAAACAGAAAGGCAATACAATTTATAAGTCGTCGAGTTACATTCTAAAATTCGACAGATGTTTGACGTAGGAATAAAGTAAAGACCAAATGTAATAAATAAGTATTTAATTTAGTTTACTAAACATTCAATTTATATGACAGTATGTGAATGTGAAATTTTCTTAGAACTTAAAAACGATACAATACAAATTATTTATTGAATACCATAACGATCTAATTTTTATAGTTGTGTAATCAATCCAGAAACTCTTTTATCTAGGCAGACAATCTTAATATTTTTATCTAATACAAGCCTGACTGACAAAATGCAAGCAGTTTTGTTGTTATTATGCTAAACATGGTAGCTCTCAAAAATCAAACAGAAGCTCAAGCTAAGACATATTTCGCTAATACGGATTATAATATAACATTGCAATATTGGGGTTATTCCTACCTGTTACCACTCAGCGTAGTTTTGTTTGTTTTGTTTATTCACCAGTAATAACCCAGCAAAAGTGTGCTGTGATGCATTCCGGTATCAAACAGGCGCGTTTAATTGTAGAATATTAAGAGAGCTTTTAAAACGAGCCTTAGCTAAAGGCGTCATTTAACAAAAAAAGCTAGCAAGACTGAA